>OX459124.1:16260000-17510000 GCA_949775105.1 Oldenlandia corymbosa var. corymbosa
TGCCATTTTTCTTGACAACTGGAACCACATTAGACAACCATTCGACATGTACTGCAACCTCAATAAAGTCAACCGCTAACAAGCGTTCAATCTCTTCTTTAACTTTGCTAACAACGTCTTCTGAAAAACGCCGTGGTGGTTGCTTGAATGGCTTAAAACCCTTTCTTAGAGGAATACTGTTCTCTACTAAACTGCGGTCTAAACCTGACATCTCTATGTAGTCCCATGCAAAATAATCACGGTATTGTTGCAATAAAGCAATCAGTTGTTTCTTCTCATTGGCTGTCAAGGAAGAACTAATGTAAGTAGGTTTATTCTCGCCTGATGAACTCAGATTTACTGCTTCGACTGGTTCTTTAGTGACAACCGTGTCATCACTTAATTTTGGTATGGCAGTAGCCAACTCATTCAGATCTATTACGTCGCCGTCAGAAACTGGATCCACATCATATATTACCTCGTCCTAACATACTGTAGGCATTTCAGCCTTCTGTCGGCGTTCATCTTCAAAATACTGCAATACAAGCCTGATTGCTTTCTGCTTCTCCCTTGCTTTTAACAGTTCACCATCTAACTCGTCTGTATTCAAAACTTGCAACTGTTCAATTGTCTTCATTGGAAACTTCTTCAATAGATGGTGCGGCTGGCAACGGTCTTAACACGTTATAATTGTACGGCCTGTTGACTTCTTGCCAAAGTAACTTCCATTCTGGAAGATTCGTATCTCTACGCATATTGGCTTGCTTTGGCCTAACATACTTGTCCATACCTATAAGGGGATACGGACCTACTTCACTGTAATAATAGTAAGCTTCTACAGTGTTAGCTTGTGCTGCGAATGGACTCGTATCAGCTGCACTGATTTCTGGACCCTTTTTTCCCCCACAAAATGATTGCCTGATGTAGAGAAGAAGGAATACAACTTGCCGAATGAATCCAATCTCGTCCCAAAAGGGCATTGTAAGAAACTTTAATGTCGACCACAAAGAATGCGGATACTACCATCTGTGATCCTACTTCAACTTGCAATGGTAAAATACCTTTGGTACTCGTGACATCTGCTGTAAATCCACTCATGAAAATTTCAGTGGGCACCAAGTCTTTTAATTGCTTACCTAGCTTAGGTAAAGCCCTTAAAGGAAGAATATTTATAGCTGCGACATTATCCACCAACACACGCAGTAATGGGATTCCATCCATAACCGCGCAAATATACAACGGCCGAATATGAGAAGCAGAACTCTCTACTGGTTGGGAAAGCATAATAACTGGATTCTTTCCTTCCTGTGACAATAATTGAATCCCACTAACCGTAGTGTCATATGGTTTCGTTACAAATGAGGTTGCTTCAGGGAGCACTACTTGGGTTGCAACAGTTTTAGGAACTAGGGCTGTTGTAGACGTAGGAGTCTTCAAACAGAAAGACTTCGGCAATGTGTACACCATGTTTACTGGCAGGAAATAAATATATGACTTTTCCCACAATTGCGATCGTCTTTCTTCTTGTCCTGAAAACCTGATTATTGGCCTCTCTTGCCGGACTAGTGATTTAATCCTCTCAAGTACGTGCTCCTTTTCTATTTCTACTCTTGTTCGCTTATTCAAAACCCGTTGCCATCGACATTTTTGAGTCCTAGTCATCTTTGTTCCTGTTAACGCTTGACTGGGAAATTTTGGGTGACTCACAAGATGCCATTCTTTATCATGGGTAGGCGCTGCTCTAACTGCCTTGGGTGCAACATTACTCTGTGGCACTGGCCTTTTAACCCGTTGCCAGCCTGATGGCCGGCTATCCTGACCATGGTAGTGTCTAACAACCCTGATATTACCAGTAGGCTTCTCTAATCTTGCATGCACAGGTAATCACAGTTGAACTGGAGGAGTTACTTGCCGTGTGGCTGTACATTGTGTATTCGGTTGTCAGTTTTGATTCAAAGCATGCAAAATAGCATCTGACACAACCCTTAACTTCTCTTGTTCTGGATCTAAATGTGCATCTTTTTGTACCCAAGTCTGATTTTGTCCGTTGATTACAATGTTTACTTCTGTTGCAGCTGAGCGCAGACTTTGTCGGTGTAAATGTCTTCCGAATTTAGACCCTAACTCATGGAGCTATCTTTTCACTTTGTTAAAGACTTTGTCACAATCCTCACAACCTGTGATCTGGCACGCATCGGAGGTGTGACTTCCAAATCCTAAATCAACCATTCAGACTTGGCACTGTTGCGGGAAAGGATTAGTATTCATTTCAACTGGATCCTCTACTATCACATTACCATCATCTATCATCTTCTGAAGCTTGTTACGGAATACTACACAATCATTTATGGTATGAGTCCATGACATATGATACTTGCAATAGGTCTTCCCCGCAACATCTGCTGGCTTTGGTTGTCGGTATCCTTGCTTGTACTGCATATGGCCCTTCTTAAACAAATCATCAAAGATGGCCTCTTGCTGAGAGATGTCGAAGGAATATACTCGTCCGATATTAGCTTCGTTGGCTTGTCCTGGAGTTCCTGGCGGTGCTCCTACTGGTGGAGGAGTGTTATAGGAATGCGGCATTACAGGTCAACGTAATGCATCACACGTATAATTTCGGACATTGACGATCTTAGCAGCATTAACATCATACTCATCATCGTCTTCATCATGCACCCAATGATTTTGATTAAAAAACCACCATCGGATTCTTATTGAACCATTGCTTTGCCTTTCTCGTATTCTTTTCTCTTTTATCCCGGATTACTTTCTCACACCGTCTTACAATATCTACTAAGTGATTCAAAGATCGGACGGAATGCAGTGCAACAGCTAATTTTACCTATTAATCTTGGGTTCCCGCGATCGCCATCTTAACGATGGTCAGTTCTTCATATTTATTAGGTATTTTAGCATATATCTGACGGAACCGAATTATGTATGCTTCTGCAGTTTCTCCAAACTTCTGCCAGATCTTTGACAAATCAACAATTGACAATCGTGCAGTGTCCTTGCGAAAATATGATAAGAATTCTCGTTGCTGGATATCCCATGAAGGAATGGACCCTGGCGATAGTAATCTATACCAATCGAATGCAGTCCCTTTTAAGGAATAAGGGAACAAATGCAACTTGATCAAAGCATTTTTGCTTACTAAACCGCATTGCAACTCAAACAGATTTATGTGATCCTCAAGGCGTTTCTCGTCTTCTCCCGAGAACGTTTGGAAATCAGGGATCTTGAAATTTCTCGGCAGTGGTTCCCATTCAACAAAATCTAGATAAGGCTTCCCTGGGACCTCTGGAATCTCTCCACCTAATTCTTTACGGACCATATCCTCTACCATCCTTGAAAACATTTTCTCAGCATTTAAAGTTTGTTCAACACCTACTTCAAAATCTTGTTGCTGATTATCGTTCACTGTTGCATCTAGTTCTTGTCGAAATTCATTACCGAGATCCACTCGGTGACGACCACCTCTTTGACCCCAAATACGTTGTTGTTGGGGATTGTGTCGATTTCCAACATTCTGATTCCCATAAGGTCAACCAGCGGCTTGTGCTCTATTTCTACTCAAAATCTGATTTGCTTCATATTCCATCCACTGTTGTTCTTCCCTAATTTCTTCCACTGTTAGATTTGGTGGAATAATCTATGGATTAGCAACGACGATGCCAGACCCCTGAGGTATGTGAGGATCAACCAAATTTGCAGTTGCAGTAGTACTCCCTGTTACTGGTGGCACAGGACGGTTCTGATACAATATAAAACGACGATCATTACTCCCTTGTGTATTTCAATCAGCTTGCCCTGAAGTCTCAATGACATGACCTTGATTAGCTCCAGCACCAATAGGACCCTGATGGGTCCCTGGCGTTCCTTGTTGTCTATACGTTAGTCGGGGGATGCCATCTTGCCCAATTAATTAGGGTGGAACCATTATTGGTCCTCGTTGGTCTTGTACCGACAGGATCTGATGTTGAAATGCTGTATTCTACAACTGGAGTTGATCTGTTGCTTGTTCATTCCTTGTAACAATATTTCCTGTTGCAGTGCCCGAATACTGTGCTTCTGAGGTGATTAGCCATGGCGCTTGATATCCTTGATAAGGCATATGCTGTCCCCATGGCGTTCCAAACATCATTACTGCTGGACCATATTGGGGAGACAATGGAGATAACTGACGCCCGTCAAACGTAAAATTCCCTGGCGGCGGAACGAATGCGGGTTGACTTGGAACCAACGGGTAATACCAGCTGTGCATCCCACGACCTGCCATATTTGCAACAGTTTGTGATCCATTATTGTTTGACCCTGTTCCAACATGTTGTATTGGAATTTCCCTTACAGATGGTTGAAATATAGCATTGTACAACAGATTGTTCACCATGTTCACCGGTGGTACTTCCACATGTGTTGTTCCTGCAGCCGTATTGCTTCCCGTCATTGCAAATCCACTGGAACCAACACCCCCTGAATTTGCACTATGATCGATTAACCTCTGAAAAGCGTTTTCAAACCGTTCCACTTGTGAAGCCATAGTATGTTCTATTGCCATAAACCTTTGATGCATCATTTCCGGAGTCATTGGTGGAACCTGATTCGTTTGGCCTTGGTTATGGAATACTAGAACCTGGAATAATGGGCTTTGAAAACCTGGAGCATGAAAACCCGGACTTCTGTAAGACCCAAGATAACTAGATCTTTCTCCAAAAATACTCGATCCAGCACTAGACTGTTGCTGACTGGATTGTCGCCCTATTCCAGTCGATTGATCTGCTATCACTATCGAATACGAATCTACCGCCGACATATACGGGGACGTATTTATCGATAAGAAACTCCCGCTTGGCGCAGAAGTCTGGATCGGCATTGACGCTTGTCCTGTCCACTGCAATGTTGCTGACGACTGAGGCATCGACATCGCTCTTTTGCTTAAACAACGCCTGAAACACGCAAATCGGTCCCACCGAGCGTGCCAAATTTTATGTTTGAGTCAAAATTGTATTTGATAGCGAAGATCGATTTAACTCAAACTAATTTTAAACGATTGTATGATATTCTCAAAATCCGGAGTCCAATCGTTAAAATTGCCTAATGAAGTCAACGCCTTTGACTCGCAACAACGTTGAAAGTTCAAGTGTTTGATAACGAAATAATGAAGAATTTCAAAAAGACGAATAAAATGGCCAATCAAGGCCAATTTTATTAGATTGATGAGAAACGAATCAGTTTTGAATGGCCATAAACGTCAAAGCTTACAAGAATCAACACTAAAAAGTAAAAGAATATATGAAAGCTTGAAGGGAAAATAAATGATAAAAGCTATAAAAGAAACTGAGAATATGATTTCTTGTGTGATGAAATGTGTCCCTTCGCCGTCTATCCTTTACAGCTTTTATAGGAGGTTCGCCAACCCTAGTTAGAATGCAACCGAAGTTGAAAATCTAGTAAGGACTTTTGTTGCGGTGGAATCCTTCTCTGACAAGGACTGTAGTATCGACGTCTCTTTCATGAATTCGAATTACTACCCGCTATTCCTTCTTTGAACAATAATGCGCCGGGCTTGACCGATTTTATTTTCTCCATTATTGTTGTTGCGATTGGTCCAACTCATATGGACCGGATTTGCCAAATGTTCGTATGGGATGTAATGAGATATGGATGTTGATAAGCACAATGTCACCAGAAATAAGCATTCGGCATGACACTAACATTGACCTAACGCCAACCTGCTGGAACAACAAAGTAACACGGCACCCATGCAAAATGAGGAACATCATGATTAAAGCGAGCCCAAATGTTGAATGGGTTCTTCAAAAATAACCTGCTGCGCCAGAACTTCTTGAACTGCGCTGACGCCAAGTATGGTTGCCAATATTGCAACGGCGATTCTTATGTGCTTGTTGGAACTGACCATTATGTACAGGAGAGCTACTATTCTGGCGCCCACTATCATTCTGAACCTGAGAGCTTGATATGGAACTTATACTTTCAACTGCTTCCTTAATCGTCCACAAGTTACTAGCATTTGCAACAGAACTTTCTTGAGCGCCGTCGGCCTCATCATCAATTGTCGACACTTCAACACCAGACTTCTTCTCTTGGTCGGCCACACATTGGATAGTTACATCATTATTGATCTTAGCCAAATCACTACTAAACTTAGCATAGACAACCTTGGTCTCAAATGCGTTGATTCTGCTAGGTCGCATGACAAAAGGTGTAAGCATCTTTGACTGATCTCTTGAAGAACGCTTCTTTTCTCGGCCAATTAATGATTTCAGCAACTCACGATCTTTAGCCAAATCAATCCTCCATCTTACAGCAGCACCATAATCCAAATAAGCATAATTACTATCGCCACCTTCAAAATCAATGCCACGTAATTGATGACCATCATCAACCTTTTCTACGAAGTGAAAACCATGCGGTATTGGCTTCCCTTTATTCCGCTTGCTTCTTCTGCTGGCAGAACCTCTCTTGTCATAAATCCAAGCATGATTAAACTTCTGCTTAACTGGCATAGAATCTGTTGCATCATTAACCAATTCGGCACTATTGTTGCACCGCTGATTTTAGAAGCCATCATTAGAAACTCCAACCTGTTGGTCTGCTTCTGCTTCTTTTAGAACATCAGCAACTAAGCGTTGTGCGGGTTCAACTGTCAAAGATAAATTGGCATCAGGTGTTGCCACTTGTCCTTGCTCCTGCTCACCCTTAATTTCATCGACACTTTGACAAACAGAATTATCAGTTGCATGTGAAACATTGTCAAGGCTATCACAAATAATCTCCTCAATATCATTGTCGCTGCTAGAAGACTCATAAGATTTCCTGCAATCAACCTCGACAGACTCGTTTTAAACAATAACAGGTTCATTAGACAAACAAAATGAATCAATATGCACACAATGCTCAATAACAACTATAGTTTCAGTAATCGGTAATGATTCACTCGCCGAAACTGTATATAATTGCTGTGACACCTGTTCCTCTGTAGCGACAAACGCTTGTTGGGGGTACTTAGACTCTTTCTGCAGGTCTTCCCCAACCTTGCCACATTCAGCATCAAAATCACTAGTAACCCCCCAGGTGTCGATGATAATCTGTCACAGAACTTTCTTGCAACTGATCTGCTGTTGCAACTGAACTTTCACTTGCTTCTTGCGTCTGCTAAGTTTGCTGTACCACCTGCGAATTCTGTACCTGTGGTAATACTTGGTCATGATATTGTGCCGACGAACCCTGATGTTGCTGCGCCGATGATTCTACTTGTTGATGTTGCACCGACAGCAATTGTTGTTGATGTGTCGACGGCAGAACTTGCTGACATTGTGGCGACAGAACCTGTTGTCGCAGCACCTGTATCTAAACTTGCAGATGTTACAGTGACAAAAGCTGCTGCTGCACCGCCTGCATCTGCACTTGCTGATGTTTCAGCGACAAAAACTGCTGCTGCAGTGCCTGCATCTGCACTTGAACCTGCTGCGGATGCGCTTGCGACGAAATTTGTTGATGTTGCAACGACAAAACCTGCTGTGGTTGTGCCTGCAATAGAACTTGCTGATGCTGCACCGGTAACACCGGTTGTTGTTGATGCACCGGCCCCTGTTGCACCATTCTTTGATCATTATGTGTAACCATTGGAATACCACCAACGGCCAGCCCCCGAATCTTGAGAGATCTTGCACCATAGACCCATCACGCCATCTGTCCACACAACTAGATTGTTGTTTCGCACCATATTGACTATAGGATTGAGAAAAACCGCCATCAAGGGTAACCTGACATCCGATATTATTTTCAGCCCCAAAAAATTATCTGCTACTTGTGAAACTATGGACTGTTGAGAGATATGTCCACCAAGTGGTGATGGACTATAAGAATATAAAGATTGGGAATTATTAGATGACCTATTATTTGGAGAAGAAGTATAGATCGGATCCCTAGAGCTACTAAGACCATAAATATGGTTATTGGAATAATCCACGATAAGAAACAAAATAGAGAATTTTTTTTTAGAGAAGAAAAAGAGATTTTAAATATAGAGATTTTAAGAAGAAAGACCACCACGATCTAGGAATCAAATCAAAGCTTGTCCCACCAGGCGTGCTATTTTTTATGTTTAAACAAAAATTATACTCGGATTGTGGACAGGAGACAGAAAATAAGCCGAGTACAAAAATAAATTAGAGCGACTGTGGATGTGTTTAAACACCAGCCTCGGATCTAGAACCGAGGACTTAGGGTTAACTTTGATTTAATAAATAATAATAAAAATATAGAGAAGAAGCGGGACAAGCGAAAGTGATGGCCTTGAATTGATTAAATCGGGGAGAAATAAAGATATGTAGTGCGGACAAGCTAGACAAGCATGTCAAGGACACACTACTACAAGGAGAATCAAATTCACTGTAGTAAAAAACGATAAATGACTACCTATTTCTAGAAGAAAAACAGGCTAAAAATTATTTAATCTAGATTAAACTAAGAATACATGAATAAAAGACATAAATGAAAGAACGAAAAGAAAGAAAAAATGATAATAGATCGATGATGATGAGTTGAGAAGCAGTTTGGATCCTCTGTAAGAGATTTCCCGGTAAGTCCCTGTAAGGTCTCTCATACGACAACGTTTCATTAATTTTGACTCCTCATATATTTTCTTTTTTCTCTTTGACTTCTGTGGGTTGAGCCAAGCCGAAGTAAACTCCAAATAAAAACGATCCTTGTTGTCATTCAAATTTCGACGAACATTGTTTTATGGTGATGAATTTGGCCGGGGATGCCTGATCTTCAATTACTTTTTTGAATGCCAAAATCGATATCAGTACTCTCCCACTGTTGTTCTGATTTTTCTATCTCCTATTGTTGTTCTGAATTTTTCTATTTGTTAACTAAATGAGTCAGTATATCTAATCAGAAAGAATTTCTCAAGTTACACCAAAAACCAAAGCTAACCGGAGATTGGAGTGGTGCGTGACTCATACTTTTAACTTTCTTTCTTTTCATTGTAGTGACTAGTGATGCTTTATCACTCGTTCAGATATGATGGTTTCACCTCCATTGAGCAAATTAGGGCTTTCAATTCTTGAAGAATTCGCCTAAAAACAATAAATAAGAACTCCAATTTACAATCCCTCGATGAAGTCTATAGAATTTTTCAAACCTTAAATCATTTTGTTTTATGACTATGGACAAGTAAAAAAGTAATTGAAGTAGAGGGAGAAGAACGACGATGGCCGGGGAGTACTACTCTGTATTATTTATTCGGCGGAGTCAACAACGTTTAGTTTTTTATGTCTTGGGAACATCAATTGGCTTGGCTCAAGCCGGTAAATTGAAAAATTACCAGAAATAAAATATTTAGTTGAGTTAAAAAAAACATACAAAGCTAACAACTAAATGAAACGGTGTCGTATAAGAGGCCTTACAGGGACTTCCAGGGAAAGTAGATTAATCTGCTGCACAGACGTCCAAGTATCGGTCGTCAAGTAGATTCTACTACCCAGACCCTTAAGCTCAAGTTTCAATTTTGCTTTTTCAGATAAAAACAGCTTGTAACAGTCATTAGCTACAGTCTGTCTACCCTTAGGAGTAAACAATGGCTGCAACTTCCTAACAAAATACCTAAACCCAGGTTTATCAACAAACCTAAAAGGCAGTTCATCTACTATTATCATACTAATCATTGCCCTAATGATATTAGTTTCATCATACTTCCAAGTACCTATATTTCCCTGTTTTCCCACCCCAGACTCAACAACTAGCTTAGACTGACCAGAATCACGCTTTTGACTTAAATACACTTTACAAGACCCCAAATGGCTATGAAGACTACTTGTGCCATGTTTCTTAGGATCAGCCATATAGGCAGTCTTACAATAACTACACGTAGCCCATACTTCACCATTAGGCAGTGTAGATTTCGAGAAATGAGCCCAGACAACTGACCTATTACGAGTTACCCTGCGCCGCTTAGGAGATTTTTTTACTTTAGCGCGACGGCCTTGACCTTTAGGCTTTTCGTCTTGGTCCTTCGTCTCAATCTGGACATCTACCATCACTGAGTCATTAGTAGGCAAATCTAGCAGAGGAGGCACTGAACTATCCTCCACTTCAATCTCCTCAAGCTCATCGAAATCTTCATCAAAATCAGACATCTAAAACAAACACAAATTAAAACACATTAGTTACAGTTCACAGAAACAACAAGCAACAAATGTATACAGTCACAAATATCTGCAAATTATGTAACTACTAGTCACAAATTTGATGCAACAGAATGACTTTAGACAATTAGACAACTATAAGAATACAAATACAGTTAGTTATGATTCTTACATGCAACTTTGCAATGAATGAAAGAATTAAAGAAGTAACATTGCATCTTTGCAACACAAGTACAACTACAATGTCATTTGCACAACTCAAACAACGACACAAAACAAACACTGGAAACAGTAGAAAGAAATGCCTAGCTAGAGCAGTTACAAACAACACATGCAAGCCTACAGTACCAAACAGTACACAGTCACACACAACACCACTATTACAATCAATAATTAAGGTACAAAACGAAAGGCTATACAACAGTTTCAACAAAAGAAGTAAAGAACCAAATCTCCAAACTTGAAACAGGTGAAAATTTTACCTTATCAAACTTAAATATGAATCCTGGTCCTGCATATTAAAGGACACAAAAAGAAAACTTAGTAAGTAATGCTATATTATTAAAAGACACAAAAACAGTTAACTCTCAGTCCTGAAAATAGTATGATTACAATGACACACAATGTAGTTCACTATCTTCATTGGTTTCTTTTTTTCATCATTGATTAATTTCAGAGTTAAAATTAAAGGCCAAAGTATCAACATAAGCAGATGAGCCACTAAGTTGCAACAATGTAAGACATGATTTCATAAAGACAGAAACTATAACATGCAATACTATAACATGAAAGACAGAAACTATAGCATGAATCAAACACAAGACTTCCAGATCAAACACAAATGCTCAGCAACGACTTACATTTTAATCTTTTAATCAAACCTAAAACTGGTCAGCAAGAATCAGTACAAAACCCAACAAAGAAACCCAAATAGAAACAGGACAACTTCAGACACGAACAGAAAGAAATAGAGAAACAGGACAAAATTTTACCTTATCAAACACGTTGAATATGAATTGAATCCTAGTCCTGTGTTTAAAAAGACAAAAAAAAATCAGTAAGTAAATGCTATCAGACTTCAGTAATGATTTCGTAAAGGAACAAAACAAAGTAATAATCAACAGGACAACTTTCAGTAATGATTTTTTACCCTAGATCTGAGCTTACCTGAGAAAAATCAGCACGGAGCTCCGTCAGCGTCAAAACCCAAGATCTGAGCTATCAGAATGGAATCGATCTGAGCTTCGAACCGTCGCTTTTCAGAGCACTAGAGCAGGAGCAGCATCTCTTTGATGAATCATTTTTTCTTCAAGAAAAAAAAGAAATCGATTTGAAAACAAAACCCTAGATCTGGACCGATTTGTGTTGGTGGTAGATTAGACCGATAACTAGAAGGAAATAGGAGGTGGTGAAGTGGTGTGTGTGATTCTGGTGGTGGATTTGTGGTCGGAAGATGCAGACGGCCGAGAGAAGTCGAGATCGAGAAGAAGAGAAGAGCTGAGCGGCGACCGAGAGAAATGGGGAAAAAAAGAAAGAGGGGAAAAAAAATGAGGCCAACCCTAAAATTTCCAATATATATGAAATACAAAAATTAATAAAATAATAATAAATTAATTAAATCATATGCTATTCGGGTACTCGGACGGGTCCCGAATAATACCGTCTATAACCGAAAACCGACCGAAAAATTATGTCGGGTAGTCGGGTTTTGGTCGAATGTCCCGAATTCGGCAGATTGCCCGACCCGAATAACCCGAAAATGGAACGGGTCGGTCGGGTTTTCGGGTAGCCCCGATTAATTAGCAGCCCTAGTGGACTTTTCCTACATAATCGGAAATTGGCGGATCACAACATGCTGCTCCCTCTCCGAAGTACGTATATAACAAATAGGAGTCCTTACGTGATAAACTTGGGTGGCCAAATCCCATTTGGAGTTGGAAATTAATGTAGCCATGCATTTGAGTCCTAAATAATCTCCAAAACCGTTGCTAGTGTAAAACCCACATGAATCAATCTTCTTCTCGGATAAGATCACTAAAACCACCACATGAAGATTACTTGATTCAAATCTGATTCCAACTCTAATTAAACTAAAAATATATATTTTTGGTGCTAACAATATGTGCAATTTCCCAAAAGTTTTATCAAAGTAAGTAATAGCGAAACAAGTCCAATAAATTTAAATCACTTTTTAAACACAAATTTCAATGTAAAATAGATACCATCTGTATATAGTAATTTTTTAATTTACTTTTTAAATTTATCTTAAATATTATTTTTACAAAATTTTCATCTACCATCACCAGACTATTTCCACCACTGCCGAACCCACACCCGTCATTGGCCGACGGCCGAATTCAAACAAACTTTTGTCATAATTTGGCAGCAATCTAGCCGACTGGGCAGCTGCAGTTGGTGGCGATATGGCAATGATGGAGATAGACTGATGGTGGTGAAGAATAATATTGTTCTATTATCTATATAAATTTTAAAATTTCTACTTAAAACATAATTTAAATTATGATTTAAATCCAAACAAAAAACAAAAACAAAAATGTTGTCTATACAAGCCTGGATCCAACGAGAATTACTTTAGATTTCTAAACTTTTCTAATGATGACATATTAACAACTATTAGTATCAAATTTTTTAAATTTTCGGATGTTAATATATTTTTCCAACAAGATTGGGCTGGACATACCTTGCTTTTGTAGTGCCAACAAAAAAACGTGAAGAGAGTACCATTCACAAGTAGAGTCAAAGAGGAAAAAAGGTGAACTAATTTACGACGTTCGTATTGAAAATAAATTCTTCCACAATTAAAAAAGTACATTTTTTTAAAAAAAAAATTCTCAACATTCTCTCATTGGTATAATTTTATAATTATAACTAGATTCTGGACCCGTGCGAACTGGCATTAGGTATTATATGTTTCGTTTCTCCTTACGAATAATGGGTAGATCGAATGGAATAGGAGTTGAAGTTGTTTGTTGCTTCTTCATGTACGCATAAAAAAGTGTATGATATGCTAATGATAACTAAACATGTACTCGGTGTGGTCCTAATTAAGCTTAGTTTAAATTTATGTCTTGTAGTTAATCCAAAATCCAATTTAGAATCAAGATTGGAGACTGATCTACCTAATGATTTAGTTGTGTAATGAGCGAAACAGCGTCTACATCAACTGAGTTGTTATTATACAAATTAATAACAACAGTAAAAATATATGCGCAGAAATTTTCTCATATGTACTCAATTAATGAAGTAGAACAAACTAAGAACAGATTGAGCAAAGAAATGCAAACTGACATTGAACACTTTGTGATTCCTTCTTGTTTTGCTGCAGTCGCGGTCCATTTTGAGTGTTGGGCCTATTTCCCTCCAATTGGGCCAGCAAAAAGAAAAAATAAAACCAAGCCTTATTGGCTTTGCTTTTGGTTTTCTTGACCGGGGAAACAAACCCAATTCCATTGGGTTTTGGGTTTCGGTTTTTTCATGCTTATAAAAGCAAGGCTTCCGTAGAAGCTTTGGTGTGTTTTCCAGCCAAGAAGAGAAGAAAAGTTTGGACAGCCGTGCGTTATTTTTGTACAAGAGAAAAAGAAAGAAAGCTAGGGTTTAGTTTTCGGTTTAACTCTCTTTTCATTAGATCCTTCTAGTCCTACTTTGTGATAGGTGTGTGCGTGGAAGAGTATTGTTGTAATCCACCTTTGGGTGAAGTCCTGTGTATCCACCGGTTGGTAAAGACTGTTTTCCATTATTGTGATAGTGGAGATTTGACTGTTGTTACAGTCCCGTGGTTTTTTCCGTTTTGGGTTTCCACGTAAATTCGTGTGCCTCTTTTATTTTATCAGTTCTTGAATTATTTTGCTTGTTTGGTTGTCCTATTTTATTGGTAGTAAGAAAGGAGATTTTCTTGGGGTTCGCTTCCGTAGTGTGTTGTGTTTATGCCGTTTCCGCCACAACAGTGGTATCAGAGCTACGGTTCGGTAGTTAAGGTGTTACACCAATAAAATGAAAGAGTCATCGGGTACTGGTACGATGATTAAATTGACTTCATCCAATTATCATATGTGGAAGCCTAGAATGGAAGATTTGTTGTATTGCAAAGATTTGTTTGATCATGTTCTAGGGGATGAAGGTAGGCCAAGTGATATGACTGATAAAAAGTGGGCTGATATGCACATGAAAACTGTTGGTAATATTCAACAATGGATTGATCAAAGTGTGTTCCATCACTTTTCAGGAGAAACAAAAGCTGATGAACTTTGGGAGAAAATCCATAATGTGTACTGGAAGAAGTCCGGCATCGATAAGTCATCTGCGCTGAAACATATTACCAGGTTGAGGTACAAAGATGGTGCTAGCATGAATGAGCACTTGAGTTCGTTTCAGGGTTTGTTGAACCAAGCTGTGAATGTAGGTTTAAAGTTGGATGATGAGGTGCAGGCTTTGTTATTGTTTAGTTCTCTTCTAGACAATTGGGACACTTTAGTAGTGTCAATCAGTAATTCAACCCAGGATGGTGCCTTGACCTTGGATCAGGTCAAAGAGGCTTTGATGAATGAAAAAGTCAGAAGAAAAGAGCAGAGTATTGAGTCTGAGTCACAGGCTCTGGTGATAGAAAAGTTAGACATAAGAGGGAGAAGTAAAAGCAGAGGGCCACGTGATCGGAATGACAAGTCCAGGGGACGGTCTAAATCCAAGAAAGATGTCGTCTGCTACCATTGTCAAGGGAATGGGTACTTTAAGAGGGAGTGCAGGGTTCTTAAGAGAGAACTAGCAGCGAGAAAAGGTAAAGGCAAGAAGGATGAATCAAGTGATGATGACACTACTGCAGTAGTAACTATCAGTGATGTATTTGTGTACTGTGATGATGATACAATTAATGTTGCGAGTCACTACAGTGATTGGTTCGGTGATTCAGGTGCGTCTTATCATGTGACGCCTCACAGACACTTCTTTACCTCTTACACACCTGGAGATTTTGGTCGTGTAAGAATGGGCAACCAAGCCTCATGCGATGTTATCGGCATGGGAGAGGTATCATTGGTAACGAATACAGGTTGTACTCTTGTCTTGAAGAATGTCAGACATGTTCCGGATATGCATCTGAATCTTATTTCCGTTGTTAAACTTAATTGATGATGAGGGTTATCATAGCACTGAAGGTGGTGGCCGTTGGACAATTATCAGAGGGAATCTTGCTATTGCTAGAGGAAAGAAGTTGAACTCTTTGTATGTGTTGAATGCAAAGTTGAAGAATGGAGAGGTGAATGCGACTCACAATGCCTCCATTGATCTCTGGCACAAAAGGCTTGGACACATGAGTTTCAAGGGGTTGCAGATTCTTGGTAAGAAGCAATTTCTCCCAGAGGTGAAAGGTACTGCTCTAGAACCTTGTGTTGACTGTATCCATGGTAAACAACATAGGGTTTCCTTTCAAAATTCTCCTCCATCTAGAAAGTCCAGTCCTCTAGAGTTAGTTCATACAGATGTATGTTACATGAAAAATAGGTCGTTGGGTGGAGCATTGTACTTTGTTACTTTCATTGATGACTATACTCGAAAGGTTTGGTGTTTTTCTTTGAAATCTAAAGATCAAGTATTAGATGTGTTCAAAGACTTTCATCTTAAAGTTGAAAGAGAGACTGGCAAGAAGTTGAAGTATGTTCGAGCAGATAATGGTGGTGAGTACAAGGGTCCGTTTGAGAAGTATTGTCTAGACCATGGCATTAAACTTCAGAAGAGTGTTCCGAAGACTCCGCAGCAGAATGGCGTGGCAGAAAGAATGAATAGAACTATTACCGAAAAGGCTAGGTGTATGCTCTCGAATGCAAAGCTGCCTAAATCGTTTTGGGGTGAAGCCATGTAGACAGCAGTTGATTTGATCAAGCTATCTCCCTCAGTTCCGTTGGATGGTGATCTACCACAATGAGTTTGGACAGGGAAAGATGTCTCATTTAGGCATTTACGAGTTTTTGGTTGTCGTGCCTTTGTTCATATTCCCAAAGATGAAAGGTCGAAGCTTGATGGCAAATCCAAGCAGTGTGTATTCTTGGGGTATGGAAAAGATGATTTTGGGTACAAACTTTGGGATCCTGTAGAGAAGAAAGTTTTTAGAAGTAGAGATGTAATCTTCTTTGAAAACCAGACCATCGATGATATGAGAAAAGGCGAGATGCCAGAATCTTCACCTGAGATTCCTGTTGATCTAGATCCAGTTCCTCCACAATCAGATGATTCTCCTGAAGGGGAAGCTGAGGCAGAGCAGGATGGTGAGTTTGATGATGATCCTGTTATTGAAACAGAGACACCACCGGTTTCATAACCTCCTGTTCAGCCTAGGAGGTCCACCAGAGACAAGAGACCTTCCACCAGGTACAGTGCTCATGAGTATTTGTTGCTTACTGATGGGGGAGAGCCAGAGTCGTATGAAGAGGTTGTTAGTCATGAGCAGAAAGATCAGTGGTTAGCAGCCATGCAAGATGAGATCAAATCCTTGCATGAGAATAACACGTATGACCTGGTGAAGCTACCTAAGGGCAAGAGAGCACTCAAGAATAAATGGGTGTTTAGACTAAAAACAAATGAGAACAACAACCGAGGTACAAAGCCAGATTGGTTGTGAAGGGATTCAATCAGAGAAAGGGCATAGACTTTGATGAGATATTCTCTCCTGTTATAAAGATGTCTTCAATCCGAGTTGTGCTTAGAATAGCGGCCAGCTTGAATCTTGAGATTGAACAGCTTGATGTGAAGACAGCCTTCCTGCATGGTGATTTGGAAGAAGAGATTTACATGGAACAACCAGATGGGTTTCAGGAGAAGGAGAAAGAGAAGCTTGTATGTCGTCTCAACAAAAGCTTGTATGGGTTAAAGCAAGCTCCGAGGCAGTGGTACAAGAAATTTGATGCCTTTATGATAGGGCAGGGATACTAAAGGACCACAGCCGATCACTGTGTGTTTGTGAAGAAATTCTCTGATGGTGATTTTATAATTCTTTTGCTTTATGTCGATGATATGTTGATTGTTGGTCATGATACTGCAAAAATTGCCAGGTTGAAAAAGGAGTTGAATAAATCATTTGCGATGAAGGATTTGAGTCCAGTTAGACAGATCCTTGGGATGAAGATTTCTCGTGACAGACAGAATGGGAAGCTTTGGGTATCTCAAGAGAAGTATATCGAGAAGGTTCTTGATAGGTTTAACATGAGCAGTGCTAAGGAAGTCTCGACTCCACTTACAGGGCATTTTAAGCTAAGCAAAACGCAGTATCCTAAAAGTGAGAAAGATAAGGAAGAGTTGAAAAAGGTTCCTTATGCTTCGACAGTTGGCAGCCTGATGTATGCGATGGTTTGCACAAGGCAAGACATAGCTCATGCAGTTGGTGTTGTTAGTCGGTTTCTCTTTAATTCTGGTAAGGAGCATTGGAATGCTGTGAAATGGATTCTCAGGTATCTTAGGGGTACTTCCAGATTGAGTCTTCCAGACCATGTTAGATGGATATACAGATGCTGACATGGCGGGTGACTTGGATGGTCGGAAGTCTACTTCTAGTTACTTGATGACTTATGGAGGGGGAGCAGTTTCATGGCAAAGTAGGTAGCAGAAATGTGTTGCTTTGTCTACTACAGAGGCAGAGTTTATCGCAGCTACTGAATCTTGTAAGGAAGCACTTTGGTTGCAGAAGTTTCTACAAGAGCTTGGCATGAAGCAAGAGAGGTAAGTGGTGTATTGTGATAGCTAGAGCGCTATTCACTTAGCTAAGAATTTCTCATTTCATTCGCGGTCAAAACATATTGATGTTAGATATCATTGGATTCGGGATGTACTAGAGTCCAAGGCGTTGTTTCTTGAGAAGATCCATACGGATGACAACAGTGCTGATATGTTGACGAAGACTGTGAGTAGAGACAAGCTCCTGTTTTGTAGGCAGGAAGCCGGTTTAGTTTTACCCCCCAATTGAGGTGAAGGGGGAGATTGTTGAGCCTATTTCCCTCCAATTGGGCTAGCAAAAAGAAGAAATAAAACCAAGCCTTATTGGCTTTGGTTTTGGTTTTCTTGACCGGGGAAACAAACCCAATTCCATTGGGTTTTGGGTTTCGGTTTTTTCATGCTTATAAAAGCAAGGCTTCCGTAGAAGCTTTGGTGTGTTTTCCAGCCAAGAAGAGAAGAAAAGTTTGGGCAGCCGTGGGTTGCTTTTGTGCGAGAGAAAAAGAAAGAAAGCTAGGGTTTAGTTTTCGGTTTAACTCTCTTTTGGTTAGATCCTTCCAGTCCTACTTTGTGATATGTGTGTGTGTGGAAGAGTATTGTTGTAATCCACCTTTGGGTGAAGTCCTGTGTATCCACCGGTTGGTGAAGATTGTTTTCCCATTATTGTGATAGTGGAGATTTGACTGTTGTTACAGTCCCGTGATTTTTCCCGATTTGGGTTTCTACGTAAATTCGTGTGCCTCCTTTATTTTATCAGTTCTTGAATTATTTTACTTGTTTGGTTGTCCTATTTTATTGGTAGTAGGAAAGGAGATTTTCTTGGGGTTCGCTTCCGTAGTATGTTGTGTTTATGTCCTTTCCGCCACAACATTGAGATGTTGTGACTTGCTTATTTTTAATTTAGCCCTTGACATATTGGCCTTCATCCGTTGGTGGTAAAAGGATCGAAGTAGAAAGAATAATTTAAATATACAAATTGTTTGTAAATAGTTTTGGGAATCAACCATGAGGGTAGTTGAAAATACCAGACAGGAAATTCGTCGACGACATGAAAGTGACCTCTAAGAACGATTTTCGTTTCTACTCAGAGATCAAGCCAGACACGATTCATGAAATTCGTAGTAGGACGTGGATGCCCTAATTAATAGGGATTGTGTTTTGCCGGCGTCGATGCTTTATATTCATCAACGAATTCCTACCACGGGTTCAGATTTGTACGAGGCTGCGGTATGGAAGTGTAAATGCGGCGGCAAGTTATACGATCCTTGATGGATGGATGGATGGATTAAATTGATGTTTCTTCAATCAGAATATAGGATTAGGTTTAGTTTCGACTTTACTATAATCATGGTTTATGGTTCGAAGAAAATTTCTTATTCCTTGGATTTTAATAAAAAAATTCAAGTTTAATAATTTAGTTTCACTTATTTTCCTTTTGACAGAAAATAATATTGCGTTCTTATTGTGTTGTTCGCAAACAATTTTGGCTCTTCTTGTTAAAAGATCATTGCCCTAATTATTGTGTTGTTTGCAAAAAACTTTGCGATTCACTTTGTTCTTTTTATGTTTGATGCAAATTTGGTGAGTTCACGGGGACGAATCTAGGGACATGCCCGGAATTTTTTAAATTTTTTTGTTTTTTGTTTTTACAGTAACACCTTTTCCAGATGTAACTTTAACTTGTACTACATCGAAGAGGGTTTTTTTTTATTTTTTATTTTTATAGATCAGTACAATCATCAAATTTAACGGGGTTGTCTCCAAAGTAATTAAAATAGTACTTTTCCGATTAACTAGGTTTTTTTTTTTTTTTGGGTAGGGAGGGAGTATCAAATTAAGAATATTAATCTTTATACTTACTACTACTTATTAAAGCCACAATAAATTTATATTCTCCAGTTTATGTAATATTTTGATTGGTAAAAATTTTGATGATATAAGCAATTTACAAGTGAGCGATCTGATTGGTTAATTTTTGATGATTGGTCGTTTTAACGCCTACACAAGCAAAATCCCCCCTCAATTTCAGATATTTCCCACGCTTGGTTTTCTTTCCCTAGTGTTCTCTCGATGTCCTTAATTCCCCTCAACTTATGTCTTCAAATTTTCACCGTTTCCCTTCCTCATTCGTGTCAATTTTCAGGCTCCCAATTTTTGCGTCGCGAGGTTTTTAGGCGGTGGCATTGGAGGTGGTGCAAATGGAGGATTCGGTGGTGGTATTACAGTGCTGACTAGCAACGTTCACAAGGCAGCTTCCACAGTCTTCGCTGCTGGTGGTGGTGGTGATGGATCCTCGCCGTCCTCCACCTCCTACCCCTTCTGCCTCTATTTTTCAGGTCCAGCTTCCAGGGTTATTAGAATAATTAAATAAATGGTTCTTCTTGGATAGAGATACATATGTTAAATTTAGGTCATGAATTCTGATTTATTTATTTATTTTCATCTCTTTTAAGATTAGGTTGCTATATCCATGTAAGCTTAACCATTTAAGCTAAGCAGTAAGTCTAAGTTTTAGATTTTACTTCTTTACTTCATTACTGGAATTGTATTCCGTAAAATATTAGCATGTGTTTAAGTTGGAATGAAAGCCAAACTCTTTTTTTTTTTTTTTTTTAAATTTTTAAATAACCAAGGACGTTAGCTTGGGGGTCATGTCTCCCATTTTTATTGATTCTAAGAGAGAAATCATAAAAGGGTACCGCTTAAGACTCATCCTTGCAACTTCAAAGTAGAATTACAAAGGGAACCATAGCATTTATTTACCTCATCTTTCGAGTCCTAATATATGGAAATCCCCTTTGGTCTAAAATCACAAGGGCAAATGCTCGATGAGGAAGATCCAAATGTGAATATTGTAGGGTGAGCTTTGTCCTCTTAGCTATTTTTTACCCGACGGAGTTGGCTTCACGGTAGATGTGGTGAACATGCATGGTCATGTCAATGCGGAGTTCTTGAATTTGATGCAATTTCATTTTCACTCGCCAAGGCCATTTTGTACCTTTTGTAAAGCAATTTACTATAGCCTTTGAAAGCCAAACTCAACTTGCTTAACTTCTCACTATTTGCATTGTTTCTTAGTTTTGTATGTTGCTCAAAATTTGGACTTTTCTATTTTGTTCAGCCCGTAATTAAGCCAGTTAGAAATAAGAGTGTTAGCTCTAATTCCTTACTGATAATGTCTTAAATGTTGCAATATCTTGGTGATCACTCCCTGTCATAATCATATCATCCACATAGATAAGCAAAATGACAAGTTCACGAATAGAATGGCAAATCAAGAGTGAATAATCATTAGAACCTTGACAAAAAGAGAGTATCCAGGAGGACACTTCATATAAACTGTTCCTGTAAATTTCCATATAGACAAACATTTTTAACATCTAATTAAAAGAGGGGCCAATTCTTGCTAAATGCAATAGCAAGAAGAGTTTGAACTATAGTCATCTTCGCCATTGGAGTGAATGTTCTTCAAAGTCAATTCCATATCCTTGCTTATATCATTATACCACCACTAAGCTTTGTACCGATCAAGAGTGCCATCTGGTTTCAATTTAATAGTGTAAACCCATTTTCTCCCTTTCACATACATATGTGGTGAACGAGGGGCTAAATGCCAAGTATGATTCTCTTCTAACGCGGGAAGCCCCTCTTCCATAACTTTTCTCCAGCATTCTTGTTCAATTTCTTGCTTGTAGCTAGCTAGAAGGAAATTGGATAAAAAGGAGCTCCAAATCATTGTTTGTACGCTTCATTTATGGTATAAACAATGGATGGGACAAACGTACGTATATATATGAGATTGTTATACAGAGTGAAACTTGTGTTGTATTCTAAAAGGATGCTTGTGCGTTGTTCAGAACTTCTTTCTCTTTATATATATTTACAGAGTACAAGTTGTTTTTATACTTTTACAAATTCAGGATACTAAATGATTAACTTTTGATGTTGGATCGATTACAAACTGCTGATATGCAACCAATCACAGATGGATATGGCACAAAGGATTTGATGTCCTTTTCTCAGGTGGATGGTGCTGATAAAACACTTGTCCCACATCGATGCCGTGAGAGACTTGGTATCAATATATATATAAGACATATGGGCTACTCTCCTTATTGCCAATTGGTTTTGAGGTGGAACCCCATGGGTTTCTATATGGTATCAGAGCAGGTCGGCCCAGTATTATAATAGGTGATCGGACTGCTTAAAGTCCATGCCTACTGGGCCAGAGGCAATCAGACTAACCCATTAAAAATATCAGGTGATTTAGTCCATGCCCGTTGGGCCTGAGGGGGAGTGATAAAACACTTGTCCCATATCGATGCTGTGAGAGACTTGGTATCAATATTAAAAATATCAGGTGATTTAGTCCATGCCCGTTGGGCCTGAGGGGGAGTGATAAAACACTTGTCCCATATCGATGCCGTGAGAGACTTGGTATCAATATATAAGACACATGGGCTACTCCCCTCATTGCCAATTGGTTTTGAGGTGGAACTCCATGGGCTATGGTAGCTTCGCGCACCTCATGGGTTTCTATAGGTCTATTTGCTGCTATGGTAGCTTCGCGCCGCCTATATAGCTTCATATATGGAGTGAAAGGAAGTATGGAAAGAAAACGAAAGCCACCAAAGTTTTGGTGAAAGTAGGTAAACCAGGAAACTTATTTCCATAACCTAAAAATTAGGTTGGAAAATTTTCTGATCAGTTTAGGAGTTATTAATATCGAGTGCATGCATGAATGATCATAATACTCATATACATGACATAGTACAGAAAGTGGAGCTCAAACTAAACTTGTGTTATTGAATTTGTCGTATGCTTTTTACAAAGCATAATTCAACAAAAATTTATCCTCTAATCTGTCTGAGCATCTTTGACTGGAGGTGGGTCATTACCTCATCATGGAAAACTGGGCCAAAACCTCTTCGTTTCCATCATAATTGAGATTCCTCTTCCGGAACTCAGTCAGAACAGGGTAAATATTCTCAAATGCATTGTCTATTTCCTCCCTATTCTTTGCTCCAGTGAGGACAATTTTCCCAGAAACAAATACCAGCAACACAACCTTGGGCTCTTTCATTCGATAAATCAATCCCGGAAACAGCTCTGGTTCATAAGTGCAGAAGTTTCCGTGTGAATGAGCGAGTCCTTCGAGCCGGACGGTGAACTTGACATCGCAAGAACCGACAACATTCTGAACCTTGAAATCCTTGAACTGGACCTCCGGATATCCAAGCTTTTGCACAATCCGCGCATACCTGCGGGCTGCCAATCTCGACTGCTGCTCGTTCTTGGCTCCGGTGCAAACTATCTTCCCGGAGGCGAAGATTAGGGCTGTGGTTTTCGGCTCTCTTATCCTCATGATCACTGCAGAAAAACGCTTGGGATTGTATTCTGCGTTTCTTGCTTGCAGCGCAATCGATTTCAGGTCCAATCTGCAGTCTAGGTTCACAGTTGAAACCACGTTCTGGAGGGTTGGAACAAGTCCCGAGGGATGCTTGGAGGTATCAACTTCATATACTTGTGAATCCGACATGATAATCCTCGGAATCAATGATTATTGCGTTGTAGTAATTATTATGGTTGTAAAAGTTTAAGGTTTCAAAATTGTTGAGAAAATCGAGATGGTGGGTTAAGGGTTTTGAGAGAAAACTTGCGGAGGAAGTTTTGTAAAGAGAAAAAAGAGTTCCGAAATTCTGATCTTATATAGCCGGTATAAGGGGCGTATATATATAAGAGAATTTTGGAGGTGTCTCCGTATTCAATTAGGATTTTGGGTCCCATATCATATACGGATTCTGAATAAATAGCCTCTCTCTTTCTTTTTCTTAATTTTTTTTTTCCTTTTGTGTGTTTGGGAAAAGGTGAATTGATTAACTGCTACGAAAAGGAAAATAATTATTTATATTAATATAATTATTATGAATTAAAAAATAAACCCTTATCCGGTTTCCAATTTCTTCTTTTTTGAAAAAAAAAAAAACTCATCGGCCGCGAGAATAATTCTTCTTCGTTACTCAACGATGCTCTCTTGCTCCCAAAAATTTACGGATTTTCATCATAAATTTGTATTCGCAAGACTCTACCCCAGACCCCTTCTGCGGTATATCGCACAGAAGAATACCGTCCGCACATCTATCCTATATTTTGCACAGCCGAGATAGGTTTGCCGGTGGGAGGCTTTATAATTTGTTGCCGGGCGTTTAAGGAGAGGAAATAATCTGCGGGCGGCTTGCCTGATCTGAACTTATATAATGCGTTCCATCTGTATAGTTTCTTTTCTGGGTAGAAAATCTGGGGTATCTATACATCGTGGGTAAAAAACTGGTGGCATAACCCTAGTCATGTTTGGCTTTGTGTTAAGCCTTAATTATTTTTTAAACAACCCTTAAGCTTATTAAACGTACTATATAAAATTTATCATCATCTGAACTAGTAATTGTTACAAATTGGGCACGTACGTGTCGTGAGAAAATTAGGAGCATGTGTTATTCCTTTGAGTAATTAAAGCTTTATTAATTAATTGCTCACCCTTATATTTAAGAAGATACACAACATTAGTCCGTTTAAGCTTCACATGCAAATCGTTCATAAACGTAGAATTTATTTACTACTGTTTTTTTTTCCAAGTAATTTAAAGCACCATATTGCTCATTAAAACTGAATTTCCAGGTAACCTTTTAAATTTTTTATTAACCTTCAAAAACATTAAAAATAGTTCCAACTACTAACCACCAAACTTGAAGTACATCTATAGATTTGTAATGTACGATGACGAGTCCATATCCATCACCGAGACTAGACCGGCCCGCCAAGGGTAGGAAGAGTCCAACTGGGACTCTTAGGGCGGTGTAAACTCCTGAAACCTAGTTGGATTCGGAAATATTCCAGGTAATCTCATACCTATAAATAGGGTAGCTCATACCACAATACAGGTACGCAATCTATAGCCGAACAAACTACCTTCCTAAGCTTTCCAGCTACCCCTTTTACTGACTTAAGCATCAGAGTGTCTACTCTCGGGAGACCCCGAGGCCCTGTTTTGCAGGAAACTATAATCGGAGTTCCACAACTAAACCGGCAGCACATATCCAAGCATTGTCAAGCGGCACGCCCGGTGGGACCAAAGTAGGGTTTGTGTCACAGAAACCTTCTCAGGTTTCTTTAACATCTTTTCATAACAACTAGGGTTGCCGGAACAATCGACACGATGGTCAGAGTTGAAGAAGACGCCGGTAGCACGGCATCCTCCGGCCACCAGCATAGTCTAGGAGACGATACTCCCCTGGCCGGATTCCAACGTCGGCAAGAAAAAAGAAAGACAGGAAAAAGTCACGGCGGAGAACCTGGGAAAGAACCGACAAAGGAGCGTTTGGTTCTTGGCACTCCTCAGCCCGATCCGAAGAAACAGAACAACACCAATCTTCCACCTGAAAAAGAGGATATACCTCCTCCTCGAAATACCCCCGCTGCCGCCAAGCGTTTGGAAGACCAGAAACTAGCCAAAATTGAGGCTGAACTCAAGAAGCTAGGCGATGATAATGATCAACAACAGAGGATGCAGAGATATGTTCTCGAGGAAACCAGGCGGCGTTGTCTCCTTGGACAACCCGACCCAACAGAACAAGAGTTGGAAGATTTGATCGACCAAAAAGAAGCTTGGAGAACTCTAGCCCTTCTCGAGAAGAAACGGGGCAAACGGAATGTCCAAGAGCAGGAAAATTACCAAGAAACCGAGGGATACGAAAACCCCCCACGAAGAACGCTCGTATGCTACCAGAGATACCGTATTCTGGAACGCCTTCAGAGAAAGATACCCAGCCTTCGATACCGCTCTCAAGGAATTCGACGCAATATACCAACGAAGGGACACTGGGGAGAATCACGACCCCCCGAGTGTCGAGATCATCGAAGGAGAATAGGGGAAGCCCCCCAAGGCGAACTAACACACGTAATCGCTTAGAATTCAATTGGAATCGAAGAAGCCCTCGAAGAGGTGAGTCCAGACATGACTATGAACCACATCGCAGCCACAACAACATCGAGGGCAACTATGACCAAGAATACCATCACCGTCCTCGATATTCACCTCCAAGACAGCAACAACATAATCGGCATAGAGAAAATCCTCCATATTTCCAGGGAGATCAGCAAGGAACAAGAGACCAGAATACCTTGATCCGAGAGGAAATGAGAAAGATCATCGGGATAGGGCTAGACCGGAGCTCCTTCATCCCCAGCATTCGAGATGAACCTAAGCCCCGAGACTTCGACATCCCTAAAGAATTCAAACCATATTCAGGAGATACCGATGTCTCCCAATGGCTGCAAGGGTATGTCCAAGTCATGAGAATCCGAAACGCAACCATGAACTTCATGGCAAAAGCGTTACCCTCATACCTATCCGGGTCAGTGCAACGATGGTTTGGGCAATTACCAGAAGGAAGCGTCACTAGTTTTGAAGATTTGTCTGTCAAACTAGCCACTCGATTCTTCCAGAGCAAACGGATATCGCGGATGTCCATCGACCTTTCCTCAGTCAGACAAGGACAGCATGAGAGTCTAACCGACTTTCACAAACGGTTCATACAAGAAACCTTGCAAGTCGACAACATCGATGATCGAGATGTCCGCAATGGATTCATCCAAGGCCTTAACCCCTTTGGGAAATCCTCAATGTTGCGAGTTCAAACCCCCTAGGAATGCTCAAGAGATGTGGGCCGTCATCGAGAACCATATACAACGAGAACACACACTCAAGAGGTCCCAAGAATCCTTCGCCTCGGTAGGACCAAAAGATAAGCCGAGAATCCCCCAGGAAAACAAACCAGCACTGCCCAAGATGGATAGGCAATTAACACCCTTAACCAAGCTCCGACGAGAAATCCTCCAGATCCATAGGGACGAATTGCCAGCTCCGAACCCTTGGCACCTAATCCAAACAGGTTAACTGATTAATATTGTGAGTATCACAAAGACCACGGCCACGACACAGAGGATTATCGAGAGCTTAAGCGTGAAATCGAGAATGGGGTCAAGTCTGGGAAGTTTCAGCAATACGTGCAAGAAACAGCCTCCCGACAGAAGAATAATAGGCCCTAGTCACGAGATCACCCTAAAAGAAACTTCAGAGGCCCACCACGGTGGGATGGTCGAGGAAATAATTGGCAACCGAGAACAAATACCCAACAACAACCTTATCCCATTACCGAAGTGGCACCACAGCCACTCCAACAACTCACCCCGGCAGATCCAACGAAGCTAATCACTCAGCCAGGTAGGAGCTATCTACGGAGCTCCCTTCGAAGTCTTATCCACTACAGCCATGAAGAACTCATTGCGAACCGTCACCAAAACTCCTCGACAAGAACCTAGCCACAAAAGGTTCAAAGGAACGGAAGCCATTGTATTCACAGATAGCGATGTGGTCCTAGACATCTGTCCCCACAGTGACGCTATGGTCATAGAAGCAATAATCGCAAACGTAAAGGTTGGAAGGGTCTACGTGGATAACGGCAGCGCGGTCGACATCAAAGCTCCCGAGATCTCCAACTTTCCCTCGTTCAGCAGCAAGACGCGGGAATTAATCCTAAGTGAAACTGATCCCACCAAGATCGTTCAGATTGGGGTTTCTCTCCAAGACCCCTTGCTGGCCAAGATCAGTGCCTTGCTGCGCGAGTTCCATGACATATTCGCCTGGTCCCCAGCGGATATGACAGGAGTACCTCGAGAAGTCATGGAACATAAGCTAAATGTTGATCCAAACGTCAAACCAGTGCAACAGAAGAAAAGAGTATTTGCTCGAGAACGTAACGATGTCATCAACGAGGAAACAATGAAGCTAGTCTGTGCCAACATACTCCGAGAAGTCCTATGCCCTACTTGGTTAGCCAACCCGGTCTTGGTACAAAAACCCGACAACTCTTGGCGCATGTGCCAAGACTACACTGACCTTAACAAACATTGCCCTAATGACTGCTATCCTCTACCAGTCATAGACCAAATGGTAAAAGGCATTGCCGGATACAGAGTCCTCAGCTTCCTCGACGCATACAAGGGATATCATCAAATCCTCATGGCACATGAAGATGCAGAAAAGACAGCTTACATCACCGAGATAGGAGTATACTGCTACGACAAGATGCCCTTTGGACTAAAAAATACTGGAGCCACATACCAGCGTCTCGTAAACAGAACCTTTCATGACCAAATCGGCCGGAACATCGAGATTTACGTAGACGACATGGTAATAAAGACCAATAAGGATAACCAAGTGGCCGCAGATATGCGGGAGATTTTCACAATATTACGCAAGATTAACATGAAGCTGAATCCTAAAAAGATGCACCTTTTGCGTAGGATTATGGAAATTCCTAGGATACCAAGTCTCCAAGGACGGAATAAGTGTTGATCCGGCTAAAATCGAGGCTATCTTAGCCATCGAAGCTCCAAAAACCGTCAAGGAAGTTCAAAAACTCACAGGCTCCTTGGCGGCCTTAAACAGGTTCCTGTCTCGAGCTGCTGAGAGAAGCCTCCCATTTTTCCATACCCTCCGCAAAGGCAGAAAATTCGAGTGGAATGAAGAATGCCAGAAAACCTTCCAAGACCTGAAAGAGCACCTCAAGCAGCTGCCCACACTAGCCAAGCCTGAGCCAGGAGAAACACTATACATTTACCTGGCGGCTCGAGAGAAAGCTATCTCGGCGGTGCTCGTGCAGCGCAAAGACGGCAGAGAAGCCCCCGTCTATTTCGTTAGCAAAGTCCTGCAAGGAGTGGAAACCCGTTACACACCCATGGAAAGGCTTATCCTCAGCCTAGTCTTAGCCGCACGACGTCTGCGCCCATATTTTCAAGCACACCCCATCATGGTTTTAACGGAACAACCAATTCAGCAACTCCTACTAAAACCAGAAGCGTCCGGCAGGATGATGAAATGGGCAGTCGAGTTGGGCGAGCACCACATTGAATACAAGCCTCGATCAGCCATCAAATGACAAGCCTTTGCAGATTTCTTAGTAGAAACGCCTCGAGATATTGAAGTCAAAGAAACGGCGGAGCCTAAAGATGATCCCACTACTCACGTCCACATCAACCCTTGAGCCTGGTCACTATACGTCGACGGATCTCATTGGGATGAAGGGGAAGGAGCCGGCATCATATTATCCAAACCTACGGCCGATCCCGACATCGAGAGCATGAAGGAGTATGACGCAGAATATACATACGCACTGAGGTTCGGTTTCTCGGTTACCAACAATATAGTAGAATACAAGGCGCTGATAGTAGGACTGAGCATGGCACTAAAACTCGGGGTCCGCAAAATCCAAGTTTTCAGTGATTCTCAAGTAGTGGTGAAACAAATATTGGGAGAATACACAGCAAACGACGAGCAACTCAAGCGCTACCTCGAGAAGGTCCTCAACATCAAGGACAAGTTCGAGGAATGCACCGTGTGCCACATAGTCCGCGCAAAAAATAAAAGAGCCGACGCCCTCAGCAAGCTAGCCTCCTCGAACTTTGCACACCTTAGCCACAAAGTGTGGGTCGAGATTCTCCCCAATCCTAGCATCCAGGGCACCCCCGTAGCGACTATCGTCGAGGACGGCGACACTTGGATGACCCCGTTTATCCAATACCTCACAGATGGGACGTTGCCAAGTGGAAAAGCAGAAGCCAGAACCCTCCGATTAAAGGCAGTCAAATACACATTACGAGACGACATCCTATACAAGCATGGATACCTACTACCCATGCTAAGGTGTATTGGTCCAAAGCAAGCAGCCTACGTACTCGAAGGATCATGTGGAGCCCATATGGGAGCAAGAGCACTCGCCAAGAAGGTTTTGTGAGCAGGATACTTCTGGCCAACAATTTTCAAAGACGCCTACCACTGGGTACAGAAATGTGAGAGGTGTCAACGCTTCTCTCCCATCACCCGACAGCCACAGCACGAGATGGTCACCATCCAAAGCCCTTGGCAAGGACAGTACAAACGTCGCCCGGAAACGAGGCAATCTCCGCAGGGGAACTCATTTTGGATATGGCACCGGTACAAAAGCTCCCCACAGAGGAAGCTGCTCGAGGCTCAACCTTATCAAGACCTTCACCATGGCTTCGTGCATGGTTTTCTTTGGGTCCTTCATCAGGAGCTGCTTGAACCATTTAGCCTTAATTGGTCTACCCTGGTCGAGCCTCTTCAACCCTGCCACGCCAACTCGGTGTGCACCACACTTGGTGGCAACCAAGTTCATCTCCTCGAGGGCTGCGGCCATTCCCCCTGTGGACATCATTTTATACATAAAGGCGGTACACCACTGGTGAAGTTCCTCCTTGGAAATATGCAGGCTGGCAAACGACTTCATCTTCTCGTCAAGCTCATCATATTTGGCCTGGACCTCGACAATTTCAGCCTCCTTGGCCTGAACTTGGCGAGCTTTCTCCTCGAGGGTAACCACCTCGAATAACGCCTCGTCCCTTTCTGCCCGAGCTGTAGCTAGGTCTTCTCAAAGTTTCCTCAGCTGCATAAGTAGGCCATCGAGGCCGCACTCATCTAAACCAACATAGCATATCAGGGACACATTGACATCAGCAGCAAATTTACAACCTAATCTGAAAAATTACTTACCAGTCTCAGGCTGTCAGCTTCATTCAGCTGGGCAGCGAATTCCTTGAGAATAGGACACTCGATTGACGGCGGGTTGCTGAAGGTGTGAATTGCCACAGATGGGCCTCCCTCGAACAGTTGAGGAGGCAAGACTATAGCCTCCCCCTCGAGAGGGCCCTTCCCTTTCTCTGCCACGGGAGGAACTATGCTTGGCCCTGCTTCTAGCACAGTTTTCTGAACGGACTCGGTGACAAGGGGCAGCATCTCGACGCCCGACTGTGCGGTTTCTTTCGAGGGCGCATCCGTCTTGGCCTTCTTGGATTTTGCCCTATCGCCCACCTTCACGATCCTTTTCTTCTTTTTCTTCTAAGGGGCTGCAGTAACAGTAACGTCCTCATCTGAATTCACAATGATAAAAGGATCTTCGTCACCAAACAATCGAGACCCAGCATTGCTTGACGACATGACCTAACAACAAAGAAAAAAAAGAAGAAAACGATTAGTACCTTGATCTTCTTCAATAGAGATTTCGAGAGGAATTCTGGTTGCTCCCTTGACGATGACTGTATCACCTTCCTTCGCATATGCAGGGGCACATAGTATGGAACGTCGTTCCACTTAACGACCTTCGAATATTTTAGAATTTTCTCCATATCTGCCTGGAACTCCTCGACACACTCTTCATCCTCTTGGGTCCATTCATCTTTTATGGCCCCGAGACCCTCTGTCTCTCGGAGATTCCATGGCAGACAATAACTTGCAGGCGCCTTTACAAACACAAAGTCCGGTTTCCATTCCAGAGAACCGCCATACGCCTCGACCATCTTCTTCACGCCAGTTCTAAGGCGTCTTTTTACTATATACCAATCCTGGAAAGAAGTCGAGGCCACAACTACTTGGAAAAAATACCTCCACAATATTAATCGAGGTACTACTCTTACATGTTGGCACACTCTCGCAAACCCCAGTACAAATGTAATTAAATTTGGGGTAAAACGAGCGAGAGGAGTCCTATAAGGTTGAACAATCTCCTCAAACAGGGGGTAGAGGGGAAATCTAAGCCCTAGATGCATAAATCGATCATACACGGTAATTCTTCCCCTTGGAGGAGAGTTGCCCCTCTCATTTCCTAAGGGAGCTCTCGCCTCTAAGGCTGAGGGGAAGTCATACTTGGATCTAAGACTCTCTACCTTATCCACTAAATCTATGGTGGATACAAAGTCCAAAACTGCTTTTCCTTCGGAATCCCTAACCATAATTCCGGATAGGATCTACTCTGGCTACAACAGAAAAGGAAATGGAACAAATCGGAGATTCAGATCTAGAAACTTACTATGTAAGGGGGACGTGACCACTCGCCTTTTGAATTATAACTCCCCAATGTTGTTCAGAAGCTTCAATTTGCAACTCCTTTGGAAATGGCGTCACCGGGGCAGTATATCGGGTAAAGTCTTGAAGATTCCGGCCGGGAAAAGAAATAGGATGCTCTGGTAAAGAAGAGCAGAATGGGGGCTGGAATACTTTTGCAAAAGAGAGGATTTTGTGTTTTTGCAAAGAAGGAAAAGGATTAAGTATTGAAGGGATGGAAGAGTTTTTTTTCCTTAAAAACAAAATTGATTCCCCCACGTTCCTCTAATTATGGACCACGACATGACAGTTATTGCAGGTTTCAAGGAAGTAATGATGTTGAGGCTGCCGTTTGGGGAACGTGCCCGCTAATAATGCACAATTGAAAATATTGGGCGGGATTGGGAAGCGGGTCGTCTTCCCGGGCCTAGACCTGACCCGACCAGTTCCTCTCGATCCTCCGAGATCGAGGGTTGTGTGTTTGCATCGAGGATGTGTGGCATGTGGACTGATAATTAACCGAACGAGGGTAGTTATCCACTCTCGGGTATGTTTCAGGTAATACTTATTTTGTGCCAAGTGTTGTTTGTGTTTACGTCACTAACACTTAGCAGGGGCACTTGACGAGTCCATATCCATCACCGAGACTGGACCGGCCCGCCAAGGGTAGGAAGAGTCCAACTGGGACTCTTAGGGCGGTGTAAACTCCGGAAACCTAGTTGGATTCGGAAATATTACAGGTAATCTCATACCTATAAATAGGGTAGCTCATACCACAATACAGGTACGCAATCTATAGCCGAACAAACTATCTTCCTAAGCTTTCCAGCAACCCCTTTTACTGACTTAAGCATCGGAGTGTCTACTTTCGGGAGACCCCGAGGCCCTGTTTTGCAGGAAACCCTAATCAGAGTTCCACAACTAAACCGGCGGCGCATATCCAAGCATCGTCATACGACTTTACTGCTTAATGCTAGGACCATTCAAATTTTCCAGAAAAACAACGTTGGGCTGTTTTATTTGATAAGTTGATCCACGAAAAGATTAACGTTCCGCAAAATCCTTGAACATTTCCAAGCTTTTGAATGGCTCAGCCAACACCCAAAGCTTTTGCTATAAAGAATCTCCCCTATGGCGAAGATTAGGGCACTGGTTTATGTGTTATTCTCACATAACATATAGTTACCGCACAAAAACACAATTCGGATGTTTCTTTTGATATTTTGAAAATTTATAAAAAGACTTATTTAAGGTCACAAAGCACAACCTGGAAGAGAATACAAAAGTGCAATATGCTTATAATCCAATGAAAATTGAATAACAAAGTGCGACTCCTAATAATAATTCCTAAAAACCAATCAAATGTATATATATCATATCTCCCCTATCAACAAATTTCAACCGGCCATCCAGAAACGATACATGAAAGTGGCAGTCCGGCAAGCATTCTTTCACATTCATCTCACCAGATGCGTTCTTCCACCCAACAGGCCCTACATTGAACACCGTCATGAATTCTTCGCCTTTATTATAATCAGGGTTACCGTACGTGAGGGGCTTTTGTTCGACCTTTCCTACTCTTATATGCTTGAAAAATGATCAACTTTTCCACTGTCCGAGAATCCCAAACACGATATCCTTCATACTCATTCAGATCGAGATACGCAATGTCAAATCTAGAGCCGGACGCGAATCTATTCCCCTTGATCAGTACTCCCATACCATCCGCGCGGTAATGTTCAGCAGCGTCCGATTCCTGGTCCCACCCCGCAATCAGTCCCACTTCAGGACGAGAAGATAAAATGTCGATCCTCAAATGTGATGCCTCTACGATCTTAATTCTTCGATCCTTTTCGCGTTCATATTCAAGGCACTTCGCTTTCAGATCTTTAAGCAACTGTTCACTGCCGTCTATCTCTCCAGAGACGGTGGCAATCATGTGAGGATTAAGACCAATTACATTCTGGGGCAATCCGCCAGAGGCGCGTGGATGATTCACAGCCACCACGAGCTTTCCATCGCCAGATATAAAAGCAAAACACGGGGGACCCTTGTCTGGAAACTGATAGTGTTCATAACGTCTATCAATCCAGGCCCGTTTCAAACCAGCTAGCAATTGTTCGCGTCGAATAGATTCGGGATTGACGACTTCCGCTCCGTCACCCAAGTGGAGATAATATGACAGTGCCTTTTCAGCTTGTTAGCCAGGCTAAGGCCACCACCGGACGAAGATAAACAGCGATCGTCGTCCATACCAGTGGGCAGAATCTTCTCATAATCGACGCCGGTGCTCGACAACTTCTCGGGATCGATGCCGGGAAAGGGATTTTTATCAGGTTCATCCGGGTTGAGAAGAAAACCACCAAAGCAACGATGTATACAGGATCTCTTTCGGTAAATTCATCTTCAGAATCTAAGCCGTACACAGGATCATATGATGTTTCCGACGCTGGAATGGATCCATAATTGCTGGCTATTATTTCTGAAGGCTAATTGTAAGATAGTAGTATGGTAAGATCACGGCTAGGGTTTCGAAAGAAAGATGACAAATATTAGAAGAAACTCATGGGTTATAGTGGTAAAAGAGACTATTGCCCTTGCCGGTTCGGATTTTGTCGACTATTACCCGAAAACAGGCTATATGCTTCCTAGTCAAATTATAGTATTTGTTATTCTACGCAAAAAGGGAAAAAAAATTCCCCTCGTTTTTCCTATGGTGAAAAATTATTTTAATATGCTCATAATAAGCATTATCACAATATTTTGAGCAATTTAAATTTGAAACAGCAGTTCTATTAAAATAGGCACCGAATGTGGTGCGTGGAGATGACCTTGTCATATTAGGTTACAAGACCTGCAGCCATCCACTATTGTACCTAACAGAACATGCCATATTACTTCCAATAGATGTAGTAGTTCCTCGGTTCCAATGAGATTTGTCCTATAATAAAAATTTTTTCCTTAAAAACAGAAATAGTACTATATGAAAAATAAGAGACGAAGTTGAGAATTTAGGGGAAGCAAGACGCATATTGAAGATCTTTAAGTCTTAAACTTGTAGTTATAAAAGAGCCTCATAAAGGCTAAAGCCAACATTGACATATGTGAGCTTGAGATGAATTTTTTTGAAAAAAGAGTGTGTATTACAAGAAGCATAATACAAAAAGTGTTATGAAAGTGTTTTTGCGTAACGATTAAGATATATCAAATATACCAGGAAGAGTAATAATGTAAAAAGTGTTCAAGAAAATATTTTGTAACAATGATTAAGATGTGTCAAATGTCGTAATTTAGATCAGGGTCCATAATTAAACTGCACGATCAATTAATAACAACATCAACCGCTCTCTTAAGGACACAATCAATGCTTATTAGAATTTTGAACTCAGTACTTTCGACAATTGAGAATCGCAATCAAAAAGTAAAAAAAGAAAAGACTCAATAATTAACATCTTTTTAAACAGTATATGAGAAATAAGCCTAAAAATTAAACAGATACAGTACGACAATAAACTATCATCTTGTTCCAACCATGGTTTAACCCCGTTAGTGGCATCTCGAGTCACTGTAACTTGTATGAACTTTGTGCCACTACTGAACCTAAATAATCTACTATAAAATTTGACCATTTCTGCACCATCCAATCTTCAGAAGGCCGATATTAAACCCAAAAATTACGTTTATATTCTTTACTATCGTAATAATACTCTTATCATCAACTGCAGCCGCTATTAGCTTTCTATACTCGTCCTCTGACGCAAGGTAAAAGGTTTAACGCTGGAAAGGAACCTCACAATTCTACTCTTGTAATAGAGCAAAACTGTATATTCATCGGAAACTGCACAAATCATCTACCAAAACAATCCTCATAGCATCCCCCCGCATCCTACATTAATTAACTATTGAACCACGCATTCTTTCAGAAACCTACTTTGATTTGTTTTCTGGGTTGTTTTATTTGATAAGTTGATCGTGAAACAATTCACATTCTTAACTCGATGCAAGCGAATCACAGAATCCTTGATTTTATTGAATGGCTTACCGAAGCTTTTTGCAAGGTCGCTCGTGGCTCCAGAATACAAAGAACCGTTGTCAAATCCTCCATGATCATGCAAACAAGTTATACTCCGTATTTGTTAATTTTAGTTCCAAACATGATTTACGCCTCTATTTTCAAATTAAACGGGCATTTGGCTAGTTCCAAATTACTGTTTCAAATTTCAAATTTGTCGAAAAATCAGTAGCTAGATCCTAGATGAGAAAACTTTTATGATTTATTTATTTTGACATGGATGATAAAACTTAGTAGTGGTAAAACCCTCGGAAAAATAAATATAAACTGGATTTATATTATGCCTTTCAAATTTGAAAAGACACAACGGTCACAAACCATAAACAAGAAATATACTCTTAATAAATTCAATGGAAAACAAAATAACAAAACTGCGACCAATGATAATTTCTAAAAGCAAACGCATCATCATGCCCCTATTCTTCCCAATCATCATCCCCATCAACAAATTCCAACCGGCCTTCCAGAAATGATACATGAAACTGGCAATCGGGCAAGCATTCTTTCACATTCATATCTCCGGATACGTTCTTCCACCCAACAGGTCCTACATTGTACACCGTGACGAATTCTTCACCTTTATTATAATCAGGATTTCAGTGCCGGGTTTTTCTTTGACCTTTCCTCCTCTTGTGTGCATGGAAAATGATCAACTTTTCGACCGTACGAGAATCCCAAACATGATATCCGTCACACTCATTCAGATCCATATAGACAAAGTCAAATCGAGAGCCGGAAGCGAACCTATTCCCCTTGATCAGTACTCCCATACCATCCGTGCGATAAAGTTCAGCAGCGCCCGATTCATGGTCCCACCCCGCGATCAGTCCCACTCCAGGGCAAGAAGATAAAATGTCGACCATCAACTGTGATGCCTCGGCAACCTTAATTCTCCTACCCTTTTTGCGTTCATATCCAAGGCACTTTTCTTTCAGATCTTTCACCAACTTTTCGCTCACGTCAATTTCTCCAGAGCAATGTTTGCAGGATTGTGATCCTACATAGGATTGAAATGGGGTCATAGGATCAAATCGTAAATGGGATCCGTAGGATCGAAATAGTAGGATCGTAAAATTAATTATACATGTTATATAATTAATTGCTTTGATAATGCAGTTGCAATTATATTTAGATAAAGTATTTAACATTTTAAACAAAACGAAATGCATAAATTCAATTTTCTTATATGAATTTTTGCAATTCAATTTTCTTATATGAATTTTTGCATAACTTTTTAATAAAAACTCTTTTCTTACAGTTCTTCTTTTTATTTTATTAGAAAAACTTTCTAAAATATATTTTTCTTGGCAATAAAAGTTTCATCAATGAATATTAGACTCAATTGAATGCAAACCCAAAAAAATAAGAGAAAAAAAATCTCAATAAACTCAATTAATTTTTTGTAATTGATGAATAGTAAACTCGGACCGATCTTACGATCCTGACCGATCCTGACCGATCCCACTCCGATCCCATTACGAAATTCGAGTTTGGTCGATTCAGGATCGATTTAGATGTCTGGGATCGTAGGATCGGACGATCCTACGATCCGGGATCACGAGTTTGCAAACTATGCTCCAGAGACTGTGGCAATCATGTGAGAATTAAGATCCGTAACATTCTTGGGCAACCCGCCCGAAGCGCGTGAATGATTAACAGCTGTCACAAGGTTTCCATCACCGGATATAAAAGCAAAACACGGGGAACCCTTGTCTTGAAGCTGATAGGATCATAACTTCTATCAATCCAGGCGCGTTTCAAACCGGCTAGCAATTGATCGCTTTGAATGGATTCTGGATTGATGACTTCAGCTCCGTCACACAAGTGGACATAGTAATGACGGTGGTTTCTCAGCTTGTCAGCCAGGCTGCAGTCATCACCGGACGACGACGATAGAGAGCTATCGTCGTCCATCCCGATATACATGACCTGCTCATCGTCATAATCGATGCCAATGCTTGAAGACGGACCTTCATCAGGATCTCCCTCGGTAAATTTATCATCATCTTCATCAGGTTTGGATTCATCGAAATCTCCTTCGGTAAATTCATCATTTTCATGTTGTAAGCCGAATACTAGATCATATGATGGAGGATTCATGATTGTTGCCTATTCGCTAATTTCGTAGATATAGTAGCTAAAGATGACCCGGTTCAATTTTCGAGTTGGGGATGCAAAAAAGGAGCAGGTGCAGTTAGGGATTTGGATTGTTAGCAATATATAGTTCGGCAACAAAGGAGTCTGAAGTGGTTTTTGTTAATCCCTTTAGGTTTACAAAAAATTTTATAATAATAAACAATCCTTTTGTAATTGGAAAAGTTTTAGTTGACAAAAACTACCCATGAATCAATACTAATTGACATGAGCAATAAGTCAATAAAAAAGCAGAGAACCCAGGCAAGAAACTACCAACTCGAAAATTGGCTATAATTGAATAGGTAAAACAAATCTTCTCTACTTAATAAATCTCCATTCTTATTCGGAGTCTGGCTCCTCTTATGTTGTTTTCCCATTCTTGGTGGAATTCTTGTTCGTTATATTGTATATTTTCTTATTCGCCGAAACAATTAGGGCTAGAATTAGTACTTCATTCAAATTTGTTTAATTTTTTCATGTTAGTTGGAAGAATCCAAAATTTTGCCTCCAGATTTCATCATTTTTTCAATGATTTATTATCAGTGTTACATTAACAACTACATAATTAACCTAAATGTCCTTTTCTCCGGGAGGGGGATTGAGAAAAGAAGAATACATAATCTAATTTAACTATATACCATCTCGCCGTATCGTATTAGCTTGTCTGATAAAGCAGAAGTTTTGTACAAGGTGGTTCTACATGATGTTTTGTAAAGTGAGCAACATAAGAAGCATCGCGTAGTAGTTGAGAAACAGAGATTAAGTGACACTGTACACGAGGTACACAGAGAACATCCTGTAACACCACTTTGCTACTAAGAACAACAGAATCAGACTTAGTAGCATAAGTACATTGACCATTGGGCAAGTAAACCGGAACGGCAGCAGTATCGCGAACATCGCGAAAAAAATCAAGAGAGCCCGTCATATGAAGAGTAGCACCAGAGTCATACATCCACTTATCGGAGAAAGGCTTATGAGAAAGCTTCTCATTGGACCCAAATTAAGCTGAATTTAAGAATGTTAGTAATGTGTGCCATTGATCTTGAGTAAGGCCAGTGCTCGCTCCAGCTTGATTAACCGGACTAATACCAGCTCGATGCTAGCAATGTATGTGTTGCAATCGAAACAAAACCACCAATATCACCAATCTTATGGTCTCCACCATTACCGCGACCATAGCCCCGGCCACAAGCAACACGTAGACCATTCCAACTAGACCCTTCTTGAGACATAGGAACAACCAAAAGAAGAAGAACGGGAAGAAATAAGACAACCTTTGCAATAGAGGCTCAATGAGCAGAGCACAAACAGCAAAACAAATTGAACCGGGTGAATCGAACCGAACTGGATAGGCCAAACCGAACCGGATAAACAAAATTGAACCGGTCTGTTTGAACCAGACCAAACCAAACCAGGTGAACCAAAGCGGTTGAACCGGGCAAAATAGAACCGGAGCTGCAGACCTGAATTTGCAGCGGCTGCAAAATCTGAATTCCAAAGTTGCAGCACCGAGCAATGGAAGGAGACGCCGAAGATGAAGACTCAGGCTGATGGCAGATGCTTGAGACGACTGGCGGACAGGGCCGGCTTTAGGGGAAGCTCCTATAGCCCTAGCTTTAGGCCCCTAAATTATTAAGGCCTATTTTTTTTTTACATATTGCTTATTTTTTTTTCCTCAAAAATATCAATTATTAACTTATTTTTTAAAGCATGATAATATATATCATAAACATCCTCTTCTCATCAATAAATTATTGTTACAAAAGTGTCTCAAAATATATTTCTCTAACTAATTTTATGTTAAAATATTCGTAAACTTCCAAATATATTTTCATTGATAGTTTTGCGAATCTACACTCTTAGTAATATAATCTTAAAGTATCATTTCAATTTTGAAAATTTAGTGGCAATGCCCTAATAAAAATGATATAATGTTAGTATATTTTGTTTAGTGGTTAGGAATCAAATTTGTATTTATAGATAAATCTGATTGCCAAAAACATTTACGTAAATTCCATTATTAAAGGGCCCCGATTTTGAATGTCGCTTGAGGCCTCATTAAGCCTTGAGATGGCACTGCTGGCGGACCAAAGAAAGGAAGACTTTCGGAGACGCCGCACCGAACAAAAGCTTCAGGGAACAAAATGGGCACCAAACAGAATAAATTTTAAGGTGAAAATTTCCGGGCACTCTGCAGCGGCGGCGGGGAACGAACTGCGGCACACCAAGAACAATCCAGCGACTGGGTGATGAATACAACAACAACCGGCGCCAGCTACAAGGAACAAGAACTTTTCCAATCAAACGGACGGCGGGAACAAACAAATGTTGATTATGCCCCAGGAACGAAATAAATCCCTGCGATTGATACCATGTAAAGAAAGAGAAGAGAGACGGACGGCATAATCTTCAGCCGTGAAAAACCATATATACTTTAGGGTTTGTACATCATATATATAATACACACAACCGTAAAAGAGGTAACTATGTACCGTAACTCTAATGTTACATTTACAACCCTAATAGAAGAAGAATTAACACTCATTGATACTTCTAGCTGGACCATCCAACTTCACTTGCGATGCTTGTGGGGTGAAACGCGAGGATGAACAGTTATCATTGTGATCGTTGCAAATATATAGTTCATCTCAGGTGTTTTGCAAGATATATACAAGAAGCGCATACTGTATGATCAAATACATCTATTTATTGTTTTCTATAAAAGTGATGATACAATACCTTAAAATTGAAACTAAAATAAGATATAACTGAAATGATAACATTCACAAAACCACGAGTTGTGACTATTGCCAATTGAACAGTCTGAAAAAAATCAACGCATAGTTTGCTAGGTCTCTGGAAGTCATAGGGTACGCATGGAGTAGAAGATGACTAGTTACTCCCTTCATCCAAAGATTTTTTAAAAAAATCCAGAAAAGAATTTATTTAAAACTAGTGCTTGAGCATTCGTCGCGTGATGCACAACGCACCCTATAAATAATCTGGCAGAATAATTTTTTTATATAGAAAAATTGATGATGATTACTCATGATTATAGTGAATAATGATAATGAACAATGAATTTCATCAAACATATAACATAATTAAAAAGGATAACACAAAAAAGATTGCAAGTTCATTAAGTTTATTATTTCTCTCGATTAAAATGGTTTTCTATAGTTAGCTTTCATATAACACTGGCCCTCGTCAATGAATATCAAATAAAAAATGATTTAGAAAATAAGTATTGGAAACTGGTTGCTTGCATTGGAAGGAAACATAGACTAAAACTCATAGCAAATTTTGGACACAAAGGACAAAGGGCTGAAGAGTTTCGTCATCTAGATTTTCTTCACTGCGAGAATAGCTGAAAATGGCTGTCTTTTCAGCTACTCTGGCAGTGAAGAAAATTTACCTTACAAAACTGCAAGTGCAAAAGAGAACTTGCATACCTGTTGATCAAGCTTATCAGGCGAAGGAAAGCCCTAGATCGATTGCAATATTGTTGTGCGACCAAGTAAAAAAAATTTAAAATCATTCGAAACTTGTTTTACATATTATGGTTCTGAGTGTGAGAATTGAATGACATTCTAGTTGTTAGAATGCTATGCTTCTAGTCATTACACCTGGGTTCAATTCCCACCAAGGGGTATTTAAGAGGAGTTTTACCCACTTTAAGTGGGGTCCACTAGAGTAGATTTTTTTTAAAAAAAAAAAAGATTTACGGTTCTGGGTCTTAAAATTGCCACAAGTTTCAGGTCAGTAAGGGGGTGAGAACACTTCACTTATGCGGGTAGCAGTTATAAAATTTGTCAAAATTAGGAGTTTAGATGTGCATCATTTGACGTTATTCTTGAAAATGAAAAGCACCAATGCCATTATTCGGAGCAAAAGGACAAGTTCTAATGATCAAAAGTTTGTATTATGATTTTGAGGTCTTCCCTTTCTCCTTTTCTCGTCAGTGCCGAGCAATGACATATCAGAAATACGACATGGAAAAAAAGAAATCTCTTTTTATAAATGAACAAAATTCAAGGGTAACCATCTCCTAAAAACTACAAATCCTACTCCCTCCTGTTCATCTCCCTTTTTATGAATGATGTTGACTTTTGATATGAAACTTGATTATATGCTTTTTAGAATGTTACTTCTTTTACTCAAAGTTGGAATATATTAAATGCAGTTTTTTTACCAACAAAATTTCAAACTATAAAAAAAGTGTGGTGCTCGCAATATAAATACTTAAAAATCTAACGAAGAGATTAATCCATCTCTTTGAACTCTTGCAATCAGAATTTGACAAATCATAAGTACTTGATTTCTACTAACAAAAGTATCATGCAAAATTAGTCAAGTTTGATTTCCCTCAAAGAAGAGCCACCAATAGCAGTGACCCTGCTATCCAAACATACAACAAAGTCACAATTTCACTCAATCCAAGAAGCATCCGGTGAAATTCATTTTTGGGCTATACTTCTTTTAGGATGATTAGAGTGCCACATTTTTCAGTAGTTGTGGTACATGTTGCATCCACTTCAACTTTATGTGCAAGCCCCGCTAGAGCAGCAGCAATGTCCTCCACGGCTTCTATCAACAACTGCAGCAACGTCAACAACAAAATACTACACACTTTGCTTCAATAGTGGTGATAGTGCAGTGAGAATACAAATCCCAATCCCAAATGAGAGTTACAGCAGCTGGTACCATATGCTCGGTTTTAGTAGCAGATTCTAACAAGAAATTAACAAATGTTGCTGACTCCCGTGAGTACTAAGAGTTCATTTTCTCTAACATCATTACCTCAAGCTATGCAGTGGCAGCAACAACTTGAAAACCAGACGAGCCTATTACAAAAGAGCCACTAGCAACAAATGTAGTGTCATTGGTTCTTTTGCAGAGGAAATAGTAGTCATGTTCCAACATCGTCTTGTCCATCTATCTCTGTTAATGGGCAGCAAGAATACTTTAGGGGACATTGAGAGACTTTGATCCGGCATGTGAGACGACTGTTCTCCATAGATACAATGTAGCAAAACTCACATTAAAGTAGCACAATATTCACTAAATTTGCTTCTCTTGAAATGGAGAGCAAAAGAAAACAAAAAAGAAAAATGGAAAAAAGAAAAACCACAATTTCTGCTATCGACAATCATGAACGTTTATTTGTTTTCGATTTTATTTGCTCACATTTCAGGAATTCTCACATATCAAAACCTTCTGAGCAACTTTAAAGACTTCTACAGTCAGGGGAAAAAAGTAATCTCTAATAAGAACACAGTTATATTACAAGCTTTGGTAGTTCAACCAAGCTTACCAAGGACAAATTTGTTAAGAAAAAAATCCCATCAAATAACACCATAATGTATCTCATATGACAAACAAAGCTTAATGTGTGATATGCAGTACTACATGGAAAAAGCAAAACATTCAGAAATAGATGTGCAATTATTCATGCTTCCTACAATGGTGAGACAAACAAATTTGAGGGCAAAACATGTTTTAAAATTTTCCAACACCCTCGAATCAAACGCATTCAGTTCCACGAACCAAGTAATTAACACCCATGGGAACAGCCAGAAACTAAAGATAGACTGGGCACTAAAAAGAACATAACTGTTAAGCCACTAAGAAGTGAAAGAAGATTCTAAAATTCACATCCAACATTACCCTATATAGATTAGAAAAAGAACAGAAACGTACAAAGCATAAATAAAACCACAATCACCTTGTTTCCCACAATTTAAAAGTAAAGTTTCTGAAAATTACTTTAAGACAGAAACTTACAATAGTGAGAGGATAAAATAAAGAATGGCGTCGTTGTGGATCTTCTCTTCACAGAACCTAACTGACCTCTTCATCATGGTATTCTTCACCATAAGCACCCAGAGCCACCCCTCAATCCTTTAAAATACTTTGGAGCTAATTATAACCACACAAACAAACAATATTGATGAAAAATAACATCAGTATTGTACGTACAAATGTAAGAAACAATAATTATAGAGAAAAACTAGAAATATAAATCTATGGGTTGTAACTCCATGTGGATTAGCAGCACATGATAGATCACCTCTCGATTCAAAATCGCATTCCAACTCGAGAAGCCACCAGCTATCTGAATAGCTTGGGACATGACAGCTAAGGCTAGAAATCAAATAACAAACTAAAAAGAAACATAACAAACTAACAGCATCCTAAGTAGGTACTGATCAGTAATAGGGTGGACAGTGGTCATACGACCCTCAACGATGCCAAACATGTCGTAGATGACCTGCAAATAAAGACCCATGAAAGATAAGATAAGAAAAATAGCCACATGAATAATAAAAGTGCAATGCGCGCAAATAGAAAAGGTGGTTCGTATAACCTTGGCCTAGGGAGCAAGACAGTTGGTAGTGCAACTGGCATTGGACACAATGTTCAACTCGGGTCTTGTATTCTTTCTCATTAACACCAACGACCAACATGGGTGCATCCTTGCTAGGAGCAGAGATAACAAGCTTCTTTGCACCACCCTATTTTCAACAAATCAAAACTTGTAAGGACTCTTTCAGGGCACTTTTGAAAAATTCACAATTCATTTTTACTTTTCACTTTAAATCATCCAATGGTTACGAGATATAGTTCGTTCAACGAAAATCATGATTGCAAAAGTAGATAGATACCAAATCTAGAAGATCATAACCTAAAAGGTTATATAAAGAAAGCAAAAACCACAATGATGCCAAACATGCATCACCCTTTCATGAAGAGATCCAATATTAGATCAATAAACACTAAAGCTATCCTGTCAAATATAAACTCAAGCCTATCAAGTGTAAGCAAGTGTTCCACTTTCTTTTGGTGCTGAGCAAAACAGTTGTCATGAACATGACACTACCCAAAGAGAAATAATAGCGCGATTTTTTAACATCTTGTAATATTCAGGATTGTAATCAATAAGTAACAACATTAAAACATTATTACACTGCAGAACTATTTCCTTTTTATCAAGGCAAACACAAGAGACCATTGTGCTGTAACCTTTTCACCTAGAGTAATATGAATAAGGGCAATTAGATTTGCATATTGTGCTAAGTTACTACACAGAAAGTTGGTTGAATTACAAACAAAAAGCTCGCAATATTATCTGAAGCAAGACATTTTGAAGTTTCCAAAATAAACTGCATAACAACTAAATTGAAACAAATACAGAAATTTCAAAAATATGTAGCAACAACAATTTCAGAACATTTTCACAAAAAAAAAATAATTTTAGAACATGAGAAGACATAGAGAGATTGAGTCGCTTATAGAAAAACATGACCCGTAGGTGCTCCTCTAGATTTCTGTGGCCACGCAAAGGATTGGAGCTATTGACCGGAATAAAAACGAACCATCTCCGTATGCTTCAATTCGAATCTGACTAAAAGCTTGCACCACCCCATATTCAAGGCACAAGATGCAGGATTAAGAAATCTAAAAATCCTCAGATCGATGATTAAATGGCGGCGGAAGATCGAGATGCGGCAGTGGCTGAAAAGTGGGGTGAAAGAAGCTGCGGAGAAAGAAGGAGGATGGTAAGCAAAGGAAACATCAAAATAAATATTCTCATATTCATAGACTGAGCAAAGGAAACAACTCAATGAAAACCTTAACCACAAAAATTTATTTTACTGCCATCAATAACACATGCTACACATGGAAGCTTTTTTTTTTCTATAAAAAAAAAAAGGTAAGCAAACCACAATAAGCAAAGGCACAAAAAAACAATATAGTTGTTAAATTATATAGCAGCCAAAACTGAAAAATCAAGAAGGGAAGTTGCTCTGCAAAGAAACTGGTAGGAACAACACAACAAGTACCATTTTACATGGAAAAAGGCAGATGAAATCTATGTCAGCAAAATAGTCATGAATATACAAGCACATAAAGCCATCCAATTGCACTACGCATCTTTCTTTAGTCTATACATGACACAGCAATTGCATAAGCTCTAAACAGTAAGAGGAAAGTGAGCAAGTAAAATCAAATAGACACCTTGGTTTCGTTTCTCTACATGTTAGTGCAGTAAAGCCTTCATCAAGCACGGTTTGAGAGAGTAACATTGAGTCAAACACAATGCGAAAAAGCGTATACAGATTAGATTCCAGACCCTAAACCGCGGAAGTGTTTCTTATCCCTTTCGGTCAAAAACTATCCGACAACCAAATAAATATTCGCTCCTATTCTTCTTCTCCCAATCTATGGAATATCCAAAAAGCAAAACAAAGAAGTGAACATATCCAGTTACTAACAAAGCCATAATTCTCTGTTACTATTTAGAAACAAAAATAGGATAATTAGAGGCATTAAAGCTAATCAAATCATCATAACAGATCAAAACAGAACCGAAGGAAACAAAGAAAGATTGAAGAAGTCAACAGGTCTGTGAAAAGTTACCGCTTTAGGCCAAATGTTGTTCAGTTCTACGGTTTTAGCCTTCAGAGTTCAGACCCGAAAAGAGATTGATGGTTGGAGTGAAATAAATTCTTCTCGTTTTATCCCTAATCCCAAAACCGTACGACTCTGCTATATTAGAAACCACAAGCTCCAATTGATCTTGATTAGCAAGCTGGAGCTCCATCACTTCAATCCAGCTATCGAATTGGTGCGGAGCCTTCAGAGGTCGAAGCAGAGCATCAAACACAATAGGAATTCAAGATGGCAAATCCCTAAAATTTAGAATTGCCAATACATTAGAATCGATATTCAGAAGTAGGTCGACGGAAACGATGTAGGGCGGAGGTGAGGTTTTTAAAAAAACACTAAATTAATCATAAATCCGAAGAGAGAAGAGGAGCCGAACCTCGTGACGCTTTCTAAATTTTGGTTTGGATTTCCTTTGAGCGGTGAAGTCGTGATTGCTCAATTGTGTCTCGAATCCATAGAATTCAGAGAATTCTTTCTCTCCTCCTCGGCGTTCTCCTTCTTCTTCGCCGCCCTCGCATCCTTGCCAGCGACAAAGCAGAAGGGAGGGAATTCTGGTTTTCAACATGACCCGGCAAGTCAGATTCTTTTATACCCGGAGGAAAACGGGGTAAAATGAAATGGGAAAACTCCTTCAAACGTCGCCGTTTTGGCAGTGGAAGTTTTGGCAGAACGTCGTTTTAAGTAATAGGGGTTTGGGAGAAAAAACTTTTTCATCTAATGTCTAATTAGTAAATGACACTTTCGCCACTAATTAAAATTATGTTGCAATCGTGATGCAAGAATGATGTCACGTGACGACCGTCCGGCCACTCAGATTGTAAGAAACTATTTGGCCAAGCCAGCTACTCTTAATACCAGCAAATTGATGTTGAATTCCCAACCAATCAGACTATAATTACACGTAGTTTAAGTATTTCATAATAAACTTTAAAATATTTGCAAGGGAACACGAGTTAAACTCACTTGTATCCTATTGTTAATCCATCTGCATCAGTAGGCTTTGGTCCACCACATAGCACCCTGAAGATGTACGAAAACATGGACTCATGGACCAAAAACTCAGTAAATTACAGCAAAAGACGGAAGGTTAGTTCCAATTTAGCTAACCTGGCCCGCGTAAAGAATGGTATCAAAACTGTCCACTCCAAATATACCCAAATTTGACAATGTGAATATCCCCGCCGGCAGAATCCATGTAAGTCAACCAAGAAACAAATCTAGATCAACTTAAGCTACCAGAAGATCTATTATCTCGTAGAAAAGCAAATAAGACTGGACCATCGGTCGAATGCTGCAACAAAAATGAATTATAGAACAGACAACAAAACTCAACATAATCATCAACTAAACAAAACTGTAATCTAAAAGAAGTAAAATACACGGACTTCAAATTTTTCTATCGAAATGGCAGATTGAATCTAGCAAATTTTTGCGGTAGGATAGGAGAATTAACGACGCATAAAGTATCCACTTGCTGCTATGTATTTAAAGCAAAGACACCTAAATTGCTTAGCCTTCTCCTACTTTCAATCTGAACCAATAACAATGGAAAATCATCAGCTATTTTACTATTTTAGCCTTCTCCTACTTGCTTAGCTTATTGTTGAGCTTCTGCAAAAATTATGAATAATTACTATTTTAGTTTGGATTATTATGATCTTTTGGGTATAGAGGGAGTGTTTCCTGCTTGGGTTTTTGGACTTATTGTCATATGGTTTGTTATTGCAAACTATTAGATGAAAATCCCTTTGGAAATGACTAACACATTCTTAGTATATGTGTGTTTCTTAATTGCTCGACAAAATCCTCGACTTTAAAGTTATCTGGAGGTCAGTAATCGTGGGCATTGCCTTGTTTCCGTAAATTTTGCTGAATCCCTAACCACACAGAATAGAATTAGTGATCCCTACATGCAACCGATGCTATGGTAAACAGCCGCATCCTCTTAAATTAGGGCATGAAGGAGATTATCATTCCAGGTGCGCTTCTGGCCGTGAATGTGTGCATGGAAAGAGGTTGTTTGAATGTGCAAGTTGCCGGTGCTACATTTGTCTTAATTGTGTAACAAAAGATAGAATTTTAGGGAAAATTTGAATGATTTGTTAGGACGTGTACGTTTGTTTACTATTACCTCTTGTTATACTAGCTAGTTTGTTGATGCCATATTACGGCATTTGATTGTGTAATGGATATCCCAAAGGGTTGAAAAGTTGTTTGTATATATTGGTTTTGTGATTTAGTACATAATTGATTTATGAGGAAAAACAAATTGGATTTTAGTCAAAACTTTAGCCGATCCGTGATTTAATTAAAAACTGAACGATTTCCAAAAAATATCAAATTAAGTCAAGGACAAAGGCATGAGTAATTAGGTGAATTCAGAAGACCAAAAGCTTGAACTAAGCTATCAGAGCGAGTAAAGACGACGTCATTGAAACAAAATAAAAACCAATCCTTAATCCATTTCCAGCTTAAAATGAAGATTAAAAAATGAATTCCAATCCACATTCTTTGCGGAAACATCATTAAAATGCTTATGTGGGAGTAACAATTACAAATAAACATGTACATGTTTGTAGGATACTAAACATTCGGCCTTTTCAGAAAAACTAAAACATTTGGGCCAACAATAACGATCCAGTAATCCACACAGAGTCCGTTTATATTTGGGTTTTATGGGCCAGTTGGTGGTTTAGCATGGTCTAAACTCCATTTCTCCAAGATGCACATTTGCACAACATGTTTTCTTCCCCACTCCAGTGCTTTTTGTTAATCATGAGTAATATAATGATGTAATTGATAAAAAAATATCTCATTCTGCTCAAAAATGAAAAAAAACAACCACAAACATTAAAAATTTCAAAACTCAATGTAAATTATTTCTCAAAAACAGAGGAAGTAATAAAAGTTACTAGTTTACTATATGTGTATACATAAACTTGTAAAATATATGGAACACTATTCGTGTTTAATGACACTCGAGTTGTACATTTGAATAGTTTACTTATTATTTCTAATTCACTTATATAGAATTGACAATTTTTAACAAGATGACTTAGTCTCGATTGACGCTATCCATCAACCGACGCAAGTGTTATTTTTCATATCGATGTACGAATAACGTTGTGTGTGTTTTTTATCAAACTTCACGTCACTATTACCTTCAATAACTGTATTGAATCTTTACAGTGTACAACTTTTGATTTGGTATTTATGTTTTTGCCCCTTTTGTTAGAATCTTTAAGCCCTTAACATTGTTGACAAAAGAAATAAAATTAAAAGTTACATGGATTATATAACTAATATGATAGTTTGAATGATCACTTATTATCTCTTGTTGTATGCTTACTCTTCAAATATATTCTTTTTGAGAACGCAAATTTATAGAAAAAATAAGTATACCATTGAAATAGGACGAACGATATCATAATTCAGTTACTCCTAAAAAACCCAAACAACCTGTTTAGAAGGCTTTTGTATCTCCGCAAATTGCAAAAAAAGCGTGGCAAATAGTAGTGCCTAACGGACGTAACCAACTAAAATCCAATCCACCGGTCATCATTCCATTCCATTCCATTCCTCTCTTGCACAACACAATAACGTGTATAACCTCCCAAATCCTAAACGCCCCACAAAATCACACTTCCCCATAACAGTTTCCTTTGTCCACACTGTACCCAGAAAATCCACATTTTCGTACCTTTTTCTACTCCCTTTTTAACTACATCTTTTCCATATCAAACTCCTGAAATTTTCCCTTTTCGATTGAGAAAAGAGACCAAAAAACGAATTGGGATTGGCCGGAATCACAAAAGGCTTCTGTTACTTGGAAAAAGAAGGATGTCATAACACGTGAGCTACTTATAATCAGATCATAAATCACGAGAAAATATCACTTAGAAACACACTTCAACGCGTTTTAACTATTTTTGCCGGATCACACAAACACCTTAGAGACCTAGTTATTTTAATTTTGGTGTATAAATTAATGATCTAACTTCCTTGTTATCTAAACCAATCGAGTGTACGCAAGAAATTTTAACACCTTCTACAAATAGAATTGTGATTATTTAATCTTATTTTATAATTCTATTGATGAATAAATTACTGGGGGTGTGGATTTTATATTTCCAAATCCACCTATAAAGGGCAGTTGCTTGTGAACAGAAATCACACATCCATACCATTCAGTTCATGCCATCCTTACATGATCTCTCTACAATATTATTGTTGGCTAGTTTTTGCCCATAAGGAACAAATCAAGTACCCCCATTATTGGAGGACTTAGCTTGTGTCATTGCACCAAATTTCTTGCTATATCTCTTTGATCAACCTTCTATATAAACACATTCATTATTCAGGATCAAAGCACATCAAGCAACATTGCTAATTACTGATAATTGACTAGAATCGAAAAGAAATGAAGAAGTTCTTACTCTTTGCTTTTTCTTTGGCTCTGGCCCTAAGCATCGGGGCGAGTTTCGACTTCCATGAGAAGGAGTTGGAAACTGAGGAGAGCTTGTGGAACATGTATGAGAGGTGGAGGAGTCATCACACAATATCCAGGAGCCTCGACGAGAAACATAAGCGATTTAATGTGTTTAAGTCGAACGCTCACTATGTTCATCACTTTAACAAGAAGGATAAGCCTTACAAGCTGAAACTCAACAAGTTTGCAGACATGACTAACCATGAGTTCAAGAGTTTGTATGCAGGTTCAAAGATTAAGCACCACAGGACTCTTCAAGGAAGCCGGAAGGAAGGTGGAGAGTTTATGTACGCGAATGTTGACAGCGTTCCACCCTCTGTTGATTGGAGGCAGAAAGGCGCTGTTAATCCTATCAAGGATCAAGGCCAATGTGGTAAGAATACTGTGTGACTTCCCCTGCTTCTCTATGCCATTACTAATCGAAATCCATAACCAAACAAGGGCTCAATCTTATGATGTCACGCTAATGCTTTTGGTTTTTATCATGGTGTATGAAACAGGTAGTTGCTGGGCATTTTCAACAGTTGTTGCTGTTGAAGGGATTAATGCAATCAAAACAAAGAAGTTAGTTTCATTGTCAGAGCAAGAACTTGTCGATTGCGACAACTCAGAGAATCAAGGATGCAATGGTGGACTAATGGATTTGGCCTTCCAGTTCATCAAGAAAAGAGGAGGCCTAACAACTGAGCAAAACTACCCCTACAAGGCTGAAGATGGCAGATGTGATTCAACCAAGGTAAATTTTAAGTGAATTTAGCTGAACTGAACTTCATTCCTATTCATGCAACTAACTGAGTTCTCATTTGATAATCACAATTTGCAGCTAAACCATCCAGCAGTATCAATTGATGGATATGAAGACGTACCTACCAAAAACGAGGAGGCACTTCTGAAAGCAGTGGCCAACCAACCAGTTTCAGTAGCAATAGATGCTGGAGGTGAAGATTTCCAGTTTTACTCAGAGGTAACCTTTTCGAGTTGTAATGCCCTCTCAAATATTTTGAGGTTTCTGTTTCTCTTTGCTTCATCATATGATACGTTTGTATGGCGTCGCAGGGAGTGTTTACCGGAGAATGTGGCAAAGAACTGGATCATGGTGTCGCAATCGTAGGCTATGGAACAACCCAAGATGGAACCAAATACTGGATTGTCAGGAACTCTTGGGGAACTGAATGGGGAGAGAAAGGATACATAAGAATGGAGCGTGGAATCGATGATAAGGAGGGACTTTGTGGTATAGCCATTGAACCCTCTTATCCAGTCAAGAACTCCTCCAGCAATCCAATCGGTGCTTCCGAGACTAAGGATGAACTCTGAACAAGCAGCCTTGCTTCTCTGCTGCCTTAACTGAAGATTTGTGTCCCTTTGATGTCTGAGTTGCAGTTCTCGTCAACTCTTTTAATGTTCAATGCTTTCAGTTCAATTTCACACAACTTCACACTGATGTGATGTTATTGATGTCAAATCTGTAGATTAATGGATTTGATTAGTAAATAAAGCATATGTCCTGTTTTCTGTGTTTCCATTTTTCATTGAACTGAAAGACATAGAGAACATTTCTGTTTCCTGCTGCCTTTTAGCGTGCTAACTTCGTATGTTGCAGTTCAAATTAAGTAGAGCAGACTTTAAAATGGAAAAACCAGGAGTTGGTATAATTTCCACAAGGACATTAGACGCATCAGGCAAAATACCATTTCCAGAAACCAAACAATTCCAAGTATAGCACTTGATTTGGACACTGCAGTAGACAATACCCCAGTATCAGAGAATGGAAAAACTCTCAAACCACACCTTCCATTTCTTATCTGAAACACACACCCAAACCTCGAGTATTCTTGCTTCTTTCCTCAATGTAAGAACAAGAAGAAAGAATTTGATACTTCCAAGATGAAAGATATTTCTACATCCAAAATCCATTCTTCAAACATTAACGAAATTCAGGACATCTAGAAAGCACAGTTTCTTTGGTGCATACCACCACAGCAGGTAAGTTTTCATACCAATACTAACCAAAATTCATTAATCTCATTCTCCGACCAAAAAGACATCTTTAAACAGGTCATACTCTCATTTATCATATGATGTTCTCATAGTTAATAAGACAATATGGTGGTGATAGGATAAAACTGAAGATTGAGGAGTTAAAATACACTTTCAAAAGTTTGATAATATCATAGGACACTTTGCAAACTGTATCACTTCGAGCATTTATTGAACCACCATAAAGCGTATACGAACTGCAGTATCATCAACCATAGCAACGGATTGGGTCATTGCAACCTTTCGCGGCAGACTGTTTATTACCTCTGCCTCCACCTTTCTCCAAATACTGCTGGTGGTACTCTTCAGCCCTATAAAATGTCTTTGCAGGAAGAATCTCAGTCACAATCTTTGTATCTTTATAGTCCTTCTGCTTTTCTTCCAGTGACTCTCGTGCCAATTGAGCCTGGGTCTCATTATAGTAGTAAATACCAGACCGATATTGTGTACCAACATCACCACCCTAAAAATAACATCATGCAACGAAGCAACTTAACACTACTAAACATAAAGTAGTAAACAAGTATTCTTTTTTTCTACATGAAAGTACACAGGCTAAAATAACAGTACTTCATTGTATAAGCCACTGATTGCACATCAAATTGAAACCCAAATCGACACTACCTCAAAATCCTTGATTAAACTTATTCCCTTCTTTGAAAGGGCATCAAATTGACTAATTTGACCTTTTAAATATACAACCGGACGCAGCTTCTGACCAAACAAAGGTTGTAGACCTCACCAGCTCAGCATGCATAACAAGAAAATATAGAGTATTCTCGCTGAAATAGTCAACTATTTTTTCAACTAACACATTAATCGAATAAAACTGAGAAAACTCAATCACAAAGTTCAAAAACTAGTGCAGAAGAACACGATCCTTTCGTCAAAATTTGCTTCATGTGATATACACATAAACAATTGCATTCTAAGTAAATATTTTCGATCGAACTGGAATGAGATGTTTGAGTAATGTAAGCTGCAATTGCTGCTATTCCCTCTGATCTGCCATAATTTACAAATCTAGCAGGTAAAACTTTATCGCAAATTCGCACAAACTATCATAATACTAGCTGTAGGGCAGCACAAGCAATGAAGGATAGGCAGTACCCAAAAATCGTCAAAACAAAGCCCAATTCAAATCAAGAATTTCTTCCAAAAAATTCTTCTAGATCACAACCAAACACTGGAATGAGCTATCAGCGTGTATATAGACTCTGCATTTAGATTTAATTTTTTTAATCACAAACCGACATCATTTGTCTTTAAAACTTCCAAGTTTGAAACTTCCACTTTGATTCTTCGTTCTCAAACAGTACCAAAGAACACCTCCAAAAAACAAAATTCCTCATTATAGTGGGATCATTTCATTTTCAAAACCGAAAACAATAACATAAGGACAAATTTAAACTAATAAATCCAAAGCAACATAAGCCAAACCTTTTCCTAAAAATAAATGGTACTTCCAATAAGACCATGCAAAACAAATTATAATGTTCCAGAAGAAATCGGAAAAAAATTGAATTGAACAGTGCAAATAAGCAAGAACAAGAAAACTCGGGTACCTGGCGATTGAGAGTGGTCGGGTTATGGCGAGACCAGAAAAGGGAGAGCAAGTTAGTATACGGGCAGACATTCGGGTGGAAATGGATTCGAACAACTTCAGCATGGTTGGTGGTTCCGGTGCAGACCAGTTTATAATTCGGGTTGTGAACGTGGCCCTGAGAATAACCCACCTCTGTCTTCACCACGCCTTCGAGTCTCTGGAAGGCCAATTCCACGCCCCAGAAACATCCGGCGGCGAATTGGGCCAATTCAAGACCCGGTTGGACCGGTGAATCGCGATCCGGTTCAAGGGCTGGGTTCGTCGTTGACTTCTCACCTCCGTCGGTAGCCATGGCCGATGATTTTATCAGTTTTTGTACTCATCAGATGTAAGCTGTGTAGAACTTATATAGACATTATTGAAAATGGCAAGGGATATTTTTTTATTGCATGCACTTGTAATAAAATTTCACAACTTCTGGGTGTCAATTAGATTTGGACCCCAATATTTTAGATAAATATTGAATCAACCAGAAACTTTTTTCACTTTTGTCCAGACACATCCATTTTGACATATTCCAAGTTATCATTTTGAAGTTTACTCGAAATGAAGAAGTAAATTTAAGAGGTTGAAAGCATTTTTACAAGAACTTGGTCGTATTCGTATTCGTATATTTAAATTTAAAGAGGTTAAAGTTAAACTGATTAATTTGAAGGTAATATGTTTTTCTTCTTTATAAATAAGAATTAATTTGATATATTACTCTAGGAACAAAGAAAATCTTTCTAAAACTCACAAAACATAAATACCACATAGATACATTTTAGTAATTTAGTTTGTATGAGATTGTTCGAATTATTATTTGGGATCGTTTTTCATAAGTTAGATATTATCTCAAAATTTTTCCTAACAAAATTTTTTGAAAAAAAAAAAGGAAAAAAAAAACACGTAAATCTTTCATTGAACCAAACATATAAACAAATGGTTAGTTACTTTATCATTTCAATAAGGATGTCACTATAATTACTATATCAAACATTTTTGGGACTGTTTCTTGATTAAATATACTTTTTGTTGAAGTCAACCTTGTGTCGCATTTATTGACAAATAAAATAGATTACTACCACTAGCTTACCAAAATACGTGAGCAATGACATAGGTGAACCTGGCTGGGGAATCGGGTAAGATTCACGAGTGCGGTTTTTTAATGCGTTTTTTTTTTATTGGGAATGAAAAATTTATATTAAAAATGTAAAATTGCATTAAAATATAAAAAAATATGTTGGAATGGAACAAATACTCTCTCTGTTCTAAAAATAAAAATCCAAACTTGACATAATTATGGGACGGAAGAAGTATTAATTAAAAATTATGAAAAAACCAACCAAAAAATGAACCAAACATAGACAAGGATAAATTTGAATTCTTTGATTTCAAATTGTTTGGTTTGTAGCACGGGTGAATGTAAATGCTTTTACTTTCCTTACTTTTTGAATAACTTTGTTTTTAATTTTTTGAAGACAGTAAATCATGCGTAATTTTCAAAAAGGAGTTGATAAATTGAGATCAATTTTTTTACATTAAGAATAATTTTTTTTTAAATATCTATATTATCCTTCTAAATAATTTATTGGGAATGTATTTAGTGAAAAGGTAAATATATATTCACATGGTCACCAATGAAGTTCATGAAACACTTTACATCTCACTTCCACTAGCTACAAAACTATTGATGGCAAACCATCACACCAGTCTACTAGTTCACAATTTGAAACATAAAAGTGACATAATAAAGCAACAATTAACACTAACTTAACTAGGAAAATAATACTGCAATATCTGAGTCCCTGCACCGGTTAGTTTCCTTCTCGGGCCCTGCCAAAACCTGCATTTCAACTCTCTCTGAATGATTAGCAACAGCTCTTCTGTAGTCCTCTCTTGATCTGTGAAATTTCTCCTGTTACATTCGTCCCACAAATGATAAACACAAGCCACTATAGCTGCTAGCAGAATCTCTCTCTTGAGCTTGCATTTAGTCCACATCTTTAACAGTTGAGCCCTCCAACTTGTTTCCATCTCTGAGAGTCTTCTACACTCTAACCAACTCACTATCAGGTTAAGCAAACCCTTAGAATATCCACATTCCAAGAATAAATGTCCACAAGTTTCAGCAGACTGTTTACAAAGCAAACAATTCAAGTCTGGAATCACCATGTGCATTACTGTCAACCTATCTTTTGTAAGCAATTTTTTCTTCCACCCAACCCAAGCAATAAATGCATGCTTAGGAATATTTCTACTGGCCCAAATGCACTGAGTTTCCCGAATTTTATGTCCACCATTCGTCAGCTATTGATAACTAGAATGGATAGTATACTGTCCAAAACTAGAAGCCTTCCATCTGTTACCATCAAAGCCATCTCTGAACTGATCTCATAGCTTCAAGAGTTGCTTCTAATGCCAACTCGAATCATTTTCACCTGGACATCCCAAAAAGAGCCCTCCTTTATGTACACCCCATATACCCATTTTACCCATAAAGACTCCTTTTGGGTTACCAAATGCCAAACCTGTTTTGCTACAACTGCCTTATTCCACTGTTTCGCATCTCTCACTCCCAACCCACTAGCACCTTTTTCCTTGCATACTTCCTCCCAGTTGACCACGGAAATTTTCTTTCCTCCTACCATTCCACTCCACAGAAACTCTCGGCATATTCTGTTCACTTGATTAGTTACGCTCTGAGGCAGGAGGAAAATTGTACCCCAGTAAGAGTGCATAAACATTAGAACTGAGTTTACCAAGCATAGTCGACTAGCATACGACAAATGCCTCGAGCTCCAACATTTTACCTTTGCAGCTATTCTATTCACTATCAACTGGCAATCAAGGCTAGACCACTTCTTTGGCGACTGTGCTACACCAAGATACTTCATAGGAAAACTACCAGGCTGGAAGTTAGTTAACCTACAAATATCATTCTGCAATTCCTGCGCTACACCACCAAAGTATACTGAAGATTTCAAAGGATTTGCTTCTAGACCAGTAGTCTCCGTAAATTCATTCAACACCTTAATGATACTACTAACTATTTTAACATCTGTTTTGCAAAAATCATGAGATCATCTGCAAAGCAGATATTAGTAAGCTGCAAGTCACGACACATGGGGTAGAATTTAAACTCTAGTGTTACTATCTTTTTTAGGCTTCTAGTTAAAAACTCCATCGCCAAAATAAACAACAAAGGGGAAACAGGGTCCCCTTATCGTAAACCTCTTTTGCCAACAAAAAAACCACTAGGGTTACCATTTATGGCTAACGAATAACTAGTGGTTGTCACACAAGTCATAATCCAGGCTCTAAACTCTTCTGGAAAACTAAAACCATCCAACATTTCTTCGACAACCCCCATTCAACCATATCATATGCTTTTTTAAAATAAAATCTTCATCATCATTCAGCTACTTATCCCCTTATGTCTATATAATCTAATCCACTCTTGAGTGATAAGCACATTATGCAATATCAATCTACTTTTTACAAATGCATTTTGGTTCTCATCCATCAAGACAACCAATACATCTTTCATTTTATTACAAATAATCTTAGAAATACATTGATATACTACGTTACAATAAGAGATGGGATGATAATGACTAGCATCAAGAGGCGAATCAACTTTAGGAATCAAAGCAATAATAGTAGAGTTAAACTGCTTTAATACCTGGTCAGAGCTGAAAAACTCTTAAACTGCAGCTATGACATCATCTCCAAAAACCTCCCACGCTACTTTGAAGAAGCCTACGCCATATCCATCGGGTCCAGGGCTTTTGTTCACATCCATTTCCCACAGTGCAGCTTTGATTTCTTCCCTGCTTATTGGTTTGATAAGAGATAACTGTTGTTCATCAATCAGTCTTGGCCCCAATTTGAAAGTTTCCATGTCAGCTTTTTTCTGGCTAGCAGTTTGTCCTAGCATCCTTTGAAAGTATTGAACAAAATGATTTTCAATCTCCTGATGATGAGTCACCTCTCTGCCCTGATCATCCACTACTGACCATATCTTGTTTCTGGCTCCCTTAATTTTAATCAGGGAGTGAAAAAATCTGGTATTTTCATCCCCTTCAGAAATCCATTTCTCTTTGGCCATTTGCTTCAAAAAATTGTCTGTTGTTGTTCTTGTTGCAATGTACTTAACATACAAATCCCTTTCTTGGCATTGAAGGACATCATTAAGAGGATCCAAGCTAACTGCTTCCTGTAAATCTTTTAACTGAATTTCCTCTTTCTGTGCTTGCTCTACTATATCATAAAATTGTTCTCTATTCAGTTTCTTCAACCCTTGTTTCAACCTCTTCAGATTCTAGCATAACTGGAACATCTTGGTACCAGAAACACGCTCCCTCCAACTCTGTTGAACAAACAGCATAAACTGCGGCTTTAAGCTCCACATGTTAAAGAATCGAAAAGGTTTAAACTTTCTTACCACTTCCTGTTTCACTGTCACCGCTAAGGGGGAATGGTTTGAAATTCCTTCCTGCAACACTGAGACCAAGGAATCAGAATAGTGATCCATCCATTCACCATTAATTAACACTCTGTCCAGCTTTGCGTAGATTCTTTCTACACCAACCCGTTGTTTACACCAAGTAAAGCATTTTCCAGTTTGGCACATATCCTTAACTCTACATTCCTCCAGAGAATGTTAGAATTCTTCAAAGTCCTGTACATAAGCAGGTTTCCCACCTAACTTTTCTTCTGGCCTTGTTTTTTTTTTTTAAATTCCCAAGAATCATCCAGGGGCTTCTAATACTTTGTGCTAGCTCTATTAAATCAACCCAACACTTTGACATCTCCACTTGATCATTTGAAGCATATATAGCAGTAAGAAAGAAACTGCTCTTATCTACTTTGGTAGAACACACACAATGAAGGAATTGTGTATGCAGTTTGTGAGAGATGTGGTATGCAGGATGAAACCTAAATCCATCCCTCGCCTTCTCTTTGCCCCGTATAAGAAATAGCCCTCGATCTGACTTTAGGTGAGCTCGCCTAATCGTAAGTAACTTCATGCAGCAAAAGAGGAGTGTTTTATCTTAGTGATTATCACTTCACTGTTCCACCATACCATAATTCTCCCCCTTTCATGACTCTGATAGTTATTTAACCACCTCCAACCTTGCCAGTGTTGTTTACAGAGCTGTTCACCCTGAACTCTGGTCATTTTTGTTTCTACTAAAATGACTATATCATACTTATTTACTGCCACCAATCTTTGAACTTCCTTTTTTTTTCAGGGGTGAGTTCAAACCCCTTATATTCCATGAGACGATGCTACACATTAGGACAAGGTCCCGGATCATACCCCCCCTCCCCATCATCATTCCGTTTACTACTAAAACTGGATCCTATGTCATCTAAGATATCATCAATTTTATTGGTTGTCCCTATGAGAGACTGGCTAGCAATCGCATCCTTAGTAACTTTGACACAAGGAACCACAACTGTGCTATCTTTAATTCCTTTATCAGAGACCTCCACTCCTCTAGATTTCAGTAGAGTACCATTCTTAGTAGACACTTTGTAGGATCCCTCAGTTATAGGGATCATTGAAGTGTCTGCCTGAGTATCTTTGGTACTTGCCGAAAGATCCAGGGTGTGCTCTTTACCTTTCCCTTTTGCTACTTTCAACCAAACAGGAGTAGTAGGTTTCACCTTTGGTTTCTCTATCTCTTTTGGCTTTCTACAATGCTCAGTTAACTGCCTGTATCCCATACAAAGTGAACACTTAGCAGGGACCCATTCATATACTATTTTATGTGTTCTAATACAACTATTTTGATCTTCATAAACAAGCTTATAGGGACTGTTTCAGCAATCTCCATTTCGACCAATACCCTAGCAAATTGGACCCTATTCTTATTAACTGTGCATTCATCTGCACGTATAGGTTGACCAATAGCAGTAACAACGCTACTTAATGAATCCATTTCCCAATACTTAAGTTCTAAACCATGCATCTGAATCCATATAGGGACTTTTTCTACCTCACTGTAATTCACACCTTTATCAACACTCCAAGGCTTAACAATAAACGATTTAGAACCAAAATGATAAACATTAATGCTCAGTACAGAATCTCTAGTAGCTATTGGATTGAAACGAACCATAAATAATCCACTGGGAAGAATTAGCACCTTGTTGACACCCAACTTTCCCCAAATTCTCCTGATCTAAGCCTGGGGCCCTCTCCCACCACTTTAGATAACAACAAGTCTTTGGAAGGTGACCCTTTACTCACATCCTTCGTCTTGGAACCATCTTCGATTGCTGCTACTAGCCGATTTAATTCCTCCTCTTGTTGCATCATACTGCGACTTCCGTTCGACTTTCCTGCCTTTCCCTTTAAGCTCCTATTAGTATCATATCGAAGTAATTCATCCGAAGATTGTGTTGTATTGGTTGTTTGGGACGGCGCTTTCCCTTCCTTCTTCTTGCCGGTCATGGCAGGCGTACGTTAGTAACGTACGCCGAGAGCAAAAGAGAGAGGCATTGATCCTAATTATTGGGAATGTATTAGAAATGTAAAAATTTATATTGGAAATGTCAAAAGGTATATTGGAAATGTAAAAACGTATGTTGAGATGGAACAGATATTAATTAAAAATTATAAAAAAAAAACAACCGAAAAACGAACCAAACATAGACAATGATGAATTTGAATTCTTTGATTTCGAATCTTTTGGTTCGTAGCATCGGGTGAATGTAAATTCTTTTACTTTCCTTACTTTTTGAATAGTTTTTTCTTAATTTTCTGAATATAGTAAATCATGCGTAACTTTCAGAAAGGAGCTGATAAATTGAGATCAATTTTTTTACATTAAGAGCAATTTTTTCTTAAATATCTGTATTATCCTTCTAAATAATTGTTACTTCTTATTTATTTATCAAACTTTGTAATGGAGATAATCCTCCAGCGTTCCAATCACATTAATCGGCCAACAGACTTTGTTTTTTTCCTTCATAAACACAAAACTAAAAAATTAAAGTAACCTCGCACATAGATTCACCCTCTTTCTTTAGGACTTTTTTAATTTTTTAAACTAGCAATACTATAACTGTTTTTTGTGGCAAAAGATCTCTTATATCATAATTCTACACCACTTCTTACATTATTCATTAAAATTTTGATGCATGACCTCTACGGTACGATTCATTGTTATGCACCCTAAATCTTTAATTGCAACAACAGTTTACGAGGTGGGAGAATTAAAATAGATTCAATCCATACAATATTGCATAAATTGACATTGCTCGAATATAAAATATATTGAGTTTTATTGATTTATTTTGGTTCTTGATTGACCAAAAATATTATTTTTTACACTTAATGATATATGATTATTTTGTTCAGTAATAATTAATTTCGTGAAAATCATGCATACATATGAGAGCGACTGGGTCTTTTGTGATCCATTTTTATTACATTCCATGTTAATATATGCAGCACAGAATCGTATTTCATCGTAGATTATTTTTATTTTATGAGTTTGTATATAATATTCTCACTCTCTCAAAAATAATTGTTATATTAAAAATTAGATTCTTCCCTTTGTGTTGTACGGAATATGTTAAAATCAATTCAATTCAATATACCCTATTACTACAGAAGTCCAAAAGAAAAGAAGTAATGAGGTGATGTGCTATCATGAAATGTTTTTCCTCTAAAACAAAAATACGTCGGTTTGATTAAAAATAAATGTATATATTATTATTAAAACAACTATCAAAGAGAAAAAGAAAAAAAATATATCACACTGTAATTAAAAACTTTTCTGCCTAAAACATATCAAATCAATATGATGCAGTTTTGATTTTTTTAAAAAAAACTCAAATTAAATATAAATTAAAAATTAAATTTTACTGAAATAATTGTTTGAAAAAAAGTTGGAAAAAATGACTCTCATCTAACCTTTAATATTGAAAATATATATATTGAAACCCTATGGGTAAAATTAAAAAAAAAAAAAAGAAATCTTAAACTAATTTTTTTTTTTTTTGGTTTTATTCAAATTCAGTGACTCTAATGTCAATGTTATTCACACAATTACTGTAGAGAATAAAATTTGATTCACAACATAGTTAAATTTTTTACATCTATCAACTTAATATTGTATTTTAACATAAAAATCTAGTATAACATTAAGTTGATAGTTAGAGGTAAAAATTTTAATTATGTCACGACTGGAATTTTATTCTCTCTTACAGTTGTTTGAATAACATTGACATTAGAACCGCTAAATTTGAATATAAAGAAATCTTTATTTTGATACTTTGTATAATTTTACCTGTAAGTTTCAATAGTTATGAAATCTTTATTTGGATATTTTGTATAATTTTACCCTGTAAAGTTTCAATAGTTATATTCTAATATAAACTATGAGACAACATTCATTTATTCAAGTGGTGAGAAAAGGTCACAAGGGAGTGCAAATAAATTATTAAAATTTTTCTCTCAAACAATTTTTTTTTGTAAAAATATTTTTTATTATATTTAGTTTGAGTTTTTTTTTTAATTAAAACTAAGTAGTTTTGACTTGAAATGTTTTAGTCAGGAAAACTATTAATTACACAATGATATACATTTTTCATTTTTTCTTTGATAATTGGTTTGATAATAAAATACTTATTTATTTTTAACAACGTAGTTTTGTTTTGGAGGAAAAATATTTCATGAGAGGATGACACCTAATCACTTTTTCCCTCTTGAACTTTTGTTTTAATAGGCTACATTGATGATTAACAAAAACTAGACATTGTTTCGGATTGAGCATATCTCTTCTTCCTCATAAGTTACGTTAATATCCTTGATACCCAAAAAATAATAATAATAATAATAACGAATAAGAGGACAGTTGGGATAGTATTTGGGAAAGGGGGAGGGGTTGCACTACTTGTGGTAGTATTCCAATAGGGGATAATCGTTACTTGAAGGTTTGACATTGAAATTTATAGAATATATATTTTGGAAAATTTAAATGTTGGTTGACGGATACAAGAATGAAAACTTATTTTCGTCCAACCTAGAAAAATAGTGTAAATTGAAACTAAGCAATGCAATAAGTAAATAATCTTATATGGTAACTAGATTTTGATATGAATCTTTCGATTCCACAAAGCGCGACTTTATAACTGCGGAAGTTTTTATCAAATTACGGCACCAAGAATTGTTCTTGTTTCACCTATAACTCGCCAAAATAACCAACAACTCTTGGGATATGTCAATTAAATAATGAATTGAATAAAAAATATAAGAATATGGTAGACAAGAAGAATGGATAAAGTATTTTCAAGACGAAACCTATTAGAACGTGTCAATTAAATCTCCATCTCATGATGGAAACACATCGGTTTGTTCCAAAAGGACCACAAATTCAGCATCCAAATTGAGAAACACCAAATCTCGAATAAGGGTAGACGAGCAGTTTGCAAGAAACCAAATTAAAGCTTATGCACTACATTAATCTCACATAACACAAAAACAATTTCACTCGTTCTTATCAAATCATCATTAAAGTTCATCAAAATCAAACTATCTACAAAAGTTGGCCAACATCCCTATTTATAGTAGAGAGTGGTTGAAAATTCTCCTAAGAAATAAGAGAAGAATTTGATTTCTAGTTCTATTCCTATAGTCACCTTTATATCCAACCATATTTACAAATTTAATGAAATCTACGAATAAAGTGATGATATGCTGCACAATAAACCTAAAAACCCTCCCTGAATGACACGTAAAAATTAAAAACTCTAACTCCATTTACTTTTATTTGTCGTATTCGCGTGAACCCAAATTTTATTTTTTATCCATAGCAATTTATTTTCAATACAACATTAAAAACAATTTTATCAAATTCACTATTATCTCTCTCTACATTTAATAACATATACTAATGATAACTACCTATTTTTTACACTCTAATTTCAAAATTTTGGTAGAGTTGCAACACTTGTAATTTGAGACAAGAAAGACAATATACTTCAAAATTAAAACCCCAATCATTATTTCCTTCATAATTGTGTAAACGGAGGTATTATATACTACGTCCATTTTTTTTTATCTGTCACTTTAAGGAGAATCTAATTTTTTTTATCTGTCGCACTTCATTTTTTAATGCAGCATTAGATAGAATTTTTTCCATTTCACCCTTATCTCTCTCTACTTTTAATAAATATATTAATGACAACTACATATTCTTTTACTTCAAAAATTTAAATTTTTTTAGAGTTCGAATACTATTAATTAGGGGTAAGAAAGGTATTATACTTAAAAATTAAATTATCAATCGTTATTTTTTTAATACATATGCAAACCCTAAAGCGTCATATAAAAAAATGGTGGTAGTACTTAGATAATATGATTTTCCACACCGGTATGGGATGGTCGACTAGGAGAAGGACTAGGACGTCCATTAGTCTTACATTATTAAGGGCCTGTTTGATAAGTTGAATTATTGCTTAAAATTATTGGTTTAAGTGATTTTTAAAATAAACATGTTTGATAACCAAATGTGAAGCACTTATTTGATTAAGCACTGCTGAAACTGTAGTAAAAATTTTTAGTAGTAAAATCGATCTAGCTTAATTCTTATTGCTAATTACTCTCATCCATCTATTTAATGATTTATTATTGAATTCCAAAATTACCCATAATTATCTTATTACTCAATTAACTAATTAATTATCCTTTAATTTCTTCTTAAATAATTTTAATGGCTCATTTTTTAAATGAGCAAAAGGCTTGTTGTTTTGCCTGTAATTTTTTTTTTCATTTATCGCATACATATATATATATATATGTTTTTGTTATTTTGTTATTTCAAAAACATAATACTTTTAATTCTTTAAAATTTATCTCATTCATTATTATATTAAAAAAAACTAGTCAGATTTTAGTTTTTCATTTTCCAATATATAATAATTCGATAGTAGATATTTGACGTATAATGAACATGATTATTTTATAGTTCGTGGAAAACTATTTTATGATGAAGTTATACAAAAAAAAAAAAAAATCTACAAAAGGATAAATTGGTAAAATTGTGCAATTCAGCATTCACATCAGTACTTTTATCAAACAAAAATAGTTCTTTAAGCATTATGTTTCATATTTAAAAATTAAGCATTCAGAGTTCTTTAATCAATTCAACATTTCTATTTCAGCATTTAGTATTCAAAATTAAGCACTAATTTTTATCAAATAGGCCCTAAGTGCTCCTTTTTTAGGCATCATTGGCAGGAGGATGTTTAGTTTTTGCACTTACATACATAAAATATGATTTTTTTTTTTTAAAAAAAATGGTGAATCATTTTGAAACCTAAAATATTCTGAAACAAACAGCAGAAACATCAAAGCTTTTCAAAGTATTTTTTGAAATATTCCTTTTATTGTGAAAAGTCCACTCATTGCTAATTTGTGTCAACAGATATCTTACTATATTAGAAACAAAAACCACATTTAAGAGAAAACACCATCATTTGCCATGTGGCATTTCGACATCATATTTTTAAAATAAATTTTTATTTACACATCAGTTTCCTAGACACTTAAAAGGCAAATGCAATACAAATCCATCTCCACCTCCTATTTTTGCCAAAAAAAAAAAAATCACGGCTTCATAAAAAACCCAAATCCTCATTCTCATCTCCACGACAATCGACTCCCTAATCAATTCATTCTCTACAATAAAAAATAAATAAATTCCTCATCAACCATCAATTAAGAATATGTGGTGAAATATACTCCTTTCGTATTAGCATGTTTAATCTTTTCATTAGTGATGATCAACTACATCCTAATCGGATAAAATTTCGACTTCAAAAAATGTTCACTTTACCTCTCTGTATAAACACAAAGGAAAAAAAAAATTTCTCATTGATCTTGCTTCAGCCGTTATGGTGGTACCATTACAGATATTAAAATTTAAATAATTTTATATCCACAGATCATTTGTTCGGCTTTTATTATTTTTTTATTTTTTCCATTCAAAAATAGTGTTATTACTATTATTTTTATGCGTCCACCCATTATAGTTACCGTAGCCGTTGCCAGGTAATATGATGTGATTTCTTATATGGTTAGTTAGCCTAGAATTTTTGTATGATTTTAGTTCTGTTTGGATTGAATTGATCAATTAGGTTTTTGTTATAAAGTGTGGTTTTTTTTAATTTCTTTTTTATGTTTCATTCAATTAGAATGGTTTTCTTTTTTTAATTATGAAGTCTCAGTTTTTTTTCGTATATGGTCAGTTATGAACTTTGCTTTTTCTTTGTTTAATTGCTTTTGATTTTGTTTCATACTCCCAGTTGACCAATTATTATTATTATTTTTTGCAAATGAAGCGCGTTTTTTTTTCTTTTTTTTTGTGTTCGGGCTTTCAAGAATATAATTTTTTGAATTTGGTTTTTGGACTTTTTTGAGTTACTCGTCAGATAAATAGTTCACGTCGCTTCTTCTAACTAATTTATAGGGAAGCCTTTTATGAATTTGAGGTGGAGAGGGAAGGAATGATGTTTCTACATTTATTTGTGGTTTTATACATCATTTTACCTAGAGGGAAAAAAATAATTTCTCAATTTTAAATGGGCTCCTTTACATACTTTTTTTTTTATTTGCCATGGTGGGGTGAGTTCTTTTTTGGTATAACTTGAAACCTATGCAAAGTTACATTAATTTTGATTCTCATATTTGTGATCAACCAGTTTCAACAGTTAAGCAGTTTCAAAATCATATTTTTGATATTTTACTACCTATAAACCTTTGGAAGAAACAGTTCCAACAATTAAACGTATACCCTTCGGAGCAAGCTTACTACAAAAATATTATAAATCTCCAAAACTAAGTATTGATTTGGCAAGACAAACGAAGAACATCAATAAATCATCTTACTAATATTTAAACTTATTAGGATGCTTTTATATTTTTTTCTAACATTTACTTCAAGACATATAATTGATCAAGTTTATTTATATTTAATAAGTAACACTTTTAAAACATTTCTAAAATCTTCAAACATTTCTAAAACGTACCAGGCCAAATATAATTTCTTTTTTTATCAAATACAACATTTCTATGATCACACTTATAAAACATTTCTAAATTCTTCAAACATTTCTAAAATATATCGGGTCAATACAAAATAATTTTTTTTCCAAATACAACAATTTCTAAGATCTACCGATATATTGAGCCAAGGTCGCGCATTGCACGACCAGACATCACTAGTATAGATATAGAAGGGTATCATGGCTTATTTTTTTGCTCTAATCCATAACGTATTTTATAAAAACCATTGCTCAAATTTGATTACTGTGGAGTCATTTATAAACAAAATTAACAGAACAGAAACAAATTATAATAAACGTTACATTCATAATAGTCAAGTAAAAACTGTAGTTCAACTGCTTCGTGCTATGAGCAAGGCTTTTCATACGATGTGCTTTTTAATTCCATTCCATAATGCAAAAAAGAAACCCTCTTCTAGTTAATCTACATTTCTATCTATCTATCTATCTATATATATATATATATATACACATATACTCCTGTACACAATTGAAAATGCAAACACCAAACTCTACCGGCAGAGGGGTTATTCGTTTGCCGGTGACACCGGTGACTGTGACAGTATGGCGGCTGTAGTGGCAATTCTGTTGCGCATGTGCTCCATTGCTAATAATACTCTATGTTGAACAGCCTTAATGATCTTTTTCAAGACGGAGAAAAACTTGGGCAAGTTTTTTAAGACATATGAACCGAGGCGTATGAGGATACCTATAACAATTGATGAAAAACTCATGAAGAACAATCCACCAAAGCTACGTAGGCTTAAAATGTTAGGTTTTGAAGCTGCATGTTTTCCGGCCTCATCCATGAATGATGATGATGGTGATCCGCTGTTAAACCATGTATTCTCCATCATTGCTAGTCTTCCTTCCTCCCTTAGCTTCATAATTGCTTGTGACATATCAGAAACCAGTTGTCCATGAGTCTTCCCAAATGCCTGTTCATATGTGTATCAAACAAAGTAACACTTAACTAAATAATTACTACCTCCATCTTCTTTTATATGTCCCATTACAATATGCACGAGTATCAGACAAATAATGATAGCAGCTTTAACTTTTAACTATAATATCTTTCTTAACCCTTAAATTAAAAGTATTAAAAATATACAAGAATTAAAATTTAAACTTAAAAACATAGGTAATTGTGATAAAAATATGCTATAAAAATAGAGAAAAATAAAAGTGAAATTGAAAAAGTGTACTTAATGATTCATTAAATATGAAGCACGACAGATAAAAAACATGTTAGATTTACTACGATGCCTAAAAAAAGAGGTTCTAATGATTAGTTATTATGATACAAATTATCTCGTTTGAGAAATGGAAATACTCCCTCCGTCCCATAATTATTGTCCGGTTTAGGTTTTCATTTTTATTCCAAATTATACTAAAAGTGAAATATCAAACTGGACAATAATTTTGAGACAGAGGGAGTATATCATCATGGAATAGAAAGAGTAGAAAATGAAGCTTGGGAGGACATTAAAAGGAAGTAGAAAGTACTCACAAAGCCAAATCCGTTAGTGGTAGATCGGGTTGAAACCATGGCGTACTCATCCCCATACTTAGCCAAAAAGACTTTGAGGTAAGGGATTTCGTCAATGATGGCTACGACACCACCTTTCTTAAATCCTTTTGATAAAGCATCAACATATTCATCAGGTGAAGAGTAATATTGAAGTCGATCATCTACGAAATTAGTGTTGTTGACAACACGATCACTTCCTAGAAATGAATTCAAATGTGTTCCTACGTAATATTCCCCAGCAGGACCTTGTTGAATCTTTTGCAATGTCACCATAGAGGTCAACGTAGCAGTGTAAGTAGCAACTAGTATAAGCACCGTAAAAAGCCAAACAATCACAACCAATCTTGACAAGTTACTTGTCAACTTTTCTCCTGCAATGACCGATACAAAAAGGCGTACATTAGGCTTACAATATTTAAGACAATGATTTCATCAAGTGAAATTGTACTGTTAACACCCAACAAATTTTCTATAACTACTTAAGTCGACAAAGAAGATCTTCTCTATGTAAACTCTTCCTTCAGAATTAGAATAAAAAGGCTCATTTCTAACACCAATTCGGCCTTAAGTCTCATCAATTCCATGTCAAATTCATTTCTAACCTTTGTTATGTTGTTTTTATTGTTGTAACATCTCTAAACACGTACTTAATTAAGAGATTCAAGAAAGTACATTGATAACCTACAAAAACAACCAATGCACACTCCTTCAAAATTATGTTACATAGTAAATAGTGACGAAGACTGTTGGTATCTTTTTGTGTATGGGATATCACTCATTGACCCTTTTCAGTTGATTAATTAGTTTGAAACTGGCTCTCTTTGATCATACTCCATGTGCCCTAAAATGATTTTTCAGTTTGAATCATTTCGCGATGGAGATAGTTTAGTTTGTTATACTTACATAATTTGTGCTTAAGATTATGATTTCATATTTTCATAGATAAGCAGGACAAAGAGAGCTTACTCTGAGCATAGAAAAGCGTTGAAAAGCCAAAATACAACATCTTCCCAGCTTGATTAGCGACTGAACCTTCCTTGAACTCTGGATTAGTAGGACGTTCGAAATATCCAACAGAAAATCCAACTACGATGAAAGCGACAATCGTGGCTACCCATAAATCAAGTTGAAGGGGCTTCCAGAAAAGCCAAATATCATCACCGTTTTCTCGTTTTGTTATCATTCCAAGGCCTATATCTGTATAAGTTACCGTGAAATCTACGTTCAAACTTCTGTTATACGTAATAGTGACGTCTCCAATGATGCCATCAAAGTTCTATGTGAATTAACATCCAGAGAGAAAGTTTTGTATTCATGTTAGATGATTCAATTTAGAATATATTACTATGAAAAATATTATACTCCCTCGGTCCTTAATATAAGGTATTTTGATTTCTCCTATGTTTCATCTATTATACATTTTTTATTGAAAAAAATTTTAAAAATATTTTTTCACATTCATTGTATTCTTCTGATTGGTGGGAAATTTTTTTTAAAGATTTTTTTATCAATTAAAATGCGTACTAAGTAAAATTTATGACAAATCAAAATGATTTATATTAAAGACCGGAGGGAGTACATTAAACAAGTCATACTAACTCCAATTAATTTATTTGTCCTTTTAGGGTGAACTCAAAACTTTTTTGTATCTATCACACTTCATTTCCAATGCAACATTAGATACAGTTTTTTTGATTTTACTATTATCTCTCTCTACTTTTAATAACATGTATTAATAACAACTATCTATTCTTTTACTTCATAATTGAATTATCAATCATTACTTTCTTAATACCTGTGAAAATTCTAAAGTGACAGATTAAAAAAATGGAGATAGTCGATACATTGCCATTTCAGCTATCTTGAGGAAGAGAACTAAGGGAAATACTCACTCTGTTCTAAAATTATTGTTCAGTTTGAATTTTCACTTTTAGTATAGTTTGAACTAAAAATGAAATTCTTAATTGAATAATCATTTTCGAATGGAAGGAAAATAAAAGAAGACGGGAGAAGTTATTACCTCATCATACAATTTGTTGATGAGATCAGTATAGCTGCCAAGATTACTGCCATTTCGGTAAACCCATGGAATGAGATCAAAACCAACCTGATATGATAATGAGTTTATTACGGCGTAAAAGACATCCACACAGAAGCCTGTGATGCGAGTTGTGTTGGTAAGATTGTCGCGATTCACACTAACAAATTGTGGGAATCCAGCATTGTTCAAAACCGCAATTCTTAGATTCTGCCCATTTGCCATTAGAAGGCCTCTTGGAGAAGCTTTTGTAAACCCTGGCCACATAATGGCTTCATCAAGACCAACTATTTCTGAACTACTAGTACTAGATGGACTCCTTCCTTTAACTACTTTGTCATGCTTTAATGTCCACATCCCAACTCTTCTTTCTCCTTTCCCAATTACATTCACGATTTCAAAAGCTTCAGAGTGTAGTCTCCCATCAAGGATTTGGAATTCGCCACTCAACCCGGAAATTCTTTTTCCTGAAATACCGTCTAGAAGTTGTTCACCATGTCTCAAAGTTTGAATACTCTCAGCCAGTGCCCAAATTGTGTCATATGCCCATATGCCTAGGACATCAATTTCTCCAGATTCAACAAAAGGGTTAGAATTCTTTCTGTAGAATTCCTTTTTCCATCTAAAGTTGAAGTCTTGAAGCTTACTTGATGATGGAATATAGGCCCTCAATCCCACCACACCCTGCATTGTCTCCAGGTCTTCCTGATTTGCGGATCGAATGTGATTCATAGCTTTGTCTGTTACAATCCAGGCATAACCTTCTCTCATCATGCCAAGTCTTTTCGCCATCGAAAACAGACGATATGTAATGGATGGTGAAAGGTGCACGATGAAATTCGTTTGTTTCTGAAATGCGAGCTTATGAAGCTCATCAAGGATTTGATCATAAGTTGAGAAAGGAGAAATGAATGTCCTGTGGCTGACCCGAATGCTTCTTTCTTGGAGGGATCCAACCAGATAAGGTATAGAATTTCTTCCATTATCGGTATCTTCAAAAATCAATGAGACAGATTTCCACTGATGCCAGCTTAGGATGTTTGCAATGGCCTTAAATTGTAAGGTTTCATCTTGATTTATTTGGACAAGAAAAGGGAATTTATCACCAGGGGATGAGAGAATTGGCGAAAATGTAAACACTGGAACTTTGGCTTTGCTTCCTAGTCCGCCGAGGTATATGGTCTCCGGAATTGTTTCTGGCCCTATTATCAATGATTGCACCTTGGCATTTTCCAGAAGATCTCGAGCTGCATATTTAGTTTCAATAAGTTGATTTTAGTTGTAACACTCCCACTCTCTCAAAATGATTGTTCCATTTATGATACAATCATTCTGAGACTGTGGGGTTAAACTTTTGAAAATATAGTATCAAAATGACCATGTTATTTTATGCATAGTCTATTCCAAAAAGAAAAAATTCACATTGTGTTTTGGGATTTGTAATAATTTACTTAAATTTTAAAATTTGATATAGACTTTTTTCAGAGGAAATACTTTCTAGGCAAATTGCTTCAAACAATGGATTGTCCAAAATCTTAATACATTTCTATATCACTGACATTTGCTATTAGCCTTTTCTTTGGGTCACCGTATATCAGTGATATACAGATGGAAGGAGCCATCTAATATTGATTATCACAAATCAGCGGAGAGGATGAGTTTTCAAGATTTTGAGCCTTCCTTTATGTGACCTCCAACTTCAGTAATGTAATAGCACAGAATGGTGTTTTTTTCCTACCTTACAATCTTGTACCCAATTGTATGTCATGTAGATTTTATGAAATTTTATCTTCGGTAAACATTTTTTTTACATTACCAATATTATGTACTTTTAAATTTCTAAAAAAGAAACATATATTGAAAAAATTGACTTGAACAGAACCTTGATACTATTTAATAACCACCTATATAAGTTCTTTGATCATTTTGTATTGTTTTCTTGGTTTTAAAATAATTGTCAAGTTTAAATTTTTATTTTTTGTACAATAAAAATAAAAAAGGGCAATTATTATGCGACATAAGAAGTACTATATAAATGTGTATGAAAGAATCTCGAATCTAAGGGTGGTTAACAAGCCTAAGAAAGTGGCCAAGTAGATGTTTTATAAAACCAGAGAGAGAGAGAGAGGGGAAAAAAAAAGAACTTGCTTGTTAAGTCACATTATTATCCCTTTGTCATTTTCAACTCACGTAAACATGCACACAAAGTGAATTCAAAATCCTGCTTTCCACGGTGCAATCCGGAGCAGGGGTGGCTCAACATTTTTTGGGGTATAAGGCAAGTTCTGAATTCAAGACCTTTTGATAAAAAAGAAACTATAAAAAAGAGGAAAAAAGTTTAACCCTTTTTATTTTTCGGTGACAACTATAAACCTGTGAGTCTATAGCAAGCAAAGTTAAAAAATTTTTCTCAAATATTATTTATATTAAATTTATCTTTTTAGTTTTTTTTTTTTGAAAATGTTGTTTATGTTAAGTTATTTTTCTACTTTTTTTGGTTGCAAATTCTTTTATGAAATTTCTATGATCTATCTCTTCTACTAAGCCTTTTTCTTATTAATATAATAGTAAATCCATTTTAATATGTCTTGTGACATTGTCAATTTTAACTAATATTTTTTTAATTTAAGTTTTGAAAAATTTCTTTCTATTGAACCAACTGTTACATGAATAATAGTTAACATTATCCTATAAGCAATTAAAAAAGAATTAAGTCTTTTAATATAACTAAGTATATCAGTTAAATTATTATTCTCAAATATATACATTATCTGTTAAAATTTTTAGTTCATAAATATATCTAAACCGTCAATATCTAAAATATTATTGTGTTTTATGGAGTTTTGAAGGTTAAGACAATTTTTTTTTCTAATTTTTTGTCATCAAGTACTTATAATTTTTTCAAAATAAATAGAAAACTAAAAATACTAACGTCTATTTAAAAAATTTTAAATCTCCTTTATAGTGATGAGATATATAGCTCTATTAACTACGTAAAGAAAATAATTAATTTTAAAAATCTCGAAGCGTGTAAGAGTTTCATTAATTCTTCATATTTTCAACAAATCGCTTATTTTTTTGAATTTTCCGAGCAACGGAATCTGAGAGGTGCCAGCGGCCGTATCCCTCCGTTTTGAACAATTTTCAAGACTATATCAAATTTTAATTCAAAAATTATTCGCTTTACATAAAATGGTTATATAACCTAGAGTTTTATGTGTACAAAACAGCGAACAACGATAGTAAAATTGTAGGAATGTAACTTGTACAAGAGTTTTACGTGACGATGTGTGTATATGTATTATCTCTTTCCTAAAACTGTTTTCGCCTTTGGATTAAGGGTGATTAGCCATAATTAGTCAATTGTGTGTTATCTATTAATCAACAATTGTCAAATCACTTTAAGCTCCAATGGAGTAATCAATTAGCCAGATGGTTTATCATATGAAATAGGCATACTTTAACAACAAAAGCTTTCTTTGTAAAATCTATATGCGATCGACTGTAAGTTGCCTTTTAAAACAGATATGAGCTAATGAGCATTACTTCCTCAATTTTTTTATATGTCTTTCTAGAGAATTCATCAAAACCAAGAAAATATTAAATAATGTAGTTAAAATACAAAAATATACTTATTTATTTTCTATACAATTCATCACAAACCAATAGAAATTTATTATACATATTGTTTCATTCACAATTCAGGGGTAACACTAGTAAAAAGTGGTCAAATATGCCTCGATTTGTGAAAACGACATATATTTACAAAAATTCAACAAATCCTAAAACGACATATATTTCAAAATGGAGGGAGTACTATTTAAGGGTTAGTGCTCAAAATATTAGGCGAACAGTGTTTTTTAGAGAAAAAAAGAAAACAGTAGAAATTTTTGCCCAGATTTCAATTCATTTTTTAGAAAATGTTGCCCAGATTTCAATGCATTTTTTAAAAATTTTTCCATACTTGGAAATTCGTAGCTCCACCATTAAATACAAATCTCATTATGTCTAGTTTGAGAGATTCTAGTTTCGACAAAATGAAAGCTCGATATGGAAAACTACCTTTCATAAAACTGGAAATAATATCTATATTCTACTAACAAATTGGACTATTATTCTTTACACGAAGGTAGCAAATTTTATTCAGTATTGGCTATTTCACTAACTGATTCATGACACTAAAAACTGAAAACTACTGCTGCGTCACACACACACACACGCATACACACACACTTTTCATGTATGATTATTGATTAATGAAATGGTTGCGGAAGAGGAGATCGATTACTAACCTGAAGAAATAGCATGCAGGGGATCTCCCCTGGAGTCCCTGGCGTGAAGAACTAATCGGATTTTTAGCCGATTTTGTTTTGAAGCGTAAAAATCAGAAATGGCCATTTCAACACAGCTATGGACACTTTCACCAATCCAAGATCCCATGTCAATAACAACGCCTACGTTAAAAACATTCTGGTTATGCTGCAGCACCGTCATGCCGTTACCATCGGAGTCGTCGGATACCGGAAAAACTCCCTCGGCGAATATTTCGTGAGCTGCAAGCAAAAGAAGACTGACGATGAGGAACAGTACCGGATGTTTCAGAAACGGAAATGTTGGTTTCTCCATTCTTTCCATAATTTCATTACTTTGTGTATAGTTGATGAGATATATATATATTTGTTAATTGCTGAATTTTATATTATCATGTTAATTGACTTGGAGCTAGGTCAACCCAAACCGTAGAGAAGAATAAAAGAAAATTTCTTGCTGACGATTGATCGGAATATTCGCCGACTTGGAAAAGAAATATTTGCCGTCGGCCGTCATAGAATAAAAGAATTAATAACGTTCAGCGACTTGGGAAAAGAAATGAGACTACAGAAATTTCCAAGAAAACCAAACTCTGTTGATCATTTCCGGAAGGAAAAGATGACTTACATGCTCGAGTGGTAAGAACTAGCCATGCAATTTCATTTTATCAGACGGTCACCACTCGATTATGAAGTTTTTGGATGTTCTGTATTATTTCTTTGTAAAACCTTTTGTGTCACTATTTCTCGTATGCCTTTGGTAATTAAAAATTCTTATGTCACAAAAAAATTGTCCACATTGAGTTAAAATATTTGTAATGCATTTATTATAAATCTCGAAACTTAATATAGAGAAAGTACTGCTAAAGTTTTCTCCATAACCATACATATTAAACAGTATATACAATGCATATTAAAATTACATTGAGAGAATAGTCATTGAACATATGACAAACTAAAATTACATTGAGAGAATAGTCATTGAACATATGACAAACCATTAGTAATTTTATTATTTGGATAATTTTCGTAAAGATATTAATTTGTTGATGTGGATAAGTTTTAAGTAGTGCGTATTACTATTATTTTTTATATTAATCAACTTGGGTATATACCCGTTAGATAACATTTTGTTTTCCTTCATAAACTTTTTTTTATATATTTAACTTTGAATTTCTTAGAACTTTTAATAAAAACGAAGCTGGAACCGAAATGTACGGTTTTGAAAGTGGCCCATAGAAACTGTATAAAATGAGAAATTATTTAGTCCAGCTACTGTATCACGTAGGATTATGCAGCCAGACACAATAATAGGGGTAAAGTAGTAATTTTGAAGGGAGAGAGATAATTTCTACGGAAGTTATATTATTAAAATATGAGGGTGTTAGTACTTACTGCACTGAAAATCAAGATATAACAGCTGTACCCAATAATTTTTCGTATAAAATCACCAATTGGAACCGAATTTGAACTAAATCCGAACATAGATATCTCTCTTGACTCGAGCACTAGTTTGCATTTTTTTTTATGTCATATTTCCTTTTCGCGTACTTGACTTGCGTTTCTACTAAACAACCGACACCATATGTGCCTCTAAGAACGTGTAAATATTGTGTGTTACTGTAGAAAGAGAAGACCGAATTAAGACTTCTATGGACAGAGTTTTTGTTTTTGTTTTTTGTTTGGATTTCGGAAGAAATTTAAAATGTAATTTGAAAAAAAATTTAATAAATTATATGTATAATATTTTAAATAAAATAATATTATTTTTCTCAATGTCTGCTGAAAAATGCATCGACAATTTATTTCCAATCAAATAAAGGGTTTGAAGTTGTTTCAAGTTTCAATTTGACAATGAGGTTCCACCTGAGAAACCATTTTCTCCAACATTGAGATATTGCTCTTTGGTGAGATTTCTAATCTCCTCATGGATGTTTCCACTAAGACAATTGGATACAAAATTTAACATGGTTAGACTTCTACATGTGTAAATAACCGATGCGGGAATCAAAGAAACCCGACTTCAATGTCTAAATTAACACCATCCGGTATATATAAGAGCATAAGCTTAGGACATATTTATAAGGAAATAAATATTAGTTCTTATATCATCTTCTGTTTTAAGTTGTTTTGAGGACTTAGTGAACGGTTAGATGGAAAAATTGGCCGATCTACCCTAACCTTTACATGCGTTGTCAATTTTATCATATTTTTTTCGATTATCAAATATTACCCTAAGCTATTTAACCATTAGCTGATTTTGTCCAATTTGCCAATTTCCGTTTAAATTAACGGATTTTCTGTTAGTTTTAATTACGAAAGTATCTTAATAGTTTTAAAAATTATAAAAATAACCCTAAAAATTTGTAAAAATAACAAAATAGTCTCTTTTCACTTTTTATTTAATTTTTTTCTGTTTTCTATTTCTTTTTACTATTTTTCATAACTATAAAAATATACTATATGATCTTTTAGAATAAAAATTATTTTTAAACAATACTGCACAAATTTATATATATACATATTTGTAATTCATGGTTGATTTACATAAACATATTAATTTTTTTAATACTATGGCTAGAAAATAATGATATTAGTTTTCTAATCCATTTTTTTCAATTTAAAGAATAAGATTTTTTTTTTTACTAAAACTAATTTTTTTACAAAAAATTAAAAAATTTAGCATAGATTAAAAAATAATCGATCAAATTTTCTGTTTCATGAGAGTAGATATAAGATTAAGTTTCACCAAAGGATTTCTAACCGAGAGAGTGATTTTATCCATATTTAAGTGAGGTCTACTATAGGCGAGAGGATTAGATGGTCAAGTGATTTAGGATGCGAGATAAAATTATTGTATTCGATGTCTCGATTCTCACTGGGATAATCTAATTTTTCTTTTTTTTTTAAAAAAAAGGCGGAGTCCAGTACTGGAATAGATTTTCTTTATATTATTTATTTAAAAAAAATAGACTTTCTGCTAAAGTTAGATATATTAATATCTCAAAAAATTATCGCAAAATGTTGAACCCTCGCAATGATAAATATAAATATTTTTTTATAAAATATTTTGTACCATTTTTGTAAATTCCATGACACTATATTCTTGTGTTGGACCTATCTAGAAATGAAATAGGTGTTTTTTTTTTACTTTCTTTTCGTACTTGGCCTTTTACAGAAATATTTATATTTTAATTTTAATTATTTTTAAAATTTTATGATACAATCTAAAGTCTGTTGAATTAAATTGTAATACACTAAAGTATACCAATAACTTCTTTTTTAATCTATGCTAAATGTGTTATTTTTTTGTACAAAATTAGTTTTAGTTAAATAATCTTATTCTTTAGATTGAAAAAAAATGGATTAAAAAAATAATATCATTAACGTTGAACCACATTATTAAAAAAAATAATATGTTTATGTAAATTAAACATGACTTACAAATATCAAATTATAAATTTGTACATTAGAGTTTAAAAATAAATAGTTTTTTTTAAAAAAGATCATATAGTATATTTTTTTAGTTATGAAAATATTAAAAAGAAAAACAAAAAAAATTAAACAAAAACTAAAAAGAGACTGTTTTATTATTTTTGTAAATTTTTGGGGTCATTTTTATAATTTTTAAAATTATTAGGGTATTTTTATAATTAAAACAAATAAAATTCCGTTAATTTAAACGGAAAAGAGCAAATTGGACAAAATTGGCTAACGGTTGAAGAGTTTAGGGTAATATTAACTAATCGAAAAAGAATAGTGTAGAATTGACAGCGCATGTAAAGTTTAAGGTAAATTAGCCAATTTTTCCCCGGTTGGATGATGTACCTAGTGAAGCTTCGTGCATGGCTTGGATACAATAGGATAAGGATAGTGAATCTCGAACAAAAATGTGATAGTGTATTGATATTAACTCTACAAATTTGATTAAACCTCACGAAGGTATTTGACATTAGCCCTATTTTTGTTTTATCAAACATAAAGAAAAAGAAACTTGATAAATCGATCCGCCAAAACTTCCTCTTTTTGAAGAATGTGCAAATGAACTTGTTAAATTAGGTGCATAATGCCTGATAATATAGGTACTTTGAAAAAATAGAAATAAAAAGAACTTTGAACTGTATAATTACTATTAAATTACAATTTTAATAACACCAATAGAACATCATAAACAAAAAAATAAAATAAAATAAAATATGATGTCTGTTTACATTGCCATTATCAATTACTTTATGAATTTAATATGAGTTTCCACCAACTCTTCTGTCCTCCGATAAAAGGAGTTAATTGAACAATAACTGGACTTTCGGTTTTAGAGTCTGCATATGTGTGGAGGCCCAAAGGTTGGCCATTGAATATTCTATAGCAATGTTATCCAAAAGGTTAATATTATAAGGCCTTCAAATCATTTTCTAGCCCTGAAGCTTACCCGACATATTCCATGTCCTAGGTGACTTTTATGATTTATCTGGACAATGTTTGAAACATTCTCTGTTTAGAGAACAGCAAAATGATATGGTCGATCTAGCGTGAAATTACCATTGCAGCAAATCAACCACTTGTGTTTTCTGTGGGATCTTCTCAATTTATGCAAACGTTTTCTTCTGTAAATCTATTTTCTTATGCAGTTCGCTAAAAGTAAAAAGTTGCATCGTATGCAGTCTGAGCTCTTAATATAAAAAGAAAAAAGTATCATCAAACCTTTTAGGTCATGAGAGAAAATTATATTTTTCATGTATTTGAAGCTCCATTATCCAATTGTAATTGATTTTTATATAAGAGGAATAAAAAAAAAAATGTATGAATCCATAAATGAGCTGTTGAGAAAGTTGAACTTTGAAAACCAGAGTTAAAAGTGACCTTAACCCCAAATATAAGGACCAGATGTGCATTTTTGTTGAATAGATTTTTGTATTTCGACATTCTTATCAGCATTTGGATATTGTACGTGTGAATTTAAACATCAAGTCACGCAAGAAATTATGCCGTGTTATTAAGAAATGATGCAATATATTCTCTGACTAAGTTTATAAGGTAATTATGAAATTAAATATGTGACCTGAATCAGACTTGACTCTTGAGGGAGTAGTTAATTAGTTGAAACTTGTGTATATCTCATGATAAGAACTGCAGGGAAAGTGTCTAATTTCTCATTTTCTATGATTCTGGATTTCCATATTGAATTGGTCAACAATAGATATCGGGAGCTTCAAACAAATCCCTTTACCAGCTGAAAACAAACAAATTTGGTTTTTATTATCGGGAGCTTCAAGTCTTTAGATATTTTCTTTCAAGTTGGATTCGTGGGGTTTCCCGCTAATCAATTTGCATATTTATTTATCTTTGAAGTTTGAGTTATATTAATTTATTATTCACTACGTTCCAAAATTATTATTCAATTTAAATTTTTTTTATCATTTAGTCTAAACTGTACAAAAAATTTAAAAAAAAAATCTGTATTAGACAATGATTTTGGGATTAAAAAGATGGTTCAGTCCACACGTATATTTTGAACGATCAGTCTACACCACAGGGTTCCGGCTGCCATCTGTGTAGTCATGTAGCTTATGATAGATTTATATGATTAAGATTTAAAACAGTCCATTATTTGCAAACTGACAATTAAGGTGGTTGTAGTCTCCAGAATGTACAAATAAGAAGACATTGTCCATCACTTGAAAAATGGCGATTTGTGCCACTTAAAAATATCTACCTCGTAGAATATATTTATAGTGACAAATGACAATGCAATTTGTGGCTACTTGAATTTGATAAGAAGAACTTGCGTATCTGCTCGGAACTTTGGGACACACTAGATAACAAACGAACACGAAATACACTTAGTGCATGATCAAAGTTTGCAATTTATTTACGTCAATTAGTGCTAAAATCATGAGGTCACCTCTGTTGATTTAATCGTCATAGATATTAAGTGATGTTTAGTTTATGTATTTATTCCAATTATGTATTTATCCTATCATTTGGCTGCTTTGACATGATTTGACAGCTTCAAAATCATTCAATGGATTTAATTATGTTAGAAGAGGTATTTCTATCCTTCTAGTCATGATTACATGTAGATCTAATATAACCCCAACTCTTGACATCCTTGGGTAGTAATCATTTGGGATCTTTTGGGACATTCTCTAGCGGAAAACTCCATACATAATCATGGTAGATCAAGCATGAGAAGAAGAAGATTCTCTTGTTTTACCATTTTTTTTTCCTTTTGAAATAATGATTACTTCAAACTAACCTCTTCCGTTTTCTGTGGCATCTTTTCAATTTGTGGAGTCATAAAAAAGTCTTTGATGTCTGTTAAGAATGATGAAAAAGAAACTGTATTTTACTGTAGCTGACAAAAAATAAAAAAATTGTACCTTACACAATATGAACTGTTAATATATTATGAAAAAAGTTAGTTCGTGAAGACTACATTCTCTAGTCGTGTATTTGATGTTGTTATAGACTTATTATAGTCTAAATAGGAAAAGAATTATAGAACTATCAATAAATAATGATAGACTTATTATAGTCTAAATTGAGCTTCCAAACCTGGGTTAAAAATGACACTAATCCCGAATAAAAGGAACTTATATATGTGTATACGTACTTTCTACCTTGAATAGTTGAATCGCGGCACTTTAATGAGCGTGCAACAACAATTAGCAAATTAAATTATTAAAGTGTACTTGTACCAAATATATATATATATATATATATATTATTAAAGTTTACTTATCAAAGAAAAAAATAAATGAACATATACAGTATCGTCAAAGGGAAATATCTCTTTCTCAAACTGAAAAATAAATGAATATACAGTGTTACAGTATCTTATTATGGTTGGCCACTACATTCATTATCTATCGAATTATATTTATCAAAAAGTCAAAAACTTCACTTGCCAACTAATCAAACATAATTGCCCGATTCACTCACAAGTCACAACAAAGTATATCAATTTCTAAGTTCTAATACGATAACATTTCTTTTATATATAGACGTGTCACCCGATTATCAGTTTTTGTTGCATTCTTGTACCGCCAGATTACCATTATCTCTAGCTCAAGTTGACAATTGGGCAAGTAGGGCGGATATTCAATAGACGGAAAATTATTGGATATGGAATATTAACTACCTATTTAGTTTACACACAATTGAGCATGAGTAGGGATTGGGAAATGTGTAGTCCAGTATTCATTGGATCCCATGAAGTATAATTATTGGGATCCCAATAAGATTTTTTCTATTTTTATTTTTATCTTTTTTTAGTTCTACAATTAATTTTTGTCTATTCTTTTTTTTAAAATAAATTTTCCCCTTTCTAATTGTCTTTTTAATTCATCTTCTTTCTTTCTTTCTTTTCTTTTGATTAATTATAATATTTTGACCTATGTGACTAATTATTAGCGACTATATAAGTAGGAAAAAATATATATTTCAAAAATGAGTTAATTAGCTATAGTTGAAATGTACATATCACTTAATTTTTATATGATGAAACCAGAGTTGTATAATCGACTTCATCAAAATAACTTAATTAATTATGGTAAAAATTGATGCAGTAGAATTGTTTTTTTTTTTTTGGCATATGTTTGTGTTAATAATCAATAATTATTTACATAATGATTCTTTTTTCTTTTTTTTTTCTTTTTGGAATAGAATGATTCTATATATATAATTAAAATTTAAAGAAACGGCTCATCATAAGTTATTTTCTTGTAGCAACTAATGAAAAAACTATATACTATCTAGTTATTTTTAAACTAGCATGTGAAACTTCTCAAATATTTCTTAATTTCTCGGGAAAAAAACCCCAACCAACCAATCACGGAGGGAATTTAAAATAACCATTCTTAAATTTGAGTAGGATTTTTTCATTATTATGACTCAATCTTTGTTCCCACGGGAAAGGGATTTGTTGGCAGAACCATCAACTTCTTAGCTACTACCATTCTAATGTACTCCTTCTGTTCACAAATTGATGTCACTGGAGAGATTGTACAAAGTTTAAGGAGACAATAAATATCTTGTTAAAATATTATAATACCTTCATTTACTCTTAATACAATTGTACTCCCAATAGCATTTAGTTCTAATACAACTTTATATTAAACATCACTACAATTTCCTATCTAATGGTAGTATTGGAAAAAATTGACAAAACATGTCTTGATTTGTGAGAACGACATCTATTTTAGAATATTTAGTTTTTCCTCTAACGACATCTATATTCTAAATGCATTAAAGATGTATTAAAATGAAAAGAAAAGAAATTAAAAAGAAATAAAATGCAAACAAAACAACTTTCGTTCCAAAAAAAAATAAATTACAATTTAGTGTTGTCAATGAAGTATGAATTTAGTCTCTTTGGGTCCCAAGAAGGACACTATAACCCGCACGTTTATATCCCGCCCAAATTCAACACTACCCACTTAGTGTCCAATTTATAAATGAACGAATAATTTGACTAATTTTTTTACCAATAAATAGAGAATGGGTATAATTGCCACCCATATCTGTAGCTATGTAGTCACGTAAATTAAATGTAGATTTATTTTATCGGATTAAGACTTGAGTCCATTGTAGGCAAACTGACAATTAAGGTTGTTGAATTTAGAAACAAGACGCTGTCCATCATTGGCAAAATCGGCGTTTTGTGCTTTATTAAAAAAATATCTACCTTGTTGTGTTACATGGTGACAATGAAATTAATTTTTGGCCACTTCGATTAATGAATTTCTACTGAACCTATGTTTCTGGACGTGAATTTGACAACTAAACTGGATAACAAACAAACACGAGATATATAATCTTAGTACGTAATCCAACTTGGCACATGTTTTGTTTATTTCGATTCTAATATATATGACGATGATGTCATTTCTGTTGATTGGAGTATGATTGTCATGATGTAAATTATAGTTTCATTTTATGGGTTTGTTCTGATCAGGAATTAATTGTTTTGATTGAAGAAAGAAAATTAAGGTTAGATTTTAGGCTCCATTTGGACAAGAGTTTTGAAAAGTTGTTCAGAAAAGTTTGTTTGAAACAAAAGTTGAAAAAGTAATTTTTGGAAAATAATGTATTTGGACAAGAATTTCTGAAAATCCTTTTACGAGTTAAAAATGTGAAAAAACTATTTGGATTAGGTCTTTTTCAAAAGTACTTTTTGTTAAAAAAATAATTAATTAACTTTTTTTATAAATATAAAATTATTCTTAGACAAATTTTTATTTTCATTTTTTCACTTTTCTTTTCTAAATTATTTTTTTATTATTCACAATTACCTTGTTCTAAATTTTCTTCAACAAACTTTACATTTTCAAGTTCCAACATAAATCAAAACTAGAGTGTAGATTTAAAACTATTCTAACTAAATTAAATGCATAACATTTATACCATTCTAACTTATTAAATAGGGTGAACTACATTTTACCCCCCGAGTTTTGGTCTGATCTACTAAACCCCCCCTCCCCTCCAGTTTTAGTAATATTACCATATACCTCTTGAGTGGGGTCAAATATTGAAATGACTATATTAACCGTAGTTTACATACACTTCATTTTCTTTACTTTCTTCTTTTTTTTATTTGTTTTTCTTTGTATTTTGACTATTAAAAATGTGAATTTATTTATATCAATTTTCAATTATATTATAAATTTACAAAAAAAGAGTTAATCGATGATTAATAATGTAAGTTACTATATAAAAGTTAATTCATAATTAATAATCTAAATTAATTGATCAAAATTATTTTATTTCAATATAATGGAGTTAAATTTTGAAAATTTACTATTTAAGTGCATTATTATAAAATGGTTAATATGGTATTTTTTTACCTTAATTTATGATATATTTTAAAAATATTTAAATCGTATAATTTCAAAACTATAGATTAGAGAGTAGTTTTGACCGTTTATACAAAATTGATATTGATGTTATTATCTTAAGGGGGTTTTTGGTAGGTTGACTGTAAGTTGAGGGAGTATTGGTATTATAATAAGTTATGATAAACAAATACTAACAGATAATTTTTTAATTGATTTCTAATTTCTATCATTACAACAGTTATATTCGTACTAGCAGTAAATTCGTTATACTTATGACATCATTAAAAAGAAAATAAATGTGATACAAATGTATTATTTTACTAAAAACAAAAATTAAATTCTTATACACTCAAACACAAATAATTTGTGGAAAATATTTTTCAAAAAATATATTAAAAATAAATAAATAATGAAAAATTACAAAAAAAAAAAGTTCAAAAAGTAATAAGTGAAAAATAAAAATAAAAGAAAAGAAATAAAAATTTACCTATTTTTTGGTAAAAAGATATTTACCTTTTCATATACATAATATTTAAACAACATATACATTGATTTAGATATATAAATTTGAATGAAATTTTTAGCTCCAAAACTATTAACAATAGATCTTAATAGAAAGATCTCATCGCGTAGATTAATTTGATATATAACACGTTGTCTAATTATTTATATATTAAAAGATATAATCATTTGAAAAAATAAGAGAAAACTGAAAATAAATAAAAATTAAAAGAGAAAAATGGGGCCAAGAACAGAGTGAGAAAGAGATGGGGAGGGTGGGGGAATGGGAGCCGCCCGTGTAATGCACCATTTTCTTTTTTTTGGTTTTGTTAATAGTAATCATGACCCGTTTTTTTATAACTCGCTTTTAACTCGAATTTAGACCCACGAACGGAGACAAGAAGATTGTTTCAAAAAATTAAAAAATACCCCCTACCTATTTTCTAAAAAATTTATTTCAAACCTTTTTTTTTTGAAATTGATGTTTAGAAAAGACTTTAATTATTTTGTCCAAACGTATTTTAAACTCTAAACATACTTTTTATCCTTAAAATCTCTTGTCCAAATGGAGCCTAGAATTTTCAGTTTTCTCAGGAAATTGATATCCATTCATTACCTTGAGGGTTGAGCTTTGCTTGAAAAAAGGAAGAGTATTTTAGTTCATTCAAAACCATAATTTACTATGATTTATTATGAAGAGAATTTCTTCATTTTTTCCTTTTATATTTATTATGATTATTTGTCTTTTAAGCATAATTTACTTGGTTTTGAATAAATTGAATGAATGAGCAAAATCTACAAAGAAGAGACAATTTGTAGGTTTTGCTCATTCATTCAGTTCATTCAAAACTAAGTAAATTATGCTTAAAAGACAAATAATCTTAATAAATATAAAAGGAAAAATGAAGAAATATTGTTAATATAAAATATAATATGGAAGACTAAGCGAAAAATGAGTGATAAGAGTTCGAAGAAAAACACCTAAATAAGATTTCTACCTTACAAAACTTAGTTAGAATTAACATTTGACCTCAAGCGGCTACTCCCGGTCTCAAAATTAGTGTACAATTCGAATTTTTTAGTTTTAGTGTAGTTTGAATAAGAATGAAAATTCAAATTGGACAATTATTTTGGAAAGAAGGACATTATATTTACTTTACTGCCCGAATACAAGTAATTGTAAGAATTATTTTGTGGAGAGAATAAATAAAGGGAGAAGGGAAAATTAATAAGAGGGAGAAATTTAATCTTTGTAAAACGAAGAAAAAACAATTGCTCTCCATGGTCAACAACACATGGGCAATGAGACATTATTTTGTTGGCACACACACAAAGGTCAAATTATATACAACACCACGTAAATATTGGGTCCTATATGTTCAAGGAATTCCACTTATTATTTTGGAGCAAAGAAGAACAAAGGTTCGGTTGCATCGAATAAAAACAAAAACATGATACAAATTCATGACCAATACGGAAATGAACCGTAGTTGGCCAAATCTTAATTGCTAAAAGAAACAAAATGATCAAATATTCACCTTTTTGTATTCAAAAAACAGTTCATTTTATTAACCAAAAAAAAAAGTTCATTTTTTAAAGTAGTATTGAGGTAACATATAACTTTTCTCTGTTTAACAACCGAAAGAACAACTGCATGCACGTATGGTGGGATTAAATAAACAAGAAAAAGCATATCGAATAATCAAAAATCGATGCAACCAGATTTGCCCGGGTTTTTGGAGACCTAGCTTATCATTGTTTTGTGTAAAACCAATTAAATTTACAACTAATTGTTCATCTTATTTCAGGAAAGATGCTTTATATTCTTCCAGGTGATACTATAATGTAGGTACACAGTTCTTATTTTATTTTATTTTTAATACAATAAGGGGGCATAACCAGAAATCTAAAATACGTAATACTACCTCTGTCCCAAAAAATAGTCTACATTAAGTTTTTAGATTTGTATTAAAAATAATACAAAATTTGAAACTTAATTTGAACTATTTTTGTACAAACATTTATGTTTCTTGCGTTTTTTGAATGGATTGAATGAAGCACTAGTAGTTCCTAACAAGGTCTCCAACTAGTCTTATTTACCAAACTGTCTCACAATGTTGTTCCAAAGTGTTGAATGACTTTGACAGTTGGGGCTCTAGACTCTAGTCAACTACTATTGTTAATGTAAAGCATACAAACTATTAAGGGACATCCTAATTAATTCTGCCGCACTGAAACGTTCCGAAGATAAATCATGTTTGTTAGATATTTTTAATACGATAAACATGATTTGTAAACGCAAGTCATCGCATTTTTCCAATTCACTTTACAAAATATTACTCCCTCCGTTCCAAAATTATTATCTAATTTTATTTAAATACAAGATTTTTATTTTTGGTCAAATTCAACCAAATTTTATCAAAAGTTTCCGCATATACCCTGCATACAGAATTGGTTTTGCCGGCCAAATAAGTCTTTACTCTTTTTTTTTTCACTTCAGCTCCCAAATTCAAAGAACAATTCAAACGCAAAAAGAACGCCTTGACTTAGTATGCAGTCAGACGCCTATACTTGAAGCCAGTTTTTAGATGAAGAAGTTCGAATTAGTGTTTATATGAATACAATTCTTCTACTTCACCGGAACTTCTTCTCCGGCATGGATTGAACAGAGTAAGCCATGGTTTGTGCCGATCAAACCAAACTTTTCAGACGAATCGATCATTTGCAATGCTTCATATGAATTGGAGAAGATGCTTCAGATGAATTGAAATTGTAATTTATACCTCAGATCTCCAGCCGGATCAACACAAAATTCAACTTTTTGAAAATTTTGTCCCTTAAAAAGTCAAATTGGACAATAATTTTAGGACAAAATTTTTTAAGCAAACTGAACAAAAATTTTGGGACGGAGAGGGTATAAATTTACTATAAAAATTTTGTTTTGTTTTCCAATAGGAATAGTATATTTTGTAGTACTTTTGTGTTAAATTAAACCAGTGTAAATTGTACGTATCCTTGTAGACAACTTTCTGGCTTTAAAATTTTCATAAACACCCTAACAATCAATGGACGAAGAGATGAAACTCTCAGAGAGAAAAATAAATACACATTTCAAAATCTACTGAATGTCCAAGAGAGCATAAAATCAAAGTACTAAGCTAGAATCTAACTTCCTTTATGAAAACGCCCAAACGAACTGGTTAAATTTCTCATTTTCTGGAATTTGTTCAATTGAAGATGCTAAAGCTATGCATACTATTCATCAAGGCAGATTTGAAGGTAAAAAAGACAAACTAAATAAATAATGAAAATTAAAAAAATATTACTATAGTTAAAAGAATTTAAATATTTTTTTAGAACTAAGGAGTATTACAAAAACTCTTGTAATAAGCCCTCGTCCTTCTCCTCGTGGTTTCATGCTACCCTACTTAAACAGACAAGATACTCTATGAGTATTCTTTATTGGAAAAACAGAATAATGACACGAGTGCATTAATCGGCATAAAGAAAAGATCGGATTCCTTGACACAGAGATGTCCCGTGCATTCTTTTTGTTTATCCGCATGAAATTTATGATTATACCAAACTAAAATCACTCACTTTTCTTTAGCATCTTCTCCATTTATCAAATCATATTGTCGATTTTTCTAGAGGGTTCAATTGTCTTTCTTTTCAATAATATACTGATGATGATGTAGCTAACTTGTGTATATTAACAATAATATACTGACTTCATTTCGAATTGGTCAACAAAACAAAGATAACACATCAAGGCACGTTAATTAGCTTTAGTGGGAGCATCATAATTTACCCTTTTTAAGCAGCCAGGGAAAGACGCATTAAATACGTACATTAGGTCATGTAAATTATATTCCTTTTGTCCCGAAAAAAAAATAATCCACATTGTTATACTGTTTTAATTTAACAAAGAATACTATTCTTATAATACAGGGAGAGTTCCTTTCAAGGAATTCATTCTCCAAAATAAGATAAATATGTTCTTTTCAAAAATGAAAAAAAGAAAAAGAAAATATGTTTTGAATTTTTCGCACGAAATCTAAATTATCAGACCTTTAGTTTTTTTTTGGTACAAAATAGGAGGCAAAATATGTTTTTTTTTCCCCGGAATGTAAGACCTTTAGTTCTTTGGAAAGGGAAATGAAGAACTACATGAACAAATTAGCTACTAGCTAGGCATGTGCATGTGGTTTCTTTCTTACTGGATCACTTGGGGTTAACAATCGTCTAGATGACCGACCTGATAGCTTTAAGTCGGGGATTTACCGCAACATGAGTGTTTTCGTCGCAATGTAATAGCGTAATTGTTTTCAAAGGGTTCTCTTTATGTTATTTTTTTTTAATTAAAAGAAGAAAAAAAAAAGAAACAAAACATCATCACTATTGACATAAATCTTATTCTTTTTTTTTTTTAGTTTAATTTGTATTAAGAATGAAAATTAAAAAAAAAAAACAATTTTGGGATGGAGGGATCACCATTTTTAATCAAACCAAAACAAAGAGTACGTGCCCAGATACTGAGGTCTTGATAAAAATAATGAGCAGATGAACTTGTTATATAAATTTATGAATTAGAGCCAAATATAAACCTTAAAAAATACTTATAAATAAGACTGACTTGATCTCATCCAGATTTAGTTTTGTGGCACTTCGGTTATGTATGTTTTTTTTTTTTTTTTAACATATTGCAGGATATTCAGATTTATTTTTGTGGCACTACAGTTATTGCAAGATGTCCAGATTTAATTTTGTGGCACTACAGTTATTGCAAGATGTCCAGATTTAATTTTGTGGCACTACGGTTATGTTTTTTTATTACAGGATGTCCACCGTCGGACATAGTGACTAATGCCCCTCGTTTATAGTTGGCACCTTAATAGGTGGGAGAGCTAGCTAAAAGATTTAAAGTTGCTCTATGCACATGGAGAAATTCGAATCATCGACTTATGATTAAGAGTGGAGAGTCCTTATCATTCTATCACAACCCTTCGTTAGTTATGCTTTTTATATTGACCGTTTACCGCTCATCTGCAACAGTGTGGAGGCCCAAAAGGTTGAACGCCGAATATTCTAAAGCAATGGACAAATTTTAACAGAAAGCCCAAAAAGATCCTAAATGGTAGTTGTTATGAGGCCCACAAATCCCCTTAGTGCATGACTCATGATGACATTATGTCTGGACAATTTTGAGAAGTATCATAATCACGGTGGTCTTCAAGAAACAACAGAAGGTAATTCTGCAACCTTTTTCCACTTAAAACACTTCGGTTTCCAACCAAAAGTGGTTGTGGTGGAGTGTCCACCTTTAAACATAAGTCGAGCATTCGAACTTCTTTCTGGATATGCAGCAATCTTAAATATTTTGATCAACTGTCCCACCCTTTGAGATGCCTACAATTCAGCAAGGGGGATTAATCACTCTTACTGATGGTAGACATCTTGCAAATATGAAAAAAAAAAAAAAAAAACACTTCGGTTTCCTAATGCATCTACTCAGTCTGTCAAATCTGCAATCTTTTGATATCTTAAGAAGTACATGGGATGTATTCTAAGACGGTTTCTCTCGGAAAAAGTTTGTATTTTTTGATACCGATCTAGACTGATAGTAATGTAAGATGGCAAAGACCTATGATAATTTATAACGACGAGAAATGTGGCACATTTGTTCATCTTTTACTTAGTCAAGTATTTTCACACCCTCAAACACACATACATACATATATATATATATGTGTGTGTGTGTGTTTATATATAAATACACTTCAAGTTCCTATCATTTACTTTATTGCGAAAACTTATATTATCCAATTTCAACATTCTGCTAATTAGTTTTTGGATATATATAGAAGGAATTCAAACGCATCAAGCCTCGCTTGAAATGATGCCTTGTTATCAAAGCAATGATGATGCATAAGATCATTTTTTTAATTATTTTTCTGGGTAAACAGAATATCTGATTTCTGAATTCATTTTGGATTTCAATATCTTTGAATAGGTCCACAAAGATAAACATATCAAAGACAAGTTAATGAATGTGAGGGACTTAGGGTCAGCAATATTGCAAATAAAAGGATTATTTTGCGCATAATGACATGAATATAAATTTAGTGTTGTATTTATCCATGAAAAGACGCTTTACCACAAGAGTTTGATTTTTAATATATGTAAAATGTACGTATTAAAAAAAGAGAAGATATATGTAGTTAAAGGGGGAAAAAAAAAGAAGAAATAACACCCTTTCTCTACCAAGAAATTAATTAAATAAATATATTTATCACATCTTATTATGCTTGATTAAGGTCATTATGGAAGTATACAGTATATTTCTTTATTAAAACTCACACGGCAGATAAAGAAGTCAAAGAACCACACGAATCACGGTCAGACGGTCAGTCATTTGATAGGCTCAAATTGGATCCCGAGAACAAAATTTCTTGCTTCTCTTTTGCACATTTCCTCTCCTGTTTTTATTATAAGCCATTTTAATTTATTTGAAATTTTATATAGAATTTTTTTAATCAAAATCTTATATTTATTACGTTCTCTCAATTATTATAAAATATTTTTAATTTTTTTTCAACTGAAAAATATACTTATGAAATTTAGGACAATTTAAAATATTTTTTTATAATAAAGACCGAAAGGAGTATTTAACAGGAGAACACCTATATGCTTTATAAGTAGTTTAATCGATACAATATGTTTGATCACAAGATTATCATTTTTACCGCTTTAACATCACAAGACTTTGTGACTGTCATCGCCAATCGCGTAGTCATATAGATCAATGTAGATTCATAGGATTAAGACAGTCCATTATCATCCGCAAACTGACAGTTCCATCAATCGCAAATTGGCAATTTGTGCTTTACAGTACAAATATCTACCTTGTATTATTTGTATCGACAATGAAATTTGTAGCCACGAATGATGAACTAGATTAAAATATCATATGCTTCTGCACGAAAACTACGGGACAACTTTACTGGCTAACAAAATAACACGAAATCTATATAATTAAATTAGGTAATTTGCTGCTAAGATGACGAGGTCGATTCTGTTCATTTCAATTGCCATTGACAGTAATTGAGGTTTTATTGATTCAACGTGTTTGGTTCCGAGGAACCACATTTCTAGTTCCTATTCATTTTATAATAATAAAGGGAATTAACTATGACTTGGTAATTATTAATAAAGATTATGGATCAATCCAATTGTAACCACGATTCAAATCTTGGCGTGGAGACAGAACAATGTTTAAAATATTTATTAGTCAAAATTTTTCTGTTTAAATAAGAATTATTTCACTCGATTCGAATTAGTCGGTTGAGTAGCACTATTTTACAAGGCAAACATTTTGGGGGATGCTTGAAATTGACATCCTACCATTTGGCATCTATGACATGTTTTCACAGCTTCAGGGTCATTAGTAGGAAATTAATTACGGTACGTGAAAGCATTTCAAGTTATCATATGCTTGTTGAAAACCAGAGATATTTTGAGAGACAGATAAATAATGAAATCCGTTTTTTAAAAAAAGATTGAAAAATAGAATTGATAAAAAAAAAAAAAAAAACGAATAGCAATTACGAATAACCGAATTAATTCTTCTCCACAAACAAGAATTAGCATAACATCCCATCTTAACAAATTTTGAGTACACGCTAAAGCAATACAATTAATTGATTGAAAAAAAAAATTTTGAAGTATTAAAATAAATAAGAGGAAGTACGCAAAGTTTTGGGTTTTTTTTTTTTTTTTCTTTCCCCTTCTTCAACGAACTTGTGTTTGATCATGAGGCGTATAAGTTGTCTATCATGGTGATGAGGTATGTATGAGTGGATGTGCACGGCTTTGTCACGTAAAGGTCTTGCGAGTCTTAGGTCACTCATCCCTCAACTGCAGGAGATATTTGAACCGATCAAACCAAAATGTGTGTGTATTGTTCCTCATCTTAATTGAGAAACACATTTCTATGGACAGTTCAAGTATTAAAATGTTTATTTTTATATATACATATATATATATTTCTTTATAGAAATCGTAATTTTAGTGTACTCAATATTCGCCCATTTGAAAAAAAGGTAACTTGTAAATGTTTGAAACAACAATCTAATATAATCAAGAGACATTTGTGATCTGTTATACTCCCTCCGTCCCAATTTACTATTTTAGTTAAGGCATCGGAAGAAATTTCTCACAATCACCTAATAAAATTCTTAATGTAAGAAAGTAAACTGAATTGGACCCACTCGTTTCATTGCAAAACCATTACGCCAAAAAAATGGCGTTTTTCTATTGTCGAGCAGCAGGACCATTAATTGAGCCGACTAATATTGCAACCAACTACATTTAACTCATTTACATTTACAAAGAATACCAACCACTAGTAGCTTTGACCCCCCAAAATAAAAAATAAATACTTTTAACTTCAAATTACTAGCATAAAACTAAGGACTATTTGTTCCTCATTTTCTGCTTTGACATCATAATTTAAAGCTTCTTATGCCTGGATGAGTATGGTTCATTGTTGGTTCCTCTTCTCTCTTCCTTTTTGCTAGCGACAGCGACGACAAAACCTTCGCAGCAACTACTTTTTTCACTAGTATTTTCCATCTCGCATCTTCCTTTTTCTTTGCTAGTTGCGCCTTTAACTTGAATTGCCTGTAAACAGAATCATTTCACAAATGATCAGATGTTGAGGAAAAGAAGTATTAATGAACATTTTTGGACCACAAATCTTCACATTGTTCAAAAGCAGCAAAAGTAAAGTATGACACAATCAACCAACACAAGATGCAACCAAATTTTCGAAAGGGATTCACTATCAGGACAAAGTACTGTCAAATATAGCGCCTAACTATCTGAAAAATTGGTTATGTGATTGCTAGTATCCAAAGATGAAAAAAAAAACTAAAAACCAAATTTTAGAAAGGGTTTCACTATCAGGACAAAGTATTGTCAAAATAGTGCCTAACCATCTGAAAAATTAGGTTATGTGATTGCTAGTATCCAAAGACGAAAAAAAAACAAACTAAAAAAGATATGAACAAATCATAATTAAAAAACTATACGGAAAGCAACAAGAAGGTGACCTACAAGACAGCTTGTAAAATGATTGAATGTCCACCAAACCATAAAAGTGTCCAAATTCCACACAATGAACCTTTTTGTGCTAACTGAATGCTACAAGTGTGCTTAACTTAGGACCCCACTGCAGAATAAAGATCTTTGGACCATTTTAGAAAGTTCAAAGAATTTACCTGCAAAGGGGAACTTTGCATTCATCTGATTCTTCACAAATTGAAGAGTGTAACCTCAAGAGCTGCCACATCCTTTTGCATCTAACGCACCCGCCATTGACCCTTTTCTTACAGGTGGCGAAATGTTTGATGAGAAGCTGTAAACCTTGACAAGTCGAAAACTTGCTGCAAGGCTCTTTCTTCGTTCCGGGCTGCATGTCATAAGGTCCTACAATCGTGCAGCCTTCTGTACATATATGCTCCAGACACTCCATTGCTTCACTTAGCTGCAAATACAAGCTCTGCTCTTGTCTGTGCCTCCTACTCCTCTTCTTCCTCTGATACACAATTACAGCAATACTTAGCAACAAAATTGATCCAAAGTACGAATGATCATATACTGTTACAACTACTAAATTGCTTCGTTAGTAAATGTTGCCAACGCAAAAATTAGCTTCCAAGCTAATCTGTTTTACTTATTTGTACAAGACTACCATTGAAAACTACTATTGATAAAGTTGATTGTGAACTAGTATATAAGAAATGTTTTATATAAAAAACGTGTAGAACAGAAAAAGCAGTAATGACCGGGCAACGACTATGTTTCTACCTCCATCGCATCAAATTAAACAGCCCACTTAGTAAATTTTGACATCAAAATCTAAAATGATCCTAATCCATCATACTACAGTCTCTGTCAAAGGCACGATCCAGACTATTTCTCAACATAATATCTAACTACAAAACAAAGAGAGGGTCTTTTCGAAACAAAAAGCTACATGTAAAATCTTAGATGCCCTTCATTGACAAGTCAATTCATATTTTGTATCATTGAGACATTGACTACAATTTTTTTTTTACCACTTCTCTTTTTCCACCTGAGTTTTACAAAATACCTTCACATCATACATGAATATTATCTTTTCAGGTCATAACAGGACTAAATCTCAAAAAGTGAATAGAGCATCCAAAGAATCACAATTAAACTTGAAACAAACTTCTGTGCATTCACATCTACTAAGGTTAAACCTTAAGAGTAAAGGGTAACAACATACCGATTCGGCTTCATCCATGAACTGCAAGATATCCAATTCGAGCCAAGGATCATGCTGCTGGAGGAACTTCCAACCTTCAGTCTCCTCAACAGCCTTGAAATTACTCGACAGAAGTTTCATACACCTGAGATAAAGATCTGGCGCGTCGCACAATCGCGCCAATTGGAGCACATCCACCACATTCTCAATCGTCAGCCGCTTAGCTAGCCCTTTGATGCAACTCTGTTTCAGATGAGGCACCAAATACACATGGGATAAAGCCAGCAAATGAACTCCGTACTTCTCCATTTGCTCCTCATTGCATCTAGACAAGATCAACATCAACAATCAATATTCATATCCCATTAATCCAGATTTAATTACACTTTCATAATTGCTCTTCAATTTGCCAACCAAAAAATACAGAATTGATCCAAAACCAAAGGACCCACGTGTTTGCAGATAGGAATCCAGAGGCTTACAATTCCGAGGCATTATCTTTGCTTCCAATTTTTTAGCAAAAAATTGAAACCTTTTTCTCCCTCAATGATCTTAAGCGATTTTTCAGCAATGGATATAAAATAAAGGATAAACAGAATTCAAATGATTGGCGTGTGTTCAAAGTTCTTACTTGGAGGAGTATAGAATCTCAACGAACACGGAAACGGCGTCACAGGGTACACCGAGAATCGGAATAGATTTCTCCGAACTCCGGTGCTTTGTCGGCCGATCAATTATGCTTTCCAAAACAGGGGAAGAAGCCGCCTGAGACAAATTACAAATCAAAATTAATCCAATCCCACAAGATAAAAATGAAATCAGAGGCGATGATTACTTACAAGAACGGTAGATTGGGCCGGGATGCGAACTCCGCCGGAGGTTATTATGTAAACGTCGGCTGCCGGCTGCTGCAATTCGCCGGAAAGTCTCTCGTCGACAACGTCCATTACTGCCGGAGTTACTTTCATGATGTTGATGATGAAATTCAATTCAAGGTTTTTTTTGGGTTTCTGATGGGGTGAAAAATTGGATGAGATTTGGATATGAACAGAGAGATTGTCGGAAATGCTAAAAAATGAGAGGATTTTGCGATGGGGAGAAACAGAGGGGATTTTCCGTGTCTATTTATAGGCAAACGTGAATCACCCACCAACAACACAAAGCGCTTTTGGTCTCCACAGTTCACCACGGTCCAATTATCTCACACGCTGTTTTTAGAGTTTGTACCACACTCGCTCAATGTTAATGTAAGAAAAACACGTTTAATAAGAGAAATAGGTACATGGAAAATATTTTTAATTTGGTAACCTGTTTAATTATTTACATTGATTTAACTATTCTTCATTATCCTTCTTGATTGATGATTTTAATTCCTGTGTAATCAAATACTTGATTTGGTTAGATAATAAATTATATATAGTATGGCAATGAGATTAAATCAAATCAATTATCATTAATAACCAAATAAGATAATTGACACGATATGATATATATTTTTTCATTTTCACATAATAATGTGAATATGTGTTTGTTCAATGATTGTTGCAATAAAAATTTGCAAGAAAAATATACAGAGAATGTATCACAACCCTCCATAGTTAAAATTTACCTTTACGGATTTATTTATTTAAGAGTTAGTAGATAATTAAAATTCAGTCAAATTATTCTCAATTAAAATTTTCTATAACGTTTTCCTGCATATCATACTTAAAACATAAATAAAAAGAATATGTGTTTTTGTTTTTTAATCAACACCAAAAAATTTTATTATTTTGTTTATCATATTTCTATATTCGCATGAATAGGTTTCAAGTTGGCAACCCATGTATTTTGAGTTCGTTATATGGGCTACTAGGTCAAAACTATGCTCTTATATTATGATTTATGATCATGTGTGCATAATGATTCTGATTTTCTTTTTTTAAAAAAAAACTATGCATAACTGTAATTGGGACGTCGAATTTATAAGAAAATGATGCACTTTTCATTTTTGTAATTAAACTATTTTCCAAGTATAACTGGATGTACAAAGTAAGGTTATCGTAATTGTAGCAAAAATAATCATTCTTTACCCTTGACCTAATTTACCTTTTATCTTTCTCTCCTTAATATCGCAAATTCCTTTAAAGCTAGCGAAGCTTCATTAAGCGCGTGGGATTAGTTTTTCGCGGAAATATTTAAATCTGCTTTCATATTTTACCCCCAAACTTTCGGAATATTTCACGGGTGCGGCGAACTTTGTAAGAGCTCGACAACATGGGACTAAGGTAAGCTGTCACTGGGGACGGCATAAACTGGATAAGGATCACCGAACTCGTCAGCTACACTAAGGGCGAAAAGGTCCTAAGAAAATACATATGAAAGAAAAACCCCGGGAAAGAAAACGGCCTTTTATTTTGAAAGGCCAAAATAAAAATTGTAGTACAGTTTGTGGCTCTTGAATACTTGACTCCTGGTGTCACGATTGTATCCGATCTGTCATCTTAATCCGATTCACTAGTTACCTTTTTGGTTACAAGTAGTTGCATTTTATTAATTTTTTAAAATTAAAGTGCTGTAATTTGCCACCTAGGATTGGTGTATCATTGTTACGTGGCGTTAAAATCGGTGGTTCCACTTGGCAACATCTCTTTGATCCATATACATTACACCTAAGATATTATAGATCCAACTTGTAGCCACTGATAAATATTTTTTTTTTAAAAAAAAAAAATAAACAGTTTCTTTCACAATTTTTTATTTTTTAAAATTTTTTTCTACAACTTGTGTAAATTGCAAAGTACACGTATGTAACACGAGATCAACATCGGGCGTGTATTTAATTTCTTTTCAGTGCTAAATTATATCTTGCTTTCTCTATTAATATCAACATCGCATTTGATTTTGTTTTGGATAAGAATATAAATTTTTTTTTTAAAAAAGGAAACACTGACAAGAAAAAGTTGTTAAAAAAAAAGTGGATTAATCATTTTGCGCTAACAAGAAAAAAAATTCATTTTGGGCTTTATTTTTTGTTATTTATCTGCCTCAGATTAGATAAATATCACTATTTGTTATTGGCCATACATAACAAATACCACTATTCGTTTAGTTACCTCGTTTTAATGTGGGTTCTTGGTGAACCAATAGTAAAAAATTCTTCACTTGGCCTTTGCCTAGTGGTTTGGGATTTGAACACACTAAAACAAGTCTTTTGTCGTTCAAGCAAAGGACAATGTCTTTTGTCGTTCAAGCCTTCAAGGGACAATGTCTTTTGGCATGGAGGCATCTTGGTGCCATGAGCATCTTGGTGGCCATTTTTTTTTTAAAAAAAAAAATTATTTCAGTGGACTCTACTTAAATGTGGGTTAAACCCCTCTTACAATTTTTAGTGAAAATCAAATCCTGATTTATCATCAGAAAATATAGCAATCTAACTACTATCTTGTCTTTCAATTCTCTCTTGGTGGTAATATTTTGATGGACTGTTTAATCATTTGATTGCAAGAATAAAATAATCTCCGCACCAACCACAAACGCAATTGCGTTTTTAATAATTTGGAAATTCATTTAGAGTCGTACCATAATACTAGGACCGTTTTCACCAATCATTTTATTCTTTAGTACCTCATGTGAGAAGAAATTTTGGGTTCGGTCATTTGCATTTCCTAGTTCCCGTCCCACCAGTATTGATCCAGCTATAAGCATTGCAGAAAGTATTGAAAATGTTACACGAAAAGAGTGCAAAATGATTTAAAATACCTTGGCTCGTTTCAATATTATAATTTCATATAAACGCGTTTGCGTGTTGTTATATATGGAAAGGGGAATTAATGTTTATTGCGAATGTATTGCATGTCAAATAATTAATAGAACGCAAAAAAAAAAAAAAGAATTCATTTCCACAGGTGGCCAATTAAGTAGTAATAATAGAGGTTTTATCAATAAATAAGTAAATTAACTTAAGTCAAATGATTATTTGGGGAAAAATAGATTGCAAATTGGCCCAACGGTTATTAGCGTGCGTAATTTAGGTAGGAAAATCAAGGTTTCGTTTTACGAACAATGGTTTTGTATGTATCTCCACGAGCAGGGGAAATATCGAAATTATTATAATTTGAGACGCTTATACATTCGTTGAGCAAACAATGGTTAATTATTTGATCGTATGCAGTGATGGACTTTGTAGCATGGATCAGAAAAAGTGACTTATCCTCTGCGAAATGTCTTTTTTCAAATTAGGGTTTCTGTTCTTCTTCGAACGCTAATTCTGTTCTAAATTTTCCTTCAATCCTTCGTCTCCCCAATCCTGTATGAATCAGATTTTTACAATCCCATTTACCCACACGCGAAAAAATTTCTTGTCTTGCAATTTATATGATTGCAAAATTTGAAGCAATGCAAAATCCATATATGGTTTGGCCGTCCCAAAGGGGACATTGATGAGGTTCTTCGTTTAGTGTTGAAGATACAATTGGTCAGGAAATTATCACAAATACAACACATTGTCAAAACTCTTAAGATATGTATTCCAAGGTGTCTTACAACCAGGAAGATATACAGTAGAACTTCTATAAATTAATAGTGTTGGAACCACCAAATTTTATTAATTTAGCGAATTATTAAATAATCGATAAATTAATAAATTATTAATTTAAAGAATCTTTTCTAAAAAAACTCGACTATACTAATGTTTTAGATGCCATCAATCTTGCAGTTTCATCTTGGACGATTGATGTCCAACAAAAGAAATAACAAATTGTTTTAATCATTGTAAAATTCGTTCAATAAATGAAGCGTCGGCATTGGACTCAAATGATGCAGCCCAGGAAGGACTTCATGAGTTTCAGAACATGATTAATCAATTTAATTATCACAATAAGATGAATGTCAATCAATTGGTGGATTATCTAGGTGAAAATAATGAGTATACAAAGGTCAAATCATTTGAGGATGTTGTGATTAGTGTCTTTGAAGATAGTTCAATGGAGGATGAAGTTGATGATGATTCAATACCTTTGATACCAGTCACACGAAAAGAAGCACTCAAATCAGCAATAACTCTTCACAATTTCTTGTTATAATTTGAGAATACAACCCTAGAGCTTTCAAGAACAATGAAACAAATCAAGGATGATATTTAATTGGATACAAATTTCAAGAAAAAACAAGTATCAATAAGTTCTTATTTTACTAAATCTTTCTAGTTATTAGTATATATATATATATATATTGCATTTAGGACATTTATTAATTTATAGTATTGTTGGGACCTATAGATATATAAGAGATCTTCTAAAACATTATTATCTTATCATTTTATCGATTTTTGTCACTTTTTGTACTGGTCCCAAGTTGGAACCAGAGAAAATTATTAATTCGTAGAAGTTATTAATTTATCGATTATTAATTTACCGACGTTTTACTGTATGTATAAGTTTGAATATAAATAATATAAAACTCATGCTCACATTATTATTTTAGACCGAAAATAATATAAATTTGTGTTTAGGCTATTGAATATCAGGGCTATATATAGAAACATATGATTCCCTCCGTTCTGAAAAATTGTTCAGTTGAGTTTTAATTTATACCTTTTTGTATAAATATGAAAACTCAATGTGGACTATTTCTTTCGAAACAAAGTGCATATTACAAGAAGAAAAACAAATAAAGTAATAAATAATTGGTAGCCAAGAATAGTGAGTACTAATTGGTTATACATATTCTTGTGGCGTTAAGTTAATTGTAGTTGGATGATTTCCAACATCTATAAATGAAATCGTTTCTTTTCTTCAGAAAAAAAATAACTGTGATAAATAATTATGAAATCAGTTTCTTTTGCTAAAAAAAAAATGAATGTAATAAATAATTAGTAGCTTAATTTGGAGCAATTAATTGCTTTGAGGCAATATATTCCGTGTAAACACGGAAGTAACACCCTTTAAATAAAACCAAGTCAAACATGAAACATAAGCAAAAATACATACTCTCTTTGTTCTTCAACAACAATCAGTTTTTTTTTTTTTATTTAAATTTTTGCGTTGGGAGCTAATAATACGTACTCTCTCTGTCCCAAAATTATTGTCCAGTTTAAGATTTTATTTTTAGTACAATTTGAACTAAAAATGAAAGCCTAAACTGGACAATAATTATGGGATGGAGGGAGTAGTACATTTAAAAGAAGACCATGGAAATACAATGTGTAAACTAAGTATAGTAAACATATGTATGTCGAGGCTATACGTATCTATGATTAAAAAAAAATCCAAATTGCTAGAGATACGATTAATGTCGTCTCTATTATAAAATCCACGCTGGTCGGCGGCGGCGATTATGGCGAGCAATGTTTCTTCCCAAATAGTGGGTGATACTTATTCTTTCTCCCTCTTTCTCTCTCTCTCTCTTTTTCCGACGTGTGGATTACAAGATTCTGGACGAAAATATGGGGAAGGCTTTTCTTGTGCAATTTTTTCTAAAGCCAATAATATTTCTGGTAAAATTTTAACCACATTGGGGCAACTGCAAAGTCTTCAACCGTGGAATTATAAATATTCTTCCATACTTAATAGTACTTTGATTAAATATTGGCAAATGGGGAGTTTTTTTTTTTTTTTTTTTTCTCAAATAAACTAATCCATTAAACTATCTCCTAGAGTAACATAAATTGAAATCATATTCCAACAATAATTTCAATTCTGCCATGTCATAATTTAATAATTGATATGTAGATTAATTAACGATCATGCCACGTTTTTCTCTCCGTACTGCCCCGCTCCTAGCTTCCATTTTCCAATTTTTCCAACTTATGCATAGTTGAGAATTATTTGGCCTTGTTTGGCTAACATCTCATTTTACATTTTGGTTTAGTTTTTTGTTTGAAATTGAAATGTGATTTAAAATGCGTTTTGAGAGAAAATTTAAGAAACTGTTTGGATATATTTTTGATTAAAATAATACATTCTTTTACCACCACCGTGGACCGACAAGTAGCGGTCCGGCGGTGGTGGGTGGTGGTGGAGGTGGTCCGGTGGTAGTGGATGAAAATTGTGTAAAAATAATTTTTGAAATATTTTTTAAAGGTAAATTAAAAAGTTATTTGAATTGTATTAGAATTTGTGTTTGAGAGGTGTTTTAAGAGGTAAAATAAGACAAAAAGGCAAAATAAATGTTGGACAAACAAGACCTTTGGCATCTTTGTGCCGTCTTCTCCTTCTTCTTTATATCCCATCCCCCCTCCCCCCTCCCCCATTTCAGCGTCTACACTACAAGGATCTTCTACAATTAAGTAATCTTGGTAAATCTAGTATATAGTGGCTTTGTCATGTACTACATCCTGTCGTTAATATAAGACATTTTGATTTTGTCCTAAGTTCTACTTAGTACGCATTTTTAATCGATCAAAAAACCTCAAAAATATTTCATAATCTTCAAGGGATCATAACGAATGTCAAAATCTGTTTTTAAGTTTGTTTTCTCAATAAAAATATATATTAGATAAAATCTATGATACATCAAAATACCTTATATTAAGGACCGAAGGGAATATTACGTATATAGAGATGAATATGATTGTATCTACTTCATTGTGGATTTGTAATTTTTTTGGCAAATTGCTGCCAATTATTTAGATTATTTTCCTTTACAAATTCATGATTAGTTTTCATCATCAGCAAATGAGAGAGATTATTTTGGACCTCAAGTCCCTTCCCGAGGGAAACTCCATTAGTAACATTTGATTATGCCCGAAACTTTTTCTTTTGATGAGTTTAAACAAATCTGAGAGCAAGTTAACTTCGAAATTGAAAGGGGTTAAAAACCCCCAATCCGTGTCGTCCAATTCTTACTCCGACGAACCCTTTCCGGCCTCAGATCGGCATTTTTTTCCGAGGATGGATCAGCCGTTGAAAACTTGAAATCAGACTTTTCCCCACCGTCAATTAATGTGAAAGCAGATTCATGTCTTCTATTTGACAAATGGAAAGTTTAAATTCACGTCGCACCACAAAACCTAAGCTTGGAATATTATTTCAATTTGGGTTATTATAGGAGATAGTTTGATGGTTAGGGTTATTTGAGAAAAAAAGTCGGCAAATGGGGCAATAATTTCATTGTATTTTATATATTTTTTCTATTTCTTGATTTTTTTTTTTTTTAAAAGTATAATTTTGTGCGCTCGAGTTGGAACTTGGAAGGATTGAGTAGGGTGATAAAGGAAGGTGCATTATTATTGCCATGAAGTTTTGATAGTTGGAACAAACCAATTTTATTACTGGAAGAAAACAAAAGGAGTAATAACAATATTGTGGTCATTTTTTCTGACCTAATCGACAAAATGTTTCTTCAACTGAATAGGGGAGCTTGTCCGTTTTAAAAAGAACGTGACATTCATTCAGTTGCATATTTAGAGAGAATCTAAATTAAACTCTCACCCTGTGGCATGACAAACTTAATTAGTTATGAAAGACATTACAAATTTCGGCGAAGCAATCATAAGCAAACGCAAATTGGCTGGAACTTCCGTAAGATTTTCACAAAAATTATCTCTAATACTCTTTATAACTAAACAGAATTGTCGATAATATGATCATTTGACTTTGTTTTTGAGAGGCTTTCAAAGATTGTGTGATCCTCCACGTACAGTCAAACTAAACTGTTGTTGAAATACAATATTGTCGATATCTCTTATTCACGAAATGAATCGAATTGATTTGGCACTTTGGGCTGTTGTTAAAAAAAAAAAAAGAAGAAATATCCCACATGCTGTTTAGCGTACGTGGTTTTAATTAGTTCCAACCAAACATGCAAAATTTCTTTTAATAGAATTACACCATTTGCAAAAACAGCTAAGTTGATTCGAGGTAGGCATATAAAATTTTTCGATGTAAAAGAAAGAAGGTATTTCCTTCCAAGAACGAAATAAGACGAGGTATCGACTAAACGAATATCTATCTATCAAGTATCAACTACATATGAATTATTATCAACCTAATCACCGTCTTTAATTAAAGTAACAGCAAGCCGATCGAAGCATCATTCTGCCGTCTTCAACAAACTCAACGGTTAGGAGTAGCATATACTGTAAAATTTAGGTGGAGAAGATTTTGTTTTTTTAGGCAGCACCTAGTGGTGCTTTTGAGGTACCTAGGCTATTATAACGGGAGTAGAGCCTACTGGGGAAGGGAATAGTACTACTTGAAAGTGTATAAAGTCTTGAGTATTGTATAAGGTGTGTGTGTATATATATATATATGGTACAATATAGACGAGTTTACAATAATAACCCTAACCCTAATACATACACAATAACATCCCCCCGCAATCTGAACGGGAGAGACGCGAACATTCAGATTGTCGCGAAAATTAGTGAAAAGAACATGAGGCAAACCCTTCGTCATAATGTCGGCAAACTGATGAGACGAATGAACATGAAGAACACGGATTGGCCCTTGAGTTACTTTTTCACAAACAAAATGAATATCAATCTTGACGTGCTTTGTATGATGATTCTGAACAGGGTTAGTGGACAAGAAGATAGCAATCACATTATCACAAAAGACTACAGTAGTCGTCGGTAAACGAATATGGAGCTCAGAGAGTAAGGAATGCAACCAACAAACTTCAGAGATAGCATTAGCAACCGCTCGATATTCAGCCTCAGTACTAGAGCGAGAAACGATAGGTTGCCGTTTCGAAGACCAAGAGACAAGATTAGGACTCAGAAATATACAGTAACCAGAAGTGGAGCGACGTGTGTTAGGACAACTAGCCCAATCAGCATCGGAATAAGGCACCAGTTTGTCAAAACTAGCTGGCTTAATGCAAAGACCATGAGAGAAGGTACCTTTCAAATAACGAAGAATTCGCTTGACAGCCTTATAATGAGTATCGCGAGGAGCATGCATAAAAAGACAAACTTGCTGCACTGCATATTCAATATCAGGGGGAGTAAAGGTGACATATTGTAGAGCGCCCACAATGCTACGGTACTCATACGGATCCGAAAATAAGTCACCGTCATGCTGAGACAATTTACCCTTAGTATCAATAGGAGTAACCACAGGATTGGCAGAAGAAAGGTGACAGCGATCAAGTAGGCTAGCAATATACTTTGACTAGGAAAGGAATAAACTATCAGAAGTACGAGAAACGGAAATACCCAGAAAGTAATGCAAGTCACCCAAATCGGTCATGGAAAATTCCCTGCGTAACATGGCAACAATAGAAGATAACAAAGTAGGAGAGGAGGCAGTGAAAAGAATGTTATCCACATAAAGCAGGAGAACAGCCATATGTCCACCAGCATGATAAGCAAACATAGAAGAATCAGACTTGCAAGAGCAAAACCCATGAGAAGTAAGGAAAGAAGCAAACAGCTGAAACCAAGAACGAGGTACTTGCTTGAGACCATAGAGAGCTCGATTCAGTTTACAAACATAGTCTGGATGCTGATGGTGAACAAATCCCGGAGGTTGTTTCATATACACGACTTCCTGTAAGTGACCATTTAAGAAAGCATTCTTAATATCAAGCTGATGAGTGGGCCAGTTGCGAGAAAGAGCCAGAGATAACACAGTCCGAATAGTAGCAGAACGAACAACTGGACTATAAGTATCACCAACATCAATACCAAGTCACTGGGAATACCCCTTTATACCGATCCAAAGACCCATCAGATTTTTCCTTTACCTGAAAAATCCATTTCGAGCCAATCACATTGACATCAGGAGGTTTGGGAACAAGAGTCCATGTGTTATTGCGAGACAAAGCAGCAATTTCATCATTCATAGCCTGCTACCACTCATCAAACTTACAAGCTTCATGGTAGGTGGTTGGTACCTGCATAGGAGTATTAGTAACAGAACTAGCTAGATTAAAAATTTCCTTGGGCTTCCGAGTACCATCTTGAGTGCGAGTGACCATAGGGTGAGGGATAAGAGGAGGTGAAGTACTCGGAAGAGGGGAAGGACTCGAAATAATGGGTGAGGGAGAAGGAGAGAGAGGAGAGATAACAACTTGTGAATCGTCAGTAGTTTGAGGAGGTTCATGTCGAGCACGAGAATTAGAGGAAGGTGGAAAGGACCTTGGGATTAGAGTAGAGGCAACTAGAGGCCCTGGTGGACAAAAAGAAGGGATAGATGAGGTCGATGGGGATATACTGGAAGAAATGGAAGCAAAAGGAAATGTAGTTTCATCAAATACAACATGACGAGATGTGATGACTTTATTAGTAGCAAGATCAAGACATCGGTACCCTTTGTGATGACTCGGATACCCAAGAAAAACACATAAGGTGGAACGAGGTTCTAATTTGTGTTTAGCAGCATGAGAAAGGTTAGGATAACAAGCACAAGTAAACGTGCGTAAATGATCATATGACGGTTGTGTATGGTAAAGCACTTCATACGGAAACTTATGGGATAAGAGCGGTGTAGGAAGTCGGTTAAGAAGATAGGTAACGGTATTGAGAGCTTCAACCCAAAAAATTGGAGGCATGGATGCTTGAAAAAGTAAGGTACAAATCATATTAACAATAGTACGGTTAAGGCGTTCAACCTTACCGTTTTGCTGAGAACAAGCAATGGTACTCAAGCGAAGATGAATGCCATGAGTTTTAATGGAATTCCAGAACAAGTATTTTCATATTCTCCACCTTCATCACATTGGAAACACCTAATAGTGGCATTGAGTTGATTTTTGACATATGCATAAAAATATGAAAAACAGGAGAAGACATCAGATTTACATCTGAGAGGAAAAATCCAACAATAGTGAGTGAAATCATCCAAGAATGTCACAAAATATTTGTAGCCAGTGGGAGAGGTAATAGGAGAAAACCAAACATCAGAGTGTATGATTTCAAAAGGAAAGGTAGTACGAGAAGTAGAACTGTCAAAGGGTAAGCGCACATGCCTTCCAAGTTGACAGGCATGGCAAAACTCGAACTGTGAATCAGAGGGTGAACTAGATACAAGAGAACCTTTACTTAATCTATTTAGGACACGAGAACCGGGATGACCCAAACGGCGATACCAAAGAAGAGGGCTAGTGCGGTAAGCTCTGAATGTTGGCACCGAAGATTGAAGGGAACAAGGACCAAGAGGATAAAGAGGGCTCGAACTATTGCAACGAAGAAGCTTGTTCTTTGTTTTGAGATCTTTAACACAGAAACCGAAGGAATCAAATTCAATAGAGCAATTATTATCAGTGGTGAATTTATGAACAGAAATCAAATTTTGTGTAAAAGAAGGAACATGAAGCACATTAGGTAAAACTAACGGACGATCTTTAGAAGAAATAGAAGAGGAACCAAGGTATTTAATATCTAGCATAGCACCATTACCAATACATACTTTGTCCATACCAGTGTAAGGTGAAGAGGTGAGAAGGTTATCAGAATCATCAGTCATGGTCGCACCAGCTGCAGAGTCAAAATATCATGGCTGCTGATGGGAAGTGGCGGCAGGATAGGTGCTGAAAGTGGAAGAATATGACGGCACGTGTTTAGGAACCGAAGGACACGAACGAGTCTTGTGACCATAACCTTGACAAGTGAAGCATTGAACCAAATGTTGAAAAGAGGAAGCACGGATGGGAGAGCCGACAAACACCAAAGAAGCAGAAGACTCCATAGGCTCATAGGAGGTGCTCGAGTTAACCAAAACCAGAATGCGAATCGACCTAAATCAAGTTGAACCCACCAGACTAGACCATAACAGCGAACCAAATGAATAGAACCAGACCAAACCGATTGAATCGAACCGAACCAAACCAGATGAACCAAATCGAGTGAATTGAACCGAACCGAACTAAGTTGAACCAAGATGGATAGAACCGGATTTTCTCAGAACCAGAAAGCAGCAACGTAGGTAGCAGCAAATTTTTTTTTTTAATGAACCAAAATTTGTGGCAAAAAGAACACCACAACCAAAACACGCCAAACTAAGTGATCTATAAGAAAACCAGAAGCAAACAGGAACAAAGAGCAGTGGAGACGGCCAACTTGAAAACTAGAAGGCAACAGATGAAAGGGAGAAACAACGGCAAAAAGGAGATTGGGCGGCAGAAACAATGAAGACCAAAGAAGATCGGAGAAGGATGATGAAGAATAGCAGCAGCGACCGTGTCGTTGGCGGTGGAAAGAATAATCGAACGGCAACAAGGAAGAAGATTGCGCAAAATTCAACAACAAAGTAGAGATTCGAAGAGACCGCAAATTGCAGCAAAAAGAAGAAGGAGCAAGAAGAAAGAGGCGGTCTATCGACGGCAGTCGGGAGCAACAAACGACAATGATGTTCGCCAAAGAGAGAAGAAGAAAACCCTACAAATATTGACGGCCCCAGAAAAAGAGACTCGATACCATGAAAGTGTATAAAGTCTTGAGTATTGTATTAGGTGTACATACATATATATAGGGTACAATATAGATGAGTTTACAATAATAACCCTAACCCTAATACATACACACTAACACTACTAGGGGGAGATTCCACTCGCGTGCGCCTCTTGATCAACGTGTCTGGTCCTCCGTGGCAGATGATGGCAGGCCTCCTGCCTGCTTAATCTGGCTGCTGGTCAGCTACCTGCTTCCTCCTCCAATTGCCTGCTTCCCACGTCCGTGGTAGGAATCGAACCTCAACCTCGCAGTTAAAGTTATAACACTCTAACCACTTGGGCATGACACGATTCCTGGTGGAGAAGATCGACTAAATGAGGAAGAGCTAGCTGAGTCCAGCCATTTGAGGACATTTTGGGTCCAATGAAAATGTCACAACTAATTAAAATCCTTTTCAAAGAATAAAAAACTAATAATAGAATGAATTTTTGCACGAGAACTGGAGCTTTTAAACGCACATTAGGAGTTTTGCATTAATATAAAATATAGAATGAATCGAACCACCTTTACCTCATGAAAATTTTGATTGTTTAACTCTGTATACAAGTTTTAATAGTGATTGTATTTTCTTTAGCATGCATATGCTCGATAGTCGTTTCTATTTTTCTATTGGACTGACTAACAAGCATGGATCGCATATTGACCACCGTCCATTCGTTTCCACCAAATTTTGTTGTAATCTTGTTGGAGTGTTTAACGCAATCACTGACGCAGTTTTTGATGATCTCATCTTTGGAACATTTTAACCTAATTCTCATCATCATAAATTAATTACTCTATATATGCAAAGTTATAGCTGGTGTATATATATCTTAACATAATAACTCTAGTCACTTATAATTCAATTGTCGATGGTGGAAACCTTACAAACGAAAAAAACCAATTCACACTTGCATATACTCACTCCTTGTATTTCGTAACAAGAGATCGGTTTATATTTGTGCCATTTGACTAATATGGAGAGATTCAGTCAGTATGAATTTTTTTTTTTAAAGCTGCAGGTATCAAATATATTAGTGGAAAACAAAATGCATGGTGGTTGTGGTCCGCCGCCGCGGATTATGGCTAGCAATGTTTGTTTCGAATAGTGTGGGTGATGATTCTTCTTTTCATTCTTGGCGTGTGGAAGGATGTTGGAGGTTTATGGTGAAGGCCTTTCTTAAATGTCAGACCAATAAGTTTGAATAATATTAGTTTAATTAGTATTATATTCAGTGCAACCGCAATCCTGGAATCAATGTTTGATTTGTTTTTATACGGATTTTTAAGTATTTTTTCTATTAAAAATATAAAAAAGAAAAAAATATGTGTAGTGAAAAGAAATAGTGATTGATGTGTATTCTTATTTTGTTGTTACTTGGTGGTTGAAATTTTATCTTTCCCCTAAAATTATTCTTCTGCCTTGATTATATATATATATATATATGTATATATATATATCAGTAACTATATATTTTCACTATATAATTTTTATTATCTCTATCATTGTTTATAAAAAAATATGATGGGATAAGATAGTTATTAATATTTAATTCTTAAAAGAACTGCGGGAAAACAAACCAAATGGAAAGTTTCTTCAATTTCTTTTACTTTATTCAAGGTTGGCAAATGGAGTCATAACTAGGGGTTGATGTTTGTGGTGAGTTTCTTGGAATCGTGGTTGCCAGTTGCAAAAAAAGGAGTGATGAGGGCCTTTCATTTCTGCCAATGTGCATAATAAGTCAAAAGCACATACTCTCTCGTCACAGAATAAGATCACACATTAATTAATTATTAAATTGAAAAACTAAATATTTTACTTTGGAATGGAAGAAATACATTAGTACATTTCCATACTAATATTCATTTTAATCTCTATATATATATATATATTTCATTTTTGTTGATAGGAAGAGGAGCGATATTCTTTGATTTTTTTGTTCGTTAACGTTCAATTATACATTTTACTCATACAAAATGATATATCACTAATAAGCTTTTGTCAATAGAGGTTCTAAATTAAGTGAAGTCGCCAACTTATAGTCGTACACAGAACCTAAGCTGCCTTATATGAGATGGCTCTTAAATGCTACAATCCTCCAAGGGTTGGAACTTTTTAATCCCATATAGAGCCACCTTAGTTAGATATTCATGTAACTTGTTTATACTTGCACTGAATTATATCAGTTGGAGAAGGAATGATAAAGCACATACTGGTGGTCAGTGACCGCAATGTTATCAACACTTATCATATTTCACAGGCTAACTCGATAAAGCTTTCTTTAAATTCATGCAGGATTGTTGTACAATTTTGGTGTAGCTATAGCACTATACCCTCGAATGTAACTTTCACACGGGTAAAAATGCTTTTCATCTTTTGATATGACTGTTCTGTTTGTTCATTTTGGAGCCTGTTTTATTCCACTAATTGTGCACTAAACATGTTTTGTTGGTGAAACAAAAAGACTTTTTACTCATTCCCACTGTTCCTCATCAAGTCCAATGAACAATCGAGCAACAAATGAATATGCAATAAACACCATGCGAGATTGCATTGTCGGAATTGATCAAAATCCAAATGATTTCGATATCTCATCTCCCATTTCTGAATATTTAGCTCAGACAAGAGCCACTGCATCAGAAGAAGAAGAAGACAATGCAGATCACTTAGAGGAACAAGAACAAGAACACGAAAATCTTCATCATGAGACACTTCCAGATGAATTTCAGAAGCCATGAGAGGCTAACTTTTTGGACAGAAATTTTGGCTGTACGTTGGAGTCTAGAGGAGTTTAGTGGCCAAACTATAACAAGGGAATTAACTAGCTTTTTAACCAGAAAAAACCTGTTAGTAGATTGGTGATTTGTAAGACACTTGATACTAGTGTTTTTTTTTTGTTTTTTTTTTTCCCCGAAGAAGCACTTGATACTAGTTAGTTACACTAGGTATCTAAATTGAGAAGCAATTTAATCAACTTATAAGAAACTTTCCAGTTTCTTATCTAGTCTGCTAAGAAAACTTGATGTCGTTCCTTATCATTCCATGGAAGTTCATTTGTCATTTTATTCCAGAGTTATAATTTCTATGTAGTTCAGTTGAGTAGACACAAAACAGCCACTGCAACAAAGAGGGCCTGAGATTTATCTTTGCCCAAGCATCATAAATACAATTATAATATAGACCTTCTAGGTACACCTTAGGTTGAAATTCACGCGCTCAAAAAGGGGAGAAAAAAAGGGGGGATTTTCAAATCTTTATTTCCGGATATTCTTCCTAATTTTCGGCCATCATTAATCATATCTAACTTCATATTCTAATCCAAAGACGTCTCAAACTAAAAAATTATTTTCCAGTCAGCATCAAATTTCAAGATCAGAATTCTCTCAACAGCTGCGCTATCGGAATCGACTTTGTGCATTAAGAATCTGGGTTTTATAATCTAGTAAATACAAAATAAAATGAGGGTTACAGTAATAAATCATTTTATTCACTTGTTTTGCTGGTTTTGTATTTTTTAGGTTTGTTTATGAAATCCAATTGTTCAGTAGTTTTCACATATTCGTGTAGAAGGATAGAACTATCAATTCTCAAACCAAGAAATCCTCTTTAAAAGTCAAGATGGGAACTAGGTAACACTATTAATACCTTCAATTGTTGTTTCTAATGGTGACTTTGGTAGATCTAAGGTCTGACATTCATTATTTTATCGTCATTCATCATTTATGTTTTTGTTGTTCATCAACTGTTTTTTGTTTTTCTTTGATATTAGATCTTTTTAAAAGGAAAAATATTTTTTTTAATACATATTCATGCTTTTTGCACTGTTACTCATTATATGACATTTCGTTATTTATCTTTATGAAAAGATTTTTGCATGTTTGAGGAATAAAAATTGCATAATATGTGGTTATTCATCAATCTATTATTGTTTATCTACTATTCTTTGTTATTGGAATGGTGATGCTATTTTTGTCCATTATTCATCATTGTTATCTTGATTATTCATCGTTATAATGTAATAATGAGTAAAAATATTCATTTTGTTAAAAAAAAATGGTTTCATATTCATTCTTGTATTGTGTTTATTCATTTTTGAAGCTTTTGTTGTTCATCATTACTGCATCAGTATTGCATATTTGAAGGCTGAACATTCATATGCTTGTTCATCAGTATGGGTATGCTGTTCATCAGATGGTGCTCATCAATTATGTTTATTCATTAAATGAATTTTTTTTATGCAAATATGATGGTTGTTCATCATCTGTTGTGCTGTTATTCATCTAAAGATTGATCCGATATAGTGATTTAAATGTACGTCATTCATCATGTGAATTTGTGTGGTTCATCATTTGAATCTAGGCCTGGCAATTCCTGACACGAACCCAATACGAAAAAATCGGGTTCGAATTGGGATTTTGGACCCGTATAATAAACAGATAGGATGGTTGACCTGTTTATTATACGGGTTGGGTTCGGGTTCACCTGTCGGGTTATCCGGGTGACCCGTATATATTAAGTTATAAGTAATTTTATAGGTTCTTGTGGTTAATTCTCAAATTTAACTTCTAAGTCACCCTAATAAAGTAAAACCCTCCCTCTCACCTTCAGTCTTCGGTCATCTCTCTCTTTCTTGTTACTGCCGCCGTGAAGCCAACTGAGGAAAGCACTCCAAATCTTCCAATTTACACTCCATTACATCAAATATTTTGGAGTTTGCTATTAATTCTTTTGCTTCACTACCGAATCTTTCTATCACTCTCGAAATGATTTGTTGGAGCCAATGATTTGGAGTCTTCAGCCGCTCTGTTTCTTTCTTGTTGCTGTTGCCGTGAAGCCAACAAGAAAAATACTTCAACTATCTTCCAATTTTCCTTCTTATACGTCAAATAGTTTGGAGTTAGTTTGCTTATTTGGCTCAGGCTTTGATTGATTGAGATGCAATTAGTTTTGCTTCAGTCCCAAATTTTAATTTTGTACTTTCTCTCGCACCCAATTAGTTTTCTATGAATTTTTGGGAGTCATCGACAAAAGGGTTATCAAGTTTTTCGCTTCTCGGTTAGGGGGTCAAAATTCTCTTTCTGAATTTGTATCATTGTTTTGATTTTTTTTTTGTTTTTTCTTGTTTTTTCGGTTTGACAGATCAAACCCGGGTGACCTAATATTTTAAAAGGTCGGGTTAGGGTTCAACATAGTGACCTGTTTAATTAAACAGGTCGGGTTTGGGTTGGCATTAAAAAAATCCAGGTTGGGTCGAACCCAACACGCCAACCCGAACCCGACACGAATTGCCAGCCCTATTTGAATATGTGTTAATCATATTGTAAATATCATTCATCCTGCAAAGATGTGTCATTCATTTTAATGGATTGTTATTCATCATCTAATATGTAATTGTACACAATTGTAAATGTGTCATTAATCCTGTCAACGTATGTCATTCATCCTTCGAACATGTGTTATTCATCTCATAGATACGTGTATTCATCATACAAAGGTATGTCATTCATCACCAGTGATTTTGTTATTCATCATGTAATATATACCCATACATGATTGTTAGTAACTGGATCCGATTTATGTAATTTTAATATTTATTCATCATTTTCAAAATGAATTATTCATCTTCAATAGTATTGTTATTGATGATTAAGAGAGTTTTGATTGAATGTGAAATCTCCTTTATGGTAATATTATTTTTATTTGATCAGCGACAAAGAAATGCTCATCAAGATGAACTTGATTGGTTGGTAATCAAATATTTGGCAGAGTTGCTGAATTCAAATAATCAACATAAACGTATCGAACATCAACGAATCCTTAAAGACCTCATATATTAACAACAATGACTAGTTTTCTTGTTCAATTTTGGTCTAGTATAATAAATAATTAGAAGTTTGTTAGTTTAGTTGCTGATATTAACTCATTGTAAAATAATTCTTGTTAGTTTTTTTTATGTTATCAATTTTATTCATTTTGTTGCGCATTATTCATCTTCTAACAATATTTTATTTATTTATTAAGTTACAATTATTCATCTAACAAAACTATATCTATTTTTCATTTTAGTATTGTTATTCATCTAGGATGAGATCATCATTCATCAAGATAACAAACCTATATCTATTTTTTATTTTAGTATTGTTATTCATCTAGGATGAGATCATCATTCATCAAGATTTGCTTCGTTATTAATGTTTGTAAACATCATTATTCATTTCAATTCAAATTTATTCATCCATATTTTTTTCCCTATAAGAACACCATTACTCATCCACAATATTACCATTATTCATCGATAATCATATCATTATTCATCCAAACAAACACATCCATTAAAATCACTCAAATTTGAAGTTTAATTCTTCAGATTCCATTGCTAATCAATTGAAAGTTTTTGCTTCAATGGAGTCTCCAGATTCCAAAGTTAGATGATGAACCATATTCAATTTTACCAAAATAAAATCCATCTTTTTTTTAAAAAAATTACTCATAAAATAAAATAATATAAAAGCTAACACGATAAGTATTAAAAAAGATAATAGTTTGAAATTAAACATGTGCTAAAAAAAAGGAGATAAAATTTGGAGGAACTAATGAGCGTGTAGTGTCATAAATTCAGGACTAAAAGCTCCACTTGTGTAGAAAGAGAGTGAATTACACATTGTCCATGAGGTACACCTTGCAAGGTATACTTAGGTGCTTGATATTATTTTCCTCAGACATATACTATACGAGAGTTCTCACCCCCCCTGCCCCCCCTCCCACATTTGTACTTTTAGTAAATTTTCTCCAATGTATGAACTTTCAGCAATTTAGTACCAAAAGATGAAATTTCTCATTAATTTAGTCCATTTGTCTCAAAATAATATATTTACGATGTAAGAAGACAATATATACCCCTTATTAACTGTTTCAAACTCTTTGAGCCAGAAAAGTTTCATAAAATATTAGTTTTTAACCTTATTCTTATTTTTTTTTTATATTTGTACTAACAATTAAATTTGCCTTTAGACTAAATTATGAAATTGATCTGCTATATTAGATCATATGCACATTTTAATCATCTTTACATTAACATTCAGATGATATTATCCTCCACATTTTAGTTTGCAATTTTTTTTGTTCTCTAGTATAATTTTAACATTTTAACAATATTCATGGTGTAAACAACAGGTGCATTATCCAAATGAAAAGTATTTATTCTCTCTTTTGTTTTATTTCTTTTTTTCTTATTTTTTGTTGCTTCTTATGCTTTGTTATTTGCATGAAATAAAATTTTGGTGACTAAAAATTGAAGTTTTCTACTTTCTCTAATAAAAATAATTTTTTTTAAAAAAAACCAAAAGGATTCAAGTTGAACTATGAAAATATTAAGTAAATATAAACAGGTGTAGTTCTTGCTTATACTTTTTAAAAAAGAAATTTATATATAAAAAAAAGTTTGATAAGTCACCAAAGGGGTACAATTCTGTACTTACACCATAATGTACTACGAGGCAAATTAACTAAATTGATGAGAAGTTTCATCCTTTGAGACTAAATTTGCTAAACTTCAAATGTTGGGAAAAAAATGACTAAAAGTATCAAAGATTTGGGGAAAGTCAATTGTTATCCCTGTACTATAATTCCAAACCTTTATGGCACCGAAACATCAGAGATAAACGAGATAATTCCAAAATGGCATCAGAAATATAAAGTGCTATGACAATTTGAAAAACAATAAACTTGGTGCACCAGCAACAAATTAGTATTAATATAATTTTAACACAAAAAACTTAAACAACTGACTCCAAGATATAAACACCCAAATTGACTCTTCTATGAGAATTACTAATCAGTTGGAATGTTAAACACGACAAAGTACTAAGTGCTAATCAATAATCAAGATGTGATGTATACTAATTGCGAGGCTTCTAACTGAAAGAGGAGAGTAAACGAACCATCAATGGTTCCAGAGCCGGAGGTTGAAGAAGATCTTCCTTATGGATACAGAACGGGATAGTTAGGTCGAGTCTTAAAATTTATGTCTCCAGATCAAATATGGCTCTAAGTACAATTTGAAATTCTAGCCAGGATTTTGTTATGATATTAACAAAGTCAAACCCGGATAGTAATTCCTCTCTTGCATCAATATAATCCCCGTGATCAATCTTAATGACATCAAATTTTTGAGCAACTATACTAATCATGCTTACATTGCTTAAGATATTGAGAAATTAAATGCCACCCTCATCGATTTTTTGGATATATATATATATATATATATACATCTCTTTGGGTTTGAGGACAAGTTTCGAGATCAAGGAAGGGATATTTCCTCTGTCACGTCCAACTTAACGAACAAAATCTCTACAATTGGTTTCGAACTTGGGATGTTTTCTGAATATTTTTTCTGTGAATGTAATCGAGAAACTTGTAGACTTGATCATATTTTTATATGCCAGTATTAGTTCATGCCTTAGCCCGTACATATTTTAGTAATTCAATGTATAGCTGGTTCGTTGACAACAAGGTGAATGTTAATTGAACTGTGGTTGGTGAATATTGCCAGATTCATTCATACGTTGATTGAATGGTGCCATTGGTCGCCGAATTGAAGTGCGATTTAGGATATGAGGAAAACGCATGCCTATCTAAATATTTAAATAGTCTTCTCTTTCCATGTAAAGACCAAGTAATATTGACATATCGATATATTCAAAATATTTATCATTCCTTCCATGAAATCCAAATCATCTGTATACCATAAAAAATGTTCGGTGAAATATCACAAGACAACACACGTAAGGTAATGGGTTCACAATCACAAGTATCTTCTTATTCCACATACCCATAAAATCCAATCAGTGAAACATTATGATCCATCTTCACCTTGATTCCCTTAATATCCGATTCAAATTTCTTGAAAAATGACATGCATCCCAAAAAGTCTGATTGCAATACGCTAAGTCACTCCTAAAAACTATCGAGACTGTGAAACTTTAAATTTTATATTTTTTTCTCAATTTTCTCCAAATATTGCTTCATGTTTGTGTTCTGAACTGAAAGAACCCGTTAAATCTAGGGTTGGAATTTTCTTCTGTTGTAATATAACCCAAAAAGAACATCTTGCGGAGCTAAAAAAAGTGGATGTTGAAAAATCGAAGTATAAATCATAAAATTTATATATATACATATATAGTGAAAAATAAAATAAAAATCAAATGTGCTTATAATTGCTTTCATCAGATAATTTTCGTATTTTATTTATTATTTGTTTGGATTTTTCCCGACAAAAGTAATAGAAGAATTACTCTTAGTTTCAAAATTCGCATTTTATTTATTATTTGTTTGTGATTTTTCCTGATAAAAATAATAGAAAGAATTACTCTTAGGTTAAATATGTATCAAGATACAAATATATGTTTAAAAAGAAAAAAGATTAAATTCATTACAATCAACAAAAAAAGAAATGCACGTACAACTACTACTTTGTCTTTGTTCTTGTTATCTTTATCCATTGTTGGAATTACGGGCGTTAGATTGCTGACACCCCATTCTACAATCCAAATCAATAAATAAGAGAGGTATTCAAATAGTATTACTTTCTCAATAAAAATAGTATGAGGAATAGTAGTAATATTATCAATCAATATTTGTTTGACAAAGAATTGGAATGGATATATCACACACACACACACAAGTACATCTATAAACCAAATAAAAAATCATACTGGAGAGTTTGATAACCTTCATTCAAACAAACGAAAAACAAGAAGAAAAACCAACCCAGCAAAGAAGATTGATTGTTAAGGAAAAAAAATAAGAAATGCGATAATAACAGTCGCAAGCTCATATTAAAACAAAATTTTAAGTGAGTGGACCGATTTATCTTTTGTTTGTAGATTTTGTTGTTCTTATTAGACTCAAATAATTTGCTAGCTTTCTTTGACTTCAATAAATGACACCTCTTAGTTCCCAACTCCTTTGGCCCTTTGTCAAAAACTCTAAGATTCACCATATTTTTTATATATCAACATTACTTTGTGCTCTACTCCGTACATGTCTTCTTAATGTAGAGTATTGAGTGGTTCGTGGACAACAAGGCGGAGGTTGATTACACTACGGTGTGCAGATATTGTCTGATTCATTCTTATATTGATCAAATGATGGTCTTGGTCGCCGAATTGAATGCCAAAGTGAAGTAGGTCCATATGGAGCTAGCTAGGCAACAAAGTGGACATCATGATCAGAGCCAAACCTTTGACAATCGAAGTCATTAAATGCTCTTTGCTTTCCATGTGAAGACCACATAATGTTGGTATAACGATACATCCAAACACATTTTCCCTGAAATCCATATCATCTGTACAAAAATCATTAAAGAAAATTCTAGTAAATATTACGAGACAACACACATAAAGTAGTGAATTTATAATCATAATTTGCATTTTATTATTCCACTTATCCATAAAATGTAACATTTGTGAAACATTATCATCCATCTGCACTTTGATTATGTTGATAACCCCTTAGAATTTCTTGAAGAAGCGCCTGCATTACAAATAGTCTGACTAGTTCGTGCTAAAACATTTGTGAAACATTATCATCCATCTGCACTTTGATTATGTTGATAACCCCTTAGAATTTCTTGAAGAAGCGCCTACATTACAAATAGTCTGACTAGTTCGTGCTAAAACACTCCTAAAATTTTTTTCAGACTGTAAAATCCTAAATTTCACATTTTTCCTTATTTTATCCAAAAATTTGTTCATTTAAATGCGTTCTAAATTCTAGTGGCCCGTTGAATAGATCTTGATGAAGCGTGACATGTTTAAGAAATATGAGGTTAGGACTTTTGTCTGTTATAATCCGACCCAAAAAGAGCAGATGGTCGGAGCCGTGAAGGAGGAAATGTTAAACAGTTGAAGTATAAATGTTTAAAATATTTATAAATATAAATACTACAAATATAAAATCAAAAATTTAGAATATTTGTTATTGATTTCATCCTCTTGTTTGCTTTTGATGCAAAGGTGTGACTCCTGAGAGATTGTTGTATTTTATTTTTTATTTCTTGAGGTGAGTTGTAAAGACAAAAAGAATGAAAAAAAATGCTATTAGGTTAAAATATATACTAGAACATAAATAAAAGGAAAATTTGTTATGATCAACATAAATGAATAAGTGCACTTGCAACTACTTCTTCAGCTTTGTTCTTGTTGACTTTGTTGTCTTTGTTCATCATTAGAATTGCAGGCGATAGATCCCTAGCACCCCAATCTACAATCCAAATGCATAAATATAAGAGATCTTTTTCTTTTATTATCTAATGAGACATGTTAAAAGAAAAACGATACTGAAAATTCGAAATGTTGAAATTGAATTCTAAAGAATAAATAGCTCACTAACACATTTGTGTCTAAAAAAAACAATAACAGTTCCTTTCTTACACTCTCAGACATACAAAAAGAACACAAAGATAGCAAAATAACTTAACAAGTCCGTTTGAAGTTCTTTTTATATCACTTCTTCTTCTTTCCTTTGTTTTTGAAGTGAATATGCAAGATGTAGCATATCTTAACTTGATCCTTTCTATAAACAACAAACTCATTAAACGATGATCTATCCTTAATATTTTGATCTTCCAAAATTTCAACTGGAACAATAACTCCATCTTTGAGTATTTTGGCTTCCGATGAGGCTGGAGCTATTTGACCTATACCTTTAGTGCTTAGTTTGTCTTGTGACAATTTATCGCCATGGTGGTTCCCATGGACCAGCTCAACCATATCACCAAGAATAATTTCACACAAGAGCAACACGTCGTTCGTCACAAGACGAGATGGAAGACAAAAATTGGAAGTGTTTGGGAACATATCAGCAAAGTTAGTCTCTTTTATGAGCATGTCAGCAAAATATAAGCGATCTTTTAATAACATTACTTTTTCAACAAAAATGGTGCTACTATCATACAGTGTATATTAGTTTGATATCTTGACAAAGAATTAGAATGAATACATATCACACACACAAAAAAAGTACACTGTCTAGATTTAACAAATATCTCTACTGGTCTTAAACTAAAAAAAGAAAAACCAAAAAACTATCTAACTTTTCTGTCCCATCCATGATATAAATTAATCTTCGACATATACTGCATTCGGGATCAAATGCCTCTGCAGTTCGAGAATGTAGATCTAAAAATAAATCCTCCACCGCCGAAGACCCAGAATATCAGGCATATTGCGATTAAAACATCGCATTAAGTGCTGATACTGGTGATTTCATCCTGTTCAAAAGATATGATGAATATCCGTAGGACCAACATAATAACCTACAAAAAAAAAAGACCAAAACAAACAAAGAGTCGGCCATTTCTTTTCATGGATCATATATGGGATTTTTCTCTTCCATTACTGAAACTAATTACTATCTCTTAAAAGGTTAAATTTAACATGGTTTTACTTTCGACCGAAAATGGCAAGTATCATATATGACAAGTATCATATACTTTGTCAGGCATCATGTCTCACTATTATGGATTTTTTGAGGACAGATCGCCAAAGGTTGGTTTACATTTTGTTTGTATATTCTTCTATTCGTATTAGGTTCGAATAGTTTTTTTTTTCTTCAGTTTTAATAAATAACAAAAGGGGTAGTGCGGGGATTCATTTCAGGCATTGTGTATAAGTGAAATCATATACTCTCTTGTCATAGAATAAGATCACGCTAATTTTTAAATTGAAACGATATAATAAACTTAATTATTTATTTTAGAATAAAATAAATATAGGAATATTTCCATTCCAAATAGCCATTTGTACTATTTTTTTCATCTTTACTGATCGAAAGAGGATTTTAATTTTCTTTTTTTTTTTTTTATTTTGAGATGTAAAGTTGTGAACTATCATTAAATTTATTAGAAATCAGTTGTCCCTGATCGATAAAAAAAACTTAGTGGGGTAGACCAAGATATAACATCCCTTACGTTCAACTTTGTATATGCCGCCAACAAGTGAGCTACAAATAAAAATAATATGAGTACTTTCTGGCTATTTGCTTATTTACAAAAATATCAAATCCGCATGGTTACATGTCTCAGAAGATTTTTTTATCATTATTCCCTCCATTCCTTCTTTATATATTTTTCTAAGAAATTCATCAAAATCAAGAAAATAGTAATTAATATAATTAAACTATAGAAACGCCCTTGTTTATTGTCCATACAACTCATCACAAACTAATAAAGATTCTTTATACACGCTGTTTCATTTCCAATGCAAGGTTACTTTTCATAAAAAGTGGTCAAATGTAAATCAATTTGTGAAAAAGATATATATCTAAAAAAATTTACCAAACCCTAGAACGACATACAAAAAGAAATGAAGGGAGTACTTAATTATGTTCAAAACATGCACAGACACAGATAGATACATATATATATATATAAAGAAACCCAGAAAACCAAGTTGTCGGACGTTGAGAATTCATCGGGTCAACAAGTTGTTGAACTGTGTAATTCTTATGAAAAATATCTCAATACCATATATTCCTATTTAGAGGACGTAAAGATTCTGAAATCTACTGCAATTGATTCTATGCTCATTAGTCTTGATCAGACAACAATGATACCAAGATTTATACTGTTACAACCTTTGGTGTACCGAAGTTGCGTCACTGTGTCGCTGTTACTGGTTCAGGAGGGAAACCTGCTCTCGATGCTTGGTATGAGAACTTAGTCAACGTGGAAAGAAAACCAGATGTCTAGGTTGTTTTGTTAATTAAGAAAGCAAAATATGGGGTTAAAATAGAGTTGTCTAAGGATCAACTTACGATGTGGGATGCAGATGTTTACCATTGATGTCATGATTCTATGGCAAAAGCAATACGTTATAGATATTGCGTACTTGTGGGTGGCTCACCGGCGGCCACACGTATTGCGTACTCGTGGGTGGCTCGCGGGGAAGGAATAAGAATCAATATGTTATAGATATTACCAGGATTTTGTTTTATTAAACAGACAGACTCCATTTTAGGCTTTATGTTAAAAACCAACGTTTCAATTTGCATCTTAAAAAAAAAAAAGAAAAGAAACCCAAAGCAATATGAGATTAATCTTAGAGAAGACACAGAGAAGAAGAAAAAACATTGAACTCAAGAGATAGGTTTCTTCAACCACCAACCAAAGTTTGTGTCATGGTTAAAGGTGCGTCTATATCCGCGGTTGTGTTTTACTAGCGACTGGATTGCAAATTTAACTCTCTAGGTCAACCTCAGCCACTAACAAGTGTTATTAGAAGAAACTTCTGGCTATCAAGAGAGAAAAATTCGATCGTAAGGCTTACGTACTAAGCCAGCGTTGCGGATAAGGGCGGCATTTCTTTCATTGAGTATATGTTGATTTTAGCTGAGAGAATGACTGTTTGAATGGAGCGTATCAAGGTGTATGAAGCCTCCAAAATAGTTGCTGCAAGGCAGCACGCAAAAGAGGAAAGTGTGAAGAAATTTCGGAAGTTTTGTGATGTGTTTTATGGTTTTCACTGTGAGAGTGAGAGTGTTCCCGACTCACCATTTGAGTCATGTAGTAGTAGTAATGTAGTGAACAACGCATCATTGGAGTACCTAATTAGTATCCTATATATTGAAATTATAGAGGATGTATAAAATATGTTGCAGTTTGAATTGAAATATGTATATATATATATATATATATATATATATATATAGTTATAACGACTAACTAATCTAAAGAGCTTCCAGAGTATGATGAAAAATCATGAGTCTAACGGGCACTCGTATTTTCTTTCAAATCCACATTAGTGGATCCACTTAAATGTAGGTAAAACCCTCCCTTACAAATCTCTGGTAGGAATTAAACCCGAGTTTACTCTAAAGAAACACAGTTTCCTAGCCATTAGGCATTCAATGAACATTCGCTTGAACTTTCATAAACTATTGGAAATACACATCGAGTTGTTCATGTTATTGTATGAATTTGTTACACCGTGCTAACATCCGCCAATTGGCGTAATATCCATTAGAAAAAAAACCCTAGCTAACATGCACATTCCTTGTCAAAGACGTACTGCCCTCCAGTACTAAAGATTATCATACAAAATTAAAATATTATAATAAATTAACAATTTTGAACGAAGAAATGATAGGAATAACATATTTTTTTCACCAACATGCAAAATGTCTTTTGAATTAAATTCCAGTTTTTCTTGTCAAACTAGGTACAGTTCAAAATTAAAAAACTTCTTTGAAGTATCTAAGGGCTATTTGAAGGAAAAGATATATATTGACTTCAAAAAGATGCATTATCAACCATCAAATAATAGCCTAATTAACCAAAAAGTGCTGATATATGCAGAAAAAATTTATAGAGAATGTTAACAGACAATGATATGGTTGAATCTTAATTATTTCCTAATCTTAAATTAATAAACCCCAAAAGGTAAGGTGAAAGTATGGATGGCTAAGATCAATCTCCTATTAAAACTGCCTGAAAATTTTCCTCGCACAAATCATTATTCTTAATGAAATTGGATTGTTAAATAATTAAAAATTTAGCAAGCCGAAACAATAATTTTGGACACCGAAAGCGTAATATATATATATATATATAAATAGTTTAGCAATCCCAACAAAGCATCAATTAGTCTATTAGAAATCAAGTCGAGGGTTATGATTAATATTTAATCATTCAAATGAAAGCTATTTTAAATCATTAAAATTAGTGGGAAAATATAGACTAGCTTCATGAGGACTTGTGGAGCCAGGGGATAGGAAAAATCACTGTTTTTAGCAAACCCACTTCATGTGATTGTAAAATATTTGAGGCCATGACAAGGCTCTATTGTCAGAAACAAGAATAACAACAAAATTTTGTATTGTTCCCATGAATTTTAATGCATAAATTATATGTGATCATTGTGCTTGATAGACACATATTTGGCTTGCTAGTCCTTTTTGTAGCAAGAAAAAAAAAGATTTTTCCCACCTACTCTCTCCTGCTTTCATCAAAATCCATTACTTTGATTTTATTTTATTTTTTTTGAAGTCAACTTTTCAGAGATCAGTTTCCTAAATAAGAGTTACAAGGTTATAAACTCTTGATTATTTAAGTTTAAATGGCTCGACGCCTTAGTCATTTTATTTTTCACTAATCAGATGAGTCAATACAAGAAAAAAAACCCTAGTATTAGTTTCTCATTCTCATCACCATATAGACATGGACAATCAAACTTTAAATGGTTTACAGTCTAAACAATACAAAATGGAATTCTCTCTCTCTCTCTCTCTCTCTCTCTCTCTCTCTCTCTCTCTCTCTCTCTCTCTCTCTCTCTCTCTCTCTCTCTCTCTCTCTCTCTCTCTCTCTCTCTCTCTCTCTCTCTCTCTCTCTCTCTCTCTCTCTCTCTCTCTCTCTCTCTCTCTCTCTCTCTCTCTCTCTCTCTCTCTCTCTCTCCCTCCCTCCCTCCCTCCCTCCCTCCCTCCCTCCCTCCCTCCCTCCCTCACTAACAATGAGCACCTTCACTAAACACCCCTGGACAACGATCCTTGCTAAGAACCTAGTATAGTTTACGGGAAAAAAGGAAAATACCTTTAAAGATGTTCGAAAATGTGAAGGAGCCATTCATTTTACAAAACTTTCAAAGCAGATTGCTAGGTCTAAAGAACTTGAATATATATATATATATATATATATATATATATATATATTTTGAAAGAAGCCATACTTTAACCATTGCAATTAATCAACAAAATTAGTTATCCAAACCTTAGCAGATACCTTATAAAGGGTGTTGAGCCAGATATCATTTCTACTCGTAAACAGAAGAAGAAGGTCAGGACTACCACAAACCCTACAGTACGTCGCTCAGAAAGAATCTATAAAGTTACTCAAAAAAAGTTGGAAAGGTTTCAAGATAAGCTCACTGAGCTGCAGAATCCAGTATGAGTCGACAATTCTGTTAACAAATTACTCCTTTATACACTGCTGCCTCCTCTTTATTTATTTAACTTTAAATAAAAGGGGCCATATCCCCACCAGGCACTGCCTATATTGATTATGAAAAAAATCTTAGCAGATACCTTCTACAAATAAAGAAATTTCAATGAAGAAATTCCCTTTAAAGCCCAATATAATAAGTTATGGGATTAATCAGGTATACTTCAAAATTACTTTAGACCCTCCAATACAATTTTCTTACATCATTTGTAATCAATGGTAAATTATTATATCTGGAAAACCATGAAGGGAAAGTGAGTGACTAAATTTAGCCCACATAATAGTTAGTGTTGCTCATTTTTTGACCATTTTATCCTTTTCAATCTTCAAAAGAGTTTATCATTTTCCAATCTTAATACTTTTAACACGATTCCAACTTTCAAATATCTTTTTATAAGATTCAATTCAAGAAATTAAATTCCCCAAGCAAGTCGACGATAATATATCTATTTAAATACTTAAAATATGTTATAATGGGTCATCAATATATAAAATACATATCATTTATAATTTTTATTTTTATTTTTTATTTAAAAATAAGTGCTCGCAGATGAGCACACTGGTTTTGTGCTCAACAGAATGGCAGGGTGCGCCCGAGTTATCCCCACTCAAGCAGACCGCACACGCATATATTACGTGTGGACTGCTCAAACGAGGTACAAACCAGGTGCACCTCATCGTTCAGTTGACTGCAAAACGACCGCGCTCGACCGTGAATCAAATGCAATTCTCATGCATCGAGCCCAAGTTGCCGAATCATGCGCATAAACCAATGTAATTCTTTTTTTCAAATATTTGTTGGGTGATAAATTTAATTATCTAATAAATTTTTCTATTTTTAATTGTTTAGATGATTTTAAATTTTTATTAATTGTAGGAATTTTTTAATGTGTAGGTAATTTTAATACACTAATATTATTTTTATTTGATTAGTTTAGTAGTTTCTAAAAACTTATTAATTATTTAATTTAATTTATTTTTTTTAGTAAACTGGAAATATATTAAGGATTGGACAAAAAGGTGCATATTTACAACTAAAACTACACTATTACATATCTCAACTCTTATTTCTGTACACTTCAAAACAAAGTATTCGAAATTCTAGTCTTAGCAGAATATCTTTTCTGACCAAGATCGTGTTCAACCCGCTACTGTATTTCTTGCTTTATGATTCCCAGCAAACAGTCTCCCTCCCTTTTGTTTCAAAAAGTTCTGCTATTACATTCTCCCCATAAATGGTACACTATTACAGCCATAACACAGAAAAAAAATCTGTCTTTTCAACTTCAACTTTCCCCAAACTAGCATCAATCTCCTTCGACACTGCCTTTGACTACTAGCCAGGTTCCATATACCCAACAAGGCACATACAGAGTGCAACAAAGAAGAGGAAAACTCACATTCAAAGAATAAATGATCAGCAGTTTCTTGACCATTCTGACATAACACACAGTCCTGATCTCCTCTAATATTGTGGTGCGATTCGGATGTATATGAAAACTACATACACGCAAACAAATAATAAAAACCTTGTTTACATGCACTCAAGAACCAAGAGGAAGCCCGTTGTTGTGTCGTGCAAGTAAGGGTCGATCCCACGAGGAGGTTATTTCTTAAATTAGTGCTAAATTGTGAGGAGTTGAGAAAAGAGATGATTTTGAAAGATAAAATATTAAACACCCAAAAATGAGAGTTGAAAGATAGAAATGAAATAACAAGGAAAGGAGAATAACTAAAAGAATGTAGGGCTAGGACAATAGAAATGGCAACAAGGTTACTTACGTGTTCCTAAGATGTGATGAAGGTCGTGTTCATTCAACCTAACTATACCATTAAGATTTTGGAGACCACGGAGCCATTGCCTTTTACACCCCTAACTTCTATTTCTAGTTGTTAGAACTCAATGCTAGAATCTTCTATCGATCTCATCTAGTCATTAGATTATGTGTGGTGGTTTAGGCCCATTGATTCACTCTTTACACTTCTGTGTCGTAGAGTTAATACAATCTCAAGTCCAAGTGGTCTTACTTTCCATGTAATCAAAGACTACACAGAAACCATATAGCACAAAAGCATGCGTTTCACATTTCATCAATGGACTCAAGCAATAATACACACAAAATCGCCAATGAGAGGTGTTTCATTGAGAGATGATGTTGTTTTTCTCTCTAGTTTCTATGTCTAGTCCCTAGAATAGTATGACTAACCTCCTATGCCTAGGTGACCTTGGTCAATTAGATTAAATCAATTAACATCTTTTATCCACCCCTTCATTCTATTTATGTCTAAAGTTGAATTACAAGAGTTCTAATAATTATGGTCCTACCTTTATGAAGATAAAGAGTCGTCCATAAAGGTCTTAAAACATTCAAGTCAAAGGATCCATTTAACTTGTATGCTATAACACGATAAGAGCTAATTATTGAATTCAAATCACACACATCTCGTGGCTTACATGACATAGATTAGGAGAAAGAAAAATGAACCAAACATCTACTTGGAAACTTTGCATTTTACACCACCATGATCAAGGATTAACACCACTCATATCCCTATAAAACCACAAGTACAGATAAAGAGATAAAGGAAAGCTTCCCTTTTCCAAGTAGAAACCAAACCAAAACTCCAATAATCTTCACAATCCAAACTCTTTATAAAGAGTGATAGAACTAGTGTTTTTTCCTAATCATGGACCTTGAACAAAAACCCTAAACTAATGTCCAAAACCCTTGATTAATTACATATTAAAAAGTCTAATTTAAATAACAAAATATAAACCCTAGCTAAGAACTATGAAGTAAAAGTGGAGAAAATATTCTAAGAGTTTCCTAAAGATGAACTACAGAGGATATTCCCCCAAATTTGGTACACAATGGGCTATTTATAAGCAAATGGGACGGATGGACTGAAGTGAATAAGTAGAAAAATAACCAGGCTGAATTGAAAGTTCTTCAAAGTTGGCAGTCGGACTGTTGGTACTGATTTGCACGACCTTTGCAACTTCTGGGTAGATTTGAACTAAGTTTACATCTTTTAAAACCTTAAGACCCACGGATAAAATAAGCTTGATCTGGGGATCAAGTTTGTAATTTTGAAAACATTTCTTCTTCTTCCCCGACGAACAAACCTTGCTGCCGCCGCCCTCTCGTCGGGTTCCGCCACCGTCGCAGCTTGTTCGGCTTCGATTCCTCAATAAAAACTCACGAAAAAATGCTCTACTCATTGGGCGTAGTAAATCCATTGGATTTTTTTCTCAATTTACTTCCAAGTTGCTGCTTCTATTGATCTTTTCTTTCTCACCGGGAAATCACGGTTGCCGTTGATTTGGGCTTATATCTCCCATAAAATCACTTCCAATCGACTCCTCCATGCTCTGGTCATCTTTACCCCACAATTTACATGGTTTTCAGAAGGAATTTCAGGCCAAATAAAAGACGGTTTATGGCTGCGGATTCAAAGTGTTTGCTGGAATTCCAGGGTTTCCAGCACAGAGTAACCATTTTCATTGCAGTTTTACGCTCACTTGCAGCAGAAATTTGGAGTTTATGTCTGAAGAGAAGTAGCTGACTTTCTGAGCTTCACAACGATAAAAGGAACATCCCAATCCGAGCTATAGACATCAAGTTATGGCCTCTGGAACGAAGCTTATTTTCTCAGATTTTCTGGAACCTTTTTGGACAGTTCTGATGAAAGACCTTCAACTGCATTTTTTATCCCTTTACCATCTGAATTTGGAGAAGTATTGAACATGAAAGTCGTAGCTCTCTTTTTCAGCTTCGTATCCATATAAAGAAATCACCAATCAGAGCTACGAATGTGCAGTTAGAGCCTCTGGAAAATGACTTGCTGTTGCTGAAGTTCTGCAATTCTTTTTCTTCAGCTCCGACACATGAATTTCAACTGCGGATTTGACCATTGAAAAGCCAGAATTTACATAATCTTTATTCACTACATTTGTAGATCACGTTTAGGGCTTCGCAATGACATCAAGAACTTTCAATTCCGAGCAACGGATCTCAAGTTATGGTCTCCGAAATGTGACTGCTGGTCATTGTTCAACACTAGTGCATTCTTGGCGCTTTTGATTGGTTTTCTCCATTTGAATGCTATTCAGCCACTCTAACAATGATGGACTACAAACAAATAAGAATTGTGCTCTTATTACAATTAGAACCATCTAGATTATTCCCAAATAAAGTAAACGATGTGTGAAATCGCACATAAATACATGTATATTTGATTTACATCAACACCTCAAACTTAAACATTTGTTCGCCCCGAACAAATACAAATGTTACATTCAAGCTCATGATCTCACATGACAAGCAAAGACTCATCTAGTTTATGATAGCAGATTTCATGTTATACATCGGAACTTAGAGAACAAATTCCACAACTTCACTTCAACATCACATTATTAATGAATTATCAAAGATGTTAATGTGGTTTACTGGCACCCCCAAAAGTATTAAACTCCAGAACTCCACAACTCCACAACTCCACAATGGGTGCAAAGGTTTCCACAAAATACATCACATATAAGCTTATCATGAGTCGTGAAGGTTCTAATGTAAAACTCCATGATGGAAGCACATCACACACTCTTATGGACTCAAGAACTTACTAAGCTACCTCAATGATCTATGAGTCTAGCTAAGAAATAAGTTCATATAAAATAAATTGTCACACAATTCTCAAAACCATCATCATTGAAATCATCAAACATGCATCTTTTGGTCACCCTTTCCAATAGATTCACTTATTACGCTCATTTGGGACATTTCATTCAAAGAGTCAATCAAGGTACCTTTTCATAGGCTTGCTGAGAATTACTTCTCTACCATTAAGAACGGTTTTATGCACAAATCAAAAGGTCTTAATCAAGGTTGTAATGGGGCTAGGGACATTAAGGTGAGATAAAAAAAAGTATTTCAAAGGCTAAATATCAAAGGAATTTGAACATTCAAAACACATCACCATAGAAATCTATCTTCCCCCAAACTTCAACTTTGCACTACACAAACTCCAAAACCACCATTTTCCTTTTCTTGAATATATACACATAAAGCACCCCAAAACTTGAGAAATTTTATCATTTAAGCACAAGAGCATATTCATGTTTGCTCACCAATGATTTTTTTTTCTCATTTACCCCCTTTTCATCATTTTCTTACAACGAGCTTTTTCTTCTTTCATATATCAACACTTTTTTTGAAGTCTAAGCGAGCTATCCCATTCCCCTAATCATCGATCACCAATAACTACCAATTCAAATTCCTTTGATAAGGGACCAAGGAAAAGCCAAAATAGGGAAAAGTGTTAATATATAGTAGGTAAAATTGAAAAAATTTAGGCTCAAAAGCTCAACTTGGCTCACTAGGGGATAACAAGGGTGGGTGTTTTTCGCAAGCTAAAAGTGATTAATCCTAGGTGCCCTTATCATCTTTGTGCACAAACCAATAAGGTTTTGAAATGTATAACAAGGCAAGTTCAAGAATTAGCAAACAATGAAGCCACACTCAATTAGGAAGACTCAATAAGAAAAGTCGAGAGCATTTAGTGATGCTCTCTTTTCAGGCTCATTTTATGCCTCACTTTACTAGACCTTTTGTGACCAAATAAGCACATTCTCATCTTTACCTTAGTTGTTATCTTCTGAATCGGTATCTCACAGTCCATCTGGTTCTATTTTTAGGGGACAATGGCACCCCTAAATATTTCATGGGGAATGTGCCAGCTCTGAAACCTGTGATATCACATAACCTCTTCTTCAAATCATCCGGTACTCCTCCGAAAAAAATTTCAGACTTTTTAGCATTTGCCACCAATCCAGAGGTCTCCAAAAAACTCTGCAAAACAGCAACTATCATCTGAACTATGTACTCATCTGCTTTGCAAAAGATCATTAGATCGTCTGCAAAGCAGATGTTTGTTAATTTCAAGACTTTACACTGGGGGTGGAATATGAACAGTCTGTGCCAGTAGCTTCTTTCATCAGTAAACTCAAATATTCCACACCCAACATGAACAGGAGGGGAGACATTGGGTCTCCTTGGCGTAGACCTCTTCTGCCTTGAAAGTATCCATATGGTTCTCCATTCATGTTAATGGAGAAAGAGGTGGTTATAACACATTCCATCACTAACTTGGAAAAAGTCTTCGGGAATCCAAATCCCTCTAACATCTCCTCCAAGAAGGACCATTCAATGGTGTCATACGCCTTTCAAATATCGATTTTAAATAAACATCTCCGCCTTATATTCTTTCTGCCATACATCCTTATCAACTCCTGCGTTAATAAAACATTATGCAGAATTAGCAGGTGACTCACAAAAGCACTATGGTTGCTGTCCACTAGGTCATTCAGTACTAACTTCAGCTTTTCACTAAGAATCTTTGAGATGCTCTTGTAAATCACATTACAGCACGAGATGGGACGGTATTCAGAGGTATTCTGGGGAGCATCACTTTTTGGTATCAGGGCTATCAGAGTAGAGTTTATATGCTTTAACAGTTGGCCATGCTAAAAAAACTCAAGAATTGCACCAATCACATCTTCCTGTACTACCCTGCAAGCATCCCTGTAGAATCCACTACCATAGCCATCAGGTCCAGGGCTTTTCCCACTACGTATTCCCCAAAAAGCTTTCATTATCTCCTGCATACTGACCTTACGAAGCATCATAATCTGTTGCTTCCAAATCAATTGGGGCCATTTGTCATATATTTCCTTTTGAGAAGGCTTTCTACTAGTTGTCTGACCTAATTGGTTTTGAAAGAAATCCAAGAAATGTTGCCTGATTAGCTCCCAGTCATATATGATCTCCCCATTTGCTCCAACAATAGAGCATATTCGATTTCTCATCTATCTGGTCTTAACCCTAGCATGAAATAAGCACTATTCAAGTCCCCCATTTGCACCCATTTTTCCTTCGCTTTTTGGCAAATAAAGCTATCAGCAGATCTACTTACCCTTACAAATTCCCTATAGATCTCTTTTTCTTCCATATGCAAATCTACATTTCCTGGATATCTGCCCTTGAATACGGTTCAGTTGTTCCCTTAACCTCTGAGCTTGATTCTGGATATCAGAGAAATGCAGTTGATTCAACTTCTTCAGGGCTGGCTTAAGTCTTTTAAGATTTTGAGTCACCTGAAACATCTTTGTACCCACAACTTTATCATCCCATACCTCCTTTACTATCTGCAAAAAGTGTTTCAACTGGCTCCACATGTTGAAAAAATTGAAAGGAGTCTTGACTTGTTTCATCCCACCATCCAACTGGATGATAAAAGGCGTGTAATCCGAGATACCTTCAGCTAAGGCTGTTGCAATGGATTTTGGGAAATTCCATGAACCAGACTCCATTCACCAATTCCCTATCAATTCTGGAGCTGATTCGGGTTTCTCCTACTTGTTTGTTGGACCACGTGAACTGAAAACCTTGTTACTTGAGATCCTCCAATTCACATTCTTCAATGCATCTTTTAAACCCCTGAATATCCCTTAAAGTAACCCTATTTCCCTCCACTCTCTCATCCACTGTCAATACATTATTATAATCCCCTAGCACTAACCAGGTAGTGTTAATGCGAGTTCCAATTTCTATCAGTTTTTCCCATAATAATTCCCTCTCACTTCTTTCATTGGAACCATATACAGCAGTAAAAAGAAAGCCATATTATAACACAGGACTTCTACCCAACAATGCACAAACTGATTGCTATAATGTAGTAAATTTACTTTTACTTCCTGAGGGTTCCATATAAGCATTATCCTCTCTTTGTCCTGAGGCAAGCTATTTAAACTATAACAGTAACTCTTCCTATACTTATCCATTATCTCCTCAGCTTTACTACTAGTTAATTTAACTTCTACAATACTGATCAAGCTTACTTTATACATAGATGCTAATCTAACCACTTCTTTCTGTTCCACAAGGCTATTTAGACTCCGTATATTCCAATGCAGGATGCTATTCATAGATTACCTGGGTCAGGTGGGTGTTTCCTCTGAGCATCATCCTTATTCAGAGTGGTTTCTGCATCTCCATATATGCAATCCTCTACTTCCTCTACAGCTTGGTTTTCAGTAATTGCAGCCAGAATGCTAAAGCCATTGGAAGTTGAACCTTCATCTCCATTGTTCCGTGTTCTTTGAATCTTGCCCTGTTCTTACTTGCTTGGGTTTTGGTACCTATGATTGGTTTTTCCTGGTGAGGACCTGCATCATTGCATTGCTCTGCCTGTTTATCTTCTTTGTTGGTATGGTTCTTCCCCACCACTCGCCATTCCATGTTGTTCACCACTTTCTTTTGCTGCATAGTTCTGTCTTTAGTTACCACAGTGGTGTGAGTAAGTTTTTTCCTGCAATCTTCTTCACCATGGCCGAAATTCTTGCAGTGTCCACACTGGGTAGGCCTCCATCCGTAATTAATATCCATTTTATACTTGTCAATTTTTTATTTATTAAGTGAAATTTTAGGTGAATGTTTAAAGGTTTTATTGAACAATTTAAAGGTTTATTTTTAAAGTTGTAAAAATAAGGGCAAAACAGTAATAATTTTTTTTTTGGTAAAACGTAAATATGTATTGATTTTCAGAAAATTTTCATATTTACACCAAATAACTACCATGCTACTACCTAATCTCAGCTACCACAAAACTCTATACAACTGAACTAAGGAAACAAAACTTTCAAAAAATTTTCTTCCTGATAAGTCAACCTGGACGCCAAGCAATATTCAATCCTCCACAGTACTCCCTGTTGGATTTGTTTCATAATCACCTCCACAATCCTTTCCTTCCCTATGGATACCCTTTGATTTCTCTCCTCCCACATATGATATACAGAAGCAGCCATGGATACAAGCAGAATCTTCTTTCTCAATTTCTGATTTTTGCAGCATTTCAATATCCAGTACCTTCGTTCCTTTTGATCACCTGATTGAACTGGAATTTTCAGCCATCTTCCCACCCCCCCTCCACAACTCAATAGACTGAGTGCATTCAAAAAATAGGTGGGCAGAGGTTTCTAACTGGCTTTTACAAAACATACTTTCAAGATTATCCTTCAGAACATTCATTCTACACAACTTTCCTTGGTAAGAAGCCTATTGTGCCAAAACAACCACACAATAAATGAGTGCTTTGGTACATTAGACCTCTCCCAAATAAATTCTGCAGCAGAAATCTCCTCTTTTGTACCAATCAACCAATTATAACCAGAAGTTAAACTATATTGACCAGAAGCTTCGTGTTTCCACACATGGCCATCAAACTCACCTTTGACTTTATCCCTCAAGTTCAGAATCTTTCGCCAATGCCAGCAAGAATTCTGTTTCGGTTGAATCTGCCAAAAATCCTGGCCCTTTATATAATGCTCATGAAGCCACTTGATCCACATGTTATCTTTTTTTTGCAGCAATCCACCAAACCTGTTTGATAATGGCAGCTTCGTTCCAAATCTGGACATCCTTGATACTCAATCCACCCTCTTGCTTCTTCCTGCATACAACATGTTCCCAGTTTACCAATGCAACACTTCTTCCATTTTCTTTTATGCCCCACAAGAAACACCAACACATACGATTTATCTGTTGAGTAACACTATGAGGGAGCAAAAATACAGAAGCCCAAAAATTGCTAAGAGAAAGTAATACCGAATTTACTAGCTGCATTCTCCCAGCGTAACTGAGATGTTTAGTACTCCAACAATTGAGTTTAGCTGTGACCTTCTGAATTAACAGCTCACAATTAGCTTGGTTCCATTTCTTTGGGGATAACGGTAGTCCAAGGTATTTAACAGGGAATTTTCCTCTTTTGAAGCCTGTGAAAGTGCACAACTGATTCTGGAGTTCTTCACCAACACCACCGAAGAAGATTTCAGACTTTGCTGTATTAGCAACCAAACCAGTTTTTCATGCAAACCTTTCCAATACTGCCATAATTTTAGAAACACTATAAACATCAGCTTTACAGAAGATCATAAGATCATCTGCAAAGCATATGTTCGTTTGTATCAAACTCTTACATTGAGGATGGTATTTAAACTTCTTATCTTCTACTGCATCTGCCAACAACCTCGTAAGATACTCCATGACAAGTACAAACAAAAGAGGTGACATTGGGTCGCCTTGCCTCAATCCCCGCTTTCCCCAAAAAAATCCAGAGGCTTCACCATTCAGTGATAAAGCATATGAAGGAGATCTCACACATTTTAATACAATTTGAGCAAAGGAAGCGGGAAATCTATAGCCCTGTAACATCTCTTTTATGAAATCCCACTCTACGGAATCATACGCTTTCCTCAAGTCTATTTTTAACATACAACGACCACTAATATTTTTCCGCCCATACAATCGAATCAAGTCCTGTGTAAACAATATGTAATGAAGGTGTAACCTATTGCTTACAAAGGCGCTTTGATTCTGTTCTACAAGTTCATTTAACACACCCTTTAATCTATTATATATAATTTTAGATATACATTTATAGACCACATTGAAACACGCAATTGGTCTATATTCAGATGCATTTTGTGGAGTATCATTCTTTGGGACAAGTGTTAAAAGAGTGGAGTTTACCTGTTTTAGCAACTAACCATGTTCAAAGAATTCCAGTACTGCTTGCGTGACATCCTCCTTGATCACAGGCCATGCTTCTTTATAAAAACCGCTCCCAAACCCATCTAACCCTGGACTTTTACTGTTGTTGATACTCCATATAGCTTTCCTCACCTCCAGTTTAGTGATCTTTTGTAACATGTTGATTAGTTATTGCCAGTCAAGCACATTCCCTTTCTGAAATATCTCCACCTGAGATTTCTCCCTGCTGCTACACATCCCAAGTTGATGCTGAAAGAACTGAATAAAGTGATCCCAAACTAAGCTCCAGTCAGTGACCACATCCCCAGTTTCTCCTACAATAGAAGTAATACGATTCCTCATGATTCTAATCCTGAGTTTGGCATGAAAAAATGCGCTATTTGAATCCCTTTGTTTCACCCATAGCTCTTTCACATTCTGCTGGAGGAAACTGTCATATGCTTTACTTGTCTGGATTTAATCAGTATAAAGTTCACTTTCATGTCTCAACAGTTCTGGATCATCAGCTTCACTCTGCAGTTGCTGTTGGACTTTTTTAAGCTCTTTCTTTGTCATCTCCACCCTTTGTTGAATACCATCATGCTGGTCCCTATTTAGTTTCTTCAAGACAGGTTTCAATCGTTTCAGCTTCCTGACTAGTTTATACATATAAGTACCATCAAATGGTTCATTCCATGAGTCTGTAACAATCTTTAAAAAATCCTTAGCCTGGTGCCACATATTGTAGTACTTAAATGGCTTAGGTGCTCTCGACTGTCAACTGCACCAGTAACAGACAATGGTCTGACACCCCTTCTGCATTAGTAGTTACAACTGACTACGTAAACTCCATTATCCACTGTCCATTTACTAATGGTCTATCGATTCTTGAGAAAAACCTGCCACTATCCACCTGCTTATTTGACCACGTAAACTTAAGGCCCTGCAGCTTTAGGTCTTAAAGTTCACAAAACTCTACACATCTTCTCATCCCCTGAACTTCACTCAGTGATACAGTATTTCCTCCAATTCTTTCATCCGTGTTAAGCACATTTTTATAGTTTCCCAATGCTAGCAGCTACTATTAATACCCTGTGGCAAGGTTATCATCTCTTCCCAAAATTGGTTCCTTTCATCCTGCTTATTTGATGCATAAACTACAGTAAAGAAAAACTTTGTACTACGACTTTTAACTTCTACCCAGCAGTGCATAAATTGCGTTTCATTTTTTATAATTTTCACAGTAATACAACTAGGGTTCCAGATCAATAAAATACGCCCTTTTTCACTATACTAGCAATTACTACACCAGTTGTAACCATCCCACAACGTGCCCATCATTTCTACTACTTTACTATAATCTAGTTCAACTTCAACTAAGCATAAAAGTATTGTATTAAACAAACTTAGTCGTTTTACCTCCTTCTGCTTAACAGGGTTATTTAAACCCCGTATGTTCCAATGAATGATATTCGTCATTTATTGATTCCTGGATCCAAAGGGTTCCCACTCCTAGCCTTATCCTTGCTCAAATCTCATTCTCCTTCTTTGATAAGAGTTTCATATTCAACTTCCTTTCAGTTATCATCTTCATTCCCCATTGCAAGTATTGAAAAGCTATTAGTATCAGTTCCACTATGATCCCTTCCCAATTCTGCTTCTTGCTTCTTTGGTGATGAATTCCCGTCCTTGTTTCCCTTCTCTGGTTCATCAGTCTCCTTTTCCAACACTAAACCTTTCTTAGTAACTCTCCTCCATTCAATAGTTTCTTTCCCTTTGGCCTGTTCCCCATCTGGCTTGACAGACTCAATTACTTTGACCTTCTTCCTACAATCTTCTTCACCATGTCCAAAATAGCAACAGTGTTTACACTGAGTAGGCCGCCATTCATAATAGACTCCTTGTTGTACCAAACAGCCATTCTCATCAACAAAATGCGCAGTCAAAGGCGGCTTCTCTCTTATCTCCACATCTATCAATACTCTAGCAAAAGCAGCTCATTCACGCGCTGCAGGTAATGCATCAGTTGCCATAGGGCGACCCAGAGTACTGGCAATTCGGCTAAGGGTGGCCGGATTCCAGAATTTCAATTCTAAACCTGGGAATTATTCCCACACTGGGACATGTTTCACTTCCTTATAGTTTGATCCCTTAATAAACTTTCCAAGGATTTGATATTACAGGATTAGAGCCTAAGTAATTAACCGGATCCAACAACGCCTCATCCCTATCCATCATAGTTTTAAACCGGATAACATAAAGCCCAGTAGGTAGCAGAGTAATTTTATCAACAGCTAAGTGTTTCCAAATTCGCTTGTAATAAGATTCCATTGCCTTGAAAGGGGGTTTCGCCCCCAGTACAAAGCTGATGATTGAAGACTGCCAATACTCCAATTCACACTGGAAGCAGAATTTAATGGTGCCATAAATCTAGGCAACAACAACTACTTGGAATTTAAAGCAGAATTTAAAGCAAAATTTAAGCTGAGCCTAAGTATTATGCTTTATTCAATGGTGCCATAAATCTAGGCAACAACAACTACTTGGAAGCAGAATTTTAGGGAGCCTACTTCGGCCTCCTGGTTGCTTGAGTTTCGGTTGTAGAAAAGTTATTTTGGAGGTGGATGCTGCAATTATAATATAGGGATCCTAGGTGTACCTAGTGTATAAGAAACGCGCCCGGAATGATGGCAAGTTGAACTATTTACAATTTATGCCATTGACTGAATTACACGTTCACATTAAAAACCCCTACAATCCGCAAATTTTTTGATTTTAAAAATCGATAACCGCCATTAGCTCCTAAATTCGGGCCATTACTCAAACCCAACTTCCTATTAATTTGAATCCATTCCGTCTCAAACCAAAACATCCGAAAAAACCAAAAATTCACTCCTCCGACAATACAAAAACATAAACTTCAGCGGCGGAACTTACGATAAAGAACCAGAGGGGGTATCAACAAACCAATGGTATGTGGTTGCTAGGAAATGAAAATCCGGGTAAACTACGGTTAAATTCTGCGGGTTTTCATCAGTTTTGTTTTTTTTTTTTAATTTATGAGGTTTGAATATTGATTTGTTATCCGAAACTTTTATGCAGAAATCAAATATCATTTATTCTGATTCGGGTTCTGATGCATTTGTGAGGTAACACTGTTGTTGAACGGTTAATAGATCTGATGGGATATGTAGATTTAAGATAATTCATTCGATTACTGATGTTGTTCATCAATTTAATAGTTTTATTCATCTATTTGTGGTTGATTTTGGTAAAGATTGATAGATTTATGTATTATTCATCAGTTTACAGTTCATTATTCGTCAATAAACATGTTTATTCATCACTTTTTATAGCCATGTTTAGCCTTTTCTAGTAGATTTGATGAACTATTAATAGATCTGAGAGTATTTCTCATTTGGATATAATTATTCATCAAAAGGATATCATTAATCATCATTAAACTCCTGTCAATCTCATATAGTTCGTCGACAATGTGATGATTCTTGTAAGATTCTGAGATTTATACATTATTCATCAGTTTTGTATAATTATTCATCTTTTTTATTACGATACTTCATCAATGATTTAACTTTTTCAGCGTTTTATGGTTAATTTAATAAAATGTTAAAAGATACTAATAGTATTCATTACATCAGTGTCAAAATTCATCACGTCAACATCATTATTCATCGTGTATTTGTTGTTCATTTTTTCAAAAATGTAAATCATGTGATAATATATTATTCATCATCTATATATTCATTGGATATACTTATTCATTCATTGCCATTGAAATTCAAACTAACAATAAATGTTGGAATATAGTGTTTAACCGAAACTAACCGTCATGCAGCAACGAAAAAACAAAACTTGATAAAGCTCCCCAACAAATCGGGATATCTGGAGATGAAATACGTACAGAATCGGTGGATGTAATGATACAAATAGAGGGACAGAAAACTAAGTGGACCAGGAGTCTATCCGGTGTTGAAAAAAGGTAATACTTATTTGTTACCATTCATCATTCATCATTAGTAATAATTTGTTATGCCTCATTTTCAAATCGATACAGATAATCATGCGAGTGTTATTCGTGAACCAGTGACAAAAGCAATCCTAAAAGGAAAAGAGTCCAACAAACGAGCAAAACACCTGGACAACAGGAAAAAGAAGTTTCACAACGAACAGAAAAGGAATCTGGGAAACGTACTAAAGCACAAAGGTAATATATCTTTATGGATAAGTGACAATGTCATTATTCAACTGTTATACATCAGTATGCATTATTTGTGATACTTTATGCATTAATTTTCCAATCTGACATAAATTATATAACGTATATTGAGAGGTTTATATATATTTTTTTTTCAGAGGACTGAAAGGTACCCCAAAAGCCAATACAGCACAGAAGGGCCAGCCTAAAAAGATGAAAAGCAGGCAAGATGAAGATAACTCGTTCCTAAATAGAGTTTCACCCCATGCTGTATGCGATTTTGTTGCAAAACTGGATGACATACAAAAAAAAGCTGTCCGAGAAATCGGGTTTGGGCACCTTCTGTATATCAAATTTGAGAGGTTTGACAACCCAGATTTGTGCAAATACCTTCTGGACAACTACGAGTGAGTAATATTTTACTCAACAATATTACATTATTATTCATCACTTTGTTTATGTATATTCATGAGTTGAAAGGCATCAACCATTATTATTAATGTTATGTTTTTATCACCGTAATTAAACAGCCCCCAATTTTCACGGGTGATAATTCAAGGAAACAATAGCTGACAATAGATGAGGCAGATGTGGAGGCCGTACTGGGCTTACCACGAGGTCGGTATGAAGTGGTAGACGACGTTGAAGGAAAAGGGAGTGAAGAGTACACAAGGCTGGTTGATGAAATGAGAATAACATTTGGTTTAGATATAGGCAAAGGAGGCCCACCAGCAAATAAACTGTTGAACTATCTGGTTGGTGGGAGGATGAAAAAAAAAAGGCGTGGAACCAGACCCGACAACTTTTACAGACCGTATATATGGAGATAAGTTCAAAAGATGATTCGTCATCAGAGTTGTATCCAGTATATTCTGGAGAACAAGATCTTCGGACTGTCGTTTTCAGCTGATGAATTCCCTGATAAATGTAGATCAGATCAAAGAATTGAAATGGTGTGAATACATCATTACAGCACTTAAGTTCACGGTGTTGGAATGGAAAAGGAATCCAGGGCATTATACAGGGCTACTAGTCTTTGTTGTGATAAATAACAAGCCGATATGTAATTCTTCAGTTGTTGATTGATATTCATTTATAACATATAGTTATTCATCTTTTTTAATTTCTTACAAAACATTTTGCAGCTCGCATACATGGATCGTGTCATACCCGATTCAAAATATAGAAGATCACGCAAATTCCCAGTAATTGCTCATTGGATGACTGATGATGTGAATAAAAGGGCAGCACATGAGAGAAATGGAAATGGTTTCGGGAGTGGTATTATTCACCAAAAGCCTATAGATCCAACATCAAACCCTGAACCAATAACTAAAAAACAGCAGAATGTAAAGGTACAGTACCTAAATATAGCATTTCCATTGATTGATTTATTACAAATTATGTTCTTTTAATTAGTAACATATTAGTAACCAAAGTACAAAATCTATTGTAGGAACTGGATTTGGCCGAAAGGTTTCAGGACATAATGTTCAATGATATGGGTCCATTGCTATTAAAACTTGGAAGATTATTTGAAAAAGCAAAATCTACAGGAATTAGCAGCCAATCTGAGCTAGCGAGATTATTCTTCAACTACACAAAGACAATCAACAACATGGTTGTTGAAACTGCCAAAGCTTCTGACAATGTTGATGGGGAACAAAGAAATGAAGGACAACAGCAGCCAGCAGAAAATGATAGTTTTTTGGGGAAAGGAATTGACACAGAGATAATTGAATGACAATTGGATGCTTGGTGCAATAGTGAAGAGATGATTGAATGCTTAAAAAAGTTTGAAAGCTTCATAGAAGATGCATTAAAATCGTCAAAACCTACCAATAAGCAGCAGGTTAAGGGTGATGATGACGTGATTTCATCACAACCAAACTGGAGTATTGAGCTTACCCAGTTGGAGTTTGAAGGTATTCTTATAATTGCTAATCATCTTCTGAAATTTTTAATGTGCATCATGTATCAAATTTTATGCATCTTGTAAAATTTGTAGTTATGTTCATCATGTACCTTACGTTCATGCATCATTACTTTAAGAGATCACCATTTTTAAAGATACAATCAAATCTACAACAAGCCAATCTAAAGTGGTTCAGCCTGAAGCAAATGAGACTGAAGGATTGAATATCGTCGAGAAGGAAATCCTATAGAGCGTCATACAAGGTGCATCAACTAATTACTCTACACCACAAAAGGTAAATGACAGTACAAGTGATAACACAAATCAGCAAAGTGTCAGTGAAGAAGAGATAAAAGAGTATATTCATAGGTATACTAATCTGTTTAATATTTTACACTTTTAATATTCAACAGTTGTAGTTGGATAATCATTATTTACATAACATTATTCATCCTATATTGTTGTAGTGTTCTCAGCGGGAAAAAGCAAGACCAAAGGAAAAAAAGAGGAAAACTTAAAGTAACTGATAAGTCACCATTCTGGAAAAATGGTGGAAATGGAATCAAAGGAATCACTGAAATTGAAAGGCTCGTATCTGATTACGCATTTAAGGATGACAACGACATGTTCAAACCCTTCTACGATGCCAATCTATGATTATTTCACTGTTATTCATCTTTAAAAAATAGGCTTTGTTGATCACGTACCTTTTATTTACGTCTTACATCTATCATATGCAGTAGTGTTGGCAGTTGGGTGGGTTGGGTCGGTGGCGGGTTGGGTCAAGATGGGTTTGGGGGGAGGCGAGTCAAGACCCAACCCAACCCGCCATAAGCGCGGGTCAGGACGGGTTGGGTCAAGACGGGTTGGCGCCGGTTGCGGGTCAACCCGCGGGTCACTTGTTCATTTTTAGCCAATATAATTTTTCGACCCGCGAGTTGACCCGTATGGGTCATGACTTTTTTTTTTTTGTTTTTGTTGGGTTAATTTAGAAATTTTTAATTTTTTGCACAAAAAAGTACATCAATTTTAAAATTAAAATTTTTTAACTTACAGTTGCATTTTAAAACTCGTTGGACTCTAAAATTTTCACGTTTCGGCCCAAGTTTAATTGGGTCGACTCGTAGGCCGAACTGGGTCAACCGAGTAACCGGGTCACGATGCACGGGTCGAATTGAGATTTTTTTCAAATAAAATCTATATTTACCTTTTAAAACTCGTTGAACTATAAAATTTCACGTTTCGGGTCAAGTTTAACTGGGTCGACCCGTGGACCGAACTGGGTCGGCCGGATAACCGGGTCACAATACGCGGATCGAATTGAGATTTTTTTCAAATAAAATCTATATTTATTTAAAACGTACACTTGTATTTTATAAATCATTGGACTTGTTTATGTACATATTACGTTGGTTTGCCTCGACAATTTTACGTTGGTTTACCAACTATAATGAGCTAAGCAAAGCAACCCCCAAAACACCAAAAGGTGTCTAAAACTTAAAACCCATGGATGAAATCATGAAACCACCAGTAAAAAGAGCCAACTTCAAAAACAAAACCCCACATGCAACAAATAGCAAAGTTGAATCCCGTAATTGAAGCAATGGAAAAGTTCTATTTCAAGTGGTTCTCAAAAGTAAGAATCATAAAAAAACCATGAAATCAAAGACAAAAAAAAAGCAGTAAAGAACGGAACCAAACATCTAATCAAATTTGATTCTTCCCCTCTGATCCACAGAAATGTTTATTAAGAACCCTCTCTTTTTAACAAACATGCTGAGACATAGCAGAAGGCAACAACTCAGTTGATACTATTATGCCATAGTCATAAAACAAAACACAGATTTCTGAGGAAGAATTCCAAAACTACCTGCGACTTAGTACAAACTTCGGATTGAGTACTTTGAAAAATCTAACCGAAACCTCTCGAAGACTTTGGGCTTCAATGAGTGTTCAAAAAAAAAATGGAATCATATGTAAGCAAGAAATATTTTCCAACTGGCCATTGACATTGAACATAAAGCTAACCGCAACATCTTGCAAACAATCAATATTGATAAGCAATAAAATTACACCTCACACAAAACAACTAAGAAACCGATAAGTAACATACAATATATAGTTTCACCCAAAAAATAAAAAAGCATACAATATATAGGAACAGTTTTCCTTTTCTGAAAAACCAAATGCAACTCTGTAACAACACTGATCTATAGCTATTGCTTGTTACGATCATCAACGAGTGGTCATGCTTTCACTAACATGGATACTACTTCAGATATCAAGTGCTTCAGGAATAGCAAGCAATTCATGAACACAAATAAATGTCAACTTGCAGCTCATTGCCAGCAACTTCAGCTAAAAGATTACAAATTGACTTGATTATACAACAAATTCTTTAAAAAAAACAGGTTTGGCGAGATAAGAAGTATGAGATAAGAACCAAACATCTATCAACACGTAGAGATAGAATTCAATGCTTCAAAGCTAAATATCCGTCACTTTGAGTTTAACAAGTCCACCCACAAACCTAAAAGCAAAACACTCTCCAATTCTGTGACCATTTTGTGCAACCATTTGTAGTAGTGCTAAGCATAAATAACTAATTGCAGAAATTAGCATGAAATTAATTCAACATTAAAGCAAACCCGATCTAGAAAAAACCATGAAATTAATTCAACATTAAAGCAAACCCGATCTAGAAAAAAGAAATAAAACAGAACCCAGAAGAGGAAGCATCCAATCTGAAAAGATCTAGAGAAAGGAAGAAAAGGGGTAAGGGGGCAGACCTTGGCTTGGCTTCTGATGGCCTCCGTTGATAAGGCCGGCGGCGGAGGGGAGAATGGCGGTGCCGGTGTGGTGTGAAGAGAGACCGGAACAAGGAGGAGAGGGGAATAGAGTTTTGTTCTGCTTTTGGTCGATGAAAATTTGGATGAAACTCTTTTTTTTTCCCTCTTTAACCCGTCTTGACCCACGGGTCGTTTCAACCCAACCCAACCCAACCCGTCTATCATATACCCATTCTGACCCGCGACCCGTTCTGACCCGCAACCCATTTGACCCAACCCGCACGGGTCAAAACACCACGCGGGTTGGGTGGACCCGCGGGTCACGGGTCAGATTTGCCAGGCCTAATATGTAGAGAAACTCTGTTTGAGATGCCAGGAGAAGATAAAGAACCCATAGTCGAATACCATTTCGTCCAACGTCATCAAATCAAAACAATGATCCTTGGAGTGCAAATAAGTAATGAAATAGTTGATGCTTGGGCAGTCCATCTGAACCATTTAGCACCCAGAGAAAGGACCAAATATCCCAACATATATTTTTCATCCATTATATCGGTAAGATTGTTCATCATAATTTTAAATATCATCTATCAGTTTAAGTTATGCATCTGATTTTTTATATTAATGTCAAATGTGCTCCGCTCATTAACAGGCACAAATACCTAGTAATATCAATAAGATGCAGTTGGAGAAATGCTTTGAAGATGCAATTTACAGAATTGCTTATGAGCTGCAATGCCAAAACATTAGCAATTTGCAGTTTGATAATGCTAACCAAGTAAGTACATAAACTAACTAGTAATAATGTCAAAAACAAAAAGTATAATGCATGTTATGGTTTGTTTGATGAATATCATTATGTTACTGATGAGTAATGTGTGGTTATTAATGAACTTTGATAATGCTTATCAAGTAAGTACATAAACTGAATAGTTATAGATTTCAAATCAACAAGTATATTGCAGTTTATGATTTCTTTGATGAATATCAATATCATATAATGTTGAAATGTTATCTTTCATACAAATTAAAACTTTTACTAACAACACGAAACATGCAGCTGTTTGTCCTTATACTTGCAAACGAACATTATTACCTCTATGTGTTCAACATGCTAGACTGCCGCGTTGGAAGTGCTGGACAACATGGATACAGCTATCAAACATAATATTCCGTTTGTAGCCAAATATGGGGAAACCTATAATTTTTTGGTAAAATATTATATATTATGTTTGTGAGTAAATAATGCTTTACTGATGAATAACTATCTTGAAATGATGAATACTTAGTACTGCTTTAAATGTTTATGAACAGGTTGAAGCTTTAGCTAGGTATGCTGATTCACAAAGGGCGATAACTGCATATGATAGACTTAGAAAACTGAAAGAGCCAAATATTATTCATCTTCTATGGAGCAATAGTGAAAATAAAACAGACTGTGCGGTATACATGATGTGCCACATGTAGACTTACAAAGCGGGCGTTGATAGCTACAACTGTGGAATCCCTCCAATAGGCAAAACAACGGTAATTATACGTATAATTAATACTGATAATATTGGTTGACACATAAGAAAACTATTCTTTATTAATTGTTATTCGTCAATTCCATTTTCAGAGAAAAAAGGATGCACATCAAAACAAACTTGATAAGCTCATAATCAAGTACCTGACAGAGTTGCTGACCTCGGGCATCAACACCAAATCAATGACCATCACAGAGGGGATCAAATAATTGCACGCTGCAAGAAACCCATAGAGCCTAAAAGTCTTGTGGTTCCTTTGTTGAATCCAGATAGTTTGATTAGTGAATGTGGAACAACTTTTGTTATTTTGGTTTACGGTTTTCGATTTAAGACATCTTTTGATGAATCTAGAAAGTTTGATTAGTGAATTTGGAACAACTTTTGTTATTTTATGTTATTTTTTGTTTACAGTATTTGATATAAGACAGCTTTTGGTATTTTATGTTTATAAATATCATAAGGATTATTTTGTTTTAAATCACTATACAAAAACAAAAAAAAAAAGGAACCAATTGTTCATCAATAATGCATAAAAATATATCTGTCCTTGAATAATTGTTCATTTCATTCCATATCTCATAATATTTACATTCTATATAACATTAACTGAACTAAAGGATGAATATAGACAACCATAAAATCATAATGAATATTAACAACAAATTAGTGAGTTAAGGTATAGAGATGATGAACAAAGAAATTTTAAAATCGTTTATTATTAAGTGTACACATGGTTATTCATAAGTTGAACCACTGTTGTTCATCATTATAATATTGATATTCATCGCAACATCCCATTATTTTAAAACCAGTTTCTCCTCGACTTTAAATGTTACTCATTGACATAATATGACTATTAATCCATTTTAAAACACGCTAACCAACTTTAAAACACAAAAACAACTTCTATATATATATATAAAACAACTTCACATTAGCAAGACAGAATTATTTCAGTACTTCCAGCTTTCATTGTTCATCAATAACACAAAAAAACACATCAATACATCAAACAAAAACCAAACATTTTTCTGCTATATTTCACTACCTTGACTATTAACCTGATCAAATCCACTAAAAACAAGAGGGTGCGCATAACGACCAATAAAATCAGGGTTATCAGAGTTCACCCTTTTGTATATAGTCTTCCTCGTCCTCAAAGCTGCACCTTATGTTTTGCACTAGCTTTTCTTGATCTTATCTCAGTTGCACTCTTCCACCTTGCATTCTGCTCCCCCAATGGCCTCAATGTCTCAGGATCTTTAATATTTATAGTTGAACTTGTAGAATCATTGTTACCAAACGCATCCTCTTCAGTTTCTTCAGGCGAAGATCCACCCTCCTTACGAACATTATCATACAATGTTTTCATGGTATCTGAAAATGATTTTTTTGGCACCGTCACATGATTCACTAGCTGATAAAAGGCTGATAAACTTCTTAATCATGTCGGTCCTCCATAGGAAAGAACCCGAGGTATCAAATTTAGACCCATATGCACTGTCTAAAGAATCACCAATACACCCTATATTTGCATTCCTTTTGAACCTTTGCAAAATGTAACATTCTGGAACTTGATTGACATTACGAAACATGTAAACTCTGAGACAATGAGCACACAAAAACCCCGAATCTGAAAACTTGCTGCATGTGCATTTAATCTCATTCGAACGAGCATTAAAAATAACTTGGTGATTCATCACATCAACTTGCATCCGCCTCACATGATGTAGCTCTATATCAGGGTGACCGTTAAAAGGACCAATAAACCAATGATTACACTGAACTGCGGCATCAAATTCTTTTCAAACACAATATATGCATGAATTGTGTATAATTCTCTAGCATGCCGACACATATCATTATTCGGGAAACACATATTAACGCGACCATTATTGCAACGGTTGTCTTTATCATTTTCATTTTGCCTCCAACCATCAATTCCTTCTTTGAACCTATCATAAAAAGTGCATAACCGAGAAGCCTTAGTAAGGGATTGCGAAATTGATCTGTTTGTTGTTTCACTCCTTTGTAACGACAATGCACCACCCGAAAAAAAAGACTTGCTAAATGCAGGGCACCACTTCTCTCTTGAGGCATACCTAGCTTTCAACCACTTATCATTGTGACAATTGTAAGTATCACACATCCTGGTTGTTATAAAAAACATAAACACAAATTGTGAATAGTTATTCACCAAAAAAATATCTCATACACAACAATCTCACAACAAATATGCATCATAAAATCTGTACTGAATAATCATATAACTTATTCATCTGAATGGCTTGCGACGCTCGTTAAATGGGTATGATTATTCATTGTCTTAATGGGTTATGGATTATCTTATCAGTATTACATAGGATGAAACAATATTCATTAATATGAATCGTCACATTCATCAGCTAGGTATAAAAATTCGTTATTCAAATAAAAATTCAAGAAGTAACAATGAATAAACGAAACTTACAAATGCCAATAATACTCAAACTCAGCAACTGTGTCAGTGTGCCTTAGAACCAATTGGAATAAGTCCATAAAACCGGATTTGTTCCTAAGGTAGCCAATGTGGTTCTTCGAATTTTCGCCGATATACCATGTGCAAAGACGACGTCATGCCTTCTTGAAAATCGAAGGGACTGCAGCACCCATGGCAGCACACTGATCGATCATGATGGTTGTGGGTTCTTTCCCACCCATAGACTTCAAGAATTCATCAAAAAGCCATTTAAATGACGGGATATCCTCATGTAACAAAAAACCTACACCAAACATTATGTTTTGTGTATGGTGATTCATTCCTATAAATGGTGCACAAACAAGTTTGTATCTAGTTGTCCTGTGTGTGGTGTCATGAACTACCAAATCACAAAAGACATTATAATCTCTTTTCATACGCGAATCCCTCCAAAAAACACAACAAAGCCTACATTCATCATCATTGAGATAGTTGTAATAAAAACCTTCTTTTGTCTCCTTCCTTTCCTTCAACAAATCCAACAGCTTGTTTGCATCACCACTTTCCCATTTAGCACGTTAATGAGCTGCAACCTTATTCCTAGCATCTGTTACAGTGTAACCTAGGTTAGGAACACCATGTGCTTGATTCCTCAAAAACCCGAAACCATTAGTAAACCCAATACCACTATCCTTCAAATTAGACAAAAGCATCACATCATTCGTTGGAACTTCTCTTTGAGACTGAATTAAATGCCTGTCTTAAAGGAACAAGATCATGCCAATGATCAACAACATGCTTCACCACCTTCCATATACCTTCGTGATCAATCCTCAACTGTACCATCGCTTCACAACCAACATGCGTATCCATCTTGGTACAGCACCTACCTTTTGAACTTTTGAAACCTTGTCTGCTACATGCAAACTGTTTCCAGTAGACTTCACCAGTTTTGGGCGTTTTCTGTCTTTGAACTTTTTTACTGAAAACTCGATACTTTTTCCATAAGAATTATAAGCATCAAAAGGCTCCTCCACAGAGTTAAAGCAACACCCAATAAGCACATCATCTGATGAACATAATAAAATAAATTATTCATCACTAATATATTTTATATCCATTATGTAACATAAAAAATCATCGGCTAACAAACAACATCGATAATATATTCATCAATAACAACACATTATGCATCAACAACTGCTTGAAAAATCATCAGTAAATCATAACCAACATCGCACTATCAGTGGGCCACAGAAGTCGAACTCTTTTCATCATAAATCATACGTTATTCGTAACTTTTGAACCAACATTCATCCGTATAAATTTTTTTTTGAGAAACATCCATATAAAATTCATCCATATAAAATTCATATAACTTTTGAACCAACATTCATCCGTATAAATTTTTTTTTGAGAAACATCCATATAAAATTCATCAATCATTAAATTGCAAAAACTAAAAACAAATCACCTCTTAAATCTTAACTATTGATATTAATCAGTAACCACTCATTATGCATCAACAACTGCTTAAAAATCATCAGTAAATCATAACCAACAACAGACCAACCGCATCAAAAGCCTCTTTCACAGAGTTAAAGCATCGACCAGTAAGCACATCATCTGATGGATATAGTAAAATAAATTATTCATCACTAATATATTTTATATCCATTACATAACATAAAAAATCATCGGCTAACAAACAACATCGATAACATATTGATCAATAACAACACATTATGCATCAACAATTGCTTGAAAAATCATCAGTAAATCATAATCAACATCGCACCATCAGTTGGCCACAGAAGTCAACTCTTTTCATCATAAATCATACGTTATTCGTAACTTTTGAACTAACATTCATCCGTATAAAAATTTTTTTGAGAAACATCCATATAAAATTCATCCATCATTAAATTGCAAGAACTAAAAATAAATCACCTATTAAATCTTTACTACTGATATTAATCAGTAAACACTCATTATGCATTAACAACTGCTTAAAAATCATCAGTAAATCATAACCAACAACACACCATCCGTGGGCCACGGAAGTCAAACTCTTTTCACTTTAAATCATACATTACTCGAACTAAAAACAAATCACCTTTTAAATCTTTACTATTGATATTAATCAGTAAACACTCATTATGCATCAACAACTGCTTAAAAATAATCAGTAAATCATAACCAACACACCATCCGTGGGCCACGGAAGTCAAACTCTTTTCACCTTAAATCATACATTACTCGTAACTTTTGAACGAACATTCATCAGTTGTAATTAAATATGCATTATCAACGATATCAATATAAATTATAAATACAATAACGTATAATCAACCAGATCATATTATCTTTCAAAAATTCAGGGACACGATCATCTATTCCAACCAATGAACTATCATGACTAACAACAATTGCTGAAGAAACATGATCAACATCATCGATTTCTTCTACCACATGTGAATTTAACGATAATTCCCCCGCTGCAACATCTTCCTCAACATCACGCGCAACAACTTCTTCATTATAATCCGAACGATCATCACCAGAATTATTATATATTGAAATGTTTAAATCTACATCTTCCATCATGAAATTTTTTAGAATGAAGAGAATACGGAATGTACCAAAACATCACTCATAATTGTAAAATAATGAAAATGGCGTAAATTAAGGATAATGGAAACAAAAATTAACCGCTTAAAATTTAAATCAAAATGCGAATATCACGATTTGGTGATCACGTAATTAATCTGGTGATTTGTAAAATAAATGAGCGAGTGGATTCTTTTTTTCCGGACTCATATATTTCAGTTTCATCCCCCCAGTGTGTGATTCACGCATTGCCTGGGTACACCTTGCAAGGTGTACCTAGGATCTTAATATTATTTGCCGTGGATTTTGTAGAGGCACTAAACTTTCTCAGGCACATGCACGGACAAGTAGGTTCTCTTAAGGAATGTGCTAATTCGTATTATGGTATTACTTGATCAGCAGTGGACAGAGAATTTTAGCCTCATTCGCCGCGGAACCAATAAGTTGCACATTCACTAGCCAAATTAAGTTTATTTTGTCTAAAGGGATTACAGGCAGTCTTCCTCATTAAAACTTTTCAACTAACTAATAATCTTTCTATCTAAAAATTATTGTTCAATTTGGGATGTCACTTTTAATTTAATTTATATTGAAAATAAATATTCAAATTGGACAATTATTTTGAAATGGAGAAATTATATTTTTTGTTGTGTAGTGGGCACTCAAGCAAGGATGTTTCATGAACAATCATGTTATGATTGCCATTTGGCTAATTTCTAGGTTTGTCTCTTTGTTTGATATGTAACATCTCCATGTCTACGCATATAACAACTTTTAAGTCTCTGCTTGCGGGTCGCCACATTATTAATTTATTAGGAGGCTAATGCGTATATTCGACCCAACTGACTGTTAAAAATCAAAGGTTGATGAGAAAGTTACTTATTTATTGACGATAATTTTTTCACTACAACTAAGGAGGCTATAGCCCGATAAAATTAAATTAAAACATTAAAATGCTTTGCAAATGGGATACCTCGAACATATCGTTCTCCAACTACTGTTTCTCACTGGTTGACGAGAATTTAACTTCTCTCCTCAGAGTATGATACTTGAATTGTATCAAAACCAATTTTTTTAAAAAAAAATAAATAAATAGATGACCCAACGAAAATTAAATATTTGACCTCCTGGTATAATAACTATCCATTATCCTAATCTCCTAACCAAATTAAATCAACTAAGAGTAATAGAATACTACTACCTAATTAGATACTAGTTTATCAAATATCGTAACTTTTTTATGACCCGATCTCAGTGACAAAAGAAAATAAATTTCGTCCACAAAAATTTAACTAGAAATTTATTTATTGATCTCTGGCTTCTGAACTTCCACCTTCGGAACAGCTGCACTCCATTCCATTGCCGCATTAACTTGATCTACCTTTTCATTCTCCGGCATCCAGAACCTCCTCGTGAACTTTCCTTGTTGGTCTCCACCCGGGGCCACATGTCGTTAAATTTTCGTAAAATTTTTTGAAGGCCCATATAGGTCCACATATGGTTCCATCTCAAAACGAATTGGGAATAAGGGGAATAGCACATAAGGTATATATGTTTGTCAAGTTGGGTTCTCATTTCCAATGTGGGAATAAAGGGTGTAGCACATAAGGTATAAATGTTAGTCAAATTGAGATCCCATTTCCAATGTCAGACAAGAGTCTTCACTTGTTTTCAAGTTCAAAAGGAATTTTAACACCTCCTCTGAAGTCCAAAGGGGTTAGACAAGGTCCGTTTGAACCATTGAATTTCTTTTTTGTTTTTAAAATCTATTTTGGGTTTGATTTTTATTTTGAAGGCCCATTTTGAGTTTTTCGTTTGTTTGAAGGCCCATTTCGGTGTTCGATTTGTTTGAAGACCCATTTCGGAATTTTTTTTATTTTTTTATTTTTGACTCGGATAAACTGTTGTATCGGTCAAAGTTCAGCCACAAAGTCCGCAGATTAAAATCTGCTCTGATACCATCTTGAAGACCCATATAAGCCCACATGTAGTTGTACCTCAAAATCAATTGGCAATGAAGAGAGTAACACATAGGGTATTTATGTTGGCCAAGTTGGGTTCTCATTTTCAATGTGGGACAAATGTCTTTCACTTATTTTTAAGTTCAAATGGGATTTTAACAAAATTCTCTTCAAGTATGATAACTACGTGCCGATGAAGAAACCACAAGAAACCGCATAGAAACCGCATATTGGCTATAACTTCCGTAAAATTTTCAAAAAGGTCTCTCCAAAGATTATAACTACAATGAATAGTCCAAAATATGATCATTTGACTTTGTTTTACATAGGCTTTCAAGGATTATATGATCTTTCAGACGCAGTCAAACCGTCATTAAGAATAATAGTGTCCGTATCTCCTATTCACATAATGAATTGATTTAGCATTTTAGGCGGTTGTTAAAAAAAAAAAAAGAATATCCCACACAACATTTAGGTAAACAAACGTTAGTTATGGATTTTAGTTAGTTCCAACTAATCATGCAGAATTTCTTTTTATAGAATTACAACATGTGAAAAACTAGCTAGGTTGAGCAGAAAAGGAAAAACTTCTTTGAAGCATCTAAAGTAAAAGAAAGAAGTCACTTCCTCCTTAAAAAAAAAGAAAAGAAAAGGAAAAACGAGTTATCAACTAAAACGCATGTATATCAAGCGTCAACTATGAATTATTAACCTAATCACCTTATTTAATTAAAGGCATAGCAAGCCGATTGAAGCATCATTCTGCTGTCTGCAGCAAACTCAGTTAGGCGTTGTATATACTTCCTTCATCTCGAAATTATTATTCAGTTTAAATTTTTAATTTTAGTATAAATTAAATAAAAAGTTAAAATTTAAATTAGATATAATAATTTTGGGACAGAAAAAAGTAAAATTTATTTAGATGGAAAAGATTGACTAAGGAGGAAAAACTAGCCAAGATAGTCAAGTGATTTGATGAAATGGGTCCAATGAGAATATCACAACTAATAAATTAGAACCTTCAAGATTAAAAAGTAATAATAATAAAAATAAAAGAAAACACCATTTTTGCAAAAACTGGAACTTTTAAACGCACATTATGAGTTTCGCATTAACATAAAATAGAATGAATCGAACCACTTTTACCACATGAAATTATTCATCATAGTTTATCTCAGTACACAAGTTTTAATTGTGACTGTATTTCTTCAGCATGCTCGATTGTGGTTTCAAATTTTTTTCTTGGATTGACTAACAAGATATTGACCGCGTATTCACCACCAATCATTCGTTCCCCCAAATTTTGTCATAATGTCGTTGGAGTGTTTAACGCAATCAATGACGCAGTTTGAGGTGATCCCCTATTGGAAAATTATAACTCGAGCTACGTACCTATGATTCAATAAGAGAATCAGTCACTACTGTTGTTGATGGCGAAAACCTTATATATGTAAAAATAAATAAATAAATAAAAATTCACAGTAGCACATTGTTCATTTTATAGCGCCGTTTTAAGTAATTGAGTGAGATTGAGTCGATATAAATTTCAATAAGTTGTACGGATTTGTTAGTGAAAAATAAAATGCACGGCGGTTGTGGCTAGCAATGTTTGTTTCGTATAAATATATTAAAAATAGTGTGGTCGATGATTCTTCTTCTCATTCTAGGCGTGTGGATTACAAGAATCTTGGAGGTTTATGGTGAAGACTTCTCTTATGCGTCACCATATATATTTAGTTCAATTCTTACTAACTTAATTACTCCCTCCAGTTCTTAATGCGAGACATTTTGATTTTTCTAAGATTACACCAAATACGTATTTTTAATAGACAAAAAACCTTAAATATATATTTTCACATTCGATTTATTCTCTTGATTGTTGTAAAATATTTTTAAGATTATTTTGTTAATTAAAAATATGTATTAGGTGAATTGTATAGGATAAATCAAAATGACTTATATTGAGGACCGAAGGGAGTATTCAATATTATTTTCAGTGATCTGTAACCCTTGAATCACAAATTTTCTTCAATTTCTTATACTTTTGGTAGATTGGCAAATGGATTCAAAACTTGAGGTTGATGTTTGTGGCGAGTTTCTTGGAATCGGGGATGCAACAAAAGGGGTGGTGGAGGATTAATTTAGGCCATTGTGTATCAGTCAAAGCATATGCATATACCATGTAGAACACAAAATAAGCTTACTCAAGTGTTATTGTGATCAAAGAAAATCTTATTTTAAAATGGAAAAAGTGTGAGTACGGTTTTCATTCCAAATAATCATTTTACCAGTTTTCCTTTTTTTTTTGTTTTGATATTTTTTTAAGACTCAATCGAATTGGGACTATATTAAATTTTTTGTTCTTGTTGTTGATAGAAAGAGAAGTAATATTTTCTGATTTTTCCTTTGGCCTGGTTTCAACAAAATGTCCCTTCAATTTTACACATACAAATAATTTTCCAGTCTGTAAACTTTGCTTATTTAGAGAGAATATCAAAGCCCTCGTATTTAAGTCTCCCATATGATGATTAGTTCATCACTTTGTGTTTAATATCCAATTTGATACCTCCAAGGCTTTCATAGATGCATGGCCAAAAAAAAAAATTTGATAACAATATTACAATGTCTATAGAATCCAGTTTGATAACAATTATTAAAACATTAGATGCATGGCCAAAAAAAAAAAAAGGTTTGATAATAATATTACAATGTCCATAGAATCCAGTTTGATAACAATTATTAAAACATTAAGAAGTACAGCTATGAAACCGCGCGCATCTAACACATATTAGCAAACCATTACACATTCTTCTAACACCAGAGAATCAAGGTGGTTAATTAATTTACCTTAAAGTATCTGTAATGTCACGTGAGAAGGCATTATTCCCGAGAGTTGTTCTTCAGCATATCTTCTGCATTCATTTGTTGCCTCAGCTTCAAAATTGCGCAACGCCAGATTGTCAAACCATGGTTCTCCCTTTTCTTTCTCAAACCGCAAATGTGGGTCAACAATTATTTTCTGGAGGGAGACTGCATTTTCTATGAAGTACTTAACAATATCCAATTCAACTAAACCGCCACGATATCCAGATATCTCAACCACTCTGAGATGTTCGACGCGATGATTCACAACGTTGTCCGCCTTTATACGTGTCTTCAACTCTCTTTTATGAGGGTAAGTTATATTTATTGTGAACTTCTCCACGTTTGGTGATGCTCCACATAAGAAAGCAATACCACAAATGCTCACGTCCACGAATATCCAAAACTCTAAACATATCTGCTTTAGGGCATATAGCTGAGGAAGTTCTCCTCCTCCTACATTCTCCGTAACCTTCGTCGCAGAAGGAATCAGAAGTAAAGAAAGAACCTCCAATTTTGTTAAACCATGCGAAAACCGGTTTAAAAGATCTTCAACAACGTACATGCCACCCAAAATGTGAACATTAACAAGCTGGGGAACATTGTCAAGCACTAGTTTTGGTGGCAGTCCAATCACAAGCGTGACGAGATTATTAGCATTGCGCACAATGAGGGTTTGTAGGCAACACTGGCAAATCTGCAGGTGTCGCAATGCAAGAGGACCGCAAACTTCAATGCTTTCAATAGGGCGAGAACCGCGCACAACCAGCCTCTCAAGAAGTCTGCAGCTGTTCAGGAGAGACTGAAGTTCGTCCGCAGAGATATCCACGGATTTTAAAACAAGCACTTTAAGAGAACCAAAACATTTATAAGCAACAGAAGCAGACGGAAAGACATAATCAGTGGCAAGCAAATACGGGCCGCGCTGTATCAGGTTGAGTTCCAGCCATTTAACTCTCCTGTCAAAGGCCTATTGAAGCCACTTATCTGTATCCGCCTGAGAAGAACCCTCCAAATGACAGTTAACTATGAACTTATTCAACTCCAAGGTCTTATGGGAAACTAGCACATTGTTCACCCAGTTAACAAACTTGATCCTTTCTCCGGGAAGTCTCTCTACGTACTCATTGGTTGTTTATGCCATCTCGAATAGTGTAGTTGTGGCATTAAAATCAAGGCCGGGAACATAAGCCCAAACATTGTTCCATCGCCTAGACAGAACACTTGTTCTGCCAGCTTCTTTGAGACTTAAAAATGACATTAATATACAACAAAGGGTTTCATTTGGGAGCTCGCTGATTCGATCTTCAGGCACCAAGTTCAGATCTACATCCATCTCAGAAAACACCACGTGCAGATCTATATGCATCATGTCGGAAAAGGATTTATTGACACTGGATGGAGACTGCCCACAAATAAGTTAGGCCCGAAGAGTTCCAGCAACGGGTAACCTTATTTACTCCGACTGAAGGTTAGGCCCGAAGAGTTCCAGCAACGGGTAACCTTATTTACTCCGACTGAAGGTTAGGCCCGAAGAGTTCCAGCAACGGGTAACCTTATTTACTCCGACTGAAGGCAGCCGACGACTGGTCAAATCAATTTACTCAGGCTGTTTCCGCCGAGCTCTCCGGAGCAGAAAACCCTTTTTTGTTCGGACAGTAGGGCTCCTTGTTCTAATTCTATCTAATTCTTACTCTATAGGGAAAATTCTTATTAAGGGCATCACACCTTTCATAATTCCATAGGAGGGTGTAAAATTTTTAAAATTCCTAATAAGTGTGTAATAAATGTTCTAATACACTAGACATAGTTTCTTGACATCTATATCCTTTCTGTGCAATGATTAATGATATATTTTGTTTTTGTCCTTGACAAAATATTATGCTTGCTATATTGGATTCTTCTTTTAATTTTTTTGTTTTAAAAAATCTACCAAACTCAATCGCACAATTTATATCACTTTAATTTGACATACAAGATTTGCTGTAATTTAGATCCAATACCATCAGCAAAATAAATAATAAAAAAAACTGAAATCACGGCATATTTTTGTGACTTTTGAAAAAAAAAAAAAAAAGACGCCAAATATACTTCCTTTTCAATTTATGCCTTACAATTTGATTTTATTTTTATGTACATTTTCCCTGCGGCTTGATTATTCATTCCATGCGAAGTCTATGAATTATTATTTTTTTAATGTATGTTTGTAATCATTAGGATGAAAAGATCAATTTTTATTTAAAATTATTTCATCAATCATGTGTACAAATTGTAATGATTTGATGGATTAGTTCTTTATAAAGAGACACCCCTTAATTAATTTTAAGGATATCATGAAATGAAATTTTTAAAAAATTTGCATTTTTGTATCCGAGATTATTGAATTTCATGGCTTTTTGAGGAGAGTTACATGGGTGTCAATTTCAAATGAGAATTAATGAAATATTTTTCCTTCGAAAATTATGGTGAAAAAAAATGTGAGTTATTAATAAAAGGGTAGAAATGTCATTAAAGTGCATTTAGTGCATTAAGCAATCATTACGCATTTGACAGGAATTTTAAAAATTTCACACCCTTATCTAGAATAATAAAAGGTGCAATGCCCTAATAAGAATTTTCCCTACTCTATAATTTTTTGGTAGAATAATCTATAATTATATTTAGAGGCTTGAATCCCCCCGCCCCGGGAAAGAGAAGTCAAATAACAAATTACTAGAGAATAACATACAACGCCTCAACGAGGATTGGTGTATTATTGCGTTGTTGCAATGTAATTTTAAAAAGTACTCATGTGAATGACAATTGGGGTCGGGCAAAGAGGATTGACAATATTACTTTACCTTTTTGGTTGTTTTTTTCTTATATAATTTACATATATTAATAGAGGATGAAAAAATACTGATGTGGCGTGGAATTGAAAACACCAACTCAGTTGACGTAAAGATTAGATATTACCATTATGTATTAATAATTTTATGATTTGACTTAAGATAAAAAAATCTCAATATTTCATTATACCAAAAATCTAAAGATAATAAAGATAATTATGATTTTTTATAAAATAAATACAATATGATATCTAGTAAGAGATTGGTCATGCATAAAATAGAAAGGTAAAAATTATTTACATTATCTTAAGAGACCAAGCCAACAATGTGTGATTATTTTTTATTTGTTAATCTTTTTATATTTTAATAATATCTCAAATTTTATTGACTATTTCATAATTTTAAAATTATTAGTGAATATTTTATTATTTTAAACTTTTCAAATTGTTAATTTTTTAAAAAACTTGAGAGTTGAACATTATTGATTTTCTTTTTAAATTTTAAATTGGATCACGTTTATAATAGTTAAACTCTATTAAAATCTGAAACTCGCTCCGTCCATAAAAAATAGTTTGCATTGAATTTTGAAATTTGTACTAAAATTAATAAAAATTTGAAAACTTAATGTGGACTATTGTGTTAGAACAGAGTATAAATCCCTCATCTCCTTACTAAATACATTTTACACCATCGCATGCATATTTCCCGCACAACACACGGGGTAAACACTAGTTGTTTATCACAACAAAATGTTATTTTTTTTAATTACATATTTATTTATTCAACAGCGCTCGGGCCGAATATAGTACATGGTTTAAATTAAAGAAAGATTTCAGAGTTCAGAGGAAAAAAGAGAGCAAGCAGAAAAGGAGAAAATGATACCTCTTCACATTTTTTGTCCTAAAATAATTGTTTAGTACGTATTTTATTTTTAATACATAATTTGTTATAAAATGAACAATATCATTTCAAAACAAATGGAGTACATCAGAAAGGTAGCAAAAATATTTTATTGCAAGCCAAAATTTATAATGGTCAAATGTTTGTGATCAAATTAAAACTGTACTTGTTTTGGAAACAAAACTATGATTCTGTGTGCGTGGTGGACAGCATATGAGCATAACTGTTTTCTCCATCTAAAATTAGGAGTTCCAATTATTGTATGTCACATTTATGCAACTTCATTGCTCAAGTAGCTTTATTTTAAACCTTATTCTTTTCTTGGGAGAGGTTTATAAACCTTAATTAGCAAATAGCAATTGTGTAATTAATACAACACCAATTTATACGAGGGAAGACATTCGATGGAACTAATCAATTCCCAAATATCAATATATTTTTTTACACGATGGGATTTCCTGGCTAATTTGTAATCCATAGTGGAAACCCATTTTTTAGAAATTCAATTGTGAATATACTTTTAAAATTCCTAGATTTTGAGAGTTCTTAAGTTCACCTTTGTTCTTCTTTTTTTGCATGATGGAATTTTCCGGGTAATAAATAAACAAAACCTCAAGAAAAACCTTTTACACAGGTGAACTTCATACGTAGCCAAACCATTTAACTAGGCAAAAAGGTTAAAAACTAAAAGAGAACAACAATAGTGAACTTCATAAGTAGCACTATGAATTATTTGACACCCATTGATAGTACGTAATTACCGCTCATTACGAAAATCTTCTAGTTTAAAGATGACTCTCTTCTCTTTTTGTAGCAGAAATAACGAGGCAAAAGGTTTACGAATACATCTAGCAAATAATATCGCAAGGTAATACCATTACATGCTTAATATGATAGGATTTGAGCACAATGACATAATTCTCAAAAAAATTTAAATATTATGAATAACTTTATCGATCTCTTGATAAATATGTAAAATACCTAAATCACAAGAAATTGGATATTTATATTATATCATTTTGATAGAGAGTACCATTCAAAGTCAAGTTTTTCAGGCTATCATTTTTATATACCTTTTTTTTTCTCTTTCAAATATCACGAGAATCATAATGAAAGCTGCCTCCCAAGGACCTCTCAAAAAAATTAATGTACTTTGCATCAGTAAATTACTCAAGTACCATTTTTGTTGTGATTTAATTTTATAATTATGTTTTTAATCAATTTGTTTTAATTAGTCTCATCACAATTCATATTTGCTGATTCATTATACAGAATTATGATTCAACATCACAACGAGCTAGTTTGATCTCAATGATTGCCTTGAACAGATTTACACTCAAATCTTGTAGTAACATCAATTCATCCTTACTGTGATGACAGATCACTTTTTTATTAATTTGTTTATGTTGAAGCAATATGTCTTAACTAACCATAAAATTCCTTAAGTTCCCTTTCAAATGGTATACTCAAATACCCAAAGTTCATTCTTATGAGGTGTATATTCCAACTAGGCATTTAGTATACCTCCATTCCTACAATGCATGATGTTTACTTCTCTACCCCTCTGATTTATCATTAAGAATTCCATTCAATATCACAAGGAGCTAGTTTGATCTTAATGATTCCCTTTATAACATTTATTTATTCTCAATCTTGTGTTAATACGACAATTCATCCTTAATTAGCGCGAGGATGAAACAATATATATCATTTAATCTTAAAGGTTCCTAAATTCCCTTTCAAATGATATGATCAAATACCCCAAAGTCCGGTTATGAGGTGTATTATTTCATTACGCATTTTAATAAACCTCCGTGCCTACAATGCATGATGCTTACTTCTCTACCCCCTCTCCCAACAATCGTTAAAACCCAAAATAATTTATAAATACGCTATTTTTTTCCAAATGTCCATAAAAACATACAACTCCAAGCCCGAAAAAAAAAATGGAGTTATCATCAAAGTTGAGGAGTTTTACAGCGAGGAGACAAAAATCCGGTACTAATTTGTCCGGCTAACCAGACTCCCGTCGAAATTAAACCTTTGTCCAACATCGATGACCAAGAAACTCTACGGATTCAAATCCCCTACATATTTTTTTATAGAAGGTCATCAAGCAAGGATGAAGTTGTTGACCCTGCGAAGGTGATCAAAGAAGCTCTGGCAAAAGCGCTAGTGTTTTACTATCCATTGGCAGGACGGTTAAGAGAACGACCGGCCTGAAAGAAGCTCGTGGTGGAGTGCACCGGAGAAGGCGTGTTGTTCGTGGAGGCGGATGCTGAATTGGCCATGGAAGAGGTTGAAGAAGGGGAACTCATGTCCCTTTTCCACACTTAGATGAGCTCCTCTTTAATGTTCCCGGAAATGATACCATGGTTCATTCTCCCTTGCTTCTTGTACAGGTAATTATATATGTATATATGGTTTTAATAATGGCTTTATCTGATTTAAACAATGATGAATGCAATTTTACAATAACTAGTTAGAACTCTCATTATATGTCGTCTGACGTCTTATATAGAGTCCTTGCACAATTTATTTGCTTGATATCCATATATGCGAGAGTCTTTGCAAAATTTACTGCTCTCTCCGTCCCGAAATTATTATACAGTTTAGATTTTTATTTTTACTACAAATTGAATCAAAAGTCAAAATTTAAACAGGACAATAATTTTGGAATACTATGAGTACATTTTTATGCATAATTCATTTCAAAACAACCTATACTTTTCCTTACATTTGTTATTGATTAAATTTGTCCGACATCATGAATGCCAAAATAATAATCTGATGAACTCTACCAAAAATATCTTGGCAGGTAACACGTCTTCAATGTGGCGGTTTCATCTTAGGTGTTCGCCTTAACCATCCTATGGCTGATTCCCCTGGATCCTCCAATTCATGACATCGATAGCTGAAATAGCCAGAGGAGCCTCCATCCTTCTGTGCTACCGAAATGGATGAGAGAACTCCTTAGTTCCACCGGAAATCCACCTACAATGACTTGCATCCACCGACGTGGTTTCAGACACCGAAAAAGCCCTAGTTCGTTTCGATGACTTGGTCCACAAGTCATTTTTCTTTGGCCCTAGTGAGATTATGGCACTTCGAGCTTCCCTCTCGCCTCATCTCCGTGGTAAGTGCTCCACCGCGGAAGTCCTCGCCGCCTACATTTGGCGCTGTCGTGTCTCCGACCTTCAGGTTGATGAAGCAGAAAAAGTGAGATTTATCAATGCTGTGAGCATTCATTACAGGTCCAATTTGCATCCTCCTTTGCCGGAAGGGTACTACGGGAACGCCTTTGCTTTTCCGGCAGCATTAACCTCGGCCGGAGAGTTGATCAAAAACCCGCTTGATTACGCGGTGGAGTTGGTGATGAATACTAAGGAAAAAGTGACAAATGAGTACGTGAAGTCGATGGTTGACTTGATGGTTCTCAGAAGGCGGCCGCATATTACGCCGGTGAGAAGTTTCTTGGTGGTGAACCTGAGGAGGGTCAGGTTCGATAAGGTGGATTTTGGGTGGGGAGAGCCGGTTTCCGGTGGACTCGCGACCGGCGGGATTGAACACATTCCCGGACTAGCTAGCTGTTTTGTTCCCGCGAAAAATAAGAAGGGAGAGAATGGAACCGTTGTTCCGATGCGCTTACCGGAGTTAGCCATGGAAAGGTTTGTTAGAGAGATGAAAATGGTGGTAAAGGCTAAAAAGGTAGACGTAATTAGGTCTGCATTATGAATAACATAACAAAAAAAAAAATAAATTAAATAACCATACTGGAGTGGAATTAGTCGGAGCATGTGTGATATGTGCTCCACTGTTGTTACTTCATGGTTCTTCCATTTAAAAGAAGTTTGGATGCACCTCTGCATTTAGTTAGAAGTTGAAAATCATTTTGGTGACTCCTTCGTGATGACGTTTACGTGTAGTTTATCTTTTGAAAATAACAAAGCAAGTTTTCAACTTTCAAGGGTCACCCAATTAATGTGTGTGGCTTTACTCCAGTACACTACACTGTAATACAATTAACAGGATATTAAGGTCTCCCCAAAAAGATTAGCAAAACAAGATAATCATTTTGAAACAGAATCAATTGAAATGGAAATTAAACCTTACGAAAATGATACCTTTAAGTGAATCTCAATGAAAATCAAACCCAGTAGCATTTGTCTCCTGATTCTCCAGTAGAATTAATCCAAAAAAATCTCCTGGCTTTACCAGTTGTCCATATTCATCACTCTCACCACTAACTATATATTTTTCTTCATGATCCCTTCAACAATACTTTCCAAATATGCATCCAAGTCTTTTTCAAGCTTCCAAACCATTGATGTGATTAATCCATATATCCTAGCCATGGGATGTAATTACCAACCTTAAAAACTCCCAATTATTCTTGAACTCCCGCTTTCATCTCCCGACTACCTCCTCCTCGGGCCATCCGACAAATTATGTCATTAGTGAATGTCACTAATAGCTGGTATCTTATCCAGCGTCAACGCGATCCCTTCTTCTCGTATGCTTCCGAATAAATTGAAATCTTTTGTTACTTTAAAGTCGAAGAACACATATATTTCTTACTTGTCTCAAGTATTCGCCATAAGGAGCGACAGTTGGATCCTTAAAAGTTGAGATCATGTGCTTTTAGGACCATTCAGTCATAGTAGGAGATGAAATGATGAGTGTAGGTTTGCTGGTCAATTAAGTGAAGGTGTAGCTTGAAACATAATCTTCAGCTAATAATTTTAGGGATTGGTGCGGAAAGAAACCCAGTTGATGAAGGTTTCCGATTATGGGAAGTTTTGGTGGTGAAGGAGGGAGGTTTTTCTTGCTTCCTTTGAGCCAAGTGAAAACAAGGAATGGAATTTGCAAAGAAAACAAGAAGACGATTTCATTTCTTCTTCCATAATTTTGTTGTTCATCTATCCAGGTTTGTCTTGTTTTATAGTGATTTAATATTGATTTTGTTTAACTAACTCCCTCCAATTTTTTTTTTATATGTCTTTCTAGAAAATTCATCAAAAGCAAGAAAACATTAAATAATGTAATTAAAATATAAAAATATCCTTATTTATTTTCTATATAATTCATCACAAACCAATATAAATTTATTATAATATTCAACTTCTCTCTCTTCAACTGTGGGCGAAAACACACTGACTGTGTGTTCTCGACCTTGGCCTCTGACACAAGTCTGCAATGGCAAGGAAGCCAAAGAAAAGAGGGGAGCTGGTAGGAGGTGATGGGAAGCAGGTAGCAGAGGTGGAGAAGGATCAATTGGCGGTGAAGTCAACTCGAACAAGGAAGCTCAGTTCAGCTTGCGATCAGGTAACTCTAATTCAATTTTTGAGGATTTATGCAAGCAAAAAGTAATTGAGGTAGGAGAAAGTTCTAATATTCCAAATGAACCAAGATCTAATAAATTGGAAGGAGGAACGAAACTTGGGGGCCAAAATGTATGAGAAGGATTTGATATGAAAGTGTTACATCAAGCCAAAAAGAAATTAAGGTTCATTGAGCCGGATCTGGTGAATAATCGTGAAATTGTGAAAATTACTAAGGAAGAAATTGAAAGTGAAGTGGAGTATTGGAAAAACTCTGTGATCTGTTATGTCTTGGGTGCTAAACCACCTTTTCCAGTTATGAATGGCTTTATATGTCGTTATTGGAGCAGAAGAGGTGTGGATAAAGTCTTGTTATTGAATAATGGAATTTTTGTGGTAAAATTTCGCTCTATGGAAGATAAGGAGCTAGTGTTGAAGCAAAACATTCACTAATTTGATAATCGTCCATTCATTATTAAGGACTGGGATGTGAGGAAAGGTATCAAACTGGAAGAATTAAGCTCAGTTCCTGTATGGATTCAATTGCCTGGTTTGCAGCTTAGATACTAGAATGAAACATCCCTCAGTAGGATTGCCAGCATGATAGGCAAACCAATCGAGATGGATGACTTGACTGAAAACAAGCTAAGAGCGGCATATGCAAGAATACTAGTTGATGTTGAATTCAGAGATAAACTGAAGGAAGCACTGTGGTATGAAGATGAATGTGGTGTAGTACAGGAGTAGAAAGTAGTATATGAGTGGAAGCCAATCAAATGTGATAATTGCAGGGGATATGGTCATGAGAAAACACAATGCAGGAAGCCAGTTGAACAAAAGTGGAGTCCTAAATCAGTTGACAAGCAGAAGCAAGTGATTCAGGAAAGCAAGCCAACTGAAATAAAGAATCCACTTAATAATAATGATAAGAGCCCAATGAAGAGCATTTATGTCAAGTCCAGATCAAAGAATTCCAGTCCAGCAGGATCTCCTAGGAAAACAGCTGAATCTAGTATACAAATACTAAATCAGAAAGGTATCGAAGTGGCCGAAGGAAGAGGTGGTGATAAGAGAAAATCCATTAATATATATATCAAGGATCTAGTAACCCTGATCCAGGGCCTAGGATCCATGAATAATATACTATCATGGAATATAAGGGGACTTAATAGTCCCCTGAAACACAGGGAGGTAGATAATTGCCTTGCTGTGAATAGAGCAGGAGTTATGGGATTATTAGAAACAAAGTTACAAGGAGACAAGGTGAAGGAGCTATTAGAAAGAAGACGGTATCAGTTTGGGTATATAAGTAACTATGAAAATCATGAGAAGGGAAGAATCTTATTAATGTGGAAGAGGGATGACTATGTTGTTAGAGTGGAAAAGGTGGATAAGCAATTCATGCACTGTCACTTTACTGAGCAAGATAGTAAAAAAAAAGTACTACATCACTCTGGTATATGCTGATTACTTAGCTCAGGGAAGATTTAGACTATGGGAACAACTTCAGAATATGGCAAATGGCATTCAAGAAGAGTGGCTCATGGTTGGTGATTTTAACTGTATCTTGAACCAAGAAGAAAGAATGGGAAGCAGAGAAGTGTTGAATAATGATTCTGATAAATTTAAGCAGATGGTGGAATACTGTAAACTATGGGAATTACCAACTCAGGGTGGGATTTACTTGGAATAATAAACAATATGGTGATATGAGGATTGTGTCCAAATTAGACAGAGCATTTGTCATTTGGAAATGGTTGACAGAATTTCCTGAGTCTTATAATAATGTGTTATCAGCTGGCATATCAGATCACAACTGCTTAATGGTGAAGTGGGGAGAAGAGTATGTTGGTGAGAAGAAGTCATTCAGGTTTTTTAATATGTGGTTACAGGATCCTAAATGTGCTTCTATAGTTAGACAACATTGGCAAATGGAAGTAAGAGGATGTAGACAGTTTCAGCTGGTACAAAAGTAGAAACCACTGAAGAGGCATTTGAAAGAACTTAACAAAAGGAAATTCTCAGGAATTGAGGAGAAAGAACTAAAAAGTAAAAAGTGTTTGGAAGAGGTGCAAGAGAGATTGAAGACTGATCCTTTTAATCTACATTGGCAACAGGTAGAGAAAGAGGCTACTATGGAGTATGTTCTGGCAAGCAAGGCAGTGATGAGTTATTATAGCCAAAAGTTAAAGGAGAAGTGGTATCAGGAGGGAGATTTGAACACAAAATACTTTCATGCCAGCCTTAAACAGAAGATTGGGAGGAATAAAATCAGATCTTTCACTGATGAGAATGGTAATCTTGTAGATGATAGAGAAAAGGTTGAAGAGCATTTCTTGAATTATTCCAAGTCTCTTCTTGGCACTATAGTATCCAGATCAACTATCCAAAGTGGAGTTATTAGTTCAGGAGCTAAACTGTCCACATCACAGCAACTCAGGCTGACTGATAAGTTCACCAAGGAAGATGTGAAGAGTGCAATGTTCAGCATTGACATTAACAAAAGTCCAGGTCCTGATGGATATAACAGTGGCTTTTATAGAAGCTTGTGGAAGATAATAGAGGATGATGTGTGTGAGGCAATGTTGGAATTTTTCAAAACTGGGAGAATTTTGAAGCAATTCAATGCCACTCTGATAGCACTAATCCCAAAAGTAACAGTGCCTAGAGATGCAACTGAACACAGGCCTATTGCATGTTGCAATACAGTGTATAAGTGCATTTTAAAGCTGATATGCCAAAGGCTGAGTACAGTATTGGTGGAATTAATTGATATTAATCAAGGAGCATTTGTGAAGGGAGAACTATTCTGCAAAACATATTGTTGACTCAGGAATTGGTAAGAATGTACAACAGGAAGAATGTTAAACCCAGTTGTCTGTTGAAAGTAGACTTGAGAAAGGCCTATGACTCTATCCATTGGGAGTTTATAGAGGAGTTATTACATGAATTTGGCTTTCCTCCAAAGGTTATTGGTTGGATTATGGAATGCATTACCTCAGCTTCATTTTCACTGAATATAAATGGTAGCAGCACTGGATTCTTTCAAGGGAAAAGAGGACTTAGACAAGGTGATCCTATGTCCCCTCTTTTATTTGTGATGGTAATGGAATATTTGACCAGATTATTTAAGTTGGAAGCAGAAAAGGAAGGATTTCAATTTCATGCATACTGTTAAAAATTGAAGATTACCTCCCTTAGTTTTGCTGATGACTTGATCATTTTGTGTGGTGCTGATGTGGCTACTGTGTCAAGAGTGAAGGCTGTACTGATGAGATTTGAAGCAACAACAGGGCTGAGAGTGAATATTAGCAAGTCAAATCTTTATGTGGCAGGAGTGTCAGTTAAGATGGCAGCTGATATTCAAGTTGTTGTGGGTTTTGATAGAGGAGAGTTTCCAATGAAATATTTGGGGATGCCAATAACACCAACAGCTTGGAAAAAGGATGAATGCCAAAAGATGGTGGATAAAGTGACTGCAAGAATCAAGTGCTGGTCCTCTAAATACCTGTCTTATTCTGGCAGAACATTGCTGATTAATGTTGTACTAATGAATCTGAATTCTTACTGGACCAGTGTTTTCTTAATACCACAGAGTGTGATCCAAGACATTACCAAAGTCTGTAGGAACTTTCTATGGGGCAACAAGGAAACAGGGAAGAAATTATCATTGGTGGCATGGCAGGATTTATGTAGAATGAAGTCAGAAGGTGGATTGAATATTAAGGAACCATGTGTTTGGAATTAAGCACTAATTGGGAAGCAGCTATGGAACCTGAGTAATATGAAGAAAAGTTTATGGGTTAAATGGATGCATATTTACTACGTGAAAGAGAGATAAATATGGGATTGCTTGGCACCTAAAGATAGCAGCTGGCACTGGAAAAAATTAATCAAAGTTAAAGAAGAGCTTAAACCAGGAATCATCAGTGGTATATGGCAAGGAAATGGAGGGAAAAGGTATACTGCCAGAAGTGGATATGATTGGCTTAGAGGAGGAAGAAGTAAAGATTATTCAGCAAGCATAGTATAGAGTGTATACTCAGTTTCCAAACACAGTTTCATCTGCTGGTTAGCATGGAGGAACAGACTGGCCACCTCAAACAGATTGAAGCAGATCAAAGTCCTTCCTGATGATCAGGTATGCATTTTATGTTTAAAAGAGATAGAAACAGTCCAGCATTTGTTCTTCAAGTGTGAGTTTTATCAGGCAATGCTGAAAAAGGTGAAGGAATCGCTGCACGTGAATGCTACAATAGACTATCTCAATGTGAAGGGAATTGTGAAAATATGGAGACATAAGGAGATGCAAAGAGAATAATGTATGTTGTTTTGAATACAACTGTCTATCATCTATGGTTAGAGAGAAATGGGAGGAGGTTTAGGAATGTATTATCATCATCAAAAATGTGTTGGTGTAGGCTAAAACAGGAAATTACTTAGAGGCTCTTGCATTGTTTGAAAAACAAGAAAATGAAGGAGATGGAATTTCAGTACTTAAAAAGAATTGGACTAAACTTAGATGGTATAGGCAAGATTTCTTGTACTTAAAGATTTGTATAGTTTCTTTTTGTGAAGTTGATCAATACAAGTTTACCATTTACCAAAAAAAATATATATATATATAAATTCATTATAAATATTGTTTCATTCCCAATGCAGGAGTAACATTAGTAAAAAGTGGTCAAATGTGTCACGATTTGTGAAAACGATGTATATTTAAAAAAATTCACCAAACTGTAAAACGACATATATTTCAAAATAGAGGGAGTAGCCTTAGAGAATTAGCCATCCATATCATGTTATATGATCGTCATCATTGACATTATTTTGCAGCTGATCGATTTCATGAGTTTTGGCTCTTCTTCCAGAGTTGCTTTGCACACGGTAATTTTTTTTTGGGGGAGAGGTGGGGTGTCTTTTTTTTTAATCATTAGGATGCCTGTAATGGTACATAAAAGTTTTTTCAAATATATATATATATATATATATATATATTCACCTATAAAGCCACTCTTAACTACGTTTAGCAGAGTGAATATTTTAGTCCTCAATTTATTTTCTTTATCGGTAATAAGTAACAACAGCACATGGCCCAAGTAATTGGACATTTTTGTAGAAGGGGAGGAAGAGTACCCATTATGCAAAAAATGTGTGTGTGTGTGTGTGTGTGTGTGTGTTTATCCTTCTAAAGCCTGTTGGAGAAGTCGTCCAGTGTTGGCATTTCACAAGAATGTGCCATAAGTGATAAGCCCATCCAAATTCCTATAAACACCGATGTTAATTGTGAGGATCCTGTCTGAATAAAACCTGGTTTCGAATCCGATCCCGGTCTCCGTTGAATTTCTGTGAGGTCTACTTGTCCACTCTGGTCACTTTGTATTGTCATGCCAAGTTAATTTAGGGTAGTTGGTTTTAGCAAGCTTTTTTTAGAAGGAGAGAAAATAACACCTTTTTCATAAAATAAAATTTTAAAAAAAAAACAGGGAAATTAAGTGGAAAAAATGGCTATATTGCTGATTCCGAGGAAATAACATCTAGCTTTATTTAAGTGCCGGAACACTCCATTAATTTAAAAAAGTTCTCATATATGTAATTCAACCCTTTTTTACTTTCGGGGCCAAAATAGTTTCAAACGTAGTCTATGTACTGCGCATTTTGGTGAAAAGAAAACGTTTTTTAAAACATGCACAGAAAACTCTTTTTTACTTCCTATCAACGATGGGGTGACTTGTGGTGCTTTTTTCATGAAAACTATGTTATGTTTCGGCAAGCATAATGCATTGTCCCGGGTCCATTAATTAATTTAGATTTAACTTTTAATTTCTTTGATAAAAAAATGAAATTATTAAAAAGAAAATTACATGCAACTGCAATTAGTGCAACACGTAAGGTTAATTTGTCTGATTTCAGGAAAAGTCAACTGACTATTTGCAGTTGATCCTAGCTAGCTGTTATTATTATTTGGGAGCAATTGTGAACCAATATTATTGCCAGTGCTAAATAGGTGGGTTAGTATTGAGTTCACAAGCATTTATGCATTTCTCACATTTCAGGTCTAACAAATCAAATCAGATTTTCTGTGGCGTTTTCAGCAGTAAACTCATATTAAATTGGCCAAAACCACTTTGTCTTCAAACTCAATATATACTACTCCCTTCGTCTCACAAAATTAGTCCACATTAAGTTTTGAGTTGTGTACTATTTTTTATACAAATTTGAAAACTCAATGTGAACTATTTTTTTGGAACGGATGTAGTAATATCTAACAAAATCATAAATGAGATATTATTTGATAACCGAATAGATACATATCAAACTATAATGATCGTGACATAAAAGGGGAGAAAAAAAACACCAAAGAGGCAAAGATGTAGAAAATGTTTTTCCCTAACCAAGCTTTCTTGAATATCACTGTTGCTTATTGTTCCGTTCTTAGTTTGATGCAAGTGATTATGCGTTCTTTACGGGAGATTGTCAAATAAACATTACAAGAATCTTGTTCGTCAATTAGCCAATTGTTATGTGATTTAATCATATCAATCTCTTTTTTGGCTTTTTGGTGGTCGGCTTCCACGTAATTGAGTACTTACGTGTATGCACATCAACCCCTATCTTGATTAATGCTGTTGGTGCAAATTTTAGATGTACATTTATAGGATTTGCTTTGTCACAATCGTGTATTTTCATTTTCATGGAGAATTCCTGTTAATTCTCATTGTGTCATCACATAATTTTCAATAAATTCTCCTTAAAGCTGTAAAATATCTTTAATAAATTAAAGTAATTTCTTGATACTAGCTGATTAGCTTGCTTCAATCTTATGTCATTGTCGACCTTGTTGTTCTTGTCGCTTGACAGTGCAGGTCAAACACGTAATTCTTGTAGTTAATGTCAAGCATAAAATATAAAAGAAAAAATGAAGAGAAAAAGAGAAAATTCATCAATTTTGACTAGCAGGCCCCCAAATGGTCAAATGTAAGCAAGATAAAAAAACAATCTAAGAAGAAACCATTGAAGAGATAGTATTGAATCCTGATTGATGAAATCCAGCTCATAATTTGCCTCCCCGTATTTAGTTTCCGGTGAATAAACTTTTAATCATTCCATGAAGATATTTTCTGCAGTTTTTGGTAGTATCATTTTGAAGCAATTCCTATACATTATTTAAATGTCCCGAACGATTGTCTAGTGTACTAATACAATAATCATTTTGGTTAATACGGAAGGGTTACTTGGTTTGGTTTAATGTCTTTTTCCAAACACTTGTTTTTTCTAAAAAAAAAATTAAGTGTAATTTATTTCATTATAAGTAATATTACATGAATTCAATTGCAAATGGAGCTGGAAAAGTCATCATTGATAATTCTTTCAGCTATGTGCTTATAATAGATATTAGATCAAAATGACTCATTAAATTCTGACGCTTCTTAATTTTGGTGAAGTTGCCGGAGATCAATACATCAGTGCACCAATGCATCTTGGGTCGTACTACTTAAACAATCTCTCTGTATTGGAATATAGAAGTAAGGCTGCATTGACTCTCAGATCTCAACCGAGTTGAGAATATACTAGATATATTATTGTTGGTGTATATGTAATATTGCATGAAGATATAAGGTGTTTGTTCTTCTATTGACTGTGTCGGGGGGTAATTTTTCAAAATAGCTTTTGATTAGACTTTGATTGGATTAATTATTGAAAAATGTAGAGAGGAAATAGAGACCAATATATAGAAGATCATCAGCAAAGCGTTTATGGTGGACGTAATTGTACGACTAATGTAATGATATGAAGTCTGAACCTAGTTTTACTCATTCAAGAAATTGATTAAAGCTATTATTTCAGTGTTCTCTTTTGTTTCTAGAAAAAAAAAAGAAAAAAAAAAGAAGTCAACTTTCACATTCTTCCTCCTCTTCTTTCCCTTTTTTTTTTTAAAAAAAAATTATAATTTGTCTTTCCCAAAAGAATTAAAGTATCTACCGTTTTACATGACATATGGGTACAATTTACAATGTAGGAGAAGCTTTATACCTTCGTGTTAGATAGGACTAGCCCTCCGAAACCGACAAGTGAGATTATAGAACAAAATGCACAAGTGAGATTATGGAACAAAATGCAAGAAATCACGCGGCAGTTTGGCTCTTCAAACAGTATGCAATGAAAGGCCATAGTGGCTAGTTGACGGATTTACCCATGATTCTCTCAAGCCTAACCCTAGAACTGACGACTTCACGTCTTCTTCTTGGCCTTCATGGCCGGCGATCAGCCGCCGGCAGCCCCCCCAAAGTCGCCAAATACTTTCGCATCCTTCTTCCAAAAGCCCTCCCCGTCTGCGGCAACCCAACCCTCTCTAATTAAATAAGTAAAATTTATCAATGGCACTCCTACATTGGAGTATGAAGATGATGAGTTCGCGAAACTTGTAGCTCCACATTGGTTGAGTCTTGTGGGAAAATTCTTGTATGGCCGACCCAAAATGGACGAGATTCACGAGTTCAAGAGGATTAGTTTCAATAGTGGCACATTGGACCTCATGAACCCTAGACACATTCTAATCTAATTTGGGGAAGAAGATGATTATCAGCGATGTTGGATTAGAACGTTTTGGAATATTTTGGGGTTCTCAATGCGTACTTTGAAATGGACGCCGGGTTTCCACTTTGAGGAAGATCCACCCGTAGTCCCGATTTGGGTTTTATTTTATGATTTGCCAGTAGAATTGTTGCATCTGGAAGTCATATACTCGATGGCAACCGCTATAGGCAACAATTGAAGGTTAATACTCCTACAATGAATATGATGAGGCCATCAGTAGCGCTTTTGTGTTAAAGTCGACCTCTTGATGGATCTCCCGAAATCTGTGAAAATTGGCAAGAAGGGCCGAAAGCACTAGCAAGTATTTACGTATAAATATATCCCATCATATTGCTCCAAATGTTGCAAGATTGGACACAAGGTAACTGAATGCAGGGTTGGAAAACCACCACCGCCGGGTTTGAATGAATCTGTGAAGGAGAATGTTTTAGGTTTGAAGAAAAAAAGAATTAAACTGCAGCAACAAAAGGTGACTTGGGGATCTAAACGTCATAAGGACGACTCAAGTGTTGAAGTAGAGATCCTGCAAATGCAAGCTGTCGCGCCCAATGAGTTGCAACCGGCTCAGTCGCAAACCCTAGCGGTGCAAACCCTAGAGGCGCACGATAGTGGATCAACTTCGGGGTTGTCTCTCAAGGAGAAAAGTAATATTCCGATTGACGTTTTGGCTAGTCCACCTTCAGCCTCCGAGGGTTAGAAAATGGATGTATCTGTTGATCAAGGGAATGAACAAACGCAAGAATCTTTGCGCTCTATGGATGCCGCGATTGATTCTGTTCCTCCGTCGGGAATCATCCCTTCCATGGCTATCTCCAACCGCTTTGCTGCTCTTGATGTTACTGAGGAAGAGTTGACTAAGAATCAGAAAACTACTGAAGACGAAGAGGAGGAAGAAAAGGTTGAAAATATTTTTACTGAAGGAACTCTACTGAAATCACAATTCCGCATGATATAGAAAGGCAGAATGATGAGATTGTTGATGATCCGCAGGAGATGCCTTTACTCGGAGGTGCAGGTCCATTGGATGTTGGGAGATGTTTTGATGATGGATATATAGCAAAAGCGTCTGCTGGTCAGGAGTTAGAATCTGTGGAGAGGGAAATTTGGTGTGATGGCGATGCCGATGACATATCTGAATCGCAAATAGAAGGCTCAGTGCATAAGAAACGCGGACGTAAATCAAAGGATGAAAAGCTAAAGCTGCTAGATGGGGTGGTTCCAGGGCGGTCTTCGAGAATGCGATAGATGGTTACTTCTTTTTCATCTGTTTATGATGTTAAGTCAAATAATTTGGAACATTAGAGGAATAAAGAATCAAGCGTCACAAAGACCCTTGAGGTCGTTAATTCAAAGATATAGAGTGTCCTTTTTAATAATCTTGGAGCCTATGTTGGATTTGGGTCAGATTGATAGCATAAGGCAGGAGTTAAACTTCGATACTGCATTCCATTCAAATTCCAGCAAAATTTGGGTCTTCAGTCAGCGAGAATTTACTCTTACAATGTTGGAGGAGGATAATCAAGTGCTACACTTTGAAGTGACTCATGTTAACATTGCTGAAAAGTTCTATCTTTCGGCGGTGTATGCAAAAACCAATAGAGTGGCGCGTCAGCCCCTGTGAAGAAACTTAATTGCATTCAAACAGAAATTTTTGCAAACTCACCTTGGATGGTGGCTGGGGATTTTAATGTTATTCGGTCCTTAGATGAATATTCCGGCTCTTCAGTTCAAGATCATACGGCCTTGTCGGAGTTTAATGATTGCATTTTTAGTGTGATCTTCTTGAGCTTCCAACAGTAGGGGAAGAATTTACATGGGGCGGCAATAGAACCACAAGTTGGGTGAGTAAAAAACTTGATAGAATATTGATCTCTAAGGAATAGAATGATTATTTTCCAAGCTCCTCTGCTGAGAACTTGAATAGAACCATCTCTGGTAGTCCTTTGTTGCATCTTTTTGCTGCGCAAGGGGAAAGCAAGCCAAAGGTCTTTTGGTTTCAGAAAATGTGGTTGCGACGGGATGACTTCAGGAAGATTGTTCAATCTTGTGGGACCAGACAATAGAGCAAACTGGCATGCTCCACTTCTCCCTTAAATTCAGTCGATTGAAGATGAAGTTGAAAGAATGGAATAAAGAAGTGTTTGGAGATGTTTTTGACAATTTAAAGTTGGAAGTGGGACTGTACAGCAACTTGAAAATGCTCATGATTTGTCTAGATCAAATAAAGACCGAGTTGCTCTTAATGAAGATAAAGCTAGATTGCTGCTAAGGCTTAAGGAGCGTGATCATTTCTGGTCGCAGAAGATGAAGCTTAAATGGTTAAAAGAGGAGGACGCTAACACAATCTTTTTTCATGCTACTTTGAAGGAAAGAAGAATCAAGCAAAGTATATTTAAAATTCAATCGGAGGATGGTAGAATGTTAACCTCCAGTGCTGAAATTGATCAAGAGGCGATGGGTTTTTTTAAAATCTTATGAATGAACCTGAGGATGAAGAGGATAGTGAAGAATCACAAGCTTTATTTTTGGAACATATACCTTCAGTTTTGTTGCAAGAAAATGTGCACATGTTGCTGAGACAAGTTACTAAAGAGGAGATTAAGGAGTCGGTTTTTAACCTGAGTGAAGATAGTGTACCTGGGATTGACAGTTTTGGAGGAACTTTTTATAGATCATGTTCGGAAATTATTGAAAATGATCTTTGGTCGGCTTGCCAGGAGTTTATGATTGGAATTCCAATACCTAGAGCTATTTCAAGTACACTCATCACTCTCATTCCAAAGAAAGCCGCGGTTAATACCTTTTCAAATTATAGACCCATCAGTTTGTGTAATTTCCTAAATAAAGTCTTCACTAAGGTCCTCACTGAAAGACTGAAAAAAGTTCTACCGAAACTCATATCGGAGGAGCAATCGGCCTTTTTGGAGGGGCGAGATATCTTTGATAATGTACTTTTTGCCCAAGATCTATGCCAATTTATTAACCGGAAGTATGAGGGTAGGAATTTTGTTTTGAAATTGGACATGATGAAGGCATTTGATAGAGTAAAATGGAGCTTTTTGGAGAAGGTTATGCTTAAGTTTGGCTTCCTGAGAGCTTTTGTTGTCTTGATCATGAACAACTTGCGTTCGAGCTGGTTTTCAATCATGATTAATGGTGGTCCGGTGGGCTATTTTCAGTCATCTCGAGGAATAAAACAAGGAGATCCTTTATCTCCGCATTTATTTCTTTTAGTTTCGGAGGCAATGATGAGAAGGCTCAAGTTTTTAGTTGATTCGGGAAGTGTGGCTGTTTATGGTGTTCCTTCAAGCTCCATGGTTGTCTTTCACCTTGCTTTTGCGGATGATCTCATCCTTTTCTCTCAGGGGTTGAAAAGATCTTTGCATTCTCTAAATCCTTTTTTCCATGACTATGAATGTGCTTCTGGCCAACGAATTAATCGACAAAAAAGCTCGTTCATGATTGTGGATAATTGCCCAGCGTGGAGGAGAAATTATTCAAAACGCTTAAGGGATTCAAAAAGGGGACTTCCCTTTTGTTTATCTTGGATACCGTTTGTTTTAGGAAAGGCGCAAGGCTGCTATATATCAATTCCTGTTGGATAGCATGGCTAAGAAGTTTTTGAGTTGGAGGAATAAGCTTTTAAGCCAAGGTGGATGACTCATTTTGATCAAACATGTTTTGGCTTCCATGCCAATTCATGTTTTCTCTGCCATTCCGCCACCGAAATCAGTTATACAAAAAATAGAAGAAATATGTCAAAGGTTTCTGTGGAGGGGTGCAAATGACAATCGGAAGAGGCATTGGAGGGCTTGGAAGAGATTAACTTTTCCAGTTTTGGAAAATGGACTTGGAATCAGAAGCTTGCAAGACACCATTGATGCTTTGACCATTAAACTGTGCTGGAAATGGAAGCAACAAAGGGGCATTTGGAGCAGGTTTTTGAGTTCTTTATCACATTCGGCAAGAGAAAGAACATCATGGAAACGAATTATCAAGGTTGAGTAGTGCGCAATCCGTAATACACGTATTATTATGCGGTGCGGCAATGTTTCTTTCTGGCACGACAATTGGTCGCCGTTTGGAGTGCTCAGTGATGGGCTTCATGAAGACATTCTTTTTCCAAAGATTAGTGTCAAGGACTTCTTTCTTGATAGGGAGAATTTGCTGAATGCGATTCAGGATTTCATTCCAACGCGAGTTGCTCAATTTCTTGCTGACTTTGTTCATGATTTTTAGGTTGATGATGATTTGCTTTTCTGGACATGTACCTCTAGTGGAGACTGTACAGTCAAAATAGCTTATGAGGTTATACGATGTTGGCAATTGGAGGAAAGGTGGATGACAAATGTGTGGAACTCGATCACCCTAGTGAAGGTATCGATTTTTTTGTGGCGGCTGTGAAACAATTTGTTGGCTTTTCCTAAATTTTTGGCTAGAATGCGGATCAATATCTCGCTTACTGTTTGTTACCTTTGTTTTGCAAATTCTGATGGCCTTAGCCATTGCTTTACTGATTGCTCATTTAGTCGAAAAGTATGGTCGCATTTTGCTGCGTTAATCAGGATTAATGTAGTAGGGACCCAAACCCTAGACATGATGCTTAAGAAATGGTGGATAAAGAGGGATACGAAGACTGCTCATGGCGTATTTCGTATGATTCTTCTGTCTATTATCCTCTAGGAAATTTGGAAAGCTCGCAACAAGGGAATCTATGAAGGAATTAGGGCTGATTTTTAGACCATGGTGCATGCGATACTGGACCAAGTTCATTTTATCATGATGATACACAATTTCATGGTTCGCAGTGAGGAAGAAAAGGGTTTTTTCCAGAACCTCCTTGGTGTTAACCTAAGTCAAATTATTCGGCCTAGTGGTATGGATACCCCCGGCAGCTGGCTGTTATGTTTTAAACACGGATGGTTCGTCACGATTACAGGAGTCAGGTTATGGATTTGTGATCCGGGGGCCGGTGGTATCTTTTTGGAGAAGGTGGGTATCTGGGAGACGGAGACAGCTTTAAAGTTGAAGTCTATGGTACTCTTTTTGGCTTAAGGAAATGTGATTGTTTGGGGCTTTCAAATGTGACACTTCAAACGGACAACAAAGCCCTATCTGATGTCTTGCATTCAAGTAAGGGTTTACTGTGGTCTTATTATGAGATTTTGCAAGATATGCTTTTTATCATACAGAAGAACAATTACAAGGTTACACTTATACACAAGGAGGCTAATTCGGTTGCTGATAGATTAGCAAAAGGTGCATCAAATGGTTTCTCGGAATCATGTGCTAGTCTAGAATTTCTTCCAAGAGTTGTAAAAGGGTTGTTGATTTTAGATCAATCTTCCTTGTCATATCACGTCTGACTTAATGTATTATGGGTAAGTCTTTGCACTGCCTGTTTTCAGCTATTCAGAGAAATGGAATAAAATAAGGGAGGATGGAACTAGGGAACTATATATTATATATGTCTATCCCTTGGGTAGACCCTTTGAATGCATTATACTATACAACATTGATTATCTCAAAAATTTACTTCTTAGGTATACCCTTTGAGTTTTTTTGAGGTAATTGGAACCTGAATGTCATCTTTCTTTTGTTTTTGTTAAAAAAAAAAAATGAAAGGCCTCCACAAAAATAATAAAATGTGGTTTACTATTAGATTGGCTAGAGTCATCTACAAATTTTAAAGAAAAAAAACTATGACGAGTCCGGATTGAACCCTGGTCTTATTGGGCCTAGGATTAGATTACTAAAAGGATAAGTCACCGCATAAACTTATTCCGACTAGGTTTAAGAAAACGGGTAACACCACCTCTATATAAAGAGGCGGTGCCTCTCTCATAATTCATATTTTCTACCTATCTTCTACACTTCATACACACGCACAACCACCCCTCTCCCTATTCTTTCTATTCCCTTATTGACTTAAATATCGAGAGTCGGGAGACACCCGTCTATCTTGTAGGTTTTAGACCGTCCGCTGCCACATAGATCATCGTCGCCACCTGTCCTGAGCACCGTGCAGGTCCATGCTTCGTCAAACTACTAATTAAGTATTGTTTGATTTAGAAAAGTAATATTCGTAAAATGTTATGCTTATTCGTAAGATTTAAGCACTGTACCTGTAAGTATCGTCAAATACCAATACAATCGTTGCTACGGTAAAAAGAAAAAAAAAAGGGAAGGCAAAAGTAAAAGAAAAAGTAAATAGATGAACATTACCTCATTCTTTTAGAAAGAAATGAAAGGGCAAAAAAAAAAGGTTTCATAGAGTAAGGATTACTCATGCAGTTGCCCTGTGAGTCACGCATTATGACTTGGACTCAAAGTCTCCAAACTTAAATAAATAAAACGGCCCATGCTGTAATATTAATTTGGGACAACAGTTTTCTGTGTCTTCTACAACCCGTCGACAAAGAGGGCACCACACAATTATTTTGCGATTGCTCATTCTCAAAATGTAAATCGGTTTTTTATTAATATTATATCTGGCGTCCGAAAGTTACTGTTCGACAAATTTTTTATAAAAGAAAGTAATTGATTGTTATTGATTTTTTTCCTTGTATTTTACTTTATGAGTTCCCTTAGTCATTCACTACTTGAAAACAAAAGAAGTTGCTGAATAGGAAAGCAGCACAAGCTACATAAGTATAGCTAGCTATATAGCCCACTTTTTCATTCAAAAAAAGGAGGAGATTCTAATAAGATTAGCCATAAATAAAGAGCTATAATAAGCATAATAGCCTGCCTAACCTCTTTCCAACGAAGAGAATATGAATATTCTTTAGTTGAAGTAGTTAAATTATAGCCTTAGTGAGCTCAAGCTAACTGTCGCTGGCTTCTATCTGTCTACTTAATAATTTTCCATCAAAAGTAATAAATAATTAAAACCACATGCATTTGTGCTAGTACTATTATATATTTACTACAAATCTTAATATAATTCCTCTACATCCAAAACAAGTATTATAAAACCGTAAAGTTGATTAGGGTTTCCCATATATCATTTACTTTTACACCATAATTTTCATTATCTCTTACGTTTTGGAATGAAAAAGGATAGTAGATTTGAACAGGGGAAAAGGTTGTATTCTGATGGCAAACGTTTAGATATAGAGATCGACAAAATATATGACGATATTGGAAAAAGGAAAACTGGATAGAATAGACGGTGTAAGCATTTGCTGATTTGAGGTCAAGATTGTGCATGAAGAATTTGCCAAAATGCCCAATCAAATAAATGCAACTATAAAAGAAGTTCTCTAAATTAATTTCAATACACCAATTGAAATATTTTCATTGAATGTTGATGCCGGTTTGTCAAAAGATGTAGTTGTAATGTAACCAATTTGGCCCTCACTAATTTATTGACAGCCACATTTAGAAAAGGATCAGCACATGTGCTAGCTTTTTGCCTTTCTTTGTCCTATCAAAATCACACATATTCCGCTCGAACATTTAATACTTTTGGGAGGTGGAGTCGATAAAAGGCATAAATCCATCAGCAACATCAACCTCTTGTAAAACAACTAGTATATATAATTAAGTGGGGAAAAAGAAGAAGTGAAATTATTCATATATACAATTACATCCTAATTACTACAATCACCTTATGCTTAGAACATTCATTATGCAAATACAGGTGTTTATGGTTTCTCTTGGTAGCTGAAACCAAATTGTCACTTGATAAATGTTAGGAACATGGAATATCAGCGCTTTTTCTTCAGTAAGAAAAGAAATCGCTTATTTTTCAGACGGCCAATCTAAATTAAGACTAAAACTTTCTACATTATACTTAATTAATTCGTCTAGAAATATCCGAAAAAACATACTCCTCCGTTCTGAAATTATTGTCTAATTTGAAATTTATTTTTAGCACAAATTAAACTAAAAGTGAAAACCCAAAGTGAACAATAATTTGGGACGGAGGAAGTATATAGGAGAACACAAGCCAATCTCCACCCGTACAATTGATCTCTAATTTTGTTCAAAATTTGCAGGTTGAGTTCTAAAATTCCATATTAGGTCCTCTTTGGCATCAATAATTCAAAGAACTAACATAAAAAGAAGAAGGAATTAAAGAAAGAGAGGATAGGAACCATAAAAGGCAAAAATTCTAGTTGAGGAGTATACTATACATTTTTTTGGTCAAAAAAAACAAATAGTGGAGATTTTTGGTAGTCATAATTAATTTGTCCTACGACATTGAGTCCATTGGGTAAGAAGTTAAAATAGTAGGGTGGTACGAGATTCCACCTAGAAATGTAATCTAGTAAAAAATCATCGGTGCAATAGTCGTTTTCAAGTTAAAGTTGAAAATTGCAATTTCTAAAATTTTCACCAAAATTCAATTTGGTTGGTAATTCCTGCAGTTGTCTTCATATGAAATTTGGTTGTTAGTTCTTTGTTTAATTTGGAACAAATTTATGTACCTTTAGTAGTTATAACTTTATCTTTGGTGGAAAAACATTTATTGTAATCTTGGTAAGTGGTAATTGGTAGTAGGAAGCGACTTTTAATCCATTCAAAACTAAAGTTTTTTTTTTTCAAATCAAATTGCCTCCAACTTGGTTTTTTCTTTTCCTATAGAAATCAAATTTCTCACATGAAGGCGCTTCAAAAGATTAATGTTTCTTTCTGGAAAAAGACATCATCATGCATGTTTATAGAAGATAAGATATGTGTATCAGCAATATTTGAAAGTAATAAAAGCAATAACGCTGTATGTGATATTTGAAGTCACTATCTTTATTAATCCAGATTTGAGTGAGGAAATTCCTACAAAAATCTAGATTATATTTTTGGATCCTTTCTGACATAAATCAAACATCATGTGTAGCAAATTTAGGCCATTAATGTTGTGATTTACACATACCAACAAAGATAGATATTTAATTCCGTTCATATAAACAACATTCAAATTTGTACTCTTAGTTCTGTAATATAATCAACTTTGCCGTACTCAACAATATAGTGGCTTTAAATTGTTATTTCAGCAATGTTCGAAAGTAGTCCATGTATTCCTGTAAAAAAATTATTATTATTATTATTTCAGAACAAAGAGAATAAAAGATAATGTAAATTAAACTGTTAGAAGTAATTTTTTTTAGGCTTTAAAATTTTAGCCAGAATTAGTAGTTCTCAAAACTTATTAACTTAGGTACATGTACTATATACTTGTGGTTTAAAATTATTATTCTGATTAATCTAGATTTGAGTCAAATAATATTAATATGATATAGATCCGATTTTGGATCCAAAGCCTTTTTATTTAAATCCAATAACATGTGCAAAATTTAACTCATTAACGTTGTAATTTACAGACACCAACAAAGATACTGATTTAATTATGTGCATAAAAACAACATTAGAATTGTACTTTCACTTCTGTAATAGAATCAACAATACTGTACTTAGCTGCTCTCCATGTGTACCACAGCATTAAATTTTGGAAGTTGGAATCTCAACATATTTTATACATTAGATTTTGGAATCATCATAGAAGACTGTGCCACCAAGGCGCACTTCATAAGTTCTTATAGGCCAGGGGCTTTCGAATTTTTGTATGTACTATTCAGCCACTATACAAATTTTCTTTCGAATTGCTAGGTTCGCATTATGCAGCACATCACATCACAACTAGCAATAAAAGGGCCAACAGCCTTCGTGACATATCTGCATGAATACGATATTATCATCTATTGTATATTAACTGTATTTGTAAATTCAAATAATCTCATTTTATTGATAATTAATCATATCATCAATGGTTATAGTTTTTTAATCATTTTCAAATTAGAACAGATCGTATATAACATGTTTAAGACGTAATAGCTGATAAGTAATAAGCGAGATAACATGAACCAATTTGATATAGTGCGCAAAAAAATATATATATACATAGAGAGATTCAATGTAACAAAATGATTGAAAATCAAGTATATCATATATCAACACTTCTGCACTTGCTATTCTCTTATACCAAATACATTGGAAGGAATTGCAAAGTCTTGCAAAGAAGAAATCATCCTTCCAGTAAATGGTTCAGAGCAAAAACAGGTAGAGGTTGTAATTCTTCTGACAACAATATTGTCAAAAAGGGACAACAGAAAATGATCAATGGTAAAAAACCAAAAGTAAAAGAAGAAAAAAACAAACAAAAGAAGAGGGAAGGAAAAACCAAGAAAGTGCACTATAATCTAGACTTTCTTGGGGCATTTTCCTTTGACTACTAGCTCCATAGAGCCTCCCTCTTTTGTTCTTTACTTTAAGATTCTAATTTTGACTTCATAGTAAATCTAAAAAGCTGAACCAGACCAAATGGTGAAAATTATATATATATATTAGTAGTCTAGCCAGCTATTCTTTAATTCCTTGTTTAGAGGTGGTAATAATCAGCAGCGGGAGCCCTTTCTGCAGCTCAGTGCACCTGCATTTGTGGTGAGGGAACTGACTAGGGTTGATGGCCTAGCACTCAAACTTGAGGCCTTAGCATAACTAGATGCACCCGCTGTACCAGATTGTGTGAAATAAGCACCATTCAACATTAGGTCTCCTTCTGACCTCCAATTCCAGTTCTTCCACTCACTTTCTGGGGCATCCTCATATTTTGTCACCTGTTTTCATCATCATTTTCATGGAAAAATTAGTTAGTGTTTGTTTAATTAGTGAATAAAGTTTCATACGTGACGTAAAATATACTCGTTACGTAATAAAATATTAATTTGCCGCTAATTTATCACTATCACTATCATTACACTCAATTTATTACAAATTCATTAATTTTGATTTGAAAATGGGGAAATAATAACTGTCATGTACGTATGTGATGAAATAATAACTCAAAGCACCTTTCCAGAGAATAAGAGGTGTCAAAAACAGTTCATTTTGCTGAAAGTAGTATTAAGGAAATAGGTAACAGTTATTTTAGTTAAATGCATGCATGTGCAGCGAACAGTGGTTCTTTGTTGCTTTTTGGACGTCTTTGATGTTAACCTTATGAAAACGAAATAAAGTTAGCTTAAAAAAGCATACTATTTCGTAATATGAAAACAAATAAACAAACGTTATTATTTGATACTCAGTTCCTTCCGTCCCAAAATAAATGTCCGTCATTTCCAAACACACACACAAAGCATTTTAATCAGTATAATTAAACTTCAATTACCTCTTTGCTGAACCTATCATTTGGAGCAAGAAATCTGTTCCCTTGACTGTTAATCGTAGGTGAAGCACTCCCTCCAATCGCGTACATTTCCCAATGAGTATAATCATTATTAACGACATGAAAGTATCCGTGTCTACATCTGCATCAAAATCAAGAACACGAAAATACATTAATCAAACAAAATCGATAAAACTTGTCGAGTTTTTTTTTTTTTTTTACCGCGACAATGACCAAAAATTACGAGTATTATTCTTTTTATTATTGTTTTTACCTTGGCATTCTTTGAACAAGGCCTTCACCAAAGTGGTTAAAAGCAACGGTGACTTGCATATTCTTGTCTTGAGTATAACCATCATTGGCGCCAAAAAGCATAACTTTATCATGGTGAGTGAAATAATTGTTGGAAATGGTAATAGCTGTGGACCCTTGGATCGCATCGATCAACCCATCGTGGCAGTTGGACAAGGAGCAATGATCAACCCACACGTGGCTCCCACCGAAGATCGACACACCGTCACCGTCCGATATGGTCCTCCACCCGTAATGGTGTGGGTTGCTCCGCACATTAGCATTCCCGCCTTGCTTACAGTCATGAATATTGATCCCGTGGATAATAATATTCGTAACGTACTGAACCGTAATGCACGGCCCGCCGGCGATGTGAACGCTGGCCCCCCGGCCGTCGATCGTCTTAAAAGAGTTCATAATTAGCTCTTCTTTCAGCTGAATTACCATGTCACGTGCGAAGATGATCCACAACGGCTCGTCCTGGATGACGGCGTACCGGAGAGTTCCCGGTTTCGGGGTGACGGGATCGTCGTCGCCGGAATCCGTCACGACGTAAATCTTCCCGTCCCGGCCGCCGACGGCGTTTTTCCCGAACCCAATTGCGCAATCGGCGAGACGCTGTCGGTTCTTCTCCCAATTCGCGTCGCACCGCCAGCAGTCGTCAATCGGGTTTCCGGTTCCGCATGAGAGGTAACCCAAATTCCTCCGGGTTTTAGCCAGGTGCTTTGTAGCATTCACAATGCTCCTGCATTACTCAAAATTCAATCAATTAGAAAAAATGCAAACCAAAAACAAAGCAAATTACAACAAATTTGGATTAAAAAAAATTGGAAATGTACCTTTGAACTTCTTGTACAACGGATTCAGGGTCTTGAACAGGGGAAGAAGAGACAATGAGGGTTGGGATTAAAATGCAGATAATGATGAAGAAAATGAGGGAAAATCTTGAAGGGATTTCCATGGTGTTTTTTTTGTTTTTTCTGATGAAGTGATTCTCAGTGGGGAGAAATGGAAGGGGCAGAGGAGGGGTTTATAAAGTGGTGGGAAAAGGAGCCGGAGAAGAAGGCGTGATTAGGATTAAACTAACGAACATGGTGGGGGCCCGACTGGACGACGGGGCCCCACCTTGATTTACCGGTTTTACGGAGATTGTGAAAAGATTTTTTTTTTTTCCAATTTAATTCCACTGTGGTAGTTTTTGCCGTTAATTTTGTCAGCTGATAATATAATTTGTTGAATCTTCCATTGATTTTTTGTCTCTGTTTTTTTCTTAGATTTTGGGGGGTTTTTTTTTGGGGGTGTCTTTCTCGAGCACTTACCCCACTTGTTGTGAGAGAGGACTTTGATCACGACTTACCTTCTTTCATGGCATGCAACAAAGCCACCACCCCATAAATGATGATGACTTTGAACAGATTTTGAATTGAAGAGCTTTGGTGCATGGTTTAATATGTTTTGACCATTAATTTTGAAAAAAAAGCAAGGATTTGTTTAAGCAATTTAAGAAAACTAAGGCGGTATCTCTGGCGAACATCATCAATGTTATTCGTTGCAATTAAAATCAATTATTACTTGTGTCTCAAAATAATTATTCAGTTTAGATTTTTATTTTTAATTCATTTTGTACTAAAAATGAATATTTAAACTGGACACTAATTTCAGGATGGAGAGAGTATATGTAATCTCGATGATTCGATACAACTAAAAAAAAATTGAAAAAAAAGGATAGAAATACAATAAGATCCTACCTCACAGAAAAGTATACATGCGGAATGGAGCATTTATCAAGAAATATCAAAACAATTGTTTTAGATCATGCATGCAACGCAATACAATGTGTTATTCATGTATTGAACTCTCTCACGTAGTCGCGAACGTAGATATTTTGATGTTTAATACTAAGAGTTTCGATTTGTTTGTTGTACTAAATTTTAACCAAAAGATTCGATTATTTTATCAATGATAATCATAATCTCTTAATTAATGCCACTTTGAGATTATTTTAAAGATAAGAAACCAACCTGAATCGAGGAACTAAAATGAACAAACTGATAAGGCGATTAGTATATATGATGCTGTGATCGATGTTGTTCTTTATTGATAATGAGAATACATTTTGGTATTTGAATAGGTGAAGAATCTCTCACGGTAGAGGCAGGTATAAATCTACCTGTATACATGTGGATTCTTGTTCTTTGACAGCCCAAAAAATGAAAAAAATAAAAAAATAAATAAATAAACAAGAGCTTAATTATGTTCGAAATTTAGAGTGGAGATATAAAGGGAAAACAAAACTGTTAGTTAGCTGTCCATTTGTAGAAATTTCGGTTCAGTTTTTTTACAATAATCTTAATCAAGTGTAACTAGCAACGAGTACTTTTGAGAAATTGAAAAGTTAATCAACCAGATTCGTATCTCATTTGATCAAAGATGAAACAACCCTATCTAGCTAGCTACTTTGATTTGAATAGGTACTTGTTATTACTTCAACCTTTTGGTTTGACCGGTCTTACGTTTAAGATTTGTGAAAGTTACTAACTGCAAAATCACATTTCATCCGAAAAATAAATCTTATACTACCTCCGTCCCAAAAAAAAAAAAAAATAGTCCACATTAAATTTTCAAATTTGTACTAAAAACAGTACAAAACTCAAAACTCAATGTGAACTATTTTTGTGGGACGCGCGAAGGGAGGAGTATACTCCGTATATGATTTTTTTTCAGAAAAAAAATAAAATGCTAAATTAGGTCAAACGAAAATTAGTTTGAGCTTACTTAGGGTATTTCATAGTTCTTTTATAATTTTTTTTAAAAAGAAAGAAAAGGTCACATTATAAAGAATAAAACTAAAACAACTTCATAAATGAGGAACGAAAATCAAATTAATCAGTACGAAACTGTACTTGTGATGACTTAGAACAGTGCAGGAGAAAAGATAAACTACATTTAAATTGAACCTGTCTGAAAACCCTTTTACCAAGACCAAATACGAGTAATTTATGCCTATTTGCCATTAATTACCCAGTATTTGTTTTGGACATATATATTATGTGAATATAATAGATTAAAATATGTGGCCGATCCCCACAGACAACCAAAGATATAGTATTACTTTTGTTGTTGAATGACTAATGACAATTTTGATGCCAACAGTGCAATTCCAAAGTGCTTAATGATGAACTATAATAAAACAACAGTGCCAACCAGTGATGACAATTTTGACAAATTTGATGCCAACACTGCGAGTTACTAACTGCACAATTATCCAGTTAATTTACTCCTCACCAAGCAACCTTGATAAAATATTGTACTTCATATGCTTCCGTCTCATAAAAATAGTTCATTTGACTAAGTACATTTTCTTATATATACATTTTTTTTTTCATTTGCATCTTTATTTTTCAAAACAGTGAACAATAGTTTATGCTGGCTAGTACAGTAGTTGATGTCGTGAATTACCATCATTTTGACGCATAAAAAAAATCTTATTTAAAATATTTATTAATCTCGAAAAGAGGAGTGATTAATACATGATCAGTTGACCTTCAATATCACAAAGTAAAATATTACTACATCCGTCCCAAAAAAATATTTCACATAGAGTTTTTAAATTTGTATCAAAACTCAAAATTCAATATGGACTATTTTTTTTGGACGGAGGGAATATGTATTTCATGATTAAAAGAAAAAAAAAAAGTAGGCTATGGTTTACAAAAAAAAAAAACGAAACAGAACTCACGCATCGTACCTTTATTTTTAAGTAGTTTCTTTTGGTACATAATAAGATTAAGTTATGGGAATAAAACTCGCATTATGTTGTAACCGAGTTAAGACTTTATTTGCTGGGTTAATCAAGGTGAACTAAATCCATTCAAAAAGTTTTTTTTCCGACTTAAAATGATTGTCCAATTTATATTTTCATTATTTATAGTACAAATTGTACAAAGCGAAAATTCAAATATATAAAAAAAAAATCATTTTTAGAACAACTAATTCAGATAATTGGTTGTGTGTAATTAACCAGTATATAGATATATATGTAACAATTCAACATCCCAATCAAATCCCTAAATGCCCATACAATTCGTGCATATGAAAACGTACGATCCTCTTCATTTTGCACCATGGTCATCTGTTGTCTCGTTCTAACTTCGTTTCCCCACTTTCAATCTTTGAAACAAATCACAAAGTTCGGCTTTCCTAATCGAACAAAATTCAATATTCATCACAAAACCCCTTCAGCTGTTTATTAACATTCCAAATTCCGATATTAATCAATAATCATTAAGATCACTAAGGGAGTAGTTGATAGCAAATTAACCACTTTTTTCAACGGATTAGTCGGGGCAAAGTTCCGGAACCCGTGGCAGGCAACCAAAAAAAAAAAAAAACCACTATTTTTCAAATAAATTAATTCTGAATTTTCGAACATACAGCTTTTTTTTAAAAAAAAAAAAAAGATTTGAAAAATGTGGAGAAATATATATAGTTGGGCTAGCTAGTATCATCGACTAATTGGACGTCCAATCATGCAAATGTACAAGGAATATCTCCATCTGAATAGAACCCTATTTGTCGTACATCTTCAAGTGCAAATATACTACATATATTATAATACCCCTTCATTGAAAAGCACTACAATCTACAATATAAAAGTGCATAGATATTGCACTCAATTAGCACTTTTTTTTACTATGATTAATTAAATGACTCAGAATTTACATGGGATAATTAATCACCGACACTTATAATTACTGTCTCTTTTTTATTTTATTTTTATAGTTAGTTATGGTGGTGGACAGGGGACCTATGTAGGCTTTCCATTTCATGAAGAATTTGTCAATTGTCAATACTATTTCTTTCCATTTCATGTCACATTATTTTTTGCTTCTTTATGTATGAATCAAACGGCTTTAATTGATGGATGGACTAACTGCTTTATTTTTAGTTATTAGGTCGTTATTGTTGTCTATTATTTGATTTTGCCATTTTCGGGGTTTGAACTGTGAACTAGCTAACTCGCTTCAAAAGTTTCAGCCAATTTTTTTATCAAACTATTATCTCACTACCCATCAAATATAACTAATCTTCACCTTCTCATAATAATGATTTTGTTTCTTCAGTTTTAGATACAAATATGTTATTATGGGACGGCAAAAAACTACGATGTGAAAGCTTTGTTATGGAATTTTCATACCACAAGAAAGACGTCAACAGTTTTTGGAGGTTTAACCATATGCAAGTAATAGTTCCAAAAGCATCAAGAATGACATTGTATTAACTTGTTATAAAAATAGTTATACTCGCTCGTTATAATAAACTTGACAATTGTTTGGGACGGAACGAATGAGCATATTGATAGGACAAAATCATTACAACCTCATACGCCAAATTGGAAATTTTCACCCCCTGCAATCTTGTCTAGGCTCTAGCCCATTTGACTTTTCACTCTCTTCTAATCATGGTAGGAATATGATAGAAGAAAAAGGAGGTGCTTTTGAGATTTAGGTAAGAAAGAAATGGGAGATCTTTTAAGTGAATATTTTTTCTTTATCATTTTTTTAAAAAAAAAAGAAGAATCAAAGGACGACTTGAATAATGTCAATGTAATTGTAATAAACATGGCGATAAAACGACTTAGTCAATAGGGGAACGTCGTATCAACTAACTACTAAATGAAATGTCAGTATAATTTTGTTCACTATTCCCCAATATGAAATGCTTATATACTATAAATTAATGGGGGGAAAATCAAACTGCTATCTATAAATTGGTCAAGCTATAAACAATAGCACGTATCTTGTTCTTAACAACTGCTATGCATTTGTCTCACCAATAGAAGAAACATTTAATCGCAAATAATAATTGCTTAAATTATTGAATTCACATGAGACGATATTAATCGATAATGAGAGGGAAATAGCCATCTTATCTTATGGCAAAGAAATGTCACTCGTAATTAAATCTTTTCTATTACTTGTCAAAGTCACCTTAGGCTCCACACTCAAAACCAATTGGTTACGAGTGGGTTGACCTTTGGAACTTATAAATAGGTGACAGATCCTTCATGACACTGATATGGAATTCTTTGTCCCAACACCCTCCCTCAAACCCTTCACGACACTGATGTGGAATTCTTTGTCCCAACACTCTCCCTCAAACCCAATGGGTATTTGGTCAATTGGGGTTGCACAAGACAATATAATTCACCACAAATTCACTGGTGTGCACGGATGCGATTCACGCAAGTCCAAGGTACACAGGTCCACAACTCTTCTCCACAAGCCCACCCGTGCACATGGAAGCGATTGACGCAAGTCCAAGACACACAGGTCCAAGCCCGTACATGCGGGTCCATAGTTATCAAAGATCCACAGATCGTGGGCTCTGATACAGTTTATAAACAGGTGACAGATCCTTCACGACACCGATATGGGATTCTATTTCCCAACACTCCTCCTCAAGTCTAATGGGGTATTTGGCCCATTTGGGTTGCACAACACAACATAATTTACCGCAAGTTCACCCGTGTGCACGGATGCAATTTATGCAAGTCCAAGGCACACGGGTCCATAATTATTCACCACAAGCCCACCCGTGCACACGGAAGTGATTCACGCAAGTCCAAGGCACACGGGTCAACAACTCTTCCGGGCTCTCGCACGTACGGGGATCATTGCAATCAGCCTTAGACGCACGGGTCCATAGTTATCACAGGTCCACAGATCGTGGGCTCTGATACCATCTCAAATTCATCTTGGGCTCCACACTCAAAACCAATTGGTTATGAGTGGGTTGACCTTTGGAGCTTATAAACAGGTGGCAGATCCTTCACGACACCGATATGGGATTCTTTGTCCCAACATTACTTCCTCTGTCCCAAAATTATTTTCTAGTTTTAACAGATACAAGATTTTATTTTTGGTCAAATTCAACCAAATTTTGGCAAAAACTTCCAAATGTACCCCTTCAAGGCCAAAGATTCCAACGAAGAACTTTCTTACCTCTTTTCTTAAGCTGCCAAATCCAACCAAATTCAAACGTAAGAACAGCACCTTTAATTCCAATTCTTATTTAGTCAGACGCTTATGATAGAAACAATTTTCATATGAAGATCTTGGAATTTGGAGGATATTTCTTACTCTGAATTTCAATTAGGTTTTAATCAATATAATTCTTCTATCTCACCGGAAAGTTCCTTGTCGGCATGGATCAAACAGAATTCATGAGGCTATAACTTGTGCCAATCAAACCAAAATCTTCATATGAATTGGTCGATTGCAGTTTTGACTCTGACTTTGTTGATATTCCTTCCGATGAAGATGAACTTTTTGTTGATGATGCAACTGGGGTTAGATTACATTTTGGATTCATATGAAACCTCTTATTTTGATTCCTATTATTCAAGAAGAAGCTAACAGACGAGTAGATGAATCAAATTTTAGCCGTTCCTCAAGATTTATTTTTCACATTCCTTCACATATCCAGCTTCGGTTCAGCTGCTTAGAGCCGTTGGAGGAAAGGCCTGTCTTTGCTGTTCGGATAGAATGGGTTCAACAAAATTGGGTTTTTGACTAAAGGGTACACGCGTAATTTCAACCTTAAAAAGTCAAATTGGACAATAATTTTGAGACAAAATTTTTTTGGCAAAGTGGATAATAATTATAGGACGAAAGGAGTATTTGATTGGGCAGATACTTGGTTCAAATACATTGTTGTGGACAAGTTTAATTGTGACTATATATGGTTCGACAAGTTTGTGTGTACATGTAAAAATGATATATATATATATATATATATATATATATATATCATAAAGATTTACCTGGATCGAATGAAGATTGACTGTGGCAATAATTGTAGATAAATCGGCTGTAGTATAAGATTAAAAAAAAAAAAGTGCTAATGTTTACTACCTTTAAAATGGAAAGTAACAAACATCGATTATAACCTTGTTGGATTTCATGGGACCTTAAGCATCTATCCTTTGCCCTTTTATTCACCCTTCCAAATAAAGCAACCCAATCAACCCAATTAAATATTCTTCTTGTGCTTCTTTTTAGAATTAAAAAAAAAAGTAGTAAATTCATCAAGAACAAGATAACATTGATTGATTACACTTGTGAAACTAACATGCAGGGAACATCTAATTCTGCCAGCTATAATTTGAGTAGGAAAAAAGGGCAGTCTGTTCGTATCATGAACTGGAGAGAATATTTTGTATATATAGCAAACACCCACAAATTAGGGCAAAGCTGAAATGATCATTTTCCTTTCTTTTTAACCTTTCTCATATATTTGTCAATTCGGACTGATTTGAAATTTGCAGCAAATAGCGTCATTAAGTTTGAGGAAAACGACGTATAGTATTAGTCTCAAATCTTATAAAAGTAGCACATGCTCTTGTTCCAAATTTCAACGCCACGCCCAATTTGAGAAAAGTGCATGAGGTCGTATTCGCTTCTTTAACGAAATATTATTGATGTATATACTCCTATAATAATGAGTGGACAAAGTTTAGGTTGCGATGTCTCTATATATTTCTTTAATGACTATATATGATATGAGATAAGCACAATAAAATTTATAATCATATGAGATTGGTTTATTTCGAATGAATGTTTTACTTAAATCGAACTATTATATCAGAAAATATCATTTCTTTCTTTATACTCCCTCCGTCCCATAATTATTGTCCAGTTTGAGTTTTCATTTTTAGTTTAAACTGTACTAAAAGTGCAATCTCAAACTGGAGAATAATTTTGGGATAGATGAAGTATATGATACAACTCTCGGACTATTGCTATTTGTTCCTTGTATTGATGAAAAATGAAAATGTAAAAAAGATGCAGATTAATAAGTCACGTAAAGATAATTTTGAGGCCCTTAAAATTGTACACTTAAACACTTTTTCTAGAAATTAAACTACATTAACGGGGTTTTATTAGTACCGTCCTAATTAATTTTACTAGAAAATTATTTCAGATAAGATTATTAAACCACCACAAAATCTATGTCTTAGTCGGCCTTACCCAATTTCTGCTGTTTTATAAGCTTCATTTATTGTTTTGATTAACCTTAAACTTTCTACGTTTCATTTTAACAGCTTTTTTTGTTGTTAACTCAATAAAATGAATCGTCAAATCAGGAGAATACATAATAAGATGATTCATTCATGACTTGTAAAAATATATTCTTTATGTCTCGCAATTAAAAAATTGCAATGTATTTTATTGAGATGGACGAAGTAATACTACCTCCGTCCTTAAAAAAATAGTACAAATTTAAAAATTCAATATAGACTATTTTTTTTAGTACGGAGGTAGTATTTCCATCATACTTTCAGTTTTGAAACAATATCATGCACGCATGCATGTGTGTTATGCTATCTTTTTGTGCATCACGTTATTTTCTGAGACAATTTTTTTCCTTTGCTTCTACCTTATTCCCATTATTTATTTGTCCGTTATAGCGTAGAATTTTGAGAAATTTCCAACCGCGAAGATCGCCGCAGAATCCAATATTTTGGAGAATTTCCACGTCAGTCAAAAGCTGACATGGCAGAATAGCAACCTATCAACATGCCACTTGTCGACGTAAACTACCAACACATTGCCATGATAGAGGCGTAGTATCCGTTCAATTAATCTGACTTGTTAGCTGGTGGACCCCCCATGCTTCGCTGAAAGCTATATCAGCACATGCAGATTTTGGTTGTCGTTCCTCCGTTCTGTAACGCTATGATACGTTACGTGCTAACCACTAAATATTGAAAGATAAAAACACAATGTAAAAAAAATAAAGTAAAATAAAACATCAACTCATAATAATTTGTGATACGATACAATTTAGAGGTTGAATCTCAATATACATATCAATTATCATGAATATTATTCGTATCCTTGAAAATGACGATGTATTTTCATTTATACTAATTATCAGTTTAACACGATCATTGTCTATTCATATTTAAAATCATAACTGTAAAATAAACATATTTTACAGTAAGAAAAAATAATAAGTAATTCAAGTCGTTTTTCAAGTTTTATGAGTGTGATATCTTACTTTCAAATAAATTTATACGGGTTTGATGCTACTAAAATATAAACTTAATTCTAAACACGTACGAGAGAATTGTTAACTTTCAACCCGTGAAAAAGAAGCATTATTTGACTGTTTAACCATAGAGTGGTCCTACTTGGTTGTGCTTTTCCAATATTAGGAAGCAATTTTAGCCATTGATTAAGGATTGGAAAGGAAGAGGGGGAAATTGTGGAGTTTGATTCATCAACGTCGTTTGTTGAAAGGGATTATCGACTTTTAGCAAAGTTTGAGACAAAAATAACGTGAAGGTCATTGTTTAAGAGGAACGGGTAGGGATCAATTATGGGCACAGCCATGTTAGTACTTGATCTCATCATGCTTTGCTGATAATGACTAAACCAGCCACAGTGATTACTCTAATCTTATTCTTATCCCAGAATATACATCAACGCTTCCCTAAAAGGTTTTGATGAAAATAACATACATTCCCTCCGTTCCATATAAATAATTTATATTATAAAATTTATAATAGACTGGACTATTTCTCTAAAATGAATGGAATACTATTTTCTCTTTTCAATTTGGACCTATCTTGAACAAGCTTAGTTATTTCCTTTTGCAAATTGAGTCTTTATAATTTCAAGTTTTCAACATCACATTGAAGCCAAATGACGAACGAACTTGATTGGGTGTCAGCAAACTCATCTGTGTTCACTGTTCAGTGAATTCAGTTATAAATCTTGTGAATACTCCCTCCGCCTTATTTTATGAGTCTGCCTTTTTAATTAAAAAAAAAACTGATAATAATACTCTCTTTGTACAATAAAAATAACTTGCACTAAATTCTAGTAATATTTATACTAAAATTAGTACAAATCTAAAAAATCAACATAAACTACTTTTTTGGGATTAATGGTATAACAAAGTAGACAATTAAAATGTGGACAAGGAGACAATATGTATAGTCCTAAATAATTCAAAACTAGTAAATTGGTAAAATAGGGATTTCTGTTGCAAAGAGGAAACATATTCTCAAATTATAACATTCGTTGTTTTCTAAACGACGTGGGAGTAATATATATTCCTTCCGGTTCTCATTAAAAGATATTTAGATTTGTTCTAAGGTTCATCTAATATGTTATTCCAATCAAATATAAAATATTGAACAGATTTTATCATAATTAAGAAAACACAATAAATGTGAAAATAAATTTTTAAAGTTTTATTTTCAATTATAGGAACATACTCAATTATGTTCTCCCCCAAAACAAAAAGGCATTCATGAATTATGGGCTCGAACGTTGGCCCTGACACAAAAGAGAAGAAGGAAAGCTCGCCCATAAGTTTCACTACTCAGAAGACTTACTTCGTTCTGTCAACCCATACCCAATAGGTCTAAGAAGTTAAAGCCCAACGATATACTTAGCAGCAGCCCAACTTCAACTTTTTATCATCATTATTATTATTATTATTATTATTATTATTATTATTATTATTATTATTATTATTTCCATTTTTGAATTTTCGGAAAGAAGAACAAGTTCTTTCATCTTTGCAGAAAATTTTTTTAGGGTTAAAAGGAAAAATTCATTCAGAATCAAGATGAATTTAAGGCATCTTTTTCCATTTAGTTATCCAAATACTAACTCTTATGCTTGTACTTCCGAAAATAATTTTCTTAAGCATTCAGATCTTTAAAAATAAATAAAAATAAAATAAAGCATTCAGTTTGAGTCAAAGAAAGTACTAGTTACCATGCCGTATCCGTAGAATGCTTTTATCCTAAATCTGCTCTAATTTCCTTGTTTCAAAACAATATAGATATATAAGAAGATAATCTTATTCGTCAATGTAAAGGAACTAAGGCCAAATGGTGACAATTTATGGAATGTTTTTACTTTTTACTACTTCCGTCCCCAAAAAATAGTGCACTTTGAATTTTGAGTTTTGAGTTTTGTACCTTTTTAATACAAATTTAGAAACTCGTTGCAGAAGTAATTAACTTTTTAGGTTATTTACTCCATAGTTTCCACGCTCCAATTACAAGTATAATGGTCCATAATATACCTTAGGTACATTGTGCATGAGATAATAGAAGAGTATGAGGTGAATCACTATCAAAATAATTGGGAAATTCAAACTTAAGACATATAACCCAAATAAATGTGTCGCGATCATTAAAACAAGTGTTAATGATCACGCGGACACTTGTTTAGAACAAATAAGAGCAGCAAAAATATGAAATTACCCTCATCTTTCATGTCGAGATAGATTTTTCTTTTAGTACAATAGAAATTTTAATTTTATTAATTTGATAGTTTTGAATACGCGAGGAAAGACGTGAGTTAAATTAATTTTCGAATATCATCTATATATAATTTAAATACGTAAGAATGTTCACGTAAACGTAAATTGTAATATTAATTTTTATTTTCGAGTATTTAAGAACACAATGGTTGAATACTGATTTAGAAAATCTTTTCCAGCAGGTCACCCAGTTCTAGTAGTCAAATAAAGAGTAAAAAGTGAACAATTATTTGTACTTCTGTTTTTTTTATTAAATGAAAAGAAATCTATAGTATATTATACTAAGAGAGAAACCAGAGAGGGAAAATCAAACTTCTTCTCACGTTAATACATAGGACAAAATTCTATATGTCATTTTCCTATAGATTAACATAAAAAATATTTACAACAATTACACTAATAGTACTTTAAATTTTCAGTTAAAAAATTGCTATCAATTCGCAATTAAGTATATCAATTAATTGTGTGGTAAACTTTCTATTTTATATTTGGTGAAATGAAAAAGAAAACGGAAACTTTTTTAAAAAATCAACATTAATGGTTTTTTTCATCTAGTGTCGTATAAAAAAGGTAAACATTTATTTGATTTAACATTAAATCTGATTGATTTGAAAAGATTCTCCAATTGGCTTAAATAATGCCATTACATATTGATTGGATCATAAACAATATTAATGTTTTTTTAAAATTCAAAAATAATTAATGCAAAATCATCAGCAATTCCTTAATTGTAAATTTTATGTGTCATTTTATAGAACCTCTTCTAAAATAAACTTAATAAAATTAGAAAGAAATCCTCAAATTATAAAGTAATTAAAAAGAGGAAAAACTAAATTCGTAAACCAAATTTCCGCATTAATTTAAAATTTAAAAGTTTATTGTCATCTGTAAATTATTCCTAGCAAATTAAGGAAATGATATTTTTTGAATTCAAAATTAATTAATATGCCATAGTATTTTTTTTTTACTTTTAATTATAAATAGAAATCAATCCCTAGAACTACTGTATTTTTCCAACTACACATTCAAAACTAATAAAGATGATTGTATATAACAACCATAAATAACTTAATTATGATTTCTCTCTATCCGATTCCATGAATTATGTTATTTTATCAAATTTGAATTTGGAATGTTATTACTTATCATACTTAAATTTAAAAAAGAAATCTCATCTAAACCAAACACACTTGAGCGCTCATATCCCATATGCTACCTATATAAGACTCAATCGGTTATTGGTATTCCACTCGAAATCGTGACTGTCTGTGTATTCATATGAAGAAGAATGATATAATTCTTTTTTATATTTATTTATACCTTAACATGCTTGGATTATTTTTCTTTTAATTTAATTATGTTGATATGTGAAAAAATTAGAAAAACAAGCAAGTTGGAGGTGATGATTACAAGGATGAACAAAACTTTATGTTTCCATTAACTCAATACTTGTATTTCATATCGTAATATTTTATCTTTATATAATATGTATTAATATAAACTTCAAATATATTCTACACCTTTTATATTTATTATAATTTTTTAAAAATGCATATAAATAAACCCTACACATCGTGCGGGTTTAACATATAGTAAAATTGATATGATATATAAGTAGTAATCACGCGCGGTCAGCAGCATGTGGTGGGGCTTCCAAAAATCTACCTGAAAAGCCAGCCAGCCAACCAAACAGACAAAAGTCCGCAGTATTATCACGTCAAAGCAGAGTCCAACCGCCTGCAAAACTAGCAGTCTCTGAATTTCCAAAAGTACCCCTTATCAGCCTCCTTGTGAACTTCCCGAAATATGCCTTATCATCCTCCTCCTTCACGTGGCATTTCTGGGAGAATAAGGAAAAAAACTCACTCTGTAGAAGTCAATTGTCAACAACACAGAATAAGGGACCGTTTCGTTTGGTCCACTTTCTTGTCAAGAAACTAGATAAAGAAAAGAGCCGAAAAAGAGGCTGTTTTTATGACAAGTGGTGTGAACTGTGAACTGAACTGGTGGTGATGAAACGAAACCAGCCAAAAAAACCCAACGGTACAAATCGCACGAAAAAAGATTTCATGGGCAAAAGAGTTATTTTGCTTGATTCAAATTTTCACAACATTTTCTCCCGGAAAAAATGTCGTTCCTACCCAAAGCTTTGCCCTCGTCGTCAATCATACTCAATAGATTGTCGGTTAGTTAACTTTACCCTAATATTTGAAATTTTCGCCAATTTCGTCCAATCGGTCCATTTTCCGTCCAAATTAACGGATCACCGTTAGTTTTTTAATAAAATAATAAATTTGATTACAAAAACACCCCAATAATTTTTAAAAAGTTTAAAAATAACCCCTAAAATATATAAAAATAACAAAACAGTTCCTTTTCACTTTTTATTTTACTTTTCTCTATTTTGTTCCATTTCTCTCAACTACTTTTAATGACCATAATAATCTATTATATGAGTTTTAAAAAAATATTTATTTATTTTCAAACTCTACCATAAAAATTAATCTTTGTATAGTTGTAACCCATGATTGTATTTATATAAGCATGTTAATTTTTTTAATAATATAGTTTAGCAATAAAGACACTATTTTTTGATTTATTTTATTCTTCCTAACATAAAGATAAAAAATTTAAATGAAACTAATATTCCACATAAAAATAAAGTATTAGCTCAAATAAAAAAATATTAATATATTTTAGTGTATTATAATTTAACTCAAGAGACTATAACTTGCATTAATATAATTCATAAAAAAGTAAGTAAAATATAAAATAATTAAGACACTATTTTTTTGATTTATTTTATTCTTCCTAAAATAAAGATTAAAAACATTTAAATGAAACTAATATTTGACATAAAAATAAAATATTAGCTCAAATAAAAAAATATTAATATATTTTAGTGTATTACAATTTAACATCAAGAGACTATAACTTGTATTAATATAATTCATAAAAAAATAACTAAAATATAAAATAATTAAAACCTTAAAAAAATCCTCCAAACATAAGTTTTCCTTCTTGAATCTAAAACCTATTTTTTATAACAATAACTTATTACCATATTGTTACCTCCATTCATTTATTTTAAAATAAAATCATATAGAATAAGCTAGTAAGACTTCCTCTATAGTTAGATATATTAACATCCCAAATAATTATTAAAAAAATATTAAATCCTCCCATTGATAAGTATAAAGATATTTTTTATAAATTATATTATGTCATGTAGTCTCTCTAGTTAAATTCTAATACACTAAACTATACTAATATATTATTTTTTATTTGAGCTAATATTTTCTTTTTATGTGGAATAATAGTTTCATTTAAATGTTTTTAATCTTTATATTAAGAAGAATATAAAAAATAAAAAAAATATTGTCTTTATTGCTAAAATATATTATTAAAAAGATTAACATGCTTATATAAATACAATCATGTGTTATAACTATGCAAAGATTAACTTTTACGGTAAAGTTTGAAAATAAATAAATATTTTTTTAAAACTCATATAATATACTTTTATGGTCATTAAAAGTAGTTGAGAGAAATGGAACAAAATAGAGAAAAATGAAATAAAAAAGTAAAAAGGGACTATTTTGTTATTTTTATATATTTTAGGAGTTATTTTTTAAATTTTTACAAACTACTGGGGTGTTTTTGTATTTAAATTTATTATTTTATTAAAAAACTAACGGAGATCCGTTAATTTGGACGGAAAATGGGTCGATTGGACGAAATTGGCGAAAATTTTAAACATTTGGGTAAAGTTGACTAATCGAAAATCTATTAGGTATGATTGACGACGAAGGCAAAGCTTTGGGCAGCAACTACATTTTTTCCTTTTCTCCCCTCTAATTGTAACCATTATTTGTCAAAATGCCATGTAAAATGCGACTTATACCATTATTTGATATACTGTAACAACGATTTCAGGAAAGTACATCCAATAATTCTTTCATTTTTTTTTGCATCTACTCCAATTCTTGATCCTTTTATTTTTTTAAAATTTTTTTCAGCTTCTGTAGCTCATTTTCAGTACTTTGGAACTTGGAAGATGGATGAAGTCAGACTCTGCTGAAGTAAACTCTACTGCTTCTCCAATTGTTGTAAAACACTAGCTTTTCTCATAAATGGCATTTACTGCATTACCACTTACCCATTCTGAACTTATTTTTCACCATATTTTTATCTTCATTAATTTCAAAGTAACCAGCAATTCACTCAAGAACCAAAGACTTTTTCCAGTTTTCCACCTCTTTTTTTTTTTTTTTAAAAAAAAGTTTTTTATGGCTTGTAATCTGCATAAAGGTCTCTCTACTAGTCTACATAGCTTCCGCTTTTCTCGGTTGTTCCACCGTGTAATCTCGTGAATCTCAAACGGGATTGTAGTAATTTATTCGCACCCCATTTTTCTTGCTCCTGATTCCCAAATTTCAATCCCACACAGGTTTCCTGTGTTTCCATCCTAGTGTTTTTATCTTGGAAGTTTTTATATATATATAAAAAAGTTGTCTTTTTTACGTTGTTTGTTTTCAAGGACTTAAAAAAAAACATTTAAGTACATACAAAATTCTATGGCATTTTGAATTCAAAGATTCTCTCTTTAATCACTTTCCAGACTCATAATCTATCAGAGAAAAGAAAAGGAGTTGAGCTTTGAGGTTTGTTCTGTTCCAATTTCAAGTCTATTGAAGTTGAGGGTTGTCTTTGAAGTACTATTTTGTGTGTGGGTTTTGTCTCAAATGTGGTGGAATGATGGTGTATATGCTTCGTTTTAGGTGGAAAAACATCAAAAAAAAAAGGACTAATGAGCGTGGGGCGGTCCAAACTTTTAGCAATGTCGTTCTCTCTGTAAAGGTACCCATAATGCTCTTTTTTGATGCTCTGGTTTTTTTTTGAAAAAAAATTCTTACTAAATGCTTTCTTAAATTAGCCTACAGTTTACTTTTTCAGCTTGACCCATTAAGCTTCTTGCCTTTGTAGTTTGTTTTTGTGTAAAAAAAAATAGAAGTGCTTTTGTATTGCGGAAATCTATGGGAAAATTACTTTATGTTGGTGTTTTTGAGGGCTTGTTTGTTCTCTCACATTGAGTCTTTTGGTATCTGCTGTTCTTTTTTTAATCTTATCAGCATATTGTTGTTGCTTTTCATTCGTTGGAAACAAAATCTTAGGGCAATTGTTTTCATTGAATATGATTGAATGGCTTTTTTGGGTGGAAAACTTGGGAATGGGCTTTTGAAAAACTTCCCTTTTTTGTTGAATTTCAGGTTGAAGTAAAATGGAGCATTCCCTTGTTACTTGGTGAAAGTTAAAATATTTACAGTGTCTGTGAATATTTAGAGATGATGGATGGGCGGCGTCATTCTGTTGATGTTCCTATCTCAAGGACTTTGGTTGCACTTAGGAGAGTGAGATCTCTTAGAGATCCTTCAACTAATTCCCTGAGCAAGTTTTCTCCTTTGCTCGAGAATTTGAATTGGGAGACAAATTCGAACAATGGGATTACTTTGGGGTTTGAAAGGAAGTACAATGACTGTGTTGATATTGGTAATGACCTGTTAGGCTTTAGAGATAAGAAATTGGATAGTATAAGAGGGCAACACGGAAATGATCAAGACCAATATGGCAATGGAAGAAAATCTACTTCCAAATTGAAGTCACATGAACTTTCTTGTTTTAATGAAAATGAGGGTTCTGCCCCAAGTAGGAATGTTCATGTTGAAGAGTCTAATATAGCTCAGCCAAGCCTTGATTTGTTTTGTGGTGGCAAATCGTTGAGTGAGAGATATGGTAGCAGTTACAGGGACAAAGGATTGGAGTTGGCTTGTATGACGCCTTTGGAGGGGGTGGGTTCTTGTAATGAGCAAAATGACGGCTCAACATGTCTGGAAAACATTGATTTTAATGTGGGCAGTAAGCAATGCCAGTACAACAGAAAGCAGACTAGATCAGGTAAGCCAGCAGCAGGAGATTTCCTGAGTCGTGTTGGCAGTCCATGCTTATCAGTGAGTGATGCCCTGCTCAGAGGATCCAGTCATGCGTCCTTGAATGGAAATAATGATACTGATTCTTTAGATTTTAGTCAATGTGGGTGTGGGATAAGCCGTTGCTGGTCAAGATCAACTCCAAGGTTTAGAGAGTCTCAATACCAACTTGATGCCGAAGACCATCCACTTTTACCTGGAGGTGTAGTTGACACGCCTATTTCTGAGCACAGAAGGGGCTGCAAACATGCAAATAATGGGACATGTTTCTGTTCAGAAAGTCCTCGAAGCCTTGGACAAAAGTTCAGGCCAAAGTCATTTAGTGAATTGGTGGGCCAAAATGTGGTAGTCAAGTCTCTTCTAAGTGCAATCTCCAGTAGAAGGATTAGTTCTTTCTATCTCTTCCATGGTCCCCGTGGTACGGGCAAAACATCTGCGGCAAGAATCTTCGCTGCTGCATTAAACTGTGTTTCTCCCGACGTTGCCAAACCTTGTGGTCAATGCCGAGATTGTGTTCTATTCTTTTCTGGAAAGGGAAGGGATATCAAGGAAGTGGATTCCCTAAAAGTTAATGGGACACAAAGGATTAGAGCAATCATAAAGAATGCAGAAAATTCTCCATGTTCTTCGCGATTTAAGGTTGTGATTATTGATGAGTGCCATTTGTTGCAAGAAGATTCATGGGCAACATTTCTGAACAACCTTGAGGAGCTCTCTAGACATGTTGTATTCATAATGATAACTCCTGACCTTCATAAGTTGCCTCGTAGTGCAGTCTCACGGTCTCAGAGATACCAATTTACGAAATTAAAAGAAGCTGATGTTGCTGGTCAATTAGAGAAGATCTGTATGGAAGAAGGATTTGATTTTGATCGAAATGCTTTAGAATTTATTGCTTCCAAATCAAGTGGCTCTCTACGGGATGCTGAGATGATGCTTGAGCAGTCGAGTCTGATCGGGAAAAAGATTACTATGTCCTTAGTATATGAACTGGTAAGTGCTAACCTGAATATTTAAATGATTCTGATCTATGTATGTCAGCTGATCTTCATGTTTTACTGCTCAGATGGGAGTTGTTTCTGATGAGGAATTGCTTGATTTGCTACATCTTGCACTGTCATCTAATACGTCAGATACTGTAAAACGGGCTAGGGAGTTAATGAGATCAAGAATCGATCCCTTGCAACTGATATCACAACTAGCAAATATCATTATGGACATTCTTGCTGGAAAATGTCAAGGAGAAGCTTCTGAAGTCCAAAGAAGGCTTTTTGGAAGAAGTATTTGTAAGTACTAATTAACACTCATACTCTTTCATTCATAAAATGTGTTAGCCTTCTCATTTTGACGCCGCTAAATTGAGTTATTATTCTAGTCCTTAGGGAGGAGACACTATCTATCTGAATATGAGGATCTCATTTTTTTTTTGGAAAGAATATGAGGATCTTGTTGAGTGCAAGAGCATGCCTCTTGGTGTAGCATTATTATTACTATTTTTTTTTTTTTTTGGGTAATCCTAAGTGTCATATTTTGCGAATGAAGTGAAACTGCCTTGTTAAAGTGAAATGTTGCACTAAATTCATATTCCACCTATTGAATATTCTTGTGAGAAAGAGGGGAAAAAAGTGAGAGGAAAGTAGCCTGGATTCTTCTTGTAAGTAGTTGTAAGATGAAAATGATAAAGATTCTGAGAATAAATAAAATTGAACTAGCAGATTAGTGGTAACAATACACAATCTCTGTAAGTACATAATAGTTTGTCTGGAACTTTGGTTGTCATTTTGAAGTGGCAATAAACTAGGAAAATTTCGCCGGAAAGAATTCACACGCCTACTGGCTTATGTACGAAAATTTTTATTCTTTTATTGGGAGCAGTAACCAAGAGGTGTGCCAGATTCTGTTAAATTTGGGCTTATTTACATTGCTTAGCTTTCAAAAAGCTATCCGAGAACTGATATTTAGTTCTCCCTTTATTGTATGTTTCCCTTTTTCTTGATGATATTGGCCAAAGGAGCTTATATCTATTATTGCTGCTGGTGTTCTGAAGTACTCTTGTAAATCTTTGCCAGCTATTTGTCAACAGGATCAACATTTTCAATTTAGCTTTTTTTTTTTTTTTTCCCAAAAAAAAACTCCTATTTAGCTTCTTTACCAGCCTTGTCATTTTTATTTTCGCTATGGGGCAAGTTTCAACTTTTGGAGTGTAGTTTAGTGGCTGGTAAAGAATAGAGTGCACTTTGTTTGATATCTAAATGTGCTTCTTGCCTGGAGCTTGTGTTTGATTTTAATAGTTCACTGAACTATGAGCTTCTCTGAGAATGCTGGGCTTGATTCTTCTTTCTCTGAAAACTGTTGTTTTGTGCCATAGCTGAAGCTGACATGCAGCAACTGAGTCAAGCACTTAAGATACTCTCTGAAACTGAAAAACAATTGAGGATGTCCAAAAGCCAGACAACATGGCTTACTGTAGCTCTTCTGCAATTAAGTTCTGTGGGTGCATCAGTGGAAACTAATGAATCAAGGTTCGGTGTGAAATCAATGCAGTTAAATGGTGAGACTGAGGATTATTAAGTTTATATTTCAGTCTGTTTTCCCCATTCTAGTTGCTTCCCATGTAACTTGTTTAAAGGCTGATATTGGTTTATTTGCAGAAGGGGAATTTTACAGCACCTCCTCAACCAGTGAGAGCTTGAAACATCCTGTGTCTTGTACATGCAACAACAACGCTTGCAAAATAGGGATACCAGGTCAGACACAAACTATGGAATCTGTATGGAGGAGAGCCGTTGCTGTCTGTGAATCCAGTTCGCTAAAACATTTCCTGCAAAAGCATGGAAAGTTGTTGACTGTCAGACTTAGACAAGGTATTTTGCTCTGAACCTGAAGATTGTTTTCTGCGTATTGTGATAAAGAGCAGAAGTCAAACATTTTGATATCAAGCTTGATAAATTGTTATTTTTGTTGTTTGTTTACATTGTTTCTGCAATATCCCCTCTCAAAGCTTGTGGCTTTACTCCATGTTGTTGCTGACCTGATTTGAACTTGCGTAGCCATGGTTTGGCATACTGTGTACTTGTAACAGTCTTTCAAATATTATGTAAAATTTATTTGTTGAATCCATCACGCTAGTTTCTTGTGCTTATGACCTTGATCCACTGGTCTGCTTATGCTTCCCTTTTTTCTTGTAAATTGCTTCTGTGATGATGATGTAAAACATTTTATAAAGCCTGCCCTTATATTCAATTCTACTATATGATGTCATTTTTGAAGACCGTGTACGAGTTTATTCTAATAACTCCAGTTTCATTTGTAACTTAGGTCTGGCTGTAGCAGAACTAGGCTTTTACAATGCAAAGTACGTTGCCAAAGCTGAGAAACAATGGAAAGCTATAGCAGGAGGATTGCAGCATGTTCTTGGTCATAATGTGGAGATAAGAATCAATCTTGTCATTGATGTTAATGCACAAAACACAGCGAAAGTGAAGAAACCTGCTTTTCGCTTGTTCAGCTGTTCTCGGAGATCACATCATAGATCATGTTCAGGCACAGAGTGTGAAAGTGATCCATCCGATAAATCTGATTTCTCTTCTACAAAAGCCTTCACCAGAGATAAATATATTGAAACTGGGTCCTCTGAGAGTGGATCCCATAGTTCGCATGCATGTTGCCTTAACAAGGAGATGGTAAGAACTATAAGAAGCAGCAACGGGAATGCACTTAGTATTGCTTTGACAACACCGAAGCATCAAAATGGGGTTGAACATCTCAAGTATGGAAGCTGTGATTCCCAAGATATATGTGCCTCGGAAAGGGAAAAGCAACCTGGCTGCTTCCCTAGAACTCTTAAGCTTCAGAAATTGAAAGGATCAAATGCTACTGAGATGGCGTTCTGCAGGTCGTGTTTAGAAAAAAACCAGACATCATTGGTTCCCGAAATTCTGCCTCAAACATACTCCCATGCCACTGATCCAGGTGTTCCTTGCTGCGGCGCTGACAATTACTGATTCGGAATCATACGTGAGTTTTCTGAACACAGCTTCTCTTTCTTCTGTTCTTTTTTACAACTCAAATAATTTGAACAGCTATAAGAGAAAAGGTCGGGATTTTTCTTTTGTATTATGCCTTATTCATGGAAAAGAAAAGAAAAAAAAAATTCCTTCAAAAATGTTATTCTTTGTCCAAAAAACTAAAAAATTCAGCTTTCAGTGAATATGTGAGCATTTACTACTGAAAGAAGGTTAGTTATAATAGAATGATCCATCAGGTAAAATGCAATTTTGTGTTTGCAGAGTTGGAAGACATAGCATTGATCATGACCGAGAGACAAGGGCGTTGCGGATGAATATGGCACGCCATAACCTAACAGAGATTCCTATTTCATTGATGACTGACCTCACCAGCTAGCAGCAGATTATAGCTCTTTTATTGCTTAACTAACTTTCGTACAAAATGTGCTTAATGTATCTAGAGTTAAGAAGGTATCTGTACATTGCCTTGAATCCTTTCATCTAACACAATCTGCTAGTTCTTAGCTTTTGACTTGTCCTTAATGTCCTCAAATTGCCATGGCACTTAATGTCTTTTGGCTTTCATTGCGGTTATGTATGGAAGCTGCACTAAAATTAATAGCTTGCCGTTTGGATTTGCTTCTTCTTCCTTTACTTATTTTTTTTTTTCTGGTTTTGTATTTTAGATGATTGCTGTTTTGCTTTTGTTTTGAGACACCATAAAGTTTTCAAATAGGAAGAAGATTCTTTTAAAAAATTTTTTTTTTCCTATTTTTTGTTTCATTAACGAGGCGTCAAAAGTACAACAGTAGTCAAATCCGTGGTGGGCAGACGACAGGCCCAGGGAGTACATTGTGGCATCATTTCCGGAGCTCAGGCAGAGAGAATGGGTTCTGGAAATCAAACACTGTCACCGCGAAGCCAACTTCGCTGCAGATTGCCTTGCAGGTTTGCTGGATCAATCTTATTGGAAAATATTTTCTCAACCTCCGCTGGCAGTGCTACCTTGGTTCCGTAACGAGGTGATCGGGATAACATACGTGCAAAATGTAGTACAATAATCTAATTAGGGCGTTTTGGCCTCCTTTGTTCCCAAAAAAAAGAAAAAAAAAAAGGTACAACACGTACACGGTAACAATGGCAGTGCCAACAATTTCAGTCATGAAGATACCGTCGATATCAGTAGAATCTCTATGTCTTATTCATGAGAGAGTCAAGATGAAGTACCCATTCTCAACTTTTGAAATAACTCTGAAAATGTTCATTTTTCTTGTCGTCATGTGTAAATGCATCTCCAAACACAAAGTTCCAGTAAGAAGAAAGCTTTGGTGGATCACTGCTAAATTCAACCGATTAATCATAAATTATGCGAAAAGGACTCGGCAATGTAGGTAATAATGAAATTTTACTCTCAATTTAATAAAACTGCTTTCAATTTGTCAATTCCTAAAGAACTTTAGTGCAAAAAGATATTTTAAATATTCTATTTATACAATAAAATTGGTGCAAATTATAATACAATAAACTTATTAAGTGAGAAAACTGTTAGAAAATTGGACTCACAAGCCACAAGTTTATTAGGGCGTCTCCAACCGCCCTTTAAATAAAGAGGAGCCGGTTGAAATAGGGAGCTCTCCAAAGGCACCTGTATTTCAAAGGCTCCACTCTGTTAACCCTCTAAAGTGCTCTGGGCTCCTGGATACACTATGTCCTGGAGCACTGTTCACCCACTACTTTGTGGCGGGTGGGGTTCAGTCTCCAATTTTTTTATTACTTTTTTGGAGGTTAAGTTTGGGCTTAGGTTAAATAGTTTTGGGCCTTTGTTTTTTATTTGGTTTGATTGTGTTTAGATCAACTCGTCGCAATTGCAAATTTGGCTAAGAATTGGACGGAAATGATAAGAGGGGTTAGGGTTCTTCCCGGAATTGGAAACGTTGCGAGGACGGAAGAGAAACAGAATTTCTAGAAATACAATTCCAATATCAATCTTTTCGTAATTGTTTTTACAACCAGCAAACCTAGTCCCATCAATTTACAATTCCAATATATGCTTAATTTCTCTGTTGGATACTTCAGCCTGACCATTTGTTTGAGGGTGATATGCGGTGGACACTCTATGATGAATACCAAACTTCTGTACTAGCGCTGAGAAGTGTTTATTACAGAAATGCGATCCTTCGTCACTGGCAATGACTCTAGGAGTTCGATCCAAATCTAGCGAAGATATTCTTTTTTAAGAACTTGATCACTGTTTTGGAATCGCTAGATTTGACTGCTGCTGCTTCTACCCATTTGGACACATAGTCTACTGCCAGAATGATACATGTGTTGTTACTCGAGGGGACAAATGGACCCAGGAAGTTGATTCCCCAGATATCGAACAATTCCACTTCTAACATCATTTGCTGAGGCAGTTCATTTCTCCAGGACAAATTTCCTGCTCTCTGGCATTTATCACAACACTTAACAAACTTGTTAGTATCAGCAGACAGTGTAAGCCAGAAAAAACCTGATTGTAGGATCTTAGCAGCGGTCCTCTGCCCACTGAAGTGACCTCCTTAGGGGGATAAATGACATTTTTCTATTATTGCTCCAGTCTCCTCTGTTGGTATGTATCTCCTAATCAACTGATCCGCACAAAGTTTAAACAAATAGGGTTCTTCCCAGTAATAGGATTTAAGCCTCATGAAGGAACCTTTTTGTTTGCTGCTTGTTTAAATCTGCAAGATCAATGTTGACAAGAATGTAGTCAGCATAATCAGCGTACCAGGGCCTGTTGCCTGTTACTTGGGCAAGCTTCACCTCTACTCCCCAGAGTTGCTCGTCTGGGAACTTCTCTTGGATCACCTCTGAGTCTTCTTGCATCCCTTTCATTCTTGATAGATGGTCTATCACCTGGTTCAGAGTCCCTTTCCTGTCCTTGATTTCTAAATCGAACTCTTGCAGGAGCAATATCCATCGAATTAGCCTTGGTTTTGAATCCTTCTTGGTGACCAAGTATTGCAACGTGATCAGTGTATATTACCACTTTCATTCCAAGCATGTATGACCTGAACTTATCAAAAGCAAAGACAATAGCTAACATTTCTTTCGCGGTGGTAGACTAATTTACCTGGGCTGGATTTAATGTTTTGCTGGCATAGTATACCACATGAAGGACCTTATCTCTTCTCTGTCCTAGCATTACCCCAACTGGAAAGTCACTGGCATCGCACATGAGTTCAAATGGCTGAGACCAGTCAGGGGTTATGATCACTGGAGCAGAGATGAGTTTTTCCTTGTTGTAAAAGCCTTCATACAATCCTCATCAAAGATGAATGCTGCATCCTTTTCTAACAAGTTACAAAGTGGTTTAGAGAAATTCTGAATAAACCTTCTGTAGAATCCTGCATGGCCGAGAAAACTTTGGATTCCTCTTACTGATCCAAGAGGATCCATTTTCTCATTGACTTCTACTTTGGCTTTGTCAAACCTCAATTCCATTGGCAGAAATTTTATAGCCAAGGACTATTTCTCTGGTTACCATGAAATGACATTTTTCCCAGTTTAGAATCAGATTAGTGTCAATGCACCTTTTCATAACTTTCCCTAGATTATGGAGACAGTTATCAAAAGAATTACCAAAAACTGAGAAATCATCCATAAATACATCTATGATTTCCTCCACCATATCCAAAAAGAGTGAGATCATGCAGCACTGGAAGGTTGCAGAAGCATTACATAGGCCGAGTGGCATCCTTCTGAATGCAAAGGTGCCATAAGGACATGTAAACATTGTTTTCACATGGTCTTCTGGTCCAATAGGAATTTGGTTATACCCTGAAAATCCATCAAGAAAACAATAATACTGATTAGGCCTCTTCATTCGGGTCAAAATAACGGGTTTCGAATCAAGAGATTCGGTTATTCGGGTCCTCGAGTGGAAAACAGGTCAACCCGAATCAAAGCATACTGTTATCTAACTAACAACCTGAATAACTTGTTCGGCTATTCGGGTTTCCGGTCGGGTAATCGGGTAAACCCGATGTAAGTTTCAGCAAAATTTTTTTTTTTTCAAACTCATTGCAGCATTTTTTTTTTCTTTTGGCCCATAATTTTAAATATCTTTATACTCATCATCCAAGTACACTAATAGGAACATAAAAATCCAATTCCAAGAAATATTACAATCTCCAAAATAAACACATAAAAATCCAATTACAAGAAATATTACAATCTCCACAAGAAATATTACAGTAGAAACCCAAATTTGCCAAGAATGGCACTGTTCCTGAAAGCATTGTGGCCTTTGTTGTAGCCTACTTCGACCAACTACCTCCCTCAAGCACCAAGCTCTGCCAAGAATGACACTGTTCCTGAAAGCAAACAAATGCTATCATCAAAGTTTACCCCTCTTTGAATAATTACAAAAAGTATACCTACACTATTTGCCTAAAGCTGCATCACAAAACAGTCATTCCTAATCCTTTGGAAGCAATATAGATCAATCAATCTCTGTAACACGCCGTGCAAAAAGACAAATTATAGCAACCAAATAAAGGAAAGAAACACTTCCCAAAGAGGAAACCTGACATTAATGAAGGCATCTTTGAGAACACACACTACCACTCATTTTAACTTCCGAGATGTACAGATTAAACATTCTACAAATTCTAATGAGTTGGGTTCCATATGCCACAATAGAACCCAACGTCGTTAAGGCTACCAACAACTGAAAACAAAGCCATTTGTTGATATGAAGTCAATTTGGACAGTTTAAACAAACAAAATAGGTTCAAAGTTTAGACAGTTTATGAATATCTCTAGTTTCATGAAATATGCAGCTACACAACATGTTATCACTATACAGCTACAAAAACCAAGATGAAAGATCCCTTTGTTTCAGAATTGAATTCATAAAAACTTAGATAATATTTTTATAGATTGATGCCATGTTAAAAGTTAGTTCTCTGTCTAGTGTGATTACCACCCATTTCCATTTTTTCCCTCCAACCAAAGTCCTCTAAACTCGGTTAGAAATTAATCTAATTGTATCCCTAGGAATTAGATTATTGACTGTGTTCCAAAAGAGAACTTAGTCAAGCAGACTATTGACTGTGTTCAGTAATTTTTAGTCAGTTAAAGTCTTACCTTTTGGGACTCATTGATGCACCGAATACTCGTAACCCTGCACCCGCAACCCTGTAAAAAAAAAATCATCCAGATAAACAAGAAAAACATCAGAATCCAAAATGTGGGTTATATCCCCAAATTCAGCTTCAGCAATCAACTTACTGATGATAAACAGTATATCTGTGTATCTGGAAATTCACTTTACTGCAGAAAGAAAACTACCTAAGTCATCAAACAATCATTCTAAAATCTCTGCACCTGAAATGTCTATATCTTCTTCCTCCATATCTTGTGCTTCTATATCAGTGAATTCTGCATTATAGAAACAAAATAAAGACAAGTAAAGTTAGCAACATTCTAGACAATGATAATAGAAGTTAAATTATTCAACACAAAGCAGTTAAAACACAAAAATACAACCTTCTTCACTTTCTTCAAGTACTTCAAGGGTTCCTTCAGTATTTACGGGTGATTGATCCCCACGAAGCCAATCTTGCGTGCAAATCAAGGCTTCAACCAATTCAAGAGTTAAGGAACTCTTAAAAGGATTGATAACCCGACCACTTGTGCTAAACACAGATTCTGAGGCCACCGTTGAGATTGGAATCGCCAATACATCACGAGCAACCAGAGACAAGATTGGGAATCTGAAACCATTACCTTTCCACCAATTCAACACATCAAATCCAACCACATTGGCTTCAATCTTTTCCTTTAAATATTTATCCAACTCAGATTTATAGTCTTTCAATACTTTCTCTGTTTTTCTCTTTTTCATCTCCCTCCTAACCTTTTCTTGCAAAATAGCAAAAGGCTCCATGTCACTTGAATTACCAATAGATGAAGAACCAGCCAAGGGAGAAGGGGTAGAGGGGGAGGGAAAAGTAGGAGCAGCATAAATTCGTATGTAATCCTGAAAAAGAGCTCTCAACGTTTTCTTTGTTGATTTAGCCAATTCCTTACCAACGTCCTTCCCATACATATGACAAAGTAAAATCTTCACATACACATATTTATGCCGAGGATCAAGAACAGAAGCTATAAAAATCAGTTTGTTACAATCTCCTAAACTCCACCAATACTTGTCAAATTTAGCTTTCATGAATTCTGCCATATCTACCAACACTGGGTCATTATTCTCATCTTTCCATGCCTTTAGCACCACATCAATACAAGCAATGTCATCCAAAAAAGCATTTGAAGTCACATAATTAGTCCCAGACACTTTCAAAGTAAGATGATAGAAATGTTTGAGGAAACCTACTAAATGTCTCACAATTTCCCAATCCAATGTAGTAGGCACACCATTCAAAGGCTCCTTTTTAAAATGACTATCCTCTGATTCAAGTCTACTAAAAGCTCTTTCATAATTCTGAGCAACATCGAACATTAAATAAGTGGAGTTCCATCTCGTTGGAACATCCAACACAAGACTTTTAGTACTAGGGCACTTTTCGATTTCAGCTAACTTTATAAAGGCACTTGTCCTTTGAGCAGAATGCCTAATATATCTTACAGCTTCCCTAACACGTTCCACAGATACATTATAACAACTCAAACCATCTTTCACTATCAAGTTAATGATGTGGGCAACGCACCTCATATGAATCAGATCTCCACCAAAACACAATTTCTCCAATTAGAAAACTTGCCTTTTAAATATTTAATGGTAGCATCGTTAGAGGTTGCATTATCAACGGTAATAGTGAACACATTCTCAACTCCCCAATCCGACAAACACATTTCAACAGACTTTCCTATTTGTTTACCCCTATGACTTGAAATTGGACGAAAATTCAACACTTTTTTCTGTAATTTCCAATCAGAATCAATAAAGTGAGCCGTCAAACAGATGTAATTGATTCGCTGAACTGAAGTCCAGGTATGGGTTGTCAAGAAAATTTCACCTCTGTTTTATTTAATTTGAGATTGGACTTTAACACTTTCAGCCTTGTATAGTTTGAAAATATCTCTAGTTACAGTACTTCTACTTGGAATGTGAAAAGAAGGCACACACGCATCCATTAAATGCTTGAACCCCTGGCCAGCAACAAAACTAAGTGGCAATTCATCCACAACAAGCATAAAAGATATTGCATCACGGACCTCTTTGACACTAACATTACCAGCACCTTTCCCCTTTCCCTTAATGGCCTTAAGATCAGGTTTTGACGGACACACTTTCAAATGACTCCAAAAATTACTCGTCCCATGAGTTTTACTATCTGAATAGTATTTGCTCTTACAATATATGCACACACTTTTTTTAACACCAGCTTTATTAACATAACTCCTAAAATGTTTCCAAACAAGAGACCTCTTTTTCACCTGCCTAGGTTTTCGTTGCTTCTTGACCTCAGAGATTGTGGATTGATTAACTCTAGGACTACCAAAGGGACCTTCAATTTCAGGTTGATTTGTTTGAGACATCTGAATAATATGAAAAAAAAAATGTATGACCACCAAATTTTTAGCAACTAAAACTTCATATTTGAGCAAATTCAAGTGTATATCTAGCGGATGATTCCCTTTTAATTTCCAATCCCTTTCAATTACAATCAGTTTCAAACAGGAAGAAGACATTAACCAAACAGGAAAAAAGACAACACATGTAGACATACAGAAACACATGTAAGCACTTACAAGTCAGCAAAAACCTTATTTTGACACAAATATACCAAGAAAATAGCAAATTACATTATAAAGAAGATAAACACTCTAGAAATACAGAAGCAGCAATTCACACAGTGTGTGGGGATGAGAAGTTCTTACCTTCACTTTCTCGTTATCTTGATCCCAGCTTAAGGACCCTAGAGTTGTATAGTTTATGTTTGACGTAGCTTTTGGTGTAACAGCTATTGGTTTAGGAACTACTGAAGGTTGCGGTTGGGCAGCAAGTTTCAGTTCCTGCACAAGAAAAGGCAGGTAAGTAACACTTCAAAAGGCAGGTAAGTCACACATCAAACAAGCCATGGAAGGCAGGTAAATTTTTATTACAAGCTGTTGAATTTTTAGACAATGTACTGGTAGACATTGGAACAAAAACACATTGGAACAGGGTTTGCATGTACTGGAAAGACTCACATTGTTCCTGGGTTAAACATGAGTCATTCTACTTTCAGTACAGAGATGATAGAGCAAGAAGAAATGATTTATCACACAAATCGCAGAAAATGTTCCTCAAAGTAGATCTCAAATGCTAAGATGGGAAAAAAAAACATCGAGAAGCAAACAAGAAAACATCATGAGCTTTATCCAAATTCCAAGCTACACAGGGAGTGTTACAGGTGTTCAAATCTTCTCAATTAACAAACACATCTCAAAAAACCAGACTAAAATCCAAAACAAACACGAGAAGAAGTAAGTATTTTCCTACTGAGGCAGGACCATCTGACTAAATGCAGCATTTAAGGAGAAAGACATTGGCAAGATGGTCTGGCTGTGTAAAATGATTCACTTTAAACTTACAAGTTTCACTCTTTCAGACCTCAGAAGAAAACGGAAAATAAGCGAAAACAAAAACAAAATGCAGGGCATGAAATGTCCGGTTTCAGCGAAAAAATTGGATGGTTTTAAGTTTTTCTATCCCTTATTCATCAACTCCAAGCGAATTCTGATAAATCCATGGAAGAAAAAGGAATGAACTTCAAATCCCGCACCGAAACTTCCTGTACTAAATGTGAATGAAGATGCTGTTCATAACTCCCAATTCATAAAAAGAAGTAATCTCCACAGGATCGTTTTTTTTTAAAGGAGGAAAATTTCTGACGAGATGGAAATGGAAAATCAGTAACACTAAACATATTACAAGGGGATGATCAGAATACAATTTTTACAAAATGGCTTCTTTTCTTCACAAAGTAATTACAGAAGGAAAAATTCCAATCATCATCGAATATGTCAAAATAGCGATGAAAACAAGTTAAAATCAACATGATCAAGTACATGATTCTTCTTATAACATAGAACATGAACCAAGTGCTACTGAAGAATAAAAACAATTACGGTCTTGAAATGGTATTTTTTTATTTAAAGATGAAATACAGTCAAAATATTATCTGCATTACTAATGAAAGCAATGCACTAACAAAGATGGACACAGAAATAAAGACAAGTGCAGAAAGAAGAATACGCAATCAGTACCTCCCTCAACTGTAGGAGGAGATCCTTGGTATACTGAATACGCTCACGTCCCTCAAAACAGGAGTCCGTAGCCTGCAAAGACGAATCATAATTAGACAAAATTAAATACCACCAAACGACAACGGATATACTAAACCTGCAAAAAAATATCCTGTTACTCTGGCCCAACCTATAAATAAATAGACTTAACCCATTTCTCGCTTGATCAGAAACATATTTCACCTCATATCAGAAAATATAAAGATCTACCAACATATAAACAAATAAAGACTCTTATTAATAAACAAATTAGGTCAACTACCCTGTGACTTTGTTCCAGCTTCCAATCTTTGACTTTGACTTTGGAACAAATTAGGCTCGGGACAAAGTCACAGAGAAAAAATAGGGGAACTAATTAAGTTCCAATCTTCAGACCAACAAAACTAGTAGTCATCAATATTGCATTCTGCCCGAAAACTTAAAAAATTCAAATAAATTGGTCTTCCATATATGCCTCTTTTTCTAGGTTATGTATGAATGAGAAATTTAATAACAAAGTGGGTACAGTTAAAAGAAGCCAAGAAACAAGGAACTTTTGAACTACAAAATTGACAATGAAACCAATTGGACCCCGGAAGAAACCGCAGAAACATCGATAACAAGGGAATAACAATAATACCAAAACTTTCTTATTTTTATTGAAAAAAAACCTTGGAAATCAATCAATACATTCTTCCCTAACATAAACAAATTAGACTTTTATTATTAATTTGTTCCAGCTTCCAAAAAAATTCACCCACTCCTTTTAATTCATTCACTCTCACTGTGTTTCTCTCTGTATCCCCACACTCGAAAATTATTTTGAAAGTAATAATCATAGGGACAATAAAGAAGTAATCCTTCCTTCCCACAAAAAAATAAAAATAAAAATTAGTGTACCATGTAAATTTTTAATTATACTACACTAAAACCAATACAATTTTTGTGGCACACATTTGGAAATAAAATAGGCTTGGACAACCTTTCTGACAACTAGTAATTAGGTACATAGAGCATAGCACGGACGCAAAAGAAAAGAGTAATGATGACCTAAACCATCTAATTTTGTTCCACATAGAGAGGGCTAGCTATCATTAGTTTTGACTCTAAAACTTAATAAAATCATAAAAGATGAAGTTATACTCACCAATCTGATCTCTAACTGGAGTAAACAATCCCCCTGATCCCTCCATGAGAAATGCTGTGACATAACACCAGAAATTATAAAAATTTGGAAGGAATCAAATAATAAAGAGAAATTAAAATCCCACCCTCCCCAAAACACCCAGAAAAACCCACATTCACAAAACCTTCAAACATGCATGGATGGAAGTAATAATCATCATCCAGAAAATGGAGGACATAAAGGATGAAGATTGGAGAACATACCTGAATTTTCGAAGAATCGAAGAGGTGAATCGGCTAGATCTAAAAAAGGGAATGATGTGTGACCGATATGTGTTGAGGGAGGAAGATTACGGGTGTCGGAAGGTCAACGACGATTGGATTTGAGAAAGGTCGCCGGTGATTAGATTTGGATTTGGATTTGGAGAGTGAATCAAAGAGGTGAATCGGCTAGATCTGAAAAAGGGAATGATGCGTGACCGATCTGTGTTGAGGGAGGAGGAAGATTACGGGTGTCAGAAGGTCGCCGATGATTGGATTTGAGGAAGGTTTCCGCCGAGGATGGATTTGAGGGAGAAGATTACGGGTGAAAACGGGTGGAAGAGAAACCTAAGAAATGTTCATTCGGGTGTGTTTACAGTACTGGGACTCATTTGAGTGTAGTCAAAATATAACCAAAACAACCGAATTTCTTTTGACCAAATGTAATAAAACAAGTTCGGGTCGGTCGGGTCGGGTACAACCCGACCCAATGAACAGGCCTAATACTTATGACCTGCTAACCTGTCCAACATTTGGTCGATGAAAGGTAATGGGAAGTGATCCTTTCTGGTTGCCTTGTTCAGCTTCCTATAATCCATACACACCCTCCAAAAATTGACCACTCTAGTGGTGATCAGCTCATTTTGGTCATTCTTAATGACTGCCATCCCCCCTTTCTTAGGCACATTGCACAGGGCTCACCCAATTGCTATATGAAATTGGATATATGATGGCTGCTTCTAGTAACTTGATTATTTTCCTTTTCACGACCTCCTTCATTGCTGGGTTTAACCTTCTCTATCCTTCGATAGTCAGTTTGACACCTTCTTTCAATAGTATCTTGTGCATGCACACCGAGGGACTAATGCCTTTTATGTCAGCAATTATCCACCCGATTGCTGTTCTGTGCTTCTTCAGCACTCCGAGCAATTGATCTTCTTGCACTGTTGTGAGAGTGGATGAGATGATTACAGGTAGGGTGTTACTTCTCCTAAGTAGACATACTTAAGATGAGCTGGCAATGGCTTAAATTCTATCATCGGTGGCTCTTCGATAGATGGCTTGAGGCTTTTTTTTTTCCTTGGACATATCCAAGATTTCAGTTGCTTGCTTGACAAAGCTGGCAATGCCTCCTCTTTCTCTACTGCGGGGGGTTGTGTCTCCTCCACTTCTCCTTGAATTAGCAACCTTAGTAGTTCATCTGGTTCAGCATGGACTAAAACATTGTTGTTTTCCACAGGATATTTCATGCTATCGAAGATATTAAAGGTTATCTTTTCTCCGTCGAACTGCAAGGTGACTTCTCCCTTCTTAACTTCAATCACAACATCACAGGTTGCTAGGAATGGTCTTCCAAGGATGATCGGGACATCTGTATCTTCTACTATATCAAGCACCATAAAATCTGCTGGATATATGAATGTTCCAAATTTTACCAGAATATCATGGATCACACCTTTTGGGTAGGTAAGTGATCTGTCAACCAGCTGTAGAGTGATGTTGGTGGGAGTTAGCATCTTATCGATTTCCAAAGTTTTAAAAACCGATAGGGGAATTAGATTAATGCTTGCTCCCAAATCTAGTAGGGCCTTCTTGATACTCATGTTCCCTACTGTACATGGCAGAGTAAAGCTCCCTGGATCCTTGAGTTTTGTAGGTAGCTTCTTTTGAAGCACTGCACTGCATTCCTCATTTAGAGTAATGAATGAGCTGTCATGGATCCTTGGTTTACTCGTCACCAGCTCCTTTAGGTGCTTGAGGTATTTCAGCATCTGGTGCAGAGCATCTATCAAGTGAACATTGATGTGAAGACTCTCCAGGTTCTGAACAAATTTCTTCATTTCAGCTTCTGCATTCTTCTTTGGATCTCGTACTGGGAATGGTAGTCTAGGCTCATATGGAGGTGGTCGCCTTAACGGCTATTGTTCCTCCGTTAAGTCGATGACAAGGGTGTTCTGTTCCTCCTGGTTGTCTCCTTTTTTCAGTTTCTTTTTCTGGTGGCTCTGCCTCTTGGTTCTCCTTGCTCTTTTTCTCAGAGACTACTGCATGATGTCTTGGCAGCTACTTTCCACTTTTCAGTGTGATTGCGTTGACCTGCTTAATCTCCATGGAATCCTCTCCCCTAGTGCTATAGGTCACCCTGCATGCCATCCATGTGATTTGCTCATGTAATTCCTTAATGTTAGCATCAAGATTATCAAGGGCATATCTTACCTCTATCCAATCTTTTTCCTCGATTCTAAATGATTGATGCTGAAATCCAGGTGGTTGCGCTGATCTCTGGTAGTCCGGTTGCTGATTAGTCCAGTTGCTATTCTGTTATGGCTTCCAATTGCAGTAATTGTTGGAGCCTCATCTGTCATTTTCTTGCCTCACAAACTGAACTTCTTCCATAGTAGCTTGGCAGGTAGAGCTGGGGTGAGATCATGTGCCAACACATACATCAACCTTTGGTTTGTTGATGTCAGCTCTTAGCTTTGATATCTCACTGGAGATGGCTGCCATCTGTGCTTGCAAGTGAGTTGTAGCATCTAGCTCCAACACTCCCGCCTTCTTAGTTGTAGCTCGAGGCTCATTCTGCCATCTGAAATGGTTAACACACATATTCCCCAGTAGCTGGATTGCTTCTTCCACAGGTTTCATCGTGAATGCTCCTCCAGATGATGAATCAAGTGATTCTCTGGAGGCTTGCTGCAATCCATTGTAGACGGCTGCATTGGCTTTTCTACACCATGTGTCCTTATCAGATCCTTTAATTTTTCCCAGGCCTCATAAAGAGTCTTTGTCCCATCCTGCTGAAAAGTCATGATGACTGATCTTAAAGTAGTAGCTTTGACAGGTGGGAAGAATTTTGTAAGGAATGCCTGTCTGAGTCTATTCCAGGAGTTGATTCAATTGTTGGGCAGAGTGTCCAACTATTTTGCTACTAAATCCTGCAATATGAATGGAAACAGTTTCAAGTAAACCTTGTCCTTGGACAAACCTTGAATCTTGAAGGTGCTGCACAGTCTCAGGAATTTCCTGATGTGGGATCTTAACTAGGCAGTCAACGAAAAGGACAAGCAGCTTGTATCCATTGAATCATTTGAGTTTTGAGCTCAAAGTTCTCTGCTGCAACATCATTGTACATAAGTGGAGTTTTAATTTCCTCCTCTTGGGGTACAAAATAATGTCTTAGCAGTTTGGGTGGAGCTGGTTGTAGCTCTCTTTCTTGAGGTTGATTAGTTGCTGCTGCTTCTGCCATCTGCTTCTGGTCTTTACGAGCAGAAACTTCTCTGTTTCGTAAGACTTTGGATCTCCTTGCCGTGATTTCAATTTCTGGATCAAAACTTAGCTCTCCTGATGGATGCTTCTAGTCATAAACCAGTAATCAAAACACGAAGAATAACAATAGCAAGATTTGTAATTTGAGTGAGTAAACTTTAAAAACTGAAACTAAAAAGAACAAAAACCGAACACTAAAATCATATTTCAAGGATTTTTAATGCCATCCCCGGCAGCGGCGCCACTTTTGGTAAGTCGTTTTGTGTTAAACCACTTTCCCAAAATAAATATTTATAAACCTACTTAAAACTAATAGCTAGTGGTAAGTAGGGTCGTTCCATAGAGACGGCAGTCAACCGCTCAAAATCTGATTAAAGTGCAGAAAAGAAAGAAAATGAGTTGAACAGATTGTCACTTGGGAAAGTGAGAATAGTCACTTGACAGAGTGAATAGGCAGAAGGATCAATCACCTTTCTACCTTTATGATCCAATTTTGGTTCAATAATCCTGTAGTGTATGATAAGTCATCAGGCACTTATATTTTTTATAATTCCTTCCAGACAGAATAAAGAGTCCTAGATTATCTAAATCAGCTACCTTTCAGTCAGAGTAATTCATTGATCTAAGCCGTTAAGTTCTTAAACCCTCTTTGATCGCCTATGCCATTCACCTAACTTTCGTTGATGTCTGGAACCACATGGTAGATTTCTTCCATTGTCATAAACTAGATTAAGCAGTTCTAAGATTATGGTACCCCTTCTAGATCTTCATAACCATGCAAGTACATTTAATTAAGTGGCCAAGTTAATTAAAAGGTTAATTAAATCACTTATCTAGGCACAACACCTCATCAAGGAAACTGGATGAAAACTTTCACATAAAGATAGTAGGGATTAAACCCTTAACTGAGTTAGCTGCTCATGTTTATTGAGTTAAACATGAGAGCAAAATAGTACAAAAGATAAGACATGAATCTAGATCAAAAGGTTAGAGGAAAGAAAAGGAAGATGGTAGCAGGGACAGTTTCTGTCTGTTCACTATGGCGAGTGGCGTTCGCCACTTGACAGAGTGACAGTCTGCCTCCTTGTTCTTGCTACTACCATGTTTCTTACCTTCTAACGAACTACCTAACTACTATCTTTGTAACTAAATCTAACTATCCAATCAGTTGTTTTTTTCTACTTCTATTGGCTGGCTATTTATAGAGATTTGGAGAGGCTTGGATTGGTGGAGTTCTAGCCTTCTTTGTAGTAGTGTAGAGGAGACAGCAAGTTGCAGCTGCCAAAGGGAATTGTTTATTCAGCAACTTGCCCGATTGGCAAGTTGTTGCCTTCTCTGGTTAGCTCCTTCCTTCTTCAGCCGCAATCAGCCATCATCTATTCATCATTGCTGCTTCTCCTTAGTCTTCTTCTCCAGCGTCTTCTCACCATTTGCAGTCACAAATCCGCATTTCTTCATTCTTTATTCCCCACAGCTCAAATTACAGCAGTCAGTAAGTAGAAGCATCAGCAATATGCTTCATTTTATCACTGTGTCTCTAGCCTTTAATACAACCTGAATCTTCTACCATTTTTTTCCTTGTTTCCTGGGTCACTTGCTATGTCACTACTCACCCTTCTGCAACAACTAATCCATCAACCTAGCTGCAGCATCAGTCGGTAAGTAGCAGAGTTGCAGCTACTGTTTATCACATATTCTCCCTCTTTCTCTTCTTCTACTTGCAACCGCAACATTTTGTAGTGATGACAAAGCAATGTCCTTCCTTAAGCACTAAGATTTCAGCTCATGGCTCCTCTTTGATTGACAGCAGTAATAGCTACTGTAGCAGCAATCTGGCAGCAGGGCAGCTGCCCTTCTTCCTCTCAATTGAGTGTGCTGCTGCAGATTCTTCTAAATTGTGATCATCTGCTGCCGTTTTTCTTTCCTTAGCAAGGATTTCTCCACTTTCTCCAGCTCTAATCGACCTTCCAACAGCCCAATTTCCAGCAGCTTCCATTCCAGTCCTTTCTGATGCTTTTTTTGTGCAATTTGGCCCTTATTTGCTAATGTTCCATGTTGGCCCTCTGAGATACCTGAACTGCAAAATCACCCTAAAAGTAAACTAATCCTAACTAATTGACAATAAATTATAAGTAGAAATGAGTAAGAAATACATGCTAAAAGGGTATATATTTTTATGTCATCATATGTATATATGATACATATGATGACATGCGATCCGAAACATTAAAGAACAACTTATCAAATTAGATTTTTTTTAAAAAAAAAATTTTCTCTCTATTATTCAGTCAAAAAGTTATCTTCCTCCATATGTATCATTAAAGAACAACTTATCAAATTAGAATTTTTTAAATTTTCTCTCTATTATTCAGTCAATAATTTTCTCTATAAAAGGGTATATATATATATATATCATACAATCTGAAACATTAAAGAACAACTTATCAAATTAGAGTTTTTTAAATTTTCTCTCTATTATTCAGTAAAAAAGTTATCTTCACCCATATGATTATGATCCATACGAGGAAAATTAAAATATAGAATTTTCTCTTTTTGAAAATAATTTTACATCAGTAATTGCTCATGTGTTCCAAACTAATAGCTTTGTGTTAGCACATGACTTTTTAGCAGAAAGTAGTCAATCGACTTGGGGTGGTTCATTCAAGGCTACAACATAGTTCATCGAGATCGAGAAGGAGCCAATCAAACTGTGTTTTAAGATTACTTTACTAGTAATCCAACTTATGATGCGGAAACGTTTCACCAAAGGTTTCTAATGTCGATTAGTCTTTTCAACCATATTTGTGACACGGTGAAGAACCATGATATTTATTTCCAACAACACAAGGATGCTATTGATAGACCTAGATCTTCAACAAATATAAAAGTCAAAGAAGCAATTCATCAGTTAGCTTATGGCGGTACAAGAGATCAACTTGATGAATATCTTAAACTTGCCGAGTCAATAGCAGACGAAGCCTTAAAGAGATTTTGTTGAGATATTATTGAAATTTACGGTGCACAATACCTAAGATCACCAAATGCTGCTGATATTGCTAGATTGCTTCACATTAGTGAGAAACGTAGTTTTCCAAAAATGTTGGGTAGTTTGGACTGTAAGCACTAGAAATGGGAAGCATGTCCTATGGGGTTGGCCAGCCAATACAGTGGACGTTTTGCATACCCAACTATCATTTTGGAAGCTGTTGCAGGCTATGATCTATGGATATGGCACGCATATTTTGGTATGCCAGGTATAACTAATGACATTAATGTGTAAGAATCATCTCATTTTTTTTTTCTAATCTTGCCCAAGGTATCGCTCCTCCAGCTAATAATACTATTTGAGACAAGTAATACGGTACATGATACAATGTAGCAGATGATATATATTCGAAATGGTCTACCATTGTTAAATATTTTGTTGCACCATCAAACCCAAAGTAACAGTATTTTAAAATGAAACAAGAGGCATGTAGAAAAGATGTTGAGCATGCATTCAGAGTTTTACAAAAAAGATTTGTAATAGTCACAGGTCCCCTGCGTTTCTGGAAAAAAGAAGTCTTGAATGATATAATGATGACATGTACTATTTTTCACAATATGATAATCGAAAATGAACACGATCTCAGTGCACCAATTAGAGATGATGTGGAATTTGTGGCTTCAACGGTTACACCTGTGCCGCGTGATGAAGATTTTTTTCAACAATTTTTAGCACGTCCCGAAAAAATAAAGGATAGAAATGCTCACTTACCAACTTCAAGATGCATTAGTTGAGCATTTGTGGAATGAATATTCTCAAAGCAATAATTAGTGTTATTAGGGTTCTTCTCAAGATTAAGCTTTGCAATGTATTTTTCATGTTTGTGTGTTGTTTTTTTTTTTTAAGTTAATGTTTTGAATTCCATATTTGTAGTATTTTTTATCATTTTGATGATGTATTAGTAATGGATTGTTAACTTTAATGTAAATACAAATGTTTTACATTAAATTATTTACAATTTCATAAAATAAAAATTTTGTATGTAATTTGCAAATGAAATAATTTGAGAACTTAATTAGATGACTAATCTAATTATAATATTGCTACATATATATTTTTTACTTGTAAAATGCATCAAATTATTAATTATAAAAACTATTTATTAGATTTAATAAATTATAAAAGAATATAATAATAATATTCTTTTAGAGAGAATTATATAGAGGGAATAGGTTGGAGTTCCTGACACTGTTGAACCTGTAAAATAGAGGGATTTTACTGTAGAAACTGTAAAATAGCGGGATAGAGGGTCGCAGGGTTGGAGTCTTGGAGATGCCCTTAGTAGTGCTTTCGGTGTTTAAGTTCATGCACTTATTTTGTCAAAAAGAATGAATATCTAAAATTTGAATCAATTGATGATAATTGGGGTTGCATAGTTCTTATTAATATTGTTAAAATCTTGGGATTTTGAAATTCTACCATGCTTAAACTAATAGATATGGATAAATTTACTGATTTTGAGGTTAAAGGGATAAATTTTTTAGGTTAAGTAACAAGTTGACCCAAAAAAATATAAAACTAAGGGAAAACATAAAGTTAACGTGTTTAGATAAAGTAAAGAAGGGAAAAATTAAGGGAAAAGAAATATGGTAATTCTTTTAAATCTTAAGTGAGGTAATGTAGGTAGTTGATAAAATTTTGCTTTCAATATAAAAAACATCTCTCAATATATCACCTCCCAAGTTCTTTGCACTCCAACCTTGATGCACCAAAAGGTCTAAATATTAAATATTTTTAGTTTAATTTTATTTTTTGGTTAATTAAAATCTTTTAATTTGGTGATAATTTTGTGAAATTTGTTTCTTTTAATCGTTTTTATTTGATTGTAGAAGTATCAATATTTTTTCAATTTTGTTTCATATTCAATTTTATAATAACTAAAATTAAATTTTAGAAAAATAAATTTTATATTCGGTGGTCTTATTTTGAAATTCTCAACAAAATATTTTTAATATGATATAATGTTCACAACATTATTCGTTTACATGTTTAATTACGTAGCAAACATATATTTAGATCAAAATAAAAAGATAGTGTGGTAAAAATAGTGTAATAGATAATTTACACCAAATCTAAGTGTAACACAATCAATACGGTTGGAGGTGAATAACATGTCTTAGACCAATAGGACTGCTTCCCATCTTTATCTTCATGCACCATTATCACCCCGACTTCAACATCATGCGCACGCTCGATGATCAATGCAAGTGCGTCCCCCAGGACAGATGGGGTTGCAGTGAAAAAAAGACTCTGGTGTATATGAATATGGATGCTTGATCAGGCTAAAGATTTCTGTGGAGAAGTTAAATCTAAGAATCACACTTATGTCCCTAATTTCCCTACCAGTAGCAGCACCCATTCGAAAAGATTCCACCAGCAGGGGAAAGCTTGCAGATCAAACTTTTCTCCCAATTTAGTCTGGGACAAGTACTCGTGCATGTGCCTTATGCCAAAATTAATGTATATCCAGATTCCTTTAAATGCATTTTAAAGACATCACTCAAAATTTTCAGATAGTATTTTTTTAAGAAAATCTTTTTTTTAAAGAAAATCTATTTTCTCCTCTTTTCATTTTTTCTTTCTTTTTACTTTTGGAGGGGGAGGGTGATTACAACACCAAAATACTGCAGTGATTTAGTGCTTTCGTCGGAGTGTAACCCTTACATCAAAACATCAAATTTAGTGTTTTGGTGTCTTGGTTGGAGATGCTCTAATTATTTAATGCACTTATTCTTTTTTCCAGAGATCTTGTAGAGCATGATATTCAACGCATATGCATCGCGATGCTCTCTTTCTTTTGAGATGAAGAAAATAAATCGTGTTTTTAATGGGTAACCCCTACTAAAGATTCAAAAGAGAACTTTTTTCCAAACATTTTAATGCCAGCAACTCAAATGTATTTCCAACAGTAAATTACTATCATATGGGAAATAATGTAACCTTGAAATTTTCTTGGAACCATTGTCATTGTAAAATGGGCCATTAGCTCAACTAATCCAACAAAAGCAGCAATTTACTTGTCACAAAATATAACTTCTTGCGAATCTTTAGACCTAAAGAATTGTGAGTCTGTCTAGATAGAAGAGGAAAAAAGGTCACCGCACACTATTTCTACAAAACTCTTTAGTTCTCCTAGACATTTCACAAATGTTTAGGGCTCCGGTTGATTTTCTACAAGGAATATATAAGCCAAAAGACCAACCACAAAGTGTGTTACCCTGTGTGGTTGAAAGTGTGGTCTTATTTTGCAACTTAGATTGATCTAAACCTTCATTTATTACTTCATTTTTTGCTCCAATGGGTTTACTTAATCACGAGTAATAAGGCTGGCCCCCTTGTGTATGTTGTAGCCGTTTTCTTTTCCTGGGAAGACAACAATCATTTGTGTTTTATGAATTTTGATTTTAGGACCTTTTTTTTTCACACAATATTTACTAGTCAAGATTTTCTTTTTTTTTTTCGTAGAACAGCAACCCATCTGTTGTGAATGGCTACTTCTTTTTCATTATCTCTGTAGTATCTTTCATAAGTATATCATATTCTTTCACCAACCTTTTGTTTCCCTTCTCTTTTGGTTGCCTTTTGTCCTATTGGACTAACTTTTGGCATACTCTCGTTGAGGTCAAATATGGACTCATGGATAAACATCAGTGACTTAACTAGAAGTTCAATGTTGGAGGGTCTATATTATAATATGATTTATCTCTAACGCAGAGGAAAAACTCTACCAGTCCATTTTTTTTTTTAAAAAAATCAGTTCAACTTGTGATCATGTCTCAACTTCAGTCCAATACCTTAGGACTTTAACAATTTTCTTTGTTAAAATGCATACCAACAGATCAATATGATTCCAGAATAGAACTAAACCGTCATCCTCCAGGATCATATTGCAAAAAGTCACAGTCCCTCCAAACAGGCATCGAATCAACATCGGTACCATTTCTTGCAACCAGAAACATATCTAGAACCTTAAAATCATCCAGGAGGTCTGGAACAGCCATTGTTGTCTTCAAAAATATGTTGTCAACAACGTGACGAAGTTATCTTTTTCCGTGGATTCGAGTACAACCTCTAACATTACTTGAATATTGTTTGTAGACAACGACAAGAAAGTAAAGATTGAAAAAATTGAGCTTCTATTATTTGTTTGCGTATTCTGGGGATTGTGAAACAGGAGATCGACTAATTGAGACCTTTAGAAGGGAAAGAGCGGATACAGTCTGGGGCATAAAGAGGTACCTGGAATAAAATCAGCATATGTATTCTATGGAAAATGAGAAATGAGTTACTTACGTTATTGCTGGAGAAATGGGTGTAAGTATTTATCATCTTTATAGTGCTAATAAGATTATTTCTAGTGCCAATAATCTTCTTCGTTCCTAATTTGGGAATTTTTGTTTTGGTTGTCTAGATTCACCTAGGAGATATTTGCTGTTGGGGACTCATCCATGGACGAACACACGTATGAAGTTACTGCGGGATCTGGCGGTGTGCGTGTCAGTACATGCTTCTGGAATATGTATCTACGCCAGGTTGGATGTGGGATGACAAAAGGAATAGTAGTCGAAATAGGCCGGCGGACGGTTTGCCTTGCCCCCGCCACTATTGATGAGGAAACCAGTGGTCATGTCTATACCTTTGTCTCATATTAATTTTTTTAAAATATCCATGTGAATTCCACACGTCGAAATATTTGGATATGAATACATAAAAATATCCATTTCAAAATATTACAATGAACAGAATCAAAATGTTTATAGACTAAAGATTAACAACGAATTTGTTAGATTTTTCAAAAGCATAACACAAGTGAGTGTTGGCTAAAACGAATGTGAAAAAGAACTGAAGGTTGAAGAATATGCTTATTCCTTAGCCGTGAATAGTGCCATTTGTTGTACGTGATGGTAACTCTTATGGTTTGAAGTTGAAGAATGTTTTGAAAAGTTAGGCCCAAGTCGAGTTTGGTACTTATTTTAAAACAACCCATTTACAACGGGCCCGTTTTTTGGAAAAACTAAAATAAAATAAGCATACTTAAAATCCAGAATCTCTTCTTCTTTGTCTCGGAATTCCAGAAATCAAGGGGTCGGACATTAAAGAATGCATATGCGAAGGGGCACTGGAATAAACCTCCTATGAGGTTTTGAAGCAAACCGGGGGGTCGATCGACCCTCATGACCCCCCTCCCCCTGTAGTAATTGAAGTAGTTTTGCGGCAAATATGGTAATTTCTTTTAGAAGAAATTGTTGAGTTTATGCAACCATAGGACTAATTATGATTTTTTTTAACAAAGCTTAGAGAATGATCACCCAAATGTAAGAAAAAAATTAATATATAAATTTGCAAGATACAAATAATTATTCGAACAAGTGACAAAACCTGAGTGATCACCCAAACTAAGTACCACTAAAGAAAAAACTGATATCTTCAATGTAAAAATTGTTCAAGGAAAAAGTTTCCAATCTAATACTCGGTAATTTTAATTATTAAGGATCTAAAAGAGCAGCAAAATCTATTTACTAATCACCCAAACTAAGTACCACTAAAGAAAAAACTGATATCTCCATTGTAAACATTGTTCAAGGAAAAAGTTTCCAAGATAATACTCGGCAATGTTAATCATTAAGGATCTAAAAGAGTAGTAAAATCTATTTACTAATTATCCAAACAAGTACCACTAAAGAAAAAATATCTCCATTGTAAATATTGTTCAAGGAAAACATTTCCAAGCTAATAGTCGGCAATGTTAATTATTAAGGATCTAAAAGAGCAGCAAAATCTATATACTGTTTCTTCTTAATGAAATCAGACTCAAAAGTCGAATACTTGAAATTGCTATTATCTTCATCGCCTTTGTCAAGTTGGCATGACCAGCTGTTGTCTTCAAAGCCTCTGTCAAGTTGGCATGGGTCACATTGGTTTGATAAATCCTACAATATGCATACAATGGCTCATTCATCATTAAGAAAAGTCAAATTCCTCTATTTAACTAATAATAACTAAATTGTTGAATCAAATCTATGCATGTACGTATCTCATTAACACTTGGATAATTCAATTGTGGTTGTTTCCCATTTTCATAACTCGAAAAAAGCCACTAAAATATGATAATCATGTTGATACTCTTGGTTAAATGACCAAACATGACTTGTGAAAAATGTTGTAAATGAGAAGTTCCTTTTCTTGAATCACATAACGTGACTTCTGGAAAGTGGAGTGCATTTGGTTCAAAAATCAACAAAATAAAAATTTTTATCAATAAAATAGACAAATATTAGTATAAAAAGTAAAACTAAAATCTGATTTAACTTACCTTAAGAGGTTTGGAAGACCAACTTAGGACAGGTGGAGGAACTTCAGTTGGTTTATTATTCTCAAAGTTGTCCTCCTGAAGTAGCAATAGTGGCTGATAAATCAAATAAAAAGTTATAATAAGTATGAATCATTAATCAAAACACTCCGCTAACCTATATTGTTTCTACAACTGTATCTTTCTTTATCGCCTTGCTTCTACGTTTCGTGGCAACATGTTCAATGCATTCTTTTGTCTCTTACTAGTTTGATACGTAATTCTTACTTTTGGTTTCAATCCTTTTATTTTGCTTTCACCAAGTTCAACCTCAATTTCACTTGGAGCCGTACCCAAACTTTCAATTACATATTTAACTATAGGCATTACTGGATTAGTTTCTTCAACTTTTTTCCCCTTCCCCACACATGCATCAATTGTTTCCCCCATCTCTAAAAAATAATTCTTAGCATATGCCTATCCCTCTTCACTTTCTGCAGCTTTTGTCACCAACTCCATATATAAATAAGATAGCTCTTTGTATCGCGAACGTATATCCTTTTTCTTTTGTCATCTACATTACCAACTCCATTAGATACTCGTGATATTCCACTCTTGGCTGCCTTTGTCCAATGCTTCAAGATACATTGCTCAGGAATCTTCATAACATTCAAAGTCATTACCACTTTTAACGATCGTGAGCATAAAATACCAGCAAATTCAAACTTTTTGCAGCTACAACTTTTAGAATAGCAGACAAATCAAAAGTGACAGTATGTTTGATCAGTTAGCCTGTGACATTGTTTGATCTTATAGATTCTTTGGCTTCCTGCTTGACTCTTTCCGCACTCCTCATTAAATAGTGCAAAAAAGTTATGCATGTATACCTCATACACATGCATACACATGCATCAAAATTTCTTAAGGAAATGTCATTGTTGGAGTGCTTTGGCCGCATCTAAAATCTTTGGTTGATTCTTCATTTCGGCAGTCATCTAGCACATCTCTATCATGTTTATAACTCATATATTTCTTCACAACAGTATTCATGCACTCATTACATTGAGTTGTCATGATATCAACACAAAAAATTTCCCTACCATACACTAATGCCTCTCTTCTCAAACAATTTTTTTTCACCAATCATTATCTTGCAAGTCATATTTTTCTAACATATTATTCCATGCATCAAAAAAGTCATCCACTTCTTTATAGTCATATATACACTTGCTAAAATCAGATGCAAAAGATTGTTTGAACTTTGCAAAGACATCAGATTGATGGATTGCGGCATTTTTATAAATGTGCCATATGCACAAATTGATGGTAAGTTGTTGGCCATTGAGTAGCCAATGCTGATGTCATTGCTTGATCTTGATTAGTTAAAATTGCTTGTGACTTCTTACCCATCATAGCACTTGAAAAAGTATCAAACAACCATTCAGATGTTTCTATTATTTCATCGTACAATAATGATGCCCCAAACATTGAAGTCTGTTTATGATGATTTACACTGACGAATATTCCAATAGGTCTACCATCTCGGTGTTTTATGTAGGTTGCATCAAAAGACACCACATCGCCAAATTTTGCAAATCCTGTCCTCATTTTTGCATCAGCCAAGAATATATTTGTGACGAGATCATCTAAATCCAGTTGAATTGCACAGTAAACGTTTGGATCTTCCAACTGTGGTCTTTGCAAGTATTCTAGGACACCCCGATATCTCCCTACTTCATTGCTACTGTCCTCTTTGTTCGCAAAATTTTTTTCAAATCATTGTGAATGAAACCATGATTTTCTTGTCCACCACTCCTTTTGCCATTATCTCCAATATTTGTTTTGGTGCTACCCTGTAACTTTTGGCAATATCCACTTCAGCTTCTTGAGCATTGCTTAGGCTAGAAAGCTCATGGTTATTATTAGTAACTGATCTCATCATAACACTACATTCACACCTTGTTTCAGCTCGAGGGTTCTTAACCATCGTGATGCAATTATTTGTTCCCTTTTTACCTTCTCAATTGCAATAGAAAATCCTCCCCAAAAATACTTTATTTTTATCCCTATGTACAATACTCATTCTAGGTCCGAACCCGTATGCTTTAGCGTAATTCATTGATGGGTGTCGAGACCACTAAAATAAACCTGCTTAACACTTATTGTAAGTGATAAGAAGGGTCAATCCCCACAGAGACAGAAAACACTTAATAAAAATTGGGATCCAGAACAAGAACACAAAGCAGAAGTAAAAATAGGAAATTGGCAAGTGAGTTTTGACTTGACAAAGTGATACAATCCTAGGATCGTCCTTCTCTCCACGCTATATGCATATGTAATGATTTTTTTGGCTCTCTATGTGGTATGAAACTGTATTCAATCAGGCACATAAACACTGTAATGTCACTTCCATTATTCCAAATAACAGTTCTAGCAACAACAAGCCCACTAACTTTTGTTGTTGACTCCAGAATACTACTAAACCATTAAGATCTTCGGCCCTTATGATTACATCGTGCCAAATAACTAACTTCCATTGTTGTTTGAAACCTTGGGCTGTTACCCCCTCATCACCGGTTAATCTTAGATATTCTAAGTTAAGTTTACCCTTCCGGGATTCCCTGAACATGCAAGCACAATTAGCTTGAATGGCCTGTTCAATCTTAAAGGATAATTAAAACTCTAAGACTAAGCATACAAATATCATCCGAGAGCATGAAGCAAAAAATACTTATATAGAGTAGAGGGATTAGACCCTAGAAAATGAGTTTAGCTACTCATGGAGCGAAGCTCAAAACTACAAAGTTCTAGTGTTGAGACTTCTTCATGGTTACAACAGATAGTACAGAAAATAGGGGAAGAGTAAAGTCAGGGAGTGTGGTGAAGTGTATCTGACTTTGCAGAGTTAGCTTCTCACTTCCCCAAGAGACACCCATGAGTCTACCTTCCAGAGTTATACTTTATTCCTACACTACTGAACTAAACTACACTATCTATTCTACTACTTTGATTCTGATGTTCTTCGATGCCTTCTTCTTCTTGTTGTTGCCGCCTTATATAAAGGTTGAGGGGAGAAATCCTTGCTTAGCCAAGTTGGTCTTCTTTTTGCCTGATGGGTTTAAGCAAAAGAGAGGAGACCCATACTTCTTCACCTTCCCCCCCCCCCCCTCCCCACCTCTAATTATCTTTTGAAGGATTTGGTTTGTTCTAATCAGCTTTAAGGGACATCAATCCCTCAATAGTGTCAGCAGCATCACTTCTTCACCTTTCCTTCTTCCTTAGCTTTGAAGACTTCCTCCAATTTGCATCTTCTTCCTGCCGGATTTCAGTTGACTGGAGGCTTTGCACTTTATTCCCTGCAACATCTTCCAATTTTGCCTGAATTTTTGCCTTTTTGCCACTTTCTGACCACCTTTTTGTTCCTTTTGCAATTCAACCCCTGGATCACCACAAGTCACCAATTAAGCCTATAAATATAAAATCCTAACCTAACTGACCTATAATTAAAACGTAAAGAGGCTAAATATGTGCCCAAAAACATAGTACAAAATGTACTCATCATTCATGTAGAAATCATAAGCCACAGGTTCATTCTTGAACTCCATACCAACTTTTGGAATAAGTTCTTAAGGGATCATGTGTTGAGGAAGATACTTGTCTTCACTGGCATCGACATCGATAGACAAAGGTTGATTTTCAGGTATTTTAACATCGACATCTGCCAAGATAAACTTCATCTCTTAGCTCAAAGAATACAATGAATCAGAAAAATATCCTAAATTGCTAAACTTCCGTAATTGGAACAATAATCACATTTATAAGAAATATTTTATCAAGTGAAACTGAGCTCACTTCTATGTAGATTTTAGTTAATATTTTATCAATAAAGAAACATTATGCAATACAGTGATCATGTTTAGATTGCTTTTAAATATTAACAAAAAGTGATCAGGTTGCTTTTGACTAAGTACTAACATTACATGAAACCCCAAAAAAACTTGGCGCACAACTAATGAAATCATGCTTCTGACTTTATTCAATTACAGAAAACCAAAACAAAAATATGATTAAGGAGAGATTTTTTCCAGAAAAAAAGGAAGGGAAAATGGAAAGAAAAGAACATGGCTCCTTTCTAACTACACTTTCTAATAAAAGAAAGAAAAAATTGAAGACATGGTTGCTTTCTAGCTAAAGAAAAAAAAATCATCACTTTCAAACTACAAGCAATCTACGAGACAAAAACAAAAATTGAGCTATTAAGTCATCTTTTTCTTTTTAACATAAAATCACATATATGAATACTTGTCATGATTCATCACCGTGTAAAAGAAAAACTCAACAATTTGAAATTATGAATTTACCTTAATCTTGAAAACTATCGTCATCCATTAATTATATAGATTGAAACGATGTCAATCGTAGAGCTTCACAATTGAATTGTAAATTGGGGTTTGGAGTGGTGGGGAAGTGGAAATGAAGGGTTTACGCATACGGAGGAAGTGGAAACGGTAGAATTGATCTTCTTTCTTTTTAATTAATTAATTTTCTTAATTATTTTACCCAGTCAACGATCGTTAAGTAAACATCATGACTTAAGTCGTGGGAATTAAAGTTTGGCCAGGTGTTAACCTCTAGTAAAGTGTCACAGAGAATGGCACAAACTTGTGTCATAGGTGACCTTTACTCGTAATTGGCATGTGTTTCAATACTAGTTACCACCCTAGTGGGCTTGCCTTAAGAGCAACCTCAATGGGCCTAATTAAAAAGTGGTTGTAGATACTTCTAACTCATATTCTTAGACCCCTCCCAATAAAAGTGTATTTGACTCCAATGCTAGTTACCAAATTTGGTAAGAAATGTGGATTTAATTTTGGGCGACCATATGCATAAATTAGGCTGGCCTCATCTTCCTGGCTTTTTTTAGGTAAAGAGTGGGATAAATAAAGAGCATGCATGAGTTTCTTTTTTAACTCTCCAATGGGAGAGTTTTAATTGATTATGTAGTAACTGGCACGTGTTTCTACCCCCATTACCACTCACTGGGATTTCTTTAAGAGCAATATCATTGGACCTAAGTAAAAAGTGGTCCAGATGCTTCCGACTCAGATTACTCCTCCCAGAAAAGTGCATTTTACTCTAATGACAGTTATTAATTTTGACCCATCATTTGCATAAAAACAAGCTACATAAATTAGGTTAACCCCACTTTTCTAACTTTTTTCCAGATATAGAGAGGGGTAAAATGAAGAGGATGGTGTTGATCTCTTTTTTGTTTCTACGTCAGTTACGATCCCATTGGGCTTGCCCTAAGGAAAAAGTGCACCTAATTAGTTTATGGGTTTGGGAAAACTGATGATTTAACAATAAGATATTCCATCATGCATCAGCTTATTGTATGTTACATCAGCTAAAGATGCGTCCATATCATTGAGGCCTAACTCCTCAGTTTGTTCCGATGAAAAATAATTACAATGTCATTTTTTAAAGTAAGAAAAGAGAAGTAGCACTACAAAAGTTGAAACCAATATCATTTTCCTTAGTTTGAAACTTTTCCGGTACTACAAACCACAAATTAATTGTCATTTTTTTTTTCAAACTTCTTAATTTCCATAAGAAAATATAACTCTATAGGTATTAAAGGAGAATTTTTAATTGTACACATGACATAAAATTAGATAAGCTATTTCATGTGGCACAAAATTAGATACCCAAGAACACATGTCGCAACCACATCACTCCATCATTTAATGGTAATTTTTTATTTGTAAATTCGTAAAATTTATAAACTAATTTTACTTGGTTTAATCTTTTTGTCATTAAAGGAAGAACAAAATTCACTTTCGACCACCAAAGTATGGCCTAATTCGACACCAAGTCACCATTAATTTTTATATACCAAATTTGAGCATCATTTATTTTTTATTCATCATTTTTTTGAAAAGGCCATTGTCTAATTTCTACCTCTAGATGTTATAAGTTATATACATTTGAGCAAATATATAGTACGGTATGTCATGGACCTATGATGTAAGGAATTAGGGAGAAAATTTCTTAGAGTTTTAATTAAAAATAAATAAATAAATAACAAAAAAATAAAAATAGAATAAGTGCATTAACATTGAAAAGCAAAGGCTATGTAAACTAAAATAGTTAGGAATGATTTTCAAAGGCCTCTCTTATGATTAGAAAGCAATTGATTCTACAGAAAAGTATTCCATCCAATTAGACAAAGTACCCATTGGTTGGAACATAGTAAGACGAAGAAGTATCAAATTTGTATTTAGTAAGGGTTTTTATTTTTATTTTTGTTTTCATCATCAATTACTACTGCTCGTGATGTTATTGTTTAGGCTCAATTGGTCTAATCTACATGGTTCCCTTCGATGTTCTTTCCTTTATTTATTATTTTCATTCATTGTTCTAATATTCGGTTTGGTTGATTGTACTATTTTTAATAATACAATATTCTTGGAGTAGGTAAAATTATGATGAAAACTCTGAAGAATGGGAAAAAAAAGTTAAAATCTTTTCCATAAAGAAAAAAAGATGAATCCAAATTGACAGAAGACAAATTAACATCATTTTTATATTTCATTTTTTGGTAAAAAAGTTGATATCATTTTTCACTTTGAGAGTTGCACAAACTGACATCGTCCCTCTCACTCTTTAATGATAATATGTAAAATTACAAAATATTAATAATAATAATAATAATAATAATAATAATAATAATAATAATAATAAATGATTATTATTGATTAAGTTGTGTAAAAATTATAAAAGAAAAAAGAGTAAAATAATAATAATAATAATAATAATAATAAAATTGTATATTAATTGGCCAAACTCTTAATGGAACAAATTTTAAATAATATAATAATATCTTATATTCTATTATATCGTGTAAACCTTAATCGGTCAAACTTTTCCCCTATACATACATGCGATCTAATTATGTTGATTAATCCAATTACGTGCTAGTCCCACGTGGGAGAAGACGTGATTCTTTGTTCTGCATGGATTCTGTGTGGCTGCTTAGATTGCTATTAAAGGAGGAAACCAAGAAAAAAAATGAAGTAAATATTATATATATGAAAAATACACGAACAAATTTTTGAAGAAAAGTTTCAAAAAGTATATGGAGAGATGAAAACTAGATATAAATTTATAAAAAAAAATAATAAGAAAATATCTATTAGAGGAAGAGTTTAAACAGTATGACTAAGAATCTCCTAGACCATCATACAACACTTCCTAAACCACCATGTAAAATTTATCACATTTTTTTAATAAACTATTACTTTCCTTTTTTAAAAATTATATTAGCATCCTAACCAACCATTGGATGAACCTACTGGGACCATGTATAAAATCTTCGGGAATGATGTAGGAAGTATTGTAGGATTACAGTGTATAAAATCTTTTACCAATATATATGACACGGGTAAAAATATTTAGAGAAATCATTATGAAAATTAAGAGAATATTTTTAAAACATATAAATCCACAAACCAACAAAACAAAAAAGATGGACAATAGCTTACATTGGATCATTTCAGAATTGAAAATTATTCTAAATATACTTAAAATAACAAAACATATTCACATTAAAATTACACCATCATAATTTATATCACTAATATTATTTTTTACATAGATGTCATATATATCTTGAACAACCCGCACACCGTCCAGGGTTAGTATATATTAAAGGAGAGTTGATCAATGAACACTCGTCACTCAATTGGCCCTTCAATAGGTTCAATTTACTCCTGTTGTTTTATTATTGGCTCATCATTAAACAATTGACATATGTCGTTTTATTATTGGTTCATCATTAAACTATTAAAATTTTATGTAAAAATAGGTAATCTGTTTCTCCTTTACTAACTAAGAACTTAAATGGGCAACCATTTGAACTCAAGAAAAGTTTACTTCCCCTCTCAAACCCAAATTTGAATACAAAATAAATATAATCCATACAACATTTTAACTTTCAGTTGAGATTTGTAATTTGAAGCCTCCTACATTTCGGATGAAAACGAAATCCACCCAAATCCATCTCACATCTAAACAATCTACTCAAATATTCCATACAAAGTACAAAAATTAGAGGGGAAACAGGATCCCCCTGTCGCAACCCTCTTTTCCCTTCAAAAAAACCCTGTTAAGCCCCCATTCATGTATAATGAGAAACTACATGTAGTAATACATTCTTTAAGCCAAGCAACAAACTTACTTGGAAATTTGTAAGCAATCAGCAACTCTTCGACAAAAGTCCAGTCAATGGAGTCATACGTTTTTTGAAGATCCACCTTCATTAAGCATCTGGGGAAGATGTTCTTTCTGTTGTACAATTGCACCATTTCCTGTGTTAAGGAGTATGTTGTGGATGATTAATCGATCTTTGATGATTGCACCCTGATTCTGATCCATTAGAAGACTCAACACCTTTGATAACCTATTGCTGAGAATCTTGGTAATACACTTGTACAGTGTATTACAGCAATAAATTGGTCGATATTCTGCTACTGTTTGAGGTGCTTTTACCTTCGGGACCAAAGCTATCACCGTAGAGTTCAGCTGTTTCAGAAGCTTTCCAAACTGAAAGAATTCCTTTACAGCTTCACATGTGCTTTCTCCTACCACAACCCAAGTCTTCTTGTAGAACCCACTGTTAAACCCATCTGGCCCAGGACTCTTCATATCATCAATGGAAAACATGGCATGTTTGATCTCCTTCTCCGTTACATCCTTAATGAGCTCCATTTGGTGTTCTACTGATAGTACATTTCCTTTGTCACATACTTCCTGTTTAACTGGTATTCTATTCTCTTCTTTCCCCATAAGGTTTCTAAAGAACCCTAGAAAGTGATCTTCAATTGCCTTCCAGTCTTCCACCACCCCTCCATCCTCACAAGTGTATGCTAGGAATTTTTTCCTTTTCTGTTTTTGCTTAACAACAACATGGAAGTATGTTGTATTAAGGTCTCCTTGTTGCATCCATTTCTGCTTCACTTTCTGTTGCCAATAGCTAAAGGCATTTGAACTAGAAGTCGCATATTGCTGTATGGCTTCCTGTTCTAGCTCATGAAGCTCTTTGTTATGTGGCTGACTTTGAAAAGCATTCTGAACTTCCTCCATTCTTCGTTTATTCCCAAGCATCTGTTGATCAATATTTGCAAATTTCCTCCTGTTTAAATCCTTGAGTACAGGCTTCAAACTTCTCTGCTTTTGAACCAACTGAAACATCTTTGTACCAACAATTTCTTGCTGCCAAACCTTCTGAACCAGTTCTTTGTATTCCTCATCATTCACCCACATGTTAAAAAATCGAAACCACCTCTTTGTTTGAGATTGATTGTACGTCCATCTGATCACTAAAGGACAATAATCAGACACTCCTTCAGGAAGCACCATTACAAAACTTTCCTCATATCTTGCCAGCCAGACATCATTCATCAACACTCTATCTAATCGTGCATATATCCTAAGATCACCTGTTTGCTTGTTATTCCATGTAAAGCAGCTACCATGTGTTAAAAGTTGTTCCAACTGACACTCCTCTATCATCATTTTAAAGTATTCTATATCAGAAGCTGTGAAAGGAAGGCCACCCACTTTTTCCCCTGGACTTAACACATTGTAAAATCCCATGCAATATCCAAGCTTCACTGGTGTTTTTCCCTATTTGAATCAACTCACTCCATAGACTCAATCGTTCTGACCTGGCATTAGCACCATATACCACTGTCAGAAGAAATTGTCGTCTCTCAACTCGGTCAATCACTTCACAGTGGATCAGCTGTTCTTCACTTTTCAGTATTTTAATCTGTATGTCTTCATTTTTCCATATTACTAAGATTCAAGTCCTCCCTCCATTAACATTGTTTCCATTGTAGCCATATTCTTCCCAAGTCTTCTTCATGATCTCATCCAGTTTTCCCAGCCTTTAATTTAACTTCTCCTACTCCAATGATTCCCGCATAGTTTACTGAGGCTAAATTCTTTAGCTCTCTTTGTTTCAGGGGACTATAGCAAACCCCTTATGTTCCAGATACATATATTATTCATGGGTTTGATTCCCTTAGACCCCTCTCCTTGCACTTCCTTCCCCACCCATATTCTATAATATGTCAATGGATTCTCATTGTATTGTCGTTTCGCCTTTGTAACTCCTACCTCTTTACCACCAGGTGTACTTGCATGGTTACCACTCAACTCCCCATCTTCCCTTGATAGTAAATCCCTTTCAAGAATTACTTTCTGTGACTACCTTACTTGTTTCATCTTCTGTCCGCACAGGGTTGTTGTATGGCCATAACCCTTGCATCCTTCACACCGAGTTGGCTTCCATTCATACTCCACTATCTGCTCTTGTATCACACCATTCTCATTCACAAACCACAGCTTTTCTGGAAGTTGTTCCTGAATTTCCATTTCAACTAATAAATGAGCAAAGCCGAGCCTCTGTGTGCTGGCTGTTAGCTCATCCATTTTTAAAGGTTTTCCCACAGTGATAGCAAGCCTACTCAAAGAATTAGGCCCCCAATACTTCAACTGTAGTCCAGGTAGTTTAATCCAAATTAGGACTTTATGGATATCCTCCAATTTGAACCCTTCTTCAACTGACTACTCCTTAACTATCAATGGTTTGCTATCCAGATGATAATGGTTTCCTAGTACAGCTGATTTCCCCTCCATACTAGTAAAACGAACCACAAACACACCATTGTCTAGTAGTAACACTTTGTCAATTGCAAACCTTCCCATACTCTCCTAATGAACCCATTCATCACCTGATAAGGAGGATGTCCTCCCAAAGTGTAGCAAATAACAGACGGACGCCAATACTCAATTTCATCTTCCACATCATCCCAAGTAATTTGAGCGACCTTCTTATCAGCTACTAAGGTGGGATCTACAAATTCAAGATTCACAGGAACTTTCCCAATTCTATCCAGATTAAACCTAGACCACTTAGGATCACCTTTCGTCTGCCCTAATTCATCCTTCTGAGCCCCCAATTAAACCCCCAAAGCAACAATCTTATGATTACTTAATTCTTCTAGCAACAAATTTACACGATTAGACATCAATTTCTTAGGAGAATTAGCATTACTTACTGGCGTTTGCCCACCGAAGCTCTTCTCCGGCACTAATTTCTGAATAGACTTTGTTCCCAATGTTTCCCCAATCACACTCGCCGAAGCCCTACTACCTTCACCAACGGCTAGGCTGCAACTTTCTTGCCCTTCATTTGTCATGCCATGGTAGATACGTAAGTGTATCGACAAAAGAGAGGAAAGAAGTAGCAGTTCTTACTGGGAGAAAGGATTCACACAGTACAGCGTAAAATTGCCCACAGTATAGAGTGGTTTTATTTCTTACTCATAATTGCAAATCTCTGCTTTGCTGATGATTTGATTATCCTGTGTAAAGCTAATTTGATGATTTTTAGAAGAGTTAAGAAAGTTTTGGATGAATTTACGGAAACCATAGGCCTGAAAGCCAACCTAAGAAAATCTCATGTGTATTGTGGTGGTATTACTGAAGATGTTAAAAAAGAGATACAATTGATTATTAGTTTTAGTAGAGGGGACGTTCCCAATGAAATATTTAGGTCTCCCTATATCGCCTAGGAAATGGAATGGTGTCGACTGTCAAACCCTGGTGGATAAGGTGACTGCTAGGATTAAGTGCTGGACCACACGACACTTATCTTATGCAGGTAGGGTTGTGTTAGTTAACTCTGTATTGTTAGCTCTGCATCTTACTGGGCATCAATCTTCTTGCTACCAAAGAGTATAATAACACAGGTGGTTAGGGTTTGTCGAGAATTTCTTTTGGGGAGGGGGGGGGGGGAGGAGGAAACATGTAGAGTTACATCCTTAGTAGCCTGGGATGATTCGTGCAGAAAGAAGAAAATTGGGGGCTTGAATATGAGGGAACCTATCATTGGAACCAAGCTACTATAGGGAAGCAAATTTGGGATCTTGCAGTTAAAAAGGATAACTTGTGGGTGAAATGGTGTCACGAGTATTATCTAAAAGAGAAGAGTGTTTGGGACTATAATCCACCACAAGGTGCTTGCTGGTATTGGAAAAAAGTTGATGAGTATCAGGGAGGTGATAAAAGAGGGTAGGCTGCAAGGGATGTGGTCTGAATCCAGGAATATAAATTACACTATAAAGACTGGGTATGAATAGTTTAGAGGAGAAGGGGTCAAAATGCCGGGAGCAGAATGGATTTGGAACAGGTACAATGTTCCCAAACACAGTTTTATACTTTGGTTGGGAATGAAGAACATGCTGCTTACATCAGAAAGGTTCCAGAAGTTGAAGAACATTGAACAACCTCTGATGTGTGCCTTGTGCTTGGTTGAGGAAGAAAGCATGGAGCATTTGTACTTCCAGTGCCAGTATTCCAGAACCCTGCTAAAGGAGATGAAGGCCTGGCTGGATTGCAGTAGAGTGCCTGAAAGTATCACTTCTTGGAGGAGATGCTTATAGAATATCTGGAAGTTCAGCAGATGCAAGCAAGGGGTGCTGTACAGTGTTTTAGCTGTTGTTGTTTACCATTTATGAAGGATCAGGAATGAAGTTCAGCATGGGAAGCAGTTGGTGGGTGTGGCAGTCATATCGAGTCAGATCAAGCAGGAAATCAGGTGGCGAGTCTCTGTTTGTTGTCAGAAAGATAGGCCATGTGAAAAAGAGTTTCTGGAAAGTAGAGGTTTTAAATTCTGAGTTCTAGTTGTTTTGATCTTGAAAAGAATGTAAAGGAGAGAACTGTTGTAAATGTGTTAGTTATTGAGAAGTTAATAAAATTTTAACTTTTCAAAAAAAAAAAAAACTTTCAATTACAAACTGATTTTCAACAATATTTTTATATTTATCTGATCCACCACCACTGGACTACGTTCACCACTACTAGCACCACCACCGGACGATCGTTGCCGCCCAACGTGGTTGGCGACGACACAAGTGGTAAAGTTGGTCCAGTAGGACATATAAATAATAATATTTTGCTTATGAATGTATTTTTTTTAATATATAGCGTCAACAACACGGGGATAAGAACTAGTAAATATAAATGAGAACTTATAATTATTTCTTACTTCAATCTCTTTTCTTGTACACAAAACCAAAATGAGTTCATTGGGATTCTATTCTCACAATAATAATAACAAAACTGCTTTTAACCTAATCTTCTTCTGTAAGAAAAGGTATACATAATGCACAAGCACGTCGATAGACTGCTTTAATTTTAATGCCATTAATATTAATTTTGAGATATGTGTGTCGATAATATGTGTGGAATACATTCTTTATGTTTCTGTTTTTCACATACCTCAAGAAACAGGATCTCCGACAAACAAATATACTGCTTTATTGTTTTTAACAAAAACACTTTATTTTATGAACAATCATTGCATTATTTTGTAATGTAATTTTAAAGTTATTATTGGTGTGATTTTTTTTCCCTGATCTTTCTACAAGTTACTTTCTCGTTTCACTGTATATTATCTATATATATATATATATATTGTAATGTAATTGTAAAGTTATTATTGGTGTGGTTCTTTTTTTTTTCCCTAATCTTTCTACAAGTTACTGTCTCGTTTCACTGTATATTATATTTTATATATATATATATATATATATATATATATATATATATATATTACTCGATCACTTTACTTATCATTTTAGTTTATTAGTTTTTGCGTAATTGTATTAGAAAAATCAAATATTCACATTCTATACAAATTGTTCTAATTCTAAGAAATATGACTACTAGTCTACTCAAAAGCAATATTAACGGCACGTAGTTAAACGGAGTAATAAATCCTTTCCGGCAGGGAATTAGGGATTTCTCATTTCTGCAATTCAGTTAGTTAGTTGTAGAGTTTGGAAAATGGCGGGATACCATCTTCTATCAACTTAGATAGAGAAATTGCGACTGAAAAAACATCAGAAAATTCGACTCCAGCTCTCTTTTTGTGAGAATGACTCCTGAGATTCTTCAGCAGAAGGAGAACGCTGCGGTGTTGGATTTGGGATTCTTCGTCGGTGACTTGACCGCCGGCGTCGGCGACGACCTTGATGATGCTGCTAGGTCTGTTTCCTCTTACTTAATTCCTAATTGTTTTTTGTATTTTCTGATTTTGAATCCAGAATTACTTGAGATTTGAATCGGACTCGTTCTTTTCTGGCAGTGAGGATATATCATTGGAGGGGTTAGAGCAAGAGCTCCTGGAATGCAAGGACGATCAAGTAAGTCAAAACCACTTTGATCAGCAACTGCATTTGAATTGATTCGTATGAGATGCATTTACTTGTTTTGATTGGATCTGTTTATAGTCTGAATGAATCAATTGAATAGGTAGTGGCAGATATTCTTTCCAAAGGCACAAAACTTAGGGAATATACCAAGGGTGTCGAGAGCAATCTGCGCCAAGTCGAATTGGACTCCATTGAGGTTGTTCTTCCACTCCTTTTTTTTCGCTGTTTATTTATTAGTTTTTCTTTAGTTATTACTCTGCATTTTCAATTTAGTAAACTATTCATGGATTTGTTCTCACTTTATGTGCGAATTTCAATTCAGCATGCGTGAACCGATAGCCCCTTGTTCTTTTTCATTCCTTTGTTTGGTGAAAGCACAAAAGTGTTAGATATATTGGTTGAAATGTCCTCTGAGAGCTTTTGATTTTTCTTTATTTTTTGGAATGCACGTGGTTGAGGGGTAGATTGAATGGAAATACCACTTAGATTTACTGTTCAAGTGGGATTGGTCAAGATGATTTGTGTTATAGGTAGAACTAGTAGGGATGAGTTACGCTATTTGTGCCGTTTCAACACAATGGTTGGACTAGTGAACTAAAGGGGGTGTGCTTGATGCTTATTCTGAAGCTGAAAGTTCATTTGTTTCTGAGTGTTATTTCATCTCAAACTCAAGTGGATTATAATGGTGAGCTAATTTCCTTTAGGACTACATTAAGGAGAGCGACAATTTGGTCTCACTTCATGATCAAATTCGTGATTGTGACATTATCCTCTCGCAGATGGAGACCCTACTCAGTGGCTTCCAGGTACTTCATCTTGTAATCTTCTTGATTGTCTTTTGATATGTATATGTTGTACTGATTTGAGTTCTAGGGTTTATGCGATTTGAAGATATTTCCGGTGATGAAGTTGTTTCCTCATTGAATTGGCTACCTTTTGTGCCCCTTTTCAGCTATCATTTCTTTGTGAGCTTTTAGTCGTTTAGTGATAAAATACTCCTCAACCGTTCAGTTTAGATCAATATATTTTGCTTAATTCATATTCTAGTCCATGATGAGGTCTTAGTCAGAATAGTTTAAAAGAAGTAAACAAACAAAAAAGGTAAGAAAAAGCCTGAGGTTGTTGTGTAATAAATCAAACTTGGGGCAGGAATGGACTTAGGGTTGCTTGGTGTTAACTCCCTTGCGATACTTGTGTTTTCTGGAAGTGCTTGAATGTTTGTTTTGGTTTGTTCTTGTGGATATTTTTCCTGAAAATAGGAGAATCATGACTAAGAGCTTTAATAATGATGCAAAGGGAATGTTCTGAATTAATGGTAAAAGCAAATAGAAAACCCTCTTCAGCTTGTTTTGGAGGTTTTGCGTTTACTATCGGGAGGTAGTCATGACTGATTATTGTCTGGGGATTTGTTTCCATATGACAATCTTGTTCGCTAAAATGAATTACTCTGTATTATTTTTTGGTAACTCTTACTTATCAGAGTCTCTGATTGTATTTATTCACGTTGTCCTAGGCTGAGATAGGCTCTATAAGTTCGGACATAAAAGTTCTTCAAGAGAAGTCGATGGACATGGGACTGAAGCTCAAAAACCGTAAGGTGTGGACTATGTGCTTATTCCAATTGGATAGGAACTTCTTCTAACTCTCAGTTTTATGATCTGCCTTAGTTCTAAAGCATGCTTACAATTGGTTTTTTAACCAATTTATAGGTAACAGAGTCAAAGTTGGCCAAATTTGTTGAAGACATTATTGTCCCACCAAGGATGATCGACATTATTGTTGATGGAGAGGTAATTGGGTTTTTATACAGTTTCCCCTTTACTTCCTTTAAGTTATGTACACTGTTTGACACAGCCACATTTTTGGTCTTTACCGCTCCGTTTAAACATATGCGTTGGTCTTATGGTATTGACCATATCTTTCTTCTATCACGTCTTTGCTTTTTTGATGGCCAGTAACTTGCTTTGATATTCATCTGCAGGTTAATGATGAGTACCTGAGGACTCTAGAGATTTTAAGCAAGAAACTGAAATTTGTTGAAATGGATTCTACAGTTAAAACTTCGAAAGCTTTAAAAGATGTTCAGCCTGAATTAGAGAGGCTTCGGCAGAAAGCAGTGACTAAGGTAATGTCAATAGGTAACATGGTCTCACTGATGTGATTTAGATGCTTATTGACTTTATATTTCGTCAATCACTGTGTTACAGAGAGATTCAGAGTAAAAATCATCACAATTTTGATGTGATGGTAGTTTTAAAAGAGGACATGTTAATCGGAAGTCTTAGCAATCCAGTGGTTTATAATTTGTTTCTGACGAGAAAATGTTGGAACATCGTACATGAACTGTTGATAATTTGTTTACATTCTTTTATTTCTGTTTCTTGTATCCTTGTAGAAAATAATCATAAATTCTTTGAATGTGAGATTTTGTATTTGTGAGAGCTTTCGAGAGTCCCTGTTGTTCAAAATTTCTTGGAGGCAATCCATCTAGCCAATTGTGATACCATAATTTTCTCCCTTTCCATGAAGGTTTATGACTTTATGGTTCAAAAACTCTATGCTTTGCGGAAACCCAAAACAAACATCCAGATTTTGCAACAGGGTGTTCTTTTAAAGTACAAGTAAGTTGCATTGCTTTCGATTATCTTATATATGGGTTGGGATTCAAAGTTCATGAGCGCTTTGCTCGCCCAGGTACATTACGTCATTCCTTAAAGAACATGGAAAGGAGGTGTATCTTGAAGTTCGTGCTGCATATGTTGACACAATGAACAAGGTACAGCCCGTTTTTAGATAATGAATGCATGTTTTTCCCTGATTCAAAAAGTAATAACCTGAAAGAGCGATCAGCCTTTGATGTTTGTTCTGTTGAATATTTATAAAGCCAAAAGGAATTCAACTCCATAACGGCAGATGTTACATTCCTTTTGGTTCCAAAGATGCAAGATAAAGGATGAAGAAACTTTATCTTAAAATTAGACTTACTCGGCCTCGCCACCTGTTTGGAATCCTTGATTGGAGATCACATTAACTTGTTTGGACAGGTTTTTAAACAGAATCTATTGAATACTTGTTCAAGTTAGGGTTTAAGCTTCAGGTTGATCATAAAGCATTTGGCATCTGATAATTTATCCGATTATGACCTGCAGGTCCTCAGTGCGCATTTTCGTGCTTACATTCAATCCTTGGAGAAACTGCAGCTGGATATAGCAACATCTAGTGATTTGATTGGTGTTGAGGCTAGAAGCAGTAGTCTGTTCTCTATAGGAAGAGAGCCCTTGAAGAATCGGTCTGCAGTTTTTGCTCTTGGAGACAGGATAAAGATTCTAAAGGTTGAATGATATGGTCCACTATATTATTACAAATATCTCAATTGTATTGCTATCTTGAACTGGTTCTGCTAATATATTACTTTATGGCGCTCTCTCTATTGAATGATGGAAACTGCATCGTTTTATGCCATCACTTTCTGTATCATTCCACCTTGTAAAAACCGATGTTAATCATTCTAATTATGGTTAATATAGTTGTAACTTTAACAAACTTCTGGTAGGTTTGCTACATGGTGAAGGTAATTGGGTAAACTATTTTCTCTGTTTGTCAGTATTACAGATTAAAAAGCTATAGATATTTTTTATGTTAAGTTCCCCAACAAAAGCAAATTTGACCTTTTTTTCCAATTATGTTTCTTGCTTTACTAAATAAAAGTATGAGACCGTCATTTCAAATATAAAATTTGGAATTGATTATTGCATTTCTTTGGAAAAATTTCGTCAATTGTTTGCTTTTCACTTTTACAGGAAATAGATGAACCTGCACTGATACCTCATATAGCTGAAGCTAGCTCCAAAAAGTATCCTTATGAAGTCCTTTTCAGAAGCTTGCATAAGCTGCTTATGGATACCGCAACATCAGAGTATGAAATTTACCTTTTTCTGTTTCTTGATGTACAGCTGTACCACAATTCTCTGACTAAAAGTCCATCTACTACTTCCGGTCTTTCAGGTACCTTTTCTGTGACGAATTCTTTGGGGAAGAATCTATTTTTAATGATATATTCTCAGGTATAGCTTTTCATACCATAAGTGCTTTTGTAAAATGCATGATTTGGTTCCTTCATTGTTGCTGTTATCTAGACCAGAACCTGATATTTCTTCTGTCCACATAATTTCTTATTTATATGTCTGTAACAAAGCAAGTTTCTACTATTGGCTAAACTTCTCTAAAGAGATTGTTTGCGATGTATCTTTTATCTGGAGTCTTGGTGTTCTCATATCACCTTTTTTTTTTTTCCGACCAAGTATTCTTCATCTCATAAACCGATGCTTGCAAATACATTTTTTTTTTGCGCACATAATAATCTAATTCTGTGTGTCTGTATTTTTTTTGTTATATTATTTAATTAATTTCTCTGTTTACATCCCAGGGCCATTTGCTGTAATTGATGAGCATTTCAACTCCATCCTTCCAAATTTTTATGATGCAATTGGTCTGATGCTTATGATCAGAATTATACACCAGCATCAGGTAAGTTCCATCCAGGAAAGGTGATTCTTAATATGTATGTATCTATGGTGCCAAAGAAAGAGTTTCATTTTATTCATTGCTTCCCCAGCTTACAATGTCGAGGCGTAGAATTCCATGCTTGGATTCATACTTGGACAAGGTGTGTATCCTCTTCTTACTTGTAATGCTTTTCACTTTGTCATACAACCATATACGTGACTTGTCATTCTACAATTTTCTTAATTTATCAAATTTCACACGCTTACCATGTAATATGACAGTGTTGATCTGTACTTGATGCATTGATGCCATCTTGAGTGGATATGCGCAGGTGAATATCGCGTTGTGGCCTCGTTTCAAGATTGTATTTGACATGCATCTCGGTAGTATGCGCAATGCAAACATCAGGAGTTTGTGGGAAGATGATGTCCATCCTCATTATGTCATGAGGCGCTATGCAGAATTTACTGCATCACTCATCCACCTGAATGTCGAGTATGGAGATGGTCAGGTTAGACCATTTTGACCCTTACTATTATTGATTTCCCTTGTAAAATGGCATAATAATCATTTCCCGCTGCTGTAATTCCAGCTCGAACTCAATTTGGAGAGATTGAGAATGGCTATTGATGACTTGATCAACAAACTTGCGAAGACATTCCCAAAAGCAAAGTTGCAGACAGTGTTCCTAATTAACAATTATGACATGACAATTTCTGTGTTGAAGGTACCATTTCTGTGGGTTCTTTTTCGTCTTTTTTATGGTTTTTTTGAGGCTACAAACAAGCATGTTGTCATGAATGCAACCTTGGCAAAGAATTCTCACTCTGTAGGTATTTGGTAATGTTGTAGCAATCAGATTAAGTCATAGATGGTCTAGATAGATTCAATATAATCAAACATAGTTTGATTGTGAAGATTAAACTCTGAAATATGTCTATTTTTCTGTGGGTTTCAGGAAGCAGGTCCAGAGGTAGGGAAAATCCACCTATATTTTGAAGATCTGTTAAAGAACAATATTGCTATATTTGTGGTGAGTTACTCAAGCTTTGTAGGACAAGTAGTGTGAACAACTGTCTTTTGTTGGTTATGTTCCCTTTTTGTTCTTGATCTAGATAGAAGGATCTTAAAAAGCTTTGTGATTTGAACTGTTTTGCAAAATGTTTCTCCTTAAATGTACCCTTTGACAAGTCTTTCTAGAGCGGGGTAATGTACTGGTCGAAATTTTAGTATCGTAGTGATCTTTCCTTTGGTGGTTGTTGGAAGGCTTAGTGAATATTTTGGGACATCGGATCCAGCTACCAAGGGTACAGTCAAGGATAGTTGTTGCATCTGTCGATCTCTCTTACATTACACTCTTACAAACTTTATTCTTTCAAAGGGCAACTGATTGGAGTTTATATAGTGCATTGGACTGTATTAATGATGGGATTTGATCCCAAGACCAACACCCTAGTGAGGATTTAATCCTGTGCGCTGCTGAAATGAGTTATTAATTATTGGACATGTGATAATAGAAAAAGTTGCCTTTTCGGTTTTAGGAGTTCAACTGGAAAATTGAACTCTTTTCTGTTTAGTTTTTTTTGCTCCTAACATGTGGCTTTTGGTATGTGATGGTCATGTCATATCTTAACCCCCTGTTTATTCTTTTGCCAGGAAGAATTGCTCTTGGAACATTTCAATGACCTGATAAAGTTTGTGAAAACCCGAGCCTGTAAGCTTCACTTTTCTTGTAAAGTATTGACAGGAATCAGTTTTATTCAAAGTCGTGCGATTCTGGATTAACTCATATTGTAAATTGCTGAACTTATGTTGCAGCCGAGGACCCAAATGCTGTGTTGGAGAGGCCCATAACCGTGACCGAAGTGGAGCCTCTCGTGAAGGACTTTGCGAGTAGATGGAAAACAGCCATAGAATTGATGCACAATGACGTGATCAAATCGTTCAGCAACTTCCTGTGTGGGATGGATATATTAAGGGCTGCTTTGACTCAGCTGCTTCTCTACTACACCAGACTTTCGGAATGCATTAAAAAGATAAACGGTGGCTCTGCATTAAGCAAAGACCTAGTGTCAATTCAGTTAATACTGTACGAAATCAAGAAATACTCGAGGACTTTCTAAACCAGGAGTTTATGCTGTGAGTTGGTTCTGGTTTATAATCAAACAGGTCAATGAAACATTATCTTTGGGTTTCTACACTGATTTCAAACACCATTTTGCATTGACACCTCTATGTTCCCCCTCCCGTTCGATTTAGAATATGTATGTAAAGTCTTCCATTTTGGTGGAGTTTTTGGTTTTGCATCATCTGGTGGTTTCGTCTATTAAGTCAGGGTCGATTGGTATGGCGAACTCATTTTTTGTACTCATACAGTCAGTTATACTCTGTTTATTCCTTGAGCAGAAACAACAGATATGGCATGGTTTGATCGAATCAACCTTCAGAGAAGTTAATTAGAATCTAAGTTGAATTGGAAACGTTTACAGAATAATCTTTTTTTCTTTTTTTCTTTTTTTTTTTTTGGTTTGAAAAAAAATATCTGGAATAAACTCACCTTATCATTACCAGTAACAGCAGTTTTCTGCATTCAGTAACGGCAAAGTTTAGACACATCAAAGGGACCAATGTTTACCACGCTTCAGGCCTTCAAGTTTCGGTAATCCTGGATTGATAACTCTTCAAGTCGTGGGAATTTCTGTCTCCAGCAGTCGATAGACAAAATTTTCGCCTCTCCATGAACCAAAAAACTTCGGATTGTTGACTCTCCAAGTTCCTGGATTTTTCCTCTCCAGCAGATTTCCAACTTTGGAGTATTAACTCTCCAAGTTCCTGGAATTGGTGTCTCCACCAGTCCATGGACGAATTTTTCGCCTTCCCCAAACACTCATTATCTCGGAGGACCAATCTTTTCATACTTGGGTATTTCGGTTCAAAAAAATTAAGCTAGTCTGACCATTTAACACACGAACTGCATTCCAAATCTGGTACTGCATTCACTTGAACAGTTTGGCTACTTAAAAAACGAACATTCAGTTGCTTTAGATGCTGAAGATTAGGCAAATAGAAACTTGGGAACACTCCATCGAAGGGCATCTCTTGAACTTATTCTCAAATGTTCCACTCGTCACCAAAAAGTGACGTATCCAAGACACAACTGTTTGAGATTAGGCAACATTAATACCCCATCTCGATCAAGCTGTAATCTACAATGTTATAAACTTAACTGTTACGACGTCTCGCCGTTCAAGCTCCTCCCACAGAAGAGGGAGGATTGATTCAAAATCAAATTCTATTGACCAGTGAAAAGATTAAATTTCTGGGGAACTTAGAGATGGACCCATTTGCATTGGTTGCAGTCAAAATGACTGGTGTTTGAACTAGGATCCCAACAAACTTCCGGAACTGCGTGTTGCTTTAACACTTTTTGGGCAAGGAGTCTATCAGTTAACTCAAGGTACCAAACTCTCCATGTTAGGCTTGCACAAAATGCCTAAGTTGGCAACTCAAAGATTAAATCTTGGAGCAATGACCCTTCCTGTGGACAGTTTCAGGCCAAGTAATTTTGAGAGAGCTGTAGATTCGGACTATGATCTAGAGGTTGGAACATCGAAGAAGGAAGATCTATTGGAGGGAAAGCTGGTGCTGATGATTGAAACTGAGGTTGATGAGACTACAAGAATCGGTGGTTGGGTTGAGATGAAGCATGCAAATAACAGACATTTGCAGTGGGCTGTTACCATGTCTGACATTCCTGAAGATGTATATTAGCTGGGGGCGTAAAGCATGAAGGGTCTGTAGTCTGTACAAGGTCCAAGGAGTTGGGATCATTTTCAGGCAGAAGCATTCGTAAGTTTTAATTTAAGTGAGCGATTTAGAGTTCAACCAGCTGTTGTATACTTAGCAGATGGAAATTCAACCAAGAGGGCTCACAGGAAACACAACATATTAACCCCCCGAGTCTATAACATGTTTCAGTTCCTCATTAGGGAGAACACCAATGCAGCTTCCTTTGACTTGTGTTTCTTCCCTTGGATGTGCTCATATAAACCGCGCTCGCTGGTGGTACTAATTCCACAAATATCACAACTCCAAACTCCGTTCCTTTTTGCATTTCCAGCATCGCATTGCTGCGGTTTCGCACTCATTTCCACAGGAACACATCCGCCCGCATCCTTAATCTTTCTTCTGCAGACCCCTGAACATGTTTCGGGAATGTTGGAATCCCGCTAGGTGCCATTGGATAAGCATTGCCTTTTTGTCTAGCTCTCATAGCCAATTCTCTCTCCAATTTGATTTCTGCCCTCACTTCGGCTTCTAACTAATATTCTTCTCCGGGCAGTCTCTGCAGCAATGATCTCCTCCCTAATCATCTTCTTCTCCATAGCTCTCTGAATTCCCTCGTGAACATTGCTTGGAGGGCAAAAATTATTATGTGCGGCACAGCCAAATCCTTGAAGGCGACATCCACTTGGGTGCGCAGCTCCGTGGTTATGAAGGTAGTCATTGCTCGTTCCAAACCCGAAATTTGCTCCAACACTTGATTCAGCAGAGACACCTAGGCCGGGCTGTGGCGGTGGCAATGGCGACATCGATGGCTGCTGCCTTTGAGGCGGCGGTGTATCTGAATGCCATGACCTGTGAGGAATAGGAGCTTGAAATGAGGGAATGGGAAAGGGTGAGGCTGGTGGGGAAGGAACGTGAAAGGTGAGTTGGTTTGGAGAATGAAGAAGCCACTGTGTGCATTTATAGTAGTGAGAGGTTGTACTTTAATTTTGGTGGAGTGAATTTACCATGCCATGCCATTTCACTTCATTGGATGGTGTAAACGGTGGGGGTCTGACTGCCGAATGGAATTTGCCGCCAAATTGGGGTAATGTTTTACTGTAGGCAGTTCATTGGTATGGTAAGTTAGTAGGGTTTATTTATTGTAGCTATAAACGGTATGAAAAGTTTACGGGGCAATACGGACTAGGGTAAACGATGGCCAAATGTAAAAAAGTCAAAAAAAAGTGAATTTTTTTTTAATTTTTAAGTATTAGAATCTGTAAGTTTTCTTATTTTTGTATTTATTTTTAGTATTTAATTGATTAAATAAATATTTTATTATTATTTATTATTCACAAATTAATATTTTTCTTTTTCAAAGTTGTGTTCTGAAAATGCCCCTGGCCTGAGGCGGTCATGATGGAATTTTCATCAAAATAGTAAAAATGGACCATAATTACGATTTGAAATGTAAAAGATCATGTCCTATACATGTTAATATAGAGACCAAAATTTAAATTTGATCAGATGTAAGGAACTATTTATGCGGTTCAGTCATGCAAATATCACTTGTTTATTCCAATCTAATGAAACTATTTCGTGCGTGTTTGTGTGCACAACTATGTTACTATAGTGTTGTTTCATCAATACGTTTGTGATAGGTAAAATGAAATTGGTAACATTTATGTATTAAAAAAAAATATACATGAACACAACAATAAATTGATACTAAAGTAGTGAAGTTAATGATCTTAGCTCTAGAGCTTCAGTTTCAGACATGTCTTCATGAAACCTATAAAAACAGCGACAAACTTATAAGAAAAAACGCCACTAAGTAAAAGCAAAATAAAAACCCAAAACAATTAATATCAAAATTGCATGAAACAAGCAAAAGGAATAGATTTCCTCTGGGGTTCAACCGCAATGCACGCTGCAACAACCATGTTTAAAAGTGTTACTCCCTCCATTTCAAAATGGAGGTCGTTTTAGGTTTGGAGAAATATTTTAAAATATAAGTTGTTTTAGGATTTCAAGACAAATTAATGATGAAATTCTCAAATTTACTCCTAATAAATAATATTAACCATTTTTCTTCTAGTCTTGGTTATAATTTCAAAACTATTAATAATGGATAAAATAGATATTTGACACACAAATTAATTGCTAATTAGTTGTCTTCTTAGTTTACGTGCAGCCTATAAAGTGACTTATATCTTGAAACGGAGTACAAATCTAAGTGACTTTTTAGTCACCTAAAAGTCCAGGTAAAAAACACCCTTTCTTTTCTTTGAGTATGGCAATGCGTAATAGTCCTGGAACTTACGTGATGAGCTTCTTCTGCTTATTTGCTACACGGGTTTTAATTTTCTTCCATTGGGGCTCTTTTTTTTCAAAAAATAAAAAAATAAAAATTATATGAGATTACATAAGCTTGTTGATTTGATCGGATCAAAGCGAGTTGAGCTTCAGTATATATCGAGGTTGTGTTATTTGATGAATTGAATGAATGGCTTAATCAGCCTACACCTTCAGTTAAATAGGATTGGCAAGGAGAAAGAGATGTTCATTTAGAGCTGAAAAGTTGCTTCTTTGAGAATGGATATTTTGTCTTAAATGATGTTTTTAGGTATATTAAGGAGCTTTTCGAACCTGCTGCTGAGTCAATTCTTGGTTGGCTAAAGTAACCGTTCATGCCTTCAACATCAGATACAGGTTGAATTAACATTTCGTGTCCCACATTTGTATTGTGCGACTACCAACATCTTTTGAAATTTAACTCAAATTATTGTATCTTCTACATCATTTATTTTTTCAATTGGTCTACTTCTTGACAACTACCAACTTTGAGCTAAGGTTATTCAGTTATATATGTTGACGTATTTTTAACTTAAATTTTCAAATTTTTTTCTGATGGGCCATAATACAGAACCTAGGTCTAACCTTTCGCTGAATACTAGAATTGACAATTGAAACATAGCATATAAGATTGCAGAGGACAACTTATATATGTTCTTCTTTCATTCACCATCTAATTTCCATATTTTTTCAAATTTTTTACCAGGTTCTTGATTTGAATTGGTTGAAAAAATTTACAACCGTGTGCTCCTTAATGCACACTTTGAAATTTATCTATAATTTTTGTGTCTTCAAATCAGATAGCTAATAAAAGACAAATTAAAAGAATGAGATGTGAGGCAAGGCATTCGCAGTGATAAAGTTATACATTTTTAGAATTTGAGTTAAGGATATTTATTCTTATATTTTGACAAAATTAAAAACAAAATTAGTTTGGCTTTTCCAGTTCTTTTCGTTACGTAATTGATTCATGTTTCTGTTTCATTTCCATGTTTATCTAAGCAGCATTTATAGAATTTTTCAGAAAGATCTTAATATAAATTATATTGTAAAATATTTCAGCACCGGCTCATAATGTACCTTTTGAAGCTTAACTCAAATTTTTGTTGTCCTATACATCATTAAAGTTTAGGATTTTTTAAAAATTTATTTTCTTATGATTGTCTTCTAATTATTAGGTACTAATGAGCTATTTTAGTATCATTCTACATTTACTAATTGAGAATTAACATGATTCATGCAATGAAACGGCCATATTATGGGTTGTGTAATGTATAAGGTTACCTTTTTTTGAATTAATTTCAGGAAATTCTTAAAAGTTGATTGCATTTCCCATTAGCTAATCACATTTTTTATTATTAAAAGGGTCAAGCTATCATTTTTTTTTCTATTTAATTAAACCCTTTTCCTTAGAATGATGGTGCTGCACTTTTTTTATTTAATAAATAAAAATTATGGTTGGAAATGAGAAATGATTAAAAATTCATTAAAAAAAGGTTAATTAAACAGAAAATGATGACTTGGCACTTTTAATGATGAAATATGTGGTCAACTGACGAAAAATGAAGTCAACATGTTAAGAAACTCCTAAAATTAATGAAAAGAACTAATTTCCTTGTCCAATCATAATGTTTGGAGAAATCCCAAGTACAATATATTTTTTTTTAAAATGGCACCTGTATTAATTTGAAACACCTATACTATTACATCTCATTTTGCCAAACATGAAGACTGAAACATGTATTTTTCCTACTAAGTAAAAAAAAAAAAAAAGGATAACCCGTGGAACACACAGGTTAAACATATAGTAATGTATAAAGAGAATGTAAGTGTGTAACGTTTTGCTTAACATTCAGTAGAGTCTGTACCTTGGTGTGATTTTCTTTATTGCATTGTTTTAGTGTAGATGATTATGTTTGTTGGCAATCACAGATACAGAAAAGGACTAAATTTGGTAACCTTAATACAAAATTGTATGGTCAAAACATTTTGTTGTTAATCTTGTTAAAAGAAAAAGTGAAAATCAAACTAATATTAAAAGCAAAAAATTCTAAATTAAAATCAAATCCAAACAGTACAGAGAAAGTAGAAAGAATCGAATTTTGGGATTGTTTTAATGTTGTTTTAGCGGGACATAATTGGAGCTGTTTCTCTTGTTTAATACTAATATTTTGTTACACTCTAGTTGTTCATGACTTGGCACGTTTTGGGATCTGATCTACCCTCCCGAAGATTTACTCTTCCGGACTTCGTCAATCAATTGCCGTTAGACGTTTTCCAAATTCCAACCCATTTTAATATAATCTTCACTTTTTTTTATTAAAAACAGATAAATGATCGAATTTTTAACAAAAACAGTAAACTAAGATATATATATATATATATATTGATGCTCATATTTTAAATTTTATTTTTTTGAAATACTGATGCTCACATTACAAAATACAAAAGGCACTGTATAAATGTCTAAATTTATGACAGGGGAAGCTTTAACCGTTCTCATCACTTGGAGGTCTTGTTGCTACCATTACATTCGCTTGCTAATACTTAGGTAGTTGGTAATGTTTTAGTGTTCGAGAAACTCATCTTCTAAGAACAAGAAGTAGCTCTCAACAATCTTGGACTATCCGTCGACAACTACAAGGAGTCAAGGAGACTGATTAAACATTTGGTTTCCTCTTCCTACCAAGAACAGAAGCTCTTTGCATCCTTGGACCACCCATTCGCCACTTCTTAAATGCAGCCGTGGATGATTGACCAGCCTCGTACACTGGAAACATACAAGAAACTAGGTTCAATCTTTTGATGTGAAAGGGAAATGAGAACTGGATATACACGTAAGCGCAAGCTCAGAAACATAACTACGCAAGCGACCATTATATTTATTAATCTTACATTTGGTCTCTTCGTTTGTCAGGAATGCTAAGTTTTTGGGAGCCACAACAGATGAAGCAGTATGTGCTTTAATGAGGACCTCCTTATATCTAGTCTGAAATGCAACCAACAAGAAAGGTCCAATGGTCTTGTCACCAACCCTGTTCAATGGAAATATCAACATCAGTAGTAATAGTTAATGATGTGGTCTCCCGAAAAATTAGTTAAGCCACTGGTTATCCACTGTCTAGTCAAAAGTGTGTTGCGGTGTATATTAACTTGTTCGACAAACAAAAACAGTCACAAAGCGTACAGTCTACAATAGCCAAAAAATGAGTACACACACTTTTCACGAATTAGTGTTTTCTCTAACATAACTTGGCCAAAACTCTTGTTTACAATCCAGAAGAATGCTGGCTTAAGAGGTGACATATCATAGTTCAAATGATGAACTCAGTTCTTTTTTCCTTTGTAATCAATGAAAAGAGCTCATCTAAGTATCAAACTAAGAACAAGTTATGCCAGTAAAAGAACTAGCAATTTATTTCATTTGGCAAGTTTGGGAATGAGGAACGAGTACCAATCCAGTATTTCTTGATTAAGAGAGCAGGGTCAATCCAGAACCAGTAAGGAGTAGGTCAAAGGAAAAAGAACACCACGGCACTTCAGTTTACCTAAACAACTCTATACCTACAGCAATGCAACACAATGATAGCAGTAGAAAGAGAGACTCCGGCTGAGGAAAACAAAAGCACTTCTTATGGCTCTACAAGTAATCTTGCAATAAGATCAACCATATTCAAAAAACTGAGGTAGGCACCCTGACCAAAGACATTTTCATTTTACACAGTGGTTCGAGGAGAAATGAAGTGTGTACAAATGCTAGTTTGGACTAGGCTATCAAATTGGCTTTGGACAGAGGCACAGAGCCGAGATGAATACTGGCAATTTATGAAAAAATAAATAAATAAGTAAATAAAAACCCTCTTGGCTGCAAAAACTGCAGCTCCAATGATGCAAGACTAAGATAATTGAATACCTAATCGATACATACAGAAGTAATTATCCATTAAAAAAGAATGCCGAGTTTACTGATTTATGCATATAGTGTCAACCCAAAACTTTATAACGTCTGGTTAGTAACATACTTCTGTTCAAGACAAGACAAGATTGACGAGTAAACCATTAACTTCAACACTATCCTAACTTTGACAAATAACATCTTATAAGCAAAAGCTTCAATACAAATAGTCTTTTACATGTATGAACTACAAGTTATCCAATTTTATTTTCCCAAAACTGGAGGAAAACTTTAAGTCAACGCAGGCAAACCATGACAATAGAACCAGAGGAAGATGTGAACCGTCGTAGAAGCAAAAAACCAGGATAAGATGCATATGGGAGCTGAACCAATCAAGATTCATGCTTCAAATGTCTTTGCATTCTGTCAAAATCTCTACTCTTTTTCAGTTTCCAGCTTATCAATTGGCAAACTTCTTATTTTCGGATGTCAGAGGAGTGGTTTTGCAGTATAATTACACAAAAAATTTAAGCCCTTAATTCCATAACTTTTCTTTGAACACAACTTTTTTAAACACTTGATTGTGAGTTTCCAATCCCACAGATGGGGTTAATGAATTGGAAAAATCTCACTAACAACAGATTATGAGAGCTGATTCAAAAGGCAATTTACACAAAGACTAGAGGCCTGGGTACTGCCATATTGACTACTACCATATTGACAGGAAAAGTGACAACAAATTTACAGTGGCGCCAAATTAAAAACTTACAGTGGTGCAATCTTGAGCCCTAGTTCATAAAAGTATTGGCATCTATTTCTTAAATCCACATGAGCTGCATCAGCACCAATTTCCTTCCTTGTTCTAGAGCTGAAAGAAAAACAAATGATACAACTGAGCGCTTATACTTCATCTAAACTAACTCAAGGAAAATAATGCTTAAACAAGTTGGAAATCCCCCATAAGGAAAGAGGGTGAGGGTTCAGAGTCAGTTACAAAGCCATTCACATTAGTATGTCGGGATGTCATCCACAATTAAGGGCACAAGACCAACCCTTCTTATGTCCGACACCATATCAGTACTGTGGCTAAGTAAATACATACACGTTTACATTTGCAGGATGATCCTATTTAAAAAGCATACATTCCTCATAATCCTGTGTTGAATAGACTCTCATTCTCTCAGAAATTGGATTACTGTATGCTCATACTCCCCTAGGCAATACAAGTACAACAAAACCGGAGCCCGAACAGAAGAAAAAGATGAGAACATAGTGATAAGAGCTTTACACTTTCTTAAAGTAGGGAGGGACATCAATGGATACAACTCCTCTTAAGTGTAAATCACGTGCTAACCAAAAGGGTAATTCTACTCTGGAACCAGCTTCCACCTGAGATTGTAATAAAAATGATCCATATTCAAGATTTATAGAATATAATAATAGAATTCCAACATCTGTCCAGCAATGAAAACTTCATAAATTCACCTTGTTTGTATCATCACTAGAATCAAGTAGCCCAACACCATCTGCTGCTTGTTGGAATACAACTGGAACAATCTTTTTTTTTTTTCCAAAGGCAAGTTGCAGAAGAAAAACAACATGAAGTTAGTTTTTCAACAATTTAAAACTACTAAATATGGAAAGAATTAAAAAGATCAGTACCTCATCCTCAGCCAAAACATCATCGATTTCATAATAATTTGCCATTTTTTGGTGAAGCCTAACAATCAGATGGAACCGGTCAAGAATTTCAGGATCTCAGTACTTGTGCATCATGAAAACCCATCTAGTATACACCAACATCTACGTTACCCAGGCTCGCCGATTAGTGGCGGAGTACCGGAGTCAACACGAATACGGCCGGATTACGGCAATTAGGAGTTAATTTTTTCCCCTTCTTTTTGAAAATTTTTTTGTGGGGCTCAGAACAAACAGAGGAAGAAATCACGAAAGGAGAGAGATCGAGAGGAGAAGAGACGTTTCAGATGAGGGGAGGAAGGAGGCGGCGACAGATGAATGCATTTTTTGCAACAACTAAGTCCAAGATTAAGGATTCCGATTTCAAAATTTCATTTCCCTCCAAAATTCTCCCCAACAAAAATTTTACAAATACTATTTCCCTTTCCCGCCAATATCGAATTCCCGAACAAAACAAATCCCGTCCAAAATTTTCTCTCCCGAACAAAAAATAAACAAACATGTAGCTAAATTTAGTGAATAATTCCAGAGACCGGAGAAGATAATGATTACCTAGTTGGGAAATTCGCCGATTGTGGCTTGGAAGTCTCGGATTCCAAAATGGAATTCGTTGGTTTCAGAGCTTCCGATGCTCGGCCGGCTGTTAAAAGAGAAGCCGCGCCGTAGATATTTAGTTGAATGTTTGAAATCGCCGGGAGAAATTGACGCCGGTTGAGTACAAACTACAAAGACTATATTGTACACTGAGAAAAAATGGTAAAATGTGTTTCCATAGACGAGAAATTGCATAAATTAGTCCCAAATATGATTCGAAATCGAGACCTGACACTTTAGTCCTGTAATATGACAAAATTAGTCCCTGGACAGTAAAGCAATTAGCAATTTTTTTACCTTTTCGACCTGAATTAAATATTTCCAAAAGGAAAAACAACAAATTAAAAAAATCAAACATTTCTAGTAATGTACCTCTAAATTTTTTGGTTCACTCACTTTCTTAATTGGAGTGAGTGATTTTATAGTTTCTAACTTCCAATTAGGACATCTAAAAGGGGAAAAACAAGGGACGTGATTTGCACCATTCTCATTTACTCCCTCTTTCATAAAAGAATAATTTAGAATAAATTATCAAAATTGTAGTATTATTAGTGTAATTTTTTTGTTTTGGGTTCACTTTTTTGGTAATCAATCTAGCCAAGGACAACTGTCTTAGAAAGAGTAAATAAAATTAGAGACGACATCAAAAAATTATACGACTGTCTTTTTAGTTAACGCATTTAGCAAAAAAGGTAATCTCATGGCAAATGTGAACAAAACATACTTCTCAGTTTGTCAACAAAAGATTGTGAATGCCTCTTTAACTCCGGATCTTTAACGGGGTTTATTTTTTGTTTGGGACAGGAGTAGTACTTTTAATTTTTGCTCGCGTACCAATTTTGTGTAGCCATTTTTGAACAGGTGGTTAGTTTTCACTAAGATTATCCAAATTCGTAGCTGAGTTAAATGTTACCATATGAGTAATAATTATACAGAAGACGGCTCAAAGCCATTGTTCAAATAAGATGTTTGTGTTCTAACGTTCAAAAGTTAAAAAGAAAAATGGGGTTCCAAACTCAATTGCTAACTAGACCATATTAGGCCTTTGGGGAAGCAGAAGATTGTAAAACTTATCATGTAAGAAGAAATGCTTTCCTTTGCTATCGACAGCCTTCTTCCACCCGCACCATCCACCATTGACTATCTTTTTGAGATCATCCGTGCCGGTGTAGTGCGGGTCCAGTATGAGAAACGCGCAATCACCATTTACTTCGTTGTAATCAACACCTAGAAGAGTATATGCAAGAACACCACCACCTGCAACAACATGGAGTCAGAAATGAGGCTTCTGCCAAAATTGTTCAGCTAGCTATAGGTTTCATGTAAGAGAACTTCCAACACTTGTTGCCATTACAGGTCAAATGGAAGTCATGGGTAAATATAGTAACGGGAAAGTGGAAATTCCATGTAAGTACCAATCATCACAGGAGTTCCTTGAGTGTCAAAATGCAGGGCCAGCTCTCGACATTTCTCAGGAAGTTCAGCTCCAGATCTGACATTTATCACTTTACAACTAACCTGTTGATGAACAACCACCACACCATGGAGTAATATCAATATCTGAAATGCTACAGAGGAAAACCTAAACTGAAAATCTAATTTACTGAGGGCATAGGTGATTGCAGCAACCAATCCATCTAGAACAGGCTGATATATGTATTGACTAGTAATTGACATATAAGGGAATGTCAGAATCAGTTTTCTACATTCAGAATATGCAAATCTAATAACAGAGTTCAATACTAACCCCAAGAAGTTTGTCTAGCACAAAGCTCAATTCAATAGCTCCAATCCATTCACGCGATCCAATGAAAGACGGATCCTTATCTCCAATCTCTACAAGTGCCTGTTGTATTTCCCTAAAAAGTCAAGTAACATCACGAAAAATTAGCCAACTTTGGGTCAAAAGAAAAGTAAAATTTACTGATCATATTATTCATTCTACCACGAATCTTTCCTCGCTAAGAAACACTTTTAACTAATTACTTTTCTAAAAGCCAAAAACACTCTACAGTTCAATCTCTGATTTTGGAATTCCTATTTCCCACTTTAAAGTTTATAAGAATGTTGCAGAGACCACTTAATTTAGTTTGAGAGCTCAGTCATGTATCAATTAGCTTAATTAGAAACATCTCTTTAATGGCAAGTGAAGGCAGTTTTCGCAGGAGATTTCTGTTCTTGTTAAATACCGACTGTAATGGTAACTGATGCATTATTTTATTTCAAATACCTAACCTCAAGTTCTGTATCATTTTTTCCTTTTTCAAGATGCTAAACCCAGTATATTGGCCAATTTTGGAATCTTATCCAATGCAAACTATCTACATATAACTAATTTCTTAAGCACTACATCAAGAACAGGAAAAAGGGGGATACTGAAAGAGGGGTAAAGGTACCTATGGGAAGGGACATCTAGTGTACTGTAATGTTGAAGCCTGAACCATGAGATAATAGTTTGAAGAGAACGATAAGCACAACCCCAGCCCTGCCATGTCAAGTTTTGTAAAGAATCAATTGTAGATAAACCAAGTATGACAAGTCCTCTGATATATTATACTTTTATCAGGTACATAATGAAGAAAGCTCAGTAACAACAATGAAAGCAGATGAACAAAGATCAAATCTAGAAAAATTGAAAGGATTCACAGAAACCTGTAGTATAGCTCAACACCAGTTCTCTACACATCAGATTATGAGCAGAAATCACCCAGTGAAAGAACTTTCATCTTTCAAACACTTGAAACCTCATGCGCCTCAATCATGAGATCTCATGCAACTATTTGAAATCTCATTTTAAAGACACGACCTTTATACATTCAAAGCTTTATTAAATCATAAAACAATTATGATATGGTTACTGTCCTTAGAGTTATAACAATTTTCATAAACAAAAATACTGTAGTCAACCTATGGCTTTATAACGATACTTTATAAATGACGGAGAACACTCCCTTACTCTCCAACAAACCACTAATCCATCAACCTGTTCGCACCCTCTAACAAAGAGACTGGGGAAATATATTCCAACAGCAAGGCTAAAAAAAAGGAGTTCCCTACTTACCCAGGCACAAACAATATGGCAAGCACATAGATGACAACATACTTAAAAGTATTCTACTGCATACAGCAGTTAGATAATGCAAGGAATTCATAAAGATAAAGGTCATTTTAAAATTTTCTGATATATTGATATAGAAACGGGACATTAAAAGTGTATCGGAACCCGTTTGTTGACAACAACTTGGTGGAAATTCACCACCATCCCAAAACAAGTACACAGAAGTTTTCGAGATCAGGAAGTACTTCCAGTGTTCATGCACTTTAGCCCAACCTCTAAACAACTTAATGGTCAGATATGAATCATTAGCAAGAAAGAACTGAAAGATCCAATTCTGCTGTAGCAGAATACGAATACCTTTGAATTAATATAAACTACTGAGTAGGAAAAACCATTTCTCACAAGTCACTAGAGTTTAACGAGACAAATACCTTTGCATTGATATAAACTACTGAGCAGGAAAAACCATTTCTCACAGGTCACTAGAGTTTAACAAAGTTGTGGATCCAAGTGCCAAACCATGCAAGCCATCATAAAAAACTTGACTAGGCATAATCGCATGCTAAAACTTAAACAAGGCAGGTTAGGTGCCAGAAGTTAAAAACTACATCGAGTTAATTAAGGGAACATTTGTTACCGAGTCATCAAACCCATCGTGGAGGTAATGATAGTATTCATAGGAACCTTGAATCAGAGACATTGTACCTCCAGAGACTGCAGATATCAATGATGCATTATGATAAGTTGCTAGGAAAAGCGTGAGAAAAAACATCAGTTCACACATGTAAGCATACCGAACCACTAACCTCCACTGCTTGGGATCCCAAGATGGACATCTTTGAGCAAAGATGTACCTAAATGTAATGAAATAACGTAAGTGCAACAACGCGTTGGCTTAACACAAAATCCTTAACTTGTTGAACATTAGAAATACCCTTTCTCGAAGATTTTTCCAGTGAATTATTCCTCCCAAATAAGTTAACAGCATTAACAATTCTTAAGAGTGGACGATCCAATGGCAATCCGAGTCTGACGTGAAGGGATTTTCTGACTTCAACTGCCCAAGAAAAGAGATGAATTAAAAATGAGGTGGAAGGTATTGAAGATCTTGATGGCATATCCGAAATTTAAAACAAAACACACCAGATACTCTTCAGCTAAAGAAAGCTGGATGTTTTCACCCTTAATAATATCTCTCTACTTACAAGTGATAACTGATCTTTTCAGTTATAATGGATCAGGATATGTCAAGTTTACAAGTTTCATAAAATAGAAAGGAAAGTTTAACGATTCAATGATGATGCAATGCCATACGCTAGTCAAACAAGGACTGTCTATGAGTTGCAGTCAAGAGCGTTTTCTCAGACAACAATTAATCAGCTCCTAAGATCTGTCTGTGGGGTAGAAGAAAGAAAGCCTGTGTAAATTTTTAAAAACCGAAGGACCCAACTTAAGATTGAGAAGCAACCATCAGTTCTAATCAAAAGCTTCAACCTTTTAATTCATCAACCAGATAAATTAATTCTATATTTATGATAACGCATTTCCTATGGCATTCACAAATCATGCAGTTCAATACATGGCAGACATAAGTCAACAGTTCTTCCTTAAAACTAAGAAGGAAAAAAGGGGGAGAAAAAAAAAAGTCCTTCAAATGAGACAAAATCTAACCCTCCAACTATAAAATTTTTCTTCAGCCAAGTCAGATAAGCAATGGTAGCAGCCATTTTCTGCTAAACAGTATAAGCACCTTATCTGCATGCCAAGGCACAAGGCAGGTCCTAGTTCTAAGGTTCTAAGGTCGTGTTTGTCTTCCAATAAGCCAGATTTACACATGGGTTTTTCTTTGCCTTAGAAAGCATCAGCATCTCCCCTGTATGAACTTATCATCAAATGAAAAGTTCTAAACAAAATAACAAGAATACACTGGAGCACTGGCCAGATAACTCTAGAGTAACATCTCTACGAGTGTTCGCTTGTCAGCCTTGTATGTATCAGGTAATCTGACACTCTTTATCTATAGATCATTATTTACATTCATTACAGACACACAACCAAATTGCTTTTACATTCATCATATCTATTATAAGCAAGAATTTCTTTTACAAGGCTTATTGATAATTTTAACAATAACAAGTGATTCCACAGGAAAGCTAATATGTTTGCAATAAAAAATCATTCTATGTGGTATTTTTAAGGGAAATTGGGATATATGAAATGTATATAGGCCCCCATCCATGATATATGGAATGTATTCCACCTGATGTAAACAAATAGGAGATGATTCAATGCAAAAACTTAACAGGTTATAAGGCAGAAAATCACACCAACCAGCATCTTCTGTTGGTCATTTACATAATACTGCACACTCTAAAAGGCTTGTTGATGAATTTAACAATAACAAGTGATACCCACAGGAAAAATGATATATTTGCAATCAAGGATCATTCTATGTGGTATTTTTAAGGGAAACCGGAATGTGTGAAGGCCCCTGTCCATGGTGTGTGGAATGTTTCCACCTGGTGTAAATAAACAGGAGATGGTTTCGATGCAAGAACTTAACAGGTTATGAGTCAAACAAATCACACCAACCAGCACCTTCTGTTGGTTATTATGTAACACACACTAAAGGGAATCACAAGGCAAATAGCAAGCATCTACAAATTCAGAGCAGTAAAGCGCCTTTCAACTGAAACATGAAACATGCAAACACTTAAAATCTTCAATGGTTTCAAATCTCAATGGTTCATATTGTTCCAAACCAGCCCAAGTTTTGAAAAATGAAAAAACAAGAACCTACTAGTACCCATTCTAGATGCCAAATTAACAAATCTGAATTCTTCTAATACATCAAACATTATACATCAAGAACAATATATGCATTGGCAATATACACACTCTGAAAATATTACCTTGCTTCATTTCCAGTTCCCCATAACTAAGTTCATACATAACTGTGACAGGATGCAAGAAACCTGGAGGAACGAAGTGATATGGCTGTAACTGCAGAGGGGAAAAAAAGGAGTTACTAGGCCCCATAATTTACCATCAAAGGTATATGCCAAATCAGTAGTTTAAATAAGACAATAGTGCATAGAGAGATTGAGAATATGACATAGCGAAAGTAAAACATTTGACATCAAATTAAGACATTATATCGATGTTGACTTCAGCATCCAACCAGATCCATGATATTTAAATTTTATGGAGAAAGCAGAATTAAAAGAAGATACAGAGTATGTGCAAAAACCTGTTGATGTTGTGTCAAAAGGTTGGGCAAGATTTTGTTCCTCATAGAACGAATTTGACAAACAAGTGCAGGAATGATCAATTTAGAAACAGCGGATGTCAACAAAAGATCCTTCGCTGCATAACAGAGAACTTCCATTTTCTGAACTACAACCAGAACTTTCGTGTTGGCGGCAGCTGGAAGAGAGAAGTGAAGGATATAAGGATATAAAGATGTAAATTTTATTAAACATATCAGTTCAGATTCTCTATGGAAAAATAAAATGGAAAAGACGAAGCACAGTGGAAGAAAATCATATAGCATCATATTCTACACGAATCCAAGAATGGGGTCAATACCAGGATAAAATTCAGCGATAGGGGCAGAAGGTTTTGTAGGGCTTCTTGATGCATTACCGAAGATACTCACATGGATTCTGTCTGCATTCTAAAAATTAAACATATTAAACACTAGTAAACCAAGTGTTGAAGTGGTTAGAGATAAAAACTGAAGAATAGTGTTTGCCAAATCAATTGGAAAATTTATTAAACTTTTGAAAAATAAAAAGAAAAAAAAAAAGAACTTCGCATAAAATTTTGTTCTTACCTCCTCCATCCAAGTAGAAGACATACTCCTGCCTTTCAAACAAAAGTTGGAACAATCTAAAGTCTTCAAACTAGATTCCTGTAAAGCTATGTTAGGATTTTCCTGTTGATCCAAATCTGAGCTGCGGAGAACAAGAGGCGGTTCATCTGCTGAGGGTTCATTAGCTTCTATAAGGTAAGAAGTTTGAGGATCCATCAAGTTAGTAGCAACATCTTCAGTCGCACGAATGTAAATGTTCTCCGCATCTGTTGAACATAAGTCAGCGTTAACCCAGAGAACCAGTTTTTCAGCACCCAGCCCGAAATGAACACAATTAAAAAGGAAAATAGCAAATACTATTTCAACAACAAATCAAAAGAAGAATGTACATAGTTCCGTAGATGGAACAACAAAACAAGATTACATCAAAGTAAAATACTAAGTACAGGACATCTCAGGATAGGGAAATTGATATGATATGCAAATATCAAATATGTCTCCTTAAGCATTATCTGGAAAAAAATGCTCAATGCACATGCACCTATACAGTTTCTTCATAACATTAAGTAATCTTTATTTAATCTAACAGTCACTCAATTACTCATGGGTTCTCAGAAAAAAACTTGCGTCAGTCTGTGAATCTTAACCTCCACGTTAATCATTTTTTGCAGGGAAGAATAGAGAGGAATAATATCAACAAAAATTCTGTTTCTTCCACATCCACCACTCAAAAAAACTTTATTACACTCTCAAAAGTTTATGAAAAGAAGATCTAATTTTACGACTGCCTCTGGAAACTACCACAACCAAAAACATTTAAACTTACTTAGTATTGAAGAAAAAGATTAGCTGAATCGTATGAGCAATTAAGATCAACAAAAAGAGACTAAAATACAAATCAAAATATTCAGCATGCTTACTTTTAGCTCGTTACTCTGCCCCTTTATATATTTCATTCTATTTTTTAGTACCTTTCTCGTTATTCATGAGCTTTCAACCAAGTGCAAGCACCAAATAGGAAACATGATTTCAAAACAAAACTGCCATCAGAAGTTGAAAACTATCCTAAACTTTTTAAAAGTCTCCTCAGATAATTTTATCACCAACATCTGGTTCAGTTACTAATAGGATGAACCATTTTCTCAAAATATGGATCATAAGTAGATAAAAAAGGATCGGAGGCATTTAAATTAAGAAAACTGTGTCTTCTCAGATAATTTTATCATCAGCATCTGGTACAATTACTAATAGGATGATCCATTTTCTCAAAATATGGATTATTACTTAAAAAAGAATAGGGGGCATTTGAACTAAGGAAATTGTTTTCCCCTTTTTGATTCCTAATCTGATTGCAATTATGGAAAAATTGTCCAAATCTGGACAAACTAGTTTGAGTATGGGAGTACAATGAATTCCTTGCCAGCAAGTTGCCTTTCTGAGAATAAATTTGAAGCATAAAACAACCCAGGACATGATATATTACATCTATCGATGAAGTGACATTGAGATGATCACAATACATGGTCCCTCACCTTTGGAGATCAATCTATACATCCACTCACACATGATGATACACATTTAAGGTCACAGAACTTTTAGCTTGTTAGAGTCTCCTCTCTAGATGAATAGCATTTAAGTACATCACTTTATTACAGAGTTTTCCCAGCTTTAGTGGCTATGACATAGAATTTCACGAAGCCTATTAGGCACACCAGATGGTAGTTCTAACTCTGTTTGGTTGAGACGACTACAGATATACTTCCGCTAGAAAAAAACATGTTGGCCTACTCAGCATTTCATGCTGGATTGCACTGTGCGTATTTGAAAATTTTATGGGGCAAATTTCTATAATGCTAATGACATAAGCGAAATAAATCAAACAAGCTGTATGATCATAATACTAACACAAAATTTATAAGAGGACTGGTAGACATGCATGCCACTGTCCAACAAAAACAAATTGCCCATACTGAAAATAATCACTGCAAAAGATAAAACTTTACCCTTTGGATTTTCTGCAGGAAAATAAACTGGCAACTTCAACAGAAGCTGACACTGTAGCATACAACCTCTCTCACGTAAATATTTCTCAGGTTGCTCTTCATATACTACTGAAGACACACTTTCTATAGTTTGAGGATCTCCAATCATAGAAACATAAAACCTGATGTCACCTCCATTCTCCAAGTCCACAGCACCTCCAACGAGCTGAAGATCCCCAGAAGCTTTACCAGTATCCTTATACAGTAACTTCCTCAGCTTAAGAACAGCATCAACTGCCTCACAAGCCAAATTCTCAAAATCTGTATCACGCTTTGTAATCAAGGCTCCTATCACCTCAAATCCCTTTGGAACCAGCGTCTCAATATCATCTGGTCACGAAATCTAATATTAGTTCATGAAAAACACCGACCTAAGAATGCTAAGTCAGAAATTCATGTTTTCCATGACAATAAGAAAACTGAATAACAAGAACTTTTTAGATCGCATATACATACATTGACGCATAGGATATAATTGAATTACATCTGCTTAGAAAATCCAAACATGTGCATAAGATACTTCGTTAGTACATTCCACAACAACAATTAGTTTCATATTTAATCAGAATTTTAATAGTTATAGATAATCTTTAGTAATGTTATGCACAGCGGTCCATGGTTACCGCATCCACAGAAATTACCAGGACAGCATACTTCCTTGACCCTGGTTCTCACAGAAGTACTGTAGTACCGCGTATACAAGTTGTATGGCGCGGCTTACAAAAACTAATAGAGTTCATATCCTAAAATAGTACATCAAGCTCCAAAAGTTGTACCTCAGCATAATTGAACAAAAATCCACAAACGATGCAACAGTAATTAAAAATCTCTGAACAAAGTAAAATACATCTTCAAACCATTCAGTTCACAGAAAACTAACTAACCGGGAAAAAAAAAAAAAAGAAGCAAAATTTGCTTCATAAAATGATTGGAGGCCTGTATTCGGAAAAAAGGAAGAAAAAAAATAAGGAACTAACCTGACTCTTTGGCAAAATCTGGAATGCTGGGATCGGAAGGGAGAGTGTGAATGCATCGGAGAGTGGAGATGATTGTATGCGATGGGAAGAATGAAGAACCGATTAACCATTGAATTTGTGCGTCTGTGGGTTGAAGATGATCATCGAATTTTGGGAGGATGAATTTGCGGCAAAGAATTCGAATCGTTTTGCTCTCATCGTCGTCGCCCATGGCTGAATCACATACAAATCGCAATTTTCAGAACAAGTTTTTGGGTTTAAGGAAAAAAGGGGGTTTTTGTTGGTTGTTTATTGAAATTTGAAACCCGTTAAAAAAAGCTTTAACTGAAAGGAGAATCAACTTATTTTTTATTACTGTTTACTGTTTATTTTTACCGTTTTCCCTTCCCTATTTCCTCCATAAACCCTTCCCCGAATTATCATCCTTCAATTTTCTCAAGCCCCCGCAGCCAGTATACTAGAATTTACTCTGAACGCCATCGCCGGTGGCCATCGGAAATTGCTTTGAGCTCAAGCCTCCGTTCCGACGATGACGGACGTTTCCAACAATCCTACACTCGACCAGTCCAAATGGGAATTCAGCTGGTCAGTCTCCCTCTTCTCCACCAATTATTTCGAACAATTTTCCTTAATAATTGTTTGCAAATTGCAATTAATGTCTTGTTCTGTTTACAGTATGGTTTATTCAGCATTGACAGGGTTCGTCTTTTATGTGTTTTATCCACGACTCCTGTATCAGTTGGTGTAAATTTCAGCGTTCAATGAACTATTTCTGTCAATTTTGTTTTTTTTTTTTTTTGTAGGTTATATTTGAAACTTTGACCATTTAAAAATTCCGAAACGGTCTGTGAGTTTGGTGAATTGTTGTGTGAATAGAATATGCATTAAACACAATTTAGCCGTTTGTTCTGGATGCCAATTGAGCGCTCTGTAGTTTACTTGTTATGGAGTATCTTACATTTGCACCATGTGCTTGAAAAAATGGGAGAATTGTGTTTCTTCTGAATGATTCTGATTTAGATGATTTAGGGAACTCTAAGTGGAGTTCTCATTTTTGTTCCACCATTTTTAATATCGACTTAACAAGGATTAGGCTGATTCTACAATTGTTCTAATATTTCACAGTAGCTTTTATGCTTTAAGCTAGAGTATAAGAGGGTTGTGGTTAGTGTTCTAGAGTATAAAAGAGGAATACCGAATTACATTGGTGTCAGTTATGCAGTTACTGAATCTTGATTTTGACTTCATGTTATGGAGATTTTTGTTCATGTGATCTATCAAGTGAAGCGTTATTTGTGGTTTCAATTGTGAAAGCAGACATGCATCGAACGTTATGTTTTTCATGGGTTATGTCAGGACCCGGAGGAAGAAAGTTATATGTGGGGGTTTGTCCATTATGGTTGTACGTTTTTAAAGGGATTAATAAATGGAGTGCTTCTTCGATTTCTGCACTATTTCAAATTTGATGTTTTACTTATTTAGTTCTTTGACATGTGTGGGTGTATTATATGAGGAGATTGTGTTGACTAGGTAACTGTAATACGCAACTGAAATAAATTTTCCATAAAAGCAGTGCAAGAATCTATAATCTTTTGAGCAAACAGAAGATGGTCTTGCAGAAGAGCATGATAAGTGTAGTTGTTGCCTATGGTAGGATTGTTAAAGGATGCTTTCATATAATTGGTATTGCGTGAAATCTTCAAAAGGATACCTTTAGATCCCATTGGACTATGGAGAAATGTTCCTTGCATTCATTTTATGCTGTATAATTCTCTTTGATTCCTTTTTTAAGCCCATGGAGCGGTCCATGGAAATTTATCTTAAAATGGAATTCAAGAATGAATAAATGGCATGAGGTGTTTGCTGACTTTTTAACGTTTGGAAAACATTGGTGTTTGCAGTGACTTGGAAGTGAATTTTCAATCCGAGAGAAAAGCAAATATTGTCTGCTCATCATTGGCTGTGGATAAGGAGGTACTTAATTGTCAGTTATCACACCTCTGTTCTTTTTGTTCATATTTTCCTCTGATCTGACTGATCCTTTTCCTTTCTCTTGCAGTTGCAGCCTGACAAAGTGAAACGAGAAATGTCTGTAGCCGATGGAAAGCTTTTTGTGTATGCTCTGATCTCTTTCCAAAGCTAAAGATCTTCGTTTTTTGAAATTGTCTGGATTATAAACCTCTGGATTTCTGAGGCTAGGCTAGCCAGATCAGTTATTAACCTCTATTTTTTAGTGAGTTCCTAACATAGTTGAACTCTAGTTTTTTATAATGAAAAGAGGAGGTTGAGAATGTGGAAAGAATAAAACTGAGGAAGTCAAAATGTTCCATTGTTCGTAATGCATTGTTGGATTTACCTATTTTCTTTTGCGCAGGCATTTCAAGGCGACAGAGGCAAGATTTTTGAGGGCTTCATTCAGTGCTTTTGTTGACGTTCTTACACTTGCGACGAAGACAATTGAAGAATTCGGTCAAGGGATGGAATTGTGACATCCCACTCTGTATTGTTGTTAGTCCCAGCTGTAGGGTCGAGGTGTGTATGAGTAGCGTATCTTTTTGTACCATGATTACAACTATTTGAAAATGATGGTGCGATGTTAGTGTCACGTTTGTGATTTTGACTATCGGAGTTAAAAAGAAAACTTAAACATTCTTGTCCGGAGATTGAATCGTTGTTCATCCAGTGCAGTGGTTTACTTATTCATCCAGTAACCACGTGGCTGTTTGATTTTACTTAATTCGTTTTACTCCCTTTTATACCGAAATGATAATCCATGAACAAAATCAATCTACAGAACGTTTCATCAAACAGTTTAAACTGATCTTAAATGTAATCCAGGTGTACGAGATGTTCTTTGGAAAAATTGAATCCACATCAGTTTGCTCCTCAAGGATGTTGCAGCTAGTTCATATTACAAATTGGCCTTGTCCCAACTAATCTGAGGCTTCAAATATGGTATTTGTTACACAGATAATAAGTAGTTCAATTAGTTGTTCAAATCAATACGAAAGTGAGTCGCGGGGCTGGCAGGTATCAAAAAGAGAAAGAAACATAAAACAGAACAAGTTTGATACTCCCGCGGGTAACTTTGCTGTTTAATTTGATATGGTTTAGTAACTTCAATTACAGTTTTGAACCGAAGGAATGAATCCCATAAAGCTCAAACTCCAAAGACTTCCATCCCAATGATGGGGGGAATAAGATACCTAATATAGTTAATGATTGATGCTGTTCATCTTCATATCTCTCTGTACAGCTCTGTACAAGAATTCTGCCAAAAGGTAAAGATCATCCATCAGCATTCAGATGCTATGGCGTTCACTCAAAAGCTGCTACGTAAGCTTCACAAACCGCTCCAAAAGGGCAAAAAGGAGCAGTAAATTTCCTAATCTTCTGAGTTGCGGGGTCAGATGTTAGAAAGGGAACTACTGTCCTTCTCCCAGAGTTCCAGTTTCAGTAGGACTCTCTTGGGTCGATCCAGTGCGAGGTTGAGTCCGTTTGAAGTACTTTCCCAGAAAGGCTTCCGCCTTGTCAGGATACTTGCCTTTGATATAGTTCTCCAGACTTTTGCGGTACGAGAAATCCTGCTTCTGATTATCAGTAGAGACAACAAAGAAGCACCTTGTATCCTGGAAATTGGTGTGTTTGTCAACCTGTAATGTAGTTAACCCACCTGAAGTTAGGTACATGGGAAAGCATACATCACAGTATTGGAAAAAGATACTGAGCAATCTAAAATATGAAAACAGGTTAGCAAAACTCCGAAACTTTTAGGACACAACATGATTTGATCAGAGAAATGATCATAAAGTCACAACAGGAAATAGCTCGAATGCAAAGTAGTATTTCGTATCGTCCCTTGTTACTGCACACTTGAACAGCCAAACAACAAAACATCATAATTACCACCATAATGTTTTCAATGGGCAAAAATAAATCATACGATTAGAACTTACAGTTAAATTTTAGCATAAAGGAATCATTGCTTGAGCCAGAAATTAATCAAACCAAAGACCAGAAGTAAACACTACTGTCATTAATGTGTTGAATATCAGTCAGACAGGTTACAATGTCACCCCACATAGAAATGCCTATTTGGTAACATAGAACTCTTTGAGAGTGAAAGATTCATTAACTTTTGTAGAATGGACATGTTTGGCTTTCTAAAGTAATCGGAATAGCAACCAGTCTAATCTTACCAAAGCAGAGAAGAAATGAGTTAAGTTCGACAAAGCCACACCCTTTATGCTAAGCAGAGAATAAATATATAATAGACTATGAAGAACTGATCTTCTCGCAAGTGCTAAAGATAAATCTGCACAAGGAACTGAGCTATTCATCTAACAATAAAATGCCTCTCCGCACAGTGATGTAAAGCCAACAGGATGTAGGACAAAAAGAAAAAGATTTGAAGAAATATGCAGACTGCTGGAATTTCATCATAAAAGCTATGACTCTTCGCAGGTAGCTGCCAATTTTTATCTAGATATTTACCACCGGTACTACTCCATAGCAGAAATGACATGTATAATTTTGATCATAGGTAGGTATTGAAACTTGGTTTGATGCTTAATGTAATTTATTAAGTCATAACCATGCTTAAGCTTCTGCCTGTCAGGTCATCACCCTAACTAGATGCCGATATTCAAGAAGCTGTCTTTTTTTTCCCCCTGCTTCCATAGGTACATTATTCTAACAAAAAATAAATCTGACTCCAAAAGCAAATATGAGATCTATGGCATACCATAATGTGTTGGATTCCAGCTCCAATCTTCGATGCTTTGTCTGGATGGTGACTGAGCACATAATCACAAACATATGACTGATCCTCAGGAGACAGGAGATCACCATCATTGTACCTTTACCAAAGTCAGAAGCTTATCATCAGCTAGATATGAGACAAAGATACAAGTTCAGAAGTAGTCAAACCAATCTCTATCAAAGTTACTTTTACAAATGACACGAAAAAATATGTATCCTGCAGCTTCGAGCTCCAACAAGGTTACTTCCAACATTGTATCTATACCAATTGCAGTTGCATTTCCTAATAAGTTAATAAGCACATCGTTCAAGAGATATCATCACAAGGAATACAGCAACGTTAGAAGAAAACTAAGAGGATTGTCCAAACTTGTCCATCTGTGGCAAGATTTGTGAAAGCGAGAAGATACATGCAAAATAGTCTGCATGTATCCTTCAAAAAGATACCTAAGGAAATTAATCCATGAATTCCAGCTCTCATAAAAGCTTTTTCATTTTTTACATCCCTCATGGGCATAAAGAATTTAATTCCATAATCTTGTCAATAACCCAGAATGATTGAACCTAGGAACCAATTTCTCAAGTCATCAAAACTTTAGGAACCAAATAATCCATCAGAATGTATCAGTTACTTACCCTGTTTGATGCATTATCCTTCGGATATTCTGGATTATCTGTTCAGCATCAGAAAGAACCTCCTGCTCCTCCACTGTGAATTGGTCAAGCCTCTGCCTTGTTAGTGTGAACATGCCACCCGCCTTAAAATTGTCCATAACCTTATTAGGAGGGTTGCTCTTGTTTTTCCATTCTCCACGACTGGAAGAACCCCAACTTTGACGACTTCTATTTGCATCCCCTTTTGACCATTTACTTTGATGGTCATCCTTCTTTGCATCCCCTTTTGACCATCTACTTTGATGTTCATTCTTCTTACTCCACGTATCACTCGCAGAAACCCTTTTGCCCCAAGAAGATCCACCCTCTTTAGGTGATTCCTTTGCACCCCACTCAGGAGAACCGGTGGAAGCTCCTCGTGCACACTTTGAGAATTCATCTTCAGTTTTAGACTTGCCATCTCCCCAACTGGAACATGCTGAATCTGCAGCTATTGTTTGCGTCGCAACATCATGGACTTCATCAGCTGCCTGTTTCCAACTTCCACCACCTTTGGCTGTTGTAGGTGAATCCCTCTTGTTATGAATCTTTTTCTCCCAAGCAGATGAAGATGACTGCTTGCTGGCACCTTGTCCCCAACTGGACCAAGAGTCTGTTGCTGATCTTTGAGTTTCAACATTCAGGCCTTTGTCAGTTTCCCGTTCCCAACATCCAAGAGTGGAATTTATCTCAGAATTAAATGTTAGCTCCCCAACTGATGTTCCGATTTGGTTGCTAGCGCTTTGAGGTTCCTCTATGCTGCACCGATCATGGCTGGGAAAACTTTGTTGTCGCTTAGTTGAAAAGTTATCTTCCTTTAACTGACGGCCACCCCAAGTGGACCAGCCTGAACTTGATGCTGCCGTATCATCTTCACCAGCTTTTCCTGGTCCATTTTTCTGGTCCCATCCTCCAGTGGACTTGTCTATTGAAGATGAATTTTCTTGAGTATCGAATTTCTTCCCCCAGGCAGATGAAGACTCTAATTGCTTGCCAGTACTTGGAGGTTTCTTGGAGCCCCATTCATCATCATATTTCGCAGAAGTTTGATGGAGAGCTTCGGTAGCAGCTGGACCCCAACAGGACTTAGTAGAGTCCGATGCTCTGCTACTTATCCCAATGCCTTGTGCTTTGTTGGAGGCAGCCTCCCAGTTGCCACAACTTTTGACAGCATGAAGAGAATCTGTGTCAGAGTCCGCCATTTTTCCCCCAACAAAAGAACCTGATTTCTTCCAGCTTTTTTCAGTTTTTTCTACATTCCATTGATCAAAGCTAAGAGTATCATCTTTCACTGTGCTAGGGAAACCTGTTTCCTTGTCCCCAGCACCAGCACCCCAAGCAGACCAAGGTACATTAGACTCTGTTGTGGTTACTCCATTACTTTGGCCTTTCTTTAACTGTTCCCAACCACCACCCTCGCCCTTCTTCGCCTGCTCCCAACCACCACCCTCGTCCTTCTTCGGCTGTTCCCAACCACCACCCTCGTCCTTCTTCGCCTGTTCCCAACCACTATTCGAGGTGTTAGAAAAGACTGTTTCCTTGTCTCCTTGAACAACACCCCAAGAAGACCCAGCTAAATCTGATGCTCTAGTTGATACTCCATTACTGTGGCCTTTCTTTGCATGTTCCCAACCACCACTCTCTGCGTTAGAGAAACCTGTTTCCTTGACTCCTGCACGATCACCCCAAGCAGACCAAGCTGAATCTGATGCTCTAGTGGTTCCTCCATCACCTTGGGCTTTCTTAGCCTGTTCCCAACCACCACTCTCGCTCTTCTTTGCCTGTTCCCAACCACCACTCTCGCTCTTCTTCGCCTGTTCCCAACCACCACTCTGGCCTTTATTTGCCTGTTCCCAACCACCACTCGATTGAGTGGTTTGAGGTGGATCCCCCTTCCAATCATGTTCGTCTGAGTTACCATCCAACTCAAGAATATCCTCAAAAGTTGGTTTGTCAGAGTCTCGAACAGGAGAAAGGTCACCATCCATTGCTTCATCTTCCATATCCAGATTCTCGATTTCAGCACCAAGACAACCTGTGTTAGTTTCTTCTGCAGCAAAGCCACCACCTACTAACTGGAGAAAATCATACACATCTGTGCCACATGCTTCACTTAGTTCAACCTAGATATCAAGGCATTATTGCATATCAGTTGGTATAGCAGCACATAAAACTAACATCTACAGGGACAGTAATTTGACAGTACTTAGCAAATCAGTTCTACTAAGCAACCAAAAGAGAATGCAAAGAAACATGCCAATACTAGCAAAGACATTCAAATACATCCATTAAGCAAATTCAACTTAGTTCTCAAGGCAACCAAAGGTATATAGCCCATTTCCCTCAGTATTCAATAAGGAAAAGCTAGTGTGATAAAAACCTTTCTCGTGTCCAGAATAAGGTCAAATGCAGATCCTGTGCCCACAGCCACCTGCTTGCCCCATGCACAGGAGGCCACAACACTAGAAAGAGAATCAACATGCTGCTTTTCAGCAGCTCTTTCAAAACATCTCCTGGGAGCCTGTTAAGTTTAGACGTGTATTATTAGTGAAAGGCATGCTACTGAAAGGATGGAAACTAAATCTTCTGAGGAATGAATTAGTTCTTACAGACAACGTGGCTTCCATGAAAGGGACTTGCACATTTAGTGATCGTGACAATGCTTTTATACCGCCAATATTGAAGCCAATCAAATTACCACCATATGTCATACTATTACCCAATAGCACAAGATGGTCTTTCAGAACCCCTCTTGTAACCATCGTAACCGAGGTTGATAAGCGCTGTAAACAAGCCAACTCATCATAACATATTTCAAAGAATATATAGCACACCAAAGACGCTGAGGCAACAAAATGATGCAGAAAAAATCAACTAGCAGTAACCATCAATAAAGAAAACGAGCTAGCTAATTTGCTCTCTTGTCAAAAAAGGTACATATAGAATAAGCCTGAAAAGGATTCTGGTTAGGTATTCAACCTTTATTATGATGGATTTTTTTACCATCCCATTAAGATTTTTCACAATTATTTTATCATTCTAACTGCCTTCGTTCCAGACCCTAAGTGCATCCATAACATATAAGCTACATGAAAAAAAGTGCATGTCAAATCTAGACTAAAGCGAGTGACAATTTTCAAAAGGACAGCAACCAAAAGTGACTACGAGGGTAGGAAACTGTAAGTACTTTTTTCAGTCATCAGCAGCCGTGGTTAATCCTAAACTGAATACACACTACTTAGATTCAAAATTTTTGTAGCATATGTAGACATTTTAGGGTGAACAAAAAAAAAACAAAAAAATCAAGAGACAGAATACGGTCTGACCAAATGAAAAGGTGCATGTGGAGATTACGGTAAGTTCAAGAGACTTGAATGTGTGGCCATTTGTACATAACGATACTAAATCAAAAGGATGAATGTGGACAGAGAGAATTACAGAGAATCAAAGGAGCACCTGGACAGCCTGTTCAAAAGCACAAGATATCCCAAGCAATTCTTGAACTTGTTTTATAGCATATGGAATAGAACGGTTGGAGTCAATCAAATGCATGACAGGTATGCAAGAATCCATAACAACCCTCCAAGCATCACCAGTCTTTTTCACTGCATGCTTCTCAAGAATAACATCCAAAGCCAGTTCACCCTTCTGGCTTTTGGTTGGACTTCTTATCCAAGTTGGTGTATCAGAATTAACCCAGATTATGTTAGCTGCAGAGACCCTTGGATCACCTGTTATTCAACAAATGTGGAGAAAAATCAGTCACCTTTGTGTACTAATAAACAAGCCTGTTATCTCCAAGTCAAGATCATATATATAGATCTAGAAAGGACATTGGCTTGTATTGTAGTGAGACTGAAGTCAATCTGAAATATCAAGTTGAAGTAGTCGTATTACGCTACCATCGCCTCAGGGCCTCAGGAACATGAGAACATTCATTGACCCCAGTTAAGAAGATTAAAAAATTAGATGTCATTCCGCACTCATAGACACTCAAATTTGTTATCTGTTCAAATACAGAAGGAAAGCCTTGGTGCAGCAACAAAAGCTGAAACCAGTTAAGAGTTGAAGTCGTATGGAACATGAGAACATTCATCGACCCCAGTTAAGAAAATTAAAAAGTTAGATGTCATTCCGCACTCATAGACTTTCAAATTTGTTATTTGTTCATATACAGAAGGAAAGCCTTGATGCAGCAACAAAAGCTGTTCGGCCTCCTCTGAAAGGTTAGAGTTGGGGAAGCAGCGTCTTACAGAAACATAAGGTAAGGCTGCTTACATTCGGTCTTAATGGTCCAACATCTTCCAAGACCCTACGGGTGCAGAAGTTGATGAGCTTCCTTTCAGTTTGTGTGTCAGAATATAGATTCCAGGACATAAATATGATCATTTTCAAGAAAGAAAAATAACAAAGACATGAAACGACTACAAAAAATGCATAAGCCTAGAAATGAGTCTCTATTTGTTGTTCTTTTTTTGTGTTCTTCTCAAACGGGAGACAACAACAAGAACAGAGCAGGTAACTGCCAATATGAATAACTGCAGCTGTGTGTGTGTGTTTGTGTTTGTGTGTGTGTGTGTGTGTGTGTGGCCACATTCAGGTATATGCAAACACACATATTTACGAACATACTTCGAAATTTTTACTCTATAATTATACCAAACACACACTAATTTATGTGCACACATATCTGTCACTTACGGGATAAGTTCTTAATATTCATTTCAGGAATGAGTCAGTAACAAGGTATATAGAAATGCATAGTCACCCAAGAAAGGACACAAACATACGTGTCTCCAACCACAAGAAAAGGCCTTTAACTGTTCGGGGTCAAGGAATAAATGGAAACTCAGAACATACCTTTGAGAACGGTTTCCAACAACGGTGGGCATATCACTTCAGCAAGGTCATGCGAAGTTTGATCTACGAGATCACTACCACTTGCCCCTTGCAAAATAGTCAAACATGGAACTGGACTACCATTGGAAGATTGCTGGAATGAACAATATTCACTGCAAACAAGTAAGAATCACAAGTAAATATCTTGCAATTGCCAAAATTGCTATGGCATAATACCAAGTTTAACAAAAGCAGTGGGAAAAGCTGAATGAGCAATGATTGTAGCCATCAATTTAGCTCATATTACTATCCCCACAGTCCCAAGAGAGGAGTTTCACTAGGAAAAGTCCAATATCTAGAGACAATGACTCATTGCACCAATAGAGCTAGATAACAGAAAAATTTATAACATGGCACCCAAATTCAAATTTAATAGTAAATTGGTTTTGGTGAAAAGGTAATTTTCCATATCGTATAACTGATTATTATGCAACTGCAAATTGAGTCATATAAACAGACTCTTTATTGGGACCAAGGCAGTAGCAAAAATCATTCATTGCAGGAAAATGACACAGAGTATGATAATCTAATTGCTATTCCATGTTTGAATTCACCAACCTGACTTGCACAGTAACCCTCTTGAACTTAGAGGCAGTTCGCTTCCCCTTTTGCAGTGAGCTAATAGTGTCTTCACATTTTGAAAGAATTGTCTTCATGCTAATGTTATGTCTTCTGATAAATTCCTATAAATCAACAATCGATGGGGATAAGAAACACGGTTGAATGTGCAAATGCAAGAGGTAAAGAAGCCATGTTTCTAGCAATCTTGAAAGATACAGCACCTGGTTGAGATGAACGTGAGCTACAAGACCATTATCAATTTCAGAGCTATCATATGATAATGGTCCCCCGTACCTGAAACAATTCGGAGCAAAATTGTATTCATTATGAGAAACTAGACAGCGTCAGTGCGTTAAGTAACTACTTTAGCAAAAATATAATGGAAACACTATGCCACTGTCCATTCACACACAAAATACAAAAGGATAAGCTTTTAATAAGTTTTTCTCCTATGGCTGTCAGAAAAGATAGAAGAGTTATTTCTGCACATGAGAACAGTAAGTTTTCTTTAAAGGAACTACTTTTAAATTTAACAAAATTTGAGATAAATAACTGAACTGGTATACAAGAGTAAGAACCTCAATTTTTCTTTTTGAAATGAATAAGGGCCACAGTTAGTCATCAACAATTCTAAAAGCAGGTCTGTAAAACATATTGAACAGCAAAGTACCTCTGCAAGTCAACTAAGCTAAGCCCATGCATATCAACAGATATTCCCATATTAGTATTCTTATGCTACAGACAGATATAGCCATGGCATGCCAAGAGAGCTGAGAATTTTTCTTCTCCAAAATCAAACTCCCTTTGGAACTTCTACCGCATCATCATACACATCCCAGTGCATGATAAGGTTGTTGAATAGAGACTGAATCACAAAGCAGAAAAGAAAATAAAGAAGAGACCTACTCAATCAGAAGCTCCATAGCAGCATCCTGAAGGCTGACTTTTTTCAAGTGATCTTTGACAACATAAGCAGCATTTTCCTTGCAGAATTTCCTTCCACAGGCACAGTCTTTCAGATAGAGTATGGCACGACGATCAGAAACATCATTTTTGAAATTTACTCCACACAGAAGTATGTCCTGAGAAAGCACTAACGTGTAGAAGTTATTAAACCAATCCAAATATCACTGCAATAATTATTAAAAAAAAAAAACACATAATGTACCTTCATCATTTCCCAAGAAGAGTTGCTACTTGGAGAGGAATCCAGGACTGCCTTGTATGCAGGATTGGACATTGCTGTTGCTGCCAACACCCCAACAGGTTCCCCAGCACCAAACTCATTACTAAACATGAACCCATTTGTTCCGTACTCAAACTGAATGATAGAATTTGAACACACATTTCTCACTGTGCCATCATAGCAAATAACAACATCACGAAGAATGGCCATGAGATTTTTAAACAAAGTTCCAGGTTCTGTCAAACCCCGACTTGAACGGACAATAACTTCTCTACTAGAGACTGAGTGAATCATTTCTTGATATGGGTCCAATCCATGAAAGAGACAGCTTCTAACAAATCCATATTCCTCAAAGGGATACTTGCCTCTGGATGGATATTTTCTTTGAAATAGCTGCTCAAGGTCACTTATCAACGTCTTCGTATAGAACTGTCCCTTGTCTGACAACTGCATCCCTAAGAAGCCAATTTGCTGGATCACCTTGTTCAGGGCACCCTCACTTTTAGAATCCATCAACAGGCCAATGGCAGATGAGCTCTGGACCAGGTTTGACATGGGCATTCTCACTGCTCGCAAACGGTTGTTTATCTCCAGATGTAGTGACTCACTTTGCGATGAACGCATGCCACGAAGCAACTGTGTGATACTCCTCAAATTTACTTGCGCATTATCATAGTACTCCTCCGGAATGCAAAAATCCTCCAAGCAAACACTAAACCCTTCAGAATGCACATTTTCCATCAGCAATGGTGTTAACGAGTTGAAAAAGTTGACAACCTCCTTTGGACCCTTTGAAAACAAGATAGAGGTAACTATCTCCGTGAAACTTGACTGCAACAAATCCCTGATATAATCAAATTTCACCAACGCATTTCTATGGGTGGTGTACCTTTCCCCACTACAGTCAAAGGAAGGAGGTAATGCAGCCTGTAAAATCTGCAAAACCGTCCACATATTGCCAGTGCTGCAGGATTTCATCACAGCAGGCTCAGGTAATAACTCTGATACAAACATCATCAATTGCTGAGCAGTAACTCCACCAAAAAAGTACCTTTCAAACATCAACTTAAGTGACAACAAGGAGTCAGCCGCCATTTGCAAGTTGAAGTTCCCAGTGTGAGAGCTAAGTAGCTGTTTTTCCACTGAAAATAGCTCAAGGACTTCTGCTCTTGCTGCAAGGGACTGGGGATAAAACAAGTGGATACAATCACCATCAAAATCAGCACTAAGAGGACCACAAATCAAGGGATTGATCTTCACAGTGTGATCATCATGAATATACACTGAAAGAGCTTGTAAGGAGTGTTTGTGAGTCGTCGGAGGCCTGTTTATGAAGACCATATCCCCGTCCATGATCCTTCTGTGGACAACTTGACCAGGTCTTAAAAACGTATGACCTTTTGAACCTTCTCTCAGGGAATAGGTCGACATCCCATCCCTATAGGTCAAGCAAAGCTTTTCGTCAACCAACCTTTGAAGGTAGCGGATGTTGTGCTTAGAGACCCTCTCTTCAAAGGTAATTTTTTGTGCTATCTCAAGAGGGAGACCAATCTGATTAACCCCTATATATGGGTCCCCAGTGATCACACTACGAGATGAAAACCCTGAGCTCTTCCTGATGAACAAAGTCTTCATCTTCTCCAGCCATGCTTTAGAGGACGTAGGCTCTTTGGTAACTCCAAATCGAGCATCCACATCTCGAGAAGCCTAAGAAATTGTTCCGAAATCATAAAAAAAAGGCCCAAAAACTATTTCCAAACCAAGATCACATTAAATTACTTGCCACAGTAAGTAAATTTGACAGTTACAGCATTAACTTCCGCAAAATGTAGAATTAAGAAAACGAAATGTCTGTCATAGGAAGTATAACTCAAACATAGACTGATCAATAACCTTTCCAGTGCCACGGAATTGAAAATATTCTGAAATGGCAGCCTGTAATTCGTTGACTTCAATTAAATGTGACTCAAAGTTTGGCATTCCGGATCTCGAATTCTTGATGACCTCTATCTGTTTCAGCACTCTTTTCAGCAGAAATATAGAATGGTCCTGCAGAGTGACAAACCAAATTTATTAAACTAAGAAAATCAGAAAAAGTATTGGTGTGTCAAGGTTAAGGTAACAAAGCACTTCCTAACCCTGGACGTAATAGTTGTTCCATCAGATATATCAGGAATCGACAAGCAGTTTGGGGGAACGGGCAAGTACTGAAGAACATATCCCTCTTGCGGGAAGAACCCTTTGGTTGCAAGCTTTTTTCTCGTCTCTTGAGGAATTTTTTTCAGAATTCTCATCACCTGGTTGTAGTTGGTAAGCATGTCAAGCATAGTAAATTTATATTCAGATTGCACGATTTAAAGTACAAAAAACTAAAGCAGAAGCATAACCAACAATTACAATTTTGCAAGCAAAATTCTCATGGCAAGAGATTGATATAATTCAATAAGTTGATTACAGTTACAAGAACCGAAAACTTGGTTACAGTTACATGCAGAAGAAAGATACGGGTTAACTTATTAAAGAAACGGGCTAGAAATCAGAAAACAAACAAGAGAGAGAGAGAGAGAGAGAGAGAGAGATAACCACATTAAGAAACTAGAGAGCAAAAAACCGCATTAAGTACAGGCGTGTATGCAAGAAGATAAACCACATTTTGTATGGGTTAAAATCACATGTCTGAATACTATATATATATATATATATATATATATATATATATATATTATAATGCACATGTCTCAATAGCAAAATCTGTGCTCTTCACTTTTGCATACAAGCTTTAGAATTCAATTATTCATGGCATGCAATTTACGAGCTTGAAATTATGCAAGTAAAAGATCCTAAACAAGAAGCTAAAATAGAAATATTTCCCTCAAAAAGATATGACGTACAATTACGTATACCAGCATGGAAACAGTTTTGATGCATAAGCATTTGCCTTAAGATTCCAGACAAGAAGTTCACATTCAACAGAATCCAGATAAGACGATGAAATAAGGAAAAAGAAAAAATCCAAGCTGGCGAAGCAACGGCAACAAATAGGATGATTATTAAAAGCTGTATTAAAGTTTGCATCAGCCGAACCTCAGATGGAAGCAAAGGTCGGTGATTCTTATTGCTGTATCGAAATCCATACTTCTCTAAGAAACTCCAGAAATTATCCTGAACCTTTTTTCGTGATGGTACTTTCAGCAACAGGTAGCATGCACCCTCTTGAGTTTTTACCTCTTCGACCACAACTTGGGAAACCTCCTATAACGCAAAAGTCAAGATGATGAGAAAAAGAGAACAAGCCAGAGAAACAAATGTTTGACAAATAAACCAAATCTTAAAATAACCCGAGCACCCAGCCAAAAGTTCTAAGCATCACCAGTATCAGTAGAGAGACAAGGGAGAGAGAGAGAGAGAGAGAGAGAGAGAGAGAGAGTTGAACAAATATATTTCATTCTTAACATAAATCCAGAACCTCGCCACTAGTGGAGATCGACCATCTAACTAAATCGTCCTCATTTCTCAATACAGACATCAAAAGAATAAGGTAATTGAACTAATAACAGACGGCAAATGGTCAACCATGATAGCTCCATTTAAGAAAACAGGGGAAATAGACTTTGCATCATCATATTAATTTGATACTTACCTCACAACACGAAAACATCCGTTCAATAACGCCAACATTCTTGACCTGAAGCTGCAGGTATAAAGCCATTATAGATTTGAATCAAATCAAGATGCAAATCCTCATACGACAAATGAAAGAAATAAAACCAGAGAAGATTCTTGAATCATCACTTTACTTTTGTTCTTGCATGAAAAAATCACAATTGAACACAGTAGTTGTTACCTACAATATTAACTAGACTGACAGATTTTTTGTTTAATTCTGTAGTCAGAAATCTTTTCGAAACAATTAAAATCTTTAGAGTAAACTTGTAAAAGTAGTGTATAAAATGAGAATGACAACTGAAAATCAAATAGTCATTTCACTTGACGCAAACTACATTTACACGGAAGACAAATATCACATTCAGACATGAAAGCAAGTCCTTGAGATCAGTCTTAGGAATTAGTCCTTCACAAATGAGAGAGAAAGTTTATCATAACTGCTAAATCTGATTAAGGATGCTCTACCTTTCTGTTTTTAAACTTCAAGCACTTTAAGCACAGCAAACTCAACATTTGCTTCAATTCCCCAACATGATCAGGATGATATATTGCCATTGGTAGCTCAATGTAGCCAAAATGACCTGAGAAGAAATTTCATTAAATGAATAGAAGAGGAGTCATGCACCATAATAATAAAGCAATTTAATGAAAGGAAAGTATTCTCAAAGCGTACCTTCACACTGCCCAGGCTCAGAAGTACCACATGATTCACACTTTCCAACTTCGAGCGGCAGGCCAAGAAATGGATTCGAGAGTTGGCTTGCATGGCTGATGCCACAGTCACTAATAGATGCTTTACACTGCCCAGGCAACAAGGTGCTACGTTATTTAGAGAATATCATGCATTGACATTTTTCAGATAGACTCAAAAACAATTGAGCTTAGAAAATGTCCGCTAAAGATAATAGTAAAAAGAAAATAATACAGGCAGAACATTTCTAATGATTATCTGATTCTTTTCTTTCTAGGTTAACATAATGGCAAAAAACGTAAGACAGTCAGAAGATCTCCAGGGATCATCTGATTTCTTTAGTACATAAGGTATCAACAAATTTACTCAATCAAAACCACTTTGAAAGTGGACAAAAGATTATCCAAATTCAAACTGATAAATGAGAAATTAGGCATCCATCCAGCAAAAAATTTAGTGACTCACAATTTCTTCCCGAGTTGCTAAACTGAATGTGATTCCGGTTATTTTCCCATCGGATGCACTAACTGGTGGGCTCTCTTCCATAATTTTAAGGAAAACCTGAAAAATGAACACCCAAAAGAAGCACTAAATTAGTAAAACCATAATAAACAAGCAAAGATTGAGTCATTACCATTGAGGTTATCTGTGTGTAAGAAACACAAAGCAAATATCATTTCCACGAAAGCACGAGATTAGCAACGAGGATAGCAGAGGAAAATTTAGAAACTTAGAGGTATACTGCTCAAAATGATACGTAGCATAATCTAAATCTGACCACAAGAGGAAACCAGAGGAAAAGATAAAAATAAACATAAATTTAACAGTATAATTATATGACGAGGTCGACGGAAAATATCCTGCTGCTGATTGACAGCTTAAAATTTCAAATCTGATGCATCAGATGTTGAATTTCTGAAAATTTCACGCTAGTTCTGTCAAATTTTAACCCTCAAACAACACAAGTATACCATACATGTACAGTTATAAGAACATAAGCCATTTGTCAAGTTCCAATGTACGGCAAAAAAGGACCACACTCCTGTTCGACTAGCAAGAAGCCCAAACAAGAGACTGTATCTTCCAACCAATGAAGAGTTAGATCAATATGTCACATGCTCTTTAGTGTAAGAATAGAAAAAATAAAAAGTGCAACAAAAAGTGCTTTAACAAATACACAAAGTTTTGACCCCAAAAAAACAAAAAACAAAAAATACAGTACAGAAATAGCATAAGAAAAACTTGCATATGCTCTTCAGTCTATTGGGGAACAGATATTAATCCGAGCCAGCGAAAAGAATTGACTCTTATTTGAGAAGAAAATGTACAAGCAACAACTCTATCAAAGGAAAGGTAAAAGCCAATAGAGGTGATTAGCTGAGCAAGGAGAGAAAAGTTCCTCGTGTAACATGAATGTAAAACTGTTCAGTCTTCCAATTCAACGGACAAACAAAACGTGCTTCAAAGTTGTAAGCAGCTTTTGAAAATATCTTCCTCATAAAGTACAAGGAGCCAATAACATTAATATCAGGAAAATGAAAAGGAAAAAAAAAAGCATCCAGAACTTCGCAATCCAAAAGAAAACAACATACACATAGTTCGAAGGGTGAGCCTACGTAATAATAGACTCCTCATTCACATTAAATATTTCAGTTTAAGAATGCTACAACATATAGGATATGGCATTCCAATGATTTCTTCATTTTTTTTTTTTTTTGGTTAAAGAACCTTAGGAAGAATTTACCTTAGGTATCAAAGATGAAAAGTAGTTCTTCAAACCATTACAATTCAATTCAGCGACCCTGGAATCACAAAAAACTGTCATCAGAAACTCTTAGTGTTAAATATACTTTGTTGAAACAGCATCATATACACCCATTGAAGCTCGTAATAAAATTCAGGCAGAGCAAAGGATTCACAAACCAAATCGTACCGAAAGAACAGCAGAGTATACTGAAGTGTGAGAATCAATAAACCCACATGCAGGGTACTACTCAATTTGATGACTTCTCCCACATGCAAATGCAAAATGTCTGAGCAAAAACTAAAGAAATTCCAGTATCTACTTCAGATGTTTCACCGGTCAACGAACCCTTTTATTCACCAAAGAACGGACAAAAATTTTGATTTTTTGAAAGAAAAAAAAAAAAAAAACTAAAAACCCCCCAAATGCCAAAACCCTGATTCCCGAGAGAACAAATTCAAATTCCGTAAGAAATGCAAACAAACAACTCCGAATTACGGGCGACCAAAACTCAGAGAAGAATTAGGAAGAGCAGAACTGTAACCGGAAACACCGAAATTCAAACAACCCATTTTTTCAAAACATCAAAAAAGCAAAAACGCATACACATTCTTCACTAAGGAACAAGATTTTTCAGTCAACGGCCGAGAAACACCGTTTACATTCATAGTTCCCATACCACTCCTCCGCTCCATGAAAAATTTCAGGAAAATTTTAAAAAGAAAATCCAGAAAAGAAAGGCGTTACCTTCACAATGTAATACTGCTAGAACACAAAATCCTCGCCGACTGGAGATTAAAAAATGGCTGAAGGTGGTTGGAGGAAAAAAAATGGTGAAAATGTGATGACTGGGCTATTTTGAAAACAGTAAGAGAGGACTGACAGTATTAGTAGTACAACATGCAACGGGAAGGGAACAATAAAGCTAGGGCTTTTAGGCCCCCCAAATTCCAAAGGCTCCAAAATTGGGTGAAACGATCACCTGTTACATAAGTTTGTGCTACTCCATGTGTCAATTCAACCTACAACCGGCACGTGTCTCTTTCTTTTTCTGTTTTTTTTTTTTTTTTGGGTGTGTTTTTACTTGATTATAACCGTGGTTTGTTCATGTAGGAGTATAATAAAGAAAGAAAGAAACACAAAAAAATGCATGATGGGTCTGTTGCTTTTGTTTTGATTTTATGGACTATGGTTTTGTGTTAGGGCGTGACTTATAATTTTCATTAATTCGGAAATAAAATAGAGAAATCAGATTTCAGAAGTCGGATCGAAAGGGTTTAAGAAAAACAAAAAGAGAAGAATAATGAATTTAGGGAGAATAAAGAAATCAGAGAGGAACTATTTTGGAAAGGAGAAGCTCGAAATGATATTTTCATTGATAATCATTCCAGTCGGATTTTAACATTTTATAGAAAGAAAGATTCCTTTCTGATATGAAACTTATGCGAAATTGCCTAATAATTTAAGAAAATAAAGCTAAAATAAAAAAGGAAATGGAAAATGGTAAACTCCTGTTACGGGAAATAAATTCCAGTTCAACAGTACTACTCTTTCTGCATGTGCTGTTCCGAATTTTCAGCACACCAAACTTTATCCCTAATTTAACTGGAACGATGTCGTGTCTCCATCAGCCATCGCCCTAATTAATTGAATTAAAGATCCAACCTACCAATAAAATCCGACTAGCATGACATTGTCCCCTTCTGAAATAAGACTTGTCCTCAAGTCTTGAATCTTGGAAATTGCTTACTGATAAAAGTGTTATCTTCCCAGGAAGCATCTTCATTTGGCATGTCTTTCCACTAATGAACCACTGTATCACGCCTTGATTTTCTTTGGTAATGAACCAACGTTGTAAGATCTTCTCAGGAGTTAGAGTAGCTGCTGCATCTCCTTCCAAATCTGACAATTCAACTAGGGTGATTGGAGCCGATCCCACATACTTCTTTAATAAAGAAACATGGAATACATGGTGGATCTTGGAATGAGCTGGTAGTTGTAGTCTATAGGCCACATTGCCTATTTTCTCCAAAACTTTAAATGGTCCATAGCATCTCACTGACAGCTTTAGAATAGATCGAAGAGCTAATGAATTTTGCCTATAAAGATGGATTTTCAGATAGACCCATTCTCCCACATTGAAGGATCTCTCAATTTTTTTCTGGTCGGCATAGAATTTCATGTGGAATTGAACTTTCTCCAAGTTGTCCTTCAGTATTTTCAGAATATTAGCTTTCTGTTCCAACATATTCTCAGCAGTATAACTACTAAGGTATAAGGTCCCAAAGGAATGCTGGTTGGTTTGCTCCTATATAATGCTTCAAAGGGCGCCATGTTGGCACTGAACTGAAAGGACGTATTGTACCACCACTCAGCAAGACTTAACCATGAAGACCAGTTGTTAGGACTGTTACTGTAAAAACAACGAAGGTATGATTCCAATCATTGATTTAGTCTCTACACATGTCCATCACTTTGTGGATGTTTAACTCCCATGATCTGGAACAATGCTTTCCAGAAGTGACTCGTGAAAATGCAATCTCTGTCACTAATAATTGAATTTGGAACACCATGCAAACGAACGATTTCCTTGAACAAAATCTCAGCCACTGTCTTAGCTGTAAAAGGGTGTTTGAGGGGAATAAAATGCACGTATTTGGTGAGTCTATCAACAACCACCGATACTAAGTCATAACCATCAACTTAGGGGGGTAGCTTTTCAATAAAGTCCAATGAGATCTCTTTCCAAGCAGTTTGTGGAATGTTAAGTGGCTGCAACAATCTTGGATATGGGAGGTGTTCAGATTTGTGTGCTTGACAAACTTCACACTGTCTCACAAACTCATCCACTTCTTTTCTGAGTTCCTTCCATATAAAAATGGATTTAAGCCTCTTATGAGTGGCCTTTCGTCCAGAATATCCCTCTAATGGAGAGAAATGAAAGGCTTCTATAAGCAGTTTTCTGATCCCAGATTTCTTACCAACATAGTTTCTACCTTACTGCTTTAATCAATCCATTCACATACCATATCTCTGGATTTGCTCCTGGATTTAAAGGTTATAGCTACTATTAATTCATGTGCCTTTTCATCTTCTTCATAACTGCTTTCAACTTGCTTGATCCATTCAGGTAACACCATAGAAATGGCAGTTAGGGTTTCTGTTGGTTGTTCTCCTTATTCCTGCGTGACAAGGCATCTGCAACCAAGTTTTCCTTCCCATTTTTATATTGAATCTCGTAGTCCAAACCAATTAACTTAGCTAACTAATTGTGATGCATTGGTGTTGTTAACTTCTGCTCTAACAAGAATTTTAAGGCTTGATGGTCTGTCTTAACCACAAAGTGGTTTCTTTGGAGATAGTGCTTCCATTTGGTTATAACCATCACTATTGCTAGGAGCTCTTTTTCATAAATTGATAAACCTTGATTTCTTGCAAAGAAAACTTTGCTTAACTACAAAAGGAGCTTTAAAATCAGGAAGTTGTGAACTGGTACAGTGGTTAAGGCAGTTTTGAGGTTCTAGAATGCCTTTTCAGCTCCTACATCCCATTAGAATGCATTCTTTCTTAGCAAGTTGGCAAGAGGTCTACTGATGATTCCAAATCCTTTCACAAATTGTCTATAGTAACCTGCAAGGCCTAAGAAACCTCTGAGCTCTTTCACAGATTTGGAGGAAGGTCACTCCACAATGCTTTTAACTTTGGAAGAATCCGTAGCAACACCTTTCTTTGATATAACATGCCCTAAGTACTCCATGGTTTCCTGTGCAAAAGAGCATTTACTCTTTTTTGCATAGAGCTCATTATCTTTAAGGGTAAGTAATACCACTGTAAGATGAAAAACTTGGTCAGAAAGGGTGACACTATAAATAAGTATGTCATCAAAGAAGACTAACACAAACTTTCGAATATACGGCTTGAAGATTTGATTCATTAATGCCCTGGAATGTTGCCGGAGCATTTGTCAATCCAAACGACATCACAAGATACTCAAAATGACCATGATGTGTTTGGAAAGTTGTCTTTGAAACATCTTGAGGATTCATCCTGATTTGGTGCATGGTACTCCGATCTGAGATCAATCTTTGAGAAGTATCTAGCATTCAACAACTCATCCAGAAGCTCCTCAATGACTGGAATTGGATATCGACTCTTGATGGTCAAGCTGTTAAGTCTCCTATAATCTGTACACATACGCCAATCCGAGTCTTTCTTTTGAACAAGGAGAACTGGTGAGGCATAAGTTCATTTACTCTCCTGTATAGTCCCTTTTTCCAACATGCTATCCACCTGCTTTTCAATTTTGGCTTTATGGACATGTGGATATCTATAGGGTTTCAGTTTAAAAGGCATCGTGTTAGGTTTAAGACAGATTTGGTGATCAAACTCCCTGACAGGTGGCAGTGAAGTTGGCTCAGCAAAAACCTCAGGAAATTGGTCTAAAACCCTGATGATCTCTTTTGGAATAGCTTCCACTGGTACAGCAGCCAAGATTCCTGCATTCTCAAATTCATCTTCTTCCAAATAATTCAACCTCATCCTCCTTTTTTTCTCCAGATGAAGCCATCTTTCATGTTCCTCCAATTGTGCCTCTCTCCAAAACTCATATTTCTCCTTCTTCTTTCGTATAGCCTTCTTCTGTACTCCTCTTCTCTTCTATCAAATGCATCTAAGGGTTGTCCTCTTAAATCTTTCTCCCCTTCTATGGAATTGTACAGTGAACTGATCGAAATCAAATACTATTGGATTGAAGTAGTGCATGCATCCAATCGGTACCTAAAATTAAATCCCATCCTCCAAGCTCCAAAAGCTTCAAATCAAACTTGAAGTGATGCTGTTGTATAGTCCATTGTGTCCCAAGGCACACTTGATCATTTCTAACCTTGTGGCCATCTACCACTGTAAGAACAAATGGTTTAACTGTTTTAGAAGGTAATCCCGATTTTTTGGCCAGCCCTACTGTCAAGAAAACTTTTGGCAGCTCCAGTATCAATTAATATCTTGATCAGAATGTCTCCAATGTAACCCAAAATGACTATCAATTTCCTTTTCTCATCCCGTAAAGCACAACAATCTTCAAGTTGAGTTATAGCATGCAGTTGAGCTTTAGTAATCTCCTCTATCACTCCAGCATCTTCAATTTCTTCTCCTATCAGATAGAAATCACCCACATCATCTCCTTCTTCTGCCACAATCATATTAACTTGCTTCATTTTGCATAGATGGCCTGGTCCCCATTGATCCCCAAATTTCCAACAGAAGTTATTGTTTCTCATGTACTGAATCTCTTGGGGAGCTACTTTCTTAAAAGCTTCAGTCCGTGTCCTCCTATTACTATTCATCTCTGGCCTACTTCCTCCAACCATTCTGGTGGTATTTCCAAAAGTTCTTACTGTGGAAGCTGGTTGACTCCTGTTTCTAAGGGCAAATTGAAACTTAGAAATTTTAAAGGCCCTTATCAGGGATGGAAGTTCCAGTAATCTAACCATTAGCTTTAATTCCTCCTTTAAACCACTGACAGAACTGGTAAGAAAGTAACTCTCAGTTAACTTAGGATCTTTAACAGCAACCTGGTTTTAACTCCTCAACATTTTCATGATAATCTAAGACCGAGCCTTTTTGCTGTAATTTGTTAAACTCTTCAATCTCATCCATTTCTCCTTTACCTCCAAACCTTTTCAACAATTCTTCATCAAATTCAGTCCACATCACTTTTTCTTTGATTCTTTTAAGACTTTGGTACCAAATGTCAGCTTTCTCATCCAAATACAATTCCGCAGCATCATTTTATCAACCTCAAGAATATTGTTACTGAAATACTTTTCACATTTTCTTATCCACTCTCTTGGATTATCACCAGAAAAGTTTGAAAGTTCTAAGCTTGGTTGAATCGTCTATGAGTTTTTGCTCACCTTATCCCTCCATGGTGTTGGAGAATCCTCCTCCAGGTTGATTTTTTGGCACTCCAGATGGCGTTGGTAACAGGGGAGATTTCCCTTGACTTGCATCATTCTTTCTCTCTTCCTAACTCACATTCATCCACTTCATTAGCCAAAAAAACTGATTACTCAGGGCTAAGAATTGTGCCACCTGAAAATCCATTTTAGTTTCCAAATAAGACCCCCAGTTGCTAATCTTTTCCTCCATAACGTTTTGGCCTTCAAGAATATGTTTTTCCATCTGTTTACTCCTTTCCGCCATCTAACAACTGTAAGTCCTGTTTCTTCGTATGGTCCCCCAGCATCTACGTTTTTTACCTTGTTTCTGTCATTTTTGTTACTCCACAGTCCAGAATTCCTGCTCAGGATACTAAATGTTATGGCGTGGCTTATAATTTTAATTAATTCAGAAATAAAATTGAGAAATCAGATTTCACAGGTCAGATCGAGAGTGTTTAAGAAAAGCAAAAAGAAGGAGAATAATGAGTTTAGGGAGAATAAGGAAATCAGAGGGGAGATATTTTTGAAAGGAGAAGTTCCAAATGATATGTTCATTGATAATCATTCCAGCTGGATTTTTACATTTTATAGAAAGAAAGGTTCCTTTCTGAGATGAAACTTCTGCGAAGCTACCTAATAATTTAAGGAAATAAAGCTAAAATGAAAATGAAAATGAAAAATGGTACACTTAAGTAACGGGAAATAAATTCCAGCTCAACGGTACTACTCCTTCTGCATGTGCTACTCCGAATTTTCAGCGTGCCAAACATCATCCCCAATTTAACTGGAACGATGTCGTGCCTCCATCAACCATCACCCTAATTAATTGAATTAAAGATCCGACCCGCCAATAAAACCCAACCAGCATGAAATTTTGTGATCTTGAATTGCCCAAGAACGGTGATTGACTAGCAAAAAATCACGAATCATATTTTAGCCCAAATCATTTTATAGTACAATTATTTTATTCTACTGATCATAACCATTAATTCAAATCACTGTTGATCACGAGATTATAACAATAATAGCATTTCCTCATGGCAAATTGATAGTTATCATAAAATTTATTCATATTTTAACTTTTTATATTAAAATATTCACCAATACATTAAATAATAAAAAAGTAATTTAAACAATTTTTAATTTGAAAATACAGACCAAAATTGATAAAAATGAATAAAAGATAAAATATCAAAAATATAAACGTAAAACTAAATAATAAGGAAGAGAAAAAAAATCTTAATAATTCAGTTCAATAATAAGTGATAGACCTATCACTTATTTTAGATTCACACAGATGCACTTAATTTATTAAGACATACTATGTTTGGTTATCGAACGCACTTAAATTAAGTACTTAATTTGTTGATTTGTTAAGTTCTAATTCAATTAAGTTGTTATAAGATCACGTTATTAAAGAGTGTCAATAAATTAAGTTTAAGTGCTGAATGAGTTTATCTGAAGTCTAAAGTCTGAAAACTAAAGTACTGAACCATAAGCACTGAACTAATTAAGTTTGTGTTGTTTGATAAAAATAAAAATCTTAACACTAAAAAGATGTCTGAAATCTGAAGTCATTAAGATTTTTGCTTATAATTTTGTCTAAAAAATAAATTATATGTAAAAACTATGATAAGAAAAATAATATTATTATTATGAATTTCTGTAGTAAAACTATTTATTTTTCTTGTGTAGTAAATTTTTTTTTAGTATGTAATTATTTTAAAAATAATAGCATATCCTCATTGTAAATTGTGGACATTAGTCATGTCTTAATTTTAAAAAATTGAAATATACACCAATATATGAAATAATAAAAAATAATTTATATAATTTTAATTTGAAAATAGACACTGAAACTAATTAAAATGAACAAAAAACATCAAAGTGAACATGCAAGGTAGTCGCATGGTCCTCACCAGCTTCAGTATTTTATGTTTTGAATTCTGATGGTTCGGTTGGAATCTCAGGTGTGGGTTTTTATTTTATCATAAGGAAGGCGAGGGTTCTTTTGGGTATCGAGACACAATCCCTTGAAAAAACTTCCAGTTTGATTGCTAAAATTAATGGAAAACTTTTTGGATTGCGGAAATGTTATGAGCTTCAACTTGATCATATCCAAGTTTAAACGGACAATATATTTATTGTTTGGATAATGTCAAAGAGCTGTGATTTTATTTGGGGACATCGACCAGTTTTACAGGAAATTTGGTCTCCTCTTCAAAAGTTGAAACGTAGTTTAGTTCATATATACAAAGAGGCAAACACAACTGCAGACTTGTTGGCAAAAATGGGCTCTTCCGGATCTTCACTAACATTCGCAACATTCAGTAATTTACCAGCCAGAATGAAAGGGAACATTAAGTTTGATCAACTGTCTTACCCATATTTGAGAATTAAATAGTTTTCTATTCAATCTTTAAAATGCTTATTTGTAGGAACTTCCTACAACTTAAGGGAGTCTTTAGTGCTTGTGATCAGCGTCCTTCATGGGAGGTTCACTAGTAAGGTAGTGTGAGCATTAAGGATAACTCTAAACTAATAATCTTTTACATGCGTCCTTAGTGAGTAGCTTATCAGTAAAGCGGTGCACTCATGAGGAGAAGTAGCAAGCCATGAGTGCCAACAAATATCCTTGATTTGCTATTCAACAGTACGGTGATGAGATTATGTGACTAAAACAGGAAATTAGTGGCTATTCTTTGCAGTAATTTTAATATATGCTTCCATGTAATTTGATGAGTCTTTAGCACTACCAGTCTTCTTTTTTTTTTTTCTTTTTTTTTTCGTTTTTTTTTTACGAAAATGCAATATATCGGGTACCATCCTACCTAGGTAGCGCTCTGGTTCTGCCAAAAAAAAAATATACATATATCTTTAAACATAAAAGTCTATACATATATCTTTAAACATAAAAGTAAAAAATTAGGAAGAAAAAAAAAGTCTCAATAATTCACTTCAGTAATAAGTGATAGGCCTATCACTTATTTTAGACTCACATATGTAATTGCATTTAGACACACTTAATTTATAAGACATCTTACTTTTAGTTATCAAATGCACTTAAAAATAAGTACTTAATCTATTAGGTTCTCAATCAATTAAGTTGTTATAAGATCACGTTATCAAATAGTGTCAATCTATTAAGCTCTTGATCAATTAAGTTTAAGACCATGTTTGATAAATGCATTCAACACTTAAACTTAATTAATTAAGTGATTAATTGATTGACACTTTTGATAACATGATCTCAAAACAACTTAATTGATTAAGAATTTAATTAATTAAATACTTAATTTTTAAGTGAGTAGGATGTTTGAATAAATTAAGTGAGTGTGAAATGTAAGTACAAATGTGAGTGTAAAAGTAAGTGATAGCCTTATTTCTTATCGCTAAACTGAATTCTTGAGATATATATTTTTTTCTCTTCCTAATTATTTATTTTTATGTTTATATATTTAATGTTTTATCTTTATTCATTTTTATTAAGCAAGATATTTATTTTTAAATTAAAAATTATATAGATTATTATTACTATTATTTCTATATATTAATGTTTAGTTTAATATTAAAAATTAAAATACAAACAAAGTCCAGCATAAATATATATTTTTCATAATAATATGCTATTATTATTATAATTATAAAATAATTACATAATCAAGAACAAATGTTTTCATTACATTATTTGATAAAAATACTATTATTTTTATTGTCATGGTTTTCTATATATCATTTATTTTTCTAGACTAAATTTTTCTATATCATTAGTTCATTTTAACTTGGAATATTAGAGGTCTAAACAGCCTTACTGAGCAACAAAAATTATATAGATTAGTTATGTTACGGAAAATAGAATATGCTTGTGTGGTTGAGACGAAGCTTACTAAAGCTAAAAAGGGTGAATATACGAATACGGTATGGAAATAGTGAAATTATTTTATGAATGTTTGTTAACAGGGTGTGTAGAAGCAGAAATTTTGTTAACAAGGTGCATAGAAGCAGAATTTGTATGTTTTGGAATATAGGGGTATCACAGATTGATGTATTAAGTAGCACTGACCAAATGGTGCATAGTAAAGTCAAGCTAGGGAATTATTGAGTACTATCTTACCGTTATTTATGCTAGTAAGGTACCTTTGAAGATCAAAGTTCTGTGAAGATGTGATTGACATATTAAGAGGAATTGATGGAGTTTGGTTAATCTCTAGTGATTTAATAATGTGCTAAATGTAGAAGAGAAAATGCATGGTAACAAAGTCAAATTGGCAAAGATCCAAGAGTTTAAAAGATGCGTAGAGGAATGTGAAGTTCAACACTTGAGACAACATGGGCATTTATATACTTGGAATAACAAATAAGAGAGGGAAGCGAGGGTTGTGTCAAGAATAGACAGAGCATTAGTTAGTAGCATCTGATTGATCAAGTATCAACACTATATTGCTATTGTGATCTCAGAAGGAATCTGGATCACGCACCTTTTATCATACAGACTGATGTCAGAGTCCATCAAGCTCCCAAATTTTTCAAGTTTTTCAACCTTTGGAGTCAGGATCCTAGCTTCCAGAATCTAGTGGCTGGCAGCTGGAACAAAGCCCTGAAAGGAACAAAAATGTGTCAGGTAGCAAAGAAATTAAAGAGATTAAAGATTGTACTGAAGCAAATGAACAAGATAAGATATTTAGATATATATATATATATATATATAAATGAGTCCAGGAGGCCCTTGTAAAATTAACAGAGGCCCCAGATGAACTGTATGGAGTAGCTGATGATAAAGAAGCACAACAACTGGAAAGAGATAGGAGAAATGAATACTTTGTATTGCCAAAGCCTTAGAAAGTTTTCTACAACAAAAGCAAGGAGGAATGGCTGCAACAAGGAGATGCTAATACATCATATTTTCATGCCAGACTGAAACAGAAGGTGATAAAGAATTGAATTTGGTCTTACTCTCAGCCTGATGGTAAATATATGCTTTGAAGAGTATATCAAAAATATTTGCATTTTCCCTAAAAGATATATTTCAGAGTTCAGACATTATTTTAATATTCATATTTTGATTTTTATCAAACAAGACAAACTTAATTAGTTCAGTACTTATGATTCAGTCTTCAGTCTTCAGACTTCAGACTTCAGACCCAAATTAATAAATTAATTCAACAATGATCTCGTAACAACTTAATTAATTAAGAACTTAACAAATCAAGTACTTAATTTTTAAGTGCATTTGATAGGATGTCTTAATAAATTAAGTGCGTTTGAAATTTAAGTACAAATTAAGTCTAAAAATAAGGGCCTATTTGATAACTCGAATTATTGCTTAAAATTGTAGGTTTAAGTGATTTTTAGAATAAGCACGTTTGATAACCAAAAAGTGGTCACTTATTGGATTAAGCATTGCCGAAACTAAAATACAAATTTTAAGCACTAAAATATAACTTATTGCTAATTACTTTCGTCCATCTTTTTTTAATTATTTATTATTGAATTTCAACATTACCCTTAAATATTTTACTATTCAAATTGGTTTATTTTTTATTAAATAAAGTCTTGTTGTATTAAGCAAAATGCCATGCACATTTTAGTTTGCTGTTTTACAATATATATAATAATTTTATAGCTAGGGAAAAAATATTTTACAATAAAATTTTTTTAAAAATTATAAAAGGGTAAAATGGTAAAATTTACACAAAACATTCATATCGATATTTTTATCAAACAAGAATACTTCATTAAACATTTTTTTTTCAGACATTAAAATTTAAAAGTTAAGCATTCAGTTAAGTACTTTAATCAATTCAATATTTCTATTTCAACATTAAGTATTCAAAATCATGCACTATTTTTTATTCAACAGGCCCTAAGTAATAGACTTATTACTTATTACTGAACTTAATTATTGAGACATTTTTTTTCCTAATTATTTACTTTTTGTTTATTTTTTTCGTGTTTTATCTTTTATTCATTTTTATGAACCTTGATGTGTATTTTCAAATTAAAAAGTATATACATTATTTTTAATTATTTAATATATTGGTTTATATTTTAATATAAAAAACTACAATACGAATGAAGTCCATAATAAGTATAAAAATAAATCATTAGGGAGAGAAAAAAAAATGTCTCAAGAATTCAGTTTAGTAATAAGTGATAGGCCCCATCACTTATTTTTAGGCTCACATCTGTACTTGCATTTCAGACCCACTTAATTTATTAAAATGTCTTACTTTTAGTTATCAAACTCACTCCTTAATCAATTAAGTTATTCTGAGATCACGTTACAGTGTCAACCAATTAAGTACTTAATCAATATATATATATATATATATTAGTACAAAATAATTTTTACATACATGGTGCATTCAGTCAACGTGTATAGTAAAAAACTATAATTGACTCTGTTCCGTTTACATTAATTAACCAAATATGACAACTCCAGATAAATTTAGTTGTATAACAGAAGTAACATATGAATTTGAATCATGGATTTATGTCAGTTAGAAAATAACTTATACAATTTACTAGGGACAAAGCAGAAAAAAAAGTGATTCTTTATTTTTTAATATTGTTTCATATTTTAACAATATCTTAATTTTACTGAGTATTTCATAATTTATAATAATATTTAGTGAATATTTTCTTACTTACAAATTTTTCAAATTATTCATTTTTTAAAAATTTAATAGTTAAACTCCATTAATTTTTTTTTCCAAAATCAGAATTTGATCATGTATTTATAAATATTTAAAGTCCACCAAAATTTGTTAGTACTTAACAAGTAGAAATCCCTCATCTTCATGCCAAACACATTTTATGCCCGTCACATATTTTCATGCAACACACAGGGAACACACTAATTAAGTTTAAGTATTGAATACGTTATCAAATCAATCATTGTTTCCTTAATAATTGTGCAAACCTTAAACCAATAGATAAAAGTAAACATAGGTAGTATCTTGCTCTTTCTTCCTCTTAAGACGCTATGTTTATCTTATCAGAAAAGTTGTGGCCGTCGTCTCCTTCATCAGTAAAGTTCCGGTGGCCAGGCAATTGATAGTAGTACAATTAAGTAAGTCATGTGAACAAGTATGCCCCGCATTAATGGGGAAACAAAGTCGGGCATTCAATACCGTTCACATAATTATCGATAAATCAAAATTAACTCCAATTTTAAAAACTTCCCAACTTTGAAATAATTAGGCCAAATCCGTTTGTTAACCAAAATGAAGACAATAGCTTTAGATTACTACTAATTGGAGGATGATGGCGGCTGGCAAATTACTCTTTATCAAATATCGAATGCGTCTTAGTAGATAAGGACAAACTCACACAACCTAAAGATCACAGGTTCAAGTCATATCATGGGCATTTTAAAGTGTCTTTACTGCAGGAAGTATTGAGACAAGACCTAGTCACCCTCTCACTTCATAGAGATGCCGATTCCCCGAAGAAAATGCAGTTGAAGTCCAGTTTGGATGGCTGGCGCAGCAGACCCTCGAAGCAGCTATGGCGGGGAATGGAGCAAAGCGCGCTAGTTGCAGCAAGTAGGAGATCTGCACATCTTTGAGCACCAGCAGAAGGCTTGCACCGGAATTGTAGTTGTAGTAGTAGTACTAGGGTAGTTGTAGATCCTGTGTAATAGTCTAAGTGTCTCAAATTGTAATACATGTATCAGGTACCCTTTCACAAAAAAAAAAAAAAAAAGTCGAAAGCGGCAGCTTCTGATTGCTGTGGATCAAAGGACGTTGGTTCCCCGTAAATTATAGCGTATCAGATCACAACGACAATCTGCGGGGATCACTATTTATCAGATGATATCGACGGTCGGCTGCTGATCATATTTTGCTGGTGAAAAGACGAGATATGTTTTTGATAGGAAGAAAAATATTATAAAGTAGGAAAAATTGGCTCATCTACCCTAAGCTTTACATGCATTGTCAATTCTACCCTATTCTTTTTCAATTAGTCAATATTACCCTAAGTTATCCAACCGTTAGCCGATTTTGTCCAATTTGCTATTTTCCGTTTAAATTAACGGAATTCTATTTGTTTTAATTACAAAAATACCCTAATAATTTTAAAAATTAAAAAAATGACCCCAAAAATTTACAAAAATAACAAAACAGCCTCTTTTTAGTTTTTTTTTTATAATTTTTTGTTTTTTATTTCTTTTTAATATTTTCATAACTATAAAAATATACTATATGATCTTTTTAAAAAAAATATTTATTTTTAAACTCTAATGTACAAATTTATGATTTGATATTTGTAAGTCATGTTTAATTTACATAAACATATTATTTTTTTAATAATATAGTTTAAGGGTAATGATATTATTTTTTTAATCCATTTTTTCAATCTAAAGAATAAGACTATTTAACTAAAACTAATTTTGCACAAAAAAATAACACATTTAGCATGGATTAAAAAAGAAGTTATTGGTATACTTTAATTTATTACAATTTAATTCAACAAACTTTATATTATATCATAAAATTTAAAAAATAATTAAAACTAAAATATAAAATTTTCTGTAAAAGGCCAAGTACGAAAAGCAAGTAAAAAAAAAAAAACACCTATTTCATTTCTACATTGGCCCAACACAAGAATATAGTGTCATGGTATTTACAAAAATGGTACAAAATATTTTATAAAAAAATATTTATATTTATCATTGCGAGGGTTTAATATTTTGTGATAATTTTTTGAGATATTAATATATCTAACTTTAGCAGAAAGTCTTTTTTTTTAAAGAAAAAATAATATAAAGAAAATCTATTCCAGTACTGGACTCCACCTTTTTTTTTTAAAAAAAAAAATTAGATTGCCCCAGTGAGAATCGAGACATCGAACACAGTAATTTTATCTCATATTCTAAATCACTTGACCATGTAACCCTCTCGCCTTTATTGGACCCCGCTTAAATATGGATAAAATCACTCTCCCGGTTAGAAATCCTTTGGTGAGACTTAATCTTATATCTACTGTCATGAAACAGAAAATTTGGCCGATTATTTTTTAATCTATGCTAAATTTTTTAATTTTTTGTAAAAAAATTAGTTTTAGTAAAAAAAAAATATTATTCTTTAAATTGAAAAAAATGGATTAGAAAACTAATATCATTATTTTCTAGCCATAGTATTAAAAAAATTAATATGTTTATGTAAATCAACCATGAATTACAAATATGTATGTCTATAAATTTGTACAGTATTGTTTAAAAATAAATTTTTATTCTAAAAGATCATATAATATATTTTTATAGTTATGAAAAATAGTAAAAAGAAATAGAAAATAGAAAAAATTAAATAAAAAAGTGAAAAGAGACTATTTTGTTATTTTTTCAAATTTTAGGGTTATTTTTATATTTTTTAAAACTATTAGGATATTTTTGTAATTAAAACTAACAGAAATCCGTTAATTTAATTGGAAATTGGCAAATTGGACAAAATCGGCTAACGGTTGAATAGCTTAGGGTAATATTGGCTAATCGAAAAAGAATAGGGTAGAATTGATAACGCATGTAAAGGTTAGAGTAAATTAGCCAATTTTTCCTTATAAAGTAATAGCAATAGTGGGTTTGACTCAAGTTAAAGCCGGTAGGATGAAAATTGTTAAGGTATAATAATTTTACCAATGAGTAGTGATACATGCTGAAAAAATCTTTAGAGAATTTTAACAGAGAATGGTGTGAATGAATCTTAACTATCCCTAAACCTTAAATAGATAACTCCGTAAAGGTAAGATTAAACTACAGTCAATTATGATTCATTCCCTGTATATTTTCCTTGTAAATTTTCCTGCAACAATCATTACATTTTACCTATTATTCAAAGAGCAATGATACAGATAGTGAGAAAAAAATAGTAACAATTTATAGTGACTGATATATCAATAGTAATTAAAAGCAAAAGGGTAATTTTGGGGGGAAAGAAAAAATTTCAATGGCAAAGTGACAACAAAATAGGAGGTACACATCAGTCACTATAATTTCTCTCTATATTATTTCACTGAGAGTATCATTTTTCTTATTTAAAATGCGTAATTAAATGGGCCCAAAGACTAAAACTACGTACACTTGATAGAAATTTATAGGGAAAATCATTATAAAGTGACTCCTCCACCCTTAACCATATGTCGAGGGTTCGAATTTCGCCATGGATATGGAGCAAACTTAAATACTTTGGCCAGCTGTCCCACTCATCGAAGTGCCTACAATTCAACGAGGGGGATTAGTCACTATTGCCGACGGTGGACACTCTCCAAATATGAAAAAAAAAATCATTATAAAGTATCCCATCTACAAAACAACATAACAAAATAAATATTAAAATAAAACAGGATGAGTATATGTAAATAAAAAAGAAAACCAAAATTAATAGAGGTGACAGTTTTAAAAAAATCGACAAAATTAATTAAATTACTTTCTAATACCGACTTGGTTCGCACCAACAACAATTCAACTGTTCTTTCGATCCATCATAATTCGCCACTGGATCCTCGTAATCGTTCTCGTCTTCGTTTGTGTTTGAGTAATGAAATTTACGTGTATTGAGAGAATAATATACTATGGAGTCTTCATAAAATCTTGGAAAGTAGATCCGATTTCCCATTCGAGGAGTTTTGGCATCTCTGACAACAGCCGACACAGCAGATAAGTACAATACTTTGTTCTTCAAGTCATGGACTTCTTTCCACTCCCAGGTAATTGCCGATCGGTCCAATTTAAAAACTCTCACCCTTTCCCAAAATTTTCCAACCATCACTAATATAACATCTCCGTCACATTCTACCAAGAAATTCTTCTCTAAAGATTTCTAGAGATTGTTGAAGGTCATGCTTAGTGAAACTATATGAATTGCCTTCCTTTAAACTAAACACTGCAAACTCTCTATCTTGACACTGAAGGTAAAAGCATCCATAAACATAAGCTAGACAGAGATTGGATTGCTCAGTATATATGTAATCGTCGTCCTCTGGAGCTACTACGTTTATTTCCCCCCTTTTTGGCAATTTGTTTGGTTGGATGGAATGAGATTCCGTCAGGTTCCATTGTGATATCCCAAAAACAGTGCAATTTAGGGAGGCAGGAGATGGTGAGAAGAAAAAGTGAGTGCATTCACCCCCTGGGGGTAAGTATATTGCAGATTTTGTTACACGATTGTGCACTTTAATTGCATTTGGTACCCAACCAATCTGGTCATTAACAGCCAACCATTTGCAGAGTAAGAAATTCTGAAATATTCCTCAGAGCCTTCTTCTGGTATCCTAACAAAATATTTTTTACGGGTAATCAAATCCAGCATGTAATGAACATCTTTGATCCTGGAAGGAGCCAGGACGAATGGAGGATATGATGACGTGCTGTTTTTTCTCTTAAACTCATCCTGATTTGATGGAAGTGCTTTTTTCCACTCGTCTATAGGAACCAACGAATGACACAATCTACTGACTGCTCGGAAAATTAAGTAATCTACAGGGTTCATCAGATCTGAAGTGATTATCTTTCTCAAGATCTCAGCTAGAAGATTATCCAACCCTGAAGTTTGTATCGCAACTTCCCCCTCTTCAGCCTGGCTGTTTGGCAAGACCGTTCGTGTTCCTCCCTTTTGGAATAACCGATCTTCTTGTTCTGCTCCTCCTCCTTCGGCTTCATTGTTGTTCGATGCTTGGTGGTAGTCGTGCTCGGCTTTTGCTAGAGCTTCAACATCAGGAATGAATATCCAAATTGGAGCTTCTCAGGGTGATGGTACATCTGGGGTAAGCGCATTAACCTAGATTGTTTTATCTTTAATGTGGTAAGTGTATACTGTCGTGTCACAATAATCATAATCATCATGGGAAATGAAGTAAACTCGAGTTCCTGCCTTGTTTGAATTAGCAGATGAAACCAGGCAAGCCATTGATAGGTCCCAATCGCGGCTCAGGAAAAAAGATACATTCGGACAACTCTCAACGAGGTTCCAAGCTAATTGAGTCCAATCTAATTTGTACACTGACGAAGCTTGGTTTTACACCGCCGGTTTGGTAGTGGAACTTTGGCTAGGGTTTCTTACAAAAGAAGGTCTCGGGAGTCTCCCGAGGGTAGACACTCCGATGCTTTAGTTAGAAAAGGGTTTAAAGAATATATGTGAGTAGTAGTTTGTGCTAGAGAAAGCGTACCTCAAGTGTGGTATAACCAACCCTATTTATAGGCATGAAGTTACTTGGGAGATAACCGAGTCCTATTAGATTTTGTGTTGCTCAAACCGCCTTAACAGAGTCGGTTGGGCTCTTCACTCGGTTGATGGGCCGGTCTAATATTGGTGATGGATATAGACTCGTCAAGTGTCCCTGTCAAGTGTTAGTTATATGAAATAAACAATACTTGACACAAAATAAGTCTAACCTAGACCCGGCCCAAGAGAAACGGACAAGTCTCGGCCCATGCTCCATCGAGCAGGTCTGATGGGGTAATTCACGGGTCAGGATCCGATCTGGGAAGGTGACCCGACGCAAAATCCCGCCTAAATAGATGCAGATATGTCCATTACTCTGCACGTTCCCCAAACGACGGCTTCATATCATTGCGCCTCTTTGAAAATAGGCAAACCGTCAAATCGTGGAGGGATTCAATTTCCTTTATATAGATTGGAACAAATTAAACCCATTTATTTCACTCGTCTCTAAAATCCTGCTGCCCAAAGACTCTCCCAAAGTCATACTTTGTTACTATCGCTGGAATCCTCAATTCCAATGACATTCTCGACGGCGAAAGCTTTTGAAATTTAACGAAGCCGTGTTGAGAGCTCAATCCAAGGGTTTGCTGAGTCCCATAATTGCCCCAGCATAGTCACTGTTGCTGTCACATTATTTGAAGACTCGCTAGAGATCACCACCCTGGGAGGTTACAACTCGAAAGGCAAGTGGTCTTTTCCAATAGTAAGTCTTTCCAACTCATTCTTACTTTCTAATTCCTTTAGAATCCCAGTTCTGATTTAGATCTGAAATATTATGGTAGATATGGCTAAAAATCTAGATTTAAAAACTGCCGATGACTTTGCTTCCATCATAGATACCAATGAGAAGGTAAATGGTGTAAAAACGAGATATGATCTGTCCCTAGATCTAGAAGCTAGAACTCCATTAGGAACTGAGAGGGCTAATTCTCCTCCTGAGGGAAGAATCACTGTATATGACCGCTTTATGCATCTAGGGTTAAGGTTCCCCCTCTTTCCTTTGTCCGAGGAGATTGTCCAACACTATAAAACCACCCTTGCTCGTTTTACACCAAATTTGATAACCTTTGTGCTCGGGTTCGTGAAAATATGTCAACGAGTAAAAGTAAAGCCCCAACTAATTTTGTGGAGATACATCTTCCAAGTTGTCCTTCCCTCGACATCATTCTAAGATTGGTACATTGTCAAGAGATGCCTTAGACCCGATGTCAAGAAGATGGTCGAGGCCTATGGTGGTTCACCTGAATGGAAGCCTGAATACCTTTTTGTGAAAGCGTCGAAAAAGTGTTGTGTTACTTAGAACCATCAAGAAGTAGAAGGTCTCGGGGTGATAAAGGATGAGTGGTCCAAGGAGGATGACGATAGCGTCAAGGAGTTTGTCGACGATTTGAAGAAACTCTTGAAGTACTCCAAGCTTGTTAAATGGAGTGATGTGCAGTACTACGTTTCCCCTGTTCTCATCGAGGAGGGGAAAGATACTAACATTCTGGTCGAGGAAAAAAAAAAGTACTAATCTCCTTTATTCCTGTTTTTAGGTCATGTCGTCAAACAATGTTGGTTCTCAATTGTATAGTGACGAAGACCCTTTTCTATTGTGAATTCAGATGAAGAAGAGTCAACTATAGTAGCTGCTGGAGCCAAGAAGAAAATGAAGAGACTCTTGAAGATCTCTGAGAAGGAGAAGAAAAAGAAGGCAGATGTTCTCTCCTCGAAGTCAACGGCGCAAGGAGAGAATACCATACCTCCTGCACTGGAGAAAATCAGTGCCCCCCTTGCAACCGAAAAGTCTGCCACTCCCCAAGTAGAAGTAAACCCAAGCACCAAGGCACCTATCATGGACAAAGGGAAGGGCCCGCTCAAGGAGGAAGCAACCATTATGCCATCACGTGCATTCGAGGGAGGACCAACTGTGGCAGTTCATACTTTTGGCGATCCTCCAACCATTGAATTCCCCTTGTTGGAAGAGTTTGCTGCACAGCTAACAACGACCGATAGCGTGAGGCTTGTAGTACTTCATATCCCCCGAGAATATGCTTGCAAATATCCTGCAGATGAACTTTGTTTCATTCGGCTAAATTTTACAAATGAGTGCGGCCTCGACGGCATACTTGATGCAGTTGAGGAATTTAAAGGAGGAGTTGGTCCAGGCTCGGATCGAGAGGGACCAAGCACTTGTTAAGAAGGCCACTCCCGAGGAGAAGAATCAGCAGATACAAGCCAAAGAGCAGGAGTTAGCCTCGGTGCAGGCGAGATATAATAAGTTGGACGAGAAGCTGAGGGCTTTTGCAGATCTGCTTATCTTGAGGGAAGACCTCCACAAATGGTGTGCTTCCTTCTGGTTCAGGATGTTATCTTCAGGTGGCATGGCAGTAGCTATCGAGGAGGTCAACTTGGCGGCCACAGAGTATGGAGCTCACAGAGTAGCTGTTGCAAGCCTTAAGAGGCTTAGCGGAGACAGATCCATCAAGGCCAAATGGTTCAAACAATTCCGGAAAGAGAGCCCTAAGAAGACCATGTATGAGGCCTTGGTAAAGGTCCTTACGAAGCTCAGCAGTGAGCAGCTGCCTTTATAGGAAGCTCTGTGCGAAGCCCTCGTTAAGATGGGTACTCGTGAAGATATGGCCATATTCCCTGGTGATCCCGCCATAGTCTTGTCCAAGGGTCTAAGCAATGAGGAACCAATTCCTGAGGTGCCGGATGAGTATATCGACATCGAGCTTGAGGAAGAAAATGATGAGGCTTCGAGGGAAGACGTATCTGACACTGGCAACTTTAGAGCACAGAAGAACGCCGGAGAGATATCTCCGAGTCATCCCAAGGATGGTTCTACTGACAAGATGCTGCATGAACTCTTCCCTCTGTAATAGATGCTTGAGATTTTTGTAAACAATTCAAGTTTTTAGTTGTCCCTTAAGTGAATGGCATGTCTATCCTTCCAAATCTAATTTTTGGCCTTTGGATTTTTCCTGAAAACAGGATAGTTAGTCGGTCCATCGGATTCATCTCATGATTTTGTCGGAGGAACAATTGAGAGAATATCCTCTATACTCGATGATTAGCGAGATTATGAGAAGTCACGCAGATGTCCATAGTATCAAGACAATAGTGAACTTAGAAGCGGACCTTCTCGATGCTATGCGGGTGTGCAATGTGAAAGTTAACCAGCATCTAATCGAGGAAATAAAAGAACTCCGCATGGAAATGCAACGGCGAGATTATCAGAAAGATAAAGACTTCAGTGATTCTCTAACTTTCGAGACGGACATCCATGATGAGCTGGTTGCTCTGGAAAAAGAAAATGCCCGGCTGAAACAGGGCAAACAGATTACCGTGTCGCCATGGTTTCTCGAGAACCATCAGATCCTTGCTCGAATGCAGCACATGATCTCAATAAGAATGCGTCGATTTATTTCGGTGATGGATATGCTCAAGGAAAGAACTTGTGAAGCTGAGCTCCTGATGAAATACATAGGCGAGCTTCAGAACTTATTGCTGGACCATAACGTCGACTTCCCACCCTTCGAGAAGCCTGAAGAGCTGACAGATCCAAGAACCAGGAGCTCTTGAGAGAAACTCCTTTTAAGGGTTCATTCCCAGGATGATGAGATTATAGATCTCAAGGATAAGCTCAACCAATGCGTAAATCTTCTTAGCCTGCATGGGATTAAAGGCATTATCTACCCTTCTCCTGGCAACCCTAGCGTAGAAATCCTTGTAATATCGTAGGAAAACATGTATGTTCTCCTTGGAACCTCACACAATATGTGAAGGCAGCAAACGTATGACTATTTTGTAAAACTCGAGTTTTCTTATTTGTATAGCATTTCTGAGCCGGATGTTAAGTACACTGGTTTCTCGAGGAAACTGGGTACGAGTTCATCGATTTGTTACCGCGATCTACTATGGGTACGAGGGAATTTCCTCAGTTTTTGTCCGGATGTTGAATACACAGCTCTGAACGAGGATGACCCTAAAGAGGGAGTCCATCTCGATGACTAGTCTCAATAAAATGTCGACAATATAAGAAAATATGTGATGACGTTTATTGAATAATTACCCAAGGACCCGGGCTAGCATTACATATGAGAAAGTAAAAGCAGTAGAGCACATAAAGCAAATAAAGCAAATAACCTAAGCTAGCAAGTAGCAGACAAAGAGTTAAACGTAGAACCTGCGGAGGTTCTGAATGTTCCACCATCAAGGGAGGATGGTTTCGTTGTCATCCATGGCTTATAAGCAGTAACTGCCCGCCGGAGAGGCCTGAATGACCTTGTAAGGTCCTTCCCAATTTACAGTGAATTTTTCACGAATCTCTGCTCGACTGGCTTCATTTTTCCCTAATACAAGATCCCCCACCGAGAAATCTGTTGCCTTGACCCGCTTGTTGTAGTGTTTATGGAGGATCTCCTTGTATTTCGCATCTCCGATCTTGACGGCATCTCGTCGCTCTTCGAGAAGGTCAAGATTTAGCCTGATATCGTCATCATTAGTGCTCTCAAGGAAGTTCATTGTACGAGGACTTGCTAGGCCTATTTCGACTGGAAGAACCGCGTCCATGCCATAGACCAAGCTGTAGGGGATTTCATCTGTCGAGGAGTAGGCGGTGGTGCGGTATGACCACAGGACATGAGGAAGTTCCTCAGCCCAAGCTCCTTTAGCATCATATAGTATGGTCTTAATCCCATGCAAGGTGGTTCTGTTAATTGATTCTGCTTGGCCATTAGCTTGAGGGTGAGCTACACTTGAGAAACGGCGCTCGATTTGCATTTCTTCACACCATGATTTGAAGGGGTTACTCTCAAATTGAGTCCTACTGTCAGAGACAACGATCCTCGGAACTCTAAAACGACAGAAAATGTTTTGCCAGAAAAAGTCCAACACCTTCCTTCCTAATATTAAGGCCAACAGTTTAGCTTCTACACATTTAGTAAAGTAATCTGCTGCTACGATTACTCATCTTACTCCTCCTGCCCCTTTTGGATGAAAAGGGCCGATGATGTTAGTGCCCCATTGGTAGAATGGCCATGGGCTTTGAATGATGACCATCTCATGCTGTGGTTGTTGAGTAATGGGGGAGAAGCGCTGACATTTATTGCACTTTTGTACAAGCTGGTATGCATCTTTAAAAACTGTGGGACAGAAATAACCTGAACGAAGTACTTTTTTAGCGAGTGCTCTCACTCCCATATGCACTCCACATGATCCCTCGTGTATCTCTTCGAGGACATAAGCCGCATGTTTTGGTCCGATGCATCTCAGCATGGGTAGCAGGTACCCGTGCTTACATAAGACCCCATCTCTCAAAGTGTATTCAACTACTTTCAACTGGAGTGCTCGAACATCTGACTTGCTACTAGGCAATGTCCCACCTGTTAGGTACTGAATAAACGGAGTCATCCATGTGTCACCATCTTCAGTGATAGCCATTACGGAAGCCTTCTGAATACTAGGTATGGGGAGGAACTTGACCCAAACCTTGTGACTGAGATGTGCAAAGTTTGAGGAAGCCAATTTGCTCAATGCGTCTGTCCTTTTATTTCCCGATCGTACGACGTGAGAGATGATGCACTCCTTGAACTTATCTTTTAATTCGAGGACCTTCCCGAGGTATTGTCTGAGCTGCTCATCATTTGCTGTATAATTACACAAGATCTGATTTACTACTACATGAGAGTCGCTAAAAACTTGGATTTTTTAACCCCCAGCTTTAGAGCCATATTTAACACTGCTATTAATGCTTCATATTCAACCACGTTATTAGTAACTGGGAATCCAAATCTCAATGCGTTAAGTGTACTCCGCGTCATACTCTTTCATGTTCTCGATCTCTGGATCAGCTGATGGTTTCGCCAATATGATACCGGCTCCCCCCTCCCCCTCGTCACAACGGGAGCCGTCGACGTATAATGTCCAGGGTCGAGGATTGACATTGACGCAGGCAGTAGGGTGACTCTTAGGCTTCGGGGCTTTCGGGACGTCAGTAGTTCGAGGCATTTCTACAAGGAAGTCTGCGAAAGCTTGACCTTTGATTGCTGTTTTTGGCTTATACTCAATACGGTGCTCTCCCAACTCGACTGTCCATTTCATCATTCTAGCAGAAGCTTCTGGCTTAAGAAGAACTTGCTGAATGGGTTGTTCTGTTAACACTCGTATCAGATGTGCTTGGAAGTATGGACACAGGCGTCGAGCAGCCATAACCAAACTCAAGATAAGTCTCTCCATGGGCGTGTATCGTGTCTCTGCACCTTGTAACACTTTACTAATAAAGTAAACAGGGATTTTCTTGCCATCTTTGTTTTGGACTAGGACGCCTGAAATGGCCTTTGCTCGAGCAGCGAGGTATACATATAAGGTCTCCCCCGGTTCAGGCTTGGCCAATATAGGCAGCTGTTTAAGATGATTCTTTAGCTCTTGGAAAGCTTTTTGACATTCCTCGTTTCACTGAAACTTTCTGCCTTTGCGGAGTGTATGAAAGAATGGGAGGCTTCTTTCTACGGCTTGAGAGAGGAATCTGTTTACGGCCGCCAGGGTCTTGTAAGTTTCTGAACTTCCTTGACGTTCTTCGGGGCTTCCATGGTTAGGATCGCCTTGATTTTTGCCGGATCAATACTGATTCCATCCTTGGAGACGTGGTACCCTAGGAACTTACCCAACCTTACGCAGAAGGCACATTTTTCGGATTAAGTTTCATATTAATCTTACGGAGAATCAAGAAGATCTCGCGCATATCCTTGACTAGTTACTCACCTCTGTTGCTCTTGATCACCATGTCGTTCACATATATCTCGATGTTTCGACCAATATGGTCATGGAATGCTCGATTGACGAGGCGTTGATAGGTTGCCCCGGAATTCTTTAAGCAAAAAGGCATCTTGTCATAACAGTACACTCCGATCTCGGTGATGTAGGATGTCTTTTCTGCATCTTCTCGCGCAATAAGGATCTGGTGGTATCCTTTATAGGCATCAAGGAAACTGAGGGTCCTACACCCAGTGATACCTTTGACCATCTGATCTATGACGGGTAAGGGATAGCAGTCCTTGGGGCAATGTTTGTTGAGATTCATGTAATCTTGGCACATGCTCCAAGAGTTATCAGCCTTTCGTACCAGGAAATGGTTAGCCAACCAGGTAGGCCAAAGAACTTCCCGGAGGATAGTAGCACGAACCAGCTTCAACGTTTCTTCATTGATGACTCATTACGGTCTCGAGCAAATATTCTCTTCTTCTGTTGTATGGGTTTAACATTGGGATCAACATTCACCTTGTGTTCAATAATATCTCGTGGCACTCCTATCATATCTGTAGGTGACCAGGAAAATATATCACGAAACTCGCGTAGCAACGCAATTACCTCAGCCAGCAATGCTCCTTGAGGTGTTATACCTATCTGGATGGTCTTGGAGGGATCCTTCTCGTTAAGAACAAGCTCCTGTGTTTTCCTACTAAGTGGTGGCAAGCAGTTAGTGTCGCGATCCTCTGACCGTGATTGTACTATGGCTTGTTGGACCGAGTAGCATCTCGACATGGCAGTGCTTGGATTAGACTTTATGGCCCTTTTCCCAATCTTGACAGCTGTGAGCAAACATTCTTGAGAACTGTGCTGGCAGCCCTGCACTACTCCAACTCCATATTCTATAGGAAATTTCATCATTAGGTGATAAGGAGACCAAATTGCTCGGGCTTGGCACATCCAGGGTCGTCCCAGGATCACATTGAACGGCGAGGGTGCATTTATTAAGGCAAAATCCATGGTTAATGTAACCATTCTGGGATGCGACCCTACCGTGATGGGGAGACTTATGATTCCGGTTGGGATAATAGTGTGGCGCGAGAAGCCCATCAATTGCATTGTTGCTGGGCGGATATTAGGGTTTTGAATGTTCATCTTTTTGACGCAATCACTGTAGATGATGTCAACTGCACTGCCGTTGTCCACATAAACCCGACTGACTTGCACATTTCCGATTATCACCTCGGTAACCATGGCATCACTATGTGGACAGATATCCGGGACTACGTCGCTGTTAGTGAAAACTATGGCCTCTATCCCTTTGAACCTCTTGTGACTAGGTTCCTGACGGAGAGTTTTTGTGGCGGTTCGTACTGAGTTTTTCATAGCTGTGGTAGATAAAACTTCGAGAGGAGCTCCATAAATGGCACCTACCTAGTGATTGATCTACTTTGTAGGATCCTCCAGTGGGATATGATGAAGCGGTTGTGGGGCTCTCTCGATAGTTTGTTGAGGAGGTTGTTGCGTATTGTTCCTCGGTTGCCAATTACTCCCACGGCTTTCTCCTTGAGGACCCCTGAAATTTCGTTTAAGAAAGTTTCAGAATGTACCAGGCTTGGTTTTTCTCTGTCGAGAGGGTTCTTGCACATATTGCTGGAATTTACCAGACTTAACTCCATTCTCGATTTCTCTCTTGAGTTCTCGACAATCCTCAGTATTGTGGCAGTGGTATTCACAATACTGTTCTGTCGACCTGTTTGGGTTGGGCGCTAAAGGTTTTGGGGTAGGTAACTCGTCCTTGTGGATCTAGAGGATTTTTCGGCGTAGCTTAGTCAAAGGCGGCAACTGCCTATCGAGTTTAGGCAACGTTGTCCTACTTTCCGTGTTAACCCTTGGTTTGTCTCTTGGCCCTACTATCGTGAAAGATTCTTGTGATCTCTTGAGCGTGTGTTCTCATTGAATATGGTTCTCGAGAATAGCCCACATCTCTTGGGAGTTTCTAGGGTTTAGTCGAGAGTTTTACTCTTAACATTAAGAATTTTCCAAATGGGTTGAGCCCTTGGATAAAATCATTCTGGACATCCCGTTCATCTATGTTGTCAACTTGTAAAGTTTCGCGGATGAAACGCCGATGGAAGTTTGAGAGACTTTCATGTTGACCCTGCTTGATCAAGGAAAGGTCAATGGACATTTTAGAGATTTGCTTACTCTGAAAGAACCGAGTTGCCAATTTGACTGACAAGTCCTCGAAACTGATTATACTTCCTTCTGGTAATTGTCCAAACCACCACTGTGCTTGCCCGGTTAGGTAGGTGGATAGAGCTTTAGCCATAAAATTCAGCGATGCCTTCCTGATCCTCACAACCTAGACATACCCCTACAGCCACTGAGAGACGTCTGTATCTCCCGATTATTTAGTGAAGTCCTTGGGGAAGTCGAAGTCCTGGGACTTCGGCTCGTCTCGAATGTCTGGTCTAAAGGGACTCCGATCTATGACCATTCCAATGATCTTCATCATCTCGTCTCAGATCAAAGCGTTCTGACCTCTTACTCCCTGCTGACCTCGAGGAAGGTAAGGTGGGATCTTTTCGTGGTTGTTATGTTGTTGCCGCCTGGGAGGTGAATACTGAAGATGACGGTGATGCTCTCGCCCATAATCCTCTTCGGTATCGCCGTCGTTTCGGTATTGTCTATGGAAAGGTACGTTTTCCTCCCTTCGAGAACTCTTTCGATGCCAGTTGGGCCCAATCGGTTGTGAACATTGGTCCTTCTTGGAGGTTTCCATTCTCCCTCTTCCATAACCTCGACGCTTAGGGATCCTTGTTGGTAGTGGTCTCGAGGATCCTTGCGTTTGTACACCGGATCAAACTCTTCAATGGCCTTATCAAAGGCTGGATATTTCTTCCTGAAAGCATTCCAGTAAACGGTGTCTCTGAGTGGCGGTTGAATGGTTATCCAAGAAGCCTTCGCGATCTGAATACTCTTGAGTTCAACCTCGATTTCGGCCAACTTTTGATCCTCCAAGCGTTTCCTAGATGCTATGGTATTTTGAGGAGGAGGCAAATCCTTTTTCTCGGTCGCGGAATTTGCTTTGTCCGGTTTCTTTGGATTAAGTTGTGAAGTTCTAAGGACCAGACGTTCTTTCCCTGGTTCTTTTTTGGGTCCTCTTTCATGGCCCTTTCCCGTCTTCTTTCTTTCCTGTTGTCGTTGAAATTCTGCCAGGGTAGTGTTATCGGCTGGAATGTGCCGTCTACCAAAAGATGCCGTGCGGCTCGCGTCCTCTTCAACCCTGACCATGGTGTGCATGGTTCCAGAAACCCTAAGTCGCACCGGAGAAGGTTAGGAAAACTGAAAAGGTTTTCGTGACACAAACCCTAGTTTTCGGGTCGTACTGGGCGTGCCACTTGACGAAACTTGGTTTTACACCGCCGGTTTGGTAGTGGAACTTTGGCTAGGGTTTCCTACAAAAGAAGGACTCGGGGGTCTCCCGATGGTAGACACTTTGATGCTTAACTCAGAAAAAGGTTTAAAGAATGTATGTGAGTAGTAGTTTGTGCTAGAGATAGTGTACTTCAATTGTGGTATAATCAACCCTATTTATAGGCATGAAGTTATCTGGGAGATAACCGAGTCCTATGACAAGCCGTCGTCACACTAGTCAAATATTAATTACCTACTTAATACAATTACTAGTAGTAAAGCAGAAAGCAGGGTCGATCCCACAGAGAAGGAATACTAATTACCATGTATAAATTACTCCTATTATTATCTAGATAAATGATGATCTCAGATTTATAAAATTTAAACCTAAAATAAATAAATAAAATAAAAGCAAATAATATTAATTCAAATAATCAGACAAAGAAAACCTAGGACATTGGGTTCACCTACCGAATATTTGGGTTAGGTCAATTCATAACTATCTGACTTTTAACTTCCATTAATCTCACACGATTCACCTAATTAAGAACTATACACTCTCGTGTTATAATTCTCTTACTTAGATTAACCCTATGACTACTCTCGTGACTATAGGGATTAACAAAAGCACATTAAGATCATTAAGAATCAAATATTGCAAAGGTTATAATCTTACTCTCGTAGCTTACAACCTAAGTTTATTATTCCTACGAACTAATACTAATCTTCCACTCTCGCTACTTCAATTAGTATCTTCAGACATGCAAATAATGGCCAATTACTTACACGAATTAAAACAAGAATAACAAATATTAATTAATAGAAAAATCAAATAATAGTGAACTAAATAAACCAAATAAATTCGGTAGCTATACCCAAGCCCTAGATTAAAAGAATTTATCCACTAAACATTATTAAAAATAATTCAATAATATTTAGAGACATAATAAAAGAAAAAAATAAATTAAATAATTTGAAACTTCAAAACCGAATGACGCCCAATAACTCCCCGACGGTGCACGCTTTGCTTTCTGCCGCTTCGGTGGTGCGGCGTGACCAGGAAGTTGATGGAGCCACTGCTGCTGTGTGTGCGAAGGCAAGGGAGCAGAAGTTGTTGATGAAGGTGGAGCAGCGGTGAGGTGAAGAAGGGCTGGTGTGCGCGAGGATGGTGGCTGCGTGAAGGATGGAGAAAGATGATGCTGCCGGCTGGTCTCGGTTTCGGTGGAGGAGCAGAGGTGGTTATGGATGTGGAGAAGAGGAAGAAGGTGGAGCTCCGGTGAAGGAGTTGGGAGTTTGGTGGTGCGTGGTGGTTATGGAAGCAAAGCGGCGGTGATGGTGTTTTAACCGTAGGGTTTCGGTCAGTTTTCGGTTCAGTTCTCTTGTAAAAATAAATCCCTAATCCTCCTTTTATAGGCTTCCGGCTAAACCCTACTCCTTGAAGAACAAGAAAACTTGTTTTCCAATTAATATCGGGATTAAAATTCTTATCCAATTCCAATCCGAAATCAGCCGTATCATCAACGTAACCTTCGGCCAATTTTCCAAAAATTAGAATCAAATTGCAAAATTGCATGATTGGCCCTCCAATTCTCTAAACTCATTAATTTCTTCCCCATCAATTGCTCCAATGTTCAATTCATTCCCATTGAGTTACTTTTAATTCGATTTTAGCTCAAAACTTCAACAATTCTTCATTTGAGTACAATTCCTACAATTAAAGATAAAATCACATAAATAGCATATTTGTACTCAAAATATATTGCAAAAATCACAAATTAGGGATATAATAAATAGGTAAAATATAAGCATATCATCCTATTAGGTTTCGTGTTGTTCAAACCGCCTTAACAGTCAGTTAGGCTCGTCACTCGGTTGATGGGCCGGTCCAATATTGGTGATGAATATGGACTCGTCGTACACCACAACATGAATCACTTCCTTGCCGCTACCAATTCCTAATCCGTGAAAGTGAACTCCAACCTCAAATAGATCGCCACAACATTCTATCCGATTAGTTCTTTTTCTATAACTCGGCCCTGGACAAGTACGTGAAAATGCAACTAGGACATCTGAAAGGCCTGATGACTAATCGTCTCGGTTTCACAATCTCGCCATTTTACCTCCCGTGGAGGCATATATTCTATCACCACACAACACCGGATCAAAAAATAGATTCGGATCATTGTCGCGGTCATCGAGCATCCTTAATTCCTCTTCGTAAACTCTGTACGTCCAAGTTCAATCTAGGTGGATAAAACAAAACATAATGCATTGAGACCCGTTGTCGGGGAAGGAATACTAAAAGAACGCTGTCAGGATTGGTGGGTGGCTTGGTCAAGATTATGTAATGTATCTTAGTATTTTCGGATGACAAATTTACAGCAGGAAAGCGAATGGATTCGAAAGTCAGGGGATTCCATAGTTGCAATTCCACAGTTGAAGGTGATTCTTCTGGGCACCGATAGAATATTAACCAGCCGTGAGCTGATCCGACTGGGTCGTTCTTGAACTTGTGTGAAAACAGAGCATTAAATTTGACTAAATGATTGGCCATGGCCGTTTCAAGTTTAAGTCTTTGTGGATTTGACTGAATTAAATTTCTGTGATCATTCATCATCACAAGATTGCTGTGATAATTATTATAATTTCAATACATATATTTGATTCATCTGTTGCTTCTTCACTTATTAGCCGGCAAGAGTGGTAGGATTGAGTACAAAAGATTTGGTGGGATTTTAGTTGCAAATGGTTGCAGTAGATATCATTAAACGAAGGGGGAAATGATATTCTGAATTTGTTCTTATTTGTTACCCAGAAGATATTTGTTCTTATTGCTGCTTTATCAGTTCAGTTGCGCAACTTTTTTGGTTTCATTTTATGCACTTTTTACTTTTCTTATGAAGTTAAAGTGGTAAGATGATTTGGTTCCCTTAAGTTAGGTCTCGGGTTCAAATCTTATGAATGAAAATAGCAATGTTGGAGAACTTTCCCTCCAAAAGGAGACCGACATGGCTCAGTGCGGATTAGTTTGAATGTAATGTACTTAGGCACCTTGCGCAGTATGAAAAAAAAGAAAGTTTAACCATAAGAGGGGCCTTTATCTCTCAATTGTCATTCTCCTAACAGAACATATGAACAATAATATTGGCCTAACTTCTCATTTTGAGACGTATAATTGACAATATCAACTCCTTAAAGCGGTGTCAAACCATTTCCTTAAACCATTTTACTTCAGGAACTCATCATAGTGCTACTGTATAAGAGAATCCAGTTTATGTTCCAAATGGAGCTCTGAGGCAAAGAAGCCAAGACCCAGATGCTGCTACCTGAGAAGATAGCAGAATAAAATGTAGAGGGCTCAGAAGGTTCAGAAGAAAATGAAGAGGGGGTAGAGGTATATTCAAGTCTGATTATTTATCTTCCTTCAAGTCAAGAAGAAATCAGGGCTGAGGACGAAACTCTGTAATCTGCTGCCAATCACCAGAATGATGGTGGGTTTCTTAGAGAACACAGGTGTTCAAAATCCGGAAGGACTTTAGAAATTGGTGTTCAAAGATATAATTAGATAAAGAAAAACTCCTTTGCAAGAAAATACGATATGAAACAGCAAAGTAACCAAAACCAACGTATGTACAAAGATCCTGACAACTCTTTTTAGCTAATAAAGCGCCTTCTGACAACAAAAAAAAGATTATTTAAAACTCAGAAAACGTCTAACTGCAATCCTGAACTAGTTAGGTATTGTACTCCCAACCCGAAAATGGTTACGGGTTACTCTCCTTGCTTAGCCACTCCCTTTTTATGCATTTAGAGCATAACCTCTCTATTGAAAATCCAGCTAAATGGAACAGATGATGCCTGCTTGGCCTTAGCTGCAGTTGTCTCCTCCAACTTTCTGAACCTTGCAGGAAATCCACAAACATAGTCTAGTGCTTTACGCCCCTAAAAAAATCAGGTTATAACAAGCCCTGTGGATAAACATAACAAGCCCTGTGGATCCTGAAATTAAAAAAAAAAAAATCAGGTTATAACGAGCCCTGTGGATAAAAGCAAAGGAAGTTCAAGAAAGCAGGAAAACCAATGTGAACCAATGATTCCAGGGAGGCTTCTCAAGCCAACCAGAAGAAATGACACACGTAGCGAGGATTCTAGAAAATACAAACAAAAACACAACAGTACGACAGGACTACACATACGGAAATGCAAACTGAACTCGAAACAAAAACCCAAATTCCCGAGCAGAATTTTACTACCATTAAAAAAATGCAGGAATGGGAAGGTCAACTCTGGAATGAGGCAGGATATATGAAAATAATGATGAAGAGTGAAAAAAATAATTAAAATTAGTTAAGAAAATACAAGTCAATGGACTACTCTAAGTCACGTTAACTAAATAATAAAGTTATGATGATGAAGATTCATAGTGAGAAACTACTATCCAGTTAATTGCATGAAAGACATACACCACTTTGAGTCTTTGAGTCATTTCAGATGCCAAATTTCCATCTGCTACAACTTCTGGAGAAGAAGAATAGTGGAGTAGGATATGAAAACTTATAAGGGATGTTTCAAACAAGATAACTGTCCCTTAGGTCTCTATGGCAATGCAAGAAGAAACCAAAAAGGACAAGAGAGAAAATCTCATATGTCTGGAGTCATAGGATCAAATATGCACATCGAAAGCTACAAGGAAAAGGAAGCATCTCACCATTCCAGAGCGAATCAGGCACTGAGTTGTTTTCTCAATTTGTTTCATGTCCACTTTTCCAGAAAGATAAAGGTACTTGTTGAGAAGATCACCATGCCTATTCTCTTCAGTAGTCCATGCCCTGGTCCAGATGGCCAAGGAAGTGAGGCTAGCACTGTCTCATCTCGCACTCCATCAAGAGTGTTAATCATGGTCTGGTAAGTTGGAAGAGCTTCTTCGGTGATCATATCTCCAACTAACACGACAAAATAGTCATCGGGAATTTCCTTGCATCTTTCCCTGAGATCCTTGACCTGTTCCTCAAATCCATCAGATGCAGGGTCTGGCAGGAAATCGCTAGGCTGCCATGACTTCTCAACATCTTTTAGGTGCACCAGAATATTACTTTTGGCCCAACCATTTAGAGAATCAAATATCTCGCGCTTTTCTGGCGGCATTGAATGAGTCACTTGTAAATGTTCCTCCTTAGGTGGAGTAAAGGGCTTCTTTGCATTTCCAACCTCCCTGTATGATCAGATTGTGTTAGGCATAAAAGCATAATTGCAGGTAGAATCAACAATGCAAAAAACAGCTGCTGAATGTGAACTGGGAAAACTCTTTTGAGCCTTAAAAGATCAGATATCTCAGCAAATAACTACATCAAAGATCACTACTTTGCTGATAATGCAAGGGGAAACTCAATAGGACACAAACTATTGAAAGGTTTTTGTCTGGGCAACAAAAATCTAGTTGAGCGTCAACTGAATGGCAAAACCTTTTCAAAACAACCTGAGCCGAATTTCGACACAACTAAAACCAGTACAAAAACTGAAATGAAGTCAGGAAGCTGGATAACAAAATAGGGTGAAAAGAAACAAACAAGTGAAATCATGGTACCAGAAAAATGCAGTATATGAATAAGACACCAAACACTACAACCTCACAAATGCAAAACATTTAGAGGCCCTGATATATTAAATGTAAAAGCACTTCAGTATGAATAAAGAATCAAGAAACGTGGAGTGCTAAAAGCTATATTTTTAATTCACTATAAATCCTGCACCAAAAATTCACTCAACATCCACACGGGGTGAAAATCAAACTCCGAGGCATCTTCCTTAAGGAATCTATCCAAACAACACATGCAGATGACAAAGATATAATGTTGATAACAAATCTTCAAATGGAAAAAGGTAAATCAATTAACTAAGATAGAAAGGGCAAACAAAAACATTATCACGTCAATGAGCACAGATTGACATGCATGCAACCACTGAAATTGAATCCAGATATAATGGGAGACCAGAAGATCAATCAAGCATCTCAAGAAACAGGGAGATTATTGGTTTGAAACTGAAAACAATCTCAATGAACTGCAGAGAAGGAAAATTGAGGTTAAAAGAAACAAACACCATCGAGATAGAGATAGCTGAAATCAATCCAAACCCGAATCAATCAAGAAAAAGAAAAATAAATTATTGCTGATCATCAAACAAAATGACTAGTGTCAGCAGATACAGAGACAATCCAATTCAATAGATGAGGTCAAGGTAAAAACTAAAAAGCATCTGGGAACTCACAATGAGTGGGAAATGAAGAGTAGAAGCCATGAAGAGTCTGAGATCCACGGTGCTGAGACCCATTGGGAAATGCAGAAAGTTTGGCGGCTGGGAAGCTCAAAACATTTAGTTTCAAAGCCATTTTTCAGAGCTTTCAACAATTCCTATGAACTGAGCTCTCGGCATCAATTCATTCTGGTCCCTCATCTTTTTTCTTCACCAAGAATTTCTCAATTGCAATTCCAAGAACCCATAAAAATATCACTTCTTCTTCTTCTTTTTTCCCCTTATGCGACGGTTCATGATCGCCGTTTGAAATTTGTGGGATCCTCTACGTGTTTTGCTACTGATGAAGAACGGGGATGGCATGGACAATTCAACTTTCTTTGAAATTAGTTGTAGAGTTAAGTTCAATACCATAGTTTTTACCCTAAAGCTCAACCAAAGGTAAGTGCTGTTAGTTCTTTTTGGTTGTGGGTTAAAGCTTGGTTTCTTTCACCTTGTGGGTTAGCTGAGCTGATTCAATTCACTAAGATTTGAGTTGGATTGTATAGTGGACATTCAAAGAAAAGAAAAAATTGTGTCAAAGCTGTTTGATATAGTGGCTCTTTTTAGCTGTTTGTCTCCATTTATTGACTGCCTGCCTCGATGTCCATCTGAGCCCAGAAGTACCAAACTGAAATCTGTGATACGTGACGAAGCTTGGAATTGTGACTCCGGTTAAACAGTGGAACTCCGATTAGAGTTTCTTGCAAAAGAGGATCTCGGGGGTCTCCCGAGAGTAGATACTCCGACGCTTAAGTCAGAAAATAGGGTTATGAAAAAAGTGTATATATACTAATTGGTGCTAGAGATAGCGTACCTCAATTGTGGAGTAGTCATCCCTATTTATAGGCATGGAATAACCTAGAGATGTCCGAATTCTACTAGATTTAGTGTTACTTCATCGCCTTAATAGAGTCGGTTGAACTCCTTACTCGGCGGATGGGCCGGTCCAATATGGGTGGTGAATATGGACTCATCAAGTATTCCTGTCAAGTGTTAGTTATGTGAAATAAATAAAACTTGACACAAAATAATTCTAACCTGGACTCGACCCAATTTGAATGGACAAGTCTTGGCCATGTTGTATCGAGTAGGCCTGATAGAGTGATTGGCGGGTCATGATCCGACCCAGGAAGGCGACGCGACATGAAATCCCACCTAAATTGCAGTAGACGTGCCCCATTATTCGGCACGTTTTTCAAACGACGGCATTAACCATCATTACTGCCTTAAAACTAGCTGAAACGGCAGAATAGTGGGGTGCTATTACTCCTTTTTTATACTAAAAGAAGGAGGGTGGAAAGTAACACTCTTCATTTCCATATTTAAAAACTTCAAAAAGGCTTTTACACTGCCCGGTGTCTGTACTAATTCCGGCATCGTTCGAAGAAGTGGTGAGGTTTTATCGTTGAACCACTTCCCAAAGAAATATTTAATAACCTACTTAAAGCTAGTAGCTAGTGGTAAGTAGGGTCGTTCCACAGAGACGACTGTCAACCGTTCAAAACCTGATTAAAGTGCGGAGAAGAAAGAAAATGAGTTGAACAGATTATCACTTCGGAGAGTGATAATAGTCACTTGACAGATTGAAAAGGCAGAAGGGTCAATCACCTTCCTACCTTTATGATCCAGTTTTGATTCAATATTCATGAAGTGTATGATTAGTTGTTCGATCAGACACTTACATATCTTTATAATTCCTTCCAGACAGAATAAAGAGTCCTAGATTATTTAAATCACCTACCTCCCAGTCAGAGTAATTCATTAATCTAAACCATTGAGTTCTTAAGCCCTTTATGATCACCTATGCCATTCACCTAACTTCCGTTAATGTCTGGAACCGCAGGGTAGATTTCCTCCATTATCATAGACTAGATTAAGCAGTTATAAGGTTATGCTCCCCCTTCCAGATCTTCATAACCATGCAAGCACATTTAATTAAGTGGCCAAGTTAATTAAAAGGTTAATTAAATCAATTATCTAGGCACAACACCTCATCAAGGAAACTGAATCAAAACCTTCACATAAAGATAGTAGGGATTGAACCTTTAACTGAGTTAGCTACTCATGTTTATTGAGTTAAACATGAGAGCAGCAGAGTACAAAAGATAAGACATGAATCTAGATCAAATGGTTAGAGGAAAGAAAGGGAAGATGGTAGCAGGGACAGTTTCTCTCTGCTCACTATGGCGAGTGGCGTTCGCCACTTGACAAAGTGACAGTCTGCCTCCTTGTTCCTGCTACTACCCTGTTTCTAACCTACTAATTAACTACCTAACTACTGTCTTTGTAACTAAATCTAACTACCCAATCTGTTGTTTTTTCTACTGCTATTGGCTGACTATTTATTGAGATTTGGAGAGGCTTGGATTGGTGGAGTTCCTTCCTTCTTTGCAATAAGGTAGAGGAGACAGCAAGTTGCAGCAGCCAAAGGCAATTGTTTATTCAGCAACTTGCCCAATTGGCAAGTTACTGCCTTCTCTGTTAGCTCCTTCCTTTTTCAGCCGCAATCATCCATTTTCTACTCATCATTGCTGCTTCTACGCTCATCCGCAATCTCTGTTCCAGTTTCAACCCTTGAATTCATAGCGTAGATCTGGATTTTATAAGTAGACAATTATGGCTAGAAACCCAGATTAGAAATCTGTTGATGATTTTGCTTCCACCATAGATTTCGATGAGAAGGTAAAATCTGTGAAGACTAAGTATGACTTGCCCCTAAACCTAGAAGCTAGAGCACCTTTAGGAACCGAGAGAGCCAATACTCCTGCAGAAGGGAAAATCACCATATATGACCGTTTAATGCATCTAGGGTTGAGATTTCCCTTTTTTCCATTTTTCGAGGAGATTGTGCAACACTATAAAATTCCCTTGGCACGATTCACCCCGAATTTGATCACCTACGTTCTTGGGTTTGCGAGAATATGTCAATGGGTGAAAGTGAAACCGTGTCTGTTTCTGTGGAGATATTTCTTTAAAGTATCCATGTCCTCAACATTGTTCCAAGATTGGTATATCGTGAAGAAGAACCCCAATTCGGGCACCAAGAAGATAGTAGAGGCGTACGGTGGTTCTCCCATATGGAAACCAAACTTTTGTATATAAAGGCGCCTGAAAAGTATTTTGTTTCCTGGAATCATCAAGATACCAATGGATTCGAGGCGATAAAGGATGATTGAACAGATGAAGATAAAGAAAAGGTCAAGGATTTCATCGAGGACTTAAAGAAATTCGAGAAGTACTGCAAAATAGTTAAATGGGACGTTGTGCAGCATTTTGTTCCTGTTTTTCCCATCGAGGAGAAGGAAGTTAATAAGACTCTTGATACCCCACTCGAGGAGAAAAAAGGTACTAATCTCCTTATTATCTCTTTATTTTTAGGTCATGTCGCCGAGAAATGCTGGTTCTGGACTATATGGTGACTCCGACCCCTTTAGTGTTGTAAACTCAGATAAAGAGATGTCCACGACGAAAGCAGTGGGTGTTCGGAAGAAGAAGAAGAAGAGAGTTTTCTGAAAGATTTAGAGAAGGAACCCAAAAAGAGATCAAAGACTGACATCCCTGTAACCGAGTCAGCAATGCAAGGGGAGAAGATTGTTCCCCCGGTGATCGAGAAGGTCAACGTGGCAGAGGAGTCTGGGCCAAGCAATAAACCATCCGCCATGGATAAAGGCAAAGGTCCGCTTGAAGGGGAGGCGACCATTCTGCCTTCCCATCAGTTTGGGGGGGACCGATCATGGCTGTTCAGACATTTGGAGAACTACCAACAATCGACTGTCCCTTGTTGGAAGAATTCGTTGCACAACTGACAGAGACCAACAACGTGAGGTTGGTAAGTGTGCTTGTGTTAACCAACAATTATTCTCGTAAACCTTTGGTTGTCAACACTTGTATTAACCAATAATTTTTGCAGATGAGCGTTGCCTCAATGGCTTACTTGATGCGTTCGAGAGACTTGAGGCAGGAACTGTTCCAGGCACGAGCTGAAAGAGACCAAGCGCCGATCGAGAAGGTTACTCTCGAGAAGAAGGCCCAGCAAGTGGAGGCCAAGGAGCAAGAAATAGCCTCTGTGTAGGCTAAGTACAATGAACTGGACGAGAAGCTCAGGACTATGGTAATCTGCACATCTCGAAGGAGGACCTCCATAAGTGGTGTGCCCCTTTCTGGTTTAGGATGTTGTTTACTGGTAGAGTGGTAGTGGCTATCGAGGAAGTTAACATGGCTGCCATGCAGTACGGAGGCCATGGAGTTGTCGTCGCAGGTCTTAAGGCTCAAGGAGAACAAACCCATCAAGGCCAAGTGGTTCAAGCAATTCTTGAGGGAAAATCCAAAGAAGACAATGCACGAGGCGTTGGTAAAGGTTCTTTGCAAGCTTGGCGTTGAGCAGCTGCCTCTGTGGGAGGCCTTGTGTGGGTATCTTGCTAAGATGAGCACTCCTGAAGACATCACTACATTTCTTGGTAATCCTCGTACAGTTTTATCCAAGGGGCCTAGAAAACAGCAGCCAATTCCTGACGTGCCGGATGAGTATATTGGCATCGAGCTCAAGGATGACGATGATAAGGCCTCGGAGGAAGGGGAGACAGGCAACGTTGGAGCTAAGGACAAAGATCCCCCAGCCAAGAGGAATGTTGGAGGAGCCACAGGGAGCACTCATCAATCTCATGAAGCTGTATGATTTTTTGCCTTGTAATAGTTCTTAGGAATCGGTTTAAGCAATGGTTTCTTGTAAACAATTCCTATGACTTTATGGATGAATGTATTGTTTGTCTTCATAATCTGATTTTGGTCTTGCATTTTCCCAAGGTGCAGGATAGCCGGTCTGCCCATCGAATCCATCTTATGAATTTGTCAGAGGAACAATCCAAGGAATATCTTTTATATTCGATGATTAGCAACATCATGAGGAGGCGAGGTGACATTCACAGTATTAAAACAGTGATGAGCCTGGAGGAAGACATCCTTGATGCCATTCGAGCCCACAATGTGAGGGTTACTCAACACTTGATTGATGAGATCAAAGGGCTTCGTGAGAAGATGCAGCGGCGCGACTATCAAAAAGACCAGGACTAGCACGACTCCTTGATTTTTGAGAATGAAATACATGATGAATTAGTTGCTTCACAAAAACAGAACACCCAATTGAGACCGAACCAGAAGATAACAGTATCCCTGTGGTTTCTCGAGAAGCACCACGTTCTCGCTCGAGTACAACACATGATTGCAGTGAGGACTCGTCGATTCATAGCAGTCATGGACATACTAAAGGAGAGAAGTCATGACATCGAGCTTGTTACTGATTATTGCAGTATTCTTCAGAACAAACTCACGAATTACAAGACTGACTTTCCCAGTTTCGAGAAGCCTGAAGAATATGTAGATCCGAGAACTAGGAGTTCCCGAGAAGAGTTGCTTCTAAGGATGGTTGAATAGAATGATGAGATTGTTGACTTGAAAGACAAGCTTAACCAGTGTTTTAATCTCCTTAGCCAGCATGGGTTTAAGGGCATCATTCATCCTTCCCCTGATAATCCGAGAAGGGTGGTCCTTGTAATAGTGTAGAGAAACAGTTGTGTTCTCCATATCCTCGCACTATGTGTAGAGGTAATTAATGTATGGGATACTCGAGTAATTTTATTTATATAGTGCTTTTTATTTGGCCTAGAGTACACGGCTCTCTCTTAAGGGAACCAGGTACGGGTTCCTTGATATTATCATACCACGATCTACGGTTAGTACGAGGAGAATTCCTCGGTGTTTAATGTCCGAATATTGAATACACGGCTCAAATCGAAGATGGCCCTGAAGAGGGTATCCATCTCGTAGACTAGTCATTATATAGTGGCGACGCAAGGGAAATATGAGAAAAAATATGCAATGCCTTTTATTGAATAATCACCCGGGGACCCGAGTTAGCATTACATATAAAAACAACAAATCACACAGAGCAATTAAATTAGCAAGTAGCATATAGAAATTTAAACATAGGACCTGTGGAGGTTCTGGACGTTCCACCATCGAGGAAGAATGGTTCCCATGTCGTCTGTTGTTTGCAGGCGATAACTGCCAGAAGGGGAAGCTTGGATGATTCGATAGGGTGCTTCCCAATTCACTGATAACTTTCCAGGAGTCTCGGCTTGACTAGCTTCATTCTTCCTAAGTACCAGATCTCCGACTGCGAAATCAGTGCTTTTGACTCGCTTATTGTAGTGCTTTCTGAGGATCTCTTTGTACTTAGCTTCTCAGACTTTAACGGCATCTCGCCGTTCCTCGAGCAGGTCAAGGTTAGTCAGGACTGGCGACAAAATTGATGGTTCGAGGACTGGCGAGGCTAATCTCGACTGGAAGTACAGGGTCCATACCGTAGACTAAACTGTAAGGAGTTTCGTCTGTCGAGGAATGAGCTGTAGTGTGATAGGCCCATAGGATATGTGATAGTTCGTCGACCCATGCCCCCTTGGCATTTTGCAACCTGGTCTTGATTCCATGCAAGATAGTTCTGTTGATGGATATAGCTTGGCCGTTCGCGTATAGATGAGCAACAACAGAAAATCGGTGCTGGATTTGCATTTCAGCACACCACGATTTGAAAGGATCACTCTCGAACTGGTCTGACACGATTATCTTGGGCACTCCAAAGCGGCAAATCACGTTTTGTCAGAAAAAATTCAACACCTTACTTCGAGATATCGAGCCAACAGTTTCGCTTCTACCCACTTAGTAAAATAATATACTGTCACGATAACCCATCGTAGCCCTCATGCCCCTTTTGGAAAAGGGTCAATGATGTCAGTGCCCCATTAGTAGAAGGGCCAAGGGCTTTGGATAGTTACAATCTCATGTTGTGGCTGTCGAGTGATGGGAGAGAATCGCTGACATCTATCGCAGTTTTGCACAAATTGATAGGCGTCCTTGAAAACTGTAGGCCAAAAGTAACCTGCTCGAAGGACCTTTTTGGCCAATCCTCGTGCTCCCATGTGAGCACCACATGATCCTTCATGAATTTCTTCAAGGACGTAGGCCGCCTGTCTCGGACCGATGCAGCGCAACATTAATAGTAAATACCCATGTTTGTAGAGGATTCCGTCCTTCAAGGTGTACTTGACCGCTTTTTACTTGAATGCTCGAGCTTCAAACTTATTGCTAGGGAGAGTCCTGATCGAGAAACTAGATAAATGGTGTCATCCATGTATCTCTATGTTGCACTGTTTTCTATCAAAGTTTAGTTATTTCTTTGAGTAACTAGATGGTTCTTAGAGAGGGGGGAAAGTCCAGAGATAATGCGAGTAACATTTATTACTGCTTATTGCCCACACATAATCTTTTTTGGGCCACAAGTTGTGTTCTTTGTTCCCTTCTTCTTTATCACCATCGCAGATTTCATTTCGTTGGATCTGAGTGCCGAAGTATTGCCATGGAAGGTTGTATCGCTAATATAATCTATTCTCCTAACCTTTTTAGCATAAGTGACAAAGCTTGTAACTTTTTGCACAGATGGAATCCCATACTTGAACTTGCTAACCTGAGGCTAACCAGCTGAGATAAACTGAAGGGTAACTTTTATCGTATCACAGTAAGAAACCAACATTATTCAGCTGTTCAAATAGCAAACAGATGACGTACATTAGAATGGAGCTGCCTCGAGGGAGCCTTTATCTGTCTAATCTTAATACCATATTGGCAACGGGAAGAATAGCCAACACAGCAACAATTCAACTTTCGTAACAACATCCTTGCCGTTTGGCTTTAAGTAACATTACAATATCTTGGCTGTACGTTACAACAATCAATAAATTAAACTGCATGATTAATAAAAACAAGTGTGTTATGATATTGATCCAATGCAATTAAAACAGAAAAAGAAATCTAAATTTAGGATTTAAGCTCAAGCCCGAAGTATGATCAAGGTGAAAGTTCCAAAGGAGAGAACCAACATCAAAACTTCGTGCACCGGAATTGATCCAGTTACTGGGATTGTAGTCCAAATCTTCAAAAACAATCATTAGTTTTCCACAATCTGACACATTCCCCTTGTTTGATACCCAACTGTGAAAACCCTCTCGGACCACTCATTCCCCGCGTAAGAACCTCAATTCGATCAACTGGTCACCCCTTAATGTCAACCACCACCGTTGCATTAGCATGTGATGCATTACTGTTATAAAAAAAAAATGAGAATCATCCTTATTCACATTTAGGTGATATATCAAAGGAGTTAAGGTGTCTAATCGGAAAAAAAAAATTACACGAAACCGAAATTAAAATAGGTCACGACTTTATGATGCAAATAACAACAATACTTCCACCAGGAAATTACGAAATTAAAAGGGGAAAAAAAGGTGAAGAGAGCATACAGCTGCTTTGAAGAGCTCGTCAGACTGCGATACAGAATTGGAAGCCGTGACAAAGGAAACATGGGAAGGGAGCAAAACGGCTGTCGATTCCACGACAAGGATGACGGATCGAACTTTACAAAACCTAAGCAAGGCATTTCAAGTGAGTTGCTTGGTACTTCTGTCAAGCAACTGGCAAAAGGAAGAAGACCAAAATCGGATGCTCCACAAAATTTGCAGAAGAGGAGCTGAGTTTGCTTCCATTTTTGAAGTTGAATTTGTTCTCTTAAAAGAAAGGCCAGAGGGAAGAGGGCGTGCAAGAGGAGAATTTTCTCCCAAATAATTGATGCAAAGTTTCTAAACATATTTGTACAACACATAGGTTCAGGAGCCAGGTAACACATTACCCAGTGGAGATTCACTTACACAAAAGCATATTCCTTTGGCCATTATTTAGCTAGAAGTCAAGCAATATTTACAATACAAGAAAGCTAAAATAGTGGAAGAACCTGCTGCGAGGGGTTATGCTCAGCATAATGGTTTCCACATATGCAGCGTCAGTCGTTGCATATACATTGGGATACCCGGTGCCTTGAAAGAAAGTTACAAAACATAGTCAGAGAATGTATGGAAAAAATCATGGTCCAGTTAATTGAGAAAACAATAGGTGAATGTGGTTTTAAAATTCTACATCTTAATTTACGAAAAATGACACAAATATGCTCCCAAATTGGTAGTGTAAGCAGGACTATGGCTAGGTTTTCGGAGGTAGAAAGAAATATGTTTATCGCATTTGGCAAATGCGAAAAAACCAACTTCCGCGTTCAGCAAATGCGAAAATGTAGTGGATTAATTACAATGCATTAAAGACGTTGGATTAAAACTGGATAATTATAATTATTTTAAATGTTCGCATTTGGGGTATGCGAAAATTAACTTTTCGCATATGCCATATGCGAATGTATTAAATTTGTATTTAAAAATTGTTTCCTAACTTTAAATTGGTATAAAATGAAATGTTGTAAATCAAATATTTTGGTTGATGAAATGTTGTAATATTTCAACAAAAAAAATACTATTTTAATTTAAAATTAAATTTTCTAAATTTAAAGTATTCATTTGATTTAAGTAAATTTATGTTAGTTCTAAATAGAATTGCAATCCTAAAAATTATATTTGGTGAACAGAAATCGTATAATGCATTTATAATAAAATTTGAATAAGAAGTAAATTAAAATTTCGGTGAAAAATTAGAATATAATCTTGCGTTTTGTAACCAAGTTTGCTTTTAAAAAAATTGACTTTTATTTGATTTCAATTTAAAAACTTACCATCATTAAAAATATAATGTCAAAAAATCAAGTTTATTAATTTTAGGATAATAATATTTTTTACATAATAAAACTTAGAATCAATTCATTTAAAGTAAGGAAAAAAAACTAAAACTTTTAGAATCTGACATAATCAGTCCTGCTAAACTTGATAAAACCACACTTCCTTCTAACAATGATCTTTTGGCGACCTGGAAACTTGAATTTGGCACGACGAAAAAGATAGTATTGTATAAAAGTAAGAGTTAAAAAAATTATACATAATATTGTCTTTTTGAGAAATTTTCTTCTTTAATGTTTGCCTTTTAAATTTTTTTTTTATCTTAAAGATTAAATAAAACTGAAATAAATTGTTAATGAAAAGAAATGAAAGGTATTGCTTAAAACTAATAACAAAAGTCATAAAATAGCATAAAATAAAAGTACAATTCAATCTAATTTTTCTACATGCGCTTTTTCTCCTGAGAATCTGTCATGCAGCACTTTTCTTCTTTTTTATGTTCCGCTGTCCCTTACCCAAAGCAATCGGTGTAAAAGGCATGGTACCATCACTGGGGCCCTGTCCCTGATCAGCGCCCTCATCATGATCATGAGAGGAATGCTCAGCATCATCATCAGCATCATCATCATGCTCCTGATCCCCAATATCCTCATGATCTTGATTATCTTCTTGATCATTATGGATATCGTCACCACCTAGATGCTGACTATGATGACCACCCTCGTAACTAGTCTCAAAGAAACCCCCAGCATTAGGATCTAGATTAATAAAATCTGAATCAAAATGCATTTGCTCAAAAGGAGGAGAGGGATGGTGGTGTGGCGATGCTGGATGGTAAGGAGACACATGCGGGGTAGAAGATTGCCCGCCGGTATCCTGGGTGGCCACAGGTTTTCTCATTCTCCCACTCTCTAACTGGAAGCCGCCTCGGTCAGTCCTGGGAGGCCTAGGTGGGATATACTCCTGGGTTGGGTCAGCTGGAATAAAATCTTGGCTTGGGTTCTCACTATCAGCCCAAACAGATGTCTTGTGTGACGATCATTACTCTTGTGTCAAATCGTGCAGCTGTAGGAAGGCATTGTGATTCCAAGAATCAGCTGGATTACGTTGTAGCCCATCTAGAGTAATATGCCGCATGTTTTGCACTAAATTGGCCTGAAAATTATGAAAGGAAATAAGTATATATGGTAAATTAAAAATATATAATAAATATATTTTATAAATGAACATATATATGGTAAATTAATTATAGGAAATAACATTTTAGAAAGTTATATAATACAAAATCATATTAATATGGGTGTGATTAAAGAAATAGTAGAACTGTAACTTACCATTATATGTAGTGACTCAGCAGATCACTGAAAACCCTGGGGCTGACGATAGTCTGATGGATTGGTGACCAAAGTGACAGTGTGATTTTGATACCACACTAGATATTCCGGTGCTGCCTGGGGTTCAAGAGTCATATCCGTCTGAAGACCTGCAAGGGTGCTGTGTCGATTCTCCCACCTCTGTAAGACGTCATCTCGACATTTCTTACCACGCGTCTCCTTATGCAACTTTTCTATTTCTTTTTTCTCCATGATGAAAGTGTTGTCAGGCACCCGCTGCAAGAAGCCAAACTGGCGCAACACCCTGCCTGGGATGTGTGGCTCTCGGATACCAAAATAAAGCAACCAAGTCTGGGACATCCATATGGCAGAGCCGACAGAGCAAGATGGATCAATGTCTGCTAGAATAGCAGGAGAATACGGCATCTAAACAAACTTTAGAGAGACAGATAATACAAAAAATTTATGTGAATATATAAGAAAAAAAATTGATTTATACGTTATGATGGTTCAAATAAAAAATACTTACATTATGTTCTTGCAAAACCGCAAGCTGGTCTTGATAGGCGGTTAGATTAAATCGTGTGATGTCTCCCACTTTTCTAGGACGGTTCCACCTACAAAAAATATAGTTTTGATTGAAAAAACGGAAAAAAATTATCAAAAAATATAACTAATTAAGATAATTATTGAATAGTTGAAAATTAATTACCTCCTGCCCAAGGGACACCCCTGAAGATCTGGTACGGGCCCACGTAACTCCGGACGGAAAGTCAATATCCGCTCCCAAGCCCATAACTAATTTGCAATAAAATAATACGTGAAATTAAAAATACAAATACAATAATTAAAAAACTAAAAATAACATACAATTATAAATATTAGGATTCTAACAAAAAATTACAAATAAGGAAAATAAAAATAAATCGAAAAAAATTAAAATAAAATGAATAAAAACTAACAATCAAATACAAATACAAGGGCGGTTTGAAATTACCTGTAAGAGTAGTAAGCAGCCACAAATACCCTGTCCAGACAATGTGATCACTGAGGAAGTGCATAGATTTCGGTACAACCACGCCAGTGTAGCACTACCCCAACTAAACTCCCGAAATGTATTTGGGTCCTCCAAATACCCCACCAGCCCAGGGAAAAGCTGTTTCGCTGCTATCAGAAACAATAACCCTCCTAAAATCCATCCGACAAAACAACGTGCCCGCTGAAGGTACATATCCTCCGTAGCATCTCCGGTAGCAGATTAGTCATAATGTGTCTCTTTATATACGTGATGTTTACTACCTTATCCTTCGTGGCCTTAGGACGCTGTCGGAATCCAAACAGACTCTCTAAATAATCGGCCTACTCCACATCCTGTGGAGGTACTGTCCCCTGAACCACTGCATGGCCATCAACCCGCAGACCCAGAAGGACCTCGACATCCTGTAGAGTAATAGTTGCCTCTCCAATAGGCAAGTGAAATGAATGGGTCTCAGGCCGCCATCGCTCAACTAAGGCTGTAATGAGGGCCCAATCTAACTTAATAGAACCAATTCAAAAAAGAGGCCCTAGACCAAACTTTGCTATTTGGGCATGTATCTGTGGGGCAGCCTTGTCTAGTTCAGGCCATAGGTCAGTATCCACTCGGTATGCGGAAAGTTCTTTCAAATAAGCCTTATTACCCCTAAATGTATGGAATGACCGATGATCATCATGAAGGACCAATAAACTCTTATCTATAGGACCCTGCTGGAGGTCATATTGTCTAGACTGCAAAGACGATGATGATCCCGTCTCCATACCCCAAATAAAAATAATACAAACAAATACAAATACACTAAATAAAAATAATACAAAATAATACAAATACCCTAAATAAATATAATACAAACTAATACAAATACACTAAATAAATATAATCAAACAAATACAAATACACTAAATAAAAATAATACAAAAAAATACAAACAAATACAAATACACTAAATAAATATAATACAAAATAATACAAATACCCTAAATAAATATAATACAAACTAATACAAATACACTAAATAAATATAATACAAACAAATACAAATACACTAAATAAAAATAATACAAAATAATACAAAAGAATACAAATACCCTAAATAAATATAATACAAACTAATACAAATACACTAAATAAAAATAATACAAAATAATACAAATACAAATACATTAAATAAAAATAAAAAACAAAAAAAACAATTCGAAAGATGACGCCGGCCGACAACAACGTCGGCCGACAACAACAACAACAGCGTAACAACGCCGGCACCGACGACAACAACAACAACAACAAAAACAACAACGCCGGCGACAACAACTCCAGTCGATCTAAATTCGCCGGCCGTAAATGCAAAGAAATCAATGGAATAAATAAACTAGAACAAAAACGAAATAACACGACATAAATCTGAAAATAACCAAAGCATTATGAAGTACAAAACACTTACCTACCTTTTGTGGAGGAGGAGAAGCCGGGAACAATGGCTGAAAAACGGGGAGAACGCTGGGGAGAGAGGAGGCGCCGGCTTCAATGGTGAAAACCGGGGAAAAACCGACGGGGAGAGAAGTGGTATTTGTCAATTTCATCTATGTTTTCCTGAAACAACTTGTTAGTCTTATACAATGTGGCAAGAATCAAAGCAGTGATAGGGAGCATCCGGCAACCTTTTAAGACATTATTTCTCCCCAACGATATCCCCCGTCCCAATAACGGGTACACTTCTCAAGGCCAATTTGCTGAAGATATATGGCTGCATCTCTATTTTTACTTTCTAAATTCATCCATTCTTTTTCAAACTTCCCTTTTTACAACATTGAACAAGCCCTTTGACAAGGTCTTTTGAGTTTCTGCCCAGGAAAATTGCCAGCTAAATTTGCTTTGATGTGCTGCAGACAATAACGGTGCACTCCCATCCCTGGAAATTTATCAAGCATAACATCCATAGCAGCAAGAATACCTATATGGCGATCAGAGATAATGTAGTCTCCTTGTCAAGTAGAACAAATTTTTTCAGGTATTTAAGGAACCATTTCCAGCTGTGCAATGTCTCTTTATCCACGAGAGCAAATGCGATGGGAACAATTGTGTTATTCGAGCACTTCACACATGCCATGATCAATGTTGCTTTGTATGAACCTCGGAGGTGGATGGCGTCGACGGTTATGACTGGCCAAGCAGCTCTAAATAAATGTATAGCTGGCCCAAATGCCCAAAAAATGTACCTGCACACCTTCTTCTTCCGATTCTTGGTATCTATAGTGAACTTAAACTGCATACGGGTATCTGGGTTCGCTTTGAGCAATGCTTCCCGAAAACTGGGCAGTTGTTAAAAGTTGTTTTCCCATGTGCCATACAGACTCTCAAGTGCTTTTCTTCGACCATGCCATGCCTTTTTGTAATTGGGGGTGACCCTATATCTCTGATTTACTTCGACTTGGATCTGCACGACTGAATAACCTGGATCTTTTCGGACATTGGCTGTGATCAATTGAGCAATCATTGTGGACGTCAAGTTACGACCTTCGTTTCTTGTGGTTGCACCAAGACAGTTGTGGCTCTCGATCTATACCACCATTCTCCAAGTATTTGTGTCTTTTTGCAGGGTAGCTCGACATTTCCACAAGCAAGTAGTGCCGTGGAGAAGTTCTTCTGGGTACTTCGGCCCTTTAGTCTCGCATTCAGTGGCCCACATATAGGGACGGCTATATTTTACCCGACATGCCCGACCCTGTCGCAATGTCCATTCCCCCACAGCTGTTTGTACCTCTTTCTTGTTAGCAAAATGTACACCATATCTAACCGTCTGCCAATTACCGTCCCACATTGTGATCCCATCAGAATCCTCATCCAGTTCAGACTTGTCCATGTCACTGATGTCGTCAAAAATAGAAATTACTACTGAAGATGCGCCATGGTCACTGTAATCATCATCAAACTCATCGGACGGCACATACTCCTCGTCACTGTTCCCATGTACGTCATCTTCTGTGTCATCGTCATCTTCATTGGTACCACCAACACCACTACTCCCTGCACCATCATACTGACCACCACTAGTTCCTTCCCCAACATCTTGAACAGGTTCATCTGCAACCTCTACGTACAATGCTGGACGCAAATGGGCACCTCGGTAAATCCATAACATTGACTCGTCGTCTCTTATGGGCGCTTGCCCCCTTCTGCCGTACTCATCTGTGCAGACTAAAACATATTGCAGAGGAAGTATTTGTTGGTTCTCAGATTCTAACACTGTGTACATAATTATCAAGTTCGAGAAACTCCACACTCGATCGATCGAACTGTTGCATCGGGCGTAAATAACTTCTCCCCATATCCCCAACATGATCGATCACTAGACCAGAATATATTCAGATCGAAGGGACCCGGAAAAGACATATTAAGGGCCTGCACATTTAATTTTTATTCAATTAAACATACAAATACATCAATTCATGCTTGTTATAACAATATTCTACCTCACTAGCAGTAATTTACTCCAAAAACTAACAATAAGTCCTATCTTTAGTGAAAAATCTCTAACATAATTTAATAATTCAAAAAATATAATTCGACATCTATATAACAAAGTTTTCAATTAAAAGAATAACAAATTTTGATCAAACTAGCAAATTTAGATTTACACAATGTATTTGATATATTAAAACTAAATTTATTCAACAATACATGAATTTAGCACTCAACGCTAGTGATAAAATATAAAATTAACAGAATCAAAAAAAATAAAACAGGGTCAAATCAATACAAATAATTGGGTCAGAATATAAAATTCACAAAATTGAGGTATAAAGACCAAAATTCGAGATCAACCGGGTTATTCTCTAAATTAATAAAATAACTCATAATATTCAACAAAATTCAACAATTCACATCATAAAAATAATTTTTATTCTTCATTCTACATCAAATATATATTTATTGAAGCAAATTTTCTAAAACCAATTCTCAATAACTACCGAAATTATTAAATTTAGTAATTTCGTACACCACAACAACATTAATAGCCCCAAATGACTATAGAATGTATAAATTTTACAAATTTCATAGAGAAAAAAAACTTACCTAAATGGGTTGCCTCTGTCTTGCTCCCGTTCAGTCCAACCATCCAACCTTCAATATGAAAAATGCCTCTTTCTTGCTCCGCCTCTTCCACCGGAATGAAAATTTCAACTGAATGCAAGAAGAATTGATGGTTTTTAGTTCTGCCGAATTGGAGGTGATGAGTTTTAAATTATGAGTCTAGCCATCACATTCGCATTCGCCAAATGCGAACATTTATCCAAATTGTCAGCAATTGCCACGTGTCGATAAGCTATTGATCAATCAGATTTTAATAGGATAAAAAGATAATTTCGTTTTTTTTTTACCTATATTTTTTTGTTCGCATTCGTTGAATGCGAAAATCTTATGATGGCCCACACTTTTCTCTTTCCTTTCTGTCTCCGCTTTAATTTATTCAGATTAATATGTTCGCATTTGGCAATTGCGAAATTTGTGTGATGGCCCACTTTGAGTTATCTCATTTGTTGATATTATTTGTTTAAGTTGAACTAATTAATTACGTAAAGATGTTTGCATATCACAAATGCGAATACCAGTTTCTTCGCATATCACAAATGCGAGAAACATATAAATTTTTACCCCTCCAACCCTAAGAACACTTTTTTCTACTAACTAAAATTTGGGTACACTAAACTCACGGACCCATTTAATTTACAAATACCTGGAGGAGCAGGAACAACAGTAACAGCAGCTGCCCTTGTTGTCTTCTCTGCATCAGCAAGCTCAGTGCATAATTTCTCCATTTCGCGGGCCATAGATACAATATTCTTATGTAGTACTTCTCTCTGTTCAAGGTTGCTGGCATGCATCTTCTTCTCATACTCAATCCTAGGTCTTTTCATGTAATCAAACCAGAGGGTGTAAGTTGAAGGTAGAAAGGTAATGTTACCCCAAAATAATATAAACTCAGAAAAGAGCTGAATATGTAAGAAACTTTGAACATCTCATTTTAGCTCTACCAGTTGTCAATGCCTATTCCAGCTACAAACTTGTCAGTTTTAGTAAATTTTCAAACTCAAATGATGCTAAGGGCCATTTTTTAATTGTTACTAACAAGCTAAAACCATTCTACCTCTAAAGAAACTTTTAAAATTTGTATTGTTAACCAAACTTTGAATTAAATTATATAAAGTATCTTTATCTACGCGGCATTCAACACATATTGAGATTGCCACTAAAGATGAACGGCATAAGGAGTAATGTACCTTCCTCTCTTAAAATCGACGGATACCTCAACACTAGTGCTTCTTATACTATCACGAAGGCATTGTTTGGTGCCCTCCCCATGATTTGCATGAATCAGACCAAGAGCATATAAAGCAGCTCCTTTAGAATATGGACTGCCACCACCACCAGCCCCACTCTGAGGCAAGTACGGAGCCATCAACGATCTTCCTTGCTGTAGGTGACCCTTTTGAATAACCCCAGCCCTGCTTTTGCACTGAATTTAGCCCAATTTGTGGCTTTGCTAAGCCAGTCCTACCAAAAAGAAACAACAAATCAAAAAGAAATGCTTTTACCAAACTGAAAACTTCTTCATATTAGCCAAGCACTTTGTCGACATAAGAATAAAGTTCAGTCCATGCATTTAAAGAAGATTTTCCCTGAGAGCCAGAGAGCCAAAAGCACTGTTTTCTGTAAGAATTATATTTCTGTGTATGTTACCGGTTGTACATTGAGATATATATACAAGGATACATAAAACCTTAGGTGACTATTCCGGAAACCCTAATTTGGTTTCCTTAATTACATACTCTATCATCCCCCCGCAATCGTAGGAGGATGAGAAATCATGCCTAGATTGGTTCTAAACAAATAGAATTTATCTTTAGCTAATGACTTGGTGAAGACATCTGCAAGTTGAGATTGTGTGGGGATATGACGAACAACAAGAAGACCAGCAACAACTCTTTCACGAACAAAATAGATATCTAGCTCAATATGCTTTGTTCTGCCATGATTAACAGGATTGGGGGCAAGGTAGGTAGCAGAAATATTATCACACAGAATAATTGAAGATCTGGGAAGCTTGATGTGAAGTTTAGATAAAAGATTTTCTAACCAAACAACTTCAGATAAGGTAGTGGCAACGGCGCGGTACTCAGATTCAGCAAAAGATCGTGAAACAGTAGATTGCTTTTTGGAAGACCACGAGACCAACGATGAACCTAAAAAGACACAAAACCCAGTGGTAGAATGTCTAGTTGTCGGACACCTAACCCAATCAGCATCCGAATAAGCCACAAGACGATCAAGAGAACCAACACGGATATGAATATCATAGTGAAGGGTACCCTTAATATACCGTAGAATGGGTTTAACAGCTTGATAATGTTGCTCCCGAGGATCATGCATATGCTGACAAACAAGATTTACAGCATACTGAATGTCCGGTCTAGTGAAAGTAAGGTATTGGAGGGCACCCACCAAACTTCGGTAGAGAGTCAGATTATGAAATGGTGGTGACTCATCAACAGAGAACTGAAAAACCGGAGCAAGTGGAGTGGCAACATGATTAGCTTCATTACGAGAAAGTAATTCCTCAGAATACTTGCGTTGATGCAAAAACCAACCATTTGACTGGGGAGAAATCGAGACACCCAAGAAGTAACTTATAGGGCCAAGATCAGTCATGGCAAAAGCACCCTTCAGAGACTGAATAAGTCTGGTGAGAAGACGATCACTAGAGGCTGTTAAGAGACTATCATCAATACTCAAGACAGTCCGAATTGTCACTGGTTTAACCACAGGACTGAACGTTTGATCATAATCAAGCCCAGGTTTTTGATTATAACCCTGAGCAACCAAACGTGCTTTACAACGATCAAGGGATCCGTCGGATTTGAGTTTCACACGAAAGATCCATTTAGAACCAATGACATTCGGAGAAACAGGTAGTGGGACTAAATCCCATGTATGATTAGACAGAAGGGCGTTGTATTATCACTCATAGCGGCATGCCATTCAGGGTGTTTATTTGTTTCAGTGAAAGATTTTGGTTCTATGGGAAGAGAAGGAGAATTGGTAGTGGCAGTGAGGGAGAAAATCTGTTTGGATTTTCGTGTGCCATCTCGAGTGCGGGTGACCGTAGGATGTGAGGGAGCAATGGAGGATATAGGATCTGAAGGTTGAGTAGGAACGGAAACTTGGGTGGCAGAGATAGAATCTGAAACATGAGTTTTGCTGGGAGAGGAGATAATCGGAGTTGGAAGGCATTTGGGAATGAGAAAGGAAAGATGTTTAAATGAGGGGGCCGAGGTAGGAAGGGGCTGAATCGAAGAGGATAGAATAGGAAAAGGAAACGAAGTTTCATAAAAAATGACATGACCAGAAATGTAGACTTTTCGACAGACTGGATCAAAACAACGATATGATTCTGGATAACCAAGAAACACACAAGGAACTGAACGAGGACTAAGTTTATGAGATACTAAATGAGAGAGATTTGGAAAACAAGAGCAACCAAAAACCCTAAGCACCCCATAATTAGGTGGATGACCAAAGAGAAGTGAGAAAGGGACAGCTCCGAACTTAGATGTAGTAGGCAGCCGGTTTAAGAGATAAACACAAGTGGTTAATGCTTCGACCCAGAATTCATTTGGTAATTGGGCTTGATGAAGAAGAGTATCGACCATGTTAAGAATAGTTTTATTCATCCGTTCAGCATTCCCATTTTGTTGGGGAGTGTATGGACAAGAGACTCGCATTGCGAACCCCTTTGATTTAAGAAAGGTTTGAAGAGATTGAGAACGAACATATTCAGCAGCACCATCTGATTGAAGTATTTTAATAGAAGAATGGAATTGAGTTTGAACAAGATTATAAAATTCAACAAACTTTTGAGGAACTTCAGATTTATTTTTGAGAGGATACACCCATAGGTAATGAGTAAAATCATCTAGAAATAGAATAAAATATTTAAAACCACTAAAGAAAAGACAAGGAGAAGTCCAGACATCAGTATGAATAATATCAAATATAAGTGACAGACGACGAAGATTGAAAAGGAAGCTTATGATGCTTTCCAATTTGACATGCTTGACATAGGTAAAGCTTATTGGACGAAATCACCGAACCAGGAAGACTCTGACGGGACACTAAACTGGACAAGACAGAAGAGTGCGGGTGACCAAGACGTTGATGCCACACTTGGGAAGACACTGGAGCAGCAAACGCCGGACATGACAAGGAAGATGGTGCAAGAGACTGATGTAGCAAGGTAGAAGGAAAGGTATAAAGGGACCCAGTGCTATTGCAACGTAGACGAGGGATCCTCGTCCAGAGATCCTTCACAGAAAAACCAAAAGGATCAAATTCAATGAAACATTGATTTTCAGTAGCAAATTGACGAACAAAGATAAGATTTTTCGCAATAGAATGAACACAGTAAATGCGAGGAAATTTAAACGAAGAACAAGAAATAGTGCCAACAGATTTAATGGGCAACATATTACCATTACCAATCACAACCCTAATAGATTCATTATAAGGCTTTGAATTGGAGAGAATACCTTGAGTAAGAGTCATAGTATTACCACAAGCGGTATCCATATACCAGGATGAGTCCACGGATAGAGGAGAAGGAGGTCGATTATATTGATCGACAAAGTTAGCGGGTTGCCGAAATTGGAAGCATTCTCGAGCAGAGTGATTCGCTTGATTGCATAATTGACAGAGAATAGCAAGTTGTCCTGGCTGAAAAGAGTGAGCTGGACCAAGAAGTGAAGGAGCACGGTTTCTGGGAGAAAACATAGGAGGCTGAAAATTAGAGTAAGCAGGATAAAAAGAATTATACTAACCAGATTGATTTCGGCCACGTCCGCGACCGCCGCGCCCCTGAAAATCCTGGAACCTGCCTCGACCGCGACCATGATTGTTGGTGAAAGGTTGAGAGGCGGCTGAAGTAGGAAGGGATTCAGTTGAAGAAGCCACAACTAACGCTGGAGTTGCCGCGGGAGGAGTAGCAGGGATGTTATTCTGTAGTTGCACTTCGTGCAAGAAAAGCATGGAGCGAGCTTCAACAAATTTAGGCAATGGGACTTTGTGACTAATCGTGGTCGAGACAGATTGATATTTAGAAGGAAGACCAACAAGAATTTGAAGGACCAAGTCGGTTTCCGAGACTGGAGAACTAACCGCCGTTAAAGAATCGGCAAAAGATTTAAGTTTGGTGACATAATCATTAATGGATAAGTCACCCTTCTTTAAACTATGGAATTGGAGTTTCAATTGAAGAAGACGAGAGCCAAGTTGATCATGAAAAAGCTGTTGAATAGTTAACCATGCTTCTCGAGCAGTAAGATTAGAATTTGGTTTAACTATAGCTTGCAAGATTTCGGTTGAGACTGTGGCTTGAATCTAGGAGAGAGCGATGGAATCAATTTGAGTCCATGTTTGAAAAGTAGGATTTGGGACAGAAGCGGAAGAACCATCCGCAGCGGGAAGAGTCTATGGCGGACAGAGAGAAGTACCATTAATGTGATCCATGACACCATGGCCGCGAAAAACCGGAAGAAAGAGTTCCTTACAGAGCATATAGTTGGTGAAATCTAGGACATGAGTAACATAATTTTTGATGTTGGAGAGGCCAATGGCTGGATGAGACAGCGGAGAAGAGGTGTTGGAAGGAGGGGGGTTTGGCCGCTGGTTTTGGATGGCATGGACACCAGTGGTTGTGGATTCTTCAGACCGAGCCATAAAGGAGGACGCACAAATAGCAAGCGGCAGACGCAAAACAGAAAACTAGAAGCAAACGAGAAGTGGCTGGTGTTTTTTTACTTTTTTATTTTTGGTAATCTGGCCAACGAAGAGAGAGATTAGAGAAGTGGGTTTTGTTTGATATTGTTGACGGTGGCGGCGTCGACGGGAAAGGAGAAAGAAGAGCCGGCTAGCCAAGGGAGTACTAATCAGAATTTTCTTCTGTTGTTTTGTTTGTGCGTGGATGAGGCTGGTGGTGATGGATTGATGAGGGATGGTGAATTAACAGCAGCAGGAGCAAGAAGAATGCAGCAGCGGCTGTTATTTTGAGGGAGACTGAAAACGTTTCAGTCAACAAAAGGAAGTAGCGGCGGAAGAACTAGAAGAGAGAAGAGGCGGCTGTTTGAGGTGCCTGTTTTTGGGAAGACAGTAAATAGAGAAGAGAAGTTGGTGGCCCAGGAAAGAAGGTGTGATACCATGTAAGAATTATATTTCTGTGTATGTTACCGGTTGTACTTTGAGATATATATACAAAGATACATAAAACCCTAGGCGACTATTCCGGAAACCCTAATTTGGTTTCCTTAATTACATACTCTATCATTTTCATGTCCAATTCCACAAGTTGCAGATAGCAAAATGCTAAACACATGCATGTAAAAAATGCAAGTTAATCTTAACCTTTTTTTTCTAAGTTGTTCTTCGAGTAACAAAATTTAATTCTTCGGAAGTAAAGCTGAAAACTTAACCCACACGGCCAAAAGCATCAAAAGAACAGTGGTAGATGAGTAAAACAAAATGAGGTACTGTAGACGGATGCTTCAAAAAATCATGAATAAAATATACCTTTGGTAGTTGAATCAAAGCCGCTAAATCTTTCATAATAGAAATAGGCAAAACTTGGAATTCAGAGACATCCATCTCAGAAAACTTCCAAGTTCCAGGGCCTTGTAAGTCAGAATCTGTACAGCAAAGTGGAGATGAAACCCCAAAACTACAAACTCTAATGACATATACCCTTTTTGTGAACAGTTTCCACCTCAGAGACAATTTGTTAAGACCAGATTAATTCATAAAACACAAGAAAAAAATTACACCTTCTATTTACCATAATCCGTGGTAATGCTCTTCAGAATTTATTCATGCCTAACATGGTTCCAGACAATTATAAAGGAAGTGGCACTAAAGATCAGAAAAGTCTATGTAACAAAATGAATACTGAATGGGAGGACTGCTCCAAGCTCGAATCTCAAAATCAAATTCAAATGTAAAAAAGAACAAGAATTTCGGCAAAAAATAATCTGTAGGACGATGACAATTGGGGGTATGCAAGTGGGGGGAGCCAGGTGTTGTAGGCAATTGGGGGTATGAATGTCGAAGCGGAGGAAGCTACATCAAAACGACGTGCAGGTGTTGTATGCAATTGGGAGTCAAAACGACGTCGTTTTGATGCCCAAAGTATAATTTGGACGCTGTTTTAAACGACGGTGTTCTGGATTTTAAGGCTTTTATTTTGTTTTTAGGTGTGGTAATGTTGTGTTTATTTAATGACTATTTTACTCCTTTTTAAAGTTGCCCATTGACCAATTATATTATGTAATATAATATATTATAAAATAATATAATAGATGATTACTAATAAATGAATATAATAATATAATATATTTATTATATTTGTTCTACATGATATAATGGTAGAAAAATTTAATATCATGATAATAAAACAAAATGTATAAACATAGGATTACTAATAAATGTTAACGCTATGACCAAAAAAAAAATCCAAAATGAGAAAGAGAATAAAAATCTTTTCAAGAGAGAAACATTAGAAAAAAGCATATTGAGAAATTGAAAATATTTATATGGACATAAAAATTATATAGAGAATAAGAAAATATGAAACAAGAAACTGATATAATAGTGAAAAATGAAATAGTTATAATAATTTTTTTCAAGAAATGAAGCTTTGAAGAGAGGTCATCATTTTTTTTAAAAAAAAAAAAGGCGAAGACTATGCAACCAAGAAAAAAATGAAGTAAACACTATATTATAGGAAAAATATATGTACAAACTTCTAAAAAAAAACCTGCAAAAAGTATATAGAGAGATGGAAAATAAAAATAAGCTTTTGAAAACAATAATAAAAAAAATTATGTTAGAAGGAGATGTTAAAAGATATGACACGGGTAGAAATATTTAAAGAGATTATTATGAAAAAGTTCCCAGGATATAAAGCCATATAAGTTACATTGGACGATTGTGGCACTATGAGTTGCTGCAACATATTCTGCCTTTGCCGTTGACAATACTATCACTGGTTGTTTTTTCAAACTCTATGAAAAAATAGCAGAACCAATAAAGAAAGCATAACCAGAAGTACTTTTCTTCTCAACTGTATCACCAGCATAATCACTGTCAGTGTATCCAACTAACTCAACTGATTCGTTGTTTGAGTACAAGATACCATCTCCCTGTGTACCTTTAATATATCTCATAATTCTCTTTGCTGCTTGTAAATGAGATTGACGAGGATTTTCCATAAACCTACTGATCAAGCCAACACTGCAATTAATATCCGGTCTTGTGGAGGTTAAATATCTCAAACTTCCAACCAAACTCTTAAAGTAGGTTGGATCTATAAAATTTCTAGACTCATCTTTTGTCAACTTCAACCTCTCTTCTGCAGGAGTTAAAATGGCATTAGTTGCATCCATCTTAAACTTCTTCAAAACATCACCAGCATACTTTCTCTGAGAAATGAAGATACGGCACTCAAAGCTGTAACACTTTAATTCCAAGGAAATAGGATATAAGACCCAAATCTGTCATCTCAAACTGTGTAACCATAGCCTCCCTAAATTCTGTCATTATATTCTCATCATTTCATGTGAAAATTATATCATCAACATACAAACACATAATAGTTATGTCACCGGTTTTGAAGGACTTGACATAAAGAGTGTATTCATACGGATACCTTTTAAAACCACTATTAACAAAAAAAAAAAGGTGTCAATACATGTATACCATGCCTTTGGAGCTTGTTTCAAACTATACAATGCTCTTTTTAGTTTGTAAACCATTTCCTTCTGCCCTTTCTTGACATACCCAACAGATTGCTCTACATAAACTTCTTCTTCAAGCACACCATTCAGGAAAGCATATTTAACATGCATTTGATGAATTTTCCATTTATTTTGAGCAGCTAGAGAAATTATCAAATGATTTGTATTAAGTCTTGCAACCGGTGCAAATACTTCAAAGTAATCAATTTCAGGCTTATGCTTATATCCCTTCACCACCAATCTTGCTTTGTACCTATCAATCTCCCCAGTAGACTTATATTTTGTCTTGTACACCCACTTCACCTCAATGGGCTTCTTCCTGGTAGGAAGATCAACAAGTTCCCAGGTATTATTCTTCTCTATTACATGTATTTCTTCATCCATTGCTCTTACCCAATTTTCATTTCTTACAGCTTCAGTAAAGTCAATCAGATCACAATCTGCAATAATGCAAAATTGACAATATCTTCATCAGTCAATTCATCAACTTCACTTCCCACAACATAATCTTGCAATCGAGCTGGTAATCTTATTTGTCTCTGTGGACGTTCTCGAGACACTAGAGGACTCACACCAAATGTTGATTAGTTTCTTGGTGTTGATCATGCACATCTTCTTCATCAACATATGAGGACGGTGGTGGTTGTGGACTTCCTGACTCCTTCTCTAACCATTTCCAAGCTGCATGCTCATCAAAAGTGACGTCTCCACTAACAAAATACTTCTTAGTCTCCAAATTATAGAACTTATAGCCTTTAGTCTCAAAGCTATATCCCAAAAAATATGTTTTTCAGCCTTATCATCTAGTTTCTTCCTAATAGCATCAGACACATGAGCATAAGCTATGCAACAAAAGACTCTTAGATGAGAGACATTGGGTTTCTTTCCAGACCAAATCTCATATGGAGTGTTTCTTTGAATTTCTCTTGATGGGCACCTATTCAAAACATAAACTGCACATGCAACTGCTTCAGCCCAAAAATCTTTGAGCATATTTTTTGCTTTCATTATAGATCTCACCATAGTTCTATTCTTCCTTTCAGCAACACCATTCTGTTGAGGAGTATACCTTGCTTTCGTCAGTGCTTAATTCCATGTGTCACTAAGAAATCAGCACAGACTGTATACTCAGTGCCTCTATATGTTCTCAACATCTTAACGAAATGGTCACTCTATTTCTCAGCATAACTCTTAAAACTTTTGAACACATCACAAGCATCATACTTTTTCTACAAGAAATAAATCCATGTTTTCTGCCGAAATCATCAATGGAAGTAATAAAATATTTATTACCTCCAAACTTTTCCTTTTAGAAAAGGATCCTTGTGCTTCTTTCCAACAATGCAAGGCTCACATTGTCTGGCAGAAAAATTTAAAAGTGGTAATCCAGAAACCACATTATTTCTGGCAATGAATTGTATACCGCCAAAGTGAAAATGCCCAAATCTCATATGCCATAGCCAAGTATCATCCAAAGTTGTAGCATTCAGACAACGTGCATGAGCATAATTTAGAGTAATTGGAAATAGTCTGCGAACCATCTTTACCTCTGCATTCAACCATCCATGCGAGTCACTAATGGTACAAATGCCATGCTTGAAATTCAGATCATATTTCTTCTCTTGAAACTGACCAAGACTCAACAAATTATGTGGCGTATCAGGGACATAGAAACCATCACCAATATAACTAATCTCTCCATTCTTTAAAATAATGGGAATACGACCTTTGCCTGTCACAGGTAAAATCTGATTATTGCCAAATCTCACCGTGGCTTTAAGAGATTCATCCAACTCAGAGAAAATCTCCCTCTTTCCTGTCATATGATCACTACAGCCAGAATCGACATGCCAATCTGAACTTTTGTTTTCTTCAGCAATATGAGCAGAAAATGAGATTGTCTCATGATCCTCATTACCAGTCTCAACTATTTGAGCACACCCATCATTGTTATCGCCACTATTATACAAAAAATCTCTTCTAGTATGCCCGTTCTCCCACAATTGTAACACTGGATGTTCTGTCTATCATAACAAAAACCATTACGTCTACCACAGCCTCGGTAATTACCTCAACCTCCACGCCCACGACCTCTGAAATTCTGTCCACAAGCTTGAGCTTGATTTGCTTGAGCATGTTCATAATTTTGATCATACTGAGTCTGATAACTTTGCATAGGAATTTTGGGCTGCAAGTGACTCTGAGATTGAACTTGCAATGCCTTTTCAACTGGTTCATCAAGCTTTTCATTAATTCTATTTTCATTAAGAATTAACAAACCATGCAGTTCTTCAATTGTTATCTCTAATATATCTTTTGTCTCTTGGATCACAGCTACAACATAGTCAAACTTTAAAGGCAGTGTAACGAGAACATTTTCAATAAAGATTTCATCTTCAAGAGTCTGCCCATTATGCTCCATCTCATTCTTAGTCTCAATCAAACGAGAGAAATATGAATCAATACTTTCTGTCTTTTCCATCTTACAAAGTTTAAACTTCCTCTTCAGCATGAGCAAATTACTCTTCTGAACCTTCTCCACACCACAATACGATTTTTCTAAAATATCCTATGCCTCTTTTGCTGTTTTCATGTAAAAATTCTTCCAAACACAGACATATCAATAGCTTGATGAATTTGAGACAATGCTAAACTATCTCTCCTCTTTACGGTCTTATTAGCGTTTTTAGCCATTTCCTCTTTAACATGTCTCAATAACCCACACACATTAAGATGCATTTCCATCTGAATTTTCCAAAAATTATAATTTTGTCTTCCCTAATTTTGGAACTACACATGTAATATTTCGCTCCGCGATGATCGTTGGAGCTGAATCCAACTCTGATGCTAGATGTAGAAACCAAAACAGCCAAGGCAGTGCTTGAACAAAGCACTATAGACCAAAAACAATTAAAGAAGTAAACAAAGCCAATTGATTGAAGACGTACTGCCTAACTCTTATTAATCAAAAACAAGGAGCAAGACAATGTCGGTTGACCGAGCCACACTACACCACAATTCAACGCACACACGCGCACAACAACGCAGAAACAACCCTAACCTATTATATTTATAGGCTAGTGATTTCCTAAACTACAAATAAATATGTAATTACAAAAACTCTCCCAAACAAACACAGTTTAATCCTAATCCCTATTCTTATAAAAGAATGAGTTCTAATTATATTCCAATATTTTGATTGATCGATGGGCTACTGATGGCATCAGCAAATTTTAAAAGGGGTAAAAAAGCCATTTAATAAATAAAACATTCCCACAGCCAAAAAGTTAAAAACCTTGACACTGTTGTTTAAAACAACGCCCAAAATTAAAACCTTGAACATCAAAACGACGTCGACGTTGTTTTGATGCCAATTGGCTACAAAACCTGCACGTCGTTAACCTATGCGGCTATCATCCCATCCCGCCGATTACATACTCTCTTTGTTTCCCCGACTGATTGTCCACCAAAGAGGCTTACGGGGTAGATACGAGAAACATGAGATGGCCCAAAGAGGAATGCAAACTGTGCGTGTTGTTCTCCGCTCAGATCTGATGTCAATCCCATATCCATCACCATCTGCGTCTTTTATTGTTTTGTTCCGATTGGACTTAAACTGAATTCCCCCCGATTTAATAGAGCCGGAGTTGGAATCCTCTGCTAATTTGTTCTCTCATTGAAGGAAAAGAAGAAGATCCACGGACCAACCATACATCTTGAAGGATTTCAGTTCAAATAGATTGTTGCAATCCAACAAAACCAATGTACCCACTGGTGTGGAGAACTAGCCAAGATCTCCAGTTTAGGATAAGAGCATAGTGGTGTGCTTTCCGCGGTAGAGTTGGAGATGGCGATGGTATTGGGCATGGAATTGGCGGAGAGGCGAAAGGGAGTCTAACGCCTGATGGTTTTGCCCGATGTTCCGTAAGTCTTTTATTCCAATAGTGCCTCACAAGCAGAACGGAGCATTTGAATAATGTTTGATGCGCTTATCGACGGGTTATTTGAATAATGTTTGTGTTTGGTTTGAATTTAGATGCGCTTTTTGATTTGAATAATGTTAAACCACAAAACCAATTATACACCTCCAGAATTTCTTTACTAGGTCGTAAATTCTGTAACATTTATGATATCCAAAACGACGGAAATCATCACGATTCAACAACCATTAGTTGTTTTTATTATTTGGTATTTGTTTAATGGTGATGTATTTTGGCTGAATAATTTCTTGATCTCAGAGAGAGGCTCTTGATGCCACATGCATGATTTTGTGTCTAATTCCAATAATGGTTAGTACATTGATTGATGAGATGCCCTTTTCTTTCAACCATTAATTTAAAAAACCAGAGAAAACTTTTAGATTCTATATTGATCTAAAGTCCTATTTGATGTACATTAGTTTTCTATTATGTATCCAAGGGAGTACATAGTGTTTTGCTCTTTGAACATCTCTATTGCGAATGAGTAATCTTACCATTAATTTGTATAGCCTTAATTTTTAGCCAATGAAGTATTGGATGAAGAATTGGCTTTAGAATGGAGGACTTCAATTGGAGAACAATATTTTTCTTTGCTTTAGGAGTTTGGGTAGCTTCGGAGTTCAAAATAGGAATGTAGCAAACCAGAGTAGCAAATGATGCACACATAGCGCTTATTTTAGATAGAATCAAGTTTATGCCTAAAATAAGTTTCGCCACAAGGGGCTTCAGAGTTTGTGTACATCGTTTTTGTTTTTTTGCTGTCCCCATGTGTTTTGAAGTTGACGTGCACACGTACGCTTGTCAGAGAAAGTCCTAAACTTTTGATCACATCTGAAAACTTGAGGGATATTGTGTTTTGTTATCATCTTTAGTTAATAAATTCTGTTATTAAAATTATTTGTAGCGTTGTGTTTTGTGACCAGATTTTGTTGAAACACATTTGTGCTCTTCTTTGACATTGGGTTTAATATATTTTATTCAAAGTTTTGGTTCAAATTTTGTATTGAGCGCTATCTTGGCTTGGTTAAAATGTTCACCATAGTTCTTCTTTCTTGCAGTAGAGGTGTGGTAACAGTTAGTTTGCCCCCAGCTTGGGTAGATGTTTCTGAAGAAATCGTAACAAATGTGCAACGAGCGAGGACGAAAATGGCTGAGCTAGCCAGGGCTCATGCAAAGGCATTAATGCCCTTGTTCGGGGATGGGAAAGAAGATCAGCGCCAATTGAGTTCTTACCCAAGAAATAACTGATCTATTAAGAAAATCAGAAAAACAGACTTACTGCTGGTGGGCCTTCAGAGGATTCAAATGTTCGAAAAAATGTGCAGGTATGGCTAGAAAAGCTAGGTTCATATAATTGTTATATTTGTACGAAGTAGCATATGCAGTTGAAGTGCCACCTGCCACTAAATGATAGTAACAGATACATGGCCACATTGGAATGATCTTCCTTGTGTCATCTGCTGATAACCATGGTTAACAAGACTAGGTTTTTTAATTTGACGCTCCTCATGTGAAAATAGTTGTATTTCCTCCCGCTGTGGAAAATACAGATGTGATGTAAACTGCGTATATTATCTATCTAAGTCATCTGTAAAGCTTGCATTGGACAACACTTCCTTTTTTCTATTTTACTGTTAGTTTATTAATCGTTTCATCTATTTGTCTTTTTCCATTTTATTACATGGTGTACTTCAAGGAACTTATGTCTTCTTTCTTTTGTGCTCAACATTGAAAATAAGAAAAAGAAACAGAAATAGGCAAGTAACCACTTACACTTTTAGCTTCGTCACATATAGATTAGACGGCGTTTTCCAGCTTTGTGCTTACAATGTGTTGATTTTTTGGGTAACAGGATCCCTTGCTACTGACCTTCAGAGCCTCTCAGTAGAACTTCGCAAGAATCAGTCTAAGTATCAGAAGTGATTACAACAACAGAAAGAGGTTTGCCTTTATTCTGTAAAACTGGGTTTGTTCAATTTGTATATGCAAGTTTCAATGAAGTAGATTATTCTTGTTTAAAAGACCCCCCATGATGACGTCAGGCTTGTGTAGTCGCCACCGGTCTGGCAACTTTGATTTCTTTTGCTTTGTTTGTTGATCCATGTTTTCTTTATGATTGGGCCTCATTCATAGGTTTTTTATCGGGGCTTTATGTTTTTGTTTTAGCTATCCTTTTTATTGCGATTTTCTTTAATATCATTTTCTTTTTTCTGTTTGCCTAGGGTCTGATGGAGTTGACCTTGAAATGAACTTGAAAAGAAGCCATTCGAAATAGGCAGAAAATATCTTTGAGGACCTGGTAAGATTTAATCCCTTGTAAAAGAATAAGTTTTCATGTTATTAATGTATCACATTCAGTAGAAAGTGAGACTTTCACAGCAGAAAGGGAGAGAGAAATTCAATAGGTAACTTATTAGATATATTTGATCTCCTCAACGTAGCTAACAGAAGGTGTGGCTCACAATTTTTCCGCTTGTGGCTTTATAGGTTTATGAATCAGTAAATGAACCAGGTAAGAAGCTTTTCATATCTTAGATTAACTTAGGTGTGCTCCTATAATGGATGTTGATAATCACATCTTTTCTTGCCAACAGGGTACTATAGTGGATAGGATTGACTACAATAACCAAAATGTGACAGCATCCGTGGAGGAAGGTTTACCGGTTTATTATCAACAATGAAAGATGTTATTTTGAATGGCTTCGAAAGAGACACATTTAATTGATGCAAGAATATTAACCAGGTTGTAGGTTTGTACCTCTAAAATGAGGAAATACAAATATTATCTTCAGTCTAAACTTCAGTTCAAGCTGTAGAACTTTGCTACAACTAAATTGCTCTAAATGAATACTTATTGACACTTAACAGATGTGATACTTAGACTTAAGAAACAATATAAATGCTGGTGAGAGTAGTCTTGTTTTTATGAACTCTCAGTGTAGTCAGTTGGATTCTACATACTCGGTCATGTTTGTGAGGAGACAGGTCTTGCGAAAGTAGAACGGAATAACGGAAACAAACTAAAACAAGTTTATTTGGTATTCAAGATTTATTTTGTCTGTATTTTTGGTATTCAAAGTTTGTCATATTATTTGTTTTATTAGGATTAAAAAAAATTGTAGCTAAACAAGTATACTAACACGTTAAATTTCTAAAGAGGTCGTTAAATTGGTCGCACAACGAGCGACAACGAGTGACCTAATACTTGAATAAAAGTCTCTAATTATAATTTATATCATTAATATTATTTTTGAATAACCTGCATAACGTGCAAAGGTAAACACTAGCATAGATACCCGAAGACGGAAGTTCTAAAAGAAAAAGAAAAACACTGTTTTTTCCGCATATGGTAAAAGTACGAAAAGGTGCAAATGCTGCTCTGTTTTTACACAAGTTAAAATAGTAATTACTGCTACCGTGAGTTAATTCTATAAATGTAGTACTTTATTTAACCACGGAGAAAACTCAAAGGTTTATTAATCTACAGTGGAACTCAAATGAAGTGGCGTTCTGTTTCCTTCAGTCGTGTCGGATAACAAATTTGGGTTCTGTAGTCTGGCTAAGATTGAGTATTCTGTCAGGTTTGTTGTCGATTTATTCTTGAAGCGAAACAAGTAAAAGGTTGTGGTTAAGCGATTAAGGAATTCATCCATCTTTAGCTTGAATAGGTCAGTGATCCCAAACTCGTTATACATTTCCTCTCTTGGGTCTAAAAAGATTGAAGCAAAGCTGCTTGATGTATTGTCTCTTTGAGCTTTTCTTTTTTCTCTACAAGTATGGAATACGAAACTCCTTGACCGCAGTATAATTTATCATTTATGTAATTGAGTATTTTTATCCCTTTATCTTTTCCTCTATAATTTTTCCTATTTATTCACAGAACTACAAATATGCTTAAGAGACGGCCAATTAACTGTTTAGTTTCAGTTGCAGCAGGCTAAAGGGATTGAGTGAAAATGGCGCTCCTCACATACTACCCCATCATCCTCCATTCTTCTTCTTCTTCAATTTCATCATCATCATCTTCTTTTCCTACACCACACACATTCAATTTCTCGACTTCTCAACTACTTAGGTTGACGAAATTAGGTAATAATATTCATGGACCTCTTCCACTTTGTTCGCTTTCTTCTCCTCCTTCAGTTCCTCATTGTTCAAGCTCTGCCATTTTTCTACCTTTTCTTGAAGAAGACCCCGACCCAGACCCACAAACCCAGCAAATCCCTGAACCGGAACCCACATCGAAAGACCAAAACTTGGACTCTTACAACGATGATGAAGATGACCCCATACTCAAATTCTTCAAAACCCGAACTGCAAACCCAGACCCTGACCCGGTTAAGAAAGGAAAGCTTTCCCTCCAGAAGAACCGCAAAACCGCATGGCACCTCGCTTTTGATGCTAAGGATAAGGATTCCCCAATGGAAGAGAATGAATTAGAGGAGATAGGGAGTTTTAATTTGAGTCCTTCAATTGCTGTTGATAATAGTTCGACCAAAGTAGGCGGTGTGGTTGGGGAAATATTGGAGAAGTCGAGGAATTTACCGGAAAATGTTACTTTAGGTGAGGTTTTGGGAGGTTTTGAAGGAAGAGTGAGTGCTAGAGAATGTGTGGAGGCTTTGGAATTGATGGGTCAGGAAGGACTAATAAATTGTTGTTTGTACTTTTTTGAATGGATGGGGTTGAATGATCTATCACTGGTTTCGCCTCGGGCCTGCACAATTTTGTTTCCAATCTTAGGAAGAGCAGGACTCGGTGATGAGATTATGGTGCTTTTCACAAACTTGCCGAAAGAGAAAAGATACAGGGATGTACATGTTTACAATGCTGCAATTTCAGGGCTCTTGTCCTGCAGGAGGTATCACTTGCTGCTCTTATTTCTGTTGGTTCTTCCATGTTGTTTATCAACTTGTTCTATTTCCTTTGCCTCTTTCTTCCTTGTTCTAATTGTGTTTACAATGCATTTTGGTTTCAATTTTATGCTTCAAGTTCGGTTCTTTTGGGAGAGAAACAGTCTGTTGCTTTGAATTGTGTTTATCTGCATGTTTTGTAGAAGAAATTCTTATTATGATCTTCGGCATGTTTTCTCTTGTCAATTTGTTACCAGTGAGCATTATAATGTTTGTCTGAGCATTTGATTCCAGTGTTACTGTGCATGTACACTCCTTCCATGTTTTGGATCTATATGCAAATATTAGGATTGTTTATTTTATTTTTAATTGGTTGTTGAAGGTATGATGATGCTTGGAAAGTGTATGAATCTATGGAAATGAACAATGTCCAACCCGATCATGTTACATGTTCAATTGTAATAACAGTCATGAGAAAGAAGGGTGAAAATGCGAAAACCACATGGGAGTTTGTGGAAAAGATGGAAAGGAAAGGAGTTAAGTGGAGTGCAGAAGTCTTAGGTGCTATAGTAAAATCCTTTTGCGAGGAGGGTCTGAAGAAAGAAGCTCTTATAATCCAATCTGACTTGGAGAAAAGAGGAATTTCCTCCAATTCTATAGTGTATAATACAATTATGGATGCATATTGTAAATCAAACCAACTTGAAGAAGCTGAAGGTCTTTTTAATGAGATGAAAATTAAAGGAATTTCACCAACTGCTGCAAGCTACAATATTTTGATGGATGCTTATAGCAGAAGGATGCAGCCTGAAATTGTTGAAACACTCATGCAAGAAATGGAAAGCGTGGGACTGGAGCCTAATGTCAAATCATATACTTGTTTGATTAGTGCTTACGGGAGGCAGAAAAAAATGAGTGATAAGGCTGCTGATGCATTTTTGAAGATGAGAAGGGTTGGTATAAAACCAACCTCGCATTCTTATACAGCTCTGATTCATGCCTATTCTATTAGTGGCTGGCACGAGAAAGCTTACATGGCCTTTGAGAGTATGCTGAAGGAGGGAGTTGAACCTTCTATCGAAACATACACTGCACTACTTGACGCATTTAGGCGTGTTGGAGACACGGAGAAGCTAATGCAAATTTGGAAGATGATGATAAAAAATAAAGTCAATGGCACACGGGTGACTTTTAACATTCTTCTTGATGGATTTGCTAAGCAAGGACATTATGTGGAGGCAAGAGATGTTGTGGGTGAATTCAAAAAAATCGGTTATGAGCCAACTGTTATGACGTATAATATGTTAATGAATGCTTATGCTAGGGGAGGAAGAGATTCAAAATTGCCACAGCTCCTTAAGGAGATGGCTGCGCTCAAGCTAAAACCTGATTCTATCACTTACTTGACGATGATCTATGCATATCTTCGTGTTCGAGACTTTAAAAGGGCGTTTTTCTATCACAAAGAGATGGTGAAAAGTGGGCAAGTTCCTGATGCCAAATCATATGCGAAGCTTAGGGCCATTTTGGATGCGAAGGCCAAAATAAAGAATAGGAAAGACAAGAGTGCTCTCATGGGTATAATCAAGAGCAGCATGGGCCTAATGAAACCAAAGAAGAAAGGGAAGAAAGACGAGTTTTGGAAAGGTAAGAAGAATCAATCAAGAGCTTATAGATTGCATACTCCTGGAAGCTGAATGCTAGTTGTCAGTCTTGCCTTGGAAATGGAGAACCTGTGGCAAAATTGGACAACTCTGGTCTCTTCAACTGTTTTTGCTCTATCCAGTTGAGCTTTGCATGATATCCAGAAAGCTGTTACTTCTGGTGGCTTATCCTGTGCTGCTTTATGCCAAATTTCTCCTTGCTTGAATGCTTTGGCAGTTTATCTGTGCAGTTAAATGTGCTTCTAGCAATTCTGAAACAACACATTTTAAAGTTGGCCTTTGAGAGTAAGCCGAAGGAGGGAGTTGAATATCGAAACATACACTGCACGACGCATTTAGGCGAGATGGTGACACAGAGAAGCTAATGCAAATTTGGAAGATGACGATAAAAAATAAAGTCAATGGCACACGGGTGACTTTCTCTTAACATGCTTCTTGATGGATTTGCTAAGCAAGGACATTATGTGGAGGCAAGAGATGTCGTGGGTGAAATTAAAAAAATCGGTTATGAGCCAACTGTTATTATAAGTTAATGTCTAAAGTGTGGATGCACTTCCACACACACTGGTTGGTTCGTCCATTTGTCATGGCTTCGCACGTGTTGCTTTTGGTTCGTCCTCCCGATCGCACTCGTCAACAGCCCAATTTTAGCATTTTTTTCCTTCCATCTTGGCAACCCATGACACTGGTTACGTGAAATCAGTTGCATTACGTCGAAAATATGATTTTGTGTTGAATGTGGCTTTGAGTGGTATTGCTTCGCTTTGCTGGGAAGGTGATTGAACTGCACATTCAAGAATTAAGATACCTCTAAACATATATGATCACTCAGTTTGTAAAATAGATCCTAGAAGTGATTTGGCACAGCTTTTTGCACGCACTAAGTTAATCATTTGGGATGAAGCACCAACGATGTACCGTTATTGTTTTGAGGCTCTGGAGAACACTAACAGATTTAAGTCGTTTCTCTGCGTCAGGAATAAATAAACATCCGTTTAGGGGTATAGTTACAGTATTTGGAGGAGATTTTAAACAAATCTTGCCAGTTATCCCAAAGGGATCGCGTCAACAAATTGTTGCTGCTACTATCAATTCTTCTCTCATCTGGGCAAATTGAAAGGTGCTGAGACAAACATAAAACATGAGACTTTGTCAGGGAAATAACGAAAATTATCCGCTGAAATTAAGGAGTTCTCTGAATGATTGCTTAAGATTGGTGATGGTAAAGAAAGAGAACCAAATGATGACATAAATGATATTGAAATTAACGAAGATATATGTATAAGAGGTTCATGCAATCCTAATTTTACTATTTGTAAAACTATTTATCCAACAATAATAGAATGCTTAAATATATCGAATTTTTTTTAATAAAAGGGCCATCTTAGCTCCAACACATGGCGATGTAGATGCTATTAATGATCATATTCTAACACTCTTAAGTGGAAGTGCAAAGACTTATTTTAGTTACTATAGTGTTGACCAACGGGACAGACCTTCAAACAGCGAAAATAATCCGATGTATTCTGTTAATTTTCTCAATAGCATTAAATTTTCTGGTTTGCCAAATTATAAATAACTCTCAAGGTTGGTGTTCCTATTATGTTGCTCCGAAATCTAGATCAGCTAGGAGGTCTATGCAATGGTACAACACTGCAAGTTCTTGATTTGGAAGAATGTGTCATTCACGCGAAAATAATTTCAGACATAAATATTGGAAGATGAATATTCATTCCTCGCATGGTGATTGACCCCACTGACAAGAGTTTATTTGTTAAAAAGAAGACAATTTCCAGTTAATAATTTCAGACACAAATATTGAAAGATGAGTATTCATTCCTCGCATAGTGATTGACCTAACTGACAAGAGTTTACTGGTTAAAATAAAAAGAAGACAATTTCCAGTTATTCTTTGCTTTGCAATGACTATAAATAAGAGCCAAGGTCAATTGCTTGCAAATGTTAGTTTATACTTAAGACTTCCTGTTTTCACTCATGGTCAGTTGTACGTTGCTTTATCTAGAGTGAAATCAAGAAAGGGATTAAAGGTCTTTATCTGTGACAAGAATAAAATGTGATTGATAATGTTTTCTTCATTATTTTTTTCACACTCTATTTATTGTTTTTTTGATACATTATTTAAAGTTTTTTGATCTTTATATGTTTCCATAATTTAAATAAATTATTCTTCACCTTTTTAACAAATTTAAATGACTTTACACCCTTTTTTTCATTAATTGATGTGTTTCGTTTACATAAAATTATGTTTTGCACAAATTGATTGGGAAGAACTTCACAACCCGTCTACCAAACGGGCCACCTACTAGTAAGGACTATAAATGTAAAAAATAGGAGGGGGAGTAGGTGCTTCCGGGTATACTAAATAGGGACTCTTGAATGTCTTTGTAGTTTGATTCAGTTTATTAATGGATTTTAATTTGTTTTTGTTTTTAGTTCTTTTTTTATATTTGTTTTGGTACAAGATATATACCGAGCATTGTTTCTCATTCTATTTTGATAAGGTAACATGTCCATTTTATTTTGAATTTTAGATAGAAGGCCTCCTGTTTTCTTTTTTTTTTTTAAAAAAAAATTATTTTTGTATAGCATGGACTTCTACATCGTGGTTAGTTTAACTCTAAACAAATTTCAAATGTGGATATTCATTAGCCAATTGTGTTCAGTGATGTGCTTGTGTTGGATTCATGTTGTGCAGGAAATGAAGGTTCTCCCAATCAACAATTTCTTATTTAAATATCAATACATTATTTAGTAAGTAAGTAATAGTAATAGTGATATTTTTTTTCAAAATTGACGAATACTTTTTTTTTTTTCAGCACTATTCTCTTCTTTCCTTTCTTTTTATGGTATTAGGAAAATAAAATTAGCAGCTGTTCTACTTATTATTATTATTATCTATAGTACTTAATTAAAGTAACATAGAAGAAGGACATGTGTCAATTTTACGTTAATTATTTTCCCACCAAAAGACTTTTTCAGTAGAATACCATTTTTGACACGTGACACTCTAACTATTTAGAGAAAAAAAAACAGACAGCAAAAAACGTAAATATAGTAATAAGTTTAATTTGATAAAAGCAAAAAAAAAAAAAAAAACAACAAAAACGAGAAAGAGAATAATTCACGTGAAGATATCAAATCTAAAATCAAACTTGAATTCAAAAACTTTAAACACACTCGGAAAATCAGAGAGGCAAATCTTAAATAGTAAATTGAAATCCATATAATGGAATCGGGAATTGATATGGCCTTTGGCATCTTAGGGATTTTGCTGGCTTCTCACTTCCTTTACCAATTCTTTCGCATATAGATTTTGAAACCAATAAAGCCGATGAAACCAGATCTCCAATCTCAATTCTTAATGTTCAGTAGAATATGTCATGACCGTGGATGTTGTACGCATTGAAGAGGTAAGGACGTGCGGCGGTTAATCTAATCTGAAAATGTTTACCTTTTGGGGGCATGGGTTTTGGTTTTTGTCTTTCGATTAATTCCTCTGCGCTCAAACTTCTCCACTAAACTCCACCCATGAGATCTTAACCGTACCGGAGATAAAAGAAGACTCCATTGATGCCTTGGTAGTGGAGCTCCTCCAATCTGATGATAAAGCGGTTGAAGTCACTGGCCAAAGCGCTCCGAAGAGGATCAACAAGAACAAGGGGCTGGAATTGGAAATATAACTAAGAAGCGAGTATAAGTCTTACAATATCCTTGAGTATAGTAATAACTTAGGGAAGGTTAGATTTCTTTTGTTCAGATTTTTTTGGTATTACTATTTACAGTTATAAAAATTGGCTCATTTACACTAGTTAGGACAATTTTCCCCTTAACAAACAACTTTTCTCCTCAAACTATCAAATTCAAATTACTTTTCCTTCTTCTCCAACTTTCAAAGAAAAAATTAAAAAAAAAAATCAAATGTCAAATTTAAAAACAACAATTATTAATACTACTCATTTAAAAATAAATTTAAAAATATAAACAACAAAGATTAATAATACTCATTTTAAAAAAACTAAGTATTGAAAAAACAATAAATAACTAAAATGAATATAACACAAAAATTAAAAAAAGTAAAAAAAAATTTTAAAAAAGTAAAAAAATTTCTGGTCCAAGGTAGCCGGCCCAAAACCGGCTACCAATGGGAGACCAGTCGGTCTGAGGTAGCCGGTTTCAGTTCAGCTACCTCTCCTCGGGTATCCGGTTTCAGATCGGCTGATCCTCCATGAATAGCCGGTTTTGGGCCGGCTACCTTGGACCATAATTTTTTTTTATTTTTTTCAATTTTTTTGTGTTATATTCATTTTAGTTATTTATTATTTTTTCAATACTTAGTTTTTTTAAAATAAGTAGTATTAATCTTTGTTGTTTATAAAAAAAAAACTTAAAATTTAATTAAATTTAAATGAGCAGTATTAATAATTATTATTTATGTAAATGAAATTTTATTTAGTGTTAATTTTTTTTTTAGCAAACCAGGTTAGTACCTGGGAAATTTATTGATAAAGTAAAATATTTCTGGGGCAGTGCGTAAGACTTACCCCGTTCAAAGAGAAACCGTCAATTAATGACGGAGAATTGAATATCAGTAAACTATATCAGGAATAAACTAGTATAGTGTAATAATGAAAGAGTACAGTAATCATTTCCTCTGCGTGCGTGATTCGCATCTGTGGATCACCGTTCACAGACTGCCGCATTTGGTGGGCATATTTAAGAATTCCGAACAGTGAGTGATACACAGAGAATTGCTGCCTCTAAATTGTCAGCTAACTAAACCATAGCCCGATATAGTTTATTTGTAGACCAGAGAGGTTGGTTTCTAAGGAAAACCAATTTTTACCGATTTTAAAGCCGATGGATCTGTAACCGGCTGTGGGAGAACCAGATTTGTGGCCGGAGATGAAAAGTACGATCTGCCTTGTTCGTGAAGGATTGAGATGGCTGGTCACTCGGCATCTAGGTGGTATTAGATCGGAGCTTCTCTGGCCGGCTGATCTGAGGCGTCGATGGGCTTTTTGATAGATGGCCGCTTCTAGCGTCGGACCTCGGTGGCTGCCTGAAGAGAGCAAAAGACAGCGGCGGCAGCTGGATTTCAGATCAGAAAGAATCTACAGATCTCAACAGATCTGGCAATGTCGCCATGGATCCGTCTTGTTGTGACCGGCTCTGTAGCAGCAAGTGGAGACCATTCATCTGAATCGTCGGTGGTAGTCGTGTCACCGTGGTGGCTATTGATCTGATCACCGGATTCATATCTATAGATCTGCGCTGTCAACACAAGCGGGGGTCTCTGGTCGTCAAGTTTATGGCGTTCGGTGAATTACGAAAAGCGTGTGAGGCTGATCTGATCAGCTGCAGCAGAGGACGGAGGAGGTCAGGCCTATTTTAAAAAGAAAGCGGAAAAAAGAGAAAAAAAAATTGGAGAAAAGAAGGCTCCCCCGACCACTGTTAATGGCGGTCAGAGGAGTAGAAAAATTCCGGCAAAGAAGTCTTTTTAGAGAGAGGCGAGGATTTAGTGTTAATTTTATTTTTTTGTTATTTTTATTATTGTTATGTTTATTTTAGTTTTAATAAATAAATAAGAAGTATCAAGTAATTTTAATAATTGATGTTTATTATATTTTTAAATGTAATTAAATTTAAATAAGTAGTATTAACTAGAATTTGAAAATTAATTTACTATTATTTATATTTTTGTTGTGTATTGATTAATATTAATTTGTATGTAAATGAAATTTAATTTAGCAATAATTTAGCAATGAAATTTGTTATTGATTGTTTCTCGCGGACCGCCATTTTTTTAGTTTCTTAATTTTTGTAGATCTAAGTTTGAAAGATGGGGGGTTTTACTTTTTTGGTCTGAGTTAGAGAAGAAGAAAGGAGAAGAATAGGAAGAAGAGGAGGAAGAAAGGAAAAAAATAGGAGAAAGATGGACAAAATTGTCCAAACAACTGTAAATGAGTAATTTTTATAACTGTAAAAAATAATTCAGTTTTCTCCCACTTTTGGATGATGTTAGGAATGATATTGATGTCTACTTTTATGTTGAATTCTGTTTGATTAGTCAAGAAATGGCGGACAACCAACTTGAAGATCAGAGAAAAACAATGAATCAATTCTAGGGTTCTTGCTGCGAAGCTTTTCTCCAATTTGGGGATAAATCAACTGACTCTATACAGATCGTATATTGCAGTATTTATACACAAGCTAACCGACCTGTTGTTTTAGTATTTACAACCATGTCCTTATATGTACATTAATAGCTAAAAAGACCCTAATATTCACAAGTCTATTTTCCTGTACAAACCGGCATCAATCAGGCTCCAATTCCTTGATGTTCGGCTCATCATCAAACTCTACATTCCCCCCACAAGCTGGACCAGGAAAGAAATCTTTCAGGCCGAGCTTGGATAACAAACGAACCATCTGAGGATGAGCCAATGATTTAGTAAGGAGGTCTGCAATTTGATCATTGGTACTGATATGCAGAGGAACAAGAAAGCCACGCTTGAACTGATCTCGTACGAAATGACAGTCGACCTCCAAGTGTTTAATACGTTCGTGGAACACGGGATTCTCAGTAATATGAATAGCCGATTGGTTATCACACCAAAGAGGAATGGGAAGAACCAAAGGTATATGAAGATCAGTAAGAAGATAGGAGAGCCACATCAATTCCCTTGCTGTGTAGCTCATACACCGATACTCAGCCTCGGAGGAAGAACAGGAGACTGTTGGTTGTTGTTTTGCCTTCTAGGAGATAAGTGAAGGCCCCAAGAAAATACAAAAACCAGTCACTGATTTTTGGTTTGAAGGTTCATTGGCATAATCAGCATCACTGAATGCTGATAGCTTAAAATCTTTCTCACTGGAATAGAAAGTCCCTTGTGACACTATCCCCTTTAAGTACTTTAGAACATGAATCAAGCCGTCCCAGTGATCAGAGCACGGATTCTGAACAAATCTACTCAACTGTTGAACTGCAAAGGCTATATCAGGCCTGGTAAAACCCAAGTACAAGAGCTAACCAACTAGCTTCTTGTATTGTGATGCATTTCCCAATGCTGGTCCTGGTTTATCAGAAAACTGATGCCCTTTTGGCAAGGGTGTAGTTGTAGGCTTGCATCCAAGTAATCCAGTCACTTTAAGAATATCTAGGACATACTTCCTTTGACTCAAATACATGCCATCAACAGACCTTGCTATTTCAATTCCTAGGAAATATTTTGCATATCCCAAATCCTTTATGGTGAACTGATCATGCAAGAAAGCTTTAACCTTCATAATATCGGATTCTGATGATCTTGTGATAAGGATATCATCCACATAGACCACCAATGCCAAATAACTGTCATCATAGATTTTGGTGAACAAGCAAGGATCATTTTGAGACTGCAAGAAACCATATACCTGTATCTGCTTGGTGAATTCTTCATTCTATTGTCTAGAAGCCTGCTTTAGGCCATACAGAGATCGTTTTAATCTGCAAACTTGGTTTGATCTGGCTTTGGTATATCCATCAGGTGGCTTCATAAACACTTCTTCATCCAAATACCCATGCAAGAATGCATTATTTATGTCCAGTTGATGCAAGGACCATTTCTGAGCTGCTGCAAGTGCCAGGAGCAATCGGACTGTAACCACCTTAGCCACAGGGGAATAACTATAAAAAAAAATCTTCTCCCTCCACCTGGTTATAACCTTTGGCCACCAACCGTGCTTTAAATCTATCTATGGTGCCATCAGAGTGCAGTTTTACCTTGTATACCCACTTACACCCTATAGCCTTCTTACCAGGTGGCAACTCAGTTAATTCCCATGTTTGATTTGCTTCCAAAACATCAATCTCAGTTTGCATTGCTTTCACCCAAACAGGTTGAGTCTTGACTTGAGCATAACTACTGGGTTCTTGAATTTTATCAACAGTGGTGAGAAAAGACAAATGGCTATCTGAGAATGTAGAAGGTATGTAAAAAGGATATGAAAGAGGTGTGTAAGGTGATGATTGGGGCAGATTGATAGAACTAGAAGAAGACAAAGCTGTTTGAGGTTTATAGGCATCAAAGTCTTTCAACCATTCAGGTGGTTTACTAAGTCTGGAACTTCTTCTTAAAGGGCGTGGAATGACCAGTTGTTCAAGAGAATCTGATGTGTGATCTGTATGATTACTATGAGAAGATGGAGTATTCTCTCTGACTGTTGAAGGATTTGGGGAAGAGGTTCCTAATGGAGTAAGTCCTGGCCAAGATCAATGTTGATCAGGAATAGAATTTGATGATGAAGGTGAGGAGGATGATTCCTCTTGTTTAAAAGGAAATATTGTCTCTTGAAATATCACATCTCTAGATATAAAGGTCCTTTTGGCTGACAGATCATACAATTTGTATGCTTTCTGTCCAGGAGGGTAACCAAGAAAAATGGATTTAATTGCTCTATTGCTGAATTTATCCTTGGAAGGTAGTATGTTAGTGGCATAGCACAAGCTACCAAAGACTTTGAGATTATTGGAATCTGGGAGTTTATTGTGGAAAACTTCATAAGGGGTTTTGAAGTCTAACACAGAAGAAGGTGCTCTGTTTATGATATAAGTGGCTGTCAAAATGGCTTCTCCCCAGAAATGCTTAGGCAGTGAGGATTGTAAAAGTAAAGCTCTTGCTACTTGTAAGAGATGTCTATGTTTCCTTTCTACCACACCGTTTTCTTGAGGAGTGTATGGACTTGATTTCTGATGGATAATACCTAAATCATGAAACAAGGCTTGGCAATGGTGACTAAGGAATTCTGTCCCATTGTCTGGTCTAAGTTTTTGAATCTGTTTGGAATATTGAGTTTTTACCATACTGAAAAAGGTATGCAAGATATTGAAGGTTTGTGACTTGAACTGCATGAGAAAAGTCCATGTAGTTCTGCTGAAATCATCAACAATAGTCAAGAAAAAATGTGCACCATTTATAGTTCTTTGGTGATATGGACCCCATATATCTATGTGAATCAACTCAAATATATAGGTTGATTGAATACTACTTACAGGAAATCGCAACCTTGTCTGTTTTGAAAGTGGACATACATCACATGTTCTACTTCCTTTATTACATTTTTCAAGGAAATCTAAGTGTCTAGAACTGAATCAGAAGGGTGTCCTAATCTCATATGCCACAGCTCATTGAGATCCCTTGAAATGAAGCTAGAATTGACAATTTCCTGAATCTTTGGTTGCAAAACGAAAGGATGATTGATATGTGTGTTCGTGAACTGAATGATGGTTTCTTTAGTGAAGGAATTGTGATCCAGGACATAGAGCCGGTTGATGACTTTTCCAACTGCCACAAGTTGGTTAGTCAGCCGGTCCTGCAAAAGGCAGAAGGTGGTAGAAAAGAAACAGTCAATACTAGAGGCCACTGCTAGTTTATTGACTGATAAGAGATTATAGTTGAAGGTAGGAATATGTAGGCAATCAGGAAGTTCTAAGTTTTTGGAAAGCTCTACTGATCCTATGTTTTGTACTTGTTGGATGCTACCATCGGGCAGACAGACAGGCATGATACAAGTAACTGATTTATAATGTGTAAACAAAGAAAGGCTAGCAGTCATATGGCTGGTTGCACCACTGTCTAAAATCCATAGAACTTCAGCAATTCAATACTACTCAACTTATGGAATGTGCTCATACCTGCGAAGTCAAAAAAATGTGCAAAATTGATCTGTTCCGTCTCCTTGCTGGTCATCTTTCCTTTGATCAGTCTTGTCACTTCCTGTTGCAAAGTATGTAAGTTGGTAAGAACACATTTCAGCTCTTCATTCTTGTGATTATCATTGGAGTCAAATGGTGTTTCAGCAACATGTGCAACATCTCTACTCATCCCTTGCTGTTTGACGTCTTTTGTTCCTCCTTTGTTGCCTGGCCACCAATCTGGATAACATGTAGTTTGAAGCATATTGCCCTTGAATGACCATTCACCTTGCAATAGTCACAGAACAACAACTTCTTTGCAGCCTTGTCCATTCTATAGTCATTCCCTTTTCCATAATTCTGATTTCCAAATCCCTGATTCCCTTGATACCCAACATGTCCACCTGAATTATATCCTGGTAGTCCATTATTTGTTCCAGCATTTCCTTTGTAACTGCTTGAACTTGTGTTCTGTTGATTACTTGGCTTTCCTGCACCATAAGAAGAATTGAAAGGTCCTTTTCTTTGTGCAAGTATTGCACTGTTATCACTAACATCTCCATAGATCAAGTTGACTTGTTGTTTTTCAACATTGATCACCATGCCATATGCATTTCTAACACCTGGTAACGGTTCCATCATCAATATATTGTTCCTAACATCATTGTAGGAATCATTCAATCCTGTTAAGAACTGCATCAACTGAACTCTTTCTTCTTTTGATCCTTGCTGTCTGTTTCCATGGCAAGTGCATCCTCCAGACGTACAACCACCACAAGTGCAATCATCTGGAGGATCTAAATGATTCAATTCATCCCACAGACGCTTCAGTTTTGCATAGTATGTTGCTAAGGACTGATTCCCCTGCTTGATTGTACAAATTTCTCTCCTCAATTTGTATATGGCCGGGCCATTTCCAGTGCCATATCCTTCCTTTAATTCTTCCCGCAGTCCCTTTACAGTTCTAGCTAGGTTATAATTCTCAACAATTCCTGATGACAAGGAATTCAAGATCCAAGCCACCACCAAATCATTTACCCGTTCCCACTGTTCAAAATCCGGTGAACGTGGGTGAGGTTTTGGCACAGCTTCGGTAACAAAACTGAGCTTATTCTTCGTTCCTAATGTTTGCTTGGCTGCATAACTCCAAGAAACGTAGTTGTCATCGGTAAGTGGCGTCGTGACCAGAGACATCGTCGATGTGTTCGACGGCAACAGCATTAAAGGATGTACATATCCTCCATAATCCAAAGCTTCAGTATCTGAATGCCAAAAATCTTCTTCTTCTTGCTCTTGATCCCGGTCTTCATTCCGGCGATCTCTGTTCCTTCAATTCTAAGCCATTTCATCAATTTCCCTTCGATTTTACAGAACTTCTTTAACAGATTTTTGGAATCAAACTCTGATTTCTGACTGATATAGAGCAGGACGAGCCTGCTCTGATACCATCAAGAAATGGCGGACAAACAACTTGAAGATCAGAGAAAAACAATGAATCAATTCTAGGGTTCTTGCTGCGGAAGCTTTTCTCCAATTTGGGGATAAATCAACTGACTCTATACAGACCGTATATTGCGGTATTTATACACAAGCTAACTAACCTATTGTCTTAGTATTTACAACCATGTCCTTATATGTACATTAATAACTAAAAAGACCCTAATGTTCACAAGTCTATTTTCCTGTACAAACCGGCATCAATCAGGCTCCAATTCCTTGATGTTCGGCTCATCATCAAACTCTACAATTAGAATGAATTTAGTTAAGTTGTTTTATGTTAGACATTGCTGTTTGAATTCTGCTCGATTTGAATGAATTCTGTCTGATTAGAAATGGCTTAGTACCACTTGATATTATAAAGGCGTGCAAGCCTATATAATAGCATGCCAAATGTTTGAATAAATACATCAGTGCACCTTAGCTCTGTACGGCTTCTTTTGCCCATTTTTGTTCAGCTTTTTCTTCACTTCCCCGCAAAGAAATTCATCTTTCTTTGATAGTTTACAAATTTATTTTTTTTTGTTATTGCCAGTATTCATAGTCTAGAAACGAATTGTAGTTTTTTGTTTTGGGGTTGGAAATTTTGATGTATAGATGTCATCATGTTGTATGTCATTGAAGGAATTGATTTTCACCGTTGGATATCTCTGTATCTGTCTTTTGTTTTTTTTTTTTCTTTCCATTGAATCAAGGTCTTTCTTATTGAACTTTTATCTTGCATAATTGTAAGTTTGATAATAAATTTGATTATTTGATTTCAGTTGCTTATATAAACGTTTGGAAAAATGCATTGCTTGGGTAAAGTACAATTACCGAGTGCGGTGATGATAATTTAGACTTCATGTTACGGGTTTGGGAAGGTATCACGATATTAGAAAAATCCAAAAGGCTGACATCGTGGTATATTATGAACTCATTTTGCCCATTAAAAAAATGCTTTGGTAATGCTTTTTTTTTTTCATTAAACTGAGATATTAAATTGGTTTTGGATTGTGCTTGATGTCCATAATGATGATGTCGAATATGAGAAATAAATGCAGATTTGCTGCCATTTTTGAAAGATTTTTTGTATACTAAATTTAGTGAAGAGTTAAAAGGCTCTTCGACGAAGATCTTGGTCTTCTGTTGTGGATGCATAGTTTTAGGTTTATTGATGATTGCCCATTTTTAATTAGTATTATTAATGTGGTTGCATAAAGCTTTTTATCCCCCCAAAATATGAAGGCCCATAGCCAGTAGGTGTAAATAAATGCTTAGAAATAAAAAATTTTCAATAAACATTTGTCGAATTGTTTGTTACAAGTTAGTATTTGTTGTTTTGTCTATTTGAATTTGTTTTAGAGGTGTTGAGAGAAGAAAGTAAGACACTAGCTAATTTTGGTGATGAGGAATACAACTTACAAGCACATGTTATGTGTCGAGGCGGTTGTTGTGAAAAATCCTATCACAATTTGGTTAGAAATGGAGAGAGGTAAAAACTTTCATCATCTCCTTAGGGCTATTGTAGTGGACACTGTCAGTTGGTTTGGATTTTGATTATTTTAGCAGTCATGCGATATGTTTCTCAATCATTTTCAATCTGTCCCTTCTTATATCCTTAGTAAATGAATTTAGCTAAACTCTATGGATGTACATTCAAAGTGATGTACGAGTGCTGTATGTTCAAGGTTCTCAAAGTTGATTCGGCTGCACATGAGGCCTTGCAGACATTCCAGATTGGCAAACATCCCAGCTACAGGGGAATTGGTAGTGAAAAAGAAGGGTATGTACTGGGCCGTTGTTTTAAGTTTGTTTAGTCATTTGAAATGTCGGTTGATATTTAGAAATGCAGGTTTTCTATATTTGGAATGATGTATGAGGTTTGCAGCTGCAATTTCATTCAAATCCCCGTTGCAGTGATGACATGAACATACACATCGATACTGTATCCTCTTTAGTTATTGCATAAACGAATCCTTGCTTAAAATCTTCTTATTTTTATGTTGCTGCGACATAGGAGTAATTGTTTGCTCTTAAGGAACTCTTTTTTCGAAGAAAGGTACATTGAAGATGGAAGTAAAAATCTGTTGAAGCAAAAACATAGCCATGACTGGGGTGTTTTATTTGACAGGATTAAGATATCATTCTTCCGGTGTTCCTTCTAAGGAGTAATATTATTTACTGCATTATTTATTTTATTTTTTTTTTGTCTAATGAATAGTATTATTTTTTAGTTACATATATCAGTTTGTTGATCGGGGAGCCCGGGCCAATTATTATGCTAATATCAATTTATTTTATTACAAATATAAATTTCAAGAGATCGTCCGGGCATCTGCTTGGCCAACCATCTCGTAAATTATAATAGTAGTTGTATATTTCTCTCATGTAAACTATGCATGATGCATAATTTCCTCTTTTATCCATTCTTATTACTTTTCTTTATGATTCTTAGTCTCTAAAGTTTTTATCAATTCCCAAATATTTGAAGTAATAGTCTAAAAGAGAAAAAGAGGTGCATCACTATTATCCGTAATAGAAGATATTCTTTCATTTTAAAACAAATAAAATATTCTCTTTCATGGTAGGATAACTCGTGTAGCCTATAAAGTCCATATGATGTTCAAATATGAGAGCAAAAAGAACTGCGCATATTAATATATTTTTAGGGAAAGATAACATTTTAACGGAAAAGTGGTTAAAGGGGCCAAGAATACTCCACATCACTCATTATCTTTTCTCACTATTCTTTTTCACTATATATATCATTTTTGAATATATGTTAACAAGGTATGATTGTAAAGATTATATCTACAAACAAGAAAAGAGTGGAGTTTATGAAAAAAAAATCATTTATAATTTACACATCCTCCATTTTGAGATAATAGTTTAGTTTTCTAAATTTTCAATATAATTTAAAATAAAAAGTTAAACTAGACACTAATTTCGAGACTGAAAATGATAATAATAAAAATGTTATAGATGATTTTAAAAAATACAAAACCAAGAAAAAACATCAACATTGATATTGTTTTTTCCTTATCTCTTTTTAATGAATGAAGTTTGACAGGAGGATTAATACCCGATTTTGTTGATTTTGTACTAATAGAAGATACATATAGGAGGATGTAAAACCTTGAAAAAAAAAAAATACCCACAGCCCGTAGTATGTTATAAAACTACTTCTCTAAATTTTCATGGCATCGCTGGGCTGGATGAGCAACCTGCGAGAAGATATGCATAGATCATCGTCAAGTAAGTGATAGAATCAGGTTTAAGCTTGAGCGCAGCCATCTGAATCTCAAGCAGCCATCTGAATCTCTTCCTACCCTAGCATTCGCATTCATCAACATACTTACACATCACTAGCCGAGATCTACTCCGCGCAGTGTGCGGAGAATTACATGCCCGTCAATAATTATACGCAGACACAAAGAAATACTATCAAGAAATAATATCACTAAATTTTACGAAAAGGAATGAAATGTGGAGAATAATATAGATTAAATCATGTGCTTTTTTTTTTTTGTTTTTTGGTAAATAACTGACACATCTGCTTTATTTCAGGAAGAATACACGGAGTATTGCACTTATTAGAGGAATATGCACAGAAACAAAATGGAAAACAATGGGCCTTTCTCATTCTTTGGGCTAACAAAAACAGTAGGCTTCTGTTCCATGGACGAACAGGCCCGCTGCAAAAGAATTGTCATGACAGCGACGTTAATCTTTTTCTTTTGTTTTTTGAGACAGTGAATTTAATTTTTATTTTATTTTATCAAGAGTTTAATAGAAGATATTTTGATTTTTTTTATATTTTGTTTAGTATGTATTTTTAATAAAAAAATTAAAAATATATTTTTACATTAGTTGTGTTCTCTTGATTGTAAAGAAAAACTTTTTTGTCAATTAAAAAACGTATAAAACCTGAAACAAATAAAAATATCTTATATTAAGAACTGAGGAGAGTATTTCATAAGATCGATAAATGACCAAAGAATTTAAGATTATTTCGAAAATCAAGCTATTAAAAATCAAAATTTTCATTCATAACAAATACCAGATCCATAAAATAACAAGCCACATTTGGCACCTGATATTGCTGTTCAAGATTCGACCAAAAAGAGATTCACGGTCCCTCGTTCATTGATTTCTACTTTATGGAATTATCTATTTTGATGAGTGAAGAATAATTGAAAGAACAAAGGTCTTTCTCTAAATCTTGAGCAAGGTACTGATCCTTTTTTTTCCCTTAAAATTCATCCTAGTTAACCCCACTTAAATATGAGTAAAATCTTTTAGTGGGAATTAAATCCGGATTTAGTACCAGAAAGCACAATCCATTCGTAACTAAATTTAAAACAACGATGAATTTAAAACAAGTCATTTTCAAATTCGTAATGTTCCATTTCAACTCATTCGAACAAACGCTCTCCTTCCAATATTTTCAAAATGTTCCCGGCTTCAGGCGACTGCTTTTTGAACAACTATTTGATCACGCGTCAGTTACGATGCTGAAAACTAAGACAATGTCAATCATCAAAATCATCTACACCATTCATAACGTAGCCAAGACAAGGGAAGAGCACTACATCTGCATCTGTTAAGCTAACCATTTCCACAGTTTGCACTATCTGATTCACTGGAGTCTGCGAAGAAGCTTCTCCATCAGCAGCAGCAAAAGAGGCGCAACAGAAGATTGTTTTACCGATCATCCACTAGCTGAATTTACCAATTTCCATTTTCTTCTTGATTGCCTTCTGTCCATGATAAATGAAAGAATCAAGGATGCCTGAAATGAAAACATCTGGCAGCAGAAACCAAAAGGTTGAAGCCAGTAACGCCAGAAAATGGGCATAAGCTACAACATTCTGAAGAGCAGCAATTCTTTCACAAGATTTGACATTAATTGCAGAAACTTATCTAATTAACGTCTACATCACTCCTACAACAAACATTCCCCAAGATCTAAGACTACGTGAATGATAAAAATAACGAGTAACACAGGCAGCATACACATCTCCACAATCAAGAAGTCACTTCCAGTATAATTGTTTAGAACGGGTAAATTATGTTCATGCCCTACACCCGCAAAACGAAAGCAGAATCCCGGGAATGTATGATGTTCATGAATGAAAGGAAGAATTCAGCCTCAGCAGCCTTAATGCATGATGATTATGCACGTGCTTATAATGATAAAGATAACTTTCATGCTCAAGCCAGTTTTAACATTAATCAACCAAAGAGAAAAATGCTTTTTTTAAGGTCATCACATAGCTCCGATAAGGTAGACGAGTTACCTCCAATAATAGCGCAGACATTGGTAAGGAAATGCAAAGATGATATGTTCTCCTCCGTAAAAGTGACCTACACCATTAAAAGAGTAAGATCGATCAATAACAGTAGATTCTCTTGACTCCATGAAAATGACCATTCAACACTCTAGAAAAATATAGATTCCAGGAAATGATATTTCTGTATCACAGCATATTCAGAATACACAGAGTCCAATACATTTATAGGAAAAGGATAGGAGACAAATCCCTTCAATAAAGGATTAGTAATCCTCAATTCCTAATAATTAAGAATAGGATTAGATTTCTCCTATGATGCAGCTTTTCTTATTTATTTTAATCTTATCTACTCTTGACTTCCTTGATTTACTAACACCCCCCTCAAGTTGGTGCATAAATATCTATCATGCCCAACTTACTAATTTGAAACTCAAATGGTTGTCTCAAGAGACCCTTAGTTAGATCATCTGCAAGCTGCTGTGTACTTGAGACAAATGGAATGCATATTATTCCCTTTTCAAGTTTCTCTTTTATGAAGTGTCTGTCAATCTTAACATGTTTTGTCCTATCATGTTGAATTGGATTATGAGCAACGCTGATAGCTGCTTTATTATCACCGTATAATCTCATAGGAAACTGTACTAGCCTTCTAAGATCCCAAAGAACCCTTCTTAGCCAAAGAATCTCACACTCCTTGTGCCGTTGATCTGAATTCAGCCTCAGCACTAGTTCTGGCAACTACACTTTGTTTCTTGCTCCTCCAAGTAACCAGGTTGCCCCGAAGAAAGGTGCAATATCCAGAAGTTGATCTTCTATCAGTGATAGATCGTGCCGAATCAGCATCTGTGTACACTTCAATCCCCCACTTCTCATTTTTCTTGAAGTACAACCCTTTTCCTTGGGTGCCTTTTTAACAGAATTGTAAGATCCGATCATCAAGATTTGACAGAAGGAGAAGAAAAAAATGAAGAACAAACCTTTCTAAGAACACTACTGAGTATCAAAGAAACTTGAAATCTGTATTTTTACTTGTGTATCACACTCTCTAAACTGATTTCCCTCATGTATATATATACACTTTAATAGATCCTAACCGACTTAATTTCTGTAAACTCTAAGAACAACAAATCTCTGCTGTCTAATTACAACTAATCCAGTCTAATCTAATGATCAATGTTCAAGGAACTTTGAATTGTGAGGATTGATGACTTGGCAGTATGATGTTTCTGGAAGGATTCTGCCAAGCTGGATCATAAGTATTCTCTTGATGTCAAATCATTCTGTGTGTGTTTTGATCCTGGACCACTTGTGCACGTGCAGATGAAGCTTCCTGATTTTGAACTGTGTTTTGGCGGGAGGCTGATGCTGCTTCTTCTGGTAAGTTCAATACCCCATCCTCAAGTTGAGCGTTCCACAGACTCAACTTGGACAAAATGTAAGAAAAAGAAGCAAATGGTAAAGACTTAGTAAAGATATCTACCAGTTCCTGTGATGAACTAACATGTTGTGGAAGAATGAAACCATCTTTGTACTTATCTTTAACAACATGGCAATCAATTTCAATATGTTTAGTCCTCTAATGGAAGACCGGATTGGCAGTAATGTCCAAAGCTGCTTTGCTGTCACAAAAGAAAGGAATCGGTAGCTGCAATGGAACCTGAAAGTCTTGTAACATGTATGTGATCGACTACAACTCCCTTACAGTTGAGGCCATAGCTCTGTACTCAGCTTCAGCTGATGAACATGATATTGTGGTTTGCTTCTTTGCTTTCCAAGACACCAAACTTGTGCCAAAAAACACACAGTATCCAGTGATGGAATGTCTAGATGTACGACATGAACCCCAATCAGCATCACTATAGGCTGTGATAAGAGGAATATTGTTGCTGGCATAAAACAAACCCCTTGAAACACTGCCAGAAAGATGCCTTAATACATGAACTGCTGCATTCCAGTGAGAATCATGAGGTTTGTGTACAAATTGGCACACTGCATAAGTAAGATCAGGCCAAGTATAATTCAGGTACAACAGTTTTCCAACCAGTCTTCTATACTTCTCAAGATTGTGATAAAGAGGAGTTTCATCCTTGTCTTCAGAAACAAACTTGAAACCACCAGGAAATGGAGTTGAAGCTGCAGTACAATCCAACATGCATGCTTCTTGCAGAAGATCTGAAGTGTATTTCTTTTGACTGATATATATACCAACAGAAGATCTTGCAATTTCCATTCCCAAGAAATACCTTGCAATGCCAAGATCTTTAATTGTGAAAGCATTATCTAGAAAATGCTTAACTTGTTGAATCTCATACTCTGATGTGCCAGTGATTAACACATCATCCACATAAACGAGGAATAGCTGGAACTGATTAGTTATCTTAGTGAATAAGCAATGATCATGATAAGACTGATTAAAACCATATTCATGTACTCTGGAAGTAAACTCCATTCCACTTTCTACTAGCTTGCTTTAAACCATATAAAGACTTTCTCAATCTGCAAACTTGTCCCTTCTTGGCTTTAGTATAACCCCACGGAGGATGCATATACACTTCTTCCTCTAAATTTCCATGCAAAAAAGTATTATTAACATCAAGTTGGTAAACTCCCCAACCTTTAGTAGCTGCAATAGCAAACATCAGTCTCACTGTAACTAGTTTAGCAACTGGTGAGAAAATTTCATTAAAATCTTCTCCTTCAGTCTGAGTATATCCCTTTGCTACCAATCTTGCCTTATATCTCTCAATTGATCCGTCTGGATTACATTTGATTTTATATATCCATTTAGATCCCACTGCCTTCTTTCCTTCAGGCAAAACAGCCAGTTCCCATGTATCATTTTCTTCCAAGGCTTTCAGCTCTGAGTTCATTGCTTCTACCCATTTTTGGTTTGCCCTAGCTTGATTGTAATGTACAGGTTCATGTGTAACAGACAGGTTTGCTACAAACTCATTGTATGCAGAACTAAAAATGCAATTGCTATCAGAATAAGAATTATCAGATGATGTAGAATGACAATGAAAAGTGTAGAAATCATCTAATGATGTAGGTGGTTTTCTTATCCTATCACTTCTTCTCAAAGGGAGAGGAGAAGGTGGAGATGGAGTAGAATTATTTTGTGAAGTCTGATTAGGTGAAAAGGAGTGATTATCAGAAGATTGATCAGGTGAAAAGGTATGAGGGAAAGATTGAAAGTTATGTTCTTCTGTGTCAGGAAAATTCACAAAAGGTAAAGGAATATCAGATTTGGCTTCCACTATAGAAGGAAAAGTTGTCTCATAAAAAACAACATCCCTGGAAATTATGACTTTATCAAGATTTAGACAATAGACTTTATATCCTTTCTGACAAGCATGAAATCCAAGAAAGATCCCTTTGAAAGATCTAGGATCAAATTGATCCCTTCCTAGACCATTATTTACTGCAAAACATAGACAACCAAAATTTCTAAGCATTGACAAATCAGGTTTACTATGATAAAGCCTTTCATAAGGACTTTGCTAGTTCAGGATCCTAGAAGGCCATCTATTGATCAAGTAAGTGGCTGTTAATATAGAATCCCCCCAGAATCTTTTAGGCAATTTTGACTGTAATAACAAGGATCTAGCAACATCAAGAAGATGCCTATGCTTTCTTTCCACAATTCCATTTTGCTGTGGTGAGTAGGGACAACTCCTTTGATGGAGAATGCCCTTTTGGTTAAAAAAACATCTGACAAGATTGATTTAGAAATTCAGTTCCATTATCAGTCCTGATGATCTTGATAATGGTTTGGAATTGTGTTTGAACTATATTATAGAAGTTTTCTATCAGAATAGGCACTTGAGTTTTGTGTTGAAAGAGGTAAGTCCAGGTACATCTACTGTGATCATCTACAATGGTCAAAAAATAATGGCAATTGGAATTGGCTTGGTGAAAAGATCCCCAAACATCCATGTGTATCAAATCAAAACAGTGTTCTGTGGTACTAAGAGAGATTGGAAAAGGCAGTCTATGTTGCTTGGAAACTGGACAAATCTCACACTGATGATCTTTACAATTTTTCTCAAAACGAATATTACAGCCATCTAAATGAGACAGAACATCTAAAGAAGGATGTCCTAATTTGGAATGTAGAATATCAAATGGTACTATGGCAGAAACATGATTACAAGTCTGAAAGTTTACATTATTCCTATTAGGCAGTCTAAGAGACATCATATAAGATGCATAGAATTCTTGAGATCTTGCAATTGCTTCTGGAGTGAAAGAATAAGAATCCAGGACATATAATTCCTTGATAACTCTTCCAGCTTCCAGAACCTTGCCTGTCTTAAGGTCTTGCAACAGGAAACAATCGACATAGAATTGAAAAAACACATGAGAAGTGTTTGCTAGCTTTCTCACTGATAACAGATTGTATTTAAAATTGGGAAGATATAAACATGATGTCAAAGTAACGGATTTAGAGATGTTAACATCTCCAAAATGACTAACATGTTTAATGCTACCATCAGGTAACCAAACTGGTGTAAAGGATTGAAAAGGCTGAGCATTATGCATTAATGAAATATCTACACACATATGACCTGTAGCACCTGAATCAATTACCCATGCATGTGTACCAATCTCATTAGACAACCAAGAACTAAGAGCAAAAGTAGTAATACCTGCAAACTCATGGAAATGTGCCATGTTCACCATTGGTCCTCCTGCTGAATTCATCAAACCTTTGCCCTTATTGATCCTGTCAACCTCCCTTTGTACTGCACTGTTGAAAGCTTGTACATAAGAATCTGACTCAGAATTGAAATCCAATGGAGTAATACTAACACCACCATTGTTATAAGACTGTGATACATTCTTCACCATTCCAGGATTATAAGGCACAATTCCTCCTGATCCTGCATTAGAGTATAACTGACTGTAAGTCCCTTGATTCATTCCTGGATTATTCTGTATTCCAGTGCTCTGTGGATATTCTATCATATTAGCAGAATTAAAACCAAGTTTCTTGTTCTTGATATGAGGCCACCATTCTAGATAACCCTTCAATTTGAAGCAATCATCAATAATATGTCCAGTCCTGTTACAATGTGTGCACAACAGGTGACTTTTATTAATCTTTTGATACCCCTGTGACCCTTGTGAACCTTGATTCCTACCATGATAATTCTGCTGTCCTTGATTCTTTCCATGATAATCCTTCTTCCATCCTGTGGATCGTGCCAACATTGCTGAATTTCCACTTTCTTGCATCGTCATTGCTGAGTTTTCAGAAGTTGCAGCAATGTGAACACTGTCATGCCTATGTTTTTCTGCCATTGTAATCATGTGATACAACTTATCAAGTGAGGGTATAGGATCCATAAACAAGATCTGACTTCTCTCTGGTTCATATACATCGCTCAATCCCATCATGAACTCCATAACTCGATCTTCATTTTCACGTTCCACAATCAAATCTCCTACTTCTCCTTCTATCACAGGAGTTGGTCTCAATTCTTCATACTGATTCCAAATTTGCTCAATCTTCCCAAAATAATCACACACAGGCATATTTCCTTGTCTAAGCAAAGCAATTTCTCTCTTTAATTCAAAAAGATGTGGCAGATTAGTCTTACCAAAACGTTGTTCAAGACTCTTCCAGAGTTTTCTTGCATCATGCATGAACATAAACTGATTCATCAGATCTGGAGCCATAGAACTCTTAATCCAGGAGCATACCATGCTATTAGCTCTTCTCCATCTCAATATAATCGGTGAATCATCTGCTGGCATTGGAAAGCTACCATCCATAAATCCTACTTTCATTTTAGCTTCTAATGCCGAAATCATTGCACACCTCCATATCAGATAATTTTTGCTTGTCAGCAACACCGAAACAATTTGAGTTCTTGGACTTTCCGATCCATGCACATGTAACTACTCTTCAATCAACGGATCAATCTCCCTTCGATTCTCCATTTTTAAGACTAATTATCTCTCAGAAATCAAGAAATCCCCAAATTTTCCTTCTTCTTGACTTCTAAATCAAGATCTTAGGGTTTATACTATGTAATCAAGGTTAATTTCTAAAATAAAATTGCAGCGGAAAGGCAGATCAGATTTAAACCTGCTCTGATGCCATTACAGAATTGTAAGATCCGATCATCAAGATTTGACAGAAGGAGAAGAAAAAAATAAAGAACAAACCTTTCTAAGAATAGTACTGAGTATCAAAGAAACTTGAAATCTGTATTTTTACTTGTGTATCACACTCTCTAAACTGATTTCCCTCATGTATATATATACAATTTATCAGATCCTAACAGACTTAATTTCTGTAAACTCTAAGAAAACACAACAAATCTCTGTCGTCTAATTACAACTAATCCAGTCTAATCTAATGATCAATATTCAAGGAACTTTGAATTGTGAGGATTGATGACTTGGCGGTATGATGTTTCTGGAAGGATTTTGCCAAGTTGGTTCATAAGCATTATCCTGATGCCAAATCATTCTGTGTGTGTTTTGATCCTGGACCACTTGTGCACGTGCAGATGAAGCTTCCTGATTTTGAACTGTGTTTTGGCGGGAGGCTGATGCTATTTCTTCTGGTAAGTTCAATACTTTTAAGTATCAAAGTATTCGGTACACTGTTTCAAGATGTTCTTTACATGGTGAGTGCATAAACTGACTTACCACACTGACAGCGAAATCAATATCAAGACGTGTATGTGATAGGTAGATTAGTCTTTTCCAACCAGTCTTTGGTATCTTTCCTTATTTACTGGTATTCCATCTTCAAAATCTCCAAGTTTGACATTTACTTCAACTGTAGTATCAGCTGGTCTGAATCCACTCATTCTTGTCTCTTTTAACAGATCCAAAACGTACTTCCGTTGAGAAACCACAATTCCCTTTTTTGATCTTGCCACTTCCATTCCAAGAAAGTACCTGAGCTGGCCTAAATTTTTGATCTCGAATTCCTTAGCCAAGTTTTGCTTTAGTTTATTCATTTCTTCCACATCATCTCCGGTCAAGATTATGTCGTCTACGTAGAAGATCAAAACTGAGATCTTCTCTTTAGTGGACACCTTTGTGAAAAGAGTGTGATCAGATTGTCCTTGCGTATATCCTTGACGTTTAAGAAACCTTGTGAACCTTTCAAACCAAGCTCGTGGAGATTGTTTGAGTCCATGTAAAGACTTCTTCAACCTGCAAAATTTTGTCCCATACTTATCATTGAAACCAGATGGGGGTTCCATGTATACTTCTTCCTTCAAGTCTCCATTCAGAAAGGCATTCTTCACATCAAGTTGATTTAAAGGCCAGTCAAGATTTGCTGCAACAGAAAGAAATATACAGACTGTGATCAGCTTAGTCACAGGAGAAAATGCCTCGGAATATTCCACTCCATATGTTTGAGTAAAGCCCTTAGCCACTAGGCATGCGTTGCGTCTTTCCAATGATCCATCTGAGTTATATTTCAAGGTAAACACCCATTTACAACCAACAATTGCTTTCCCATTCGGCACGTCAGCCATTTCCCAAGTAGCATTCTTTTCCAAGGCTCTCATCTCCTCCAAAATAGCTTCCCTCCATTCAGAAATACTTAAGGCCTCATGTATACTATTAGGAATGGACACACTAGACAATTATGAAATAAAGGCAAAATATGGAGGTGAAATATTCTCATAAGAAACAAAATTTGACAAAGGATATTTTGTACAAGATCTAACACCTATCCTTAGGGCAATGGGCAAATCAAGATAATTAGGAGAACTAGATTCTAAAGGAATTGTTGAAGATTCATGAGAAAGTTCAGGTTCCCCTACCTCATCACACTGTTGGGGCTACAGTGGAATGGTGCCTTTCCCCTTCTTTGAATATACAAGACCTTTAAACCGTTTTGTATTCATTTCCATAACTTCAACTGGTTTATTTTCAGAAGGCATTATCAATGGTTCATTAGTTTCTACTAATTTTTCATTTTCCAATGATTTTGCATTTTCTTCCTCATGTGCTAATGATTGGTTGTGCAAAACATCAACAAACAAATCAGAATTATCAAATAAACCATCTTCACTCTTATCGTTCTCCCCCTGAAGATGGGAATCACTATAGTATGAGGTTCCTTCAAAAAAAGTTACATCTATAGACGTAAACATCTTTTTCTAAACTGGATCAAAATATTTGTAACCTTTTTGATTGGCAGGATAGCCCACAAAAATGCATTTATGGGCCTTGGGATCAAGTTTGGAACATTTAGGGTCATGATTATGAACAAAGGCCACACTTCCAAGTATTTTTAAAGGGATGTCGGGTAACCAGCCGACTATTTGGAAAATAATCAGAGAAGACCTGGATGGGTGCTTTAAAATTCAAAATTCGTGTAGGCATTCTATTGATCAAGTAGGTGGCTGTTAAAACAGCTTCCCCCCAAAGGTACTTAGGAACTTTAGTTGTAAATTAGATCTCTAGTAGCTTTAAGGAGATGTTTATTTTTTCATTCAGCCATCCCATTTTGTTGAGGTATATTACCACATGAACTTTGATGCACAATTCCATTCTCCATGAAAAAATCTCCTAATTCATTGTTAAAGAACTCTTTCTCATTATCACTTCTGAAAATTTTGATTTGAGTCTGAAATTGTGCTTGAACCATTGTGTTAAAATATTTGAAAACAGTTGCAACTTCAGATTTCTCTTTTATAAAAAAGACCCAAGTGACTCTAGTATGATCATCAATGAAAGTGATAAACCAACATTTTCCAAAAAGAGTTGGCATTCTTGAAGGACCCCAAACATCACTATGAATTAGAGTAAATGGTTCTAAATTTTTGAATGGCTGAGAGGGAAAATTGCACGCTGGTGTTTTGCTAATTCACAAAATTCACACTGAAAAGCTGAAACCTTTTTATTCATAAATAACTTGGGAAACAAATGCTTCAAATACTGAAAGCTAGGATGTGCCAATCGATAATGCCATAACAATATGTCACTGTCATTAGAAATAGAAATAGAATTTAAACATGTCTGCTGGTCTTGCATTCCAAAGGGTCTTTTATGGAGTAGGTAGAGGCCACCAACCTGTTTAGCACCCCCAATCATCTTCCCCGAGGTTAAATCCTGAAATTTACAGTTAGAAGACGAGAAAAGAACTTCGCAATTATGCTCTCGGGTAAGTTTACTAACAGAAATAAGATTGTAGGAAAGATTAGAAACATGTAAAATATCTTTAAGAGTTAGAGAAGGAAAGATAGGGACAGTTCCTTTTCCTACAATAGAAGCAAAGGAACTATTAGCCATTTTCACTTTTTGATTCCCTACATAAGGTGCGTAAAAAGAGAAAAGTTGAGATTTTCCAGTCATATGATTGGTGGCGCCTGAATGTAGAATCCAGTATTCATTTGAACTGGTACGAACAAGAAGAAGGTGCGCTATCTATCTTATTTAGCAAGAGAGCAGGATGGGGTAGAGGTTCCTATGGATTGAGATTGAAGTAACTTGTATAAGTGCTCCATTTGTTCCTTGGTGAAGGGAAGAGATTCCGAGGATGATTGCTGTCCTGGATTAGCATTGCTTACTTGAAATGCATGAACTTCTCCCCCTGACTTGTTATCAAAGCCTTGTCTCTTCTTCAAGTTTGCAGGTTTGCCGTTCAACTTCCAACAATTTTCCCGAGTGTGCCATGGCTTTTTGCAATGATCACACCAAACCTTTTGTTTTCCTCCCCTTTTATCACCTTCCACATCTGCACTTCTTGCCACTAAGGCTGACCCTTCAACTTCAGCCTTGGTATCATTAATTTCTCTCAGTATCACTTTGCGCCGTGCTTCTTCTCGGCGCATTTGTGAGATAACTTCTCTAATAGAGGGTAGGGGTTTTCTCCCTAAGATACGTCCTCGAACTTCATCCAGATCTTTGTTTAAACCAGCTAGGAAAAAAAATACCCGACTTATTTCTACCTTCTTTGCATACCGAGCACTATCCCTAGGACTTTCCCACTCTTCTGCTTCAAACAAGTCCAGCTCTAGCCTAGTAGACATCATCTCATTGTAATATGATGTCACTTCACGTTCACCTTGCTGCATCTTCCAGATTCGAGCATTTAACTCGAACAATTGTGAATGATTATCCAGATCTGAGTAAGTGTCTTTAACTGCCTCCCAGATATCTTGGGCAGTCGGCAAAAATAGAAAAAATTTTCCAACCACAGGATCCATAAAATTGATCAACCAGGCTGTGACCATTGAATTTTCTGATCGCCACTGCCTATATTTTGGATCATTTGTAGCAGAGGGCTTTATTTCCCCATTCAAAAAAACAAGTTTCCTTTGCCATCTACCACCAGACGTATAGACTGAGACCACTCTAGATAATTTTTCTCATTCAACTTTTGATTGATAATTTGAAGGGAATTTTCAGAAACAGAAGGGTGAGAGCTTTGCTCTGGAGATGGTTCACTATTGTTAGAACCTACAGAGCCCACCATGGCAGCCTTAAAATTCATGATTGAGCTTAGGAGCAAACAATGCTCAACTATAGAGGAATACTATTGATTAGTACTCTCCATAACCAATAAAGATATGTGATACACACACTATCTCAAAATACTTATGCCAAAGCAAACCTCATCCAACAAACGTAGGACAAACCCAACAAAGAAACTCATGAACACACACATCATGAACTCGAAAACCCAAGCCAAAAGAAAGGCTCATCTCTCGAACTACAAGAAGTAGTATGAAAATAAGAATATTAGTTTTAAAATAATTCTATCAAGAAGTATATTTGACTAAAACGGTTTCTGCAAGATCAAAAAAATCCAAACAAGATGCATTAAAACCCTCTTGGTTTAAACATACTTGAAATGAAAAATGGACAACATCATGTAACAAAAATTCCTCAATGGAAAAACCTTCATTAGAAAGACAACAAATGACCACACACGGGTACCTTGAACCATTTGGCCATGCCTCTATTTCTAGGCTAGCTTTCTTGGTCACAAAGCACTCAAAAAGAAGACCAACTAGGACTCTCTACTCTTATCTCACGCAGGAGGAGAGTTAGAACAGTATTTGATCTCTTTTACTTTATCTAAAATCTAAGAAACCTTATCTAAATTACTTATCCTCAACAAGGCTAATTTTTAGAAGGAATCTAAGACTCCTAAACAAAACACTCTAGTTTAATTCAGCCCACATGGCTTATCTTTAACTAGATAACTCAAAAATAAACTCCTAGACTTAGACAAACTATAATCTCGTAATTCAGCAACCATATATGAAGTAAAATATCTTGAACGCCCTTCCAAAAGGTCGAATTTTGGTCTTGCACCCCTCAAGGTGTAGAACACGTCAATTTACTCCAAAAATTATAAATTTCTCTTTATTGACTCTTGTGAAGTCGAAAAACTCTAAAACAACCAAGATAGTTTGCACCCTATCTCAATTATGTAGCAATGGACTCAATCTTGAACTCTTATCAAATAGGCCGTCAATTCAAGAACCTAAATGACATCTCTTTAGCTTGTTTGATCAATGATCTTCATGGCTAGCACATAGAGTTAAGCTTCCTCGGAGCTCTTCAGCATTTATTTCCATGAGTGAATCATCTCTTTCGGTTTGATCCCCAAAGTAAATGGCATTATGATCTTCTTGATCATAGCTTCCTTGAACCAACTCCTTATCACATAGGTAGTCAAGATCCATCTTTTCTTCTTTGATTGGCCTACAATGTAAACTTGGCATTCCAAAACAAGAATGAAGGACTAGCTCATTCCATCCCCTCTTTCTTTAAGAGGATTCATCCTCGAATCATCAACCTCTAAACCTACACAAGGAACAAAAGAGATATATGGGTTAGTAAAATCCTCACCCTCACCACACTTGTTTTCTCTCATTGCGGGCATTTTTTTTTGTTTCCACGCTATTTTCATGGTTTCCTCTCGCCTCAAGTCTTACCTCATCGTGACCCTTTTTACATATTTGCGGTACTCTCTCGACTTTTTCTCTCCCTTGTGTAAAAGAAATATTACGTATTTTCTATCGCACAGCTTCAGCGTCTTCATAAGCCAAAGGCTTAAGAACATATTTCCTATCATCTTTAGTAAAGACAAAGATATTCTTCGAATAATGCTGCACATCATCTACATCTGATTGCCAAGGTCTACCTAGCAAAATATCACACAAAGACATAGGAATAACATCAAAGTAGATTCCATCCCTATACTCACCAACTTGGAAAGACACCATGGCTTTCTTATTGACATCCACCACCATATCTTCACTCAGCCATTGAAGTTTATATGGCCTAGTATGTAGACATCTTGATTCCGTTTGCTATGCAAAATTCCTTACTTATACAATCAGTACTCGATCCACCATCGATTACCAAATCAACATCATTGGACCAACCAACCGAACACTTGGTACGGAAGATGCAAGTCCTCTGATCACCATCTACGGCTCCAAACACTAACCCATGATCCTCAATTGGACCGTTCCAACCACAAGAAGTATCATGCTCTCTCTCCACTTCCAAGGCAGCATAATATGCCTCATAGAGCCTTGTTGCCTCCTAATCTTTGGGTGTTGTTTGTACCCCTTATCCAACCCATAGGGCAAACGATCAATCAACATGTAGTCCTCAAAGTAAGATTGAACGGATCTACCATTCTGCTTACAATTGAGCAACCTCACTTTTGCTTCATCAAAGGTGTTAGTTCCAAGATATCTTTCTCGCAAAGCACATCTTAAATCATTCCAATCATCGCAATTCTTAAACCAATGATGAGAGTAGATATTTGACACTAACTTCCACCAATTCAAAGCATTTGAACGAAAACAACCTATAGCTAAGGCTATCTTCTCACTTTCTTTCTCTATGTTAAGCAATACAAACAAGTTCTCAATGCTCTTTTCCTAAGTCTCATAATCTCTATGACACCCATAAAACAATGGTAAAGACACTTTAATCATGCCGGCATATGAAAGAGCTTGTTTTACATCAAAACGATCACATAAGACTCTTAAACTTTCATAAACTCTTTTAAGACTTACCCAAACTTTGTCTTACTGTTTGGAAAGCAAATGAGACAATTCTCGGTTCACCTCCTTCACCTCTTTCAAAGCATCATGCGAATAATCAATTTGAGTCTTCATGACCTGAATTTGGGACTCCATGTGACCTTTTTAGCCCTTTGAAGCAACTTGGTTACAACCAGCAACTCCGGATGACATCTTTGCTCAACAAATTCGAGAAACCACCAACAAAGAAGTAATTATGCTTTTGGAACTACACAAAGAACTCCTTGAAACCCTAGAACCAATTGAATGAAAGCGATCTAGTGTATTGAGAGAGGTTCTTCATGTAAAACTCTTCTATTTTTATACTAGTGAATGTGTTACCGATCTGTGGACGTATTATGTTGTGTTGTGCTTTTTATTGTATAGGCTTTGATGTTTACTTCTTATTCCGTTGAGTGTGTGTGTTGATTGAGTAAACTTCCAACATTTTGGTATGTAGTGGGGATCAAAATCCACATCAGAGAGTGATTCTAAAGATGATGGAAAGGTTGAGATAGCGCAAAAGGATGTTCGAATTGGTGTCTTTGGAATTCTCGTGCGGAGAAGAGAAGGGGACGACAATATTGATAGGCTGGCGCTGCCGATAGAGGTCTCTTGGGAGCCCTTGCCAGAATCAAAAGAAGCCGGCTTGTTTGATGCACGGAGATCAACTAGTTCTACTTGCTAAGCAATCATTTATCTCTTTGTTTAAATTTGGATGTATATGTAAATATTATTACAATATAGTTATTTTAATGTTTAACCCCTCTTCAGGGGGTATATGATAGTATTATTAAAACTTAGGAAGTTTATAGTATATCATGCCAAACTCGGGGGATAAAATGCAGTTCATCCTTCTTCTTCTTTTTTTTTTTAATTTAAACATTAATAAAATGAAAATTGAATCAGAAAATACGTAGTTAGGATGAAAAAATTCAGACCTCAAAGTTCTTCATAATGTCTATTTTCATTAAATACACATACAATATGTCGATGTTTCGCTAAGACGAAAAGGAGAAAATGTAGTATTCTCTCTGTTTCAAAATTATTGTTTAGTTTAGATTTTCACTTATAAAAATTAAATTGAATAATAATTTTGTAACAGGGGTGTACATATTAAGATAACTGCTAGTATAATATAGATATGAAAATGGAAGGTGGAATCGAGGATCATGGTGGAAATATTCATCCCGATTTTCTCTCTGGAAAATCTTCCAATGTCTTCTCGTAAGTTGTAAATCATTACCATAACTTTGTTCTAACCATTCCACATAGTATCTCCAAAGTTCCTTCAAAATCGAATCGCGTTTATATAAATTAAGACATTTTATTTTTTTGTCACAACAAAACAGGAACTCTTTTTTGCCCTGTTCTTCTTTTGAGGCTTTTTGAGTAATGGGATGGGAAAAGCAGCCTCCACCGCCGCCGCCGCTGCCGCCGTGGAGCCCCAAAGCCATCATCCCTGAAAAAGCTATGGGTATGACGCCGGAACAAATGGAGATGCTGCAGAAACAAATTGCAGCATTCATCACTATTTGTGAACAGCTTGAAGATTTGCATAAATCCCTCTGTTCCTCTTCCCAAAACCACCACACAAATGCTGATCCCAGTACAGATAATATGTTAAGAAACCTTGGAATCCCTTACTATACTCAGATGCTGAGTTCTTCGAATCATCAGAATCATCCCTACAATTACGGCGGCCAGCCTAAGATCCCCCGGCGTCGGCGGTGGAATCCGACGCCGGGGCACCTTCGGATTCTCGAACAGGTGTTTGATCAGGGGAACGAATCTCCGTCAAAGGAGAGAATCAAAAGCTTGACGGATGAATTAGCGGATCACGGTGAGATTACCGAGAGCAACGTTTACAATTGGTTCCAGAACCGGCGGGCTAGGTTTCGGAGGAGGCAATCGATGAGTACGATTTCCGAATCGGATGGGGAGACGTCATCAAAGTCCGTCGACGGAGAAATCCCGAATGCTTCAGATCAACTCAACGGCGATCCGAGTTACTCTAAGGAGGACAGTTTGACGGCCGGTAGTGGTGACGGTGGCGGCGCCGGCGGCAGGGGAGATGAGAGTTTTGGAGATATGGCGGGAAGAACGTTGTCGTCAAAATCTAAATCGGGTTATATGCCAGAACCCGTCATTGAGTCAAAGTCAAAGACTTCCAAAAGTATGGAGTAAATATAAAAGCATTTTCAATTAGAAAAAATGCTTCAATTTTGGATCTCAGAAAATCGTTTCTCTTATTGCTTTGATCAATCTCTAGTCTTTTCAACATGAAAAGAATTTCAATTTCGGAACTCAAACACCATAGTTTATCAGTTTTCCCTTTTTATTGTATTGATCGTTCTTTTCGTAGTAGTATTTAATTTATTTCTCGTAAATTTGATTCTTACAAATGGTTTTTTTTTCTCCTTCATACTTTGTTTGATCGCTTTTTCGCATTCACAATTAGTCCTACAAACATAATCCGTACTAAGGTTTGTTGTTCATATTTTGATAGCTTATTTTGCATTAGTTATTACCGGTCTCTTACTTTATGATATGTATGCTTTTTTCTTCTTTAAAGTATCATAGGTTTGGTACCTTTGCTGGATGAGTATTTCAAAATATTCTTGCCTTTGTCCTTCCATTTTGCTCTTGCCATGATGCTCATTTTCAGTTATAATTATCACTACTATACCATGTGGTATTTAATCAATTCACATATTTATGAGTTCAAGCGTAATATCATTTTTAAGTTTCGATTTTTTGTTCTTTCAAAATTACGGTTTATTGTCAACTAGCTATTTCTTGCTAGTAGTAGCCAACATCTTCTTGTCATCTCTCTTTTTCGACATTGTGATTAACGGATTAGCGACTTTTGATGATATCTGTATGCTTTTTATTTTATTTTATTTTTTAATATTTTTTTGTGTGTTAGTAAATTGTGTATGATCATTTCAAACATACATTCCATTCAATTCTTACGAGGATGAAAGTTTGCTAAATCTGCCGTTGTGTGCGACTATATGGTGTAAGGCTAGAGATTTGATAATATCAATGTATGACACATTTAATTCCAAATGCTTAATTATCATTTCGAGTTAATTTCATAGCTAGTTTAAAGTTTCTGTAGACTTATTTTATCTAATATATCTTGACATAATTATTCCAATTATAAAATAGCTTAGTTTATAAGAATGAAAAAGTTCAAAAAGCGAATTTCTTTTTCTTTTTAACTAGAGGAGGGAATGCTATAGTTAATTCAATAGATTGTGAATTTCTTCATAAAAATTGTGAATCAGTTCTTTTAGCACCAGAACGTGAACGTTTTTGAATTCACGTTAGAAGTATTCCTAAGACTTTAAAAAGAAATCAACGTGACAATCGTGTTTTATACGTTTCATTAAAAAAGTAAGAGTTTTATAAACGTTTAATGCTTGTCATTAACACTAACATCCAATCCAAAATCACGAAGTATTACTACCAGCAAAAAAGTGAGCAAAAAAGGAAAAGAAAAGAGAAAGAAAAAACGGAAACCACGTGTACAAAACGCCGACGTGTCGAATGAAAACCGCTCATCATCCTTAGCAGCCAGCGTCAGCATCCTCTTCCTTCTCCATCCTCATCCATTTCTCTCTTTCTCTTTTCCGCGGAAAAAAATAGAAAGAAAAAGGAAAAAAAAAGAAAAAGGAGAGAAAAATAAACACGCACTCACACAGTGGGCAGTAATAATAACGACAATAATCTAAAAAAAGGGCGTATATAAGGATTGCGGTTTTCTCTCTTTCTCGGGCAGTAGGGTTTTTCGTTATAATATATTGAAAGTAAATAGTGTTGCGGCAAATACACACACAGTCACCGCCGGTGAATGCGACTGTGTGTTTTTCAGGTGAAAAAGGATCGGGTTTTTGCTGGTCGGAATCATTTTCACTGGTTTTATTCCTCAGGTTCTTGCTATTCTTGGCTCGAGATCCGGGCCAAGAACACTCCGCCTTCGCTTCTAATTCAGGTGGTTTTTTGTTTTCTTCAATTCGTTTGATTTTGATTGTTGATTGATTGATGCTGGAATGCTCTTTTGTTGTTGTTTTATCCCGTACATTCTTTTGGTGAATTCGTCTGTGCGTATTTGTGGTTCGTTTTCAAGTTCTTTTGGAATGCACGTATGGAAGTAGCTAATTGACGTGTTTCCGTAATCCTTTGAAGTTTGATTCTTTTTTGTTGTCGATGAAAACGAAATCAGAACACCATTTTAGTGGGTTTGTAGTAATTCTTTTTTTGGTTTTCGATGAAAACGAAATCATAACACCATCTTGGTGGGTTTGATTAAGTTGTGTTTTTAATTTGTGGCGTGAAATGGGATTTTTTTTCCCCTCAAAAAAAGTTTCTTATCATTTTATTGAATGGTGTTCACTGGTTGTAGGGTTTCGTTTAGGGGGGGAAAAAATGGCGTCAGGTGAGGGATTCTTGACAGAGGGGCAAAGAGAGATAATGAAAATTGCGACTCAAAATGCCGAGGTCTTGTCTTCGTCTCCTCCTATCAAGTCCCCTAGGACTCTGCTTACGGAGCACCATGTGAAGGCCCCAGGGGGCAGTAAGACTTCTGCTGCTGGTGGGATTGCGGTTAGACACGTGCGGAGGTCTCATTCAGGGAAACACATCCGAGTGAAGAAGGGTATAACCTTGCTTCTATGTGATGATTCCTTTAGATGATTTCATTGGATCAAGAAATGATTAGCTTCTGTTTTGATATGTTTGATGGTTGGTGACTTGAAGTTTACTAGTATACAAAATGGAAAGTATGATGACTTCGAAAATTTTATTGGGAGAGGTTTAATTATTCTTATTTCATGTTTCTGCATGTTAAAGACACCCTTTTCTTGTGGCGGGGTTTTAGCTCGTGATTCTTGTGACCTTGATAGTATTTGGAATGTTTTGGAATATCTCTGGATTGGTGGAACTGTATTTAATGTAATATCTCTTCGTGCGTGTGTTCTATTCAAGTTTCCTTATAAGTCTTGGCGCATTTGTCTGGTGATACTGGGTAGATTGACATTTATGGAGAAGAGTGCATTATTGTTTTCGTAGTAAGATCTGCTGTGGTTCTTTTTTGTTTCTGAGGTTGGTTTTGGAGGTTGGAGTCTCTCCGTGAATAAATGATGATCTTTGATTGATGCTAGAATATGTATGGCATGCTGACATGATCTAGCGAACATTCCTCGTTTACGAGAATTACTTTAATGAGTTAACTAATGATTGTATGTGCGTTGACCTACTTATGCAACGGTTAATGTGGGGTAGGTATATTGGCTCGTGTTGGAAAGTCTTTACGAATTTCTGAACCTTAGAAAAGCATGAGTAAATGTGTCAACTTTTCTGTGGGGCCTGATAGAATTGCATTTATTTATCTTCCGCTTTCTTTTGTAAAGATACTGTCTTATCTGTCGGAGTCTATGCATGGATTCATTTTCGGCGTTGACTCTTGCCCCACCATATCGTATTTGACATCTTGGTCCTTTCTGGTTCTTTTTGGACCGGACGTTTTCCATTACCCCTTTATACAGTATAATAGCTGTTGGTATTACTGTGTTTTTTTTTCCATTTGTGGATTATGATTGGTTTTATCTGCCGCGTGTCGGTTTTGAGTGGTCAATTGGTCATTCAGTTAGTTGTTCTGTCAGCTGTCTGTGACTGTTTCCTGTCTGAAGTTTCTTACCAGTTTCTTATAATACCGTAAATTGTTTTTATTGTTTTTTTTTTTTTTGGGCTTGTATTTCTCCAATTTTGACTTTACTTGAGGTTGTCCTTGTTCGCATCGGTGACTTTGTCTGAGCTACTACTAATCTATTTTCCCTGTATAACTGTTACTAAATGGAAATTTAATTTTGCTTGATGCAGCTTAATGTCTGTTTTTGGTTCTCATCCTGTCAACAATGGCGCATAAAAGCAAATGAATAAGTAAATTATTGTCCTTGAACTGTTTGCTGGCCACCAGTGCTTATCCATACCGATATAAGAATGTGACATCTGTATTAACGTGTTCAGTTTCTGTTTAGATGAACCCTCTGGTTTTACATATGGTTACTTATTAATGTAGAATCATTTGCCTTTTCAAGCTTCTTGCGTCTGTTGTATTCTACTGTTTTTGGTTGCTTTGTTTTGTGGTTATCTTCCTGCTCGTATGGACCTTGCGTAGCTTTTTTAAATGTCGCTGCTGACTGGAAGGAAAGAATTTATACGTGTCTTAATGGTCGATCAATTATTGCTTTTTGAAGATTGATGATGGATGGATGTCCTTTTTATTTTTCAAGGATGGTTGGTTCTTGTCGCAGATGTTGATTGTTTTGAGTGTTATAAGAGAAGAGTTGCTGGAAAGCCAAGGGTTTCAAGTTTTTTAATTAAGTCCTATCTGCTTCTTGAGATTTTAGCAGTATTCTCGTTCTTTCCCTCTTTGTCACATTTTGAATAGTGCTGGATGGAGCCATTATACTGGCTTTGATTTAGAATTGATGACCTAATTGTCAGGATATATTCTCGAAACTGTAAGAAAGGTTTTTTTGTCTCGTTGTTTTGAAGATAACTGAACAGTTTTTGGCTTTACAATTTGTTTCTTCTATGATCCTCTTCCTTCTTTTTGCTGCATAACTTGTTTAGGTTTCCTGAAAGTTCTTTCGTGAATTGTGACAACAGATGGAGCTGGTGGTAAGGGCACATGGGGAAAGTTGCTTGATACTGGTGATGATTCGTTTCTTGATCGGAATGACCCCAACTATAACAGTGAGGAGGTAATATGATGGAATTTTGTTCTTTCGCCATTGAACTTACTGTATGTGCTTATTTTTGTTGGATAATAAATTTGCCATTTTGCAGGAACCTTATGAGCTTGTTGGAACCACAGTCTGTGATCCATTGGATGAATACAAGAAAGCTGTTGTGACCCTTATTGAGGAATACTTCAGCACAGGGGATGTCGATGGGGCTGCTTCTGACCTTAGGGATCTTGGTTCCAGTGAATATCATCCCTACTTCATAAAGAGGCTTGTTTCTATGGCCATGGATAGGCATGATAAGGAGAAAGAAATGGCATCAGTTTTGCTATCTGCACTTTATGCTGATGTCATCAGCCCAGCCCAGATAAGTCAGGGTTTCTTCATACTTCTGGAATCTGCTGATGATCTGGCTGTTGATATTCTTGATGCGGTTGACATACTTGCCTTGTTTATTGCTCGTGCTGTGGTTGATGATATCCTTCCACCTGCATTTATCACAAGTGCGAGGAAAATTCTTCCGGACTCCTCCAAAGGATTCCAAGTTCTGCAAACTGCTGAAAAGAGCTATCTATCAGCTCCCCATCATGCAGAACTTGTTGAAAGGCGATGGGGTGGTAGTACCCATCTTACAGTGGAGGAAGTGAAGAAAAAGATAGCTGATCTCCTAAGGGAATATGTGCAGAGTGGAGATACTCCTGAGGCCTGCCGGTGCATTAGGCAGTTGGGAGTTGCATTCTTCCATCACGAAGTTGTGAAGAGGGCTTTAGTCCTAGCTATGGAGATCCGCTCCTCTGAGCCACTTATTATGAAGTTATTAAAGGAGGCTGCTGAGGAAGGTTTAATAAGTTCCAGTCAAATGGTGAAGGGTTTTGTGCGCCTATCTGAGAGCCTTGATGACCTTGCCCTGGATATTCCTTCTGCCAAGACTTTGTTCCAAGCCTTGGTTCCTGTTGCAATATCTGAGGGGTGGCTTGATGCATCTTTCCTCAAGTCCTCGAGTAAAGATGGAGAGGCACGTGATAAAGAGGATGAGAAGTTAAAGCGATACAAAGCTGAGGTGGTTACCATAATTCATGAGTATTTCCTGTCAGATGATATTCCTGAACTAATCCGTAGTCTGGAAGATCTTGCTGCTCCCGAATATAATCCCATTTTTCTGAAGAAGCTCATTACCTTGGCCATGGATCGTAAAAACAGGGAAAAGGAGATGGCTTCTGTTTTACTCTCTGCTCTGCATATTGAGATTTTTTCAACTGAGGACATTGTCAATGGGTTTGTTATGCTTCTGGAATCAGCAGAAGATACGGCGCTGGATATCTTGGATGCTTCAAATGAACTTGCTCTGTTCCTGGCTAGGGCTGTCATTGATGATGTTCTTGCTCCACTAAACTTGGAGGAGATAGCCACCAGGTTGCCACCAAATTGCAGTGGGAGTGAGACTGTGCATGTTGCCCGGTCCCTTATAGGTGCACGTCACGCTGGCGAGAGGATTCTCAGGTGCTGGGGTGGAGGAACTGGCTGGGCTGTTGAGGATGCCAAGGATAAGATAATGAAGCTGCTTGAGGAGTATGAAAGTGGGGGTGTCGTTAGTGAAGCTTGTCAATGCATTCGTGATATCGGTATGCCTTTCTTCAATCATGAGGTGGTGAAGAAAGCTCTGGTTATGGCAATGGAGAAGAAGAATGATAGGATGCTGGACTTGCTCCAAGAGTGCTTCAATGAGGGGCTGATAACGATCAATCAGATGACCAAAGGCTATGGAAGGATCAAGGATGGGCTCGATGACCTGGCTCTTGACATTCCAAATGCAAAAGACAAGTTCAGTTTCTATGTGGAGTTTGCCCAAGGAAAAGGCTGGCTTCTACCAGCCTTCACCTCATCCGATGTGGATGCATCCTCTTGAGAAGGGAAATTGTAGTTCAGTTTCTCTCTCCTGTATGTTGTTGCTTATTGTCTTTTTTTTTTCTTTTCCTGGTTTAGGGGCTCTTATCACCTTGTGCATCGGAAGTGGATGATTTTAGAATTCTCAGATCCCATCTGATGTGCCTTCTTTTTTAATCTCTTATTTGAAACTGTGTTTTCTGGAGTTCTTTTAACTCATGTAAAAATCTAGGTTCTTGCTGTTTCAACAGTAACTTTTTATGGTCAAAGATAGATTTTAGTACTTTTGTTCTTGTTGATCTCTACATGCTTTGAAGGTGATATTTTTGTCTGAATTGGCTTTTACTCTGTAGTCTGTACCGTCTGAGATTTCTGAAACTAGATGTTGAATCTGTTGAGTCTTGTCGATGACTCTAAAAAGGGCCAATATGAATGAGACCAAGATCTGATTTTTGGGAGGAAGCTATTAGAAATTGCCAAATATCTTCTTTTTTTTTTTTTGCAGGAGGGCTAGAAAGTACAATTTTGCAATCTATGAATGTTTGTACTGTTCTGTTTTTTCGGTAATATAGCAGCCTAGCATATTGTGTACAGGGAAATGTCGCATAAGTTATAACTAGCACAACCGGTACTCCGCGCATGCGCGGAGTGGTGATTTTGCCGAGTGTGAATCTGTACTATTGTTGATGAATTTGAAGAATTGTATATGTATGTTGAAGTGATTCTGGTGGGAGGGGGTTGATTGAAATGTGTTCGTTTATTTAAGGAAGTGGAGTAGCATAGAAATCGTATTTGATTGAAATCGAGAATACTATTCGTAGATCGACTGTAAATTAAGACACACAATTAGTTCAAACGTGCATTATACTTGCAAAGTGAAACCAAAAGTAAGGCTATGTCCAATATATCTATTTGCAATGCGAGCATCTTGTTTTCTTGGAAATCAGAATGCATAGATGATTCTTGATTCACAAAATATTCAAGAGGAAAGAAAACTTGCTCTGGGACCTTCTACTAATTAAAGGAAGTACAACTAGTATAAATATAAAATGAAACTACCTTTCTGCCCAAGAAAATTGGCTTGTTTTATGTTAGTCCCGATATTACAGGATCCATCAAAATAGATTTATGCTGTCGTTTCCCACCCCGTCAGAAATATATTCCATCGCCGGATGCACTCAACTTAGTGGAGAATTTGTTCCAACTGATCTTGCATATCCGAGGCTCTTTGTTTCTCCTGAATCTCTATTTCCTCATAAGTCATAATCACAATTTACCCACCAGAACCGATGAAATACATTAATGACGGTTAAAGCCTGAAGAAGCGTTGCTTGGAGTGCTGAAATGCACGATTTTTATCTTCTGTTTTCAGGTCACTAATTTTATCTTTGTATCAAATATCAAAAGCCCGGAAATCACAAAGATAATACAAACCTAAAAAATCCTCCCTTATTCTTCTTATAAGCAGAATTGAGTAATAACCACCATTAATTATGCAAAGGAGCGATATAGCCAGGTTAACCTGGCTAATCCTTTGTACTCCCTATGTCCCACAAAAAATAGTCTATTTTAAAATTTAAGATTCAAACTAAAAACAGTACAAATCTCAAAGTTTAATGTGGACTATATCTTTTTTTGTACAGAGGAGAGACATTCTATCGCTGGGTAAACCCAACTTAGTGGAGCGGCACAGGTTGTTATAGCTAGTTACTCATAAAAATAAGAAGACTCGTATACTAGTTGTGTAATGCAAAACACAAATGCTGAAAACTCTAAACTAGAACAATAATTTAGCCAGTAGCATATGAAATGGTACAAAAACGATGGGAGAAAGAAACAACTAATGCTACAAAATTTACATTAATCCATCATGATACAAAATTCCCCCCAAAAAAGAGACGAGATAGTGTTTTCATGTCATGAAGCCAACCTAATGGTTATACTAACAAAGGGGTGGGTCAATAGACAACCTAAAAAAAAAACCAAGGGGTGGGTCAATAGACAAGAAAAGAATATTTACATATTCTAGTTTCCACGAAGATCAAGCAATCTGTCATAACACATCATGGTCATCTAGTTTTTGATGGTTCTTCAAGTTGAAGAACAACTCAATGTGCAACCAGACGCCCCGGAATCTATTACGAACTATACATCTTTTTCGGAAAAGGGCAAAAAAAAAAAAAACAAAACAAAACAAAAAGAGCAAAAAAGTGCCTGAGAGTCCATTCTAAATTGAAAAGATGGGAAAAAATATAACATGAAAAATGTAGACACTTATAAAATCAAGACAACAACATCATAACATAAAGAGTGAATACAGAAAGGACTGAAATAGTCCCAGGTGATTGCAAAAATGAACACAATTAAATTGTAATATAGTCACATGGTTAAATTCAAGTTACTTCAAGAGAAGGCCAAAGAATAGGAACAAAGTACAGGGAGGGGAAGAAAAATTTCAAAACCACCGAATGTCGTCATGCCCATTAAGGAAGGGAGCAGTTCCTGCTCTTCCCCTTGACTAGATAAACAATTTAGAATTCCATCACATGGTTCAAGCATAGCTTCAGATGATTTTCCTTCATAAAGTAAAAAGCGCCAATGACCCAATTCCTAATTAGATGACACTAATGTCTCAATAAGCTAGTGTCACTTAGAAAGGAGCAAATCAAGATTGTTTGACCAGAAAAAAACTGGGGAGGATATGACATGCTAATGCTAAGATATCATGCAAAAGTCATCAATGCCTGCCAAGAGCTACATTGTTTTCAAATATCTAAACACAAATTCAACACTTCAAAAACTCAATAACTATTCTCTCATTCAGCAACTTTTACAACAGTAACAATGATCAATCCATATGATAGTTCTTGTTCAAAATGTAGAGAACCAAAAAAGGAAGGTCATTGACTACCTGACTTTTTACTGGCTAGTTGATCTAGGAAGCAGGTGATATAGGATCCACTTTTTCTATGCTGATAGGTGTCAGTGGCAGTGAAGGAATCACTTCGTCGATCTTTAAAGTTTCAGGTGTCTTCATTGGTTTTGACCCATGCAATGCTGCCTCTATTTGGCCTCTGGATGGAATAGAATAACTTTGAGGAATGACCTCAGGAGACACCGGAAGGGTGGATGCTGCAGTACGCATCACAACCGAGTTCTTTACCGCAGGAAAGTCTTGTCCCTTGGAGATCAAGGGCCCTGAATGAATGATTCAATTTGAAGGCCTAGAGAAGTGAGCAAGGGGCATTGGAAGCTCATGAAGCTCACTAATTTTGGGAGATGACACAAAATTTGGAGAAACCCGTGAAGATAATTTAGAAGTAGAAGACAAGGAAGGCACAGGGTTCCGTAGAAGTGACCCAGAGTATGGATCAGGGTAACTGTTTGCCGTTATTGGACCACTAGCAGATAATACAGGCTTGTTTGGCCATGACTTTCAAGTGAGTAGACCAGAGAATGCCCGTGTTTTGGCCTTTTTATTATCAGATCTATGAGAATCGAGGTAGGGGGAGAGACCTTTTGTTGAATGAGAGAGTACCCGGCTTGATTTTGTATTACCATTGCTCTCTTTTAGTATTGGACCAGAATAATGAGTTACGATCTTCTCGTACTTGCTCTGCTGCAACGGGGACGAATGCCAAGAGTTAAGGGGAATATTACTCAGGCTAGCTCGTCTCGCTTGGGGTATGCTATTAAGCTTTCCAGAAATCGGAACCTTTGCTTCCTGTGGCGTAGGTAAAACATACGAGTTGAACCTTTGTGATGGTGAATGCCGCATTTATGCAAATGAAGCATCAAATTTCTTCGGGATATATGCGACCGTATTTGCTGCTGATCTTGATTTCTTGGCGGAAAGTAAGAGAATTTGTACTTGAACTTCTATCTAATTTTTCCTGCAAATAATGGCACAGGAATGCATCAGGGTGACTTTGAGAAGATGTAAAGAATCATGATTTTTCTTCTCCATTTAGTCTTCTAAAATTCCACATCAATGGCAAATAGGGAAACAAAATAAAGCCAAACTGACATATAATTACCTTAGCTGTAGCCCTTGAAGCAACTTGAGGGAATGTTACATTCATATTATCCAACTGCAAGAAAAAACACGTTAGACTTCACCAGTCATCAGAGTTAATAAAACAGTCATAGCCATTCAACCCTCAATCCAGAATATAAAACAGTAATATACTTAATTTATAACAAAACAAGTTCATTTTCACACACCATTTGTCCTTAGGCGCATTCTATGCTATAAAATCATAACAATATCAGCTCTTTGTGAAACTACTTTATGTTTCACTTTATTAGGAACTTCCACGGCAAGGAACCCTTTAGGCTGGCGGTGTTCTCAGAACAAAAATTTAAATTTTTCTTCCAGAGTTAAATTTAACCATTCAGACAAAATCATCCTTTGTTGTATCTTGAAGTTTTCAAGGATGGATTTGGCCACAACAGAAATGAGCAAACTTAATGCTTACCTCCATTGAGGTTCTTGTAGCATAAACATCTTGGCCCTCGTCATTCTGTACATTGTTGAAACTCAATTCACTGTCATCCCGTGATTCAGAGTCAGTCTCCACATCGCCATCATCATCATCATAGTCCTCATAGTCATCATTCCCATCATCTTCAAGCCCAAGAAATTGGTAATCTATATGTAGCTCCCCAGCAACGAGCTTGACATGAGGATCAATTGATTCGAGAGATTTGAGCGCCTTCCTCGATAACCGCTTGAAAACGTAAAAAATCATTTTCCTAATCAGCCTAATCTAAATAAGCGCAAAATACTGAAAGTTATCTATCTATAACAGAACCTGAGCAGCATGATGTCGCGCTGCTTGCGTTAACAGACTGCGGGATTATCCTTGCTTCAAAGATTTCATTTGAAAAAAAAAAAGTGTTGGCCTCTTCATCATACTCATCTTGAGCAACTTCCAGCTGATGAGGTGAAAGACCCTCGCCCTTGCTACTTTTTATCCTCCCTTTATCTTTTGATCGCTTCACAAGGTCCTCAAATATTTCGCTGAATATTAGACACTAATAGTGAGAACATTAAAGGTTTATGTTATGATGGAGTTCAAAAAAAAAAGAAAAAAAGAAAAGAACGAAAGTAAACCAATGTGTACCTCTTCTCATCGCATCGCCTCTTCATTTCCTGCAAAGAAGTGAAGTCATTAACTGCCAATGTAGAAAAGTAGAAATGATGTGAACATCCATGGTAATCAAGTCCAAGATGATCAAGGTGTTCGGGTTCCAAGTACTGTCCAAGCTCAAGGAGTGACTCAAGATCCATTATCCAACATTGGAGGCCCAATGACTCAAGCAAGAAGTAAAATGATGAGGAGTGCACTTAATAATCTTATATCAAATGGTTTAGCCCAAGAGATGTCAAGTCTGGAAATTACAAGCCCAAGATTATTAATGTATTACAAGGCCCATTTGAGGAAGGAAATTTCGGCCCACAAACCAAGCAAGGGAGGCCGGCCCTATCTCCTAATTTTTAGGAGTTGGAATCTCTATCTTATAGGATAAAATCATTTAAAACTTATCACACTCGTGGAAGGATAAAATTTGGAAGATTCCCTATCTTTTAGAGATCAGATCATTTAAATCTTATCACATGGAAGGATAAGATTTGATATGATTCTCTTTTATCTAATTTAGAGTTTATTCAAAATAAGAAGTCTATTCCTTGGTGTCTACTCTCAACCGTTGGATGGAGATTTAATCAAGATTGGATGGATATGATTACTCTACAAAGAAGATATTGATAGAGTTGATAACTCAGAAAGATTCTTTTCAGGATAAGGATAAGATTCTTTCGAGAGAATATCTCTTTGTATTTGGAGTTTTATTTTCAATAGACTAGTGTGTTTAAGTCTATGAAGGTGTCTAGATACATTGCCTTAATAGATAAGACACAAGTTGTCAATTACAGGTTATGTTGATTTCTAATTTTTTAAAGTAGGAATAGAGTTAGAGATCAAATTCTTCTCCTAATTGGTAGGAGAATTTTCGGCCCACTCTACTATAAATTGGGGTGCTTGGCCAGCATTTCATTTGTACCTTTGATGAATTGGATATTTCAATATGAGACGAGAGGAAACTCTTTGTTCTTTTTCTATTCTTTTCGAAGATTAGTGCATTGCACACAAGCTTGTGCTTTGTTGATGCATGCGAGTAGAATAGGTGTCTCTCTACTTGTTGAGCTTTGTTAGTTGTTCATTGGAGCCTTTTCGCTAGCCGTTCTATCCATAAATCGAAAGGATAGGGTTGTTAGAGAGGTGACCGATTGGGTTGGTAACCTTAAACACTTTCTACATCTTCTAAACCTTTCCATCCCTTTTTGGTGCAAATTTTTGTGGTTTGCACCTCTTCTTTCCTTTTATTTTTCGTGAGTTTGGAGTCCATAATATTGAATTTACAAGTTTTCAAGTCCTGGGAAATTCATAGCTTCCGCGTCGAGGTAAATCTGCCACCTTTGCCTCAAGATTCGTATCAATTGGCCTCAGAGCTTAATTTCTTGAAGACTTGTTTTTATTTTGATCTACTAAACCTCATCTTTGGTTAGATCTCTAATTGTTCTTTTGAATTTTTGAGTCTTTTATTATAGATCTCATTATTTTGCTTCGATTGTATTCTTGTTTGATTTGATTGAAGTTGTGATAGTTAGATCCATTATTTTTAGTAAAAAAAACATTTTTCTCCTAAATTATCGGATCTAGGGTATCTTAATCCCTAATCCACTTTTTTTTAGTAAAAAAAAAAATAGCCGTGAAAAAAATAAAGTAAAAACAGAAAGAAAGACGGCATAGAAGGATATTGGTATTTGAGTTTGATTTGAAGTGCAATTACTATTATTTGCACATATCTTTTTCGAAATACTTAGATCTTTGGCTGCTAGGGTTTCACAAATATAAGCCCTTTATTTGTGTATTGGCCGAAATAGGGTTTTGTCTATAACCCTAAGTCGAAGCTTTTATTTTTCAGAATTTGCTCCAAGTTCTATTAGCCTTTTTGTGAGATATAAGTTTTTATAATTGTAACTACTCAATCTATATTCGTTTTCTTCCTTAGATCTTGTTACAATTATTTTCAGAACCTTACTTTTTGATCCTCTTTATTTGCTTCAATAAAGTACTTCTTGTAGCACTAGTCTTCATTGCACAAAGGATTAAAAGACAAAGACAGTGGTAAGAATAGAGTGAATCCATTCCTTAATAAATTCTAAACCTTCTTGAGAGATCTTGGGGAGTGAATAGAATAGTTGGGAGGGGTAACCAGGAAGTGAGTTCTTCGATATTCTTTTTCTAGTGTGTGTTGAGTTGTGTTTCAGGAAACATGGGAGACAAAGCTCTACCTCCTCCTCAACATGGAATGCTGAATGATACTCTGCAAGATTTTAAAGATAAGATTACGACATTAACCAATCAATTGCAACTTATGACGATGGCAATGGCACAACAACAACGACGACAAGAAGAGACCACTCGCCAACAAGAAGAAACTGCTCGTCAATTAAACCAACTTGCCAAAGTTAGGGATCCATTGGTAAATCCTGGACCTAACCTTGTTGCACGTAGGAACATCCATGGCGGACGTGGCAATGCCAGACATGGTCAAGGTGGTGGACGTGGTAATGAAGGACAAGATGGTGACTGAGAAGAAGAAGGTCAAGGAGAGCGAGAAGAAATTCCAAGGGAACAAAATGATGATGGTGTTGAGCATGAAGAAGGATTTAGGCATGATCGACAAAGGCAACCTAGATTTGATGATAACATGAACACTATCAAGTAGAAGATTCCAGAATTTCGTGGCAAGCCAGATCCTGATGCGTATATTGATTGGGAAGATCATATCAACCGGATCTTTAATCTCAATAATTATTCTGAGGGAAAGAAGCTGAATTTAGCTGTGTCAGAATTTCATGGATATGCTTCTACATGGTAGAATGAGGTACAACGTCGGAGAAGAAGAGACAATGATCCCGCAATCACCACTTGGGGAGAGCTTTCACGTGTAATGCGAAAGGCTTTTGTCCCAGCATCCTTTCAAAGGAAGCTTCGAGGTGAGTTGCAAGATGTTAAGCAATGAAGTAGTTCGGTCATGGAATACTACCAAGACATGAATACTTTGAAGCTTAAATGTCAATTGGAAGAAGATGAGGAACAAAGTACAACAAGGTTTCTACATGGTTTGAACCTTCCCATTCGACATGGAGTGGAGTTACAGTCTTATCATGATCTAGATGATTTTGTGGATAAGGCCGACACTATTGAAAGACAAATGAAGGAATCTTCGACCGCAAGCAGAGCAAGGACATCTTCCACTAGTACATCATCCTTTGGATCAAATCGGTGGGGGGAGACTCCTAAGAAGCAGGCGGCTCCAAGTTCTAGTCAACCTAAATAGTTGCTTAAACCGCCCGACATTACCAAGTCATTGGAGAAGACACCTAGTGTCAAACCGGGTTCATCTGCCAATGTACAGTGCTTCAAGTGTAAAGGAAGAGGACATTATGCATCTGATTGTCCCAATAAGAAGGTAATGGTACTTCGAGATGATTGGTACTATGAAAGTGAAGAAGCAGATGTGCACGATCAATCTAATATGGTTTTAGCAACAACCGAGCAAGCTACAACTAGTCAAATGTATGATAAGGGAGTTTCTGAGAGTGAAGATGAGGTTGTCTATGAGGAAGACGGATCTCGAGCTATGGTACTAGCTCATGCTCTTAGTATCCAGCCAGCTCAAGACAAAAATCTTGAGCAACTCACCAATAGTTTTCATATAAGGTGTAAGGTGAATAATAAGATGTGTCTTGTGATTGTGGATGGAGGAAGTTGCACAAACTGTGTGAGCATGGAACTTGTCAAGAAATTGAACCTTCCTACGTTCAAGCATCCTCAGCCTTACAAGTTGTAATGGTTAGATGATCGTGGAGAAATTAAGGTACGGTCGCAAGCTCGCTTACTCTTATGTTTTAAAACGTTCCAGGATGAAGTTCTTTGTGATGTGGTTCCAATGCAAGCATGTCATATATTGTTGGGACGTCCATGAGAGTTTGATCAAGGTGCTAACAAAGATGGAAAGACAAATCAGTATTCACTTGTGCATAAGGATTTGTCTATTGTATTGTGTCCGTTATCTCCTATGAATATCATGGAATCTCAGAAAAAAATGCAAAGAGAGAGAGAGAAAAGACATAAAAGTGAGTCGAAAGAGTCAAAAGAGAGTTTGGGGAATGGGAGAGAATCAAAAGTGAGTGAGAGTTTGAGAGAAAAGCCAAAAGCTGGGGCGAGAAAAGACAGCTTTTATGCTTCTATGGGAGACCTTGGGAGGGCTCTAAATACTCGCACTCCACTTGTTTTAATTGTTTACAAGGATTTATGTTTAACTAACACTAACCCCATTGAAAATATTCCTAGTGTTGTTAAATATGTTTTGCAGGATTATGAGGATGTTTTTCCAGAATAATTGCCAAAGGGACTTCCACCTTTGAGGGGAATTGAGCATCAAATTGATTTTATCCCAGGATCAGTAATTCCTAATCGTCCTGCATACAAGGCGAACCCCGAGGAGACCAAGGAACTGCAACATCAAGTCGGGGAACTCCTTGACAAAGGTATGGTTCGTGAATCTTTAAGTCCTTGTGTAGTGCCTGTCATTTTAGTTCCTAAGAAAGATGGAACGTGACGTGTGTGTGTGGATTGTCGTGCTGTGAATAAAATTACTATTAAATATAGACATCCCATACCTAGGCTAGATGACATGTTAGAAGATCTATGTGGCTCTTGCATATTTTCTAAAATAGATCTTACTAGTGGCTATCATCAATTTCGCATGAAAGAGGGTGATGAATGGAAAACCGCTTTTAAAACTAAATTTGGTTTCAATGAGTAGATGGTTATGCCTTTTGGTTTGACTAACGCTCCTTCTATTTTTATACGTCTTATGAACTATGAGCTTAGACCTTATATAGGTGTTGTTGTGGTTTATTTGGATGATATTTTAGTGTATAGTAGAGATGAAATTTCGCATGCTAAATATCTTTCGAGTGTGCTCTCTGCTTTACGTGAAAATAAACTTTATGTTAAACTTGCTAAGTGTACTTTCTGTGTACCAGAAGTTATTTTTCTTGGTTTTGTTGTTAGCAAGGATGGTGTTAAAGTTGACGAGGCTAAGGTTAAGGCAATTCTAGAATGGCCTACACCTAAGTCTCTCTGACATTCGTTCCTTCCATGGTTTAGCTAGTTTTTATCGTAGGTTTGTGAAAGATTTCTCTACTAAGGCTGCACCCTTAAATCACTTAGTAAAGAAGAATGTTAGGTTTGAATGGGTGAAGAACAAGAACTTGCATTTAACACTTTAAAGAATGATTTAACTTGTGCTCCTGTTTTTGCATTACCTAATTTTGATCTTATGTTTGAGATTGAGTGTGATGCATCTGGGGTTGGAATTGGTGCTGCATTAATGCAGAGAGGTAAGCCTATTGCGTACTTTTTGGAAAAATTAAGTGGTGCAACATTGAATTATCCTACTTATGATAAAGAATTGTATGCTGTAATTAGCGCTTTAGAAAATTGGCAACACTATTTAATGCCAAAAGAATTTGTTATCCATAGTGACTATGAGTCTTTAAAATATTTGTATGGACAAAACAAACTGAATAAGAGACATACTAAATGGAGTGCATTTCTTAAATCTTTTCCTTATGTCATTAAGTACAAGAAGGGAAAAGAGAATGTGGTGGCTGATGCATTGTCTCGTAGATCGTATGTACTTTCTATGCTTGATTCTAAGTTATTAGGGATTGAATACATCAAGGATTTGTATGCTACTGATTCTGATTTTTCATCCATTTTTGAAGCATGTGAAAGTGGCGCATTTAACAAGTTTTATAGGCATGAGGGTTTCTTGTTTAAAGATAATAATTTATGTGTGCCTGCTTGTTATCTTCATGAACTATTAGTGTGTGAATCTCATAGTGGTGGTCTTATGGGTCATTTTGGTATCTTGAAAACTTATGATGTTTTATGTGAGCATTTTTATTGGCCTAATATGAAACGTGACGTAGAAAAAGTTTGTTCTACTTGTATTGAGTACAAACAAGCACAGTCTAAGTCACAACCACATGGGTTATATACGCCTTTACCTGTACCTACCCACCCTTGGATTGATATTTCAATGGACTTTGTTTTGGGATTACCTAAATCTCAAAAAGGGTGTGATTCAGTTTTTGTGGTAGTTGATAGGTTTTCTAAGATGGCATATTTTATTCCTTGTCATAAATCTGATGATGCCAAGCATGAAGCTGATCTATTTATGCGTGAAATTGTTAGATTACATGGTTTACCTAGAACTATTATGTCTGACAGAGATGTTAGATTTTTGAGCTACTTTTGGAAAACTTTGTGGGGGAAAACCAGGTACAAAACTGTTGTTTTCAACTGTTCATGCTTAAACAGATGGCCAGACGGAGGTGGTTAATCGGACTCTTGGTTCTTTGTTACGTGTTTTGATCCAAAAGATCATAAGAATTGGGAAGCATGTTTACCCATTGCTGAATTCGCATATAATCGTGTTGTGCATTCTACTACCCAACATTCTCCGTTTGAAATTGTTTATGGATTTAACCCCTTAATCCCTTTAGACTTGTCTCCATTGCCTGTCTCTGAGTATTTTAATGCAGATGGAGCCAAGAAAGCTGAGTATGTACGTTCTCTTCATGAGAAAGTACACATGAATATTTTTAAGAGAAATGAGCATGTTGCGCTGATTGCCAACAAGTGGTGTAAGGAAATGATATTCGAACCTGGTGATTGGGTTTGGGTTCATTTAAGGAAGATTCGGTTTCCTACAAAGGTTAAATCGAAGTTAGATCCTCGTGGAGCTGGTCCTTTCCAAGTTGTCAAGCGTTTGAACAACAATGCTTATCAACTTGACCTTCCTGGTGAGTATAATGTTAGTGTGACTTTTAATGTTTCTGATTTATCTCCGTTTGATTTCTCAGATGTTTGAACTATACAAGCTTTAGATTCGAGGTCAAATCTTTTCGAAGAAGGAGGGAATGATGTGAACATCCATGGTAATCAAGTCCAAGATGATCAAGGTGTTCGGGTTCCAAGTATTGTCCAAGTTCAAGGAGTGGCTCAAGATCCATTATCCGATGTTGGAGGCCCAATGACTCAATCTAGAAGTAAAAGGATGAGGAGTGTACTTAATAATCTTGTATCAAATGGTTTAGCCTAAGAGAATGTGAAGTCTGGAAGTTACAAGTCCAATATTATTAATGTGTTACAAGGCCCATTTGAGGAAGGAAATTTCGGCCCATAAACCAAGCAAGGGAGGCTGACCCTATCTCCTAATTTTTAGGAGTTGGAATCTCTATCTTTTAGAAATAAAATCATTTAAATCTTCTCACACTTGTGGAAGGATAAGATTTGGAAGATTCCCTATCTTTTAGAGATAAGATCATTTAAATCTTATCACATAGAAGGATAAGATTTGATATGATTCTCTTTTATCTAATTTAGAGTTTATTCAAAATAAGAAGTTTATTCCTTGGTGTCTACTCTCAAGCGTTGGATGGAGATTAGATCAAGATTGGATGCCTATGATTACTCTACATAGAAGATATTGATAGAGTTGATAACTCAGGAAGATTCTTTTCAAGATAAAGACAAGATTCTTTTGAGAGAACATTTCTTTGTATTTGGAGTTTTATTTTCAATAGACTAGTGTGTCTTACGTCTATAAAGGTGTCTAGATACATTGCCTTAATAGATAAGACACAAGTTGTCAGTTAAAGGTTAAGTTGATTTCTAGTTCTTTAAAGTAGGAATAGAGTTATAGATCAAACTCTTCCCTAAATTGGTAGGAGAATTTCGGCCCCCTCTACTATAAATTGGGGTGCTTGGCCAGCATTTTATTTGTACCTTTGATAAATTTGATATTTCAATATGAGACGAGAGGAAACTCTTTGTTCTTTTTCTATTCTTTTCGAAGATTAGTGCATTGCATACAAGCTTGTGTTTTGTTGATGCATGCGAGTAGAATAGGTGTTTTTCTACTTGTGGAGCTTTGTTAGTTGTTCATTGGTGCCTTTTCGCTAGCCGTTCTATCCATAAATCGAAGGGATAGGGTTGTTAGAGAGGTGACCGATTGGGTTGGTAACCTTAAACACTTTCTACATCTTCTAAACCTTTCCATCCCTTTTTGGTGCAAATTTTTGTGGTTTGCACCTCTTCTTTCCTTTTATTTTTCGTGAGTTTGGAGTCCATAATATTGGATTTGCAAGTTTTCAAGTCATGGGAAATTCATAATTTCCACGTCGAGGTAAATCTGCCACCTTTGTCTCAAGATTCGTATCAAGAAACCATGCAAAGAATCCACACATATTGGTTTATAAACCCAAAGATAATTATAGCCGTAGAATAATGGGGATTATGCTGATCAAACAACTGGAAGTGTAAGCCACTCATAAGAGGGATATGCAGAGAAAAGAGAATTGAAAAACTATTCTCAACATAAAAGAAACATTAATCATCACGCCAGCAGAGACTTTAAAAGTTACAGTAACGGCACCACCCACCTCAACTATGCGTAGTTCATTAAGAAGGGACTAGGATGGAATTGTGATTGTCTGGAATACATTTGAGCGTGTTAACTTCAAGGCTCGTTTTGGAAAAGGTATAGTTTGGTTTGTTAGAAAATTTTGGAAATTTGCTGTCTTTATTGATATGCAGTGGGCATTTTATTCATTCATTGATGTTGAGAGAGCAATGGTTTAGAAGTAATTAAATTGTTCGTTTGGAGTTGTATAGTTGGAAGTGCATGTGTGGGAAAATTATGGAAAAGATGCTCAATTTATGTTCTGTTAAGATATATTTGCTTAGATGCTGAAGTTGCATTGGTTCTTCTCCCCTCACCGTCAGGTCAAATAGGGGATTTGCCTGTTATGTTTGCTAAACCACAGACTTTTATGAATGCAAGTGGTGAGTCTGTAAGTTTTCTTAGCTTGGCTTACCTTTTCTCAATTATGTGATAGTGGTGGTTTGTATGTTTGAACGGTTTAATGTTTCTTCTGCTTCTTTTTTTTCTTCTAGGTCGGAGCTATTGTTTCATATTACAAGATCCCTTTGAAGCAAGTCTTAGTGGTAAGTTATTGATACATTAATGGAGACCCATCATTATTTCTCTTTTGCTGGTGAAACCCCTTAAATGTGAACCTCTTTTGCAGATTTTTGATGATATGGACCTTCCTTTTGCCAAGTTGCGAATGTTGCCAAAGGGTGGACTCGGAGGCCATAATGGGTATGTACAATGTCCTGGACTTTTGATGCATGTGTGGCAAAGCTTCTTAGTGTTGCTAATATCAACTGTTTTATCTTTTTCTACCTGTCGACATTTGACTTTGCTTAGCAATGAAATTTCTGTCTTTCTTTTCTCTTTTCTTTTGTGGGGGCAGGGGGTAAGATAGATATCACTCTCCTAGTTTAGTGCTCATATGGTTGTGAGATGGGATGATCAAAGGGAATAGATTTTGGTCTTGTTGTCCATTGTTTCGTGTTTTCGGTGCAATTATAGTTTTGTTTCTTTTTAATTTTCGTGTCCTCATCTTTCTTGGGAGCAGCATTAGAGATAGTTCTGATCGCAATCTATCTTTCGTTATAAAAAGTTACTATCCCCATCTGCAATTTCAGAGATAATGTTGACGAATTTGGAGGATAATGGTAATGCTACCACATTACCATCTAAATCAATGCAAAGTGTGTGGTGTGGTTGGTTTGGAGGTAACTTCCTGAAGCTTTCTTCTTCTTCTCTTCTGTTTCTTCTTTTTTCTTTTATTTGGGCAGATATTCTCTAGTGATGTGTGTTAAAATGCAATCTAATGATAAACTCACAGGCATTGGTCGACCCCCCGGAAAAATGAATCCTGCGAGTTATGTTTTGCGGAGATTCGACAAACAAGAAAGTGGAGAGGTAATTTATTAACCAATTATAGCTGCTGATGAAAAGCTATTCTAGACTTTCTGCAAAACAAAGATGTTGAAACTTGGCTCTTTCTCTTTCCCAGTTAGATTTTAGTTTCCAGACTGGCTTGGAAGCTGTGAGACTTCTTTTGCTTGAAGGATTAAACAAAAGTGCTACTTTTGTTAATACTTCTAAGTCGTTGGAGCAATTGCAATGGCAAGACTATGAGGCTAATTTACAAGTTTGAAAGCATGGAGTATACCGACCTCTGAGGATCACAATTTGACAAAAATGAGTGGGACAGCACAGAAGCAATTCTTTTGTCCTATATGGTGTTGCTCATTTTCTCAATGCAGAGGCTAATTTATACCTGTTAGCTGTTACTGCTACCATGGACATAAAATTTTGATCTCATGGATGGATTCTTCTATGTAACTGATACAGTAGAGTAGGATAATGCCATTGATGAAGGCATCTTCACCACTTCACTGATGCACTCAAAATTTAAGACCATATCGATTATCAATGTTTGTTATTGTTTGAGCGGCTCAAGATATGAATTTTATGATAGACAAAACATGATATTCATGTAGTATTTTTTTCAGAAAGTATTGATAAAAACATGATATTCATAAAACAGGACCATATCGCTGCTGAGTCATTTTTGTAAAGGGTAAAAAGAATGTCGGAGAATTTTTTTTTTTTTTTTTTGGCTCTATTCAAATACATGAAATTGCGAAAAAGATTCCTGTGGAGAGACCATCTAATTTTCTCTTAGCTCAGAAATTTGACAATAAGTAAGCAGTCATTGATTAAGACGCAAGGGGGTTAAGTAGAGCCAGGAATCGAAGAAAGCAGGGGCGAAGTTTTATAAAATAACTTTAGCAGGGGCAAAAATAAAAAAAAAATACAAAAAGTATAGCTAAAATTTTTCAAGAATTCTGTAGTTTCCTTCAAAAAAATTGGAGGGAGGGGGGGCGACCGCCCCTACTGGTGCCCCCTCCCTCCGCCACCGGTCAACTCTAAGCACGCTGCCCATGAATAGTACCGTCCCACTTGTATCTTCCGCTATGAGAAAAATGAATGGATGATCGGCAACAAAGTTTAGTCTCTTCTTAGTCTTAGGAGTTGTTGAACAAGTAGCCTTCGAATCAGCAATTTCTGCAGTGGTTTCTGTTCCATAGTGGGCAGCATCAGTGAAGGATTCGGCCTCCGATCCATCTTCGTTGACATCAATGTAGGATTCCTGGAAAATGTTGTGCCCTCCAGTAGAAGGGAAAACCGTGCCTGAACTTTCAAGCCCGAATGAGATCTTGAACTTCGGAATCAGGAAGTCCCCAACTTCAACTTTTGTACTCGGGGAATAATGCTTCACGAATCCAGGTCTCGAACTAATATTTTCCACCAAATCCAGCAGTCCGTTCTTGGCATTTGGAAGATACAAGTACATGGAAAAACACGGGCGCGAATAATCGCCGTTTTTATAAGGAAGTCGCAACACTTTGAAACCTTTATATGCACTTATATATCGATTTTTCTCGCTAGTGAAAAAAGCAGCTTTCACTGTATTTCCATCCAGAAGATGAAACTTGTGCTCCTTTCTCTTCGATGCATCAAACTTTTCTCCCCAAGCTCCTTTGAAATATAGTGCATTTGCAAGCAACATGGAAAGGTTGTCAACCGCGCCAGGCTGAAGAATAGCTTGGATTAGGCCATTTGTTTCTTATACAGCCCAATCATTCACCTCATCAATGACCTCGTCCGGCTTGTTTCAGAAATCAACTTCATTAGGATGAGCCTTATAAAAAAGGGACAACGCATTCTTGTAGTTAAGATCGAATCGGGTAGAACCATCAATCCAAACTCCATTCAAAGACGACATGCGAGGGCCGCCAGGAAGGCTACCGTCGGCCAGTACAGAAGTGACTGATGAAGAACCTAAAGAGTTGAGCTCCTCAATGGAGTTAGACCTGAGGAAAGAAAGAAGCCGGGCTTGAGTTTGGCCTTTTGCTCCGGCTGCAATCATGCTCAATACAATGTGGAGGGACGACGGCGACAATACAGAATTTGCATTGTTTTTCGCCCTCGCTAAGATGATCGGCTTTGCTAATGTTAGTAAGACGTCATTGTGGTTGTGATTTGAAAAACCTTGGCCGTCAAGTGACTGCTTGTGGGAGAGATTTGGAAGAAAGCACCACTTCATTCTTCCAACCGAAGCTTTGTTCATTTGTTTTGTTTTGTTCATCACGCCAGCAGTAGTCAATTGACTACTGCTCATAGAACCTTGGAGATGCAAGTGAGTCAAATGGTCTCTGCCATGAATACTCGTGGACAAGATCAACTGCCAAGCAAGTCTGAAATCAACCCTCGTGAAAATTGTAGCGCTATCATGTTGAGAAGTGGGAAGCAGTTGGGTGACAAGGAGGAACCAAAGACCACTGAAGTGAATGTGACCACTGATGAGAAGAAAGAAGAGAGTAAAGATAGTGATGAAGCAAAAGTGGAGAATGTGGAACAAGAAGAAGAAAAGATATATGTGCCATCACCGCTTAAATCTTATTTTCCACCAGTGCCTTTTCCACAGAGACTCCATATGACCAAGTAAGATAGGTTGTTTGAGAAATTTCTGTAAATTTTTAGGCAATTGCATATTAACATTCCTTTTGCAGATGCTTTAGCTCAAATTCTTGCTTATGGGAAGTTCTTGAAGGAGATCATCTCCAACCGAAGGAAAGTGGAAGACTTTGAGACAATTGCATTATCTGAGGAGTGTAGTGCTGTTATTCAAAAGAAGTTGCCTCCAAAATTGAGTGATCCAGGGAGTTTCTCTATACCTATCTCTATAGGTGATGTTTGTTTTGATAAAGCTTTATGTGATTTAGGTGCTAGTGTTTCATTGATGCCTTTATCTGTTTGTAGAAAGCTTGGGTTGAAACATTTGAAACCAACTAACATCACTTTGCAGTTAGCTGAAACCAACTAACATCACTTTGCAGATGCGAGATCTAAGCTTTGACCCATAATTATCCTAGAAATCTTACATGGAGATTCATGAATCGAAACAGAGCTGTTTAAATGATCACCACTGACTCCTGTATCCAGATCGGTTTTAAGCAATTTTGTAGTGCCTTTGACCCGCCAAAAACGTGCCTAAAAATCATTGCTGCTTAGATTAATAAACAAATTCTTCAATCAAAGAGACCCTCCAAGAAGAAAATTGACTAAAATGGATTTGTAACAGTTCAAACAAAATACAAATTACAGGGAAAGGCTCACCTTTTAAAAGATCTTTGATTCCAGAAAGTAAAAAAGAAGCTGAAGTGATTAAGACCCTCTTCTTAAATCACTAAAGACCAGAATTACCAAGTCAAGATGGGCGACCAAGTCAAATTAAGAAACTTACGAGAGCCTAGAAACAAAACACCATCAATCACCGATCCTCTCAAACTTCAAAATCTAGTCTACAAAATCAAAAAAAAAAAAAAACCCAGATGAGAAAAAAAAATCACACATTGCACAAACCACATTCAACAAATTCAAAAAAAGAATCAGAATAGAAGTTCAATCTTTGAGAAGAACCCTAAAACCCCAAATGCGAGATGGCAAGAAAAAAAAGCACCTAAAGAAACAAAGAAAGAAGAGGCAAATAGATAAAGACTCTCACCTAAAGACTCTCACCAGTAAATAAGAGAACATAAGTAAATTATGCACCTTATTAGGTGGACGGAGGCTTTCGTTTTGCTGTTGGCTCGTGAATATTGAGTGGGAGGAGGAGAAGGAAATCGATGGTGGCAGAATAATTGTCCTTTCTGGAATTATGGGTCAAAGCTTAGATCTCGCCGGATTCTAACAAAATCAATAAATCTCAAGCAAAAAGAAAAAAAGAAACAAAATCAAAGCTCAGATTTGGAACAATCAGATGGGCCAAAAGATGTTGAGATCGCCATGGCTGCAAAATCCAGTTGCTTCAACAGTGCCATCCGGGTTGCCAAGCCAACATACGGTCAGTTTACACCTCAATGACTAATCCCCTAGTTCCAATATCCACAAAACATCATCATCACAGCTTTTCTGATATTCTTAGCCATCGATTTTTTTTTTCCAGAGCGGCTATGGAAGAGGATGAAGAAAACATGAAAGGAGATGAGAGGGAAGACGTGGGCAAAAAAATATGATACTGTTAACCACTAAAGAGAGAAGTTGTTTTTTAATAAACGTGCAAACAAAATTCATCTTATTGGGACTGAATTTCATTCGCAACTGATTTTCTTTTAGGAATAAACACATCGGAACACTATTCAACACATTAAATACACCCTACAAACGTTCCCACCTTCATGGGCACATTAAATAACAATAATTCAAAACATTAAGGGGGATAAAAAAATTATTATAATTGAAAACATTTGTAATTTTTCCAGATCTATCCAAAATATCCAAATTCAAGGCCCAATTACCTGAAACCAACCCCAACCCCGGTAATAAATCTATCCATCAATGGTAAAATTAGAAATCCACCAACAATCACACACAAATCAACACCTTTTCGGCACAGACTTCATTCCCCACCCCGACCCGATGAACTTTCCGGGTCAACCACAAACTATTGACCCTATTTACATACCCTACCAGCAAAAACGGCCAACCATTTTGGTACATAGCCAAGGCAAAATCGCCCAATTTTACACACACCTATACACCTTAATTTGCACACACTTTCAACTTTATATGTTTGGGTAGATAAGTAGTATGAATATGTTTTCCTTTTCTCCTCGTACTGTTCGAGAACTATAAACATTACTATAAACATTTCCTTTTCTCCTCATACCATTCGAGAACTATAAACAATACGTTGTACTCAGAGATCCCATAAGATGGCTTCGAGATTTTCAACAAAAATGGTGTATGATGGGGGATTTAAATGAGAGTAAAGTCACAGAATTTCATATTCTTTTTTTAGTTTGTAGAAGTCCATATCATTAGTAAATTATTACAACTTTACACGTGATTTATGAGGGACAATTTCTCAAACATTGATGCCAACCGGGACAATTTAAAGATAATAACAATAATAAAAATCACAAAAGAGGTCGATGAAATATTTTTATTACAAACATTGCCTGCAATATATGAGGACTCCCTTTGTGTGGCTAAATTTTCATTTAGTTACAATTTTTTTGGGGGTTTGTTGCAAAATCAAGATCCTATTATGAACATGCTAAGGGACTTGATTTATTTATACATTTATAAAGAATAGGTTCGTAAAACACGTTCATATATAATTGTTTAAGAAAAAGGTATATTCTTTTTAAGTTACTGAAATAAATATCGACATCAATCTTATCTTAATTTAATCTAAATACTTCATTTTACTTACTAACCAAAATACTAAAAGTCTAAAACAGAAATCTTGACATTAAGTCATACTACAGCCTTAGATCCCCATGATGATGATCTCTCTTGGAAGTTGGAAGCAAGAGATCACTAATTGTTACAATTGGCAAGTAATTAATTCAACATTATTACATAACTTATACGGTACTAAAATTGATTTTATCTTTATCTGTAAGTCTAAAATTGACGTAGTGTAAGATTTCAAGGGACTTATCTGATAATTTAAGTGTAAGGGTTACGTATAAAAGCAAATTGAAACACTTTACCATTTCAATGGAACGTTGACTACCACCACCCAAATCCAACTTCAACCGTCACATTGGCTTCTCTACCAGCCGGAGCTTCATCCAATTTTGAAATCCCATGTGAGATTTTTTTTTTTCTGGCCTCGTTGCAAAATTAGAGTTGAGTTTCAGGTGGTTTTTATATTTCCATCCTTTTCTCCATGAAGATTCCTTAACCTTTATTAGTGAAGTTGTGGGAGGATATGATTTTCTTTGCCTTAAATTGATCTGGTCTGATCATATCTTATTTTTATGCTAAGTGTACTACTTTGGGTTTTCATTTCGCTGAGGTTTGGAAAAAGATTGAATTTTTAGAGTGCGGGTTGAGGATTTAGCATACCAGCATTTGTTACTGTATGTATGTTGAATTATCTAGAGAAGTACGAATAATCTTGTTTCACTGCGTGTGAGCAAATGGTGCTGCCACTATTTGGTTTAGATGTCCAATCCTTAAAATTTAATACATTCCAGTCATAGGATATTAAAGTATTTGTTTAGTTTTTGTCTGTATTGTTTTGGCTTCCACATCAGTTCTATTACTCTGCCTCTAGGTTAGGAAGAATGGAACTGGTATAAATTATGATTTAATTGTTTGGTTAGTTGCATGAATAATATAAGTTCTAAAGCAGGACGTTGATGTTTTTGCAGTTGTTTAGTTAATTGCAATATATCATAGTCCCTCGATGAGTAAAGATGTAGAGTTTATGGAAGGAGAGGGTAAACAGTTTAAGAAGCTGGGCAAGTGCCGTTCAAAAAGTAAAGTAGAGTATCCACTTGATTGTGGAGTGGATGCAGAGAATGATCAGAATGGTCAAGGGAGCTCCTCATCACGTGAGGAAAAAGTCAGCAGCCTTAGAACGGTAAGTTAAATTTTCTAACCTTTTCACCCTTCTAAGTTTAGGGTTGTAGCTGGATCGATTTCTATAGAAGTGCTGCATAACTTCAAAAGAGGCTAGACAAATTGCTCTTGCTTAACTATATATGTTCAAACTTTAGCAGAGTCTATCATATGATTAAAATTCTACCGGATCAATATTTTCTGTCTTTTACGGAAATGATTTCTCTGCTGTTCATGAATCTCCTCCGATAGGGAAAGAGGAGTTTGAATGTATTCAAAATGAAGTTATTATAATAGAAGAGGGAGTGGTTTTGTCATTTGATTGTAACCTCTGAGACTGATCTATGAAGGCTGTAACTTTAATTATTAATGGAAAAGGCGTTGCTCTATTAGTAAAAGCTCACTCATCGGTATCATTTAAAGTTACGGTGGACTTAAAGATGGGAAGATGTGGAAGATGACATGAGGGGAAAGTTCGTGGTTTTATATGCAGTTGCAATTCTAATCCAAATCCTTGTTCTTTTATCGAACATTAATTTTTACACTAACTTTTTTGTTACCGAATCTCCTATATTTTAATTCCATTTAAGGATATAAGTTATATTTTCACAATTCTTAGTAAAATTTAATCATACAAGTGCTTGATGAATTTTAAGGTTAGAGATATCATATACAAATATGGAAATTATGATCAAATATGCTCTTATTATTTGTGTTAGCAATCTGATCAAATATGCTAACTAGGTTGCTGGGATGGGAGTTGGATGTTTGTGTTTTGCATGGTCTAGGTTCACCAGATATATGTTTAATGATCTGACTATCTCATGGTATCTTCTTATCTCTAATGAGCCAGATAATAAATTCCTTTGACGGAACTGTTCACTTTGCACGATCTTTGGCCTTGATTTATTGCTCTTGCAGTCTTCAACAAGAATCGACTAATTTATTTTATTTCCATACAGGGACTGGTCCATGTTGCACGGAAGATGCCAAAGAATGCCCATGCTCATTTCGTACTCGGGCTAATGCACCAAAGAATGGGTCAAGCTGAAAAGGTGTCTTTGAAATTCCTTTAGTTCTACTTTTGTTGTATCATTGCAGAGAGCTATAAATCTGTGCAATATAGATAAGGTTTCATAGAGGAGTCTTTTGTAGGCAATTATGGCCTATGAGAAGGCCACTGAGATTTTAATTCGGCCTGAAGAGGACATTGACCGGCCAGATTTGCTTTCACTGATTCAGATTCACCATGCTCAGGTGGAATATCTTACCCTTAAAGAATTTTAGTTGCATTGAATTGGGGCTCTATTTTATGAATGGTAAATTGAGTGGATGACCTTTTGTTTATGAATGTTTTATACAAAAATACAGTGTATTTTGCTAGGAAGCTTAGAGGACAGCAAGTCGGACCAAGAACTTGAGCCCCAAGAACTTGAGGATATTCTTTCTAAGTTAAAAGCATCTATGGACTCTGATGTTAGGCAGGTGTCGGTCTGGAACACATTGGGTGTTATACTAATTAAAACTGGGCGTTTGCAGGTGCAGTTTCTGAATCTTATTCTGGTAATGTAGACACTTGCAGCGATCATACAGTTGTATCTTATGAACTGTGATTCTGCTCCTCTCCTCTTGTAGAGTGCAATATCAGTTTTCTTGGCATTGTTAGCCATTGAACCCAACAACTTGGATTGCCTAGGAAACCTTGGGATTGCTTATTTTCAAAGGTACTGACAAATAGTTTGATTAGAGGAGTCATTATGAAAGTAACTTTTGTTCTCTGTTGTCAAAATATGGTTGGTTGAGTCCTGAAAACTAGAATAGAGTGTGGAACATAATCACTGCTTGTCCTGGGAAAAGAATAATGTACCTTCTTGTTGTTCTCTTTGTGCAGTGTGGTTGTTTTTGCAGAAACATACTACATGGCACTAAATACCTAAAGAGTATAGCATTGTTGGAATCAATTTAAGTTATTGAAAAAGAACTCCTCTGGCAAATTTGGTAAATAAACACTTAAAACATATCAATGCCTGTATATGAACATCAGTTGTATATTGTTATTATTTTTTTTTTTCTTTTTTTTTTCTTTTTTTTTTTTTTTGTGTGGATTCCTGGAAGTGTTGGTAAAGAGGAAACTTCCACAGAGTTTGTCTTGCTGGCTATTATTGAAGAACTGGTTGGAAACTTTGATTTGAGGCTTTGACTATAGAAGCTTAGTTTTTAAAAAGGACTCGCATTAAACATCAGCAACGACAGTAGTTTGGTTCTATTATTATTTAAACCTATTTTTAATTGTTTCCAAATCCAAGAAGCCAAGGAGGAGGTGGGGTTGGGGGGGGGGGGGTTTAGTTTGTTATTTCTACATCCAAATGTCTAGAACCTAGTAATTAATGTCTACAAATGACAGCAGTTTCTTACTCCAAATATGATCTAATTAAACAACAAATAAATCACCAATTAGGCAAAGGTAGTGGCATGTAGCACCATGGGGCCATGATAATCTTGTCTTCATCTGCCGCTGTGTTACTAAATCATTAAGAAATTGGTTAATTTTATACATCCTTTTCCAACTTTAAAGTCTTTTCTTTTTCCTCATGTTTCCTTTTCTTGCATCTTATGCCCGGGGATTTTGCTGTCTTATGAATCTCCAGTTACATCCTTTGACTAGTTTTCTAATCTTTATATTCCAGTGGGAATTTGGAACTTTCAGAGAAGTGCTGTCAAGATCTGGTGTTGAAGGATCAAAACCATCCCTCTTCCTTAATCAATTATGCTGCCCTTCTTTTGTGTAAATATGGTTTGGTAGTTTCGGGTAACCTTCTCATGGTGCCAGGTGTCTTGTCTTTTATTTTATATCTGTTTTTTTTTGTTTGGGGGTTTTAGGTTGGGGGGTTATTCTCTATCTTCAATTTTTACTATCTCTTTGTAATACTTTCTTCAAAATCATTTTGGAGATGTTCTTCAGGATCAGATTTCTTTCAAATTGTTGCTTTTTGTAGCAAAATAAGTATGTTACAATTCTCTCTTCCATGTTCTAGGTGCTGGAGCAAATGGTGATGATGGAGGGACATCTGCTGATCAAGTTGCTGCGGCCAGTACTGCTAAAGAATGTTTATTAGCTGCTGTGAAATCAGATCCCAGATCAGCACATCTATGGTCCAATCTAGCTAATGCTTATTCGTTGATGGGTGACCATCGAAATGCAAGCAAATGCTTGGAAAAGGTTATTCTGTCTTTTTAATGCATTCCATCATTGGAACGTGTTGGGCAGGGCCCATATCTGGATGTTTTGATGAAATAGTAATGTGGGGTTTCTTCCATATGTGTGGTAGTTTCTAACCAGTAATGTGGGCAGAACATGATTTGGCTATGGAAGCTAACTTAAAATCGCTAGCTTTTTTCGATTGTTTTTTTTTTTCTTTTGGGATTGAAGGTGGGTGGGGAGATTTTTGTTGGCTGTCGTGACATTGTTTAAATGTTGATGAAACTTTTCGAAAATTTAATTAGTTATGTACTCTCTCTGTCCCATAATAAGTCCACATTTTCTAGCACAATTCTCAAAACTCAATGTGGACTATTTTTTTTTTGAGAAAGAGGGAGTATATAATTTTTAAGTTTTATTTTTCATTCCAACATTTTAAAAGTTATTCTTTATTATTTTAGGTAATTTTCAGAGTTTAACATTGATAACTGTAAAGATGGATAAACTTTTAACTTTGTTGACATGATTTTATAATTTGTTCACTTGGTCTGGATGCTTTGTTTCATATGCTTAGTTAAAAGTAGCAATTAGATATGAATCTGTAATTTCCAAAAGCTTATGTAGATGATCTCAACCTGACTAAGAAGGGTCTAGTAGTCAATATTGAGTTCCTTCTTAGAGTTTCTTACAATTTGTTCAGGCCGGAAAGCTGGAGCCTAATTGTTTGGCTACGAGGTATGCTGCTGGAATTCACCGGACCAGGGATGCAGAAAGGTCTCAAAACCCAAGTGAGCAGCTCTCTTGGGCTGGAAATGAGATGGCTTCCATACTTCGAGAGGGAGATTCATCCATGATTGATCCCCCTATAGCTTGGGCAGGCCTTGCTTTGGTTCACAAGGTTCAACATGAGATAGCTGCAGGCTTTGAGATTGAGAACGATGATTTGGTGGAAGTCCAAGAACGTGCCATACAGAGTCTCAAACAGGTTGACAGGGATTGTACTTCCAATTATTCTACTTCTTACCCTCTCCCGTTATAACACAGAAACCAGTTAACGTAAAAGTTTTGCTTTTCCTATTTTCCTTTTATTATTCAATTTTCAGGACTTTGTGTTGCTTGTATCAATAACATATGAATAACTAATTCATCTAAGGAAAAATGATGAAATCCTTCGGAGATATTTATACAATCGAAACCAATCAGCTCAACTTTATTTGTTGATTTTTGTATTCCTCTTTCTATGTATTTCCCGTAAAATGGTACCAGTTAGTACACTGGTGTTAGCTGATCTGCCAGTGCATTGCCGTCAATTACTCTTGTGCTCCCATGTTTGGTACTCTAATCAAAGATAGTGTTTGGTTCAGTTTTACCCAATATGTTTTCTGCAGTTGTTCATTTGCGTATCTGAGATAGTCTGAATAGGATGCGGTTCTGTCACTCCGTTCTGTTTGGCTTGGCCAAGAAATTGAAGATTTAGTGAAGCTTATATTTACAGAATTTTAATCTCTTTTCCTCTATCTCTGAACCAGGCAATAGAGGAAGACCCGGATGACGCTGTGCAGTGGCATCAATATGGCCATCATGATCTTTGTACTCAACAGTTTAAAACATCACAAACTTATCTAAAGGCTGCTGTTGCTCGCCTTAAGGATTGCAGTTTTGCTTGGTCCAATCTTGGTAACGTTAATTGTTTCTTGTTCTACTTTGTTGTTTCCTTGTCCGCGCCCCAACCCACCCACCCCCCTCCCCCCCTCTGAACTACTTTTAGATTCTTTCTAGGTTGGACTTGAGCATCAGTCTTGTTTGCTGCACATGAATTTCAGGTATTTCATTGCAGCTATCTGGGGATACTTCACAAGCGGAAGAGGCTTACAAACGCGCTTTAGCACTGACTACATCTCAACAGGCACACGCAGTATTTTCCAACCTGGGAAATCTCTTCCGGCAAATAAGGAAATATGATCAGTCAAAGGCTATGTTTTCCAAGGCCCTTGAACTTCATCCAGGTTATGCTCCAGCATATAACAATCTAGGCCTCGTGTTTGTGGCCGAGGGTAGGTGGGAAGAAGCCAAGTTCTGCTTTGGCAAGGCCATTGAAGCAGATCCGCTGTTGGATGCGGCAAAGTCTAACATGTTAAAAGCGGCCAGTATGTGTAGAATGTATTCATCTCTAACACCTAGTTCGGGCTGATATGAACTCGTGATGGTAGTTTAGGTTTGATTTCTTCTTTCAAAGTTGTCAAAATTGATATCTAACATATTCTGGGGTCTTTTGTGCTGATGAAGATTAGTGGCTGAAAATGATCTGACTTGCGGTTTTCAACCTCGAGCTTCGAACAGACTGCACACAGAACCCGCAGATTATGGTTTGTGTACGTAGAATTCGAGAAAAATTGTGAAATATTGTGTTCACTAGGATTTAGATATGCTGCCGGAAACAGAACATACTAGAATCCAAAAGAGATGTGTACTGTACTAGTATTAATGGAAATGTCACTTTTGGTCGAACTCTCCTTGTAATACTTCTTTTCGTTTTTCACAGTTTCAACTACGTTAATTTTGTGTCTCTGTTGTAAGAGACCACCATTTATTTATTTCCATAGCAGAAAAAGTGATACTCCCTCCGTCCCATAATTATTGTTCATTTTGCCCAAAAAATTATGTTCCAAAATTATTGTCCAATTTGACTTTTTATGGATCAAGTTACTCATTTGTCTTTAGTAAAAAACATTATCTATAAAATCTTAGTAGTTAAACAATTACTTATGTAGGGGTATATCTGGTTATTTAAGGTAAAATATAGTTAACTTTGACCAAAAATAAAATCTTTCATTTTAGTAAAACTGGACAATAATTATGGGACGGAGGGAGTATAATATTTTCAAAGTAAAGGTACTATTTCCTTCTTCTTCTTCTTTTTTTTCTTTCTTATTTTTTTTTTCAAAAAAAATGTACTAGTATTCGCGAAACTAAAATAATAATTTCACCAAAAAGAACTACCATTTTAGTGACACGAGGAGATATGTAAAAAACACAAAATACTACCCCATAGGTACACAAAGCTGAAATGCCTTCAACAATTATGTAGACACATTTTTTTTTTTTTACAATAAACAAAAGGTCAAGCCTTATAACTAAACAGAAACATTTCGCGAATAAGATACACAAAGCTGAAATGCCATCAACAATTATATGGACACAAGTTTTCATTGAGACATTTAGACACAACTCTTGGGAAGGATCCTTAATATTTAGGTAAACTTGCCTCATACCCCAAAATGTTGACATTGTTTCTTGATTCTCGAGGAACTAATAATGGAAGAGGAGGATGGGTGCGAAAAGTTTCTTTAACAACTGCTCTTAAATAAGTGAGTTTTCCCAATTCATCTTCTGTAATACTCCCTCCGGTCCTTAATATTAGGCATTTTGATTTGTCCTATGTTATATTTAGTGTGTATTTTTAATTAACGAAAAAATCTTAAAAATATATTTTCACATTCGTTGTTTTATCTTGATTGTTATGAAATATTTTTAAGGTTATTTTATCAATTAAAAATGCGTACTATGTGAAATTTAGGACAAATCAGAATGTCTTTTATTAAAGACTGGAGAGAGTACAATTCAGTTTGTCATGATCTGCAACTCTTCTCACCTCATTTTGCAGTTTGGTCATAACATTTTTAATTTTCACGAGCTCAGAAATTGCCCACTCCAATAATGTAGATGTAGTATCAGTTCCACCAACAAACATGTCCTATATACAATGAGTAAATTTGGATATCAGTTATTAATAATGTAGCTTTCAAATTAAAGTACAAATCTATTTGCAATCATAACTTGCTTCATTACAACTTTAAATGAAGCGCGAGCTATACCTGGATATGGTACATATATTCCTGTCTCGTGATAATAATTCATTTTTCATGACTATAATATCGTGGTTTTGATAAATTGATAAAATTATTTAATATCATTCCTAATATCGATGGTTCAAGTTTTATAAGATCAAATGGTTCAAATTTTCACATGTACAGTTATCAAACAAATTTGTACTGTTATTATGGGGCGGAGGGTGAATAAGTTGTTTTTTTTTTTTTTCCTTCCACCAAATTCGCAAACTTTTATTAATCTTTTTCTCCCCTGAAGTTACCCATGATTGGTTTAAGAAAATAGAAAAATTTCCGAAAACGAAAACATCCAAAAATCCATGATCTTATTCGGCCCCATTTGATTGATACTTCTAACCAAAACCAATCATACAAATACAGTAAACCACACTATTGGTTTTACCGAGATTTGGTTTTTAATTTCAGCCTACCTGTTATTTTGCAAAAATAAAATATAATAATTATGTATATGATATGAAATAAAATTAAAACATAAAATTAAGGGACAGTAGTGTAATTAAACTTTTTATTTTCTGAAAAATATTTGCATATTTGCAAATGAGTAATAAACTCTCTAGTTCTATAATAACTATATGTTTAATTTACTATAAGAAAGAATATAGAATAAAGAAATACATTTCTTTTTTCGAAAAAAAAAAAAAAAACAAGACAATTATTTTAGACGGAAAGACTACCTTACCAGAATGATAGCTTTAATTGAATCCCGATGAAGATCAAACCCAGTGGCATTTTTCTCCTGGATTTCCAGTAAGACATCCAAAAAGTTCTGCTGACTTTCCTGTTGTTCACCTTCATCACTTTCACCAGTAACAAAATTATTTTTCTTCTTTATTCCTTCTTCAACAATAGTTTCCAAATATGTATCCAACTCTTTTGCAACCCCATTGAGTTTTGCTTCCAAACCATAGATGTGATTAATCCATCCTAGCCATGGGATGTATTACGATGTATATATAGTAAATATGTGTGTTATCTTTGTAATTGTTGTATTTACCTTAGTTAGAGTTTTGTATACCGTAATTCTAGGGATTGATTGATACGTAGTTTACTGTATATAACTTACCCTAATATCAAAAACAACGGCAAGAGGTTGAGCCGCTTTCCTTTGATCTCTTCGTTCTTCTCATGGTATCAATCGCAGGAGTTTTCTAATCTTCCTGTTGTCTATTTTCTGTTTTCTTCCCCGACGGATCATGACCAATACCGACGTCCCTCAGCCGTCTCATGCCAAGCAAACGGCCACTGACAGTGGTGACTCGGTTGTCCGCCGCCGGACCATCTCTCCATTTGATCTCTCGCCGAATGATTTTTCCGGCACTGTGATCACCACCGTTCAGCTTCGTGGTGAAAGCAACTACGTCGAATGGTCCAAAGCCATCATTACCGCCCTTCGTGCGCGGAAGAAATTTGGGTTTGTTGACGGATCACTCACTCAGCCATCGGATTCATCGCCGGATGCCGAAGATTGGGGGCCGATTAATTCTCTCTTGGTCTCCTGGATTTTAAACACGATTGAACCTGCTCTTCACTCGACGATTTCCCACACCGAGATTGTTCGTGATCTTTGGCTGGACATCCAGGAACGCCTCTCCATTGTCAACGGCCCCCGGATTCAGCAGCTTAAGTCTGATCTTGCTCACTGCCGGCAGAAAGGGCTGAGTGTTATGGCTTACTATGGCCGGCTCAAGATGATATGGGAGGAGTTAGCATCCTACGACTCCTTCCCGGCGTGTACCTGTGGAGGCTGCTCCTGTAATCTCTCGGCGGCGGCAGAGAAGAAGGTGGAAGAAGAAAAACTCCATCAGTTTCTTCTCGGCCTCGATGACACCCTCTATTCTGCCGCCCGGTCTCAGATTCTTGCTCAAGATCCGCTCCCACGACTGAGCAAAGCTTATGCCACCATCATCCGCGAGGAACGCCTGCACTCCATGACTGTCGCCAAGGAGACTCTGCCGGAAACCATGGCTTTTGCAGTTTCGACGCGGGGTCCGCCGGTTCCTGCTGTTGACGTGGTGGCCCGGGCAGCGGTTGTCGGCTCTAGTTCTCCGAATCGTGGTGCTTCTCCGGCGCCGGCTGCTTCCAGTGGTGCGTTATTTTGCACCAATTGCAATCGTCCTAATCACGACGTCAGCACATGTTACCGGTTGATTGGTTTTCCTCCCGGCTGGTCCTCTCGTGGTCGTGGCGGCGGACGTGGCCGTGGGCGAAATAATCCAAGTGCTGGCCGTGGCAACTCTTCACAACTTGGGACCGTTTCCGGAGTTCCAACTCAGCCTTCCGCGACTGCCCACAATGTGTTATTACCTTCCGGCGGTGATGGCGTCGGTTCTGCTGTGACCGGACTTAATCCCGACCAGTGGAATACGCTTCTCTCTTTATTGAACTCGGCCAAATCTCCATCGGGTTCATCTTTGTCTGGTAAGCGTATTTGTGAAAATTGGATGTATGATTCGGGTGCCTCGCGTCACATGACAGGTTCTATTGATTATTTTGCGACTATTTGTGATATACTTGGCATTTCTGTCCAATTACCGAATGGTCATTATACTTGGGCTAACAAAGCCGGCACTGTGGTTCTTAGTGCTAAAGTCATTTTGCAGAATGTACTGTTTGTTCCGAGTTTGACATGTCATCTTATCTCGGTTTCTCAACTATTGCGTGATACTGGCTCTATTGCTCACTTTACCTCTCATTTTTGTGTTATACAGGACCTCACTTCGAGGATGCTGATTGGAGCGGGTGAGCAAAGAGAGGGGCTTTATTTTTTCCGGGATGTGGAGAGTCTCGCTGCTGCTACAACACCTAGGGTTTCTTCACTCGAGTTATGGCATCAACGTCTTGGCCATCCCTCCTTTAAGGTTTTGGCTTCACTTCCTAGTGTCGGCTCTCCCCTCGGATTTTAGTCATTTTCATAATAAGGCCTGTGATGTGTGTTTTAGGGCCAAACAGTCTCGATCTTCCTTTCCTGTTAGTAGGACTAAGACTGTTGAGATTTTTCAGTTAATTCATTGTGACTTGTGGGGTCCATATCGGGTTCCCTCATTTTCGGTTGCTCGGTATTTTTTGACAATTGTTGATGATTTTTCCCGTGCCACCTGGATTTATTTGTTGCATGATAAAAAGGAAGTTTCTTTAAAGCTTCGTCAGTTTTTTACTATGGTGGAACGTCAATATGGAAAATTGGTTAAACGCGTTCGTAGTGACAATGGTACCAAATTTATGTGTTTGACTGATTACTTTCTTCATCATGGCATTTTGCATGAGACGTCTTGTGTTGGGACCCCCCAGCAGAATGGCCGTGTAGAACGTAAACACAGACATATTTTGAATGTGGCTCGTGCATTACGGTTTCAGGCTCAATTGCCCATTGAATTTTGGGGCGAATGTGTCTTGGCTGTTGCCTATTTAATTAATCGTACTCCTTCGAGTGTCTTAAATGGAAAAACCCCATGTGATTTTTTGTATGACAAGCCTCCTTCTCTGGCTCATTTACGAGTGTTTGGTTGCCTTTGCTTTGCGCATCAACAGAATCGTAGCGGTGATAAGTTTTCTAGTCGCAGTAGGCGATGTGTGTTTGTGGGATACCCTTATGGCTAAAAGGGTTGGCGTGTCTATGATTTAGAAACCGGTGAATTTTTTGTTTCTCGAGATTTTATTTTCTTTGAATCGGAGTTTCCATCTATGTCGCATGACTTGCCTGGTTCGTCTTCTCCATTGCTTGCGTCTTCACCTGTATTTTTGGATGATGACTCTCCTGATTCTGTTATTGAGCCTACTTCTGTCCCAGTTTCTCCGTCCGTTCCTGTTATTTCTCCGGACACTGGCGCATCTGCTTCTTCTGAACCTGCCCCCCAAGACAGGGGGGTCCTTCCCATACACAACAGGAAGAACTACTGGGCCGTGGGCATCGTCTCAAACAGCGTTCTGTTCGCCTGCGAGATTTTACGGCACACACTGTTATAAGCCCCTCTCCTGCCACTTCCGCTGCTTCAGTTTCCTCAGGTGCGTCCTATCCTATACACAATTATATTACCTGTGATTCTTTTTCCCCACAACATTGTGCATTTTTGGCTAGCGTCTCTGCAGGAATTGAGCCTCGTACTTTTTCTGAGGCTGTTCGGGACGTTCGATGGCAAGTGGCTATGCGCCAAGAGATACAGGCTTTGGAAAAGAATGACACATGGTCCATTACTCCCGTTCCCCTGGCAAACGGGCTATCGGTACCAAGTGGGTGTTCAAAATCAAGTACCACTCTGATGGCTCTGTGGAACGCTATAAAGCTCGCCTGGTGATTTTAGGCAACAATCAGATTGAAGGTCTGGATTATAATGAGACCTTCGCTCCGGTTGCTAAAATGGTGACTGTTCGTACATTGCTCATCGTCGCTGCTTCTAAAGGCTGGGAGCTTCATCAGATGGATGTCCATAACGCCTTTCTTCATGGTGATTTAGATGAGGAGGTTTACATGAAGCTTCCTCCTGGATTTCAGGCTCCCGCACCGGGATCTGTTTGTCGTCTTCGGCGCTCTCTTTATGGTCTTCGGCAAGCTCCTCGCTGTTGGTTTGCCAAATTGGCCAGTGCCTTACGTCGGTATGGTTTTTTACAGTCGGCCTCTGATTACTCTCTGTTTGTTTTGTGTCCTGGCACCACTCAGCTGACAGTTTTGGTATATGTTGATGACATGATTATTTCCGGCAATAATAGCTCTGCCATTCAGTCCTTTAAGGATTATTTAAGCCGATGTTTTCATATGAAGGATTTGGGTGTTCTCAAATACTTCTTGGGTATTGAAGTAGCTCGCAACTCTACTGGCATTTTTCTGAGGTTGGCTTATTGGGATCTAAGCCCACTGGTTTTCCGATGGAACAGAATCACCAGCTTTCGACGGTTGCTGAGGCTCCTCTCTTCGATCCTGAACGTTATCGGCGTTTGGTGGGTCGCTTGATCTATCTGGCTGTCACTCGTCCGGAATTGTCCTATTGTGTTCATACTCTTGCTCAGTTCATGCAGAAACCTATGCAGGCTCATTGGGACGCTGCTCTTCGCGTTGTGCGGTTTCTGAAGGGTAATCCAGGCCAGGGTATTCTTCTTCGGGCTGATTCGGACCTTACCTGATCTGGCTGGTGCGATTCTGACTGGGCTAGTTGTCTGTTGACTCGCCGTTCTCTTACTGGCTGGTTTGTTCAGCTCGGTCAGTCCCCAATCTCTTGGAAAACAAAGAAACAACAGATGGTTGCTCGCTCGTCTGCTGAGGCAGAGTATCGCTCTATGGCTGCTACTGTTTGTGAGTTGAAGTGGCTGAAGGGTTTATTGCATTTTCTTGGTGTTGCACATTCTCATCCTATTCGGCTATACTGTGATAGTCAGGCTGCTTTACATATTGCCGCGAACCCGGTATTTGATGAACGCACGAAGCATATTGAGGTTGACTGTCATTTTTTACGAGATGAAATCTTAAAGGGTACCATTCTTCCGAGTTATATCTCTACTCATGTTCAGTTGGCGGACATTTTCACGAAGGCTCTGGGTAAACCCCAGTTTGATTATTTTCTTGCCAAGTTGGGCATTCGGAACCTGCATGCTCCAACTTGAGGGGGGGTATTACGATGTATATATAGTAAATATGTGTGTTATCTTTGTAATTGTTGTATTTACCTTAGTTAGGGTTTTGTATACCGTAATTCTAGGGATTGATTGATACGTAGTTTACTGTATATAACTTACCCTAATATCAAAAACAACGGCAAGAGGTTGAGCCGCTTTCCTTTGATCTCTTCGTTCTTCTCAGGATGTAATCACCAACATTAAAAGGCTCCCAATAGCTCTAAACATTCGTCAAAAGTTTTCATGAATTTGCTTCCGCTTTTCTCTCCCGAGTGCCTCCTCCCCATGGCCATCCGACAAATTATGTCATTAGAAAATATTACTAATAGCTCGCTGACATTAACAGGCGAACCTGACAAGCAACGCGATCTCTTCTTCCCGTATGTTTCTGAATGATTGAACCCTCTTATTGCTTAAAAGTTTAAGAACACATATACTTTTTATTTGTCTCCAGTATTCGCCATAAGGTGCGAAAGCTGGATCCTTAAAATTGTACACAAGTCGCCCAACAGAGTTCGCTTTAGGCCTACTTGAAAAGTTGAGATCATGTGTTTTTAGGACCATTTCAGCCATAGTAGGGGATGAACTGATGAGTGTAGGTTTGCTACCTAAGTGAAGAAGCATAATTGAACCATATTTTTCAGCTAACAATTTCAGGGATTGGTGTGGGAGGAAACCAAGTTGATGAAGGTTTCCTATCATGGGAAGTTTTGGTGGTGAAGGTGGGAGGTTTTTCTTGCTACCTTTGAGCCATTTGAATAGGAAGAAAGTGAAAATAAGGAGTGGAACAAGCAAAGAAAACATGGAGATTTTCATTTCTTCTTGCTTAATTTGTTGTTCATCTTTGGAGGTTGTCTTGTTTTATAGAGATCAAGTATTGGGTTTTGTAACTAATACATGACATTATTTACAGCTGATTTCATGATTTTTTACTCTACTTCAGAGTTGCTTTCCACGCTATTTTTTAAATTATTATTATTGTGAATTTCATGAAAGTAACTATCAAATTAATTAGTTTTTTAAAAAAATTCACATCCAAAATGACTTGCACTTAACTACATTTACCAAAGTGAGTTATTCATTAGTCCTCTATTTATTCATCATGTTGGCAAAAACAAACAACATGTGGTTCAAGTAATTAGCCACAATTAAATTTTAATTACTAGACTTTAAATTTACTTCTCTCTATTTGAACCCGATTTAATCGATTGAAGATTGACATATTTTGAAATATCCTTTCGGTTCTTATTATAAGACATTTTGATTTGTATAGGTTTCACCTAGTGCATTTTTTCAATTGAGAAAAAATTTTAAAACTACATTTTTACATTCATTATATTCTCCTAATTATTAGAAAATATTTTTAAAGTTTTTTTTTCAATTAGAAAAATATATTAGGTGAAATTTAGGACAAATCAAAATGTCTTATAATAAAAACCGGATAGAGTGCAACATTCTCATAAAATATGAGCTTTGTATTTGTACAGATATTAGAATTTAGATGTGAATTTTATTAGACAGGTGACCCTGCCAAATTAGTAAGAAATCGCGTGTCATAGCCCATAAGTAACACGATTAATTGTATTATATAGTAAATGAGAGTTTTCAATCGACACGTGTCATTTAGTTAGATAGTTCAGAACTTTTTTTGCTACATGTCAAGTTCATAGTCTTTTTATGACACGTGTCAACGCCCGAGATCCCCTTTCATTAAATTGTTAAAATTCTTTGAAAATTGGTTATTTCAATTTACTTTTCACCCATCTTTATTACATTTCATATATATTTAATTATCTACTTAATTAATAATGAAAATCCAACTTTTCCATTGCTAATAATTTTTAGTCTTTTTTATTGGTTGCTAAGAATGATTTTCACATATTTTTAAGCAAGAGTTTATTGTGGTGGATTTTTTTTTTCAAAAAATCATAGAATTTATTCAGTGGATGAAAAACCATCAAATATATATAAAATGTAGTATTTTTTAAAAAAAAATAAAAACAAGCATCATTAGTCTCATAGGTAAAACAACAGAAAGCATATTCACTAAATTGTCACTGAAAAATTATCCTAAAGAAAAACTTGTATATACATTAGCCTCAATAAAGAGAACATAGGGTCAAAACTCGAATTCTCCCCTCAGAATGGCAAGAACACTGTTATGCAATCTCTTCTCACTTCTTCGCCTTCTTTGACCCGTCTGTTGTTGGAGGTTTAAAGGCAGCAGTGGAACCTTCTCACCGGGTCCCTGAGCCAAACGTTCTTCCCTTCGAGCAAGCTAACGAAAAAATATCACTACGGAAATGTATAAAACATAACATATCTTTACATTTATTTATACCTTTTGAGTTTGCTAAAACCTTTATTTTGAGTTTTACTAAATTTATTTGTAAAAAATTACGAAACTACACTACCAAGTTAATTATTATCATTTTTATCGATTATTATTTTTAAAATTTTACTACGAATGAGTCACACTAATATTTTACCTTTCAAATTGAACACTATCTTGAATATGAAATATAAAAAAGGATTAATTTAATTTACACAATAAAACTCGTACAAGAATTATTATATCACAAAATTCGACTCAAACTTTATCATATTACGGCAATAACGCTCGGCTCGCATGTAATCGTATTTTAAAAATCAAGAATAATAACTCATAACTTGTACTAATTTGACTCTTAACCATTTAGGCTAACATAGACATATACCGGGAGGAGATTAACAATCCTTGAATCCTTAGTTCTCCAAACAATGCTTGAATCCTTAGCTCTACTTGCTGATCTTCTGAATCCTCAGCATCCATCCAAATAATCCTTGAATCCGTAACTCTCCCTCCTCTTCTGAAAATCAAATGATAAAAATGTTAGAAATAATAATTTTATTTTGAAAACCAAACCAGAAAATGTTAAGAATACTAAAAATATATACCTCTAAGATATTGTGGCATACCCTCAAATTCACAAGGCTACAATCAAACCAAATAAAAGTTAGTTGTGAGTAACTGAGGCTATTTCTTATTGAAGTAGGAATTAAAGATTCTTACTTCTCCTTTTGCAATCCCTAACAGTCCCAAAAAATCCAAATTAGAAGTTATTATTATTATATATATATAGAAAAATGAAGGGAAAAAATATAAAAAGAAAAAAAAGAAGAAGTCATCCAATTTACCTTTAGGTTTCCATCCAACTCCTTATAATGATTCATTGTGTTTCTAATGTAACAGACTAAACCAATACCATTGTCATCATAGTTCACAATCTGACCTTTTTGTTTACTATCCGATTAAGCAGAGTTCATTGTGGTGGATTTTTTTTTTTTGAAAAAAATAATAGAGTTTATTAAGTGGATGAAAAACCATCAAATATGTATAAAATGTAGTATTTTTCAAGAAAAGCTAACAAAAAAAATATTACCACGGAAATGTATAAAACATTACATATCTTTATATTTATTTATGCCTTTTGAGTTCGCTAAAGCTTTCATTTTGAGTTTACTAAATTTATTTGTAAAAATTTACGAAATTATACTACTGAATTATTATGAATTTTATTGATTATTACTTTTAAAAATTTTACTGTGAATAAGTTATACTTATATTTTACCTTTCAAAATGTACACTTTTGAATATGAAATATAAAAAAAAGATGAATTTAATTTACACAACAAAACTCCTACAAGAATTATTATATCACAAAAATCGACAGAAACTTTATTATATTAAAATGACTTTTGTGGAGTTTGTTGGAATAACCCCGTTCAATCAGACCTTCCTTATAACATATGCTCTTCTGAGAGATGAGACGGGGGACAGCTACCATTGGGCGTTGTGGCAGCTCCGTAGCTTGTACGGCGATGATCTGCATCCGAGTGTCACCGTGACTGATCGAGAGCCTAGTGTATGTGGCACGTACACAACAAGTGCCGTGATGTTGTTAAAGGAATGGCTCGGCACACCAAATGCTTCTATTGAAACGGTCTGACATAGGGTTCACATGTTACTCGAGACACAGCTGACACAAATAAGGTACTAAAGTTCGACGTTACATTCTAAAATATGGTTATAATATTTATTGTGTGTTTAGTTTACTTAAGTAATTTTTTTTCATTCCTTCACAAGGAGAAATTGCAAGAATCAAGGCACAAAATAGGGAGGCAACACAACAAGTATCCTTTCTACCAATTGAGATGCAACGTTTCACACTACTACCTGGATCTGTTGAACAATGAGTTGGAAAGGGCACAGCAACTTGGAGATGATATGCGTTGGGAATGCAATCACTACCTGAAGAAAACTTATGAGATCCCTTGTGCATGTATTCTGAAGAGAGGGTAGTGGAGGACAACGATGTTTTGACTACAAAATGGCTACACCAATTTTGGAGCACACTCGACATCAGTCAGGTTGCAAAGAAGGATGGTTCGGATGATGTCCCTCCTCACAAATTATTGTTCAGGCAGTTAGTGGAAGAATTGGACACTGCTGAGGAGCCAATACAGCCCAAGATCACTAGATTAATGTACAACAAAATTTACCCGGGCCAAGCCGGATCGAAACAACCGCGGGTTAGAAGGAGAGGCAAGGGCAGGCCGAAGAAAAGAGGCATCTCAAAAAGAAAGCAAGACAAACCAAATATCTGGGCATACAGGGACGGCAGTCAGAATGGGACGAACACCAGCAGTTCCAATAAAGCAGGTACCAGCAAAGGTACCTCGGGTCAAGGTGAGATGAACACCAACAGTTCCAGTAGATGCCATATGTAGGGAGCTGAAGATCCTACCGGAGGTCCGATATAAATTTATTTTTCTATATGTCCAAGATATTATTATCATTTAATTCTTATATTTTTTTTCATGGCGTGCGAGCACATGTACCTGGACTGGGTTAGGTGGGAGAAACACCAGCAGTTCCAGTAAAGGTCATGCATCAGAAGGTGAAGCTCATTTCGGAGGTACGATTTATATTTATATTTTTAAAAGACATATTTTTATCATTAAATTCTTATATTTCTTATGGAGATAATGAAAATATTTTACTTGGTAACAGATATGATGCAGACATATTTTTTCACGTTTAGGTATAAGAGTAGAATTCCGTGGCTACTGCACAACTACATTCAGTCATATCGGATGTCCGGCCTGACGGCAATTGTGGTTTTCGCGTCATTGCGAGTTGCATGTTGGGAAGGGAAGATAATCAGGCTTTCTGCAGACAGATAGTGTTCGATGAGGTTATAAATAATCTTGGGCTTTACGGGAACCTTTACGAGTATGACAAGTTTTATTTTGAGGTCCTATTTAATACACTTGCATTAATGTGATTTTATTTAAAACTTTCCTTTACTCGTCTTTGTAGATGGGATAATTTACCTCGAAGCCTAGAGCGTATCAAGTGGACTGGTACAAGCGAAGGTCACTAGACGTCGACAGAGGACTTTTATCCCATTGCTACACATTTCAATGCTGTTGTGTACTACTTCAGGACAAACGATGCTGAAAATCTAAATGGTACATGTTGGACTGTGCTACCACTCATTGCACGGGGCGGGGCAACAAGACCAGAGTTCCAGATCGTTATTTGCCACCTTGAGCCCTACCCGCACTTCATTCGACTCAATCTGGAGGGTGATTTTTCAATTCCACCTATTCACCCCATTTGACATCACGACCGTGATAGTATTGTGGCTGGTTGGGAAATACCTCTTGAACTCAGAATGCAAGTATGGCGTACTTTGGTCCCACCGGATCCCGCGAGAAGAACCACAAGGTCATTTGTTGATCTTGGGTGATATGTTGTTTTGCATTTGTTTATGAAAATATGAAATATTTTATATGTTCTTTCCATGTCTTTTCTTTCGTTTTTAAATGAAATGAAATTGAAAATAAAAATAAGTCCAATATGTTTTCAACAACGAAATCTTAACATACTCCAAATAAGCATAATACGTGCAATTGAGTAAAAAAAACAAGGATCAGTGAGTTTCCAATAACAAAATTTTAACTAAAGGAGTCGAATGTCATGGGGCTTGATTGTGACAGAAGATGACATCATCCAGACGAGTATCCCACTCCTCACCAAGCTGAAGATCGAGTTTCTTCAAATTTTCGATGCAACCTCGCCACCCCTTCTCTATTTGACGCATCGACTATAAATATTAAATATATATATATATATATTAAACGCTTTCAGATCACGTGTGTTATTAAAATAAAATTCCATTGAGTGTCGAACTTACGTAAGTGGTGCAGTTCTTAGCTAGTATGCGTGACGTAGACGGGACGGTCGTCGGAAGTATGAATGAATGTGAATGGCTCCTGTACTAGTCCAGGTACTCTACATGTGCCTCTCCAACCTCCACAGACGATACCGGCATATAATGACTGAGGCTGATGCACTTCGATTCCGGAAATCTAACCCAACAGTTACTGGTCTCGGCACTCAGACGATCAACAAACTACTTGTGCGCGTTTTTCTCGCGAAACTGAGTGACCGGTGTAACCAGCGCACGAAGTATATATTGCACGTAACCGAGCTGGCGTAACACTCTCTCCGACATGTATGGCTTCTGGAACTCGTGGTACATAATCCACCCACGGAAAATGGTCCTCGGATGTGCGGCCGCCTGTTCGCGACATTTGACCTGCGAATGTTACCAAAATTTATTATATAATATAATAAAATATCCCTTACGCAATACAAAGAAATAAAATATAACCACTACCTCTTGCTCAATCATCGCGTCGAGTTGCGCACGAATCTGCTGGAGTCGACTCTGAATAGGCTTCGAGCCCTTACAGCCAACTGGTGTCCAGTCTCGGGCTTTGGGCCAATCATCAACACCTTGACGTTCCTGCTCTTCGAGGGCTGGAAGCATGGAAAATACTCGTAAATTCATGCCTGGAGAAGGGTCATACAACCAGCCATCATGGTACGCCCTGCTCAATTAGCAATCCCAAGCTAACGGTACAGGAATGCTAGTGTACCGGATCTCCAGGAGTAATCTTCAATATTTTTGACACTTTCGTGGAGCTCTTTCATAAGCGAAGCACTAATCCTACCCCCACTCTTGTTGAGGAAGAGTGTCGAGGCTAACAAGATCCACATCCAAGCTTGAACCTAAACAGCGGGGAGGAGCATGCGACAACTCTCCTCGATCAATATGTCGCTCACACCTCCGTGGCTCCACTTGGGCTTTAAGTCGGCCACCTACAACCCAAGCAATCCCGCGACCTGTATCTTCAACATTTCAACTTCTAGAGGTTCGGTCAACAAGTAATCCTCAACTGGAATCACCAAAAATGTGTGCCACATCATGCATCTTGATGGTCATCTCCCCAAACGGTACGTGAAAAGAGTTTGTGTGGGGCTGCCACCTCTCTACGAATGCAGAAATAAGCGCAAGGTCAATGTCATCGTACATGGTATCAATTAGGTGATACCAACCGGTATTCTAAATCTTCGACTGCGCGTTCTTCGACAACCGCTTATACCATCTATGCAGTCTAGACAAACTCTTCTTCGCTGGCTTCATCGTCAGGTAATCTCTTGGTTGTATATTCCACAAATGATAAGCAGTGTGGCCAAGAAAACTAGGAATCACTGACCCATCACATGGCCTGCCAGGTACGTCGTCTGTCACAACCCAATCATCAATTTTTTCGTCAGAAACCTTAGACCCTCTGCTAATACCTGAAACTCAATAAAGAATAGTTATTTAATACTTAATTTTAATGCAATAAAGAATTTGACGTCTTAGTAATGAATGTTTAAATATCTAATTACAAATATGTATATGATGACGTCGCAGGTGCCTCAGGACGCCTAGAGGCACCAATGGAGGCGGCACCAAAACGGGAACGGGGCAAACTGGTCCGGGGGGCGGGGGGGAGGGCGACGATGTCCGGCCAGAATGATACTAGGGGCCGGCATCGTGAAGAGTACTATTAGGACCTCCAAACAAAATGCCCCGCGGGCTGACATCATGAAGAGTAGTACCAGGACCTCTAAAAAGACTACTCTATGGGCCGTGCATGAAGACTGGAACCACCGGGAGTATAAGCTGACTTCAAACCCAATAATCCAAGAACGGTCTTCTCTCCTCCCTCCCCCCCCCTCCCCCGGAGTAGGGTGAACTGGAGTCTGATCATCATTACGACAAATGGGTTCAATATTGGGTTACCTCCGGAATGTATATAATTCCTCTCTGGCGAGGAATACTGGTCTGACTCATCCTCCTCCTCCTCCTCCTCATCCACATCGTCCCCCCACTCTCAAAACTATCCTCATCTTGTTCTTCCTCTCTCTCACACTCATCATCATCATCATCATCTACGTTCGCTGACTCACTAGGTGGGGCAAAGGTAGGATGTACATTTTTATGTTTCTTTAAATTTTTCTCTTGTTCTATACGATGTTCAGCATATAGATTGTGCGTAACTACATGACGATTATCATATCCTTCAAGAGGCGATATCCCATCCTACAAAAATTTTAAATTTTACATGTAACTTTAAATAATCCTGAATACGTCCCCAAAAAATTAGTTTTTATACATACTTAATAAAACCTAAAGAATAAATTATTAATTTAGGTTAATTACTTTAATATATTTTTATATTATTTAAATACCTAATTATATAAAATTATTTATTGTACATCTTCAATGTTTAATTTATTAAATCTACTAAAAACAAATAATAATAATTCCGAATATACTTCAATTAATTAAATTATCTACATTAAATATACATAATTTATTTACATTAAACATTACATTAATTATTGTAAGTAAACCTACGTATTTACATACATATTTTATTATTTAATTTTAACCAAAATATAATCTAACTTTTTTTTTCTATTTACTTAATCCTTATTATTTCTTTAATTTTCCTATACTAAATATTTAATTTCTATCTATCATATATTATTTGAGGCTAGTTATAATTAAACCGACTAATACTAAAACTATTAATGAATTCCTAAATATGAATATTATTAATAAATTATTTACTTAAGATTGAACATATTAATAAAAATGTTTCCTAAAGAAATTAAACTAATAAAACCAAATTCCTAAGATTAAACTACAAAACAATAAATAAACTAAAAATTAAACTAATAATAAATAATTAAACTAAAATTCCTAAGATTTACAATTACTAATAATAACAATTAAATTAAAATTACTAATATTTATTCTACAATCAATACAATTAAATTAAAATAAATAAATTACAATTTAAATGAAATTTAAATACTTCAACAAAAAAAAACTATACCCGGCGCCGCCGGGAAATCTCGCCAGGCGGCCAGCGCAGATCTCCGTGCCGGCTCTTCTTGCCCCGGAGTGGTCCTCCATCGCCAGCCGGGACAGTGTCGTTTTTTTAAAAAAATAAAATAACTCAGATTTGAATGTACCTGGAGCTTCCGTGCTTCTTTCCGTAGCCGTTTCATTCGTTCCGCTATTGAATCTGAGTTTTTTGGCTTTAGAAATCATAGAATTTCAAGATTGATTTAGGAATTGAAAGAATGAAATTGAAACTAAGAATTTATTAAAAAAAAATTGATAGAAATAAAATGGTCTTTTGGTATTCACACAGGACACTCAAAAGAAAGAATTAGTACGCTCCAAAGCTTCCCAGTTACAGAAAACTCCCTGTTCATACGGAAGAGAAAAGAAACGTAAACTTCGTTCATGACACCAACAAAACTCACACAATCACCCAACGCAAACATGATCAGTCCAAAGAAAAACTGATCAATTCGGAGCCATTTTATTTTTGGGTTAAACAAAAATTTCATTTGATTATAAAAAGGAAGACACTTCCGCAACCAAAAATTATAATAAATCTTATTTTGTTATACATTGAAAAAAAGGGGGGATGAATGATACATTAGGAGGTATATCCTACTATATTAGAAACAAAAACCTCCCTTTCAAACACCTCATATGATTGCCACGTGGCATGTAGAAAATACTAAATTGCCCCTTTTGTCTAAGCATAACTAAATTACTAAATCTCCCCTTTGCACTTTACCTGACACGTTTTTTTTTTTAATTTTTTCTTTATGTTTCATTCAACTAGAGTGGTTTTTTAAATTGAATTGATCAATTAGGTTTTTTGTTACAAAGTGTCAATTTTGTTTTAAGCGTATACCCTTCGGATGAAGCTTATTACAAAGTTATTAAAAATCTCCAAAACTAAGTATTGATTTGGCACGACCAATGGAGAACATCAATAAATCATCTTACTAATATTTAAATTTATTAGGATGCTTTTATATTTTATCTAACATTTACTTCAACACATATATTCGATTAAGCTATTTATATTTAATAAGTAACACTTATAAAACATTTCTAAAACATACATGGCGAAATACAATTTTTTTTTTTTTTTGCGAAATACAAATATTTCTATGATCACACTTATAAAACATTTCTAAATCCTTCAAAAATTTCTAAAATATATCGCTCCAAACACAAAATTTTATTTTTTTCAAATATAAACATTTCTAAGATCTACAGATAGACTGGGCCAGGGTCGCGCATTGCGCGACCAGACATCACTAGTATTCATAGATACTACTTCCTATGTCCCATAATTATTGTCCAATTTGAGTTTTCATTTCTAATTTAAATTGTACTAAAAGTGAAACCTCAAACTGGACAATAATTTTAATACAAAGGGAGCATTAGTTACTGACTAAATTTTAGGTTTCAAGAATGATTTGAAAAGGTTTATAAATGAAGATGATTCGGATACATAGTTTTTGTTTTTGCGTTTTTTTTTCTTTTTGGGACTACTATGATACACACTTTTCAATTCATTTCCAAGATAATGATAATGCTCTCTGTTCCGGAATGAAGTTTTTTTTTTCTCTAATCGAACTCATGCTTATTAGTTCTCTCTATCACAGAAACTGGTTAAGAATTGTAAGGACTGTCAAATTGCAGATTCTCGGGTCCTTAAAAACTACTCCCTTTGTCGAAAACAAATAGTCCAAATTTAAACAAATAGTCCAGATTCTCGGGTCCTTAGCTTTTTGAGATTTGTGGTATGAAGTATTTTCTGGGGACGGTGAGAGTATGTTAGATTCTCGGGTCCTTTGCATCTTGAGCACTCTGTACCAAGTTTTTGCATTTGCCTAAGTTGTGTCATTATGTCAGTCCCCATCCTAATGGTGGGGATGGTACATATGGATAAGTCTCATCTTATACATCGGAATGGCTGTAAACTTTAATAAAATTTTTAAGGCATATAATGAATTATTTCAAGTCTAAATGAAGGGAATAAACACATGTCTAGTAGTTCCGTAAACCCACATATATGATTTAGGAGCATCCTAATGATCCATATGAACAAGTCTCATCTCGTACATCGGAATTGCTCCAAATCTTGGTGACACTTATAAGATATACAATGAATGATTTTAAGTCCAAATGAAAGGAATAAACACATGTCTATAACTCCGTAAACTCACATTTACAGTTTAAGAGCATCCTAATGCATGGCAGCCTTTATTTAAAGTGTCCTCCACATATATTCCTTTAACCGACTGCAGAATTTTACACTTAATAATTTGTAGATGGAAGAAGGGAGAAACTAGTTACCAGTTCAATTTGTAGTTGAACAAGTATGAACAAATCTTCTTCATTTCTTGTACATAGATGAAACTCCAGAAACCGAATTTGAACAAATTTTACGAGTAAAAGCATAACTCAGGAGAATAAGAGCCTTAACTGAGGATGATATAAATAGATCAGCTCTTCTCCATCCTGGCTCTGTTGTGCACCATTCAGCAGGCTACTGATATGATGGCTGAGCTTGGTGCACTCCCCGTTTTCTTCTTGACATTATCAAGGAAAGCGAAATTCGATCGGAACAAAGAGAACCCTGTAATTTATACTAATACATATAATATGTTGTTACAACCATCCTTAGAAATTTTGAGAGAAGTCAAAAAGAGAAGATCAGCAATCAGAACAACATCTCAGGTCAGGCAGTGGAACTTCAAGAGTCCAGACTCCAGAGGAAGGGAAATGGCATTCTTGATTGACTTGACAGATTTTTCCCTGATGCTTCCAGTTCAAGTACTGCTTGAAACAGATTTCTATTCCTTCATTTTAGACCTACACACACACACACACACAAAAATTAAAAAAAAGTCTAATTCTACTGTTTCCTTATTGCGCCTATTTTTGGCAATGTACAAAGTGTTCCTGATCCTATAATTCCCATGTTCTTGGGAAATATTCCTACTCTAATCGTAAACTATTTGGCATTTATACAACAGGTTAATAACCATGTTGTAAAGAATTGAATGAATTACTGAGATACCAAAAAAAGAATTAGTATTATGTTAGTTTCAACTGTTCACGAAATAGTTCTTCCATAACAAATTGAACCAATGTATAGGTTTCTAGCCCATTTTTTTTTCACTGCCTGGCCGGAAAAACCAGGACTCCTGTATGTCTCTTGTACATTATGAACATGGTTTTTAATCGGAAAACGACTAAGAATCACGGCGGCCTGATCCGGCGTGGCTGCAACCGAAGTGATCTGATACCCTTCATCCCACCTCCGGTGAATCCCTTCACTTGGGTACATAAAGTCTAACTCCACAACCTGATTGGCAAAACCCGTGTCCCGGGACATGACAATTGCCCAATTCTCTCCCGAGGTTCCCATGGAAGTCACCTGAAAACCTTCCCTCCACTTGGCTTTAATCCACCTGAAAGGGAACTTTGAACTGACTCTGTAGGATTGATGCCTAAACAGAGTACCTTTTGACATAACAACAATTGAAGTCCCATTGTGTGATCCTGCAACTGAAGTAATGCTATACTGTTTACTCCATTGTTCTTCAATCCATTCCCTGGGCAGAAAATCAGGCGACAGAGTGTAAATCTGATCTGTGAATTTCGTTCCTGCATCCATAATAATTGTCCACCCTGTTCGATCAGATGCCAAACAACTAACAAATAAACCATTGTTTCTTCCGCTTGAAATCCGTTGATGAACATTACTTTCGGATACGCTATAATGAAAACTTTGCTTCATCGGAGGCCTGGAATCAAAAACAAAAATCCACTGCGTGGACGGCGTTCCTGATCGGATTTTCTTCTTTGGTTTATCATCTCCGTCATCGGTTTTGTTTACCTCACGGCCTCGCTTTTGTCCAACTTTTTGGTATATGAGATCCTGAGCACCATCTGTGTTAATTGGCCTGAATTCTGGATTCAGGGAAATGATCCCGTCAAACAATGATATGCACTTTGCATAATCAGGCTCTTCATCGAACTTCAAACTCAAAGCATACTCAAGAAATAGCCTGAAAGGTTCAGGACAGATGGAACAGAGTATATCTGGAGAGGTTTCCACTTTCTTTTTGCTCACCAAAAATCCTTTATTCACATCATCCTGGTAACCTTGCCAAGGCAATTTACCACGAAGAAGGAAGATTAAAGTATAAGCAAGCGATTCGAGATCATCCCTCCGACTAATTGTTCTTCCGAGGTGACAATTAACACTCGCATACCTCATTGTTCCCCTGAAAACATCCGGCTGTTGACCATAGTCAACGTGAAGCCCGGTTAAACGCTGACGCCACCGGTTACCGAGTCCTAAATCAACAAGATACAATTTTTTCTCTTCCGGCGATCCGGGTGGACCACCAAGCAAGAAATTTTCCGGTTTAACATCTCCATGAATGAACCCTTTTGAGTGAAAATTCTCCAGGATCGAAATAGCTTCAACCGCAATACAAGCAATCATATCAGTGGACAAACACCGGTGAGAATCGTTGGCATTTTTCCAGACTTCCCATAAATTTGGACCGAGCAAATCCATCACCATAACATAATAATCGCCCTGTTTTCCTTTATAATGTACACGGGGAATTCCACGGATCCCTCCAATCTCATCATAAATCTTCCATTCTTTCGGTGGTTCTCCATTATGACAACCTTTTGAGTTCTTGGGCTCGAATTTCAGAGCAACCTGTAATGCTCCGGCAGAACCGGCACCGGAGCTCTGTGTGAATTCCCCTGGATTGATACGCCGGCCAAGGAACACCTGCCCGAACCCACCATTGCCCAACTTCTTCTCAACCTTATAAACCGGTGAACCACCCACCTGAATGGATTCCGGCACCGGAGCTATACTGCTCCCTTCTTCTTCCACTTTATCTGTCCCCTCATCCCCGGCAGATTCCAAAACTATTATTCCTCTGTTCATGTTCCTTTATTGTTTTTGCTTCGTGGGCGCTGCAATTTCGGAACTTCCAAGAATTCCTTCTCTGTTATGAAGCCAGTTGTTCGGATTACTTAAGAATAATTGAATGAATCCCCCTGTATGTACATACATATATACTATATAGAAAGAAGAAGAATCCGATTACTAAATATACAGATTCCAACTCCATATCGTCTTTCCCTTTTTTTTGTCCGATTCTACAAGTTTTCCGATTATTCCTTGTACTAAGCTTAAAGAAGGAACGTAAAGTGGTGGAGTGAATTTAGGAAATGTGTAAGAGATTCGGTTTGTTGAAGGAAAGGTATTTATAGTCCTTATATAAAACGATGATTATCGATCCATCGACTGCTTAAATTGTTTGTTTAATAGTTTTGTTCAAAACAAAATAAAATAAAACTAGGGGCAGAGGTAATGAGTATCTCCCTTAAATCGATTATCTATCGATTTTGCGCGTAACCCTGAACAAAACAGAGTTGTTCCCATATTGGCAGCCAAAATAGCTAGCTAGCCTACTCAATATAAATCCGAAATTTTATAGGGTTGGTGTTTAGTTGAGCCAAAAACTTATCTTCAACAATACAAAATTACTTAAACCCTCCCCCTCCAAATAAAATTATTAGTCTCCCTGTCCAAAAAATTGTCAAAATACAATTTTAGTCCGTACAAATTAGACACTCTTACCTGTAGTGGTTGCCTTTGTCATATGAGAAAATACAGTAAGCTTTTGCTAATTTGATAATTTAAATGTTAATACTTTTCTCACGTCTCAACTTGGGATCAGATGCAAAAAATGAACTAAATTGATAAATTAATAATGTAATAATATTTCAAAAAATCAACTATATCCATTATATATAATAACATGTAAAAAGTGAACAAAATCGATAAAACAATAAAAATAATGTTAATGCTTTCTTTTGGTCCTGAAAATGATGTAAATTATGTATGAACTTTAGTACTAAGAACAGCTTCAATACCTGTTTGATTTGAATTGTAAATATGGTGAAAAATTACATAATGTAAATTTGGCAATCCAAAGATTGTTAATTTTATCAATGAAGTTTTATTATATGGGAAATTTTATGGTCTAATCATGAGTTTTCGACTGAACCATTCAGTTATCTATCCAATAAAACTAAGATACACCATATGTAATTTCGGGGTGTGCAACACCAAAATAAAACTTCATTAATTGATGAATGGCTAATTAGATAAGTTACTGAATATATATTTTTTAATATGAAATTCAACCTTAATTTTCAAGGCTTTCTTTATTTTCATATTAATCCCCCCGCTGGATTAATCTTTTGTTCTTGTTAGGAGAGTGAAGATTTCCTTTATTGCCTGCACTTCCATTTCCACCATCATAGTTTATTTTCACTTTTTTATTTTTTATTTTTGGCAAACGAAATCACTTTGTAAAATATTACTTCGAGAATTTCCTCGACGTAGCATTTGTCCTTATTAATCATCACAACCTTCTCCATTTCTACAGCTAAGCAAGTAATAGTGACCGAGAAGCTACAAACAAGATCAAGGAGCGCTCATCTTTCTATAGCATTCTCACAGCCTTTTTTTTAATGACTTGATAACAGCCCTTTATTAAACAGATGAATTGTTACTTTCATCAATGATGCATCTGGATAATACTTCACCGGGATCTGATGGGTTCAATAAGAGCATGAAGAGCCGTGGAATCAGCAGCGGACACGAGTGCATTCGAAAGCACCGGAACCATCCCGGAGGTGACGGTGACGGTGGAGGCATGCACCACCACATAATCCTCTTCGACAAGTAGCATAAATCAGCCAGTCGTTGTTAAGGATCAGCTTATTTCAAAGATTGCATAGACTAAAATTAAGGAGGCTCTTGTTCGTTTCGCCGAGCTTTAATTTTTGTTATAAGAAAATATATATACGTATGTATATATATATTTGCGTTTATCTCTGTTTGAATGTTCAAATTTTGTTTTAATGGAACTTTCTGGAGGAGAAGATATTTCCGGAGCTTAATTTGCTTTAATGATTTTTCTTAGAAAAGAAAAATCCCTTAAAGAGCGCGAGAATCATGCTGCTTATGAAACAATTTTTTAGCCGTAAGTACCAGATGGATAATTTAGTAGTACCGGTGTAATTATCAGGTGTAATGTGGTATTTTTTAATTTTAAAACACCTCCTTCAAATCTAATGGTTGTTATTAGTTTTAATCATCCAACAATTATCAAAGTTAACTAAACCATTCAATCGGCTGGACCGTAGTCACTATATATGTCCAAAAAAATATGAAAACAGGTATTGCAGCAGATTCAGGGATGGTTGATGTGTAAAAGAATTCCTGACAGCTTGAGTTTATGGGAAACTAGGCTTAGGAATATCTGGAATCAAAGCAAATGTAAACAGATGGTGATGTTTGGTGCAGGTGCAGCTATGGTATATACCATTTATGGCAGCAAAGAAACATGATTTTGCATGGAGCATCAGTCAGAAATGCAAATGGAGTGGTAGGAGCAATCAAACAGGAACTAGGGTATAGAGTTCAAATGAGTTGTAAAAAGTTTAGGCCTTCTGAGAAAAGTTATATGCAACTATAGGAGTCATGTAATAGCAGGGAAGTGAAGATGTAATAGCATAGAAACTATGTAAGGAAAACAGGATCATTTGTGTGTGATAAGATTAATACAATTAACCTTTCACCAAAAAAAAAAAAAACATGAAAACAAAGCTTTCAAACTAATTTTTTTTTATACATATTACATTTGTTATTTTTTAAAAAAATATTGAGACAAGCTGCGTCAACATTTTGATTTTCCTTTCATCCCACGCCCCTAAAAAAAAACTAAAAATATTTACTTAACCGTTTTAATTATACAAAATGAAATTCTTTTACAAAAAAAAAATATTATCTTGTTTTAAACATGTAACTAGTATGTAACATATGCATTGCATAGGAAATATACGATAAAATGTGTTCGCCAGGTAGAAGAATGATTAATGCTTGTTTTTTTTAAAAAAAATACTACTACCTCTGTCCCCAAGAAAAATATAAACAAATTTTTAAATTTGTACTATTTTTAATACAAATCTCAAAACTTAATGTTGGTTATTTTTCTGGAACGGAAGAAGTAACAATGTTCAATGGAGTTTCACTATTCTTAACAGGATCAAATTTTAAATTTGAAAAGAAAATCAATAGAGTTTAACTATTAAGTTTTTCTAAAAAAAATATAATTATCTAATTTAGTTTTAGATTTTTTTTTTTAAGATTTAGTGTAACCAAATATTTAGATATTTTTATCCTTCGTCAAATAATAAAATTGTTAATATATAATAGTAACATCTATTTTTTAATTAATTGAACTTCTCAATTTCATGCCACATCATCGTTTTTCATCCTCTATCTATTAACACGAGTTATGCCTGGTCGCGCAATGCGCGACCCTGGCCCAATATATCTGTATATCTTAGAAATATTTGTATCTGGAAAAAAAATATTTTGTATTTGGCCCGATAAATTTTAGAAATGTTTGAAAAATTTTAGAAATATTTTATAAGTGTGATGTTTGTATTTGGCAAAAAAAATAAATTGTATTTGGCCCAGTACGTTTTAGAAATGTTTGAAAATTTTAGAAATATTTTATAAGTGTTACTTCTTAAATATAAATAAACTTGATCAAATATATGTCTTGAAGTAAATGCTAGACAAAATATAAAGCATCCTAATAATTTTAAATATTAGTAAGATAATTTATTGATTTTCTCCATTGGTTGTGCCAAATCAATACTTAGTTTTGGAGATTTATAATAGCTTTGTAGTTCGCTTCTTCCAAAGGGTATACGCTTAATTGTTGGAACTATTTCTTCCAAAAGTTTATAGTTAGTAAAATATCAAAAATATGATTTTGAAACTGGTTAATTGTTGAAACTGATTGATCACAAATATGAGAATGAAAATAATATAAATTTGCATAGGTTTCAAGATATAGCAAAAAAGAACTCACCTCACCATGGCAAATAAAGAAAAAAAAAAGTAAAAGATAGCCCATTAAAATTTGAGAATTTTTATTTTTTTCTGTAGGTAAAAATGATGTATAAAAACACAAATAAACGTAGAAACATCATTCCTTCCCTCTCCACCTCAAATTCATAAAAGGATTCCCCATAAATTAGTTAAAAGAAGCGATCTGAACTATTTATATGATGAGGAACTAAAAAAAGTTCAAAAACCAAATCCAAAAAATTATATTCTTGAAACCTCGAACACAAAAAAAGAAACGTGCTTCATTTGCAAATAAAATAATAAAAATAATAATAATAATTGATCAACTGGGAATATGAAACAAAATAAAAAGCAATTAAACAAAGAAAAAACACACTTCATAATTGGCCATATACGAAAAAAAACTGAGACTCCATAATTAAAAAAAGAAAACCACTCTAATTGAATGAAACATAAAAAATAAATTTAAAAAACCACACTTTGTAACAAAAACCCAATCAATCAATTCAATCCAAACATAACTAAAATCATACAAAAATTCTAGGCTAACTAACCAAATAAGAAATCATATCATACTACCTGACAACGGCTACGGTAGCTGTAACGAATGGACGCATAAAAATAATAGTAATCACACTATCCTTGAACAGAGAAAACAAAAAATAATAAAAGCCAAACCAATGATCTGTGGAAATAAAATCATTTAAATTTTAATACCTGTAATGGCACCACCACAATGGCCGAAGCAAGATCAATGAGAATTTTTTGTTTTCCTTTGTGTTTATATAGAGAGGTAAAGAGAATAATTTTTGAAGTTTAAATTTTATCCGATTAAGATGTAGTTGATCATCACTACTGAAAAGATTGAACATGCTAATAGGAAAGGAGTATATTTCACCATATATTCTCAATTGATGATTGATGAGGAATTTGTTTTTTTTTTTTTAATTGTGGAGAAGAGATTGATTAAGGAGTCGATTATTGTGGAGATGGGGATGAGGATTTGGGTTTTTTTTATGAAAATAGGAGGTGGAAGTGAATTTAGACTGCATTTGCGTTTTAAATTTAGGAGATGCGGTAATAAAAATTTATGTTAAAAATATGATATGGAAATGCCACATGGCAAATGATGGTGCTTTCTCTTAAGTGTGGTTTTTGTTTCTAATATAGTAAGATGTATATATGAATTAAAGTTGAGTATGATGTCCCTTTTAAAATTTTAAACTATTTTTTAAAGGTTCAATTTAGTTTAAGCTTGTATAATCTTTTGTACTGAAGAGATAATTTAAGCTTGATTAGTTTCGGACCATATTAAATATTTGGTCACATCTAGTAGTTTCTTAGGAACGAAGAATTTACTAAATTACTATTTTTGATAAAAAGGAAATGAATTATTTAGTATATTGCTTGTTGATTCAATTAGAATACCATTTCCTCAACCTTCCCAGCCTTTTTTCACTCCTCCATTCTCGTAAATGCTAAAAACAAATCAAAGTGCAACCTTTCTACTAATCATAAAATGTAATTTCAAAATTCACAGACAAAAAAAAAAAAAAAAACCCCGGAAAAGAACACGCACACACACAGTTAACACAAAAGTAAATGAGCCATTGTTTTTAATTTTCAGCCTCGTTAAAGCTACAGACTCCATGCAAGCGAAAGAGACGTTCAAAATATCCATTCATGCAAGACATGAAAACAAATCTTTCACAAACTCCTTTCGTTCTCAAACCTTTTGTTCTTTCTCTTTTTCTCTCTTTCTCCTTCTTATTATTCCTCTCTTTACAAACCCCACATCACGCTGTCACTACAACCACCAATAACATCACCACCACCGACTCCGCCGACGACGACAATGCTTATGTATTGCCGGATCTGAAGATCCGACCCGGTTACCCATCCTACGACGCCTACATCCAGCGGCAGCTTAACAAGACCCTTGACCCGAAACTCCGAGAAATATGGATGACCCGAGATTGGGACCGCAAAGTGGATGCCTTTGCCAAATTTTTCGAGAGATTAAAGCAAAAGGGTCTGTTGAATAACGGGTCAAAGGCGCTTTCCATCGGAGCTCGGGTCGGTCAAGAGGTAGCAGCACTGAAACGGATCGGGGTGAATGATTCGGTGGGAATAGATCTGGTGCCACATCCACCGTTGGTTGTCAAAGGTGACTTTCACCAACAGCCGTTCGATGGAGAAACTTTTGATTTTGAGTTTTCTAATGTGTTTGATCACGCCCTATACCCGTGGAAATTTGTTGGGGAGATCGAACGGACGTTGAAGCCCGACGGAGTTGCCGTCATACACGTGGCGTTATCTAGACGGTCCGATAAGTACTCGGCTAATGACTTGTTAAGTGTGAAACCATTAGTAAAGATGTTCAAAACTTCCCAATTGATAGAGGTAAGAAAGATTGATGGGTTTGGTTTAGATACTGAGGTCATATTTAGAAAACGAGCTAATTTGTAACACTGTCCTGTTTCCATATATTTTTAGTTTTTTGGAAGTAATTTCATTCACCATTATATGATAGGTAGGAGAGTTTTGAATCCTCAACTATTTGGGAAGAAGATAAGATCCAATCTAGAAAAACTGATTATGAAGATCTTTCATTTCTTATTCTCTCTTCTATGACCTAAAATAATACATTATGTTATTCTCCCTCTGTTCCGTAATTATTGTTCACGTTAGATTTTCACTTTTAATACAAATTGACCTAGAACTAAATACCTAAACTGTACAATAATTTTAGAACAGCGGGAGTAGTATTTTTTAAACGTATCAGTGTTTTTTATCAGTGTCGAAAAATGCCTGAAACAGATTATTCCTGTCCTGGAAGCAGTTCCAAGCATCCACATTATGTTCGCGAAACTTCTCGTTAGGCATGAGGATCATCGACATAACAGGCTCAAAGCGAGCTGTCTCTGGATGAAACTTAGGCCAAACGGTGATTCTCCAAGTACTGACTTAACTTCTAATATCATCACTCTTTGAAGCGGAACAGGGCTTCTTCTGCTGCTGCCTCCTTTTACAGATAACTCCGTCTCCCATAACTAAATCGGAACTAAAACGATTCTTCTTCTTGGTACTTAAAATCTCAGCGTTGTTGGCCAATTTTCCTCGGCGATTTTTTTACCCGTAAAACTTTTTTTTTTTTTTTTTCAATACGAATGCCAGATTTGAATGTCACTTTCTATTTTGAAAATCGATTTGATTTTTTTTCCTTTTTATTTATTAAAAGATGTCATTGCCCTTTGTGTTTATTTCCTTGCTTCGCCTGTGGTTTCAGATTTTCGGACTTCACGTGATAAAACTTTTTGTTCCCTTTCCAATTTTAGATTTTTCTTTGGGATGAATATTGTTAAAGATAAAAATCAATAGTAATTGAGAGAGGATTTACTTTAGTGATAATTTTTACTAAAGAAATTATCTTGAGTGATAAATTTGATTTAATAATTATCAATAGTAGTTTGATTAATAATTATCAAAAGTAATTTTTATCTTATAACGCAGACATGCCTATAAATATGACATCTCCCCTTTACTTTGTATTTCAAGTCAATTACAATATAATCGTCAAAGATTATTCCGTTGAGTTTCTCTCTTTATTTATTTTCATCATATTTTAGTTAAAGAACTCAAGAAGAATTGAAAGACGTCGGTTGGTGTTAGTGGAATGCCAATTTCTCATCCGTGAAGGAGGATGAGTTCCATAACAGCTTGTACTACTTCTGTCCAAAAATAATAATAATAATAATAATAATAATAATAATAATCTGCATGACTTTTGAGATTTGTGTGGTTCACTTGACCACCATTTTCAACTACTGGAGAAGGTATACATTCATATTTCTGTTTTTTGATCGGAATTTTGGAAACAAACAAGAAATCAATTTGAAATGTTCTACCAGTGTGTACTGAAATCGTCTGTTTTTTTCAGAGCTTTCATTCATTTAGGTATGCAAAAGCAGGGTTCTATAAGCAATGGCTTTTTCATATAAATCTTGCATACTCTCTTCTTTCTTCTCTTCCATTTAATATATAAATATGTTCTCGTTTTCTGATTTCTTTATAGACATTTTCAATTTGGTGGGATTGGATTTTGAAGGGAAAGTCGGTTTAAAAATTAAGGATGCATGGTTTGAGACTGATATCATTTGTATCATGGATATTGCAAGACGAGGTGGATTTGTTTGGCGATGGAGAAATAATAAGTGATACCAAAAAATTGTTCAGTATGGATTGATTTATGAAGTTATAGTACTTTCTCCGTCCCACACAAATAGCCTACATTGAGTTTTGAATTTTGTACTGTTTTTAATACAAATTAGATGCTTGCCCTGGGCAAATGCCCGGGGGCGTCCCACCTAGTAAATTGATATGTAAATAATCAAAACTGATTAGGAATGAATTTAGTTTTTGATGAAAATAATTAATTGACCGAAAATTAATTTTTTCAAAAGTCCTAAATAAATGGAAAAGGAAAATTCCATACACTGTCAAATTCAAAATTTGAATGAATATGGCCATCTGATTTTTTCATTAATATTGTAAATATATTTTTTATTTTTAAAAGGATGTGACACGTGGCAGAATGATTTATGCAATATGGTGCATTTGGAGCCAAAACATTTTAATAAAAAATTGCCACATCAGCATCCTGTTTTCTACTTTAATAAGGTATAAAAGGGATTTGAAAACTCAATATGGATTATTTTTTTGGGATTAAGTATTATATCTTGGATTTTCTACGGAAGAAAAAGAATGATGGTTTTTTGGCTTCGTTGACTTCTCGCACGCGTGAGGTTGCAGATTAATTTTAGACATTTGCTTACTTTATTGTATCCAAATTAATACTAATAATAAAAAAAAAAAATTCTAAGGTTGCGACAATTTGTACATATTATCTGATGTGTAGGTACAAATATTCTAGCTTAATACGTAGTGGCAGTTATGCCCAAGAATAAGAATTATCGATGAAATTTATTTAAGAAAATGATGATCATGAATCAAACTACACCTAAACATGTATGTTTTTGTTTCAATCAATCATACTTTACGAAGTGAAATTCTTTTCTTTTTTTTTTTAAATGAAAAAAGGACGGAATGTGCTATTTGTGTTCTAATCCAATTTTTTCAAATGTAGTGCAAGTTCTCTTCATAATAATAACACTAATCATTATATGTATTAAAAGAAAGAAAGATAATCGACACGTATCGCCAATTTAGGTCATCAACATTTTCTTTTTCTTTTTTTGATAAATGGCCATTAACATTTTCAGAGACACATGTCATTAACTCATTGGATAGTCATTAAACAGTAAAAATTTTATGTGAACCGGTAAATCTTAAATTTTACTTATTACTCTTTTCGTCCCACAAAAATAGTCCAGTTTAATAAAAAAATCTTGTCCCAAAAAAATAATCTCATTTCATAAAAGTCAAAATTAATTGAATTAAAATGACTTAAATATCCAAAAGAGTAGTGGTAAGGAAAACAAGATTCACTTCCTTTGATTTTCATTTTTTTAGTTTTCTCCCATATTTTTCAAATGATTATATCTTTTAATGTATGAATAATTAAAAAATGTGTTATATATCAAATTAATCTATGTAACGAGATCTTTCCATCAAGATCCTTTGTCAATATTTTTTGAGATAAAAATTTTGTTCAAATTTAAGTTGTAAAATAAATGTATATGTAGTTAACTTTTATAGAAATAACTAGAAAGGGCATTAGTGGAAATTGGGGGCATAAAATGAGTTGTACATTTGGTGTGTTGACCAAATTAAAAAAGTTGTACATTTTCAAACTGGACTATTTTTTGGGACGGAGGGATTATAATTTAAATTAATTAATATTTATGGTTTTAGACTTTTAGTCAGACACGTAAATAGGAACAGATGCTTTTAATTTGATTTGTCCTTCTTCAGCATTGATGACATCCACGATCGTGATGATCATCATAAATCCGACTTCCGACTAAAAACACTAATGTTTCGTACTACCATTTAATCTTTTTGCCTTTCTTAGGGGTTTTGTGGAACTCTTTAGGTGATCATTTTTGTGTAAAAAACTGTAAATTTTAACAGTCTGAATTCAATATTGTAGTTCAGCGATGGAACCCTTTTGTGTGTGACTGTGTGAGATTTCAAAGCTCAAGGTTGAAGACAAGGTTTCTTATGAATTTATTAATAAGATCACCGCGAATGACTGGAGTTCATCATGGGGATTGTTTCGCGTGGTTGAACGGAGCGAAATGGCAAAACGGATGAACAATGAAGCACAGAACGACGAGCGATGAACGATGAAGAACAGAACGGCGGAAGATAAAGTGTCAACAGACTCGGCAAGATTCTTGGTTCCAACTTCATTAGCTCTGATTCCAGCATGGATCAGCTAAACTGAGATATGGGTTTTCTGTAACTCATCATGGTGATCATTTTGACTTAAAAAACGATGAGCTGCACCATAATGCGAGATCGGGGTGCAACGGCAGGGATCCCTTTGGCCGGCAAATATATTTTTTTGGCCGAAAAATTTCATATCGGGAGGTTAAAGATGAAAATTTTTAAAAATTGCTAAAAAGCCCTATGTTTCCAGGAGCCCTTGCACTTGAAAGCTGAAACTTTTAATTGATTGTCAATTTGGTCCTTAAAGCTCCATTGATGTGCTACCTGTTTCTTCAAGTTTGTTAATTTTACACTTTCAAGGACGATTGTGCCTTATAAGTTATCTTTTTGGTTATGGGCTAAATTCAAGTTGACCTGAAAGCAGGATACGTGTCGGGAGTTGATACATATAGAGATTTAAACAACAAAATAATGGAACTTTTGAAAAATGCTTTCCATATTGCAATATTTTTGCTAATTACGAAATTATTGAGAAAATATATTTGGGGGACTGAAAAGAATAAAAAAGGCATAAATTTATATTAAAAGTTCGAACACAATAAATTTAAACAACGATGAAAGTAGTATTACCCTCTGATATAGTTATGGAGAGCTTTTATTAATTTATTATACTATCATAAAGGAATAACGATTAGCAATGCCATTTGATCTGTTAGTATTGTTTAATTTAACACAAAGCCGTCCATACCAAATATGGACAAAAATATGAAGTTGTATTATGATATATACTCTTACAACTGATACAAAATAATTAACTAAAAAAAATAATTAGTGGCTATCTTATTTTCTAATCAATATTAATTGGAAGAATGCTTGCTTACTCCTTTTTTTTCTTTTTTTTTCTTTTTTTTTTTTTTGGATTGGTGGTACTAATGATAATAAATTAATGACTATAATAAATTATATATGTGTTATGAATATTTGATAATTTGAAAATAGGAACGTTCTAATGGTCCCAATTGGTTTCAATAATTTTCAAGAATTAATTAAAATCATGGTTTAAGAATTATTAATATATTGACTAGAGGAGATTAAAATAAAAATTATTAGTTAATTTAATTTTGTTAATCTATGTGAAAATTGGTAACTCTCTTGACAAGAACTCGACGCTCTACTCCAAAGGTTTGCGAAAGATATCTTAATGAGGAAGAGACTATATTACACCTTTTTGTCAATATTCCTTTATATATCCCAATAATGGGTTGTCAAAAATTAGATATTTATTTACATATTCAAATTTGATTTTATTCCTCATTTTTATTTTTTTGTAAACCGCAGACAAAGAGATGGATAAATGCGATATAAGTTTATATAGGTTACATGAGTTTACAAGATAATATTTGAAATTTTGGGGGTGATTTGTGGTGATGGTATTTGACGGGTTTAGATCAAGAAACGAGTTTTGTTTTCTTTTGTATATGGTGATAAAAACAAAATGAAATTCAAAGATTATTATCTAAACGCATATGCCTACCATGTCCAAGACCTTGAAATCTCTTTGGATAAGAAATTAAATAACACTTTTGAAGAATTTCTCTTTGAATAAGTAAAAAATTATTGGTCATTATTAATTTTTTTTGGTTCAACAAGCTGCCGAAAACGAAGATGAAAAGGTGAAAATGAAGATGGAATGAGATCTTCCAGTTCGTATTCCTTTTTTTTTTGTGGTTCAACAGAGATTGTCAAAAAAATATTAAAACTGCACCAAAACCATTATTTGTTTTCAACCTACCAAACAATCAGAATCTTTTAACCAAAACAATACAGAGTCACGTACTATTAAAGATAAAAATAAAGAGAAATGAGACCCACCAAAAGACGATTCTTTCATAATTAGATAAAACTTTTGAAGAATTTCTCTTCGGACAAGTAACTAATGTTTGATTCTTTTTTTTTTTTGGGGGAGGGGAGTTTCAACGGGTTGTTAACAAAACAAAGATGGAAGATGAAAATGAAGACGGAATGAGATTTGCCGCTTCTTCTTCTTCTTCTTCTTCTTCTTCTTCTTCTTCTTCTTCTTCTTCTTCTTCTTCTTCTTCTTCTTCTTCTTCTTCTTATTATTATTATTATTATTATTATTATTATTATTATTATTATTATTATTATTATTCTGTTCAACGGGTTGTCAAAAAATAATTAAATACAGCAAAAGTATCTTACCTCCAAAACTCGAAAGCTTTTAAGTAGGACGATACAGAATGACATGTTGTTAAAGATGAAAATTAAGCTGGAATAAGATCTGAAAATTCAAAGATGGCCCTTTTTTAAGTAGATAATACTTTTCGAAAACAATTTGGACTAGTGTTTCAATTTTTTTTTTTGTATGTTCAATGGGTGGTCAAAAACATAGATAGAAAGATAAAAATGAAGACAAAATGAGATTTGCCTGTTTTTTTTTTTTTTTTTTGTTTAACGGGCTATCAAAAAGTACTAAAATAGCAGCCAAAATTCCCTTAAACTCTTAGAATCCCAATAATGGACGGTCACAGATTAGATATTTATTCTACACTATCAAATCTGAGTTACTTTCTAATTGTTATTTTTTTAATGGCAGATAAATAGATTAAAAAAAACGAGGCATGAGTTTATTTGAGAATATTTGAAATTTTGGGGTGATTAATGGTGATCGTGTTTAATAGGTTTGAAATGCAGCCCCCTCCCCCGGGTCGAAGACCTGAAAATATCTTTTGACAAGTAAATAGATAACACTTTGGAATAGTTTTTCTTTGGAAAAGTAAATAATACTTCGATCGTTCTTATTTTAACAGATTATCAAAAATGAAGATGAAAAGAAGAAAATGAAGATGGAATGAGTTTCGCTGTTTCTTATTCGTTTTTTAATTTTTTTGTTCAACAGATTGTTAAAAAAACTAAAATTGCAGCCAAAACCATCGCTGGTTTTTAACTTATCGGAGACTTGGAATTTTTTTTTTATGCAGAACAATATAAAGTGACATACTTTTAAAGATTAAAATGAAGATGGAATGAGATTCCCTAAAAGACAGACCTTTCAGAGATAGGTAACACTTTTAAAGAATTTTTCTTTAAAAAAATAAGTAAATGCTTGGTTTCTTTTTTTCTTTTTGATTTTTTGGTTCAATGGACTGTCAACAAAATAAAAATAGAAAGATAAAAATAAACACGGAATAAGGTTCATCGATTCTTCTTCTTAAGCGAAAGCAATTCCCAATCCTCTTATACGAAGGTAATTCCATTTATCGCATGTTTTGCGATGGCAATAGATAAGAGGTAGGGCCAGTCGCAATCGCGATAATTTCACAATAAAAATGTGATTCGATTTTTATACTTAATTGTGACATGTACAATTAATATTATTTTACACACATTATATAATAATATCTTAATACCCGCCGTGCAACGCACGTGTTACATACTAGTTTATCAAGAAAGTATTATAACTTTGAGCTCTATATAACAATATAAAGTGACATACTAGTTTATCAAGAAAGTATTAGAACAATATAAAGTGACATACTTTTAAAGATTAAAATGAAGATGGAATGAGATTCCCTAAAAGACAGACCTTTCAGAGATAGGTAACACTTTTAAAGAATTTTTCTTTAAAAAAATAAGTAAATGCTTGGTTTCTTTTTTTCTTTTTGATTTTTTGGTTCAATGGACTGTCAACAAAATAAAAATAGAAAGATAAAAATAAACACGGAATAAGGTTCATCGATTCTTCTTCTTAAGCGAAAGCAATTCCCAATCCTCTTATACGAAGGCAATTCCATTTATCGCATGTTTTGCGATGGCAATAGATAAGAGGTAGGGCCATCATAATCGCGATAATTTCACAATAAAAATGTGATTCGATTTTTATACTTAATTGTGACATGTACAATTAATATTATTTTACACACATTATATAATAATATCTTAATACCCCGTGCAACGCACGTGTTACATACTAGTTTATCAAGAAAGTATTATAACTTTGAGCTCTATATAACAATATAAAGTGACATACTAGTTTATCAAGAAAGTATTAGAACAATATAAAGTGACATACTTTTAAAGATTAAAATGAAGATGGAATGAGATTCCCTAAAAGACAGACCTTTCAGAGATAGGTAACACTTTTAAAGAATTTTTCTTTAAAAAAATAAGTAAATGCTTGGTTTCTTTTTTTCTTTTTGATTTTTTGGTTCAATGGACTGTCAACAAAATAAAAATAGAAAGATAAAAATAAACACGGAATAAGGTTCATCGATTCTTCTTCTTAAGCGAAAGCAATTCCCAATCCTCTTATACGAAGGCAATTCCATTTATCGCATGTTTTGCGATGGCAATAGATAAGAGGTAGGGCCAGTCGCAATCGCGATAATTTCACAATAAAAATGTGATTCGATTTTTATACTTAATTGTGACATGTACAATTAATATTATTTTACACACATTATATAATAATATCTTAATACCCGCGTGCAACGCACGTGTTACATACTAGTTTATCAAGAAAGTATTATAACTTTGAGCTCTATATAACAATATAAAGTGACATACTAGTTTATCAAGAAAGTATTAGAACAATATAAAGTGACATACTTTTAAAGATTAAAATGAAGATGGAATGAGATTCCCTAAAAGACAGACCTTTCAGAGATAGGTAACACTTTTAAAGAATTTTTCTTTAAAAAAATAAGTAAATGCTTGGTTTCTTTTTTTCTTTTTGATTTTTTGGTTCAATGGACTGTCAACAAAATAAAAATAGAAAGATAAAAATAAACACGGAATAAGGTTCATCGATTCTTCTTCTTAAGCGAAAGCAATTCCCAATCCTCTTATACGAAGGCAATTCCATTTATCGCATGTTTTGCGATGGCAATAGATAAGAGGTAGGGCCAGTCGCAATCGCGATAATTTCACAATAAAAATGTGATTCGATTTTTATACTTAATTGTGACATGTACAATTAATATTATTTTACACACATTATATAATAATATCTTAATACCCGCCGTGCAACGCACGTGTTACATACTAGTTTATCAAGAAAGTATTATAACTTTGAGCTCTATATAACAATATAAAGTGACATACTAGTTTATCAAGAAAGTATTAGAACAATATAAAGTGACATACTTTTAAAGATTAAAATGAAGATGGAATGAGATTCCCTAAAAGCAGACCTTCAGAGATAGGTAACACTTTTAAAGAATTTTTCTTTAAAAAATAAGTAAATGCTTGGTTTCTTTTTTCTTTTTGATTTTTGGTTCAATGGATGTCAACAAAATAAAAATAGAAAGATAAAAATAAACACGGAATAAGGTTCATCGATTCTTCTTCTTAAGCGAAAGCAATTCCCAATCCTCTTATACGAAGGCAATTCCATTTATCGCATGTTTTGCGATGGCAATAGATAAGAGGTAGGGCCGATCATAATCGCGATAATTTCACAATAAAAATGTGATTCGATTTTTATACTTAATTGTGACATGTACAATTAATATTATTTTACACACATTATATAATAATATCTTAATACCCGCGTGCAACGCACGTGTTACATACTAGTTTATCAAGAAAGTATTATAACTTTGAGCTCTATATAACAATATAAAGTGACATACTAGTTTATCAAGAAAGTATTAGAACAATATAAAGTGACATACTTTTAAAGATTAAAATGAAGATGGAATGAGATTCCCTAAAAGACAGACCTTTCGAGATAGGTAACACTTTTAAAGAATTTTTCTTTAAAAAATAAGTAAATGCTTGGTTTCTTTTTTCTTTTTGATTTTTGGTTCAATGGATGTCAACAAAATAAAAATAGAAACATAAAAATAAACATGGAATAAGGTTCATCGATTCTTCTTCTTAAGCGAAAGCAATTCCCAATCCTCTTATACGAAGGCAATTCCATTTATCGCATGTTTTGCGATGGCAATAGATAAGAGGTAGGGCCGGTCGTAATCGCGATAATTTCACAATAAAAATGTGATTCGATTTTTATACTTAATTGTGACATGTACAATTAATATTATTTTACACACATTATATAATAATATCTTAATACCCGCGTGCAACGCACGTGTTACATACTAGTTTATCAAGAAAGTATTATAACTTTGAGCTCTATATAACAATATAAAGTGACATACTAGTTTATCAAGAAAGTATTAGAACAATATAAAGTGACATACTTTTAAAGATTAAAATGAAGATGGAATGAGATTCCCTAAAAGACATGACCTTTCAGAGATAGGTAACACTTTTAAAGAATTTTTCTTTAAAAAATAAGTAAATGCTTGGTTTCTTTTTTCTTTTTGATTTTTGGTTCATTGGATCACAACAAAATAAAAATAGAAAGATAAAAATAAACACGGAATAAGGTTCATCGATTCTTCTTCTTAAGCGAAAGCAATTCCCAATCCTCTTATACGAAGGCAATTCCATTTATCGCATGTTTTGCGATGGCAATAGATAAGAGGTAAGGCCAGTCGCAATCGCGATAATTTCACAATAAAAATGTGATTCGATTTTTATACTTAATTGTGACATGTACAATTAATATTATTTTACACACATTATATAATAATATCTTAACACCCGCCGTGCAACGCACGGGTTACATACTAGTTTATCAAGAAAGTATTATAACTTTGAGCTCTATATTCATTTCCTCATTAAGTTGAAAAATAATTTAAGTGCCACTATAAGTTGAATGTTTGTATCTTTCTATTTTGCCACCCAACTTTCGTTAAATAGTTAACAATCAACATTTCAATCATTGACTTATCATAAGGGCAAATTTATCATTTATGGGAAGATTCTCTATCTCTATTTTTTTTTTTTTTTTGGAATTTATAAAACTTATTTCCATTAACCTTTTTTCTTATATAAACTAACATTTACTTTATTTTCCTGATTTTGTTTTTTTTAACTTAAAATAAAAACAAATTTGCGTGTTTTTTTTCATAAGCACCGTGTGTAAATTTTATTTTTCAAAAACTAAAAGTAAAAGAACAAATGACCAAAGAGTCAGTTTGCTCCCCACAGTCACAGGTCATATCCTGAATATTTATGTGCATTTGAAGTGAGTCATTCTTAACCGTCTTCATTTCCACCAAAAGTAGTGGGGACAATTTGGGTTAAAACTCATGAACCCGACACGAACGCAATATGAAATAAATGAGTTTGGATTGGGATTTTGAATAAAATGGGTTGGGTCAGGTTGATTTGTTTATTAAATATGTCGGGTTCGGATTGACATGATAAATTATATAACTCGTATAATATTGAATTATTTAAAAAATTTTAAATATAAATAAAATTTTAGTGTTGATTAATATTAAAAAATTTATAAATATTTTTTATTTCTTATCCCTTTAAAATTTCAAATGGATACTACTCTTTCATCCAAATATAAATGTAAATAAATTTTATTGATTTTTATATTATTTTTTATTTTTTAAAAAAGTTACACAGGTTAAATGGGTCGACCTGGATAATCTGATTAATAAAAAAGTCGGGTTATGATTGAAGATCTTGACTCGTATAATTAAATCAAGTTGAAGTAAAAATCATCAGATTTGGTCCAACCTAACTCGCCAACCCAGACCCAACCCATTTTGATACCCTGGTCCAAAAGCTAGAGGTGTCAAAACAAATGTCTTTTTATCACATTCAATCTGTTTTCAGTTATTAGGACATGGAAATGGGCTAATAAGGAGGCACGTATAGCATAGGACTGGAGCTACGATTAGCCCAATGAAATGGAAAGAATGGGAGGGATTTGGCCCAAGAGATAAATAAAAGAGATTCAAGCTGGGCTTATGGTGCTTTAATGTCATGAACGCTCATCACTAGTCCATGTTATAAGTCATGTATAAAAATAGTTAAACTTATGTTATAATTAAATGTTAAAATGACAAATTTTAAGTAACTTTTATTTTAATGGTCAAAAAACAAAAAAAAAAGAAGGAAATTATATATATGTAGATCATGATCATTTTAGTCATTTCAATATTTGACCCCTACTCGGAGGTATATGACAATATTTTCAAAACTCAAGAGATTTATGATAGATCGAGCCAAAACTCAGGGGGTAAAATGTAGTTAGCCCTTAAACTTATTAACTCCTTCTTTCCAGAAAATTTACATTATAACTGTACTAGAATTTATAAATTATAATATGGATTACTTTTATGAGACTAAGAGAGTTCTATTATTTAAAAATCATAATGTGGACTACTTTTTGTGAAAAGAGTAAGCCCCCATTCCCAAATTATTGTATAGTTTAGATTTTAAATTCTTATACAAATTACTCAAAATCTAAAATAGACAATAATATTATGACTGGTGGAGTATTATTTATCCATATCGTAAGGCTAAACTTGAGTCTATATACAAATCCCACATGATTTTTTGTCTAACATATGTTTTTCTAGTAGTAGTGTAAACTTTGGGTTGTTAAAAATTATTTTGTATGTCTACGAGGGTTCTCCTACGAGTAGTATTAACTTATGTTATAAATTACTTTTGTGTCAAAATTATTTTTTTTGGTAAAAGGTAAAGACTTATATTGATCAAAACTGGGAAACGTTTTCAATTACATAACATATTACAACTGCTATGAATCTATCTTTTTATATATACATTTGAACTCCAATTCTGTTTAAGTACAAAATTTCCGAACGTCTCAGCTTCCTCCTGCTTCCCTGTAATTTCTATTCCAGTTCCTGTTTAATATTTGTAATTCTGTCTGATGCCAGTCTATTCTCTTGCTGAAACCTCCTCTTGTTGCGTTCAATCCAAACATGATAAATACAAGCCATGATGGCTCCACAGGCTAAACTCTTCTGAACCTTACAGTACTTATACCATGTAGCACTTTGGTTAAAACCTGTTTCAATTTCAACTGTCCAATCCTGAGTTCTAACCATTTCTATAATTCAAACCATATGCACTTGGTATACTGACACTCAAACAGCAAGAGGTTAGCATTCTCCTCCACCCCAGCATCACAAAGGACACATTCCTTCATTTCCACTTGGATGTTTAATCTCTGCAATCGTTCAACAGTCATTAATCTCCCTTTCATTGCCAGCAATCCTATAAAACTGTGCTTAGGAACACACCTCTTATTCCAAATGACAACAGATTCTTTAAATTTGTCACCTTTATGAAAAGTTAGATCAGAATTGATTCCATTGATTCTGTAAAAGAAACTCTGTGTAGTACATTTATACAGAATTACAACACATCTAACTATGGTAACTAGATAACTACCTAAATTTACATGTAATTATCTTATGTAAATATAGTAATTATACAACATAATCTCATTACTCCCCCTTAAGTTGGAGCATGTAGATCCAGAATGCCCAACTTGGACAACAACGTATGAAACTGACCACGACCCAAAGCTTTCGTGAAAAAGTCCGCCAATTGCATTTTTGAAGACATCGGGCAAGGAACCAAAAGTTTCGTCTGAAAATGATGACGAACAAAGTGGCAATCAATCTCTATATGTTTCGTCCGTTCATGAAAGAGTGGGTTTGCCACAATGTGAATCGCAACATGATTATCACAGAAGAGAGGAATTGGTCCCGAAGATGCAACACCCAATTCTGACAGTAAACGAACTAGCCATACTAACTCACTTGTAGTGATAGCCATGGCTCTATATTCTGCTTCTGTTGAGGAATGGAATACCACTGTTTGTCTCTTTAAACGCCAAGAAATAGGCAAAGACCCCAGGAACACAAGAAACCCAGTAGTAGATTTACGTGTGGTAGGGCAACCGGCCCAATTCGCATCACAATATGCTCGTAGACTCGAAGAACTTGCAGAAGGAAGATAAATACCTTGCCCTAGTGTACCTTTCAAATAATGCAAGACTCTGATGGCAGCATCCATATGTGGTCGACGAGGTTTTTGAATGAACTGACTAAGAACATGAACAACATAACTAATATCCGGTCACGTGATAGTCAAGTATAGTAAGCGTCCAACAATGCACCTATAACGTCTAGGATCATCACAGAGTTCATCTTCCTCGTGTGCAAGTCGATGGTGTTATTCTATTGGAGTAGCACAAGGTCGACAAGCAGTGAGTCCACATTCAGCAAGAATATCCAAATTGTATTTCCGCTGAGTAAGTGAAATACCAGAAGCAGATCGAGCAACTTCAATGCCCAAGAAATATTTGAATGCTCCAAGGTCCTTTATGTGAAACTGACCATTGAGATATCGTTTGAGCTTGCTTATCTTTAAAGAATCATTCCCAGTAACAATAATATCATCAACATAGATAAGAACAACAATGAAACAACTCCCATGTGTGTATGTGAACAAAGAAGAATCAGAAAAAGACTCCTTGAATCCAGCAGAGACTAGAGAATAAGTAAATTTCTGATACCAGTCGCGAAGCTTGTCGCAAGCCATAGAGAGACTTACGTAGGCGGCAAACTTGTTGCTCCATCTTTCGTGCAAAACCCTGGGGAATCTTCATGTACACCTCTTCATCAAGATCACCATGGAGAAAAGCATTAGTGACATCCAATTGATGCAGTTCCCAAGACCAAACAGCTGCAACAACCAATAAACATCTGACAGTAACTAGCTTTGCAACCGGAGCAAATGTTTCATGGAAATCAATGCCCTCAATTTGAGTATAGCCCTTCGCGACTAGACGAGCCTTATAGCGCTCAATGCTCCCATCCGGCTGAAATTTAACTTTATAAACCCATTTTGAGTCAATTGCCCTTTTTCTAAGAGGCAAGGGTTCTAAAGTCCAAGTGCCGTTGGCTTCAAGGGCCGAGATCTCATTACTCATTGCATCCCTCCAATGTGCATGCTTAACTGCTTCAAAGAAAGAAGTAGGCTCATCTACAGAAGAGATGGCTGATAACAGAGCAATATGAGGTTTAGAAAAGCGATTATAGCACAAGGAGTGGGAAAGAGGATATACTGTCGAATTAGCTGATGGTGTGGGAGATGGCTCAGAGTTGGGAACCAATGAAGGCGATAAAGTATACTCATAACCAGAAAGATGTTGCGACACTTGGGTAGATCGACGAGCTGGAGGAGAGGGCAATGGTGCAACACTTGGTGAGCTAGGCAAAGGTGGCAAAGGTGGCAAAGACTCAGATGAAACCAAAGGTGACTCAGAAATCTCGGAAGAATGTGACATTGGAGAAGATTCATGAGCTGATGGTTCTGCGGAAGCTGGTGGTACTAATTCATCGTGAGATACAAAAGTGAGATCAATATTCGTCGTAGGTGGATCTGAGGTAGACACCGGAAGAGAATCCAAAGAGTAGGGAAAAACATCTTCAAAGAAGTGAACATTCGTAGAAGTAGTGATCACCTTACGATCAAGATCAAAAACACGATAACCCTTCTACCCATGGGGATACCCAACAAAAACACAAGGACGACCGCGAGATGCAAATTTGTCTCGGGGCTTTGCAGAATCATGTATATAGCAGAGGCACCCAAAAATGCGCAAGTGTTCATATGATGGCTTTTGACCAAACAGAATCTCATATGGAGTTTTATTATTCAAAGAGGACAATGGCATGCGATTAATGCGATATGTGGCAGTAAGAACACATTTGCCCCAAAAACAAATAGGCAAGTTTGCTTGGAACCTCAATGCCCTTGCAACTTCTAAAATATGACGATGCTTACGTTCTACCATTCCATTCTGTTGAGGCATGTACGCACAACTAGTTTGCTTCTCAATTCCATTATCCATAAAATGAGTCAACAAGGTGGAATGACTGAATTCAAGACCATTATCAGTTCTAAAAACCTTAATCTTAGCATCAAACTGTGTTTTAACCCAGTTGAAAAATAACAGCAAATACCGTTTGGTCTCAGACTTGTGACGCATGAGAAAAATCCATGTAGTGCGACTATGATCATCCACAATAGTAAGAAAATAATGTGCACCAGACTTAGATTTAGTAAGATAAGGTCCCCATACATCACAAGGAATCAAATCAAAATTGTTCAATGACTTAGTCTCACTCAATGGAAAAGGCGATCTAGTTTGTTTTGCTCTACAGCATGCATCGCAAACAAAATTATTGAAAGAATCAGAAACAGCTGAAAAACTTGGCACCAGTGATAAACGATTAACCCAAAGATGTCCCAGATGGCGATGCCATAAAGAAGTCATGCCTCCTCTTCTTGCCACCATTGCCCTAGGTCTTGCTTTCCTGTCGACGCCTTTCATTGGTTCCAAGTAATACAACCCATCGCGCATCCTACCCACTCCAATCAGCTTCCTCGAGGCTAAGTCCTGGATAAAGAAAAAATCAGGCCCAAAAGTAAAAAAAAAAATGGAGATCTCGAGTTAGTTGACTAAGAGACACCAAATTAAAATGAAAATTTGGCACCCCTAACACATTATTAAGAATTAAATTTCCACCAAAGTGAATATCTCCAATGTTAGAAACTGGAACCCTGTCACCATTAGGAATCTGAATCCAAAGATTATCATGTGGCTTAGATTGATCAACCAGCAAATGGATCATATGGGACGCATGATGAGTCGCCCCGGAATTGGCCGCCTAATCCTCATTCTTACCGGATGGTTGAGAAGTACCGGCTGGAGCAGATTGTTGTCCTCCGAGAAAGGTAATGATCTGTTGAATTTGAGCCGGAGTGATGGATGATGGAAGCCCGGATGATGTAGAGTGATCAGCAGCAGCAACAAAGGTCACAGCTTGACCATGTGAAACCGAAGCATTCCCAGTAGAGGAGAGTCGGGCAGCAGCAGGCTTTTGAGCGCCGGTTCGATTCTTCGAAATTTTCCAATTGGAGGGATAGCCATGAATAGCCTAGCAGGTGTCCTCAGTATGGTTTGCCTTGTTGGAATGGGAACAAAACCAAGGCTGCTGTTGGCGATGACTGGCATCTCGACGAACTGCTGCCTGAGGTGATTTCGCCATTAAGGAAGCAGCTTCAACCACCGGCATCCGAGAATCCGCCACCGTCCACTGCTTCTCATCAGATGCAACGATTGCATAAGTACGTCCCAACGTCGGCAGAGGTTCTTGACTCAGAATCTGAGAATGCACAGTCCTATGATTTTCATCCAACCCCATAAGAAAATCATAAATTTTGGCGGCTTTATGGAGAGTCTTGATGCGCTGACTGAGATTGCAAGTGTAGCCACCACAGGTACACGTTGGAGACGGCTGAAGATTTTGCAGTTCACTCCAAACTGATTTCAGCTTCCCGTAGTACAAAGATGTGGCCATCTTTTCCTGCTGCAACAACGCGATGGACCGGCGCAACTCGTAAACCCGAGGCGCAATACCCTGGGTAAATCGTTTCTCCAAGTCATTCTAGATCTCCTCCGCCGTTTCAGTATGAGCAGCAGACGTCTGTAACTCCTTACAAACTAAGTTTGTCAGCCAGGATTTCACCAAGGCATTACATTGAATCTAGCTTTGATGATTTGCCGAAATAACGTCCGGTCGTGCGATTTTTCCATCCACGAACCCTGTCCTGTTTTTGGACTGCAAGCAATTGAGCATGGTGTTGCGCCATGTGAAGTAATTGTCTCCGGTTTCAACCAGGACATTGGTAACAAATATCAGACCAGGATGATCCGATTGAGGGACGAAGAAGGGAGACTTCGTGTCAATGGCAGCCGATTCAGCAGTGAAATTTTGCTGATTCAATGGCGTTGCCGTCATGCGCGAAGAAGATTCTATTTCAACCATGATTTACGATGAAGAAACTGATTGATATGGCTGAATAACAATCTTTTCAATGGCTGAAAAAAAAATAGCCGAAATTTTTCAATGGCTGAAAAAAAACAGCCGAAATTTTTCAATGGCTGAAACAAAAACAACCGGCAGCTAGAAAGAAAAAAAAATAGGTTTAGGGTTTTCTTTAGGCTCTAGATACTATGAAAAGTTGGATCAGAATTGATTCCATTGATTTTGTAAAAATAACTCTGTGTCATACATTTATACAGAATTACAACACATCTAACTATGGTAACTAGATAACTACCTAAATTTACATGTAATTATCTTATGTAAATATAGTAATTATACAACATAATCTCATTACTTTACTCCTCCAGTATTCATATCCATTTCTAACACAGTATGGCTAAGCACTTTGATCCCAGATTCCTGCTTGCACTACTTCTTTTAACTTAGTTTTAATTTGCGTAAGCTTTCGCCAATGCCAACTACAATCCTGAAGAGGTTCATATTCCCAGAATGATTTCCCTTTCAAGTAATATTCATTAATCCATTTAATCAAGAGAATATCTTTATTGGCATTAATATCCCATACCTATTTAGCTATAGCTACCTGGTTCCAAACTTCACGATCTTTGATATTGAGTCCTCATTCTCTCTTTGGCCTGTATACAAAGTCCCAAGCAACCAGAGCAGCTACATGTCCTTCTTCTCTTTTCCCCCCATAGGAATTCTCTGCAAATTCTAGTAATTTGGCTAAGTACACTCTTTGATAGTTAAAAAGAGTTACCCCAGTATACATGCATGGATAAGAGAAGTGAGTTGATCAATTGACAATGTCCTGCATACAAAAGGTGCTTAGTGCTCCAACACCTTATCCTCTTAGCGATTTTGTCAACTAACTGCTGGCAGTCTCCTTGATTCCATTTGGTAGGAGAGATAGGCAGACCAAGATATCGCATTGGGAAACTTCCATTCTCAAAACTGATCTCTTGTAATTTAGCCTTCACCTGAGCCTCAACACCAACACAGAAGATATTAGACTTACTGTGATTGACATGAAGCCCCGTGGTTTCTCCGAAATGCTCCAAAACTCTTTTGACTCTTGCCACAGGATGTTTATCTGCCTTGCATAGGATGATCAGATCATCTGCAAATCCCAGGTTAGTCAACTGCAACTTCTCACATTTGGGATGGAACTGAAACTGTCTCTGATTCACTTCGATCTTGAATTCTCTCGTAAGATAGTCCATAATCATCACAAATATTAACGGGGAAACTGGATCCCCTTGTCTCAAGCCTCTCTTTCTTGCAAAGTAACCTGTGCTACATCCATTTAAGTTTAAGGAGTAAGAACAGGTACTAATACAAGCCATAAGCCATTTCTGGAATTTCAACGTGTCAAAATTATTATTCTATTTGAATTTAGACTTTAAATACAATTTGTATTAAAAATAAAATAAACTCTACAATCATACTTTTAATGCAATTTTTTTTGGATAGGGATAACAGAGAATGTAATTGCTCAAAGTCGCTTCCGATGGAAAATCTAGATACATATTTATATTTAGTTGTCGATCCATCGGGTTATGGAAGAATGCGGGTAAGATCCAAGTCATGTCAACATAATAACAATAATTGATGCATATCAATCACCTTGGAGGGGAGCTGGAGAAGATTTCTAAGATTATTATGTATATTTGGCCAGTTTTGGTACATTATTATTTTTAGTTATTTGTAACACATTTTTTTCAGAATTGATTTATGTCATCCTCAATGTTGAATATTGTGTTGAGAAAATTGGCTAGTACTCCCTCTATCCCAAAATTATTGTCCAGTTTTGAGATTTCACTTTTAGTACAATTTGAACTAAAAATAAAAATCCAAACTAGACAATAATTATGGGACGGAGGGATTCTTAGGCAACTCCAAAACTAGCTAACTAATGATGTCCTTTTGAATCTGCATCTTTACATGATCAATCAGTGCTGGCCAATTACAACTTTAAATAGTTGATATAATATGATGCAGTGGGTACATATATGATATTATGGCAATTTATTGGGTGCACCCGTGGGCATCATACTCCCCTTCCTATTTTTTGCACTACTAGTCCTTATTGTACTTTTTTACTTTTTCTAATAATCTTCCTATTATTTGTAAGTTTAGTCCCTGTCAATTTTTTCTCTCCTCCAAAAAACCATCTCTAATTTTTAAACAAGCATATCTCTCAATCCGTGAAGAATTAGAAAACGTGTTACACATGAAATTTATTATTCTCGTCGAGATCTATCCAACAAGATCCATAGTGAATATTTTTTCCAGACTTAAAAATGATTAAATTCTGATGGACAGAATGAAGGTGGATATCCAGTTTTGCAAGATGGATAATCAAGTTATTTTAAATTGGTTATCCGTTGTGTTCATACTGATTATCCAACCAGTTTGAACTGGTTATCCAACTTGTTTGTACTAGATATCATCCATTTGGTTTGTATGCCTATCAAACTTGTTTGTAATGGATATCTCACTTATTTCTACTGGATATTCATTTCGTTTGTACTGGATATCCAACTTGCTTGTAACTGGATATCCATCCATTTGGTTTATATGCTTATCCAACTTCTTTTGTAGTTGTAATCCGACGGGTTTGTATGCATATCAAACATAATTTCTCTTCTTTTTTTTTTTTTCTTCTTTTGAGAAAAAATCTGTCCAATGTGTTCATACTGATTGTCCATCCAACTTCTCGGTGATGGATGGTTATCTGAACTTTTTTTTTCCTTGTTCTTTTAATGAAAATGATTGTCCGATTTTTTTTGTACTGGTTATCCAACCAGCTTGTACTGCTTATCCAATTATTTTGAATGATTATCCAAATTGTTTGTAATGTTTATCTAAATATTTTATTTTTTATTCTTTTCTTCTTTTTTTTTTTGAAGATGAGTGAATGTAAAAAATATGACTGGATAACAAGTACAAACAAAATGGATAATCAGTCTAAACCGTTGGATAAATCTCGTCGAGCACTATAAAATTCATATATAATTCGTGTTATAATTCTTTACGGATCAAGAAATATATGTAATACAAGAATATCAATCTAAACTAAGTTGGTTATCCATCTTCTTTTTTCTTTTTTTCTTTTTTGAAAAGTGAATGTAAAAAATATGATTGGATAAAACAAAATAGGTAATTAGTCCAAACCGGTTGGATAATCAGTATGAACACAACGGATAATCATTTTTCAATTTATTCATTTCTGCCCGTAAGATTTAAATGCATTTAAAGTTCAAAAGAAATATTCAATATTGATCTTATCGGATAGATCTCGTCGAGCACTATAAATTTCATATATAATTCGTGTTATAATTCTTTACGGATCAAAAGATATAAGGAACACAACAATATGAATGTAAAATAAGTTGGTTATCCATCTTCTTAAACTGGATATCCAATGTGTTCATATTGATTATCCAACTTCTTTGTGGTGGTTATCTAGTATTTTTTTTTCCTTGCTCTTTTATGAAAATGATTGTCAAACTTTTTTGTACTGATTATCCAACGTGTTGCACTGATTATCCAATTATTTTCTATTTATTATCCAAATTGTTGCTTATCCAATCATTTTTTCTTTCTTTCTTTTTTATTTTCTTTAAAGAGTGAATGTCAAAAATATGATTAGATAACAAGTACAAACAGAATGGATAATCAGTCCAAACCGGTTGGATAATCAGTAGAAACACAACGGATAACCATTTTTCAAAGAGAAACGAAAAACACATTTCTTTCATTTCTGCCCGTAAAATTTAAATACATTTAAAGTTCAAAAAAAATATTCAACATGGATCTTATCGGATAGATTTCATCGAGCACTATAAATTTCCTGTATAATTCGTATTCTAATTCTTTACGGATCAAGAGATATATGCAATACAAGAATCTTAATCTAAACTAAACTGGTTATCCATATTTCTAAACTAGATATCCATCTTATTCTGCCCATCGAAATTTAGTCATTTTTAAACTCAACAAAAATATTCGACATAGATCTTGTTGGATAGATCTCGACGAGTACAATAAAATTCATATATAACACGTTCTCTAATTTTTTACGGATCATGAGATATGATCGTTTAATTATTAGAGATGTTTTTTAAAGGAGAGAGCAAAAAAATCAAAAGGACTAAACCTATAAATTATAGGATGTTATTTAGAAAAGTGGAAAAAAAAGAATAGTAAAGACTAATAGTGTAAAAAATAGGAAGGGGAGTATGGTGCCCCGGATATACTAGATAGAGACTCTGATATTATTACAATAAAGAGCTAGCATTAGATTATGTAGTTGAAAAGAATGCAACTAAAGAGAATCTGGATTCTCGAGACATTTGTGCCGTGGATGCGTCATATTTTTGTAATTGTAATGTGGTACCCTTTTTGGTGTCGTCGAGATTTCTGTTTGTCAAGGTCTTCCCTAATATTCATCGTCATGATGGCTACGAGGGTAAGCATCACGACCGCCAAACAAACGCCCCCAAAAAAAGCCTTCAATTTATTTACAGCCATGTCTCTGTATCTTCTGTTGAAGCAAAAAAATAAACAACAAATTAGGAGAAGTCAGTCAAAAATTACAAAAGGAAACACCAAATTTTATGCAAACCATAATCAGTGAGATACGTCAAATTAACGGACATCATCAAATATTCCTATTGGTCTAAGCGAATTAATTCTGATGGACAAAAAAGAGTGCTTACTTGCTGAGATACGGTGACAAGCTGTTCAGTTCAAGAAAACCGACCCGAACCGAATTGAATCGGACTGAATCATTATTTTGGATCGGTTCGGAAACGGGGCGATTTTCTTTTGGATCACTAATAGTTCAGTTCGGATCAGTTCGGGTCAAACTTTCGGTCTGAACCGAATTGACCCAAAATGAATCGTTTTATTTCATAATGATGTCATCAAAAGCAATGATGATGTCATCACATCGGCGCCGGTCACCGGTCATCGGAAAAATTCAATTTTCCGGCGACATTGCTGGAATTGTCGCTGGAAATTTTAATCGACGGCGGCTGGTGGTAGTCAACGGCGGTACTAGTTAAATTATTGTTTAATTTTTTTTGCTTGGGTTATTTCGGTTCAATTTGGATATTCACTTGACCCGAACCGATCCGAACCATTTCATATTTTAAATTATTAATCCAAACCGAAAGTAAAATTTCGGATCAGTTTCAAATCGTTTCGGTTCGGTTCGGATCATCGGTTCGACCCGAACCGTGGTTCTAAATGACCAGTCCTTACAACGGTCTGACGGCAAAGATTTTCTCCTACATGTACAAAGTTAGGGCTTAAAGATCTTCTTCTCTATTTATAATGAATTGATCCAACTAGGTCTTCAGGATCTCTATTTATTTATGAATAATTAACCAATCAGATTTTTTAATTAAATTTCTTTTAAAAAAAAATATCGATCAGACTTTTTATATTACACACTACCCTGATTAGGAAATATTTTTGGGAAAAGAAAAGTCCTTTGTTACAGCTGGACGTGTCCAGATACAACTACACCACTATATGGGAAGAAAAATTTGTAATATATGGGAGGAAAAGTAATTAATAAAAAATTGAACAAAATTTCGCCGTTGCAAGATTTCCTTTTTCAAAAAAAAAAAAAAAAATTCACATGAAAAATTCTCTTAAAAGCGCTTCAACTTCAACAATTTACGGGAAGGGTACATGAAATTTTTAAAATTCCAATATAATAAGTTAAAATTACTTTTCTTGACCGTTGTACCCTAAATTTTATCGTAGTTTAAAGATATATTGTATTTTTATTATTTTACCAATTATATATATGTGAAATTGGTTTCCTGCATTTCCTTTTGTCAAATTCTAGTTAAAGTTAAATAAAATAAAATTAGCAAAATAAATACACCCCAAAAAAAGGAATTCTTCCCGTCTAAAAGTGAATCCTAGGCACTATCATTTTTCCAATCTACGTGAAACCATGGAAGAAGGCTGAGTGAACAAATTCATTTTTCATTATTTCCTGTTGTTTCTAATGTGCACCGAGAGCTTTTTGACTTTTTTTCCATGCTCTGTTTTTGAAAGAAAAAAGAAGTTATATATAATTTGAGAAGGGTATTTTCAATAACTTTTTGTTGTTGGTAATTGTTGTTTTGACAATAACAACTCTTAATGATGAAAGGTGCGTTGAAATAGACTACGGTCTTCAATCAAATACACAGGTCTCTTTTCAAAAAACAGAAAAAAAAAAAAGAACTCTTAATGATGACTGATGAGAGAGAGATGGTATAAAAGTTATGGCTTCATATCGTTGCATCTTGCATGGATGGATGGATACATCGGAGGTCCTGCATGCACGTAAGTATACGCTTCATAAGGCTGGAAAAGTAAATGACACATTTTTTTTAATTTTTATTTTTAGAATTTTTTTTGGTTCTCATCGTATATTAATCTATATAAATTCTAATTTTTTTTCATGTCTGATGTCTCATAAAAATAGTTTACATTCTAAACTATAAATCGACTTTTTTCTTTTTCTTTTCAGATAAGAGAAACCCACTGAAGATGGATAAAACCTAAATTATGAATTAATTGTACTATTTTTAGTACAACTGATACTTTATAATATTAACTAATATTGTGAAAATGATAAACATTTTTTTTTCTGTTATGCATACATTTTTAGTTAACTTAACTAGTTTGGTCGTTCTGAGGAAATAAATTGATCGATTAAGTAAATTTTTTTTAAAAAAGAAATGCAGACATATATTCAAATAGGATAATGATTTATACTAGAAAATCTACAGAAAAATTTTAACAGAGAATGAAGTATAACCGTCTCTACTTATATCTTACTTGTAAGGGTTAGGAGATAATTTAGGATTAAACCACATCATTTCTTGTTAAAATCTCCAATAAATTTTTATTACATGCATCGACACTCATTGAAGTATGCTATCACGATAGACAAATTCAACAATATAATTAAACCTTTAAATTTTTCTATTTGTTTACCTCCTGAGAAATCTAATTGTACGTAAATACTAGTATTATTTAGACAGGATTTGTAAGAAAGAAGAAATGGACGAGAATTCTTAATTTGCGAGGATTTTGTCTTTGCAGCTCCAATTAAAAAATTCAATTAGTTTGCTTAAGTTTTGTAATTACGTTAATATTTACAGCACTAACATTATTTCTACTACAACAAATTAATTTTAGTACTAAAGGTCTTGGATTAAGGTCTATTAATTTCTATTTCAATTTTCAAAAATATGTAAATAGCATTATAAAAGAGTCCGTATCCAGTGCACCCGGATATACCGTATACCCCCACCAAACACACGCACCACACGCGCTCAACATTTTTCACCTTTACATTAAATGCACAAATAAAATTGTTTTCATCCATTTTACTGTTTTCATCCTCACGCACAAACATACACAATTACTGGTTATCCATAATTTATCCACAAGTTGTAAACTGGTTATCCAGAAGGGGTAAACTGGTTATCCAGAAGGTGGAAACTGATTATCCACAAGTTATAAACTGGTTATCCAGAAAGTGTAAACTGGTTATTCAGAAGTTGTAAACTGGTTATCTAGAGGTAAAGAAGCAAACGACATGTTAATTGGGGGGCTTCGCCCCCCATGATAAACTAAACGACTCCCGCGGCTACCGGAATCGCAGGTCACCAACATGCCCCGACTGCACCGTCCCGCCGAACACGCCAATTTAGCTAAGGTAATCCTTTTTTCGTGTGTCTGTAAGGAGAGTGTGTTATTGCATTAAGAGGGGATATAAATTACTTGTATAAATCTCCCCGTGGTAAACTAAACGACCCGGCTGCGCCGGTGCCCGCGACTGCGCCGCCCCCCTGCCGAATACGGCAAATTTTATAAATAATATTTAATTGAATGAGGGGTATTTTGCCAAATGATGGAGAACAAAAAATGAATACGGGACAGTTTCCCAAATGATGGTTATCCAACTGTGTATAACTAATTATCCATATTGCCAACACTGGTTTCCACATTGTGAACACTGGTTGTCCATATTATGTAGCTGGTTATCTATAGTGTCCACACTCGTTATCTAGCTATGTTTAACTAGTTATCCATAGTGTGTATACTGGTTATCCACAGTGTCAATTCTGGCACAGTAAGTTTTCAAAATTTGAATGAATTCGGTAATTTATATATGCCACGTTTAAAAAAAAAAGAGAAAGAAAGCTGAATTATCTAGCGAGCTCATGCTATTCTAAGAGAGTAAAGTACACGCGCAGGGGGGTACACGGTGCCCCCGGGTGTACCAGATAATTTGCCTTATAAAACTTTATCGAAAACATGAGACGGGTACCCAAAAAAAAAAACAAAATGAATATGAAATAACTACCAACATTATGTGTGTGTGTGTATATATATATATATATATGCATATCCCAAATTATGAAATTTATAAAACTTATTTAGATTGTGTAATAATAAATACTCTCTGTGTACAAAACAAATAGTAAACATTAAATTTTAAAATTTTTAATAAATATTAAAAGTATAAAAAATATAAACTATTTTTCTAAAACGTATTACGTGAAGTGTCACGGAGCCAAAAATAAAAAATAAAAATCAGCATTACATTGCTTATTGAAATAACGAAGTTTTCATGGATTTTGGCTTTGTTTGGATTTATCAAACACTGAAAAAGAAAAAGAAAACAAATTGAAACATTGAATGAGATTTTTATAACAGTATTGCCTAATTTTGCCCCAACCGTAAATTCCCCTCTTCTTTTACATAAAAAGAATTAAAAAAGAAATTAAAAAAAATAATAAATTTACCTTTTCTTTTTCCCCCTTTTATTTGTATATTTATACACAACCGGAGTAACCGCCACCGAGCCAGCAAGGAGTAAACACGGTTTGGGGGTGCCACTGGTCAGGCGTTCTTCGCCATTGCAACTTCGCAGAGCTAGGTCACGCTTCAGTGTTTCTCTTCGATCATCTCATCGACGGAATCGGGTTGAACCGGAGGTGAAAACTTGTTGATTCCGATTGTAAAATTCAAGTTGTAATGTGTCTTCTCCTCGTAATTCTTAATGCAATGCGCGTGGTGCTTGGTAGCATTTCTTGTTGAATCTTTTGCTCGTATGATGAAATTCGATGGCGTTAGTGATTTGAATGCTTGGATTTTGATGAACGACTGCTTTTAGTTCATACATTTCTCTGATAGAACGCGTAAAGGTTTTGCTTAGTGGATAATCGTCGTGAAATTTGTGTAGTACTGCCATTATTGTTTTGTAGAATTTGTGGACGATTTAGGTTACAAAAATTAGCAGTGGTAGGATGTGATTGTGATGCTTGTTCATGTGATAGTACAATAGCTTCTTGGAAATTGCTGTAGTGTAGCTTGGACCGTCATGGAGCCATACCTGATATGTGCTCTTTTTTCCTTTCTTTCGTTTTGGTAGTAGTTGCTTGCTTCTGAAACATCCTTGGAATCAGCACTTGGTTTATCTGACAGTGTTCTGGAAATCTTAGGCTGAGATCTGTTTACTTTTCAGAATCTGTTCGCATGGAAGTAGGGCAATATTGTGTTTCCTCCCAAATTTAAGCAATAGCAACCTCATTTCCCTTTGGGACTGATGTTTTGGTAGTTTTTAAGTCACTAAGGAACTAGAGTGACTTATGATGGATTTATGATGTTGTGCTTGTTTATTTGGGGCAGATGGAGAAATAAATAGAGATCTCTTTGTTAGTAGCCATGTGTGCTTCTCTTGTTGGGCCTCCCATATGCTTAACCTTTTGTTCATTCATTGTATATAGTGACTGAGATTTAATGCTTTTCGAGTATGTCTGCCATTAAGATGTGTTTTTCTAGCATTCAAATGGATGAAAGTAGATTGTTGAATTTGTGGTTTTGCTCATGTATCTCCTGACTACATCTAACAGATTGATTGTTTTGCTTACAATGTTTCTTCCCTATTGTAAATCCCCATTTTTGGTAGCTTATTTACATTCTGGATTGTTACCTTCATACATATTTGTTGATTACTCACTGGAAAAGTGTCATGACATCATGCATGAGAGTTGTTCAACTTCATTGCATCATCTGCTTATTGACTGATCAGTGGTCTAACTTTGAGATTGAAGTATTCTTCTATGTTTTATTCTGCTACCGTACTTTTAATGTTAATATGACTGAAGTGGTCGATGATGTCCTGGAGATTTTGAACATTCTATTTTTATTTTATTGTAGATGACAATGTATGTGGGTGGGTCATGAACTCATGATATATAATTATTTGCATTATTGGCATTTTTCTGATTTCTGAATGGAGATTTTCTTTTAATCCTTTGATCATTATTCATTGATTTTCTTTTGCCTAAAGTTATGTATATTTAGGCCAAACTTTTGAGGTTGTCGAGTAGAAACTATCTAGCCCTTTTATTGGTCAATTTATGGACAGCAAAAAAAATAAAAATAAAAATAAAAATAAAAACAGAAAAACTTGTCAAGAATACTGGTGTACTACCCTGTTGAATGTCTATGAATTTGAATTGAATATTTTAGTGCTAGTTATCTTTTCCTGGCTGCATATTGCTAGCCTGTCAGAAGAAGTACTGTAAATTGTACTCATAACCATACAAAAATTTTCCAAATACATAAGATTTTGAATTTCCCCTTAGGATATTACTTTCTAAGTCAATTGAATGCATGTGCTTGTAATCGTCCTAGATGCATGCCTTTAAAATCCATACACTAATGATTAATACCGCTTTTCAGAGATTAGACTAGATCATTTGTTGTTACGTGCAGGTTCCAAATGAAGGGTAATACAAGCACTGATGCTGCTTCGGAACATTCGCCTGTAAGTTTTTCTGGTTGTTCTTTTCTTTCTTTGAAGTTGTTCAAATTTAATATGTTTTCTTGAACAATTCCACAGGGTAGTCCCTTTCATCATTGCATTTCTTCATACTCCAGGAACTACATAGAGGAAGAGTCTCTTGGTAATCAAAATTGAATATTATACCCTTCTATAATTAGTATTTCACCTTGTGATTATGGTTACTCGCTGTTGGTAGAGGTTAACATTCGCATTGTTTCTACTGCAAGGTAGAGGAGGTGGTGGGAAAGTCAAAAGATGTCAGCATAAACTTGATGAGAAGCACTATGCAGTGAAAATTATACCTTACAACGAAGACAAAGAAGCTGAAGCACTCAAGTAAGCCTGTTTACTATAAGATTCGTCTTTTAGGCTGTTTTGTTTCCAAAATTTGTCTGAGTTTGATTTGAATTCATTATTTATCTCAGTGAGCTGAAGATCCTGTCAACCTTTCAGCATACCAATGTTGTTCGTTACTACTATGTGAGTTTGAGTAGTACTAAGTTTGATAACGTTTTTGAAATTTCTAATTGAATTTGATTTTTTTTTTTAATTTGGTTTTTAAGTCCTGGAAAGAAGAATTTGTGGTCGATTCAGCATCTTCAGATTCAGCTTCGAGCTCGAGTTCCAATCTTGCTTATAACAGAACCTTATACGTAGCAATGGAGCTTTGTCAACGGTACATCTCAAGACTTGTGTTTTTGTCTTCTATATTGTGATTGATCTTTTTTTATGTGAATTATATCCTTTCTTAAAATTTCAGCACACTAAGAGCAGCTTTCCAGGAGAATAGGGATTTCAGTCCAGAAGATACAGAAAGGATGCTCAAAGAAATGGCAGAGAGCTTAAAGTGTATCCATGACAAAAATGTTATTCACTGTGATATAGCAGCGGATAACATTTTCTTGGACTTTGGAGGGAAAGCAATGATAGGAGACTTTGGATTGGGTATGTGCTATTTTGACCATGAAAACCCATTTACACCCGATTGTTCTTTTCCTCTGAGAACATCAACATGTTCCCTTGTTTTGTTATGTTGTAACTCATATTTTTAGGACTGATTTCAAAGGTCTGTACGCTAGACTTAGATTATTTAAAAAAAGCCTGGGCAGTAGGATAACTCATGTACGTGCAGCTTAACTCCTCTGTAGAATTTATTAGCCTGCCATTGCAATGGAAATTTTCAGCATAGCAATTCGCAAGTGGCATAGGTAGAATCAGTTTTCCTCGGCTTAGAAGTATCGCCAGTTAGATAACCAGACTTTCTCCTCTCCCTAATGTACATCTTAGCCAACTGTGACGCCCTAATATTGTTCCCATCGAGGCGGATACTGGCTGTTTCATCAGAATGATACTCAATATGGACATCTATCTCTAAAGCTAGGCAGATATCCTCAACATAATCAGTAATCATCTACAACTTTACTATGTTGTTTTCATTTGTAATGTTAATTGAGTTTGTTTTGTGCAGCTGAGTTTTTGAAAGATGGAAAGAGTTCGATTGAGTGCGAAGCTAGAGGCAAAGTGTTATATCATGCTCCAGAGCTGAGCACTGAAGGTGAAAAGAGAATGGTGAATTTCACCAAAGCAACTGACATATATGCCCTTGGTCTTGTGATGCTCGAACTGCTCTTTCCTTCAGAAACATATATGGGAACTAAAAACTTGTTTGATGAAGCCAAAAAAGATACTTTCCCTGAGAAAAATGACAAAGTATCCGAACTCCAATATGATACAATACAGAGGATGTTGTCCTTGAATGCAGATGATCGTCCCACGGCTTTGCAGGTTCTCAATGCACTTTCTTGAGGTAACCGTAATCCTTTCAAAGTCCATTGATTTCAGTTTGCTCCTGTATGTCGTCTTCTTTTCTTAGTTACTTTTCAAATTTCCCATTGTTCTGTCTTATTTCTTAATTGGTGCCTTTTTGTCTTCAGAAGTTTAGAGACTATTTTCGTGCCATTTTTTTTTTTAATTTCCTTAATGTTAGAACCATTGATAAATTTCTGCTGTGTTATTACAACCTTGTTGTTACATATAATCGTTTGTAGCATTCTTCTTTTGGGAACGTAATATTCATGTTATATTACACTTGGCTTGAGTATTTTTAAGGTACATGTATATCTTCCTTTTGGTCTCACAGCTGAACTGATGACTAGTTATCATTTAGATGGAAACATTTCCTCCATCTTTTCTTAAGCTTCCATAGGATTTCTTTCATTTGTGAGAATACTGAGATGAAGAACAGTAATTACATTATTAATATATTCCTTTTTCATGAGTATAAAGCGCGGGCTGAATTTCTTCTCTGATTCTCTGATGGTTACTGGGGAGAGTGGGTGCACAATTGCCAATATTGACAATTCTACGTGCTCAGTTTATTTCTGTATGAACTTTTACTTTGAGTTGTAATGTCTGCTGACCTTAACTGACGGAGTTTCTGCCTTTTCAACCACTTTCACGCTTTTTGAAATTGTTAATCTCTTGCTTTTTCTCTGTTGTAATGGCTGAAAAAGCTCCTACTTGTGCAATTGACCTTTTATCATCTTCCTCCTATGATTCCTGATACTAGGATTTTTGGCCGTGGAAAATTTGTTGCAGTTTTGGACTGCTTATCAAATGCATCTTCCTTCCGTTCCATGGTCATCATTGTACGTAATGTTACGAGGGTGTCTACATGTTATGTATATTTCTTGTAATCTTTTGTACACAACTGGTTATTAGTTTGGAGAGATAGGATTTTGTGATCTTCAAAATGTTACGCGACAGAAGTAATATACATAAGTTACTAAGATTTAGCGTGTTTCTTCTATTCACTCTCACACATATACACAGAACCCTGACCTCTTATGTTTCAGGATTTTCATAGTCTTTATGTTTCAGGATTTTCTTAGTCAAGAGGCTAAATATGTGTTTATTTATTAGTCATGCATAACGTGGCCAATCATGTAGCACTAATTTTGAACCCTGAGGAGAAAAATGAAGGCCCATAAATTACTTTAACTGAATAAGAGTACATCCTCGTAAAACTCTTGGATGCGTATCAGTTAAAATGGCTTTGTACTTTGAAGCCATGGTTTGCTTTAGTTTTCTCGAATGGATGGGTTTGATTTTGCTATGAGTATCTCTGGATTCATGATACATCGTTTACTTTGTATCCATTATCATAGAGCACAAAACCTTGTGTACGGTTTTCCATAGCACCAAACCTTGTAGGGGTCTAAATTCTCTTGATCTCCTGGAAGCGTCTAGCGACACATAATCTAGATAGATTATTTAAAATATGGGTTTATGTGGATTATTCATCAGCATGGCATTTTATCTTGTGATGGAAGTTTAATGCATAACATGTTAGTTGGTTGTTATTGTTCAGCAAAACCACGTTGTTTACAAGATCTTTATGTGCAAGTGGTTTTAGGATTTTTGTTTTTTTGATGCGTGGTTTAGGTTTTTTGTTTTTGGGATGCTTATCATTGTCAAATCTGTTTAAGCTTAATATGTAATCTGGTTTAGTTTGTTACATTGGGTTGCTGCTAGGAGGTTGTTGAGATGTGTGAAATCTTCTTGATAAAGTATTCCATTAGGTCCTTCCAAGTACGTCTCCATTAGGTCCTTCCAAGTACGTCTAGCCCTTGCTACTTCGATTTGGAAAAGTGATATAAAAGTTCCACCTTGTTCACCTCTATGTTTGCTGTATCTTATGCCAACTGTTTTGCCGTTACCTGCCCATGGACATCAGAATATCATGTCACTGGGAAATTATTCGTGTTGGGATCTGTATATCTGTTTTCAATTCTTAGTGTGCTACGTACTAGCAGCCAAGTGTTTGCAATTTTCGAGTTTAGTTCCTCCGTTTATTGATTTTTTAACTTTCTATACAACTGCAAATATACAGGTATTTACTTCAGGAGATTCAGAAGCTGTCTGGGGTACTTAAGCAGATTTAGAAGCTGACAAGGATGCTACAAATTTCTTTAGGTGTTTTGAAGACATCGCAGGAAGCATTAGATTGAACAGTTGACAAGCAATACATGCTTTTTACAGAAGTTCTGGTGCATGTACATATTCAGCTTATAATTGCTAGTTTTTTGCTCCTTTGTTAGATCGATAATATACATACGAAAAGGGTTTCTCCCTAATTTTAGAGATGATGATTGTCATCCATCCCTGGGCAAGGAATGAGTTTAAGTCTTTGTTTTTACTCTGTAGGCTTGTGAAGCCATGGAAGTGCATATATTATGATAAACTGCATTACCTTTAGATCGTATCAAATGATAGACGCTAAGCTATCCATTTCTAAGCCATTCTTGAGAGAGACAGAGAGAGACGGAGCTATACATTTCTATGTGATTGTTAAAATGCATTACCGTTCTGGGAAATAACATATGAAATGTCAGCTTGAGGAATCTAAGGCAGTGCTTTTTTCTTTTTAAGAAACTTGTTTGAAATTGTCACATAATTACTGGGAAATGAAAACGGTGCTGTTATCACACGAATGAGAAATCAATAGATAGACCATGTCTAGAGGGAGAGAAAACACTATTGGCATTCGTAATATGAAATAATCTCGGTATTCATATATCACGTGAATATGAAGACAGATTATTCCTCCCCAGAATAGAATGTAACAACTTCTGCTCCTTCCACTTTCAAATGGTAAATAAAAAGATCTCTAACTTGTTTAAACTCAGCATACATCAACCATGTCATTTAGTCATGCTTAACAGCCATGTAATGTAAAGAGAGGGCTTTATCCATCAACAGGAAACAACTTAACGCTGGCTAGCAGCAGATATAACAAAAATAGAGGTAAAATGGCGTCAAATGAAATTTGTAGGAAACTGTAACGGAATGCAAGTCCCCAGGATCCGATGAATATTTCAGAATCTATGGTCAAGGACCAGAAAGTAACTAGCTTAAAAAGTCTCTGGATCTCTCCCCCCGAAGGCCATCAACAAACTTAAACTTATCTGACAACAATAAACTTGACTATATAAAGAACCAAAACAAACACACGAAAGCTTTAGGTAAACAAAATGATTACCTGGAAATATAACATGCGACTAATATACTTCTTACCATCCACCGAATTTCATATCATCCATCTACACCTTAGAAAAATTCAAGACTTGCAAAAATGAAACAATGAAAAAAATAATTTCTAATTTTCAGAAAAAGACATATCATCACTCGCTATCTACAACATTGTCAGCCATTTGTCCTCCAGTATACAAACTGAAGCTCATCTGTAATTTAGATTTGCATTTAGATAGCTTTACAACATTGACACACCATCTACAAAATTCAAATTCTTGTTCAAAGCTACATTCTTTGGTCGACTAATGAAGAAGGAATATGACCTTGGGTCCAGAAAAAGAGCTCTCAAACAGGACGACAACAAAAGAATATGCAAGACTAACATGTAAATAACCTCCAAATGTAGCGACAGTTCGTAGAGCCTATTCTGCATGTGTAAATGCATAAAAGCTCTGAACAAAATAGTACATTGGTATATTTCAAATTGACTTCAGTTTCTGTTTTGTTCCTACATACTCTTTTCCAACAGAAAACAAGAATACCCTCCTTCCTCCACTGGTATAAAAGAAGGCCAAATGAGAACACAAATGTTTCATTGGAAAGAGGAGGTTCAGTTAATCCCTGTGATTCTATCCTAAAGACCTTCTGTTGGGTTCAGTCAATCCCAGCGACTCTATCCTACAGCTCTTCTGTTTATTCTTTCATCGTTCACTTTTACTATAGCTCCCGAGATATATGAACACTATCACCACCCCAAGAAGTACCGCTACCACCAACAAACTAAAGTAATTTGCTAAATTTAAGCCTCGAATTCCATGAATAAGCTTCCACAATCCTTGCACCCTGAACCATACCAAATATCTGCAAACACATAACTTCTACAGGAAGTTAAAAATACTTCAGCACGAGCTGCAATAATGCCAAAGAAGGGGGGAAAAGAACAAGAAAAAAGCATGCTGATGTAAGTCATGATACCATAAACAGACAAAAGCCAAGTTGGCTCTATTAAGGTTAAAAGTAATATGTTCAGTGGCTACACACAAAGAGAATATCTGAAAAAAAAAAAATAATAATAAAGTATTCTCGTACATAAAAATACAACCTTTATTTAAATGTTTGCGCAGAAATACTAACAACAGACAAGCACAACAGCAATTTACTCTCGAAGATTCTCCTTTGCAATAGTATTAAATAACAGCAGGCATGGCGAGAATGGCAAGATACAATGTCCATCCAAATGCAGCGCGTCTCTGTTACACCTATAGAGACCAGGTACATGACACTCATCAATCATCTTAATCTTTATGTAATAGGTGATGAGGAGTTTTGGAGCTGCAACAACAATTGCATCATCATTTGAGAAAAATGCACGAGGTCTAAAGCAATCAAATTTTTTCCAATGCTTCGCACGTTCAAAGCTGCCGAAACCGTTAACAAGGTCATCAGCAATGCTGATGGTGTGGATCAAAATCCATTCAGAACTTTTCCCTTTCAATACCAGCATCCAAACCAACATGGAAGAACCTTCAACATCACGATTCGAGTAGTAGAAACACGCAGAGGAGAACCCAATGCACCCACAAGAGTGTGGAAGCAGCTCTTTTGGCATCAAATCTTTATCAGGGAGCTCAATGGCCCAGGCTTCTAACTCAGAACCACAATCCTTATTTATACTAGTGCCACTTCTCGGGAAAAGGTTATCAATGCATACCAAGTACATAGCCAAAGACAGAGAATACAAAGCCTGTTTGAAGTAAACAGAACGCCGAAGCCACTCAAAGCCGTAAAGACTGTGGGGCTCAAGAGGGAGAACATGGCTGTACCATTCTCCAGTCTTGGAACAGAAAACGTCCAATTCCATTGGCCTACTAGGTGTGGCGTCTACAGCCGGACAAATGCAGCTGACAATCTTAAAGCTAAGGGAAACTGAAGGATCAAAAACTAATGAGGAATGAATTGTTTTCAGGTCGATGTTGTGATGCTGGCGACTGCTTTTGGGGACCCAAAACCGCTGTTTTGTGACAGGATTAGCTACATAATACTGTGAGTTGGAGGCTAAAAGTAGGAGTCCATTGCAACAATCTCGAATATCCGAAGCATCATGCTCCCCCTCCTTTACTTCTTGCAGCAAAGCCGAAATCCGGCGCTCCATTTTCAAACCATTGCCTGCCAATCTTCGTAGAAACTTTCCTTTCCTGAATCTGCACAGACTTATGAAGTGATGTTCCAAATATTTATCCAAGCTGCACTCGTGGCCTTCTTGAAAAAAACTAGGAGGAAGTGGTTCTTCAAAACAGATGAAACCCCAGAACGGAGCACAAGGGTGGGGGGGGCAAAGCTTAGGAATACAGAATCTGGAGATCACAAAGTTCCAATCTTTGGACACAGATTTCAGTGCAATTAAATCTTCTGCCGGCAACCGGCAGAGTATCTCCACTATAACGTCTTCGGGGAACTCCGACCAGAATCCCACCACCTCATCCTCACCCAGAACTGGATTTTCCGTTCTTATTGACATAATTCCAACACCTAATATCACTATTATTGGCTAATGTTACAAATAATGAATGAATTGACAGAAAATACACAAAATTCCTACACTAATTCAATCATACGATAACAAAGGAAGATAAGACGGGATAAGAAAACAAACACGGTGGCGGTGAGGAAGAGGTGGCGGGATTCTGATTATCCGAATCCTTTCCTTACAAGGAAACTAAAATTTCGTGTTGCCGATATCGAGAAGAAGCAGTTTAGGGTTCCGCTGCCGACGCACCCGTGGATAATCATTCGGCAGGGATTAAAGTTTCTGGCCTCAATTCCATCTGCCTGCGTATAGAGATAACAAATTGAAGTTCTGCTGCCGCCTTCCTCCGCCGTCGCCGTCACTGCCCACCATCCATAAAATCACTGTGCAAGGAATAGTTTTCGGGGGAGGCCCATATAAAACAACTAGGCTTTCGTGGTTGCGCGACCAGTTTGTATATAAATTCTTTTACTCCTTTGTCTAATATCAATATTTTTACTTCATGTTTGGTTAATACTTTGTTGTTACGCTTAGTGGAGTGTTGTTTTTTCCCCTTGTTATTTGAACGTTCTTGACTGAGGAATTGTATTTTGTGCATTTTGTTCTTGCACTTTCATAATTGTTTAATTGCATATTCATGATTCTTATTTTTTTTCGGATAAAAAGGTATGTGTGGCTTGGTGATATTAGTAAGAAGTAAAGAGACTTATTCCGTTAATAAACAGTGTGCATCTGTCCTGTTTTTAGAAAATAATCTTATCATCTTGCTCACAGTTTTATGAACATTTGTGCATTTTTCTTTCATAACTTAGTTTAAGGTGTTTTAACTGAGCCTGTAAAGTGTTCATACACATACTGATTTAGTAATTCATTTATTTATCGCTATTTTTTTCGTCAAAATCTTGTATGTATGCACAAAACACAACTGTCATAGTGCTTATAGATTAATACAAGCATATCAATTAGTAAATAATAATGTATATAGTGAAGAAGGGGAATGATTATAATTTGCGAGATGGCTCCACTCTGTTCCATCATGTATTGTTGTGGGTGGTTTTTGAGCTTTGGATCTTGGAATGAACAATGGATCTTGTTTTGATGTTTGTCATGGATTTTGCCGGAATTGGCACGTAGGCAAATTCTATTTGGAATCTATTTTTTTAACTTCATTGTTTGTCCTGAATGTGGAATTCACAACAACTAAAATTTGGAAAACATCAATTCCAAACATATTAGATGTATCAAACGGTTTGAAAATCCTTAACTCGTGGAAAAACAAAAAGTATAGAGGCGAAACATTACATGAGTGATAAAAAACAGAGCACATATCAAAATAATCGGCACATGTTTGTCCTGAATTTTTGCATTAGGGATTGTTTAGCATACTCCACATTATGAGGAAGTTTGGCTATCTCAGATTGGAACGCAGCAGACTCCATAATGGTGATAAAGTTTTTGAGTTTTGTCCCTGAATCACATTAAGAAAAAAACATTCAGTATGGGTGGGATAGTAAGTAAAGAGCACATGAGTTTGAATTAGAATAACTTGGAGTTGTCGGTTCCTGCTAAAATGTAATATCTGAACTACCATGTTTATGAGATAACCTCCTAAACAGAAATAAGAAGAGAAAGTACAAACCATAATATATTCATAGAGATGTTGTAATACCTTTTCTCGTTCCTCTATCATCTCTTATGCAGTAATGCCAAGAGCTTCTCTCCGATATCGCCTAAGTTCATAGCCTGCAAGTGACCACTGTGGTCATGCATATTCAACCTTATACGACACCTAAAATATCCAGGTAGAAATTTAAATCTAATGTGGTATTTGCAACCACAAATTGAAGACTACAAACCAACCGGTACGTAATATATGATTTAAACCAAGCTAAACTCTCTAGGATTTAAAAAAAAGCTTGAGGTGAAAACGTAGTGAAACCTGAATTTATCTGAAATCTGTGTACTACTATCTATATATAATCTACCAAGATGAATTTAAGAGTGGTAGCCGCAACACCTTCGCCCCAATGTCCATGCTGCTTTTATTCAAAAACATATAAGATATAATAATGAAATCACTAATTATCAAAAGAATCAGGGGAAAAGTTTTTAACAAACAAAAGGAAAATTTTAAGCACATAAACTAAAAGAGAAGAAGCAAAATAAACACCTCTACCACTGAATTTTAGAAACTTTAGACTCGTTAAATCTTACAAAATAGTAAATAAATACCTAAAAAAAGTACACAACATAAAACCGACAGAGATTATAATGGCAGGGGCAGAATAGAAGCCTAAATTAACAAAGAGAAAATATGATACCAAGTCTTGGAATGGGAATGCCATCCAGCAGAAGCAAGGCAAGAAATCTCATGCAATGGGGAGCCTAACCAGCTATGGAAAGAGTTTTCTCAGCTGCTCTTCGTGGAACTGAGAACCCATCATGAGTGCTAGTGTCACTTGCAGTCAAAGTCTTGCAAAAGAAGTCAGTAGGATGTTTGCCAGTCTTTAGCCAAAATCTGGCACGGGGGAGGCATCCTTTTCCTGATCCAAAAGCAAGAGAAGAACTCCATATCACTGAGAACTCAATCACAATATAACAATGATTCAGTGGAATCCTTCAGTTCAGCTAATATAATCATGATTATACAAGTACAAATCTCAGCTCGAAACTTACAGAGTTCATTGGTGCATTTGAGCATAAATCTCATTAGTGTCTTTATCAGCTTGCCACAAACACATCAGGATAACAACTTAGTTATAAATTTATGAAACAAACTAACCCCATTAGTTTATCATCCTTAGTCACAAAGGATCTGATCCTGTTTTGAACAATCCACAAGTTCATGGCAATAGAAAGAAAAAGAAATAAAATCTAAAAATTTACACCACATAGTCTATCAAAGAACTCTTCAAACTGTGATGTACATGAATAATATGCAGTTGATGTGAACAAACATTAACCAATGGGCAAAACAAAACACCCATGAAGCAGCTACAAGAGTGCAAGGTGCAGTATCGGATAATCATTATTTTTTGGTAATTTCTAGTCTTATCTAAACACTACAATTGAATTACCTCCAGCACAATACCACGTACCACTCGCCATCTCCATGGTCTCGGTCGACAACGACATCACCGGTGCAACCGACTCTGGCATAATCGAAATCTTTGGGGATCGTCGAAAATCCAAAGGGAAGTAAAATCAACTGTAGAGAGAGTTTGAGGTGGTTCTATTTGTGGGAATTGCTGGTGTTTTTATAGACCAGTTGCCGACTTTGAGTTGTAATCCAATTGGAAGTCTGAAATTATGGGACTATTTGGATTGGAAAATTTTTTTCCTAATGATTTCCTAATCCTATTTAAAGAGGAAAATAGGAAATTGTTTCTTGTTGGGCCAAAATAAATCCACGGCCCAAGGCCATGGTGCCGGTGGAAACGCCGCCGACAGTGTTGTGGTCACGGTGGAAACGAGGCGATTGACTGATTTCCAACGGAGGGTGGCAGAAGAAAAAGTCGGGAAAGAGGTAATTCTGAGAACGACGAGGGGCGGGAGGGTTTTTGGGTTTAGAGATGAAGGCATGACGTCGTTTGGGTGGAGTTTTTTTGGGGGAATCAGGCAGAGGAAGGGGACAACGTCGTTTTCTTCATTGGGGGGTTTTTGCTTTTTATCCTCAAAAATTTACGTTTGTTTATTGGGGGTTTCTTTCTTATTACCCTCAAAAACACGGTTGCTTATACACTGAATTCATGAAATTTTATTTTTGCCCCTAATAAGTGATTTAATACCGACCGTCGGATTGAAGATGAATTGACGACGTCGTTTATTTGGGTGGGGTTTTTTTGGAGAAAAATTAGGCAGAGGAAGGGGACGACGTTGTTTGCTTCGTTGGGGGTGGGGGGGGGGTGGGTGGTTTGAGCTTTTAACCTGAAAAATTTAGGGTTAGTTATTGGAGATTTTTACTTATTACACTGGAAAACTTAGGCTATGTTTGGATAATTTTTTGAGTGTGTTTTTTTTTGTATTAAGAATGTAAAAAATTATGTTAGAAATGTAAAAAGGTTTATTAGAAATATAAAAGGTATGCTGAGATGTGATAGATATTAATTAAAAATTCTGAAAAAATGAACGAAAAAACGAGCCAAAGAGTACACTGAATTTGTGAAATTTCGTTTTTACCGCTAATAAGTGACTTAATATTGTCTTTGGCCGTTGCCCCTAAGTGTATTAGCTATGCATTGTTTGACTTAATCTTGACTTCATACGCGGAAAGAATGTGTTTTAAGTACTGAAGCAAATTGTTCCTTCATCAGTGGCCGATATTGACTTCATACGCGGACTTGGACCTATATATAAAGAAAAAAAAAAGCTTCCAATTGCAAAATGTGTAACTATAAATAACTTTCTCAAAAACGAAGGTTATTCAATTGTTCAGTGACGACGTCGGCTCCGCAAGGTAGGAATGCCAAAAGAGTGAAGTTCCGTCGGTGGGAATGGCACAAGGATTAATTGGTTAGGCCGTCAATTTGTCGGTGCCCCTAATAAGTTTTTTTTTCTCAATAGGTTGCGATTTTTTTTAAATTGGTTGAACTGAATTTATTAAGAAAGCCCGTTTTTACCCCTAATAAGTCCCTGACGTTTTTATTAGAATATGTTGAATTTATGAAATCCCGAGTTTAACCCTTATAAGATTTTTTATTGGAGAAGGGACGATGTCGTTTTGTAGGTTGGGTCTTTTTTCTCAATAGGTTGCGATTTTTTTAAATTGGTTGAACTGAATTTATTAAGAAAACCCGTTTTTACCCCTAATAAGTTGCTGACGTCATATCCAACTCATCCGACCGCCGAGATCGCTTTGAAGGTGGGCCTGAATATTTCTTGGATATTTAATTTTCTTACCTACTGTGCCTTTATATTAAGTATAATGAAGAAAATAGTGAAACCGTTAATGTTTACTTTTCATTCCATTCAAAATTTGAAATGAACCCTTTCGTAATTTACAGTAAAACTTCTCTAAATCAATATTATCAGTGCCACTAAATTTAGTAATTCAGAATATTACTCCCTCTTGTCCTTATTATAACACATTTTGATTTTGTCTTAATTTTCACCTAAAATGTTTTTTTAATTGGAATAAAAACCTTAAAAACATTTCATAATAATTAGGAGAACACAACGAATGGAAAAATAAATTTTTAAGATTTTTTTTCCAATTAAAAAGATATCCTAAGTTAAACTTAGGACAAAATCAAAATGCCTCATAATAAGATCCAGGAGGAGTATTGAATAATATTTGATAAATTACTAAATTATTAATGCAAAAAACTTCCTCAAAGAAAAAAGAATCCCACTAAATTGTGGTGGTGATTTCACCTATTTCCCTTCACTAATTTGTAGGGATCATTTCATATTACATCACTTTTAATATGTCTTTTAAATTCGAAGGTAACATAAGGGGAAAAAGAGAAAATAATGACGAAAAAAATGAATAGAAGAGGAAGTTTGTTGCATAGTTTTAAAAAATGATAAAATTTGATTTCAGTTTGTTCTTTTGAGCCATCTGATCATGTTATCACATGAAAACTAATTGCGATCAATATTGGTAGAACGAGAAAAATCCTTGCTGACACATTAATATATCAACAAAAACTTTTAAAAATGAAAATGTTACTTGAACAAATACATTCAAAAAAAAATAAAGTAAACGTAAGTGTCATTTTCAGGATTGGAATTTTTTTTTTTTTTTGACAATGTCCAGTATATTTACAACATTTGTAAGTATATAACTAATAAATATGCAAACTTATAATAACGGAGGAAATTTTTATGGCGCGAGCTCCGGCAACATCAATTATCCAAGACAAACTATTATTTCCAACGAACCAATAAAACGGATTATAAAGTTTTGATCAGAAAATCTCTACAATGGATGGTGTTTATACCATTGATATATGCCACGGCCTAAGGAACTATAATGTGAGGAAAAAAAAAAACTCTGAAAATGCTCAAGTTATAGTTTATTGGCTCAATGATCGTAGTACCGAAAGGACGTCTGGACTCTTTGGTAGGCCTTGTTTGATAAACCAATTCAACACTTAAACTTATTGATTAAATACTTAATTGAATAGTACCGTTTGATAACACAATATCATAACCACTTAATTGATTAAAAATTTAACTAATTAAGGACTTAAATTTTAAGTGCGTTTGATAACTTAAAGTAGGATGTCTTAATAAAATAAGTATGTCTGAAATGCCAGTACAAATGTAATTCTAAAAATAAGTGATAGGCCTATCACTTACTCCCTCTGGTCCTTATTATAAGGCAATTTTGACTTTTCTTAAGTTTCACCTAGTACATATCTTTAATTGACAAAAAAATCTTAAAAATATATTTTCATATTCGTTATTTTCTCTTGACTGTTATGAAATATTTTTAAGATTTTTTCGTCAATTAAAAATGTATACTAATTTAGACCTAGGACAAATGAAAATGCCTTATACTAAGGACCGGAGGGAGTATGTCTGAACTGCATTCTTGAGACGATTGTTTTCCTGTTTAGTTACTTTTATGTTTATATTTTTTATGTTTTATCTTGAAATAATTTTATTAATCTTGATTTTTAGTTATAAATTAAAATTTATCTAAATTATTTTTATTTAATAAACATTTATTTTAATATAAAAATTAAAATCCGAATTAATTCCATGATCAATTATATTTTCCATAAAATATGATTTTTTTAGATAATGATAAAGATATGACATTATTATAAACTGGAAAAATAATTACATAATAAAATTTAAATATTTTTATAACATAATTTTTTTTTTGGTAAATTGTAAATATATTGATAACTTTCTCAAGTGTAACGCACATTTACAAGTCAAAAAGTCTCTATACATCATTTTCCTGCTAAATACAAACTAACAGAATATACAACTTAACATCTAAGGTACCATTCCAAAACTTCCTTAGTAGTGCTAGACATTTTCGTTGCTCTAGTAAACTCAACTGCCATTGGACTTTTTTACGTATCATCAACTCCTACCCTGTTCTAGTTCTCCTTGTGAATAGTCGAGTATTCCTTTTCTCCCATATGTGATATATGCAAGCAGCCATAACAACAAACATAATTTTCCTTTTCAAACATGCTGATTTTCAGATGACCAAGATTCTTTTCCTCCAATCATACAGCCTGGTAGACATAGAGTTCAACCCCACCCATTGGCCAACACTTCTCATCAAACCAGCAGTAAAATCACATTCAAAAAAGACATGTTCCATACTTTCCAGATGGTTATGACAGAACACATAGACAGAATTATCAACATGTATATTCAATCTAGTCATTCTTTCCATAGTCAACAAACGCTTTCTCCAGAATAACCATACTATGAAAGAGTGTTTTGGTACATTCAAACAAGACCAGATGAACTTAGCAGCATACTCTTTATTTCCTTCACTAACCAGCTAGTAATAACCAGAGGTAATAGTGTACTTACTTGATGGTGAGTGCCTCCATTTGTTGTCCACAAATTCAAGTTTTGCTCTGTTTTTCAGTTTGACAATTTGCCTTCCAATGCCATCCTGAATCAGACTTAGCTTCAATATCCCAAAAATTTTGCCTTTTTATATAAATTTCATGGATCCACTTGATCCACAAATTGTCCTCTTTTCTTACCACATTCCAGATTTGTTTTAACAGGGCAGCCTCATTCTACAATCGAGCATCTTTGATACCCAAGCCACCTTCCTTTTTGGATTTACACACTTGGTCCCAACTGACTAGAGCCATACTTCTCCCCGACTCTCTGATCCCCCACAAATAGGATCGACAGATTCGATTGATTTGGTTAGTGATGCTCCTAGGAAGAATGAAGGCTGAGGACCAGTAATTACTCATCATAAGCAGGACAGAGTTTACCAGCTGTAATCTCTCGGTATAGCTCAAATACCTTGAACTCCAGCACTTTATTCTAGCCGTGATCTTTTGACAAGCACCTCACATTCCATATGGTTCCACTTCCTTGGAGAAATTGGAACTCCGAGGTATTTTATTGAAAATTTCCCCTCCCTGAAACTTGTTAAATGACATAGCTGGCGTTTCAATTCCTCTTCTACTCCCCCAAAGTAAATGTCTAATTTCATAGGGTTAGCAACCAGGCCAGTGGTTTCAGAGAACCTTTTCATCACATTTACTATCTTTTTTACTGTATGAACATCCGCTTTGCAGAAGATCATCAGGTCATCAACAAAGTAGATGTTCGATAACTTTAAGGTTTTGCACCGCAGGTGGAACTAAAATCCTTCTTCTTCTGCGTCTTTTTTCAATAATTTGGTTAAGTACTCCATAATGAGTACAAACAGCAGGGGAGACATAGGTCTCCCTACCTTAGGCCCCGTTGTCCTGCGAAAAAACCACAATTCCATTGAGATTGATGGTATATGAAGTGGTAGTCACACATTCCATGATCCTGGCTACTATTGTTTCTGGAAATCCATAACCCTTCAATATTTCACCCACAAAACTCCACTCAACCGAATGATATGCCTTTTTGATGTCTATCTTCATAATGCACATAACATAATTTTATAATAATACTATTATTTATTATCATAATTTCATATAAATCAATTATTATTTTAGATAAAATTATAAGTCGAGATACTTTAAATTTCAATGTTCAGACTTCAGATTTCAGACATTTTATTCAGTTTTCAGATTTTGAATTTTATCAAATAAGAAAAACTTAATTAGTTCAGTACTTATGATTCAATCTTCAGATTTCAGACTTCAGACCCAAATTAAGTTTTATCAAACAGGGCCTTAGCATCTTTTAGATGATTTCTATGGCTAATTTGATGAGAAAGCTTGAAGCATGGACAAGATTCTGAAGAATGCACTTTTGCCCGAAGTTTTCTTATTTACTACTCCCTCCGTCCCATAATTATTATCCATTTTGCGTTTTCATTTCTAGTTCAAATTATACTAAAAGTGAAAGGTTAAACTGGACAATAATTTTGGAACAGGGGGAGTTATTCAATTTCTAGGCATTCTCTTATGAATACTGCTTCAGGACAACTAATTTGTTTATAGTTGAACTATTTTTCTTAGACTTGGGCAATGCCATATAATTTGTATTTGGGTTTATGAGTTTTATTAGGAGATAGATCACCATTCTTAAAGAAGTAAGTGAAATTTACACCCTTTTTCATCACTATTTTCTTTTAGTTACAATGTAAGAGGCACAATTTGCACCCTTTTCTTTATTATTAATTGAACTTCTTCTCAGAAAATTTTCGCTAGAATACTATTATCTCAAATTTTTCCATCAGTCATATTAGTGGGAATTCAAATCTGTTTTTTTTAAAAAAAAAATCTGTCCTAATGCAAGATTAACTACATTTTCTTTAGTTTCAGCCATATCTCTTTCTAATTTTACGGATATATATTCATAATATTTACTTACTTTTTTACTTGATTTTTTATCATTGGTATAATTTCAAAATATATGATTAATAGGTATATAGACACAAAAACACATAAATTAAAACCTCAATCATATTTTTTATAATTCCAAGTGCATAATCCACAAAAAAAAAAAAAATGGAAGTAGCTAAGTAGTGGAGTGGCTACTTTATGATTTAAATAATGAAAAAAAAAAAAAACAATTGGTTCAGGAAATACTGAATCTGTTGTCCCATTGTCCAATACCATTTTACTTCTCTTTTTCATAATTCATAAAAAAGAAAAAATTTATTCATAGCAATTTCATCAACTTGAACAAAAACAATGGCCATCTTTCTCCAGCCTAATTCTGCATCATCTCCGACCACTTCTCTCATGGCCCCTCATCCTTTTCCTGTTTTTCTCCAAATTCTCTAATGCAATACAAAACAAAACCTCATCCCCCTATCTCCAAATGGCCCAAAATCAAATTTTTTATTTTTCACACATTAATAAAATATTTATTATACTCAAAAAAAAAAAAGGAAAGAAAGAAAAAATAAAAGCAAAAGGAAATTCTACTACAACTCAACTATGGCTAGATGTCCTGTTAGGAAGAGGAAGACTTCTGTTGTCCTTCTACAACACAACCCACCATACCTCAAATTCCTTTTTAAGACGAAACTTATTGCAAGGCCTCAAAGTTCCAATCTTTTTTGCAATACTTCATATGGCTTGGGGATTCTGTAAATCTGATCTTATGTGATCTTTGCCTTCGAGATTACAACCCTTTATTTATTCGATTCTACTGGTTGGTCTGAAATCATATTTGAAGATAATCTAAGCAGAAGATGAAAAGGGCTGCTGTGAATTTGCAGAAATTCAAAGGTGTGGATGTGGAATTGAGTTCAAAAGTTGAGCATCAAAATTTGGTGGATAAGTTCTTGAAACTACAGAAGGTCCCTTTTTTTTTCTTTTTTTTTTTTCTTAATGTCTCTGTTCTGGGCTGAGGAATTAGTTGGTTTTACTCATTGTTTTTGCAACATTTTTAATTGAAAATATTTGCAACTTTTCCTGGTTCTTATCTTTTTTGTGAAACGTAAATTCTTTTAATTTAGTTCTGCCATGTTTGTTCTACTCAGACCAGTCGATTGACAGAGTAGAAGTGTATATTTACGTGATGATTTGAAGGTTTCGTTTTTTTTTCAGAGTTGATTGGTGATTGTGATGATTTTTTATCGTGTTAAAAAATTGTTGAAACCTTTTGACAGGATTTTGTTTCGAAGAAAAGGAAATTTCAGGCTGCAAAGCAGAAAAGAGATACACTTTTGGGCGTAATCAAGTATGACACATTTCTTTGCATTTTGAGAGAATGTGCTGAATTCTTTTTGTTCTTTCATCTTGGTTTGTAGAATCACTCGAACAAATGAATCACTTTGAAGCTGTATTGGCAGATATTTGAGACGGAGGAGGCAATTTTTATTGGATCGTCAAACAATTGAATCACAAAGGAATCATCACGTTGATGATGATAGGGAAATTACTATTAGAGAAGGATCATTGCTTACAAAGAACTCAAAACTTGAAGGTTTTCTTGTAAATATAATACTTCTGGATTGCTTTTGCAACACTGCATCTTTTATTCTTGTCTGTCAATAAATAAGATAATCGTTTTGGGACGAGACGAGTAATTGTGAAGATGTTCATTTAGAAGCTTTAATGCTTATATATCATATTCTTCCTTCTATTGCAGAGACATGAAGAGGATGGAGTTACATTAACACAACACGAGCAAGTGGTTATGCAAAGAGATTAAGAAGTTTTGAGATCAAAGTAGAATATGAGATTTTTATTTTTTATTTTTGTTTTATCAATGAGATTTTTTTAAAAAAATTTTTTTGAAAAGGTAATGAGATTTCTTTACTTGTATAGACTGTAGAGGCTCACTAAAGTGTGCCAAAATATTTAAAAGAAAAGGAGTCAATTACAATCCAACTTGGGATGACGTTATGTCAACTTGGAATGAAGATTTTGAATTTCTTGGAAGTCAATTAGATTTATCTTTCTCTTGGCGTTCTAATTGTGTTTGTAATATTGAATTTTTTTTTTATATTGATACATAATGTGTAAATGGACGTGAAAAATTTTGAGATTAACATCAGGAGATGTATAGCTGGGACACCCTTTAAAAAAAAAGGGGAGGGGGAAGGGAAATTCAGCTTAACATTGCAGTCTAGGTCAGACAAGAGGATCCATTTTGGGGCACGTGAGTCAAACCAATGATTAAAAGAGAAATAGACTGAAAACTTGAACACTATCATTACAATGATTCTGATTGATAAAAAAGGTCAACAGTGGTAAACTGTTGGCCCGACTTTTGCCAAGATCGCTGTTATGTCAATCAAATGGTACTCCTACGATCCCATAATTATTGTTCACTTTGAGTTTTCATTTTTAATTCAAATTGTACTAAAAATGAAATCTTAAACTGAATAATAATTTTGAAACAGAGGGAGTACAATTTTTCACCACAATATCCAGTCAAACTAACCTTTTTTTATAATAAAAATTCATTTTGGGACGGAGAGAGTCGAAAGATTGAAACCCTTTCGCTAAGATCACAGAAAAGTTTACCCTTGTAATAAGATATGTTACTGCCAAACAATTCTCTCGTTGCAAAACGAAACTAAAATGAATTTGTGAACATTCTTCAGCACACACCATCATGCATATTTTTCTGAGTTATATCTGTCTGTCGAAAACATAGCTTCTCTTCTTGTTTTAGGGAACTATGCCAAATGACAGACGGTAACTGGCGCAGCTGACATGCAATGAGACCATATCTGGCACAATGAATTCTTCTCCGTTTGGAGTTCAATTATCTGTCAAGAAGATAAATAATTGACCTACTTGAAAGTAAATCAGGTGCCTAATCAAGAACCCAGCAAAGCAAGTCTAAACGTATCCTAGAAAGAAAAGAATTACAAGGGGATGTTAAAATCTGACCTACCCCTATTCCTGTCACCTGAAAACAGTTCTATCATCAGCCTTGTTAAGTAGAAAGAATGGTCAATCATCCTCTGCCTCTCTTTGCAATACAGTGACCTGTCTTGCGCTTATGACGACTGAAATCTGACACAAATCGGAATGTTTGGCCACAGCCAGCCTCATCACAAACATAAGGACGATCGCCTGTATGGACTCGAATATGCTCTGTTCTAGCCCATGCCCACTTAAATGACATCTTGCAGCCTTTCCAGGGGCACTTCAATGGACGATCATCCATGTGTACACGACGATGCTGTACCAAATACTTGTGCGAGAAGAACTTCTTCCCACAGCCCTTCACAGGACAAATATTTCGTTTATGTAACACAAGCTCTTGCTTTGTGCCAAAACTCATGCTGCATCCGTCCAGTTCGCATGGATACTCTGCCTTTTCTTCCTTTAACTTTGCTTTGCCAGATCCTGCAGAACTTTTCTTTGCCGTTGCTCCTGCTTGAGGTTTCTTTGCAACTGGTTTGGGCTTATCTGATTTAGGTTTTTGATCTTTCACTGGCTTTTCAGGTCTTTTTCTTAGGCGGCTGCTAACACCACCTTCCTCCTCTTCCTCAGATTCTAAATTCAATTGCTTTCTGTTCTTCCCACCTCTATCAAGTGGCTCCAAATTCAATTGCTTCCTGTTCTTCACACCTCTGTCGAGCGGCTCTAAATGCAATTTATTTCTGTTCTTCACACCTCTATCAATTGGCTCGAAATTCAGTTGCTTTCTGTTCTTAGTACTTCTATCAAGCGGCTCTACATTCAATTGCTTTCTGTTCTTCACACCTCGATCAAGTGGCTCAGGATTCTCCCTAGTTGTTCGCTTCTTTGTCTGGTTGCTTTTGCGGAGCATCAAAGCAAGGCCGATTGATGAATCTTCAAAAGACTCACCTTGCTCTTCAACTTTTGCAGACTTAGCTTTTACATTGGGTCTAATATCAGCTGTGGTTTTCCTCTTTTTCCCAGTCTTGCTACTTATGGAGGTCATTTCAGCAGTCGGAATGCGACTTTTTCGTAAAGATTTATCAGGCCTAGCAGTAATGGAGGTCGTTTCAGCAGGCAGAATGCGACTTTTTCTTAAAGATATCTCAGGCTTATCATCTGTTTCCTTATTGGACTTCAAAACAGATTTCAAAGCAGGTTTCATGTGGGAAGGGATGTTCCTTGGCTGCTCTTCCTCTAGATCTCTTTTAACAAGCAAAGGATGAACCTGATTCGACATCCATACTTTTCCACACCACTTTCCAGCAACCAGGATCTTTCTCTGCCTGCCTTGCCCTCTCCCAAGGGGGTCGCCAGTTGTTAGGTCACTCGTGGAAGAATTTCTTCCAAATGCCGTGTATATGACATAGTTGTATGGCATTTGTTTACAGTAGAGAGGAGAGCGACTGAGATTTGCACTGTAGAAGAGATTCATGCCTAGTTTAACTGCCCAATCCCCATTCCCATGTAAAGCTTCTTCACTTTGTAAAGCTAACTGAATTATTTCTTCATCATCTTGAGATGCTTCTCTGTATGAGTTAGCACTCCAAGCATAATCATTTCCAGATTCTTCAGCCATCTTTTTAGCATGATCCTCCACCTTGGGATAGTCTGCATTCAAGGACTGAAAATCTCAACAAGATTGCAAGAAAGAATTACCAATGAGATTGAAGAATAGATTCACTAAAATTCCGCTTCCTCCTCCTTTCATAGCATCTTTTTTCCCACACCTTTACAGTTTTTTGAAACAAAATGATGATAAAAAGAAACATGACAAAACTTACTGCAACTAGATGGTACAACAAAGTAAGACTAAAGCTGAAAATTTGAAAATTGTCATCATATTCTCACTTCCCACCTTAAGGCCTGTACACAATTGGTACAAAAAAAAGCCGTCTTCTTACAACAATATTACTACTTTCATATCCTACAGATTCCTAATCTTCCCAAATCCCAAAAGGTTGGAGCATGCATAACAATCGTGTGAACAATATTTCATCAATTCCATTAAGAAATGGCCAATGTTTTAGTTGGCCTTCAGAGAAGACTTTTTTCATATTTCATTTCAAAATACAAAAGAAAAAATACTAAGTTAATGAACAAAAAAAAAGATGTTGACCTGGATGACAAAGGAGTAAGACATGAGCCCCACCAATGGACCGAAGCAGCTTCTCAACCTGTACAGCATGCTGAAGACAAAAAACATGCATTCTTGAAGAATCTTCATCAGGTCTCGTGGTACGAGGAAACTGTTTGTTTCGAAAATGTTCTAAGGTTGTGGTCATGGCATGTTCAGCTTTCGGCGCAATGGGGGAAAAGTTTGGGGATGCATCTAGTGATTCTATCTGATGTCTAGATCTATCTGTTAAGTTACCAGAATCCATCGTTGTAAAAAACCTACACGAGTCATGCTCAAAAGAACCATCCAGATATCCATGTGTTCTACTTTCTGGGTTGCCTTGATCTGAACAAGTAACTTGAAGAGGCACTTCATCTGTGACATTTACCTCTAAATAGGACGTAGATCTGCCACCCAGGTTTTCAACATTATCATAACAATCCAATTCACTTTCTGCTGAAGATTCCACAGGTCTGTTCTTGCAAGCTTCATTGCTTATAACTGATTCACCATCATCCTCTTCTGAATCGGAAGAATTACCATATGCCAAAGCTAGAAGACCAAGGGATGATGCACCCTTTTGAATGTCAGCATTTGAAGATGGCCCCTGAATGTGACTATCTGTTGACTCTAAAGGACCAGCAGCCTCAACAGGGACGTCAAAAAGTCCATCTCGGTTCCTTTTATTCATCCATCGTACTGAACACACGAGATTTAAATAATTACTCACGTGACAAGTATAACTCACACACAAAAAACATATAAACTGATTAGGATCATTATAAGCTCTTATGAGACTACATTTAAAGAAAATAAATATAAACAATAAGAACAAGATCATAACCCTAAACAAAAACTTCCTCATAAATATTACCTGGAAAGGAATCTGACTTCGGCAAATCTCCATCCCTATTAGCAGTGATTATGTCGCTATTGTCTGCCCAATCCTTGAATTGGCTACAATCAGCTGTTAGCAGGTATCGCGCAGCTACATCTGTTGGCTGAACTATTGCAACACAAGCAAAGCACAAAATCCCACAAGTTACACATGAAAAAAGCCCTTGATCCGATGATCTATCAGCCCATGGTCTATCTTGTCCATTGCCCATGTTTTTGGACTCAGAAGCTAGTGAAGTTTCAAGGCCTCTACCAGAAAAAAGAGGCCTCTTATCAAGACTAAGGGGAGTATGTTTATTCCGCATAGCATAAGATCCTGTCCCTCCAAGACCCCCTTTTTGACTCGCTACTTCTTTCGCGAATGAGCTTTTTATTGTTTGCAGGCAAAAAGAACTGCCTGCCGAGGTTTGAGGAAGAACTATGACTGGAGATCCCTTGGCCAGTACATGAAGTAGATTGCTATTTTGCAAGACATCCTGTATAAAAAATTCTTTCACCAACATGTCTCCTTCTCCTCTCTGCTTATCTTTTAGCCTAGAACTACGAGGCTCCATATGGACACTCTTTGCTATTCTGTTCAAAAATTAAGTCATAAAAGCTAATAAGCATATAGGAGCCTTGTCGCTGGAGCATACTTCACATATTAATATGATAATACTGCAGCTTTACAAGATTTTTTATCAAGAGCTTCTGTGACAATTCACGAGTATAGGTTTTTACGAATATGCTTCAATACGAAATTTCATTCAAAACTGATGCATTTTATTTCCACAAATTTACACCATAGCATTGCAGATATAATTGAGAAAAAGAAAAAGTGTTGAGATAAGTTGGCAAACAAAAGCAAGAAAGAAGTATAAAAACAGTGACCTTTAGCAGCACATGCTAGTTTAACCTATTCTACAAAGAAAATGAACAGACGGATACAAGCAAAGCTTGTTCAGTTTCACTCTAGTATTCACAAACCCAGTGGATTTTATAGTGAAATTCTTCCTTTTAACACATCTAACTCATATTAAATACAAGGTGTCTACTGTCTAGGTTCACTTTATACTCCCAACTCCATGAGTAGCTCAACTATGAATCCATGAATAAATGAGAAGAAAACACATGCAAAGAACTTTCAGAAAACATAACTGCTACATGAGAAAACGCAAATACCGTTAGACAAAAACAAACCTTGAGCAAGATGAGAGCACCAAATCATATAACAACTGAAAGTGGGAAACCATTGGAGGACAATTAATGGAGGCCCTACGAATTGCTGCCTCGGTCGCAACAGTCAACCATCCAGGGGTAGCAATATTGGCAGCCTCGCCACAATTAAATCCTATTGTTTCAAAACACATGTAAATATAGGCAAATACTTAACTAAAGATTCTATTGTTAGTGTCCAATTTCTTAGGTGAGAACAAAGGATATACACAATAAAATCACAAGATGCTCACCGTGACTAAAACCCGAGTGGTAGGCTCTTGGAAAAGTGACAACAAACTCCCCAGCATTTTGAACCAACCTGATAAAGAAAAAGGCAGATCAGATATAGTAATAATTACCCAAATCTTAAAAACCAATGCTGAACTTTTCGGGTAGAAAAAAAAAAACCTCCATCAACATCTCAATTTTTGCCCGTAGGCTTTTTATAAAACCAAGAGACCCATATTGTTTGTAACAGTTAGGATGTATATCATATCACATCAGATATATTTCTTCTAAATCAGGAATTCGGAAGGGTAAAAATCAGAGTTGTCAGTGAACTAAAAGAAGTATTCTGAGTGGTTTTTGGTCAGGTTGAATCAAAATCAATCTTGACAGAACTGAAGTACAACTTCCAAAAGTAATGGATACCAGAATTCACCTGCAGCAAGGGACACCAGCATTAAAAAGTACCTCAGGCGACATAACTGTGGTCTTCTCCCCGAGGGTAGCAAAGGTAACTAGTAGATTAATCATAAAGATGTAATCAGATATAAATACAACGGCAAGAACACAAAAATATAAAATCACAGAATATAATACACAATAACATATGTTATTCAAGACAATGAATGAGTCTTCCAAGAATCTCTGTCAAGGTTTTAGCCCACCAAGCTCATCAAGTAACACCAACAGTAAGACACCTAAATTACTCAACAGAGTATCGTTCCTTAGGTTCTTAACACATCAGGACCTACTAGACAGCCACCACCAGTATAACACCGTAAAATCCTTTTCTTTCTCTCAAATAAACCTCTCAACCACTAAGATGTCAACAAATTGGATCAATCTTGAACTCTAAGTTCTCAGTAAACCTAATATGTTACTTCCAGTAATATATAGCATTGCAGATTACCCTAAACAATTCAAAGTGTTAGCTGTAGTTTACATATCAGTTTAGACTTCTCTGATAGAGATGTCATCTTGCTGAAACCAGAGTAATACTTCTTGCAAGCACCATCATAATGATTCTAAAATCCAATCACAGTTGGAATTTTCATGTTTCTTATCTCTAGCTTTTAACAACAAACAACAGCATAATAATAATCTAAACAAAAATATCCAACAGTCATATCAAAGTTCTGGCATATTCTGAAATACAGTCAGATGAGACATCAAACTATCCCTGGTTTGAAGTTTGCCCACTTTTATTTAGCCTTCCATGATCAAAAAGCATTCCCTAACAAGCCTCATCATGTCATATAGCAAGTCTCCAAGGAGGAAGACACCTCCATTCAGTTAAAGCCATTTGACATTCTCAAACTTGTGCTCGAAGTTCAATCCAGATGCGGGCAAATAAAAATAATATTTATATGAAGAGGCTTTCAAGCGTTCATTCAATGGATTACAGACCAGCTCAGTGGAAGTGAACTGAATCTGCTCATATATCCTTTACAGCATAATGTCTCGATATTGAAGCTACTTGATTATAATTTTTCACCCAAATTTTCTGAAAGAAACAGATTCAGGTGAAATACATTTTGTTACATAAAGAGGGAACACACTAAAGGAATTCATATTGTATCAATCGAAGTTGCCACAAGTGTTACAATCGGTCAGTAACCCAGTCACTGATAGAATTGCAAAACCTGTAAAGGAGACACTCTTTACTGTCGAACTGCATTAGGCCAGAGGTTCCAGTGAAACACAATGTGTAACTGTCAGTCTTTGATGACCCCGGCGATAATGCTCTGAGTAAAAGTATAATAATCTGAAATTCTATCCAAGAATCTGCTAACATTAATCCATGCGTCTTCCAGATTGGCTATATGAAAAAGCTCTCTAATTTACTTCGAAGCCTTTATCACAATATGTGGTGTAGGCTATACAGATCAAATGTCGTTTGAAAAATTTCTCCAAGTCTTTTAAGGTCTTCCATTCCCCTTTTAAACTGAGATTATGATTCTATAGTTTCTACTCATCTAATAGGGGTATACATACATGTACCCTACGCGTATGGCCAAAACCATATCCAACATTATTAACTCTCTTTTCATCTATTGCTAATACACCCACTTTCTTTCTAATACCTTCATGTCTAACCCTATAGTATCTAGACTGCCCATGCATCCATCTCAACATGCTCACCACATTCTCATCCCTCATTCACTAAAATAGTATAAACTTCTAGGTCATCATTCACAGCAAAGCGCAGCCCATGCACAGAAGCTCCTATATGTGGGGTTTCTGGAGGATGGACGAGTCAGGTCTAAATCATACTGTTATACAATGCACATCTGTAAGAAGTTTTCATGAACAAAATAACAGAAGTGAAACTCTCTGTTCTTCCAGTCAACAGAGTTTAGCAAACAATTTCAAAATAAAATTAAATTAAATTAAAAAATTCTTGTAATAAAGCAGAAAACATTACTAAAATAAGCGATAAAGAGTGCAATAAAGATGTTATCTCACGAGCGAAGTTCCAATTTAAGAAAGCCTATTATGCATAACCAGAAGTTCCATAATCTGGATGTTTAGCTTTAGAGTTTGTTATTCTGGATGCGCATCGTAATCTGGATGTTTAGATACAGGCACATACATTCAAACGACTTGGAAAGATGTCAAAAAGCTTAAGTAAATAAAGGTAAGCAAACACAGAGAGAAGATAAAAAATAGGGAAATTGATACTGTAACATATCTTGCTTAAATAAATACTAGTGTTCAAACAGAAAAACTAACCAAGAGGATTAATCTCTCCCCCATATCCATGTGCCCTGATCACCTCCTCAAAGGCAGAGGCAGCATCTCTAGGTACACCATACCAAGTCTTTCCGGAACCGGTATGCAAGTAATTCAAGCTATGCAAGTCATGATCCTCGACATGCCAAGCAAACCAACTAAACATCATTGCAACATAAACCATTGGTGAAGTAACACCTGGTATTTCCTCCTTCATAAACTTCAACAAAGAACCTTTAGCCCTAGAAACCCCTCTCATATTCCACTCTGTTTCAGCAATACTCGCATTTGCATTGATCTCCCCACCTCCCTCTCTCACAGCCTTAGCCTTCCTCACAGCAAATGCTGAGCCAGGCATATCATTAGCATACTCAACCGAGAAGGGCTTATCCACAATAGCTTTCCAATAAAGGGTTTCAACCTCCAAAGCAGTTAAATTCTTCTTAGTACACTTTCTCAAATAAGTCTTCTCAAACCCTTTTGCCTTAGCCTCAAATTCTGGCAGGGTATAGTACTCCCCGCTCTGCCAAACGGGTTTCTGAACAGGGTGATGCTTCCTGGGGCAAAACCCGATCTGCTGCTGCCTAGTGGTGAATGTGGGTGAACCAGTGGAAGACCTGGCCAAAAGGGACTTGTTAAGGTTAGAAAGGAAGGTCTTCTTGGATTGAGCAGGAACAGGGGGAACAATTTTACAAATCCCATATTTGGAAGCCTCTTTTTCAATCTTAAAAATATACGCAATTGGATCTTGAAATTCAGCTAGGGTTGGGTGGTACTCTGGAGCAACAGGCAAATTCCGAAGCCATGACAAAACCTCAATGTTACCCCCACTCGCAACAGGGGTGGAAGTTTCTGAAGCCATTGAACTAAAAAAAAATAAAATTAAAGGGGTTTTCTTTTTCCCCTTATCCTCCGAACAAAAAAATGGTCAAAGATTGAATCTTTCAATCTAAAAAACACGCGCACACATACATACATGAATTTTTATTTGTGGGTTTTTGAGGAATTGCATGTATGTATATGTGAGATCTGTTTGAGGGTTCAGAGGGTTAGAGCATTGTTGGTTATTTCGTACAAAGAGAAGGAAGAAGAGCAGAGGAGAAGAAGAGGGGCTGTTGAGATTCTCCCATTTTCTAACATATTTATATTTCTTTTGGGAATAATAAATGAATTGGCAGAGTAGTAGGATGAGAAGGAATGACCTTTTCTTTCATTATTATTTACTACTACCCCTTTTTTTTGTTTTTGGTTTTGGGGTTTTTCTGTGTGCTCTGTTTTTTTAGGGAACAGAGGAGGGTTGGGATGGAAGAGGCAGAGCAAAGGGGAAAGAAATTGTGAAAATGAAGTGAGTGAGGAGTGTGCGACTGTGTGAGAGAGAGTGTGTGTTAAGTAGTAGTAATAAAACATGTGAGTGGGGTTTTTTATTGTTGGAGGTTTTGGGCTTTAGGGAATGAAAATGACATGGGTTTTTGGGTTAGTTTTACTGTTATTCGAATATAAACAATTGGTTGATGCTTTGTTTTAGTAGGTATGTCTCTGGAAAATAGTCAGTTTTATACTCCCTCTGGTTGTTAATATAAAACATTTTAATTTGTCTTAAATTTCACTTAGTACGCATTAATACAAAGAATACGAAAATGTGTTTTTAGGACTTTTTTTATCAATTAAAAATGCGTATTATGTATGAAATTTTACTGTTAGTCGAATATAAACTATTAGTTGATACTTTGATTATACGTGGATCTGTCTCTGAAAAATAGTCAGTTTAATACTCCCTCCGGTTCTTAATATAAAGTATTTTGATTTGTCTTAAATTTCACCTTGTGCGCTTTAACACGACGAATACGAAAATGTATTTTTAAACTTTTTATCAATCAAAAATGCGTATTAGGTGAAATTTTACAGTTATTCGAATATAAACCATTAGTTGATGCTTTGATTATACGTGGATCTGTCTCTGAAAAATAATCAGTTTAATACTCCCTCTGGTCCTTACTATAAAGTATTTTGATTTGTCTTAAATTTCATCTTGTACGCTTTAACACAACGAATACGAAAATGTGTTTTTAACATTTTTTTTATTAATTAGAAATACATATTAGGTGAAATCTATGATAAATCAAAATGTCTTAACATTTAGAGGGAGTAATAAAGATCTTTTAGAGTGAACGGAGAAAATAACTTACTAACAATGTCCTTGAATTATTTAATCTTCCTTTTTTTTTTTTTTGTAATGTTTGTTTTTACCAAAATCACAAATGAAATTATTTACAAGTATTCATTGATTAACACTTTACTACATCAGAATAAAACAGCTTCCTTGTATATAGATGATTTCAGAGATACTTTTTAAAAAAATTGCATTAAAATTAACCGCATTTCGTCGGAGTAACTCATTTATCTCGTAAGAAAAGAAATGAAAACTCATTTATCTAAAGGAAGAGTCGGTGACGTGATGTCATATGAATTAGTGTAGAATACTCAAGTTTTATCTCTATGTCAAAAATGTTAAAATATTATTAGTAAGGTAAGCAGTTGTGGTTATCCAATATGGGTATGTCATATTTCACATATTATTAATATATTTTGCATAAATGGTGTTGGTTATTTTGGGGAAAAAAAAACCATGTTACTACAAATTTTTTTAGATTATTTTCACCTATCTATAATAACTTCTTAATTATTTTGGTTCTTAACTAAACAAACATTCATGTGATTAGTATATCTGATGGTAAAGATTGGCAAACGGAAGGGTTTATTGATTAAAAATGAAACGTATTATGTAATTTGTTGTAGTTTGATTTTATTCTTGAAAATATATGTTCAGAAAGCAAAGCAAATAACAGATAATAAAATATGAAAAGTAACTAGAAGTCCATCGAATATTGGATCTTAAGTGCCCTATATTACGAAACATGATGGTTAAAAATACGGTCTAATGATATGATAGTGATATTCTTATAACATTATAATTAATTTAATATTATAATTATACAAATATAATTAATTTAGCGATACCTTTAACGCTTGAAACCAAGGTTCGTGGTGTCAGGATTCTAACTAGAATCGTTTTGGGGTTAGAATCGCGAGCTGTAGAATCATAACTTAGAATCGTAAAATTCTAAGAAAAGTTTGTTAAATTTGTTGGGGTAGTAGTTATTATGATAGAGATTACTTATGTAATTTAAAAATTGCTTTTATTTATGCTTTTTCAAATATAATTACTTAAATTTAGGTACTACTAGTATCAGCAGTTACAACTTGATAAACAAATGTACACAAAATCAAATGTCTCAAATCACAAGTAAATGCACAATTTCAAACTCCAATAGTTTAATTAAAACATATAAGTACAAGTTTTGTCATTGTCTCCTAAAAATCCAACATCAAAATACATCCTCAAAGAACCAAACTAAAAAAAAACCATATTTGAAATGAACAACAATTTCAAAACCAAATTATTCATCATCATCGTCAATATAGTCATCAGCACCAAAAAATTGAAGCTGTTGTTTCATCTCACAAGATTTTCGTCATGAGGAGATACACCCTCATCAATATCATAAGATCCTCAATCATAGAAAGGTGATTTTTCAGAGAAGGAAACAGTGTTTTTTTCTTCTTTTTTTTTCCCCGACGTGGAGTAAATGAAACCGTGAAAGACTAAAACTAATGAGTATTGTAGATTTGTAGTTAATTTTTTAATTTCATCAGTAATTTGTGATTTTTACACTATATTAAATTGTAAATTAAAATTTTATGGCTCAAAATTTAGCCTCACAAATTTAATTTAATAAAAAAGACCCAAAAACTCTCAAATAGTGAAATATCTTCGAATCGTATAGAATTGTAAAATTTTAACCATTTTAAAGATTCTAGCGAGATTTTAAAATTCTAACACAGAAAAAGATTCTAGTAGACTTAGAATCGATACAGTACATTAAAGTCGTAAAATCATAGATTTTAAGACTTAAAGTCGGGATTTTATAATCCTTGCTTGAAACGCCATAAAAATATGCAATTTTTGTTATTGAAATTTCTTGATTACTATTCTTGTTCTTTAAAAGAAATGAAGAAGAAGTCACACATTGAAATCGAGTAATAACTTGTTTTAGGATTAGGAATATGTCTGATTTTATTCTCTATAATCTTAATTTGAGAAACAAGTAAAAAAGATTGCAAGACAAACTATATTATACAAATTGTTTATTAGTTTTTCTTTTTGTGAAAATGTAAATATATATATTTTTGAGTATGATGTTCATTTACAACCAAAAGTAATGTTGTTAGTACTTAGTGTCATCACCCCATTACACTTATAAGCTAAATAAAACAAATTTCGTTCAAAATTCTAGTTTCCTGAATCGATAAACTTCTTTTGACATATTTCGTCAGTATATAAGAGACTTCATGTTGTTTTTTTTGTTCTCACCATCTCAGTAAATAACCTAGCATTCCTCTCCTTCCATAGATAGTAAATCAAAGCTGCTATTGCTGCGAACAATTTTTTCCTCTTTAGAATAAAATTCTTCCAAACATGCATTATCTCACTTCTCTATCTTCTCCATTCTTTTGACAAATGTCATATACCCAGCCATTTATTGACAGCCTCCAAGATTTCAGCAGCAAAACATCATTCAAACAACAAATGTTTTATGTTCTCATCACACTGGTGGTATAATATACTACCTCCGATCCTTATTATTAGCCATTTTGATTTTGTCCTAAGTTTCACCGAGGATTTTTGATTGAAAAAAAAAATCCTTAAAAAATTATTTTTACATTTGTTGTGTTCTCCTAATTATTAGGAAATGTATTTAAGGTTTTTCTTTCAGTTAAAACGACATCCTAAATGAAACTTAGGACAAATAAAACGCCTTATAATAAAGATCGGAGGGAGTACATTGTATATTTATTCTAGACAATCTTTTCTTTGTTTATAGTCTTTCCCTTCAAGCCAACCAAGAAATAAAATAGTGAATTGATTATAAGTTGTTTTTCTATAATTGTTTAAACTGTAATTATTTGTCTTAAATGGTTATTTTATTTGGTTTACTGGACTAAAAGTATCAACAATGGTGGTAAATATCAAATATATAACCATCTTATTATGTTATTATTAATGTATAGTATAATAATTTGTATATTTGTAGAATTTTTGCACTTTATAATACATTGTTTTGTGGTTAACACGTAATTAATTTGAGTTCATGATGTTAAATTAGTTATTTTATTTTTATTACAATTATATAGTATAAATCAATGTATGAAAAAGTTGAATAAAAGTATAATATTAAAAATTGATCACATTACAAATTTATTACATTCACAAGAATATAAATCATTGTGGGTGCTCTAAAAAAATAATTTTTTTTAAGAGTACAAAATACGATAGTAACCAATTATTGTATTTGAAAGAGACATTTTCCTTTTTGTTCTTGACTGGTCTTATTTTAACCTTTTATTGGTGGGCCAAAAGGAAAAAGAAATGGATAATTCGAAATTTATGCATGTTTACAGTACCATTCTCCCTAATCACACCTCTTTCTTGAGGGATAAATTATACCATAGACAATGGTCCATCTTGCAATGTGAACCAAAAAGGGAGCTGTTGTTCACTCTCCCAACTAGTAAGAATTTTTTTTTTATAATTATCTTTTATCTTATTTTTATTAATATTTATCTAATAAGGACACTTAAATATTCTCTCTCATCATCTTTCGTGCCCTTCAAATCTCTGATTTAAAATTTGAACAAACCCGCATTCTCAGCCTCAAAATTACTATAAACTATACTGCTACTAATCTATCCATCTTTTTTCCATCTTCTTCTACTACTCCTTCATCGGATATCGACCTATTACAATTAATAAAAATTATCCGACCTATTACAATTAATAAAAAAAATAAAGTTATGAACATCCAAATTAATATATATGAACATTATCTATATATAGTATAAACATATAATTGCTATGAAATTTACATTTCGATTAAGAATATGAACATGAAACCTATTGTGTATGAATATTGAACACATAATGTATAAACATATTTTAAAAAATGCACTATTTCATTTCATATATTTTTGTTTAGGTGTTGAATTACGTTATCATTGTATGAACAAAACCGTTTCAATAAATTTTTTAAAAAAGTAACAACATTTGAATAACTTTAATTGTTTAGTGTAAAAAACAAAATGCAAGTTCCATTTACAATAAGTTACATGTGTACGACCAGTATAGTTTATATGTATAAATTCTAAAGCTGAAAGGTATAAACATCTATGTCACAAAAATGAATTGTATGTACGTAAACTATAATTGTAATAATTTTTAGAATTTATACATATAACAGTTCTGTAAGGAAACAACGAGGTGCAGCTTAGTAGTAAGACGCCTCACTTGTTGATTAATAGGTCACGTGTTCGAGTCACATCAGGTAAGTGGAGAACCACTATTGATCCCTTTAAAAAAAAAAAAAAAATTTTGTGATATCTATATTATGGTTTATATGTATGACCATTATAGTCTTTCACATGGGATTAAACTTAAAAATGTACGTGATTATTAAAGTTTCTGTATACTAACCCTAAAGATTTATCTTATAAACAAATGAAAATATTAATGGTATGAGCTTTGCCTAAATAAAACTAACAAATTGTTTATGATCGATAAATATTATATGTATGAATTCTAAAAAATAATTGTATGAACCTTTACATAAAAAATAATATGATGATGATATAAAAATTCAGTAAAAAATGCAATTTGAAATTTTATAAGCACGAAAAAAAGTGATGGACAAATATGCCAACTTTTGTCATTAAGGCAAGAGATAGTGCATTAGAAAATAGAGATAATTTACATGTATGACCGATCCTATAATAAAATATATGATGAAAAAACCCTACTTAATATTATTTATTATTAGTAAATCTAATCAGACTATAAACAACAACAAAAAAATGTATGAACATTGTGTTATTAATATATGAAAAAACAAATTGCAAGATAAATTTATGTATAATTTGGAATTAAAAACACCAAGTGAATTAGAACCATTAATAACAATAATGTAAAGAAATTTGCGTTTGTTTATAAACTTTATTTTAAAACAACACCGAACGCAGAAGAAAATAAAAAAAGAAGAAGAAGAAAAAAAAGAAACCTTTTGTTTCTCCATTGTTAATCATTCCGATGACATTGAGACAACAATGGTGCCGAAAAAAACTTCGACAATCAAAGCTTTCTCCATATTCATTAGGTGTGGATGATGGAGTTTGAGTTTAAGAAGAAGAAGGTTTAGTGAGATCTGAATGAGTTTAATCTCCTTTTGGAAGATTGATTTGAACTATATATATCAAAATTAAACAGAAAAATCTCTATTTTTACTCTCTAAAACTAATTTTCTGTTTTCTCTTTCTTCCTAATTTTCCTCTTGCGCGTGTAAGCAAACAAATTAGGAAGCATGGTGTACAGAGAGAAAATCAAGCTGTTGTACCACGTAAGATTGTGCAGCCAGACACATAAATAAGTAAGATTGTAATTTTTATAAGAAAGTTACACAAAATTACGAGAGCCATAATATTTTACGGTGTGTTACTGCACTAAAAAAGAGAATACACTTGTTGTATGGAATAATTTTTCATGTACAAGATCATGGTCTACTATATAAGAATTGTGCTTGAGGACTTTGACCTTTTACCTAGAAGTTAGCTGACATTCTAGCAAAAGTCAATCTCCCACTCAACAAGATTTTTTGCAAATTAGCCACCAAAAAAGGAAAATAAAACTGAAGCTGATCTTAAAAGATGTTCTGGTTCCATAATAGAGATAGATAAATCGTATCTCGATTAACAAATTCATCCATATTATTAAAAAAAATTTAGTATGGACCAATACCATATCCTTATTTAATACCAAGAAGAAAAAAAAACCTAATTAATTAATGCAATAAATATTAGTTCAGATATGGTGATCATTAACAGTTTAACACCTATCTCTCGAAAAGATGATTCAGTGTACTATGTATGATGTTATTCCATCCAAACATATTGAAATAAAAATCCTTGATCTACCGGGTCGTGATGAACTTATAAAAGGGCGGACGGTTTTGTTGGGGGTGGAATTTTTATTTATTTTTTAAATCTTACTTCTTATGACCGAAGGCAAAGATTTAGCCTAAGTTTGGCCTAATTGCACATTTAAATAGGTACTCTTTTTTTTTTTTACTCTTTTTGGAAGAGGAGCAACTGTTGAATTTGTTATATACGAACGCACAGACATCCATCATGTCTCACAATAAAATAATATCGTTTTAGCTATAAAATAGACATCATTTGAGGAAATGCATAATCTTTTTTTTTTTTTTTTTCCTGAATAGACTGAATCACAACAGATGACAAAGATTAAGTAATCATGAATGATCTTCATTAATCTACTACTAATCAGTTAGAATCATCACTAACACATTTAACATGAACATTATCCTACCATCTTGACATTAAAACTAAAAATTACGCTTCCTCGTCCGCTTTGGCAATGGCTGAAGATAGTTCAAGGGATATCGGACAGTGGTCACTCCCATAAAATCCTGCTAGAAACAAGTTGAAAAACAGTTAAAATGCTTGTAAATATCTGTTTAAAACTCCCCAACACAAAACAATTCCAACTCCCTTCCCCTACCAAAACCCCAGTTTCCCTCCCCACATGACTAACAAGCTCTTAGGAAGAATCTTAGCTAGGTTCACTTTTGAGCATGTTTCTAACAGCACTAAATGATTCCATTGATTTGTGCCATAAACTAGCATAGTGTCAAGCTTAAAATTTACATCTATTTCTAATATGAAAAACCTAATTTAAGACATAAGCAGCAGACTAACACTATTCCAGTACAATATCTTTTGTGTACTTGTCGCTAGGTGCAAGACAGGGGTGAAGGTCAAAACTGATGTATGTTACCCATTCGACAGTAAAGTGGTAGAAGAAAATGATTATAACTTTCTATACATGTTGGCTTCTTAAGGAAACCAAAGCAATTCATTCCAAAAGCCGTATAAAGGACAAAAATGATCCGTCATGAAGTCATAGTTTCGAAACTGATATATGTCACCCATTCGACAATAAAGTGGTAGAGGATAATGATTTTAACTTTCTATACATATTGGCTTCGTAAGGAAACAAAGCAACTCATTCCAAAAGCCGTAAAAAAGGACAAAAACGATCTATCACGAAGCCCTAATTTCAAAAGCAGAGATAAATTAGGTAAACTTTTTGTTTTCAAAAGGAATTAAGGTAAATAAGGATTACCGAGATTTCATATTATGTGAATCTTTTTAGTCAAGCACAAACAATTGAAATAAAATTAATAATTTACCATCTAATTCAATTCCGTGCCCATGCATCTCGCAGGAAACAATCCTCTCCTTAAGCTTTTCAGATACAATGAAGTAGTCAATTCTCATCCTCTTTCCACGATACCTAAGAAGAATGACATCACTCAGGTTAAGAACCAAGAGAAAATTTACGTATAAAATGAAGAGAACAAGAAAAATTAAAGTTCTCTCCGAAACAGGCCAGATTATAATAGCTGCGACAAAAAACAAGATCTCCACAACAGGCCAGATTATAATCATAACAAAAAACATGATCAGACCATTTACTTGTTATTTTAAATTCCAATATTTTCTTTCTCACAAACAAAATCGCATGACCAATGGCAGATAACATACTTTCCAATAGGATTGCCTGACCATGAGAACCCACGATCCATGTCTTTGTCCTTGTGCAGGTATCTATAAGCATCAACCAACTTCCCTCTGAAACACCAATTAGCAGCATTAACAAGGTAACAGCACAATTTCTTTTCTTTTCCTAAGCCTAGTTTGAATTTTTTGTCTCTTATGTAGCAACCATAGCATGAACTTGATAACATTCAGAACTAGCCTACAAGTAATGATGCTGGTCAATTTATATAAGGGTGAAACACTGATAGAAACAATAAGTTACAGAAGTAGAGTTGTATCAGGGGTAAATATGCCAAATTCGTGGGGGAGCGACACCTTATCTACACCATAAGTTGATCTCTTCTGATGAGGCCCAAAGACAACGGATGACAAGATCAGCAAGAAGGTTCTGTAGTAAACAGTTTAAAAAATGTATGAGATGGTTTTGCTTACTGTTTTAGTATATCACCAAATCGCCTCCTCTCTGCTACAGTAAATCCAGGCTGTCCACAATCCTGTACCATAATTTTGTAACAACCATAACTTTAGCAACACAATATGACATCCAAAAGCTTTTTGAGTTGAGCAGAATAGCAGTAGCAAACTGGAGCAATGTAGTAACAGAAAAATACAAAAATGGTGACTGAATTTGGTTCCTACTGGGTATTACTTCAGTATTCAATCTGAAAGTCAAGGACAGGACATTCATATTTTTTTTTTGGGACATTCATATTGATTCATCATAATTTTGTAAGATTTCTACTCCATGAACCTTCTGGTCCCAATCCTAAATGTTGAAGTGATAAAATTTAGTAATTGATATACATGATTCTTGGCAATGGTGATGAAATGCATCTGTTAACATTTGCACTGTTTAAGATATAAAATTAGGTCACGATTCATTTTCGCTAATTTTCTTTTTCCTAAAGGCCAGAGATATTGTATCCTGTATAATCAAATGGAACTCAATATTGCTTTAAGTTGAACTCAAAACTTCCTGAAGAAATCAACAAAACCATATAGTTCCATAGGGGTGGAAATAAAATCGGTATGTGGAGAGCATCCTTAATGTTTTTACCTCTTTATTTGGAGGGATATAACCATTGAGTTTTGCTGTGGCAAAAAATTCAGGATGACTGACATCTATATCTTCATGACTGGGGAAGAGCAAAACAATAACATAGTTATCCAAAACAATTTCCAAGAAAAAGTCAAAAACATAGCAGCTAACCACAGGAATCTGTCTGTATTCAACAGGCGATACGATAACACCGTGAAATAACCAGCCGAATCAGTGAAAGAAACAACCATGTCTCAGAGCCAAATCTATATATGGTTACCGATATCCATGTTACTTACAAGTCACATTGGAAAAAGGGAACCAAACCAACTGCAGTTAATTTTTTCTTGCAATAAAAATAAAGGAAGTCACTGTATGAACATGGGCATTATTCTTTTCCTTTAAGCAAGTTCCCATTACATGGTTCAGCAGTGCCTTTTATCCTTAAAATCATCAACATCAGATGTTTTGATCAGAGGGTTCAATATGGGTTTTCAAAGGCAAAAAAAAAAAAATTTAAAATACAGAAGTGTAGCTTAGGTGTTACAAGTTGAAAATGCTTGTAACTCATATGTTTAAACATGCATCTAAATTTTAACTACACTCAATATTTGCCACCAGTAGTCCCATTCAGTTTTCAGCAGTAGTCCTTTAGTTCCTTTCAAGTAAAGTTTTAGATTACTTGCTCTGACGAGTTTCACAAACAGTAGGAGCAAATATAGTATTCTGTAATTCAAAGAAAAGGGGTTCAGGGGAGACGTAAAGAAACTTTAGGGGACAAAGCTTGTCAAATCAATCATATACGCTCATAGTCCTAATGCTGAAAATCATTGCACAAAAAAAACAAGAAAATATATACGAGAATGCAACCTGTGATCACTATTATTGTTCTGCATGTTATCCCAAACTAAACCCAAAAGAGGAGAAAGAAATGAACCAATTTGTTCTTGTATTGGAAAAGAAGAAGACAAATAGAGCACCAGAGATTTCCAGTCCAGTCCTATTTTATTTTACCATGAAATAATACTGAAAACACTTTGCAAATGAAAGAAAGTTACCTCACATTAAGATCACCACACCAAATAAGAGGTTTATCTGAGTTTTGTATTACAAATTCTAGCATCCTCTTATCCCATTTTCTTCTCCTTTGAAAAGAGGATTCCTCTTCTTTCCAGCCGTTGTTGGGCACATAGGTATTCAGTAACCTAAATGTATCAAATTCGGCCAAAATCACACGGCCATCTGGCTCATGCTTTGAACCTAGCAACAAAGACATAAATAAAGCTCATTTTCTAATCACCACATTCCACCAAGTAACAACAAATTACAACCAAAAAAGGTAAAGATACTTTACATCACATTTTAAGATGTTGACTCATGACTGTAAATGTTTACTCCAAAAATATGACACATGCAGTTTGAAACAACCCCACAGATATATTAACCTCTTCAAGGATTAAGGAGCAATGAATAATACCAGCATACCTGTATTATCAAGAGAGAAAGAAACCTTCTGCGGTTCAAAGCACTTCTTAATCAAAAGTGCAGTTCCAGCATACTTTGAATCTGAAAGAGACCACCATACATTGTACTTTCTGAATGTTGGATTCGACAGAGCACGCATCATGACCTATGAAAATGAAAGTAAAAAAGATACTTTAACAGTCCAGAAACAGAAGATCATTCATCAGATAAATTTTCACTTGGATGGGCTAACCATTAGATAGGGCAGAGTTGGTAAATAAATTATAAATTGAAGTAGGTAATGAGAATAAAAAGTTTTGGTCAGAAGTTAAATACCTAGACAATAGAACATATCAAGTGTAAATCTGGATAATGTCACATACAGGATGGTGGCAGTCAAGAAAAGAGATTTGTATAACAGTCCCGTTTGATAAAGCTTAATTTGGGTCTGAAGTCTGAAATCTGAAGACTGAATCATAAGTACTGAACTGATTAAGTTTGTCTTGTTTGTTAAAAATCAAAATTTGAAGACTGAATAAAATATCTGAGATCTGAAGTCTTAACAATGAAATTTATTAAAGTATCTCGACATGTAATTTTATGAAAAAAAAATTGATTTATATGAAACTATGATAATAAAAATAATAGTATTATTATAAAATTATGTAATAAAAATATTTAATTTTTATTATGTAATTATTTTACCAGTTAATAATAATTCCACATCTTTATCAATATAAAAAAATATCATATTTTACGGAAAATATGTATTGATCATGGATTTCATTTTTTATTTTAATTTTTATATTAAAATAAATATTTATGTAATAAAAATAATTTATATAAATTTTAATTTATAACCAAAAATCAAGATTGATAAAAATGTTTCAAGATAAAAACATCAAAAGTATAAACAAAAAAGTAAATAAATAGGAGAAACATGGTCTCAAGAATTCAGTTCAGATATAACTGATAGGCCTATCACTTATTTTTAGACTCACATTTGTACTAGCATTTCAGACGCACTTAATTTATTAAGACATCCTACTTTGAGTTATCAAATGCACTTAGAATTTAAGTCCTTAATTAGTTAAGTTCTTAATCAATTAAATGGTTATGATATTGTGTTATCAAACAGTGCTGATCAATTAAGCACTTAATTAATAAGTTTAAGTGCTGAATTGGTTTATCAAACAGGGCCTCAAACAGTGAAATAATAAATACTTGCTCGTAAGTGAGATTTATTTGCATTATTCTCATCTTTCCAGAGTTCGAACATGTGTCAGAGTTTCATATTTTAAGATTGCAATTGAATATTCTGTACATAGTATTGACATAAGAAATTTGTTGCGTGAGAAACCATCAAGTTCAACCTCCAAAATATTCCTACGTGCAACTGGGCAATATAATTGGCTCCAACGTTGCATAAGATAGATTTGTAACGATAAGCATCCAAGTTGAACATATATAGTAGTATTGGTCAATGTGATTATACCTGCTTTTCATCGCGCGAAGCACTTGTGTCATCTTTCAACTCTCTTTGGTTCTTGGGTTTACCCTTGGAACCGGCAGCAGGCATCCTGACTTCCTACAACCACTTGATATTAGATAGCATAAAAACCTAAAGAAACCAAGTATAACTGTATAAGCACCTTCAAAATGACAAAGGAGAACATCATAAACCACAGAAACATGGAGAACACACTTATATACCTCTATACAGAGAACCTATGTATTCACAACTCAGAAGTAAGTCGAATAATGAACCATCGCAATTAATAGATGTCCACAGGCATTTTCTCAAAAGTAGCAGAGTGAATATCCCTGTTTCAAATTACGAACAGAATCTTTTATCTTATGTAATAATGCAGCATTTATCTTACATTCGTTTAGTTATGCAGCTTCAAGTTTCAAAAAGTTTACTCTTTGTTGTATTTCAACCAAAGCATGGGGCCACTCCTGATCTATCTGTTAACTGATTGTTCACCGATGTAATGTATGTGATGAGAAAAGCTCTTTGCTTTCTACTTTGTGTGATGCAACGAAAACCCTTGGTGTGATGCCTAGGATTCCTTTGATGTGATGCCAAAGGGCCCTAAGAGTGATTCTTAGGTTTTGTTCTTGTTTCCCACTGTTTTATCTGTTTTGCTGCCTGTTTCCTTTTAGTTCTTCTGCTGCATTTTGCCCTAATAAACCATCTACGAACTGATTTACGACCACCACATTTGGTGCTGCATCAGTATGAGGCCCAGAAATCCCATGTTCTGCATAATCTATGACCATGATCAAATTGATGTTTTTATTTCGAGTGTGACACAAATTCGGTTCGATTAAGTGTACTAAGCAAGATGCACATTCTGACATCCTAGAAATTGACTTAGACAGCTGCTAGCCATAATTTAGTAATAACTTATGAGCTCTGAAAGTCAAATTAGTATGCAAATGAACCAGCTAAGTAGCAACACACAGCTACAATGCAAGAATACAAAACAACTTTAGCCGCACCTCCTTCTATACACATGACCACCTAGTGAGGCACAATAAAGTTGCAGGACTCACATCCAACAGAAGGAAGATAAAAACCAAAGATATGGACAAATATCCACCATGATGAATTGTAAAATTTCCTAAAAAATTAAGCCAGCTTGAAGGTTCGACCAAAACCATTATCCCCAAGCTTATATTTGAACACGACCAATGATCACGAGAGCCAGTAAGAACCTATTTGCTCACGAATCAAATGATATATTGTCATCTTCAGCCATAACTAATAGGAAACAACTAAAGCCGGTAAAACAATTTTCACAAAATTCAGAACACGATTAGCCGTCACTTTTCAACACTTAATCTCTACATTTATCTCTAAACATCCAATTAAAAGAAGGGTTAAACAAGAAAAAAAAAAATTATCAGCCGTCACAGGGGACCATGCATCAACCTTCATAACATCAAAGCTCCATAACCAATGTAAATAAAACCCTCCATCATTCTATAACAGAAACCCAAAAAGACAATCCATGAGCAAACGAACCACTCTTAAACGCAACAAGAGGTCCCGATAAGAAACTATAATAATAATAAAAAAAAAATTAAAAAGAAAAGGGAAATGCTGATCACCTGCACGGCAATAACATCAGGGTCAAGGTTCTCGACGAACTTGGTAAACTCAGGCCAATCGTTTTTCACTCTCAAAAGCAAACTGTTTGCGTTCCAAGTCAAGAACTTCAAAGGTTCTTCTCTCTGGTTGCCATCACCGGAACTGGGGAATTCGGCATCATTATTGTCACCTTCTTTTGCAGATGAAATTGGGGAGGAAGAAGTGACATTATTATTGAGATTGGGTTTCTTAGAAGAGCCATCTTTCTCAACTGGTTTGAAGAATCGCTTCATCTCTACAAACGGGTCTCTCCCTCTTCTGAAAATTCCCACCAAATTGTGACTCTTATTATACATAGTAGTCCCCTACTCCCCTTTTCTATACTCACTGTGATCACTTCTGGTTATATACGAATTTGCTCCTCAAGTTATCCATTAATTCCTTTTTTCCCCCTCTTAGTATTTATTAGTAATTCTTTTACCCTTCCTAGGTGTAGAGCTTTCACATAAATTAGCTCTAAATTAATCGAAAGCTATGCGTTAAATATGTGTAGTTACGTTTTTTAAAAAGAAAAAAGAAAAAATACGCTATTAACATTTCCAATGTCCTAAAATAGTTGTTCAGTTTGGACTTTCAATTTTTATGTACTCTAAATGTAAAATTTCAAATTACACTTCGTAACGGACGTAGGACTACAACAATGGAAAACACGACAAAAAAGGTTGAATTGAAGTAGTGAAACACCATTGGAATGCACATCACTAATTTGGTGCTGCCTATGAATCTACTTGATTTCTTAATGTATAATTCAGTTTGAAAAATACACATAAAAACCTGAATAGATGAAAAAGACCTACATAAACATTAATGACTTCGGACACCGGATACATAATATACCAAAAAAAAAAGATGTACATAAACATGAATCGAGTAGATTCTTACACTTACTTTATCATGTAAACATTACCAAATGTTATCTGATTTTAAGCACGTTTGTACAAATAATAGTTTTCAGATATGAATTTAATCAACTTATATTTCCTCAATCTTCTACACCAACATTATTGTCATATTAGAACAATTAGTGACCTTAAACATTTGAAGAATCAGAATGCTTTCCAAACAAGAAGACATCTCTTCTAAATCGCAGCAACTAAGAAGAATCAAATTCTCAAGACACTCACATTGATAATCATCACCACTACAACATCGAAGGGAATTGGAATCCAACTTCAAGATTCTAAGTTTGGAGAATCCCTGTTCTTTCATTCTCCACATGTCCTTTTTGAAATCCATGTTGTATAATTTGATGGATTTCAAGGTTTGAAAATTCACCGATACTTAAAAGAAACCTATCAGTCAATTTGAATCCTCTCAATGCCAAGTTGTTCAGGTTTGTCGACAAACTAAAGTCCACAATAATATATTTGCTAAAATGTCAAGTGTGTAGACATGAAATGATACTATTTGAGTCAAATTGTCGGTAGTTACAATTTGGACAAGATTTCTACAATGATTATTATCTAACCTGGAAAGTTGAATCTCAGGTCAAAAAGATTTAGAAACATTTTTAGCACTCTTTCCACACTATTATAAGGAATGGTTGCACCAGAAATCCTTTCTAACTCATCTAATAAATTAGATGTGTTGTCAAAATTTGTCATTGGAAATTCAGCAACCATAATATACATAATTCAAAGTTGCGTTTGGATAAGGAAACATGCTTTAACTTTCGCAAATTCCAGAAACTCTGTGGTAATGATAAATTGTTGCCACCGCAACTTACAATGATTATCAAAGTTTCCAAATTAGAAAAGTTACCTATTGATGCAAGAATCTCCGACACATTGCCTCCACTTGCAAGGTAAAACAACCAGGGGCAGAGCTACATACAAATTTAGTGGGGCAATTGCCTCAGCTAAATTTTTTTTTTGTGCTAATTACCCTTGTAAATTTAAATTTTTTTATGAAATATAATTTTTGCCCCACCTAAATTGAAAATCTAAAAGGGTAAGCATAGTAAATTAGAAAAAACTAAAAATCTTGCCTAATCACAACTTTGGGGCTTGGCTCCGCCCCCGAGGACAACTCAACAAGCTCTCCAATTTCACTTGGAATACCAAACTCTAAAAAATTTGTTCCAACTCCAACACTCAGAGAAGTCTGCACATTTGCATCATTAACGAGAAATCTTGTGCCACTTGAAGTTTAGAGTATCTAAAAAGTAAACAATGTAAACCAAGCAAAATATCTTTGAGTACTTAGAGAAGTCCACTGCATTAGGGTAGATGCATGATCTCAGTGGATTCTATGGCGATACATTGCGACCGCCTTCAAGGAATTGGATAAAGTGTTCATGTTGGCTTTTCTAGAAACAAAATTCATAAAGCAAGTCATGAATACGACACATTTTTATTCTACCAATGAATGTGTTCTTTTACAACTATAACTAAACTTCTCTCAATTAAGTCATTCAAGTACCCTTCAGTAAATCTGATTAGCGTTTTGTCTCAACTTTTGTAACAAATCCTTTGACCATCCATAAAGAAAGCAACCTCTTAACCAAGATCTGTTTATCTTCTTGAGACGTCGCGGAATACAAAAGGCATGGCTTCAAATGGATAGACAGATGCCTATAGCTGAGCTCTAATGTATCTCTGCAGCATTGTGATAAATTGCCATAACTTAAACAGTAAATTATTATCTTCCAATCCTTTGGCTCTTTGGATTAGGCCGGCAACAAAATCATGGGTTTAATACCCATCCAAATCCAATGGTTTTTTTTTTAATCCAAGAAAACCCATCAAGTTAAGATAATGGGTTTGGGTGGGTCTGGATAAAAAACTATTTGGATGGGTATAGGTAGTCCATGGTTAACTAGTGGGTAGACCAATGAAAAAAACCAATTTCCAAAACTTATCCAGTATCCATTTTGAATACCAAAACCCAGGACAAGATATAAATACAACCCATTGAAGGGCAACCGTGAATCTTCATAAGCTACTGGCAAAATATGTTCAAGGACAAGCATATACTCAACTAAAACTGTCAGGGCATTAGCTCTGAAGACTATTTGACTGAGATATTGGAGGTCCATAAGGGAGAAAGTAGATCTGAAAAATCCACCACCATGGATGTAGATAGGCATGCAGTTGGACGGGTTGGGTGATGCAGTAGCAGAAGCCCAATATTTAGAACGAACAATCAACCCTAAAATGATTTGTTGAAATCCGTTGATTCGGCGCATGAATACCCGAAAAATAATTTACTTAAGAAATTGTTTAGTCTAAGAATACCCAAAATCTTAAAGACCAAAGATCAACAATGAAACCTTGGATTTGATTGAGAGAATTCTCAATATTTTAATAATGAAAAGCCAAGTTACAATGATGGCGGCTACGCCATTTAAATAGAAAATAGTAAAATAAAACCCTAACCAATCTAACGTAAAATGACCAAAATAATCATAAAATAAACCCTAATTATTTATCATCTCTCCTTCATCATTCTCTCGGGGTGAGAAAAACTCGTCGTCTAGTTTTAGAGATAGCTTTTCTCGGATCAAATGGAAACCCAGTAGAACAAAGAATCCATAACAACGTCCATGGAAAGGTGCATTGCCCATCTTTCAAAGCGCTAAATGACAACATCTTTATCATCCTGTTAAGAATCAGCTGCAAACCAGGAACAAGAGAAGAACTTTGAATATCAAAAGGTGCCCAAACAAGCAATGTTAATTTGGGAAAATCCTTCATGTTAAAGTTCTGAACTTGAAGAAGTGGACAGATCCAAGAGGTTTTGGAAGTGGAAATATGGGAACCTGGCAAGTTGTCATCCTTCACCGAAACAAACACAAAACAGATGTCTCCTTTGTCTTCATGTGAATGCAAATAATGGTCGAAATGAGGGTGGGTTCCTTCAGCAGAATGAATGACAAGAAAATAATGAGCACCAATGAGAACGATTGAGGAAGGACTCCTATCTATGCTATCAGAATAGACATCCATATGTGTCAATGGATTATGAGTCAACACTTTGAACCGGAGCTCCTCGAAGGGCAACAGCTCCTCTACCAAGGAACACTTTTCATCTACAACAGTTTCGACATCATTTGAAGACTCGTGATTGTCTTCTTCACTAACAAGAAAAAATGCGAAAACAGATTTATAGCTAGGATCCGTAACGGTCTCCGTTTCGATGATGCTTTTGTTGCCAGGGTAAACATCGTAAATTGGCAGAAAACTCCAATCCAAATCAGTTTTTCCCATGGGTCATAATCTAATTGGAGATTAAAAATATCGTCACAAACTTTATAGCAAAGAATATCCATTGACTGCATATTATCACGTGCCACTTCAATTCCGAAACCCATCTTCGGAAGCCGTGGTTCTTCTCCAGCGGACTGCAAAAACCCGAATGAGTTAACGCCCCAAACAAGTCGTCGCCCAAGTAACCAATCAAGAACCAAATTGATATTGTGTTCAATTATTACAATTGAGTAATTCTCGACCTCTCCACAAGTATCAGTACCAAATTGATTCAATAAATCAATCTCAAAAGCCTAATTGGCACAACCACAAGCACAAACCACTAACAGATCGATAAAAAACATTAATCAATCTATCCCACCTCCTAAATTGACCGTTCAACAACAAAAATAAACTGATCTCAAATATCCTGAGTACCAAGAACACCGAAACCAAAAATTTTAGATAAACTGAAACGTACCAATAGATCAAATAGGATTGTTCAGCTCTGATACCAACTGATGCAGTAGCGGAAGCCCAATCTCTAGAACAAACAATTAACCCTAAAATGAACTGTTGAAATCCGTTGATTCGGCACACAAATACCCGGAAAATAACCTACTTAAGAAATCGTTTAGTCTAAGAATACTCGAAATCTTAAGGACCAAAGATCAATAATGAAACCTTGGATTTGTTTGAGACAATTCTCAATATTTTAATAATCAAAAGCCAAGTTACAATGGTGGCGGCTAGGCCATTTAAATAAAAAATAGTAAAATAAAACCCTAACCAATCTAATGTAAAATGACCAAAATAACCATAAAATAAACCCTAATTATTTATCATTTCTCCTTCATCATTAGGTCAGTAGCGAGTTGGGTCAAGATGGGTTAGGGGTTAGGTGGGTCATGATGCACCCAATCCGCATAACCACGGATTAGAAACAGGTTGGGTCAAGACGAGTTGGTGCGAGTTGCGGGCCAACCGACGGTTAGCAGAGCCAAATTCAGCCATTAGGGGTGTTCACGGACCGGTTTAGTCTGGATTAATAGTAATCCGTAACCAAACCGTTCACTACGGTTTTAAAATTTTTCAAATCGTAAACCGGACCGGTTTGATGTCTAAACCGGACCAATCCAATCTGTTATGAACGAATTGGTTTGGGCGGATTGGCGATTTGGGCTTCTAATTGGGTGTTTTTGTTTTGGCAAAAAATTGAATTTTTTTTTGTTATTAAACCTTTTTTGGCCTTTTTTGGGGGCTTTTTCTGCGCTTTTCCTAAATTATTTTTGGGCCTTTTTAAAATAATATCTAACACAATCCTTTAAATAAGTGAAATTCAATCTAAAAATCTCCAAAAGACCATTAATATTAAAAAACCTATTTATATCTAGGGTTTGGTTTGGGGAAAAAATGGGAGAAAAAATGAGGTCATGGGGGGACTACAACTCGTGAACTCAACCAAATTTAAGAGTAAGAGGGAACAACAAAGCCAATCAGACAACTTAACAATTTCATTATAAGTCCTCATCCGTAACTATATATACAAAACCATTATATTATTATTTAATAATTATATATATATACAATCCAGTCCGATTTGACAGACGGTTTGACAGTGCCAAATCATAATCCCGACCAGGATGACCGGTTTTCAAATTTTCAATCCACCGAATTAAAAATTCACTTATAATCCGTCCGCTAATCCAAACCGATGACCGGTTTGGGCGGTTTTACCCGATTGAGCCAAACCGTAAATACCCCTATAAGCCATTATAAAATTGACTCGTGGGTTGACCCGTCCAGGCTGACCTACGGGTCATGACCTTTTTTTAAAATTTTTTATTGGGTTAATTTATGAATCAAATATTTAAGACAAACGAAATACATCAATTGTTTAAATTAAAATTTTCTAACTCGCATTTGTATTTTCTGACTCATTGGACTTCAAATTTTCAAGTTTCGAAGAAAGTTTAACCAGATCAACCCATGGGAGTGCTAAATTCTAGGATAAAAGGTAATTTTTCAGAGGTTTGGTTTGTATTTTTTTAGGAAATTTAGCGCAACAAAAGAATTTGACGATCCTTGATCTATAAGTATTTTAACAAAACGATCCAAAATTGTGATACCTTCAATAACTTCATTTGAACTAGGAGGTTCTTGATCGTCAATGGCATAAACTCGTGCTTCCACTTTAGATCATCCTGAACCTCCTTCTATCATTTTCTATGACTCATCTCTTTTTATTTGTGGATATTCGGAGATCCGATGTTCTGAATTACCACAATTTAGACACTTATTCTGTCTCTTCCAACAATTTTTTCTTTATGATTCTCCTATTTGCAGAAATTACAGTGCGAGGAACTGACAGGTATGTTATTGGGCCTCTGGTTACCTGCTTATGTTATTGTTTTGGTCAGGGCCACCAACACTTGCTTGGCTGGACTTCCATTATTTTGGGACGAGCATGAAAATCTTGAAGTTGCGCCTTTATACCTTCAACTCTTGTGGCTGTTTCTACAGCTCGGACAAAACTGGATTGTTGGGAATGTGCCAGAGCATCCTTTAATTCCAGTTGCAATCTCTTTATGAAACGTCTTTTGCATTTTTTCATCCGTGGTTACCATCTCAAGAGCATATTTACATAGTTCTGAAAATTTTGCTTCATATTCGGGGACAGACAATGCTCCCTGCTTGAGATTAATAAATTCCTCCTCTTTTCTTTTTTGGACTAAGTCATACATATAACTTTTCTGAAATTCCAACTCAAAATTATCTCATGTTTTAGGAGTTTTCTTATTTTCCCATTTCTGCAGAAGTAACTTCCACCAATCTTTGGCAGAACCACATAGTTAATATATAACAAATTTAATTTTTCTTTCTTCTGAGTAATCTAAGGCTTTGAAAGTGTTACCCAAGCTTTCCAGCCATCGTTCCGCTTCTTCGTCATCATTTCCTTCGTAAAATAGGGGCGGGTGAAACTTTTGGAATCGTTCTAGGGCTCGGTCGTCTCTTTCGAAGACTCGTTGTTCATGAGTTGGGTTTGCTACTTTATGTTTAAAAATTTGTTGAAACATAGTCTGTACAGCTTATGCTATTGAATTGGCAAAATGTTCAAGCCCTCCTAGGTTAATCGTATTTCCTTGTTCCTCCAGCTTTATTAATGTTGATTAGTCCTATTTTACATATATACAGAATGTTTACTCCTTCAAGATAACTTCTTTAAGACTAAAACAAAAATATGAAAGAAGCAATAAATAAAACAAAGAAACAAGAATCTAATTGAGGAAATAAAAAAAAAATTACCAAGGCATATTCATATGTACAATATGGTTTGGTTAGTATGCACAATTAATCCTGAAAGCCTAGAGCTACAACACATGCACATAATTTATGTAAATACTTTAAACTGGATAAATTTAAACTATTACACAAGTTTCCTCAGTTTGCAAAAAATTAGCCTTTTCTTTTTATTCTAGGTAAGGCCAAAACACCTGCAACATCACAATTTCTAACAGACTCCACATGGTCTGCAAGAAGTGGTGGTTGAGTAGGGGAAGCCGACTCATAGCCTTGCTGGCAACCTTTTTCATTTCACATGTATGTAAAATATCATGCAAATTTTCTCTAGAAATTTGAAGAGTCATGTCTCTCTGTTGTTTCATGTGTTGAGATTCTTGAATCATCTAAAACAATTTATTGTTAGTTTTGCCATATAATTTAACGGAGTTCTGAAGCACTCCTATTATTTGATTTTTTTTCTTACTTCTTATGCAGTGCTTCAATAGTGGTGCCTAGTTATTGCTCTAGCTCCCCAACTCTATTAAGAAAGAGATTCATTTCTTTAACTAGTGTCTGCAGAACACCATTATGAAAGGAGTAGTTATGGTGACAATTACAACCTCCTTTTGGAGGTCTTGCACGGAGCTAATTGATCATGCTTGGTGCTGTCATCCCAATAAAAGAACAGTTTCCTATTGAAGCAGTAAGAAGCTCACTAAAAATTATTAATGACCTACGAAATAGGGTAATGTTACAAATATTTTAAAAGAACATGGTTACTATGTTGGAAATGAGTAGTAGTGAATGAGAATTAAGTTTCTCAAGAGTTGGAAAAAGTGGAGTTAAGGCTAAGGGACTTTGTCCCACATGGGTGTTGGGAAGAATTAGAGCTCACTTTATAAGTGAGAGCCCAAAATTGACTTGCAAGTTGACTTGCCAATACTATACCACATCTCTCCCGCTCGTGTACACCCGCGCAGGAGGGGGGAGTGCAAATGGAGGTCCGATTCGGGGCCAAAATAGCCTGACTCATGTGTGCGCACGACCTGCGGACACGAATGCCGAACCGAACTCTCACGGGCCTGATCAACCTACGTTTTACTCTGGTTCGAATTAAATTTTTCCAGTCAAAATGGAGAAGAGGATATGTGACGTTTAAATTAATTCGGTGGAATAAATTTAGCGTTTAATAGCCAAATAAATTGCTGGCTTTAATTCTTTTGAATGAAAAAAAATATTTTCAGGTTCATCTGAATTTAAAAGGCCAGAATTATTTGACTGTTACAGCCTTGAATGAGAGGAATAAGGTGGTCTGAAAGCATGAAACATTGGAACATTTTCCAGGCCATAAATCTGCGAATTGAAGTGCACTTTAATGGTAAATAAAACCGTTTGAAGTCTTCAGCAGCTCAAGGTTGTTCTCCAGCCTATAAATAGGCACTCATTTTCCAAAGTTTTACACACATTTCCTCCCATCTCTTCTCTTCTTTCTTTCGAGCCTTATTTTTTCATTTCTTTTCCCGGTGTTCATCACTTGTTCTAAGTTCCAGTTCGATTGTAGAGTTGCTTTATACTAAGTAGGCTCTACGTTTCCGTTGTATCCTGGGAAATAGTTGCTCGAGATCCTCAAGCACCTTAGGAGGGGGCAAATCTGTTTTAAGGAGATCGTGTTTTCACGAGCCTCAGATTTTTCCTATTCTGATTTTCCTTAGCCTTTGCGAATACTCTTCGTATTTTTCGACCAACAATCTTAAAACAGATTTTCTTTTGATTTTGTGTATTCGCGATGGCTGATGTTGTTAATGTTGATGTTGTTGGTGCTGCTGTTGCTAGCGCCACTCCCTCTACTGTTGTACCCGGTATTGCCATTGCTCCTGGGGTTGCGAATTCTGTTGTTGTTCCCGCTGTGCCCAACATTCCAGCTAGCCACGTGGAGAAGCCGGAAAAGTGCAATGGGACGACTGCGACTTTCAAGAGGTGGTAACAAAAGATGCTATTCTACCTGACGACGCTGAACTTGGCGAGCTTTCTGACGGGTGTTGCTCCTCCGTTGCCTGAAGGTACTTCGAACGCATCAATGGTCCATGCATATGAGGCTTGGAAACGGTCAGATTTCCTTTGTCGTGGTTATATTTTGAATGCTATTCATGATTTATTATATAATGTGTATGAGAAATTTAAGACGGCTAAGGATTTATGGGAATTCATGGACTGGAAACATAAATCTGAGGATGCCAGCTCGAAGAAATTCGTAGTCGGACGGTTCCTTGATTATGTGATGGTAGATTCTAAGACTTTTGATAGTCAAGTGCAAGAGATCCAGTTGATTCTACACGACATCCAGGCTGAGGGGATGATCTTGAGTGAAACCTTCCAAGTGGCTGCGATCATTGAAAAGTTGCCTCCGGTCTGGAGGGATTTCAAGAACTACCTCAAGCACAAGCGCAAGGAGATGTCCTTGGAGGATCTAATTGTTAGACTTCGCATTAAAGAAGACAATAGGAAGTCAGAATCAAAGGCATCCAATGGCGTACAAGCTAAGGTCAATATTGTGGAGCATGGTAAAGGCCAATGCTTGAAGAACAAGGCCAAGAGCAAGAACGCCAACAAAGGCAAGGGGAAGCTAGGGATTACTGGTGGTGTCTCTAAGCAGAAGCACAGATTCAAAGATAATTGTTTTAATTGTGGCAAACCAGGCCACAGGTCTGCTGATTGTCGCTCCCCAAAGAAGGATCATGAGGCGAACATGGTCAAAGACATCACTAAGGATGTGGAGGACATGCACCTGGTTGCTATGGTGACCCAAGTGAACATGGTGGAGTCCAACCCAAAGGAATGGTGGATGGACACTGGCGCGTCCAAGCACGTGTGCAGCCATAGGAGCCACTTCACCACCTTTGAACCAGTCCATGGAGAGAAGATCTACATGAGAAATGCTACTGTTGCCACTGTTGAAGGCAAAGGAATTGTGAAGCTCAAGATGACTTCGGGCAAGACTCTAACACTCACAGATGTGCTGTATGTGCCAGAAGTGCACAAGAACCTTGTGTCAGGATTTATGCTAGATAAGAATGGGTTTCGCATTGTAATAGAGTCTAATAAGGTTGTTCTGTCTAAGGCAGGAATGTTTGTTGGGAAGGGGTATGCAACCGATGAGTTGTTCAAACTCAATGTAATGATTATTGTCGATGAAATAAATGCAAGTACCTCTTCTGCTTATTTGATTGAGTCTTTTAATTTATGGCATGGTAGACTAGGTCATGTTAATTCTGATTCGATGCGTCGATTAATTAACTTGAACCATATACCAACATTCCAAATTGACTTAGGAAATAAATGCGAAATTTGCGTCGAAGCAAAGTTAACGAGGTCATCTTTTCAAACGGTTGAAAGGAGTACTGAACCACTTGAATTAGTTCACAGTGATGTTTGTGATTTGAAATCGATTCAAACACGAGGTGGTAATAAGTATTTTATCACGTTTATTGATGATAGCACGAAATATTGCTATGTTTACTTGTTAAAAAGTAAAGACGAAGCATTAGAGAAATTCGTTCTCTACAAAACCGAAGTTGAGAATCAACTTGGTAAAAGATCAAGAGATTGAGAAGTGATAGAGATGGCGAGTATGAAGCACCGATTGGTGGCTTTTGTGCACAACATGGAATTGTTCAACACCTTATTCACCTCAATCTAATGGGGTTGCTGAACGTAAAAATCGCACATTGAAAGAAATGATGAATGCAATGTTGTTAAGTTCAGGTCTACCTCCCAATATGTGGGGAGAAGCCATCTTGTCTAGTAATTACCTTTTAAATAGGGTTCCCCGAAAGAAAGAAGATAAGACTCCATATGAATTATGGAAAGGAAAGAGACCATCCTACAAACACTTGCAAGTGTGGGGGTGTTTGGCAAAGGTAGTTGTACCTCCGCCAAAGGCAATAAAAATCGGACCTAAAACGGTTGACTGTATTTTTATTGGCTATGCACAGAGTAGTAATGCATATCAGTTCTTGGTACATGATTCGAAAATTTTGGATATACACAAGAACACAGTTATGGAGTCAAGAAATGCATCTTTCTTTGAAAATGTGTATCCTTACAAGACTAAGGATGAAGACAGTTCATCAAAACGAACTCATGAAGAAGTTCATGATTCGGTTGAGGTTCAAGATGTTGAACCAAGACAGAGCAAAAGGGGAAGAGTAGAGAAATCATTCAGTGATGATTTTATAACCTATTTGCTAGAGAGAGAACCTCTAACTTACGCTGAGGCAATAAGTTCTTCTGAGGGACCTTTATGGGAAGAAGCCATAAAGAGTGAGGTTGATTCAATTTTACAGAATCATACTTAGGAGCTTGTTGATCTCCCACCTGGACAGAAACCATTAGGATCTAAATGGATCTTTAAGAGGAAAATGAAACCTGATGGTTCCATTGATAAATACAAGGCCAGGCTTGTAATCAAAGGGTATAAACAACGAGAAGGTTTAGACTACTTTGATACATATTCTCCTGTGACGAGAATAAATTCCATAAGGATGATACTTGCTATTGTAGCCTTGAGGAATTTGGAAATACATCAAATGGATGTTAAAACAGCTTTCTTAAATGGAGATATAGATGAAGAAATCTATATGGAACAACCTGAGGGTTTCTGAGCTCCAGGAACAGAAAAGAAAGTTTGTAAACTAGTAAAATCCTTGTATGGTCTAAAGCAAGCACTTAAAAAGTGGCATGAAAAATTTGACCATGCAATGATTACTAGTGGATTCAAAATTAATGAGTGTGAAAAATGCGTTTATGTCAAGGAGATAACGATTATGTCATATTATGTCTATATGTAGACGATATACTCGTTGTTGGTAGTAGTGACAAGTTGGTCAAATCTACCAAGAACATGTTAAACTCTAAGTTTGACATAAAAGGCATGGGTCTCGCTGGTGTGATTTTAGGGGTTAAAATCATAAGGACAACAGATGGTCTAGTTTTGAGTCAAGCTCATTACATAGATAAAATTCTTGATAAGTTTAACAAGAATGATTCTGGGATCGCGAAAATACCATTAGATAACAGTTGTACTAGACCAGATATTGCTTATGTGGTAAGCAAGTTGAGTTAATACACGAGTAATCCCAGTGCTGAACACTGGACTACTATAATTAGAGTACTGAGGTATCTAAGACATACTCGTGATTATGGACTACATTATACCAAAAATCCATTTGTGTTAGAAGGTTACACGGACGCCAATTGGATATCTGATATAAAGGACTCACACTGCACAAGTGGCTACGTGTTTACACTAGCTGGAGCAACTGTGTCGTGGAAATCCTCAAAACAAACTGTAATAGCCAGATCCACAATGGAATCCGAGTTCATTTCCTTGGATAAGTGTGGTAAGGAGGCTGAATGACTACGCCATTTTTTGGAGGATATTCCAAAGTGGGAAAAACATGTGCCACCTATCAGTATTCATTGTGATAGCCAATTGGCGATTGGAAGGGCATAGAACACTATGTATAATGGTTAGTTGAAACATATTTGTCGTCGACACAATACCATTAGACAACTCCTCTCAACAGGAATTATCACAATTGACTACGTGAAGTCAAAGGATAATCTTGCGGATCCGCTAACCAAAGGGTTGAGTAGAGAGGCAGTTGAAAGTTTGACCAAAGGAATGAGAGTAAAGCCTGTGAAGAGATAAAAGTTGAAGAAGGAAAACCCAACCTAGTTGACTGGAGATCCCAAGATCTAGGTTCAATGGGACAACCTAATCATAAGACTTAGTGTGGTCACTGTGGGGGTAAACCTCAATTCATTCCTGTCATCAAACAGTGATATGACGGAAAGGATAGCAAACAGTTGCTTTAATGATACTTAAGTGAGTAATATCATTTACTCTAGACTTAAGAAGTCACCTATGTGAGAGAGAAGTGGGGCCGCTTCAAAATAGACAAAACCATGAGAACGGAACTACATAGAAATGGTTCATGTGTATTGTATGTGGGTTTCTTTACACAATACAGCCGGATAGTTCAAAGACATCGTGTCTACTGGACAGCTAGTAAGGCAAACATACTTTACAAGGAGGAAGTTCAAAGGGTAAAACCTACTTTCTCTATGCAGGGATCAGTTGGTGAACACCATTATCGTTATTCAAAACAATATCTCATTCATTTAGGGGATTGTTGGAAATGAGTAGTAGTGAATGAGAATTAAGTTTCTCAAGAGTTAGAAAAAAGTAGAGTTAAAGTTAAGGGACTTTGTTCCACATGGGTGTTGGAAAGAGTTGGAGCTCACTTTATAAGTGAGAGCCCAAAATTGACTTGCAAGTTGACTTGCCAATACTATACCACATCTCTCCCGCTAGCGTGTGCCCGCGCAGGGGGGTGTGCAAATGGAGGTCCGATTCGGGGCCAAAATAGCCTGACTCATGTGTGCGCACGACCTGCGGACACGAATACCGAACCGAACTCTCGTGGGCTTGATCAACCTACGTTTTGTTCCGGTTCGAATTAAATTTTTCCAGTCAAAATGGAGAAGAGAATATGTAACATTTAAATTAATTCGGTGGAATAAATTTAGACGTTTAATAGCCAAATAAATTGCTGGCTTTAATTCTTTTGAATGAAAAAAAAACGTTTTCAGGTTCATTTGAATTTTAAAAGGCCAGAATTATTTGACTGTTACAGCCTTGAATGAGAAGAATAAGGTGGTCTGAAAGCATGAAACGTTGGAACGTTTTTCAGGCCATAAATTTGCGAATTGAAGTGAACTTTAATGGTAAATAAAACCGTTTGAAGTCTTCAGCAGCTCAAGGTTCTTCTCCAGCCTATAAATAGGCACTCATTTTCCAAAGTTTTACACACCTTTCCTCCCATCCCTTCTCAGCTTTCTTTCGAACCTTATTTTTTCATTTCTTTTCCCGGTGTTCATCACTTGTTCTAAGTTCCAGTTCGATTGTAGAGTTTCTTTGTGCTAAGTAGGCTCTATGTTTCCGTTGTATCCTGGGAAACAGTTGCTTGAGATCCTCAAGCACCTTAGGAGGGGGCAAATCTGTTTTAAGGAGATCGTGTCGGATTTTTTCTATTCTGATTTTCCTTAGCCTTTGCGAATACTCTTCGTATTTTTCGACAACCATACTAGACATACACATGAAAAATCCTAAGAAAGTATACTACACCACAAGTTCAAGGCACCCAAATAATTTAGATAGGAAGCCTGAGCATCAATAGCTGCAACACTATCAAAAGAATGTAATAAACAACATAGACAACAACTGTCTTGGTAGTACCATAAACAATTCAACCAAGGAAAATAAAGAAAAATTCAGCAACAGTAAAACATTCTAATAGTTTTGACTAGTTTCTTGTTAGAACAACACGTTTTAACCAAAATAAACTTATTCAGGATAAATATATTGCCAAATGGGAGACTTTAATAGTGTAATCAACCATGGTTGATAGTAGTGTATGCAGATTATCAGGGTCAGGGGAGGACTAAGCTGTGGGAGGAGTTAAAACAGATTGCAGATCATATCACTGGAGCGTGGCTAATAATGGGAGACTTTAATAGTGTAATCAACCATGAAGAGAGATTAGGAGGAAGGAATGAAGTCAGTACTGATACAGATAAATTTAAAGCATGGATGGAAGATGGTGAAGTATGGGATATGCCAACCTATGGAGGAAAATATACATGGTGGAATAGGCAAATTGGTGATCAAAGTATCATGGCTAAACTGGATAGAACCTTGGGGAATGGAGATTGGTTCAACCAATTTAATACAGCTTATACCACAGTAATGGTAGCAGGAATCTCAGATCACAGTGCTTTGGTTATCAGATGGGGAAATGATCCAGTTGGTGGCAAGAAATTGTTTAGATTCTTTAATATGTGGACTCAGAGCAATGAGTTTCAATCCATTGTTAAAGAAGTCTGGCAGAAGAAAATCACAGGTACCACACAGTTTAGTATAATTAGCAAGCAAAAGTTGCTTAAACAGCCACTCAGAGAATTAAATAGAAGGAAAAGTTTGAGAATGTGGAAGTCAAATTTTAGGAAAGTCATAGCAAGTTGACCATGATCCAGGACAAGCTAAGTATGGATCCTCAGAATGTTTCCATGCAAACGGAAGAGAAGGCAGCCAGAGATGAATATGTGGAAGCAAGCAGACATGTGTTGAGTTTTTGGTCTCAGAAGCTTAAGGATAAATGGATACAGGAGGGAGATATTAATAGTAAGTATTTTCATGCCAGTTTAAGGGAGAAGCGAAGCATCAATAGAATCAGATCTTTCACTAAAAGTGATGGAGAACTAGAAGAGGACTCTCAGGAAGTGGAGAATCACTTTGTAAAGTTCTTTGAAGACCTGCTTGGGAAAGCTGATGATCATACACCAGCTGATGGTAGAATACTTAGTTCAGGGGTTAAACTGTCTGTAGAACAATAGATACTCCTGATTAAGGATTTTACTAAGGCTGATGTAAGAGAAGCAATGTTCAGTATTGATAGCAACAAGGGTGCTGGTCCAGATGGTTACAGCAGTGAATTTTACAAAAAAGCATGGAGCACCATTGGAGATGAAGTCTGTGAAGCTATACTGGAATTCTTCAGGACTGGTAAGTTATTGAAACAAATAAACTCTACTGTGATCTCATTGATTCCTAAGAATGCTAATCCCAAAGATGCTACTGAGTACAGGCCCATTTCTTGTTGTAATACACTTTACAAGTGCATTACTAAGATGATTTGCAAAAGATTAAGTAATATTCTTCCTGGGGTGATAGATATGAATCAAGGTGCTTTTATTAAAGATAGACTTATACTGCATAATATCCTGCTTTCCCAAGAGTTGATCAGGAAATATAACAGGAAAGATGCAAAAGCAAGTTGTATAATGAAGGTGGATTTAAGGAAAGCTTATGATTCAGTAAGCTGGAAGTTTGTTGAGGAAATGATGCAGCAGTATGGCTTTCCAAGTAAATTCATAGGCTGGATTATGGAGTGTATGACTACATGTACTTATTCCTTGAATCTGAATGGGAATATGAAAGGATTCTTTCAAGGGAGGAGGGGATTAAGACAAGGTGACCCTATGTCACCTTTGATATTTGTTATGGTCATGGAATATTTGACAAGATGCTTCAAGGATAAGGTGGATCATCGTCTGATAGCTCTTCACCCGTACTGTGAAAAGGTTAAGATCACTGCTTTGTGCTTTGCTGATGATCTATTGATATTTAGTGCTGCTGATTTGCAAACAGTGAAGGAGATAAAGAATATGCTCCAAAATTCTGATACCTTCAATAACTTCATTTGAACTTGGAGGTTCTTGATCGTCAATGGCATAAACTCGTGCTTGCACTTTAGATCATCCTGAACCTCCTTCTGTCTTTTTCTACGACTCATCCCTTTTTATTTATAGACATTCAGAGATCCGATGTTCTGAATTACCACAATTTAGACATTTATTCTGTCTCTTCCAACAATTTTTTTTCTTTATGATTCTCCTATATACAGAAGTTGCAGCGCAAGGAATTGACAGGTATGTTATTTGGCCTCTGGTTACCTGCTTATGTTATTGTTTTGATCGGGGCCACCAACACTTGCTTAGCTTGACTTCCATTATTTTGGGGCGAGCATGAAAATCTTGAAGTCGTGCCTTTATACCTTGAACTCTTGTGGCTGTTTCTACTGCTCGGACAAAACTGGGTTGTTAGGAATGTGCCAGAGCATCCTTTAATTCCAGTCGCAATCCCTTTATGAAACGTCTTTTTCGTTTTTTCATCGGTGGTTACCATCTCAAGAGCATATTACATAGTTCTGAAAATTTTGCTTCATATTCGGAGACAGACAATGCTCCTTGAGATTAATAAATTCCTCCTGCTTTCTTTCTCGGACTAAGTCATACATATAACTTTTCTGAAATTCCAGCTCAAAATTATCTCATGTTTTAGGAGTTTTCTTAGTTTCCTATTTCTGCAGAAGTAATCCACCAATCTTTGGCAGAACCACATAGTTGATATATAACAAATTCAATTTTTCTTTCTTCTGAGTAATCCAAGGCTTTGAAAGTGTTACCCAAGTTTTCCAGCCATCATTCTGCTTCATCGTCATCATTTCCTTCGTAAAATAGGGGTGGGTGAAGCTTTTGGAATCGTTCTAGGGCTTGGTCGTCTCTTTCAAAGACTCGTTGTTCATGAGTTGGGTTTGCTGCTTTATGTTTAAAAATTTGTTGAGACATAGTCTGTACAGCTTATGTTATTGAATTTGTCAAAATGTTCAAGCCCTCTTAGGTTAATCGTATTTCCTTGCTCCATCTTTATTAATGTTGATTAGTCCTATTTTACATATATACATAAGGTTTACTCCTTCAAGATAACTTCTTTAAGACTAAAACAAAAATATGAATGAAGCAATAAATAAAACAAAGAAACAAGAATCTAACTGAGGAATAAAAAAAAAATTACCAAGGCATATTCATATGTACAATATGGGTTGGTTAGTGTGCACAATTAATCCCGAAAGCCTAGAGCTATAATACATGCACAAAATTTATGTAAATACTTTAAACTAGATAAATTTAAACTATTACACAAGTTTCCTCAGTTTGCAAAAAATTAGCCTTTTTTTTTATTCTAGGTTAGGCCAAAAAACCTGCAACATCACAATTTCCAACAGACTCCATAGGGTGTGCAAGAAGTGGTGGTTGAGACAGGGAAGCTGACTCATAGCCTTGCTGACAACCTTTTTCATTTCATTACACGTATGTAAAATATCATGCAAATTTTCTCTAGAAATTTGAAGAGTCATGTCTCTCTGTTGTTTTATGTGTTGAGATTCTTGAACCATCTAAAACAAGTTATTGTTAGTTTTGTCATATAATTTAACGGAGTTCGAAGCACTCTTATTATTTTATTTTTTTTCTTACTTCTTATGCAGTGCTTCAGTAGTGGTGCCTAGTTATTGCTCTAGCTCCCAACTCTATTAAGAAAGAGATTCATTTTTTTAACCAGTGCCTGCAGAACACCATTATGAAAGGAGTAGTTATGGTGACAATTACAACCTCCTTTTGGAGGTCTTGCACGGAGCTGATTGATCAGGATTGGTACTGTCATCCCAATAAGAGAACGGTTTCCTACTGAAGCAGTAAGAAGCTCACTAAAAATTATTAATGACCTACGAAATAAGGTAATGTTACAAATATTTTAAAATAACATGATTACTAGACATACACATGAAAAATCCTAAGAAAGTATACTACACCACAAGTTCAAGACACCCAGATAATTTAGATAGGAAGCCTAAGCATCAATGGCTGCAACACTATCAAACACTATCAAATGAATGTAATAAGCAACATAGACAACAACTGTGCTAGTAGTACCACAAACAATTCAACCAAGGAAAATAAAGAAAAATTCCACTAACAGTAGAACATTCTAATAGTTTTGACTAGTTTCTTGTTAGAACAACACGTTTTAACCAAAATAAACTTATTCAGGATAAATATATTGCCAAAACTTAGTAAAACCAAACCAAACTTATTCAGGATAAATACATTTCCAAAACTTAATACTAATACGTCAGAAGATACTTTGCTCAAGTAACAAAGCAAAATTGGACCAAAATCACTTTTTTTTTTGTTTTTTTTAATATACTGGACAGTAAATTTTTTTCTATTGTTTTTTTAAAGAATGAGTATTGTAGTTAAAACCATGCTCTGATACCACAATTGCAAACACCCTAGCTCAGCCACTTCATTAATAACGGGAGAGGTTCAGCTCGGGGCGTTATAATGTAAGGTCCCTCTATTAACTTTTTGTTATATTCCTAAATTGTGAAAGGATAATTTACTAGGTTTTAAAAAAATAAATAATAAAAATAATAAAAAAGAAATAAAAAATAACAATAAATAAGTAAAGAAGTAAATAAATAAAAGAGGACTTATCTGTGATTAAAAAGAAAATAGAGGGAAAGAAAAATGTATTTCTAAAAAATATGGACATCTTGCTATTAAATTAAAGGGATAAGTCTGAAATGGGAAGATAGATGTCCTTACCAGTATTATCTAATGTTTATCCTTATATGTATACACTAACGCACCTCTATTCACCCCCTAGCCCTCACTCCTAGCCAATACAATACCCCTCTCCCAACCAGTACATACGGGGTACCTTTGCCCTAAAGTAGGTTTTGGTACACTATAAATAGGTCTTTGTACATTATTATTTGTAAAACAATAATAGGAATTCAGAAGTAGAAACCGTTCATGAGAAGATGTAGATAGGTGATAAAATTTTCTACTGTTTTTGATATCAGCAATAGTAAATTTAGTAAGAGTAGATCTAAATCATAGAAAATCAGAGCGGGGAATTAGTTTAAAGATGGGAGTCTCTTGCGTTCCAACTTCTTTCCAAGTAAGTAAATTACCCCATACTGAGTTCTCCTTATGATTTTATTGAAGAAGTATAATTTTTTGAAGTGGAATTTGGAATGATAGTTCACGTAATTTTTTGTTTTGTTATTGCTTTGTGTATGCGTGCTTTTTTTTTCGTTTGAGGAAATGGGGGAGATGAGGAACAGTAACCTAATTAAGCTGCAGAAACAGAAGAAAGGGAGTTGGGCTTCCTCATATTTTAGGCTGAAGTATGTAGATGTCCATTTTAATTTTTTTTCCATGAAAGCTCTTGGGTTATGGGTTTTGCTGGCCTTTTGGCTGAAATGTAATCCCCCCCATTACCGGTCACTTAATAGCTTTCCTTTTATTTGGGCTGGTGGGTTTGGACTTACGGGCTGAAAAGAATAATTTTAATGAAGAGGAAATAGTACGAAATTCAAATGACACAAACCCAGGAAAAAAAACACATGGTTACACTTTTTAATATGTAGATTTACGAATGCGAATGGTCGTAAGTGTTTAGGCGTTGTTCATGGTTTGCAAGAAATGAAGATTGAAGCAGCCGTACCCTTCTATTGTGTTTTATTTGCTAAATCTTTATTATTTTGTGAATTTCATATGAACTATTCTTAGCTTATTAAGTTGTTTGGTTAGACGTTGTATTGGAAAGTGAAATCTCATTGAGCTTTAGCCCACTCTATATGTTCTATTGTTTTCCTTAGGCTGATGGTGATCAAGTGATTTGATTTGTCATTCACCAAGAAACGTAATTCGCTCGAGTGGATTTTACCTTTGTGAAATGTATAATATGGGAGTTTACACCCTTGTAACATATGAGTAGGATTGTTGTATTATATATAAATTTTTTTTTATACATTGTTCTTGACAAACGACTGTTAATAAGTCCCGATACGAATCTGACATACGACATAGCTCGACCACTTCACTGATAATGAGAGGGATCCAGGTCGGGGCGTTGCATGTTAGACTATAATTAGATTTCTTTGGTTACTTCATGTGTTTGAAAGGCTTGACCGAAATTAAAACTTAGAAAAACAAAAATGCCTCAACCTTCTTATTGTTCAGGCTTGGTTACAAAATGTAAGGTTACTTTTTAGGTCATGAGTAGGTTAGTTATTTCACATCGGTATCTTGGAGCAGTAGAGAACAGTTAATAAGTAAGTTGATCTCAAAATCTATCACCTTGCGGTTTTATGTTGAGGTGGGCTCCTACTTACTTATTGGGCTCAATATAGAAATTCTCTGGGTCTTACCTCTCAGGTCAGAATTCCTGACAAGTGGTATTATAGTCGAAAGTTGGCTGGGCTAGTAGGCTATCTGGTCCTCTGGGGGTTGTGCACCTGGGCTAATCCATGGAACTCGGTACTTCGAAAGTTATTCTTTTTCCGACTTGGATGGAGGTGGGTTTGGTGCGGTCACAACTGGAAAAAAGAATTGGGATTTGATGTGGTGAGTTATTCTTGACGGGGGAGATTGTTGAGGCCATAAATAGTTTAGTTGTCCCACATCAATAGATTGCAATTAATAAGTAAGTTGGTCCTAAAACCTATCACCTTGAGATTTTATATTAAGGTAGGCTGCTGCTTATTTATTGGACTCAATAGAAGAACTCTCTAGGCCTTATCTCACCGGCTGAAATTCTTTATAGTTACCCTAAAAGCTTTATGTTTGAAAATTCTCATTGGTTTGTCTTCTTTAGTGCTTTATGATTTTGTCGAATTATTATAAGGCTATCCCTTTTTCTTTGGCAGCAACATGAAGATAGAGTAATTACTACAAACTCCAAAGACAATTTGAACTAAAAATAAAAATTTAAACCAGACAATCATTTAGGGATAGAAGGAGTAGAATTTATAATAGGTTGGTGTTACCATCAAAATATATTTTTGTTTCCATCGACGAACTTATCCTGGCCGTCGACTGATAAGGCAATAATACACATTCGAAAGGATAATAATGTGAAAATAGGATTAACGGATGATATAGTTAATTACAAGATATTTCCTATTATTAAGAATTCAATTTTAAACAAATTCTATTCGCACTTAGATTGGAATTAATTCGGCTAAAAATGACAAGTTAGATTGATTTGGGAAAACTTTCCACGTGAATAAGTAATTAATTTAAGGTAATTGAAATATTGGTTTGTTAATCAATTACTTGGCTAAAAGTTAGGCATACTGGTTTATGGGTTTCACGTGAACATGCAATCCTTGTCCAATATGATTCCAGTTGCCTACTCTTTTTGGAGAGAGCACTTAGGCCCCAAGGAAGCAAGTAGCAGCCGGCCTTCTCCAAAATCTCTAGTTTAATTAAAGCCACATAACACAACAATAAATCATCACTCATCTCATCATCATCAACCTAAGGAAAGCCGACGTCTTTATATCTTTTATTTCTTGTTCTTTATTTCATGTTTTTATCATATTTTCCTAGAACTAACTTAGATAGATAATTTTTAATTTGCATATTCTTTCTTTATAAAATTAGATAGTAATTTATAGATTCTACTTCAGTGAATTCGATCTTCATGTAATAGGATCACTCTTATATCTTAGGAATTACCTTCTGCACGTCCACACTATCTCTCTCTCTCTCTTTTTTTTTTTGTTATGTAACAACGTGTCATCGACAAGAAGGTGAATTTCCTTGTCGGTGTAGTTTTTTCCTACTTTTACAGATTGAACGCCAGTTGACTTGTTCCACTATCTCTCTTTTTATCTTTTTTTCTTTAGTTTTAGAATCAAAGTAAACCGTAAGTTCTTGATTCCGAGTTCGAGACTTGTTTCGAACTCATCCTCAATGTCTGGTAATCTTATGCGGAGAGATTTTTATCCCCTTTTTTCACAGTTCTAGAGTGATTTTTTCTGCACAAATCAAATAATGGTACACCCGATGGGGCAAGCTTTTGTTTGACTTTTCAAATCGTGGGATTTTCCTTCTTTTTTGAAAAAATTAAAAAATTTCCTGTTTTTCTTTTTTATCATGGAATATTCTAATAGGCATATTTATAGTTTTAGTAGCCCTAAAAATTCGATCTATTACTCCTTTACATACAATAGGTCGCTTGATAATCCCTAACTTTTATATATATATATATATATATATATATGAATAGGAGCGACTACAGTCTAGTTAACTAAACTAATCAGGTAGCTAACATTTATCGTTAGATGAAAGAATACAATTACAACTGTAAGATTAAATAAGGTGTATCATAAAGGATATACGTATCGCACATACCGTAAAATTCTTTTTGAAGAAAAGGGCTGGTCGTTTTGTTCTTGTTTTCAATTTGTTGAAACTAATTTTTGGTGATCATTCGCAAATTAAACCAGTAAGGATAAAAAAATTTTCTTCTCGATGAGTAGCAAGACTCCTCCTAGTCGCTATAACCAGTAAATCAGCCATGGAATCCAGCGTAAACTCGCCAATATTGTGTTAACCCACACAAAAGTTCCAAGAACGTAAAAGGAATTTCGTTCCTCAACCCAAAATCAAGAGGCAGACCCGCCTTTCACATCTCTAATTTTCCGAAGGTTCTCGTTGCGGAAATCATTTCAAGAATCCTTGTGGAAATTCAAGTGCATTTCAATGTCGGGGATGATTGAAAAAGGAGAAAAAAAAAATAAAAAGCATTAATATTTGGGTTTTTTTTTTCTATCTTGGGATTTATTTCAATGTTTTGCACTCCATGAACAGATGTTACACCATTAATTTTGATTGGATGAATTTTAACTAGACGGTTAAGTTAAAAAAGACTAAATAGACTATAGAATTTCCCTCTATATATATATATATATATAGATTTATTTCAATGTTTTGCACTCCATGAACAGATGTTACACTATTAATTTTGATTGGATGAATTTTAACTAGACGGTTAAGTTAAAAAAGACTAAATAGACTATAGAATTTCCCTCTATATATATATATATATATATATATATATATATATATATATATATATATATATAGGAAAAATCTAGAGTCCCGTTGGTTAATTTTACGGAACCATACCGCTTTATCTTCAACAAATCAATATTGAGGATATAAGATGTAATCATGAGGTGAGAAACATTCTACAATTTCTCAAACTAATTACTCTTTTGGTATAATGGTGTTTTATATTAGGCCAAATGCACATTTTGGTCTTATAAATTAACATTTATATAAAATAGTTCTTTATATTTTTATTTGTAATTTTGCTTTGTTCTTTGGCACTATTCCAAGAGTTTGACTTTGACCATCTTTATTCCAAGAGTTTGACCATCTTTATATTTAAGTCAATAGGGTATTTTCGGAATAAAAAATATTTATTTTTCAAAAAAATTAATATTGAATAAAATATTAATAAAAATATTAAAATAATTATATTCATAAAAATAATTACGAATCAAAATAAATATTAAATTAATAAAAAGTTTAATGTTTGAAACTCAAATGAATTCTTTTTAAAAAAAATGTACCTTCGTTGCCCAAATTTTGATATAATTTTTAATTTGGTGCGCTTAGAATAAAGTAAAAATATTAATTGTAAGACAAGTTCTGATAAAATGAATAATTATGTTAAAATTTAAGATTTTATTCAAATCTAATTTCTTATTTTGGATATGGTTTAATTTATGAAATTATTGTGAGTTATATTTACCTCTTAGTAGATTCTAACAAAAAATTATAGAATCTACAAAATATAGGATGAAATATAATGAAAATTCTACAGTGATGGACTGGAGTTTAAAAAATACGTCAAAATTTTTTTAAAAAAACTAAATTTTGATTTTAAAAAAATAATATTTTTAATTAACATTATATTATTTTATTAGTTGTGATTTCAATTTTTAAATAATTTAGTATTATTTTATTTAATATTAATATGTTAGAAAATAAACATTTTCATTGTATTGATAAAATATAGGATGAAAATTTTACAGTGATGGACTTGGGTAAAAAAAATGAAAGAAAACGGTTTTTAAAAAATTAAATTTAAATTTTTTAAAAATATTTTTTTATTAATTTTATTTTATTTTCGTGATTTTGAAAATTCTATGGGTATATTTTAGAACAACTAAAATCATTGGGGCAAAGATGTCAAAATTATGGGGTCCGAAAATACTTTTCTAATAAAAAAACTGTATAAAGTAACGAAATGTTAGCAGAGGTATTAAATCTAGCTGACTTTTCGTTAATTGGCCAGAAATTGAAACTTAGATTATGAATTTAGCTTCCCAAAAATCTTTTGGGTTAAAATTGGCCAGACACTTGAAATTTTGGACAAAATGGACCATTTTCTTATATTTTTTCTGTTTAATCATGTGGATTTAGATGTATTTACTTATGATGCACTCTCATTTTAATCATACGGTTATTAATTAGTCTACTTAATCCTACGGTTATTATCCTAAAACGGAACCGTCCCATAACGGGACTCTAGCCGCTCCCATATATATATACTAGTGATGTCTGGTCGCGCGTGGCCCATCTATGTAGATCTTAGAAATGTTTGTATCTGGAAAAAAAAAATAATTTTGTATTTGGCCCGATATATTTTAGAAATATTTGAAGAACTTTAGAAATTGTTTATAAGTGTGATGTTTGTATTTGGCAAAAAAAGTATTTGGCCCCGTACGTTTTAGAAATGTTTGAAGATTTTACAAATATTTTATAAGTGTTACTTCTTAAATATAAATAAATTTGATCAAACATATGTCTTGAAGTAAATACTAGACAAAATATAAAACCATCCTAATAAGTTTAAATATTAGTAAGATAATTTATTGATTTTCTCCATTGGTTGTGCTAAATCAATACTTAGTTTTGGAGATTTATAATAACTTTGTATTTAGCTTCTTCCAAAAGGTATACGCTTAATTGTTGGAACTATTTCTTCCAAAAGTTTATAGGTAGTAAAATATCAAAAATATGATTTTGAAACTGGTTAATTGTTGAAACTGGTTGATCACAAATGTGAGAATGAAAATAATATAAATGTGTATAGGTTTCAAGATATAGCAAAAAAGATCTTTGTAAGAACTCAATAACTACATTTTGTTGTAGTGAGAACTCACCTCACGATGGCAAATAAAAAAAAGTAAAAGATAGCCCATTAAAATTTGAGAATTTTTATTTTTTTCTGTAGGTAAAAATTATGTATAAAAACACAAATAAACGTAGAAACATCATTCCTTTTCTCTCCACCTCAAATTCATAAAAGGATTCCCCATAAATTAGTTCAAAGAAGTGACCTGAACTATTTATATGATGAGGAACTAAAAAAAATCTAAAAACCAAATCTAAAAAAGTATATTCTTGAAACCCGGAACACAAAAAAAGAAACGTGCTTCATTTGTAAATTATTATTATTATAATAATAATAATAATAATAATAATAATAATAATAATAATAATAATAATAATAATAATAATAATAATAATAATTGGTCAACTGGGGGTTTGAAACAAAATCAAAAGCAATTAAACAAAGAAAAAACACACTTCATAATTGGCCATATACGAAAAAAAACATGAGACTCCAAAATTAAAAAAAGAAAACCACTCTAATTGAATGAAACATAAAAAAAAAATTTTAAAAATCACACTTTGTAACAAAAACCCAATCAATCAATTCAATCCAAACATAACTAAAATCATACAAAAATTTTAGGCTAACTAACCAAATAAGAAATCACATCATACTACCTGACAACGGCTACGGTAGCTGTAACGGATGGACGCATAAAAATAATAGTAATAACACTACTCTTGAACGGGAAAAACAAAAATAATAAAAGCCAAACCAATGATCTGTAGAAATAAAATCATTTAAATTTTAATACCTGCAATGGCACCACCACAACGGCCGAAACAAGATCAATGAGAATTTTATTTTTCCTTTGTGTTTATATAGAGATGTAAAGAGAATATTTTTTGAAGTTGAAATTTTATCCGATTAAGATGTAGTTGATCATCACTAATGAAAAGATTGAATATGCTAATAGGAAAGGAGTATATTTCACCACATATTCTCAATTGATGATTGATGAGGAATTTGTTTTTTTTTTTTTAATTGTGGAGAAGGGATTGATTAAGGAGTCGATTGTCGTGGAGATGGGGATGAGGATTTGGGTTTTTTATGAACCCGTGGTTTTTCTTTTTTTTTTTGTTTGTTTTGACGAAAATAGGAGGTGAAAATGAATTTAGACTGCATTTGCCTTTTAAATTTAGGAGATGTGATAATAAAAATTTATTTTAAAAATATGATGTGGAAATGCCACATGGCAAATGATGGTGCTTTCTCTTAAGTGTGGTTTTTGTTTCTAATATAGTAAGATATGAAAATTCTAGAGTCCCATTGGCCATTTTTACGGAACCGTCCCATTTTTTCTTCAACCAATTAATATTGAGGATATAAGATGTAATTATCGGGTGAAATATCATTCTAAAATATTCCAAACTAATTTTTCTTTTAGAAAAAATTAATATTATAACCTGCTAATCAGGTTGTTTAACAGAGTAAAAATTGTGTAAATTATTACCTGATAAAAATTTATAAAAGAGGATCAATATACTTATTTCTCAGAAAACTTGTCTGCCACAATTGTTGGATTTTAAATCTGTGTATTTTTTTTTTATATCAAGTTGATGAGTTCGGCATCACTGCAAAAAAAAAAATCAAATTCCATAAGTCTATTTGAACACAGTGTTTGCCACGAATAGATTCATTTTCCAAAATTTCCAACTTTTTTTTTATGTAACAAAATTCGGTTTCAAATTGGGAAAGAGTCACCGGGCATCATATGGCCGGGAAATCAACGAATATTTTTTGCTTTTATCCTTTTAAATTTTCTACCATCGTCATTAATCTACCGTCTCTAGTAAAAAACCTGTTCAGCCGGCATCCAATTTTCTTTTGGAAAAAATGGCTGATCATAAAGTTTGGTTCTCTGGTCAATTTTATCCAAAAGTATTTTAAGGTAGTCAATTTCATCCCAATATTTAACAATCTGACCAATTTCAACCTTCCAATAACAAATTAGTATTTTCCGGCAATTGACTTAGTCAACCGGCCTTTTATTATATTATTTTCAAACTTCAAGACTTAAACGACCAGTTAATTAAGATGATTAGTAAACTATTTTTTTTTGTAAATGGCAAAAAATTACATAACATCATTAATTTGTTTAATTATTGATGAAAAAATACGAAAAATGTATATTCTTTTCTTTGGGGATCACGTATTGAATCTTCAAATAAATAACCTAAACTGCATTTTATTTTGTTATTCCTTTCTTTTCATATTTTTTGTATCACTCCATATGTTTAAACATTTCATTGATTGAATTTTTAAGCAATATCTGCCTCTGGTCGATTAATCCTAAAGTTTGACCCTAAAGTTCAGTCGGAACAGAGGCATACATATTATTTAAAAGTTCAGTCAATGACATGTTTAAATAGATATAGTGATCCAAGAAAAATAGAAAAAGAAAGGGAATAAAGAAACAAAATGCAATTTTTTGACTTTTTTTCAAAAAAAAAAAAATAGTTTATTAATCATTTTAATTAACTGCTCGTTTTAGTCTTGAAGTTTGAAAATAATAATAAAAAATAAAAAATAGGCCGGTTGACTTAGTCAATTGTCGGATAATACTAATTTGTGATCGGAAGGATAAAATTAGCCAAAGTGTTAACCGTTAAGATGAAAGTGGCTACCTTAAAATACTCTGGAATAAATTCGACTAGAGGGTCAAACTTTAAGACTAAAGTGGCCATTTTTATGCTGAAAAATATTAATTTGTAACCGGAAGGATGAAATTGGCTAGAGCGCTAAACATTGGTTTGAAATTGACAACTTTAAAATATTTTGGGATGAAATTGACCAGAGGGCCAAAGTTTAGGATTAAATCGACCATTTTTTCAATTTTTTTCATTAATCAGGTGGATTTATGTGTATTTACTTATGATACACCCTCATTTCAATTCTACGGTTGTTAGTTAGCCTAATTAACCCTACGATTATTATCCTAAAACGGAACTGTCTCGTAACAGGACACTAGCTGCTCCCTGTATGTATGTATGTATGTATATATGTATGTATATATAGTCCATCACTAGTTGGGCAAATCTCTCACGAGTCCATGTTTTCACGTCCTGATTATGCTTCTTCAATGGTCGATAGTACTAGTGGATGGTCAGATACCTCTAATCGGCAATTTAATGGTGCTGCCAAATGATGTGATATCTCTACGGAGGAAGATCCCTCAAGTCTCAGGGGGCTGGCAGCTATTGGTAGTCAAGTAACCTCATATATATGATTGTCACAGCATGCCGATTGATGGTCACAACATGGTACAGCCGTCGCCTGCACAACATCAGCTAGTGTTGCCGGCACAATATCACCAAGTTTAACCACTGACACAGTATCAGCAGGCAGTGTCACATGTATTGCTATAGAAGAGTACCAGAAAGTGTTCCAGTAGGCACAGTTCCAACAATAAGTGCAGCAGATCCAGTTCTGACAGAGAATGCAGCATGAACATATCAACAAGTACAGGCATCGACATAGTAGTAGCCGGTGTTACCGGATCAGTATTAGCAAGTAGAGTCGCTGACACAAGAATAACAAGTGTGGCTCGTATAGTATCAACAAGTGCAACTGTTGGCACAACATCAAAAGGTTTTGCCGGTATAGTATCAACAAGCGTTGCAGTTGACACAGTATCCGCAGGCCACACACGCAGTTTCAGCAATATGTGCCACATGTATAGGATCTGCATGTTTTATCATATCCATATGAACAATTTTAGCAGGCTGCGTTGTAGGTACATGATTTATAGGTACTGTAACAATCAGAGTATAACCAAGAGTTATTGCCAGCATATTGTGAGGAAATATTGCCGCAGTCACAGGTTCAGTCCTGGTTGTCGATCGATAAGGCAATAACACACATTCGAAAGGAATATAATGTGCAAATAGGATTACCGGCTAATATAGTTAATTATGAGACATTTCCTATAATTAAGTAATTTGATTTGAGACTAATTCTATTCGCGATTAATTCGGCTAAAAAGGAGAAGTTGGATTTGGTTTGGGAAAGCTTCCCATTTAAATAAGTAATTAATTTAAGGTAATTGATGATATCATCAAAATATTACGATGTCGTCATTTTGCACGCGCCGGTCATTGGTCCCCGGAAAAATCGATTTTTCGGCAATATCGCCAGAATTTTTGACTGGAAAAATCAATTTGCCGGCGATGTCGCCGGAATTTTTGACCGGAAGTTGTTGGCGGTGGCGGTTAGTGGCGGTCAACGGCGGTCCGTGGTAGTCAACGTTAGAAACTATTGAAATTTATTATTATTATTTTTGGTTTAAATTAATTCGGTTTAATTTGAATATTTACTTAACCCGAACCGATCCGAACCATTCCACACTTTCAAATAATTGATCCGAACCGAACGTAACTGAAACTAAATTTTCGGATCAGTTCAGTTCAGATCATCGGTTCGACCCTAACGGTGGGTCAAAATGACCGGCCCTATTTTGCATCATCTTGGTTTCTTGGAGATGATCCGCAATAGGAGGAAAGAAGAAAGTTTGTAATTACTGTTTTAATAAATCATTAAAAGTCCTGAAGGATATATCTTATCACAAAGTAAATTGAAACCACATCCAATAAATCAAGATTAAGAAACATAGATTTATCACATATTTTTATTTTTTGAAAGCAGCTGCTATATGAATCATTTAAAGCCGTGAAGGACATATCTTATCACAAAGTAAATTGAAACCACATCCAATAAATTAAGATTAAAAAACATAGATTTATAACCTATTTTTAATTTTTGAAAGCAGCTGCTATTTAAGTCACGTGGCAGGAAGATTTTTCCACCTATAAGTGAGTAGGTAAAATATAGAAACAGAAACTTATTAAAAGACAAACAATTCATAATAATCCATTTTTAGTCCCTAAATTCATGCTCCAAATCTGAAACTGCAACACAATCTTCAATGCTATTATGAATTTGGATTCCTTCAAGTAAGTCAACCAATGTGATTATTCACAAATTAGTTTCTAATTCGAATCCAAAAGAACTCCCAAAACTAAAGGGGAAAAAAATTTCTGACAACGATTCAAATTGTCAATTCATTTTTATGATTTTACGAGTGTATTTACATTTGTTTTTCAATTATTATTTTATCATAATAAATATATAATTCGTTTCTAAGTTACATAGTGTCTTATTTAACAGTATTTAGAAACTATCTCTTAATATAATAGTATTAGTATCATTTGTGTGGGTGGATTAATTCCTAAAGAAGCATGCAGAATTGCAGATCATGGTCAAATCACATTTCAGTTCTCCTCTCTCTAATTTTTCCATTTTCGACGCTTGAAGGCCAAGACAAGTGGGTCTGTCATAACCGTTTTGTGGATCTTTGGTTGTTTGTGGATGGACTCGGTAGTGGATTTCCTTGAGAATTCTTTTTAATTTCGCCTATGCTATAATTCTATCAGTTCTCACGTGTATAGGATGAATCAGTAGTTCGTATGACAACGTCAGTGAAATGATGATCATTCTCTCATTTTGAAATACACTGTGTATATGGAATATTTAAGCAAGGTTATGTAACTTTTTTGGGGGTAAGCCGATTTTATTTTGACCTTTTTTGTTTATCTGGAATGTATATGTACCTGTTGGAGCTTAAACATGAAATGAATTTGATGAGTTAGCTTGCTGCCTATGAACCTACATGAGTACTCTGTAATGTCATCATAGACAGGCACACTTCAAACAGAGAGGTCTACAATGTAATTGTACTTATTTTGCTTTTCGCAGAAATTTTAGGCATTCATTTCTGCTGCAATGGAAACATTCTGCCAAGAACTTTCAGAAAAACAAATTAACAAGCTAACTATCGTACTCCCTCTGTCTTACAAAAATAGTCCACATTGAGTCTTGAGTTTTGTATTATTTTTAGTACAAATTTGTAAACTCAATGTGGACTATTTTTTTGAGACGGAGATAGTACAATTCTAAAATTCCAATGGAAATGAATAGATGAAGACCCAAATTCTGACACTTCTCCAAATTTCAAGAACTCTCCTTAGATATGATGATTTTCAGATTGGAATTTCCATTGTCTGTCTGCACTTCTTCAATCTTCTTCACCAAATCTGTCACAGTTGAACGACAACCAGTGGTCTTGATCATTTGAAGCGTCGTATTGTTTTCCAAACAACAAGGCATCTCTTCCAAATCGGAGCAACCCGAAAGAACCAATTTCTCAAGAGAACCAAATTGATCATCATCAGAATCACTCCAAAAGCGAAGGGACTGGGATTCCAACTTCAAGATTCTAAGTTTGGAGAATTGCTCTTCTTCTTCTTCTTCCATCCTCCATGTGTACCCGTCGGATTCTGTACCTTTTAAATTGAGATACTCGAGGTTTGGGAGTTTTCTAATGCCTGAAAGAATCCTTGCAGTCAATTTAAATGATCCCAATGTCAGTTTCTTCAGTTTTGCTGGCAAACAAAACTCAACCTCAGGCTTAAGATTTACATGTTGGTAGAAAAAAAGTGACTCTAGTTGAGTCAAAATGTCATGAACCATAACAGCCTGGACAACAGGATCTCCATCATGATTATCTAATCCGCAAAGTTGAAATTTCAAGGCACGAAGATTTGGAAACTTTTTCAGTACTCTCTCAACTCGATCATAAGAAAAAGTAACAAGATAAATGAAAGGCTTCAAGTTAAGTTCATCCATAACTGCGCTAGCGTCTTTCCACTTCCATTTTGCCTTTCCAGCAGCCCAGCATCATTCACTTGCGAAGCTTGTATCTCAATGAACTGAAGAAGGGCGGCAGCCAACGTGGAAGAGAGTTGGCCGTTCTCTCTGTCATCGCGAAAATCTGTGCAGCTTTTTAGTCTTTCCCTTTTTAATAGATGCAAAACAGCATCACCGCACAGGCATTAGCTTAAAAGATCTAGAAAAGTTAAATTTGCGATTTAAATGACATAAGTATCCTAGTTTAAAATAGTGCCATCATGAGAGAATTCTATTAACCAACTAACTGGTTAATAACATACCGATCAAAACAGGCAAAAGGCTAGTCGGAGCCAAAAAAAAAGGTGATTTAGAGGAACTACATGAAGACATGGATTAAAGGTAAGCAGACAAATAATGTACCAATCTTTTGAGTCTCAGTGAATGTCTCAGTTACTATTTGAATTACCTCTGGCTTCAATAGTATCTCCATTAAGCACCAGGGTCAAACCACCAGACAAGTTATCAATCTGTAGCCCTGCATCAGAAAGGAACGGAAATGGTCAAGTTGATTACAAAACAGGAGCACTTATTCGAAAGGAGGACTTTTCTCTCTACTTGTAAATAGTAGAAATTGATGTTCTTTGAACCTGAATATGCACCATTTTCATGTATGATCCCAGAGAAAATGGATTTTTTTTTATAATAATATAATAATAAGCAATAACTATCAGATTTGAAAACGAGGACATACAAATATTGAGGCAAAATAAAATTAAGCTTGATACTTCTATATTCAAATTGCATGAGCAAGTCTATTCTCACCGCCAAACAAATTTCAAAAACCTGTTGAAGAATTTATAGCAGAAGGCCCTGAAACACGCACAAATTGTCAACATACCATCAAAGAAGAGAACAATAATTTAAGTAAAGCAATTGCTCGTATTTGCTTTAAGTAAGGATACCACTAAGAGGTTTTTCCCTTGTTTACTTCATTAAGTAAAGCAATTGCTCGTATCTGAATCGAGGAAAGGATTGGATGCCTTTTAATGTAGTAAAAAAGTGTATGATTTTCTCCATCAATGCCTCACTTGTCATCAAGGCTTCCTTTGGCACTCTTCACATTGTTGGTTACCGGGAAACCAAACCGCAAAGCGTAGGAATATTCAGTCTCATATTCTTTCATCTCCTCGATTTTCTGTGATGCAGCTGGTTTGGTTAATATAATCCCAGCTCCTCCCCCATCCTCACAAGACGAGCCGTCGACGTAAAGGGTCCAAGCTCGCGGATCTACAGGAGTGTGTTTCTGCGGTGGTGATTTTGGTAGTGGTTCCGGCATGGTGTCTGAAGTGCGGGGCGTCTCGACAAGGAAATCCACAAATGCCTGCCCTTTTATAGTCGTCCTAGGCTTATACTCGATATGGTGCTCCCCCAGCTCAACGGCCCATTTCATCATTCTACCTGAAGCCTCAGGCTTGAGAAGAACTTGTTGTATAGGTTGTTCAGTTAAGACCTGAATCGGGTGAGTTTGGAAGTACGGACGAAGCCGTCGAGCAGCGAGCACCAGACTTAATATAAGTTTTTCCATGGGGGTGTATCGGGATTCTGCCCCCTGTAGGACTTTGCTCACAAAGTAAACTGAGATTTCTTTGCGGTCTTTTTTCTAGATGAGAACCACAGATACAACAGTTTCTCGAGCAGCTAGATAAACGTATAGAGTTTTTCCCGGCTCCGGTTTAGCTAACATGAGAAGTTGCTTGAGATGCTCTTTCAGGACCTAGAAGGCTTTCTGACACTCTTCAGTCCATGCAAAACTCCTCCCTTTTCGCAACGTCTTAAAAAAGGGGAGGCTCCTCTCTGCTGCTCGAGATAGGAACCTGTTTAATGCCGCCAGGGATCCCGTAAGTTTTGAACTTCTTTGACTGTTTTTGGGGCTTCCATGGACAAAATTGCTTCGACTTTTGCGGGATCAACGCTTATTCTGTCTTTTGATACTTGAAAGCCCAGGAACTTTCCGGAGCCAACGTAAAAAGTGCACTTCTTCGGGTTCAACTTCATGTTAATTGTCCGAAGAATTGTGAAAATCTCCCTCATGTCCTCGACTACTTTGTTGTCGAGGTTGCTCTTTATGACCATGTCATCCACATAAATTTCGATGTTTCGCCCGATTTGATCGTGGAAAGCTCTGTTGACGAGACGTTGATAGGTGGCTCCAGCATTTTTTAAGCCAAAAGGCATTTTATTGTAGCAGTACACTCTAATTTCTTTAATGTAAGCTGTTTTCTCTGCATCTTCTCGAGCCATAAGAATCTAGTGGTATCCTTTATACGCATCGAGGAAGCTAAGTGTTCTAAAGCCGGTTATCCCCTCGACCATCTGATCAATGACGGGCAAAGGTAACAATCTTTAGGGCAATATTTGTTAAGGTCCCTATAATCCTGACACATGTGCCAAGAATTATCCAGTTTCCGAAGAAGGACTGGGTTGGCCAGCCACGTTGGCCATAGGACTTCTCGGAGTATGTTGGCGCGGACCAATTTGAGCGTTTCCTCATTAATGACGTCATTGCGATTGCGGGCAAAAATTCTCTTTTTCTGTTTGACCAGTTTGACATTGGGGTCGACATTCAACCTATGCTCGATGACTTCTCGAGGAACTCCGGTCATATCATATGCCGACCAATCGAAGATATCTCGAAATTTGCGTAGTAAGACGATTACCTCGACTCACAATATTTTGTTTACGGATATTCCAAGATTGATTGTCTTTTCTGCCTCTTTCTCGTTCAGGATCAACTCTTCTGTCTTGCTGTTCATTGGTGGCTGCTGGGGATGGTCGAGATCCATGTCCTGCTCTCCCCTTTACATTCAATTGGTAATACTCCTTGTTGAACAGAAAAACACCCCGACATGGTGACAGCCAGCTCTGGCTTTACTGTTTTCTTCCCGATTTTCACCACTGTGAGTAAGCATTCTCGAGAACTGCGCTGGCTTCCTTGCACAATTCCTCCCCCTTACTCTGTTGAAAACTTCATGACCAAGTGGTAGGGAGACCAAACAGCGTGGGCCTGACACATCCAAGGCTGTCCTAGAATCACATTAAATGGCGAGGGTGCATTGATTATGGCGAAATCTATTGTTACAGTTACCATTCGAGGATGTGACCCTACCGTAATAGGAAGCCTGACAATCCCACTAGGGATTATCGTGTGCCCTGAAAAGCCCATTAGCTGTAATGTTGCGGGACGCCAATCTGGATTTTTTACGTTCATCTTCTTGAAACACTCACTGTATATTATATCCACCGTGCTTCCGTTATCAACATATACTCGACTTACTTTGAAGTTTCCTATGATGGCCTCGATAACCATTGCATCACTGTGTGGACAGATACCCGGGACAACATCACTGCCGTAAAGACTATTGCCTCTGTCCCCTTGAACCGTTTGTGACTTGGTTCTTGAGGCGGTGTCTTAGTTACTTCTCGAAGTCATGTTTTCATTGCTGTTGTGGACAAGACCTCAAGGGACCCGCCGTAGATAGCTCCTACGTCGTGAGTGATCTGTTTGGTTGGATCAAGAGGAGGAACTTGCTGAATTGGCTGTGGCCCTCTGTCCAGGGATTGTTGGGCAGGTTGCTGCGAGTTATTCCGTTGTTTCCTCTATTATCTCCTCGAGGGCCGTGGTTATTGTTCCGTCTAGGGAAATTACGGGGTGCCGCGAACTTTCCTCCCTTTTCTCAAAGAGTAAGCTATGTGTTTTGTACATACTGCTGAAACTTTCCAGATTTGACCCCGGCTTCAATTTCCCGCTTGAGTTCTCTGTAATCTTCTGTATCATGCCCGTGGTCTTTGTGGTATTCACAGTACTGACTTGTGGACCTATTCGGGTTGTGAGCTAATGGTTTTGGAACGGGAAACTCGTCCTTGTAAATCTGAAGTATTTCTCGTCGAGGCTTCAAAACGAGGTTAAGGTCAAGAAGGAAACCACCAACCCCCCTCCTTTTTTTTGGGGGGGGGGGGGGGAAGGGAATTTTACACACCGGCTCCAGTTATTTCCTTTTCTCTTCTTGGTTTGGATTATGGTTGCTAACTACTTTGAATGGACCAGCCGACTCCCAGAATGGTGACTACCCTTTCCTAAATTAATACATTTCTCCTCTCCTATTTTGAATGACTCACTAGCTTTGTTTGTTGATGCTATTGGGGCCAAGAACGTGTAATATAACCCTGTAAGTTCTAATGTCGCCCGACTTTCCACATCACAATGCGATCTCTTTTTGTATTTCTTGGAGATCTTTTAAATCCTTATTTTGACTATAATTAGAACGTACACCAGGTTGGGGAAAGAGCTGAGCTATGCTAGCTCATTTGCATCTCTTATTCAGCTTTGAATTCAGTCCTTTTTTGATTTCTTCTGCGCCCATGGTTATTTCAAACTTATTCAAAATTCTCTTTTAATGTATGTGCAGCTGAAAATCATATATGAAAACGAATTTGCTGAGGTCCCAATTATGAACATGTCCGATAAATCATAATTTGAAAATAAAATTGAAAAAGTCACGAGCTTCTGAGCCACCTCAAAGTTCAAACAGAGAGGTGTATAATATAATATTCCTTCCGTCCTAAAATAATTATTTAATTTAGGATAATGGGGTATTTCTTTTGCTCTTCCCACAAATTTTAGGCATTCATTTTGCTGTATAATGGAAACATTCTCCAACAACTTTCAGGAAAGCAAATTAACAAGATAACCTAATTAAGTACAATACCGGAAAAATCCAACGGAAATGAATAGATGAAGAAAAAAATTCAGGCACTTGCTTTTAAATTTACAAGCCTTTCAATACAACTTTATTATCTCCACAAGAATGCTCCATAAAAATGATGATTTTCAGGTCGGAATTTCCAGAATCTGTCTGCACTTCTTCAATCTTCTTCACCAAATCTGTCACAGTCGGAGTGACCTCGATCAGCTGAAGCGTTTGAATGTTTCCAAAACAAGAAGGCATCTCTTCCAAATTGGGGAAATTATGAAGGACCTATCACAATTACCTCAAATTAATTGATGCTTGGACTTAGAAGAAAAATAAAATTTGAAGAAAATAAATAAAAGAAAGGAAAATAATAGAAAACTACATTGTGATTGATTGAGTTACAAAATAAAGGCACATGTCATATTTATAGGCATGTCTACATTATTTGATACAACTACTCTTGATAATTACTAAATTAAACTACTCTTAATAATGACTAAATTAAATCTATCACTCTAGATAATTCTTCAATAAAATCATTACCAAAGTGATCCTCCCTCAACTACTATTGATCGTTATCTTTAACATCCTCCCTCAAACTGAATCGGGGTTAGAGACTTAGTTTGCTTCTACTATGCTGACGGTTTCTCAGCTTTACGAACAATCACCAGTCAAAAATCTTCTTGTGGACCAGTATCAATTCTCGATTTTGAATGCTTCTGACCATGTTTTGAAAAAATTACTTGAAATTCATTGTGAAATTGTTGTATGACAAGTCAAAAATCTTCTTTTGAGAGAAGATCGGACTTTTGCCATAATGGAGAATTTTTGTGGATTGTTAGATTACGGCATGACAAGTCAAAACTCTTCTTCTATGAGAAAATTAGACGTTTGCCATAATGAAAATTTTTGGGATTGTTAGATTGTTATATGACAAGTCAAAACTCTTCTTTTGAGGAAAGATCAGACTTTTGTCACAATGAAAATTTTGTGAATTGACTCAGAGGTGACTTTCCTCATTATTTGAAATTTATGGATCAACTAAAGTTGATTTGTGGAAAAAAAAGAAAAAAAGATTTGTTGTTCGATGAGATTGATTTGTGAGAAATTTATAGGTATTGTGGACATTATTGGGAGAATCAAACAGGAGTTTGGGATTAGCAGTAGAAGAGGAGTGATTTGGGATGAATTTAGATTTGAAACATACACAATTGCTAATATTCATGACTGAACTAATCATGATTTATTTGTTGAAAGAGGAGTGATTTGGGATGAATTTGGATTTAAAACATACACAATTGCTAATATTCATTACTGAACTAATCATGATTTATTTGTTGACAGAAAAAAAGCGGAAACATGGCACATGAGCAGGGCGAAACCTGCTCTGATACCAATTGGCAATGAGGGAATAGCTCGTGGAGTTTATATATTGATACTCAGAATCTCTCAACACCGATGTGGGATTGCCCTATTTTTTTAGCCCAGACACCGCCTCATGTCTCAGCCCTATTTTTTTGTTAGGCTTTTTGGAGTCCGAATGTCGGCGGGTTGGCTCTGATAACATGAAGAAAAATAAAATTTGAAGAAAATAAATAAAAAAAGGAAAATAATAGAAAACTACATTGTGATTGATTGAGTTACAAAATAAATGCAGATGTCATATTTATAGGCATGTCTACATTATTTGATAAAACTAGTCTTGATAATTACTAAATTAAACTACTCTTAATAATGACTAAATTAAATCTATCACTCTAGATAATTCTTCAATAAAATTATAAAAGTGATCCTCTCTCAACTACTATTGATGGTTATCTTTAACAGACTTTATGTATACATATTTCTTGAACAAAATAAAGTGTTATTCTATTGGCCAAAGGAAACTTCAGAAAGAAAACAAACCATAATAACTGGGAAAACAAAAAAAGAAAACAAAACATTGGTAATTTCAACAAATGAGTCAACATATATAGGATGATATTTGAATTTTCCAATCACGCGACGAAGGTATAAATTTGGCAAATTAACTGAAAACTACAGAGTTAATTAGCTGTTTTCTCATTGCTTCACTTTCATAGTTTCTTTGATATGATTAAACAAAGTAATGAAAGTAGAATATTAAACGGCATAAGAGAACACGAACTCAAATAAAAATAGTAGATATTCTCTGGTGTGTAGTGTATCACCATGAAGTCATATATACTAGGTCGTTGTTATTAATTAAACTCGTCGCCATCATTTGTTTAATAAAAATAATGGAATCAAAGCGTGGCAAGAGTAATGTCTTACAGAAAAAAAAAAATGCTTACTTGGAAGCTTGGAAATGCCAGTCCAATCAAGAACATGATAGAGTAATTAAATTCTGAATTTGCATCATCCTGGTTTCTTGGAGATGATCCGCATTAGGAGGAAAGAAGAAAGTTTGTAATTACTGTTTTAATAAACCATTAAAAGTTCTGAAGTACATATCTTATCACAAAGTAAATTGAAACCACATCCAATAAATCAAGATTAAGATACATAGATTTATCACCTAATTTTACTTTTTGAAAGCAGCTGTTATTTAAGTCACGTGGTAGGAAGATTTTCCCGCCTAAAGTTAGTAAGTGAAATATAGAAACAGAAACTTATTAAAAGACAAACAATTCATAATAATCTATTTTGGACAAAATGCATTTTTCGTCCTCCAACTTTTGGGGGTAGCAAGATCGAGTCACCATGAATTTTTAATAAGCAAAAATAGTCCCTTAAAATATTTTTATCATCAATTTCAGTCAATTTAACAGAACTTTTAAAGGCTTAACGGTCAAACTTTTGTCTCCGTTAAGTATTTAATTTTTTGTTAAGGACGAAACACAGTTTTCGTCCCCCAGCTTTTGGGGGTAGCAAGATCGAATCACTATGAATTTTTCATTAGCAAAAGTAGTCCCCTAAAATATTTTTGTCATCAATTTCAGTTAATTTAACAAAATTTTTTAAGACTTAACGGTCAAACTTTTGTTTTCGTTTAGTATTTTATTTTTTAAAAGTTTTCAGCAAGATCTCCAATTGTTATAAAAGTTTTCAAATTAGAGAGTTTACCTGTAGATTGCGGAATTTCCCTCACAGAACCTCCAATGGCAAGGTAAGCAAACCCAACAAGCTCTCCTATCTCGCAAGGAATTCCATCATGTAAATGAATTTGCTCCAAATCCAATACTCTGAGCCGTTTGCAGATGTGCATCATTAATGTGAAACTTTGCGAGACATGATGTTGCGAGTATTTGAAGCGCAGAGAACGTACACGAGGACAAAACACATTTGACTCAATGAAGTCCTCTGCACTAGAGCGAACGCATAACCTCCGTAGATACGGTGGCTCGTTGAATCCTGACAATTCATCGTAGCCTCGTTCCAGGAAATGGAAAAACTGTTCCTCTTTCGTCTTTTGTGAGCAGAATTCATGCAGCAAGTCATGGACTCGGCACCTTTTCACTCGGCCCGTGGATGTTACTTTGGAAACCATTAGTAAACTTCTTCCTATCAGATCATTCAGATACTCTCCAGCAACATCTGACAGGCGCTTCGTCTCCACTTTCCGGATGAACCCTTCAACCATCCATAATGCAAGCAAACTCTTGACCAAGACCTGTTGATCTTCTCGAAACGTCGCAAAATACAATAGACATGGCTTCAAATGCTCAGGTAGATGTCTGTAGCTGAGCTCAAGTGTATCGTTGCAACGTTCTACTAACTGCCACGGTTTACACTATCTATGACCCTCTTCCAATCATTTGGTTCCATGGATCTTAAAATTCCTGCCACAAGGATGATTGTTAGAGGCAATCCATTGCACATTTCAACAATTTTCATCCGAAGGTCATCTAGTTCAGTGGGCCAATCATTTTTCCCGAATAACTGACTTTGCAATAAATCTTATTGAGATATCTTCCTACTTTATAGAGATAGGGATAGGGTTTAATCTTTTCCATATTGATCACGTTCTTATATCGGTCTATATATGACCATCTCTTGTATCATTTTCCTAATATGAAAACATATTCTACCATATCGTTTTACATGGTACAGAGCAAACCCTAATTTTTTTTTTTTTTTGAGCCGTCACCCACCATTTTTTTCCTTCCTTCTCCGGCTCTATTTTCTCCTCCGCCGCCATGGTTGAAACTTCTTCCAATTCCGGCGATCTTCCTCCTCCACCATCATCTGTCATCACTCAACCCATTGTTGATATGAAATCCCCGTATTACATCCATCCCTCTGATCATCCTGGCTTGTTATTTGTCACCGATCCGTTAGTCAAAACCGGCGACAATTACTTTACTTGGTGGAATAGTCTTTTAACGGCTTTTGAATCCAAAAATAAAGCCGGATTTTTGGATGGTACGATCTCCAAACCCGCTGTTAACATCGATGATTTCCAAAGTTGGGTTCAATGCCATGCCTTGCTCAAAGCTTGGATCACCAACGCGGTCTGCAAGGAACTCAAACCTGGTGCTGCTAACACCCATACTGCTTTGGAGATCTGGCAGGATTTTCAAGAATGATTCACGCAAGGCATCGCCTCTCGCGTCTATGATCTGAAGCGTACCATCGCCTTGCTGCAGCAGGAGAAGGCCTCCACAGCAACCTACTATGGCAAACTGAAGTCCGTTTGGAACGAATTACAGAACCTTCCTCCGTTGCCGGTCTGTTCTTGTGGCGTTTGTTCTTACAGAGCGAAGAAGCAGCTGGAGAATATTCTTGAAGAAGAAAAGGTTGATGACTTCCTTATGGGGCTTGATGAAACATATAAAACGGTGCGATCTCAAATCCTTAGTCTCGAACCATTACCAACCTTGGGTAGAGCCTATTTTATTGTTGTCGGTGATGAAAAACAAAGAAGCATCTCTGTATCAGCGTCTTCCGGTCGTCGAAGCCACCACCTTGCTTGCCAAATCTCCGGCTGATTCTCGCCGTGATCACCGCCGACAAGATGTTCGGGATAGGACTAATCAACGCAGTGGCAGTGGACCAAATAAACTTCTTTGCTCGCATTGTCAGCGTACTAATCATACGGTTGATCAATGCTTCGAATTAATCGGCTATCCATCCGGTTGGCGACAGCCTCAATGCCAGCAACGATCTCGTCACGGTCCTGCAGCATTTTCTTCTGTCACGGATACCATGCCACCATCTTCTTTAGCTGCAGCCGCAACCCTAACTCCATCGCAACTTCAGCAACTTCTTGCCATGTTGGGTAATCAGCCGCCCACGGTTGCTGCACCTCCTTCCACCACTCCATCTTCTTCCGGTAAGACAGATTGGGCAGCCGATTCCGGCGCCAATGACCACACTACCCATTTGATTCATTTATTGCAGGATGTCTCTCGACCATCTAATCCTATTTTTGTCCAATTACCTAATGGTGCCAGGGTTCCGGTTTCAACAGTTGGCCATTTTCATTTTGACAAAAATTTAGTCTTAAAAGATGTTTTGGGGGTTCCTCAATTTCGATTTAATCTCATTTCTGTTAGCAAACTCACTCGAGATTTAAATTGCTTCTTCACTTTTGGTCCTGATTTTTGTTTTATTCAGGACTTACGCTCGAGGAGGCTGATTGGAGTGGGTAGAGAACGTGATGGATTGTACTACTTGGAGCATTTGGATACCCTACATACATTTGATTTGGTTCATTGTGACATTTGGGGTCCTTATCATACCCCCTCCCATTTTGGAGCACGTTTCTTCCTTACTATTGTTGATGACTATAGTCGTGCTACTTGGGTTTTTTTAATGAAGCATAACTCTGAGGCTAAACGGTATTTATTGATGTTTTTCAATTGGGTTTCCACACAATTTCAAGCTCCCATAAAGGTGTTTCGTACTGATAATGGTTTGGAATTTACCCATGTTGCTTTGCAAAATCATTTTTTTGATTATGGTATGGAACGACAAACTAGTTGTGTTCACACTCAGCAAAACGGGGTTGTAGAACGCAAACACCGTCATCTTTTGGAAGTGGCTCGAGCCCTTCGTTTTCAGGCTCATCTCCCGATTGCTTTTCGGGGTGAGTGCATCCTCACTGCTGCATATTTGATTAACCGTATGCCTCCATCTGTGATCAATAACAAGACCCCTTATGAGCTTTTATTTGGTGCATCTCCTGAGTATACACATTTACGCACTTTTGGTTGCCTTTGTTATGCCCATGTTCTGGGCAAACCCCGAGATAAGTTTGATTCTCGTGATAAACCTGGAATTTTTGTTGGCTATCCTCATGGTCAAAAGTATGGGATCTATGATTTGGACCGCAGGGTGATTTATTCTTCCCGTGATGTCAAATTCTTTGAGAACATCTTTCCCTATTCTTGAGACCCCGATACTTCTAATCTTTCTACTGCTCAAGACAATGATCTTCTTGCCCACCAAGTAGCTTCCGATCCTATTCTACCTACTCAACCTTTGAATGCTCCGCAGTCATTTGTAGATGTTGACCTTCCTACCTCAGTTTCTCCGGCTTCGTCCTTGCCCGCTGCTGCTTCTGCATCTCCTCCACCAGTACGGCGCACTTGTCAACTCTCTCGCCGCCTCACTGATTTTGACATCAATCTTCTGCCCTCATTGCTCCCTAACAATCCATCATCATCCTCAACCCCTCCTTCAGATTCCTCGGTGGTACATCCCCTCTCTCATACTTTATCTTATTCCCGCTTTAGTGCTAATCATACAGCTCTCCTTGCGGCCATCTCTTCTGTTGATGAGCCCACTTCATTTTCTCAGGCCATTAAACACTCTCATTGGTGTGACGCTATGGCCCAGGAGATCTCTGCTTTAGAGGCAAATCATACTTGGACTCTTGTTTCTCTACCCCCTGGGAAACGCACCATCGATTCTAAATGGGTATACAAGACTAAGTTCAAACCGGATGGCAGTATTGAACGTTAAAAAGCCTGCCTTGTCGCTAAAGGCTATACTCAAGTTGAAGGCATCGACTTTCATGGTACCTTTGCCCCTGTTGCCAAATTAGTTACTGTTCGCTGTCTTCTTGCTGTTGCCTCTATTCGTCGTTGGGCCCTTCACCAGTGCCTTTCTTCACGGCGATCTTCATGAGGAAGTCTACATGAAAATCCCTCAAGGCTTTGCTAAAAAGGGGGAGACTCGGGTTTGTCGTCTCCAAAAATCCCTTTATGGTTTAAAACAAGCTTCGTGGAACTGGTACCAAAAGTTCACTCATTCTCTGCTTGAAGCGGGCTTTCGGGAGTCTGCTTCTGATCCCATGTTATTCCTTTCTTCTACTGCGACCTCCTTCGTGGCCGTTCTCATATATGTTGATGAAATTATTGTGATTGGAAATGATTCCCAGAAGATTCTGCAACTTAAACAGCATCTTAATCGTCAGTTTCATATCAAGGATCTTGGCTCTCTCAAATATTTTCTTGGCATTGAAGTTGCTCGATCTTCTTCTGGCATCTTCCTCAGTCAGCGCAAATACACTTTGGATATTCTTGATGAAAGTGGTCTTCTTGGTTGTCGGCCTTGTTCTACTCCAATAGAACATCAGCACAAACTTACTCTTGATTCTGGCGATCTCTTTTCTGATCCTGGACGTTATCGTCGTCTCGTGGGTTGCTTACTCTACCTTACCATTACTCGTCCGGACATCAGTTATGCTGTGCATATTCTCACCCAGTTCATGCACCAACCACGAGTTTCGCATTATGATGCTGCTCTTCGTATTCTACATTACTTAAAGAATACACCCGGACAAGGCATTTTACTACCATCTGCCAACTCTCTTAAGTTGCGTGCCTATTGTGATGCTGATTGGGCTGGTTGTTCAACCACTCGTCGGTCCACTACTGGATATATTGTATTTTTGGGGTCCTCACCCATCTCCTGGCGATCCAAGAAACAATCTGTGGTCTCCCGTTCCTCTGCTGAGGCCGAATATCGGGCAATGGCTACCACCGCTAGTGAGATTGTCTGGCTCAACCATCTCCTTCAGGAACTTTGTGTTCATCAATTGCGTCCTATTCCCCTCTTTTGTGATAATCATGCTGCCATTCACATTGCCTCTAATCCAGTTTTTCATGAATGCACGAAACACATTGAGATCGACTGTCATTTCATTCGTCAGCACATGTCAAAACTCCTACTTCCTCATTCTGTTTCTTCTACTTCTCAGTTGGCTGATTTCCTCACCAAGGCATTGGGACGCGATCAGTTCCATTTGATTCTTTCCAAGTTGGGCATTCTGAATCTTCATGCTCCAACTTGAGGGGGAGTATTGAGATATCTTCCTACTTTATAGAGATAGGGATAGGGTTTAATCTTTTCCATATTGATCACGTTGTTATATCAGTCTATATATGACCATCTCTTGTATCATTTTCCTAATATGAAAACATATTCTACCATATCGTTTTACAAATCCAGGCTCTGGTTTTCATTGAGAAGTCTTAGTTCAAAGTGATTTTCTTCATCGTGCATCTCTGGAGGAGCAACATCATGACGACGACTTGTAAAAATGATTCTACTCCCTTGGAATCATCAGGGAATGATGCTTGCAAGTGTTGCTGGGCTTTAGCTTCCCAAATATCATCCAGAACAATGAGATATCGCTTCCCTTTCAAACTGCGCCATAACTGCTCGGCTACATCATCTGCATTTGCCTCCGAAGTAATCTTGGAATATTTTCCAGGATCAACTTGTTTTATGAGATCAAGTAGCACTCCATTCTTATCAAATTTTTGGGCAACGGTGGTGAAGGCACAAACAGAAAAATGGTACGAGATTGATTCATTGTTGTAAACCTTTTCTGCTAAAGTGGTCTTGCCTAGACCCGCCATTCCTACAATTGCCAGTACTCGCAAATTTTTGGATCCTCTCTTGAGGCGATTTATTATTGATGTTGCCTCATCATGAAAGCCAACAATTTCTTTTGTCGAGATTGAGGGAGAAGTTGATTTCACCAGCTGGCTTTGACTCGCCGTTGATTTCTTCTCGTGGATTTCTGGTTTCTTCATGAATGTGATTTCTGATAGAAAAAGATAATTCTGAAAGAGAATTTGGGGACTGCCAACCAGTAAGGAGTGGTCGATGAGATCTTCCACCCTGTAGGCCACCTCCAAAATACGACCTTTCAGATCTTGGAGTTCCCCTTGATCATTTGGCTGCTCCACAATGTCCCCCAACAAAGATCTCAAGGAATCAAGTTCTTGTTGGATAGCCGTCAGTTCAACATTGTTGCTTGTCAGCTCCATCAACTTTTCAATCAAAAAGTCGAAAAAAGCCAATAGAGTCGTGCTGCGAGAGTTGAAAAGTGTAACTTGTGCATCTTTCTCTGCAACTCCAAGGTTTGACAGAATTTTCTTGATTGTTTCAGACGACTGCTGAACAATACAAATTAGGCCTGCTTCCTGATCATGACTTTGCTGGAATGAGCAAATGAATACTGCGACATCACATACCACAGAAACAATGTCTCCCTGAATATTCTTCTGATCAAGTTTGTTTGGTAGTTGCTTGGTAACCGATTTCCTCAAAGATCTTAGTCCTTCATATAACTCTTGCAGTTGATCCCTGTTAGGATCCACAACTCGACCGCATTGTGTAAGCTTCCGATAAAGAATTGATACGAGGGAAGACAGGAGGTTCTGTGTTGCAACAAGGGATTCAGCATCACTTTCTGTACCGTGATCCGCGGGAGGAAGCAATCTTGTGGTCAACTTTGTGCTGATCAGTGCTTCAGTGAAAGTTTTACAGACCTGAGGATGAATATTCTTGATCTTTTGGATCAATGTTGAAATCTCCAAAATCTTTTTTCTTGCAACTCTTTTATCCAACCCTAATGCTCCAGAACTTTCCTGACAAAATCCATCATCAAAACGGAAAAATGCAGCCTCAATAACAACCGCTCCAACATGAGCTAACCAATCCTTGTTTGGTTCAGTATTTCTCTGTACGACAAAGTGGATGAGAGCTTTCAAGAATGTCATCTGCTCTGTCAAGGCTTTAATTGCATCATGTAGAGCGCTGGGGATACTCGCCGAATCCTAAAAATTTTTTACACTCTCCAGGGAGAAACTAATGAAATCTAGGACTTTATCTGTCATGAGAGGACGTGATTGATGCCGGGCGTCTAGCAGGGCAGTGTACAATGCCTTTGTAAGTGTATGAAGAGATTGAATGTCTTCATCTATTGGATCAAAGAAACCCCGGAAAACAAGTTGACCATTACGTTCAAGATGGGGAGATTTTCTCAGTCTTTGCCAAATATGATGGACTAAAGTTGAAGTCCAACATCGTGGCAGAAAGAACAACCATTTTGAGGTTTCCTAGCCTAATTTTCAGTTTCTTATAACGAAATAAGGAGGCAATAAAAAGAGGAGTGGTCCTATATATAAGGAGATCTACTTCATATAAAGTAGAATGAATACAATCTATAAGGGTGGAAGCCATCTTCTTGTTGGGGTGTAGGAAAAAGAGGTGATGGTGAAAGGAGGAATAATGATGGAGAAGGAGAACCAAAAAAACTGTGAAAGATGATTATCAGAAGTTAGAACAGAAGGGGACAAAGTTGAAGAAAAAGGTGTGCAAAAAATGAGACTTGCCACATACGTTCTTATACTAATTGATTGATAGAGAAAGGAGACTTCAATGGCCATTATTTCAAAATAATAAGAGCTGATGAATCTTATTATAAGAACTAGTATCAATTACTGTTGGATCAATACCAACTCACAAAGCAAAGCTGGTTGGGAAGTCATCCTTGGAATGCCAACCCATATTATACATACTTCTCTGTCCCGGAAAATATTCCATTTTTAATTTAACGTGTAGACTATATTTTTAGGCCGGAGGAATACCTTGTTTGATTGTGGACAATTTTCTTGATTTTTAAGCTTATAAAAAAATGAATTGGTAACATGAACAGATTAACAATTAATTATTAAATCTTATTATTATTATAGGTCAAAGGAAAACTTCAATGCCTTTGCTTGATCATTACAGCTACATAATTCCATTGTAGTATTATTTCTGTTCCAAAATAATTGTTTAGTTTAGATTTTAATTTTAGTAAATTTTAAACTAAAAATAAAAATACAAGTAAGGGAATGATTTTCGGGACAGAGTGTAACATTCGAGTACCACATAGGATTAGCTAGCTGTTGGATTTTCCACCATACCTGTCACGTTAAGATTACAATGGATGGCAAGTTCGTATTAGCAGATCTCTGGATTATAGGAATTGAAAAATAATAATAACAAAATTAATTACCAGTACTTAGAAATGACCCGACATGGGATTTTATATGTATAATAATAAGCATTTCAGATTTGGAATTTAAATCAATCACATGATCATGAGACATTGGTAAGCTTAAAACTAGAGAGGTTGACTTTCTGTTGGTTCAATTTCAATACTTTTTCTGTTGGTAACAGAAACCACAGCATCAGAGATCACTTCTACTAAAGCAAAAGATATTCTATCAGTTCAGCACATGACTTAAGTAATTAACCATTGACAGGTTGTTGAAAATTATTGGAGACAATCGGAGTTTCGACTTTGATTCCTCCTACATTTCATTAACAGAATCTGAAAGATTGCCTACCATTAGAATAATCATTTGATTGATTTAATGAAGGGTCATTGAGTAATGCTGATGTTTTCCAGAAAACAGATTAGTAAAGCTACGAATAAATGAAGTACACGACTGCAGTAGATCCTGAAACTTGCTTGCTCTTTCATGTTAAGTCTCTTACCAAACACCTTCATCTTCTCCTGATTTATAAAGATCGCCAGCGAAAATGTCCCGAATAATGATGATCTTCAAATCTGAGTTTCCATAGTCCGCCTGTACTTCCTTGATCTTCTTCACCGACTCTGTCACGGTATCAGAACAATAACTGACCTTGATCATTTGAAGCGTCGAAATGGTTTCGAAACAAGAAGGAATCTCTTCTAAACACCTGCAATGAGAAAGTACCAACTTCTCGAGGCACCCGAATTGATCATCACACCCACTCCACTGTTCAAGTTCACAGGAATCCAGTTTCAAGATTCTTAGCCTGGAGAATTCCTCTTCTTCCATCCTCCACGGTCCTCTTCGAAATATACCTCCTTTAATTTGAGATATTCGAGGTTTGGTAATTTACCAATGCCTGAAAGAATCCCTTCAGTCAAGTAAAATGATCCCAATGTCAGTTGCTTCAGATTTGTTGGCAAACTAAGCTCAACCCCACAACCAGCCACACCTGAATCGACACAAAGCGATTCTAGTTGTGTCAAGATGTCAAGAACAACAGTCTGGATAGGATTCTCACTCCAGTCTTTAAATATATCTTCTACAGGAGTCTGTAATCTGCTAAGCTTGAATTTCAACTTACGCACATTTGGAAACTTTTTCATGACTCTTTCTACCCAATCATAAGGAATGTCCACGCCAGAAATCGTATCCAACTCATAAAACTCTGATGAGTTGTCAAGATTTGCCACGGGCAATACAACACCCCATGTAAATGAATCGCCTCTGGATACGCGAAAATGCTTTAGTTTTCTCAGATTCCAGAAACTGTCTGGTAAGAGTAGATCAGATGAACGTTCATTTATTAGTACAAAAGTTTCCAAATTAGAAAGGTTACCTATGGATGATGGAATCTCCCGCACAATGCCTCGTATTCCAAGGTAGGTTAGCCGAACCAGTTGACCGATTTCACTTGGAATATCACCATCTAATTGAATTCTTTCCAAATCCAACACTCTTAAGGTGTTTGCAAATGTGCATCATTAGTGAGAAATTCTGCGTGACTCTGTCTTTAGAGTAATTGAAATTCAGAGAACGTACATGAGGGCAAAACACCTTTGACTCAATGAAGTCATTTACATCAGAGTGAATGTATAACCTCCGTAGATACCGCGGCTCGCAGAAAGCTGACAATTCATCATGCCCTCCTTCAAGGAAATGTAAAAACTGTTCGTCTTTCGCTTTCTGCAAACAAAATTCATGAAGCAAGTCATGACTGCGGCAACGCTTTACTCTGCCCCTGGATGTTTGTTTGGAAACCATAAGTAAACTTCTTCCTACCAAATCATTCAGATATTCTTCAGCAACATCTGACAGGCGCTTCATCTCGACTTTCCGGATGAACCCTTCGGCCATCCATAACGAAAGCAGCCTATTGACCGAGACCTGTTCATCTTCTTGAAACGTTGCAAAATACAAAAGGCATGGCTTTAAATGCTCAGGTAGCTGTTTGTAACTGAGATCTAGTGTATCTCTACAACGTTCTGCGAACTACCACGGTTTAAACTATCTATGATTGTCTTCCAATCCTTTGGCTCCGTGGATCTTAAAATTCCTGATACAAGGATGATTGTTAGAGGCTATCCATTGCACATTTCAACAATTTGCATCCGAAGGTCATCTAATTCAGCAGGCCAATCATTTTACTGTATAATCGGCTCTGCAATAAATCCACGCTCTCTTCTGCATTGAGTAGTCTCAGCTCAAAAGGTTTTCCTTCATAGAGCATATCTGGAGGAGCCACATCATGACGGCGACTTGTAAAAATAATTCTGCTCCCCTTGGAATCATTAGGGAATGATTCTCGCAACTGTTGCCAGTCTTCAACTTCCCATATATCATCAAGAATGACGAGATATCGCTTTCCTCTTAAACTCCGCCATAGCATCTCAGCTACATCATCTGCACTTGTCTTAGAATTAACCAGGGAATATTTGCCAGGATCAATCTGCTTTAAGATGTCGGCTAGCACTCCCTTTTTATCAAATGTTTGGGCAACAGTGGTGAAGGCACTAACAGAAAAATGGTACAAGATTGATTCATTGTTGTAAACCTTTTCTGCCAAAGTGGTCTTACCTAGACCCGCCATACCTACAACTGCCACGATCCGCAAGTTTTCTGATCCTCTCATGAGTTGATTCATTATTGACTTTGCTTGATCTTGTAAGCCAACAATTTCTTTTGTCACTGATGGGGTAGTTGATCCCAAGTGACTGTGCATCGCCGTTACTCTTAGAACATTGATTTCTGGTCTCTTCATAGCTTTGATTTCGGTCTTAATGTTGCTGATGTCTTTCATGGTACAAAAAATTGGTTCTGAAGCAGAATCTGGGAGATTACCAACCAATAGGTACTCTATGAGTTCCTCTATCCTGTATGTCGCCTCCAAAACACGACCCCTGAGAGCTTGGAGTTGCTCCTGATGATCGTTTGGCAACTCCACAGTTTCCTCCAAGAAAGATCTAAAGAAGACAAGTTCTTCTTGGATGGTTGGAGCAAGATTCTTAGCAGTTGGCTCATCATTGTTGCTTGTCAACTCCATCAATTTTTCCAATAAAAAGTCTACAAAAGCCAAATGAGTAGTGCTTTGAGACTTGAACGTTGTTGGAGCTATTGCATCTTCTTCTCGAAGATTTGATTGAATAATCTTGATTGCTTCTGTCAGTTCATGAACAATACTAAGCTCCGTTTCCTTATGCGCGTGTTGAAATGAGCAGATGAAAACTCCTGCATCACAGACAACAGTGACAATGTCTTCCTTGATTTTCAGATCAAGTTTGTTTGGCTGTTGCTTGAGAATCGTTTTTCTCAAAGACACAAGTCCTTCATAGAGCTCTTGCAGCTGATCCTTGTTGATAGGAACCAGAACATGGGTAGTCCTTGCAAGCTCCTCGCGGAGAATAGATATGAGAGAAGAAAGAAGATTCTGTGTTGCAATAAGAGCTTCATTTTCTGGTGCCAACTTTGATCTACTCAGTGCTTCAGTGTAAGTCTTGTAAACTTGAGGATGAATAGGTTTGATCATTTGCATCAACGTTGAAATCTCCAACTTCTGTTCTTCTACAAAATTTTCATGTAACCCGATTCTTCCCTCTCTTTGCCTGGAAATTCCATCATCAAAGAGGAGAAATGCAGCATCAACAGCAACAGCTCCAGAATGAGCCAACAAATCCTTCCCAGGTTCAATATTTCTCTGTATTACAATGAGGATTAGACTTTTCAAGAATTTCACCTGCTCTCCCAAGGCTTTAACTGCATCAAGTAGAGCACTAGGGATACAAAAGACTCTCAAGTCCTGAAAATTTTCCAGATTCTCCAGAGAGAAGCTAATGAATTCCAAGACTTCATCTATTGGGAGAGAACTTGATTGACTCAGGGCATCCAAGAGGGGTGCAGACAATTCTTCCATCAGTTTTCGAAGAGATGAAAGGTCTTCGAATGCCCAATAAAGGGCAGTCGAATAGTCCTCAAACGGATCAAAAAAGGGAACATATTCTGCAATTTTACGGACAAGATCTTCAGTTTCTAGCAAAGATGACGGACTTAAGTTAATGCCACGCTTTGTGGCAGAAAGGACAACCATTTTGAGGTTTCCAAGCCTATATCTCAGTAGCTTGAAATAATGTACAAGCATATATTCAGAAGGATGGGTCTCGTCCAGAACGCGACCAACCTCATGTAAGGCAGAAAGAATACAATCAGTGAAGGTGGAGGCCATCTTGTTTGGGATGAGAAGTACCAAAGGAATAAGAATTACATCAGTTTGTTTTGGAAGAGTGACGAGTCCAGATCCATTACCGAGATTGTACCGGCCCACCCACCGTAGGAAGAGTCCAACTGGAACTCTTAGGACGGTGTAAATCCCTAAAACCTAGTTAGATTCGGAATTGTCCAGGTAATCTCATACCTATAAATAGGGTAACTCATACCACAATTCAGGTACGCAATCTATAAGTCAAACATACTACCTCCCTAAACTTTCTAGCAATCCCGTTTACTGACTTAAGCATCGGAGTGTCTACCCTCGGGAGACCCCGAAGCTCTGTTTTGCAGGAAACCCTAATCGGAGTTCCACCGTTAAACCAGCGGCGCATATCCGTGAATAGTCAAGTGGCACGCCCGGTGGAACCCGTAAATTAGGGTTTGTGTCACAGAAACCTCCTTAGGTTTCCTTAACATCTTTTCATAACAATCGGGGTTGCCAGAACAACCGACACGATGGTCAGAGTTGAAGAAGGCGCCGGTAGCACGGCCTCCTCCGGCCAACAGCATAGTCTAGGAGACGATACTCCCCTGGCCGAATTCCAACGCCGGCAAGAAAAAAGAAAGACAGGAAAAAGCCACGGCGGAGAACCTGGGAAAGAACAAACAAATGAGCATTTGGTTCTCGGTGCTTCTCAGCCCGATCCAAAGAAACAAAACAACACCAATCTTCCACCTGAAAAAGAGGATATACCTCCTCCTCGAAATACCCCCGCTGCTGCCAAGCGTTTGGAAGACCATAAACTGGCCAAAATTGAGGCCGAACTTAAGAAACTAGGCGATGATAGCGATCAACAATAAAGGATGCCGTTGTCTCCTTGGACAACCCGATCCTACAGAACAAGAGTTGGAAGATTTGGTCGACGAAAAAGAAGCTCGCAGAACCCTAGCCCTTTTTGAGAAGAAACAAGGCAAGCAGAAAGTCCAAGAGCAGGAGAAGTACCAAGAAACCGAGGGCTACGGAAGCCCCCATGAAGAATGCTCGTATGCTACCAGAGATACCATATTCTGGAACGCTTTCAGAGAAAGATACCCAGCCTTCGACACCGCTCTCGAGGAATTCGACGCGATATACCAACAGAGGGGTGCCAAGAGAATCCCGACCCACCGAGCGTCGAGATCCTCGAAGGAGAATAGGGGAAGCCCCCTAGGAGAACCAAGGCACATAATCGCTTAGAGTTCAATTGGAATCGAAGGAGCCCTCGAAGAGGTGAGTATAGGCACGATTACGAACTACATCGAGGCCGCAACAACATCGAGGGCAACTATGACCAAGAATACAATCACCGTCCTCGATACTCACCTCCAAGACAGCAACAATATAACTGGCATAGGAAAAATCCTCCGTACTACCAGGGAGATCAGCAAGGAACAAGAGACCAGAATATATTGATCCGAGAAGAAATGAGGAAAATCATCGGGATAGGGCTAGACCGGAGCCCCTTCATCCCCAGCATTCGAGATGAACCTAAGCCCCGAGACTTCGACTTCCCTAAAGAATTCAAGCCATATTCGAGAGATACCGATGTCTCCCAATGGTTGCAAGGATATGTCCAAGTCATGAGAATCCGAAACGCAACCATGAACTTCATGGCAAAAGCGCTACCTTCCTACTTATCCGAGTCAGTGCAGCGATGGTTTGGGCAATTACCGGAAGGAAGCGTCACTAGCTTTGAAGATTTGTCCGTTAAACTAGCTACTCGATTCTTCAAAAGCAAACGGATATCGCGGATGTCCATCAATCTCTCCTCGATCAGACAAGGACAGCATGAGAGTCTAACTGACTTTCACAGACGATTCATACAAGAGACCTTGCAAGTCGACAACATCAACGATCGAGACGTCCGCAATGGATTCATCCAAGGCCTTAACCCCTTCGGGAAATCCTCAATGTTACGAGTTAAGCTCTCGACAAAACCCCCTAGGAATGCGAAGGAGATGTGGGCTATTGTCGAGAACCATATACAGCAAGAACACACACTCAAGAGGTCCCAAGAATCATTCGCCTCGGTAGGCCCCAAAGAAAAGCCAAGAATCCCCCAGGAAGGCAGACCGGCACTGCCCAAGATGGATAGACAATTAACGCCCTTAACCAAGCTCCGACGAGAAATCCTCCAGATCCATAGGGACGAATTGCCAGCTCCGAAACCCTTGGCCCCTAATCCAAACAGATCAACCGAACAATACTGTGAATATCACAAAGATCACGGCCACGACACGGAGGATTGTCGAGAGCTCAAGCGTGAAATCAAGAACGGGGTCAAATCTGGGAAGTTTCAGCAATATGTGCAGGGAACAGCTTCCCGGCAGAAGAATAACAGACCCCAATCACGAGATCACCCAAAAAGAAATTTCAGAGGCCCGCCGCGGCGGGATGGACGAGGAAAAAATTGGCAACCGAGAGTCAATGCCCAACAACAGCAGCATTATCCCATCTATGAAGCAACGCCAAAGCCATTGCAACAACTCCCCTCGACAGATCCAACAAAGCTAATCACTCACCAGGTAGGAGCTATTTACGGAGCTCCCCTCAAAGTCTTATCCATGACAGCCATGAAAAGCTCATTGCGAACTGTCACCAAAACCCCTCGACAATAACCTAGCCACAAGAGATTCAAAGGAACATAGGCCATTGTATTCATAGATAGCAATGTGGTCCCAGACATTTGTCCCCACAGTGATGCTATGGTCATAGAAGCAATAATCGCAAATGTAAAAGTCGGGAGGGTTTACGTGGACAACGGCAGCGCGGTCGATATCATATATAGTGATTGCCTCAAGAAAATGAATATCAAAAACCCTTGCATCTGCCTAGGTACAATGCCACTAATGGGATTCTCAGGACACACCATTATCCCCACAGGAATAACTAGCCTACCCATCTCGGTAGGGTCGCATCCTAGGACAGTCACTTTGACCATGGATTTCGCCCTAATAGATGCACCCTCGCCGTTCAATGTGATCCTAGGGCGACCTTGGATGTGCCAAGCACGCGCGGTATGGTCTCCCTATCACTTGGTAATGAAATTCCCAACGGAATATGGAGTAGGAGTAGTGAAAGGATGCCAGCGGAGTTCTCAAAAATGCATGCTCACTGCAGTTAGAACCGAAAAGAAGACCGCATACCTTAACCCAGGGTCCGCCGTGTCAGAGTGCTACTCGATTCAACAAACGGTCAACCCACCAGGGTTAGAAGACCCCGAGACACCCGGCCTTCCCTCGTTCAGTAGCAAGACGCGAGAATTAGTCCTGAATGAGTCTGATCCCGCCAAGACCGTCCAAATTGGGGTTTCTCTCCAAGACCCCTTGCTAGCCGAGATTAGCGCCTTGCTACAAGAGTTCCAGGACATATTCGCCTGGTCCCCAGCGGACATGACAGGAGTCCCTCGAGAAGTCATAGAACATAGGTTAAATGTTGATCCAAATGTCAAACCAGTACAACAGAAGAAAAGAGTATTTTCTTGAGAACGTAACGATGTCATCAACAAGGAAACGATGAAGCTAGTCCGAGCTAACATACTCCGGGAAGTTTTATGGCCTACTTGGTTAGCCAATCCGGTCTTAGTACGAAAACCCAACAACTCCTGGCGTATGTGCCAAGACTACACAGACCTCAATAAACATTGCCCCAAAGACTGCTACCCTCTACCAGTCATAGATTAAATGGTGGAGGGTATTGCCGGGTACAGAGTCCTCAGCTTCCTTGACGCCTACAAGGGATATCATCAAATCCTCATGGCACAGGAAGATGCAGAAAAGACAGCTTACATCATCGAGATAGGGGTATATTACTACGACAAGATGCCCTTTGGACTGAAAAATGCTGGAGCCACATACCAGCGTCTCGTGAACAGAACCTTCCATGACCAGATCGGCTGGAACATCGAGATTTACGTAGAGGACATGGTGATAAAGACCAATAAGGATGAGCAAGTGGTCACAGACATGCGGGAGATTTTCACAATATTACGCAAGGTTAACATGAAGCTGAACCCTAAAAAATGCACCTTCTGTGTAGGATCAAGGAAATTCCTAGGATACCAAGTCTCCAAGGCTGGAATAAGTGTTGATCCGGCTAAAATCGAGGCTATGTTAGCCATGGAAGCTCCAAAAACCATCAAGGAAGTTCAGAAACTCATAGGCTCCCTGGCGGCCCTAAACAGGTTTCTATCTCGAGCCGCAGAAAGAAGTCTCCCATTCTTCCATACCCTCCGCAAAGGCAGAAAATTCGAGTGGAATGAAGAATGCCAGAAAGCCTTCCAAGACCTAAAAGAGCACCTCAAGCAGTTGCCCACACTAGCCAAGCCCGAGCCAGGAGAAACACTGTACATTTACCTGGCAGCACGAGAGAAAGCTGTCTCGGCGGTCCTTGTGCAGTGCAAAGACGGCAAAGAAGTCCCGGTCTATTTTGTTAGCAAAGTCTTGCAAGGGGCACAAACCCATTACACACCCATGGAAAGGCTTATCCTCAGCCTAGTCTTGGCTGCACGACGTCTACGCCCATACTTCCAGCACACCCCATTATGGTTTTAACGGAACAACCAATTCAGCAAGTCCTGCTAAAGCCAGAAACGTCCGGCAGGATGATGAAATGGGCAGTCGAAGTGGGCGAGCACCATATCGAATACAAGCCTCGATCAGCCATCAAAGGGCAAGCCTTTGCAGATTTCTTAGTAGAAACGCCTCGAGCTATCGAAGTCAAAGAAATGGCGGAGCCTAAAGATGATCCCACTACTCGCGTCCACATCAACCCTCGAGCCTGGTCACTACTCGTCGACGGATCTCGTTGCGATGAAGGGGGAGGAGCCGGCATCATATTATCCAAACCTCCGGTCGACCCCGATATCAAGAACATGAAAGAGTACGACGCAGAATATACATATGCGCTGAGGTTCGGTTTCTCGGTCACCAACAATGTAGCAGAATACGAGGCACTGATAGTAGGGTTGAACATGGCACTAAAACTTGGGGTCCACAAAATACAAGTTTTCAGTGATTCTCAAGTAATGGTAAAACAAATATTGGGAGAATACACGGCAAACGACGAGCAACTCATTAGCTACCTCGAGAAAGTCCTCGACATCAAGGACAAATTCGAGGAATGCACCGTGTGCCACATAGTCCGCTCAAAAAACAAAAGAGCCGACGCCCTCAGCAAGCTGGCCTCCTCGAACTTTGCACACCTTAGCCACAAAGTATGGGTCGAAATTCTCCCGAGTCCCAGTATCCAGGACGTCCCCGTAGCGACCATCGTCGAGGACGGCGACACTTGGATGACCCCTTTTATCCAATACCTTACAGATGGGATATTGCCGAGTGGAAAAGCAGAAGCCAGGATCCTCCGGTTTAAAGCGGTCAAATACACATTGCGAGACGGCATCCTATACAAGCATAGATACATGCTACCCATGCTAAGGTGTATTGGCCCACAGCAAGCAGCTTACGTACTCGAAGAAGTACACGAAGGATCATGTGGAACTCATATGGGAGCAAGAGCACTCGCCAAAAAGGTCTTGCGAGCAGGATATTTCTGGCCGACAATCTTCAAAGACACCTACCAATGGGTACAAAAATGTGAGAACTGTCAGCGCTTTTCTCCCATCACTCGACAGCCACAACACGAGATAGTCACCATCCAAAGCCCGTGGCCATTCTACCAATGGGCCACTGATATCATCGGCCCCTTTCATCCGGAAGGAGTAGGAGGAGTAAGATGGGTCATTATAGCAGTAGATTACTTCACTAAATGGGTAGAAGCTAAACCCTTGGCCTCGATCACAGGGAGAAAAATCTTGGATTTTTTCTGGCAGAACATAGTATGCCGCTTTGGGGTCCCGAAGGTTATCGTCTCCGATAATGGGACCCAGTTTGAGAGTAATACTTTCATGTCATGGTGCGATGAAATGCAGATCGAACGCTACTTCTCGAGCGTAGCCCATCCCCAGGCCAACGGGCAGGCTGAATCCATCAACAGAACAATACTGCATGGAATCAAGACCAGGTTGTATGACGCCAAGGGGGCATGGGCCGACGAACTTCCTCACGTCCTGTGGTCATACCGGACAACTGCCCACTCCTCGACCGACGAGACGCCGTACAGCTTAGTCTACGGTATGGACGCCGCCCTCCCAGTCGAGATCGGTCTGTCGAGTCCTCAAACCGCAAACTTCGTCGAGAGTACCAATGATGATGACATCCGACTAAACCTTGACCTGCTCGAGGAACGTCGAGACGCCGTCAAAATCCGAGAGGCCAAATATAAAGAGACTCTTCGCAGACATTACAACAAGAAGGTGAAAGCCACGGATCTCGCTGTGGGTGACCTCCTGCTAAGAAAAAATGAGGCCAGTCGAGCAGAAGCCCCTGGAAAACTTACTGCAAATTGGGAAGGGCCTTACAAGGTTATCCAGACTTCCCTAGCAGGCTGCTACTGCCTACAAGCCATGGATGATAGCGGAACCATCCTTCCTCGATGGTGGAACATTCAAAATCTTCGCAGGTTCTATGTTTAAGCCTTTGTCCGCTATTTGCCCTTTATGTGTTTTACTTACTTTATTTACGCAGTCAGTTTTATACTCTCATATGTAATGCTAACCCGGGTTCTCGGGAAATTATTCAATAAAAGACATTACATATTCTCCCCGTTTATAGCAATGCATTCATGACTAGTCATCGAGATAGACTCCCTCTTTAGGGCCATCCTCGTTCAAGAGCCGTGTACTCAACATCCGGACACGAACTTGAGGAACTTTCCTAACGCACATTGCGAAACGCAGTGTCAAGTCAAGGAATTCGTACCCAATTCCTATGATAAAGCCGTGTACTCTACATCCGGCCTAAAAAGTGCTTTAAAAATCAATACTCGAGTAAAATAAACATTCGTTCCACATTGCTGTGCGAACTCACAAAAAAGTACATACTTTCTACACTATTACAAGCACCTCCCTGACAGGATTGTCGGGCGAGGGATGAATAATCCCCTTATACCCGTGCAGGCTAAGGAGATTCACACACTGATTCAATTTGTCCTTAAGGTCCACGATCTCTGTGTCCTAAGCGTGCACCCTCATCAATAGTTCCTCTTGAGAACTCCGAGTTCGAGGATCCACTGTTTCCTCCGGACGCTCGAAAGCCTCGAAGTCGATGTTGTTATCCAGCAGAAGATTTTGCAGTTGAGCAATATAATCTGTAAGAAACTCGATTTCACGAGACCTCTCTTTCAATATATCCATGGCTGCGATGAAACGGCGAGTCCTGACCATAATCATGTGCTGGACTCGAGCTAACACCTGATGCTTCTCGAGAAACCAGGGAGACACAGTAATCTGCTGTCTTGGCCTAAGCCGAGCATTTTACTTCTCAATGGTCACCAGCTCGTCATGGATCTCAGCCTCGAAAGTCAAAGAATCACTGTGGTCTCTCAGGCTTTGAACCTCTTGATGCTGCATCTCCTCGCGGAGTCCTTTGATCTCATTTATCAAATGCTGGTTAACCTTCACGTTGTGCGTCCTCATGGCATCGAGAAGGTCATTCTCCAAATGTGCCACCATCTCGAGGCTGTGCACGTCAGCACGACTTCTCAGAATCCCGCTTATCATGGAATATAACGGGAACTCCTTCGATTGCTCCTCTGACAACACCATGTGGTGCACGCGGTGAACGGTCCAACTTTCCTATTTCACCAGAGGAGCATAAGGCACTCACATCAAAACAAATAGAAAGAACACAGAGGACAAAGAAGTGGAATGGAAAGAGATGTTTGCATAAATCTGTGAAAAAAGAAAATTAGTTCATTACAGCAAAAAGAAAAAGTTTGAATGGCCTAATAACTATTACAGAAGGCAGGATTCATACAGCGTCACTGCCTGGGAGGGGATCAGTGGAAGGATCATTGGACGGGTCCTTGGAAGGGGCCTGAGAGGCGTCCTCAACAGTTCTTTGAACCCTAGAGTGGCCGATGTCAGCAACATCCTCCTCGGTTTCCTCATCAGCATCCTCGAGCTCGATACCCATATACTCGTCAGGTACCTCGGGTATGGGGTCTTCCTCACTCGGACCCTTGGCCAGGATAGCAGGAACGTCACCCGGAAACGAGGCAACCTCCGCAGGGGAACTCATCTTGGACATGCCACCGGTCAAAGCTCCCCACAGAGGAAGCTGCTCGAGGCTCAACCTTGTCAAGACCTTCACCATGGCCTCGTGCATGGTTTTCTTTGGGTCCATCATCAAGAGTTGCTTGAACCATTTGGCCTTAATTGGCCTATCCTGGTCGAGCCTCCTTAACCCTGCCACGCCCACTCGGTGCACACTGCACTTGGTGGCAACCAAGTTCACCTCCTCGAGGGCTGCAGTCATTTCGCCTGTGGACATCATCTTATACATAAAGGCGGTACACCACTGGTGAAGCTCCTCCTTGGAAATATGCAGGCTGGCAAACGACTTCATCTTCTCGTTGAGCTCATCATATTTGTCCTGCATCTCGACAATCTCTGCTTCCTTGGCCTGAACTTGGCAAACCTTTTCCTCGAGGGTAACCACCTAGAACAACGCCTCGTCTCTTTCTGCCCTTGCTGCAGCCAGGTCTTCTCGAAGTTTCCTCAGCTGCACTAACTAGGCCATCGAGGCTGCGCTCATCTGAACCAACATAACATATTAGAGACACATGGACCTCAGCAACACATTTACAACATAATCTAAAAAATTGCTTACCAGCCGCAAGCTGTCAGCTTCATTCAGTTGGGCGGCAAATTCCTCGAGAATAGGACACTCGATTGACGGCGGGTTGCTGAAGGTGTGAACTGCCACAGATGGGCCTCCCTCGAATAGTTGGGGAGGCAAGACTATGGCCTCCCCCTCGAGAGGGCCCTTTCCTTTCTCTACCACAGGCAAAACTCTGCTTGGCCCTATCTCTGGCGCAGTTTTCTGCATGGACTCGGTAGCAACGGGCACCGTCTTGACGCTCAGTGGAGCAGTTTCCTTCAGGGGCACATCTGTCTTGGCCTTCTTAGATTTTGCCCTATCACCCACTTTCACAATCCTTTTCTTTTTCTTCTTCTGAGGGATGGCAGTAACAGTAACATCCTCATCTGAATTTACAATGACAAAAGGATCTTCGTCACCAAACAATCGAGACCCAGTATTGCTTGACGACATGACCTAACAACAAAGAAAAAAAAAAGAAGAAAACGATTAGTACCTTGATCTTTTTCATCAGAGATTTCGAGGGGAATTCTGGTTGTTCCATCAACAATGACTGTATCACCTTCCTTTCGCGTATGCAGGGGGCGCATAGTATTGGACGTCGTTCCACTTAACGACCTTCGAGTATTTTAAAATCTTCTCTACATCTGCCTGGAACTCCTTGACACACTCTTCGTCCTCTTGGGTCCATTCATCTTTTATGGCCCGAGGCCCTCTGTCTCACGGAGATTCCATGGCAGACAATAACTTGCAGGCGCCTTTACAAACACAAAGTCCGGTTTCCATTCTGGAGAACCGCCATATGCCTCGACCATCTTCTTCACGCCGGCTCTAAGGCGTCTGTTTACTATATACCAATCCTGTAAAGAAGTCGAGGCCACAACTACTTGGAAAAAGCACCTCCACAATATCAATCGAGGTACTACTTTTACATATTGACACACTCTCGCAAACCCCAGTACAAATGTAATTAAATTTGGGGTAAAACGGGTGAGAGGAGTCCTATAATGTTGAACAATCTCCTCAAACAAGGGGTAAAGGGGAAATCTAAGCTCTAGATGCATAAATCAATCATACACGGTAATTCTTCCTCTTGGGTGAGAGTTGGCCCTCTCGTTCCCTAACGGAGCTCTCGCCTCTAAGGCGGAGGGGAAGTCATACTTGGATCTAAGGTTTTCTACCTTATCCACCGAGTCTATGGTGGAAACAAAGTCTAGAACAGTTTTTTCTTCAGAATCCCTAACCATAATTCCGGCAAAGATCTACTCTGGCTACAACAGGAAGGGAAACGGAACAAGTCGGAGATTCAGATCCAGAAACTTACTATGTGAGGGGGACGTGACCACTCGCCCTTCGAATTTTAGCTCCCCAGTGTTGTCTAGAAGCTTCAAATTGCAACTCCCCTGGAAACGCCGTTGCCGGGGCAGGTAAAATCTTGGAAATTCTGGCTGGAATTTTCAAGGGTGCTTTGGAAAAGCATAACGGAATGGAGGCTAGAGTACTTTTTGCAAAGGAGAGGATTTTGTGTTTTTGTAGAGAAAGAAAGTGATTAAGTGTCCAGGGACAGTGGAAGTTTTCTCTTTTAAAAGCAAAGTTGATTCTCCCACGTTTGCCTAATTATGGACCACGATTTGACAGTTATTGCGGGTTTCAAGGAAGTAATGATGTTGAGGCTGCTGTTTGGGGAACGTGCTCACTAATAACGCATAATTGAAAATTTGAGCGGGATTGGGAAGCGGGTCGTCTTCCCGGGTCACGACTTGACCCGCTGGTTCCTCTCGCACTTCCGAGATCGAGGGTCGTGTGTTAGCACCGAGCTCGTTAGGCATGTGCCTCGACAATTAGCTGAATGAGGGCGGTCTGTCCACTCTCGGGCATGTCTCAGGTAATGCTTATTTTGTGCCAAGCGCTGTTTTGTTCTACGTCACTAACACTTGGCAGGGGCACTTGACGAGTCCAGATCCATTACCGAGATTGTACCGGCCCACCCACCGTAGGAAGAGTCCAACTGGAACTCTTAGGGCGGTGTAAATCCCTAAAACCTAGTTGGATTCGGAATTGTCCAGGTAATCTCATACCTATAAATAGGGTAGCTCATACCACAATTCAGGTACGCAATCTATAAGCCAAACATACTACCTCCCTAAACTTTCTAGCAATCTCGTTTACTGACTTAAGCATCGGAGTGTCTACCCTCAGGAGACCTTGAGGCTCTGTTTCACAGGAAACCCTAACCGGAGTTCCACCGTTAAGCCGGCGGCGCATATCCGTGCATCGTCAAAGAGAAAGCAAACAAATGAACAATCTGTTGAGAGTTCAAGAAGAAAGGTTAAGTTGGAGAACCCAGAAGAGAGTACAGAGTACTGGATCAAAGGGAAGAAGATGATGATCAAAAGGGAACAAATTTGATGAAAAGTGTGAACAAAAAGGCACTCACTACACCAATATTTAACCAAAATGATTTGCAGTAAGAGAGACTTCACTTGCCATTCTGTCTTCCTCCCACTGATTATGTAACACTCTCCGTCCCAAAAAAAATAACAAAAAATTACTCACACTGTATTATTTTAGTTCAAGAAAGTGGACTTTTGAGACAGAAGAAATACTCTAATACCAGCTCAACAAGCACATCTATTCTATATATTATACTAAGGCAAAAACCAGAGAAAGAAATCTAAAGGCATGGAGCACATGCCACATAGGATTTAATCCTATGTGACATTTTCTTAATTTTTTAGATTTAAAAATGCCTAGGGTAAATTTGCAATATCATTTAGAAAAAAAAAATAGGTACCCACTATAAAGTAATTGTGGGATATTATTAAAAATAAGTTGAGAGAGATCAAATTTAAATATGCAAATAACTTTAGTGATATTATTAATGTGGTAAAAAAAAATGATCCTACCTTAGAATCAACGAAAAAAATGATTCTACCATAGAATGTCATTAAAAATAAATTTAATGATTTTGATTTAAATTATTGCAAGATATATAATTATTCAATTCGACGTTGAATGCTTTTTTTTTTCTTTTCTCCACATTCCACATTATGCTGAAAATATCCATATCACATATGTTTTTGTTTATCTATTTTATATTTTCTTTATGAATGAAGCCATTATAAAAAAGTTACTATACATTTATAACTAGCATTTGTTTTTATAGAAAATTCATCTAATAATGAATAATTTCATTTTCTCTATATTATGATTTATATTGTATTTGGTAGAAATTTTCATCCATTAAATCTCTATTTTATCATTTCCATTTAAGTTTATTTGGTCGTCCGATTAACACCTTTAAATTAACAAATCATTTTATTTGCCACGTCCAGTTTTTAACCATAACCAATTATATGTCGTCTTATCAATAGTCACTTCGAGACAAGGAATCAAGAATCTAATACGCGATCAATGTGGTAACGTCAATTTAAGACTATGAATTTCGTTCACAGAGAAGTATTGTAGGACATATAATTATTCAATTCAAAGTTAATTATTTTTTCTTTTTTATATTCCCTTTTTTTAGATTTTTTTAATAATTTTCTTTGCATTAAATAAATTATTACCATTTTGTAAAGTGTTGTTGATGTTGTGTTTTATATTTTTCAATGAAGTAATTATATAATTTATAATTAACAGTTCATAAAAGTATAAAATCCATAGAATAGTGATATTTTTATTACTTTGCTTGTGTTCTAATGTCTATATGTACATGTTCTCCCCGTCCATCAGACGGGTCTAACACCCAGTTAAGGTGGTTGGGAAATCATCTTTTTGGTGTTACCTTATATTACTGGTTAAAATTTAGATTGATTGGGGACATTTCTGAATTTTTTAAGATTAACCAAACCAACTGATGACAAGTACCTCAAGTTGTGACGATTAAACTTTGTATATACATTTGTTTGAGCAAATTAATTTTTAAAAAATTATTATTGGCCAAAGGAAAACTTCAAAAGTAAACAAACCAACAGTCGGCGAAAGATGACTTCCCAGAGCAAAACACAACAATGGTCATATATATTGGCAAAGCACGATTTTGAATTTTTCAATCACATGACGTAGGTAGATATATATTGGCAAACTGAAAACTACAAGTTAAATAAACTTTTTTCGTTGGTTCTGTTTCAAGGTTTCTTTGATATGACTAAAGAAAGCAATAAAAGCAAAAAAACAGCACGAGAGAACGCCAGTTCAACTCTAAAACAAAATAGATATTCGTTGGTGTGTTGTGTGTGACCATGAAGTCAAAGAACCTAACCATGTATGTAATAGGTGGTTGTTAGGAATTAACCTCGTCGCCTAATTTATCTTTTAAACTAGGATCTCTTCGTGGGTTGCACAGAACATGTTAAAATGTACACTAATATAATTATTAATTATAAAAAAATATGTCACGTACTCGATTAATGGTTCATTGAGAAATAGAATCTAAAAAAAGCATGTAATACAAAAGAATGAGCCAACAGTCAAAAGTGAGTTTTAAAAACATGGTGAAAATTAAGTGATATTTAAACTATTATAATTTAAATTTTCTTGAATTTGAATATAAAAAAAATGTTTCACATAATTTTTTAAATAATTTTACCCGTGAGATTTCAACTACTTTTTAATGAAATTGACATTAGACTGATTGAATTTAAATATAAGAAAAATGTCTTATGTGGTTTTTTTTCTCGTGATTTTTGTCGTGAAGTTTTAATATTTTTAAATGAGATTGGCATTAGATCTTAAGACAAAATTGAATTTTCTTTTAAGACAAAATGGTAGATTTTAGGCGGGATTATGTATGCATATTACAATATATGCAGCAGTCAGACATTTAATTTTAAGGGATGAAATTAACGTGTGTATTTATGAATAAGCAAGGTAGAAACATTAATTTCGTGAAATTAGAAAGAATTAATGCTAGATTTCTCATTAGTTTAAGAGGGGCTTTTCTTTTTTTTTTTTTCTTTTTCCAGAAATGGTGTTATGTTTTCAGCGGGAAAACAATGCACAAGAGTGCGACACCTCATCAAAAATCTTCTCTTGGACAGTTATTTTAATAGGAGTGGCGAGTCCATATCCATCGCCGAGACTGGACCAACCCATCAACCGGAGAGAGAGTCCAACTGGGATTCTCGAGGCGGTTTAGGTTCCCGAAACCTAATAGGATTCAGGGATGGTCCAGGTACTCTCAGACCTATAAATAGGATTGCTCACACTACAATAGAGGTACGTGATCTACAGCTTAACATACTACATATCTAAGCCTTCCCGCAGCCGTTTACTGACTTAAGCATCGGAGTGTCTACCCTCGGGAGACCTCGAGGCCCTATTTTGCAGAGAACCCTAGCCGGAGTTCCACCGTTAGACCGGCGGCGCGTAACCGAGCATCGTCAAGTGACACGCCCAGTGGGACCCGAAAACTAGGGTTTGTATCACAAAAACCTTCCCAGGTTTCCTTAACATCTCCCGGTAAAAGTTAGGGTTGCAGGAACAACCAATACAATGGTTAGAGTTGAAGAAGACACCGGTAGCACGGCATCTTCCGGCCAACGGCATAGTCTAGGGGACAACACCCCCTTGGCCGAATTCCAGCATCGGCAAGAAAAGAAGAAGACAGAAAAGAGCCATGGCGGAGAACCTGAAAAGGAACCAGCAAAAGAGCGCTTGGTCCTTGGCGCTTCTCAACCTGATCCGAAAAAACAAGGCAAAACCAACCTTCCACCTGAGAAAGAGGGTGTACCGTCTCCTCGAAATACCCCTGCTGCCACAAAGCGTTTGGAGGATCATAAACTAGCCAAGATCGAGGCTGAACTCAAGAAGCTAGGAGATGATCGCGATCAGCAACAAAGGATGCGGAGATACGTCCTCGAGTAAACCAGGTGGTGCTGTCTCCTTGGACAACCTGATCCCACAGAACAAGAGTTGGAAGATTTGATTGACGAAAAAGAAGCTGCAGAACCCTAGCCCTTCTCGAGAAGAAGCAGGGGAAGCGGAAAGTCCAAGAGAACGAAAATTACCAAGAAGTCTAGGGGTACAAAAACCCCCACGAGGAACGCTCGAATGTTACCCGGGATACCATATTCTAGAACGCTTTCAGGGAAAGATACCCAGCCTTCAATACGGCCCTCGAGGAATTTGACGCGGTATACCGAAGTAGGAACACTCGAGAGCACCACAATCCCCCAAGTGTCGAAATCATCGAAGGAGAACAGGGGAACCCCCCAAGGCGAACTAATGGACATAACCGCCTGGAGTCCAATTGGAATCAAAGAAGCCCTCGAAGAGATGAATATAGACCTGGCTACGAACCACACCAAGGCCACAACAACATCGAGGGCAAATATAACCAAGGATACCACCACCGTCCTCGATACTCACCTTCCAGATATCAGCAATTAACAGGCATAGAGAAAATCTGTTGTACTTCCAGGGAGATCAGCAGGGAGCAAGAGACCAGAACATCTTGATCCGGGAGGAAATGAAAAAGTTCATCGGGGTAGGACTAGACCGAAGTCCCTTCATCCCCAACATTCGAGATGAACCTAAGCCCCGAGACTTTGACCTCCCTAAGGAATTTAAACCATATTCAGGAGATACTGATGTCTCCCAATGGCTGCAAGGATATGTTCAGGTCATGAGAATTCGAAACGCAAATATGATTTTCATGGCTAAGGCGCTACTTTCCTACTTGGCCGGATCAGCACAATGATGGTTTGGGCAATTACCAGAGGGGAGTATAACAAGTTTTGAGGATTTGTCCGTCAAACTAGCTACCCGATTCTTTCAGAGTAAACGGATATCGCGGATGTCCATTGACCTTTCCTCGATCAGGCAAGGGCAGCATGAGAGCCTGACCGACTTCCACAGACAGTTCATACAAGAAACCTTGCAGGTCGACAACATCGATGATCGGGATGTTCGCAATGGATTCATCCAAGGCCTTAACCCCTTCGAAAAATCCTCTATGTTGCAAGTTAAGCTCTCAATCAAGCCTCCCAAGAATGCTCAAGAGATGTGGGCCATCGTCGAGAACCATATACAACGAGAACACACACTCAAGAGGTCCCAGGAATCTTTCGCTTCGATAGGACTAAGGGACAAGCCAAAAATCCCCCCTGGAAAATAAACAGGGACTGCCCAAGATGGATAGGCAATTAATACCCTTAACCAAGCTGCGACGAGAAATTCTCCAAATCCATAGGGACGAGTTACCAGCCCCGAAATCTCTGGCACCTAACCCAAACAGATCAACAGAACAATATTGTGAGTATCACAAAGATCATGGCCATGACACGGAGGATTGCCGAGAGCTCAAGAGAGAAATAAAAAACAGGGTCAAGTCTGGCAAGTTTCAGCAGTACGTGCAAGGAGCAACCTCTCGACAGAAGAATAATAGACCCCCGTCGAGAGATTACCCTAAAAGAAGCTTCAGAGGCCCGCCACGAAGAGACATCGAGGGAAACAGTTGGCAACCGAGAGCCAATACCCAACCACAACTTTATCACATTACTGAAGCTGCACCGCAGCCACTCCAGCAACTCCCCCCAGCGGATCCAACGAAGCTAATCACTCACCAGGTAGGAGCTATCTACGGAGCTCCCCTCAAAGTCTTATCCACCACGGCCATGAAGAATTCATTGCGGACCGTCACCAAAACTCCTCGACAGGAGCCCAGCCACAAGAGGTTCAAGGGGACGGAGGCCATCGTATTCACAAACAACGATGTCATCCCGGACATCTGTCCTCACAGCGACGCTATGGTCATTGAGCCAATAATTGCAAATGTAAAAGTCGGAAGGGTTTACGTGGATAATGGCAGTGTGGTCGACATCATATACAGTGATTGCTTAGAGAAAATGAATATCAAGAACCCTTGCATCCGCCCAGCCACAATGCCCTTGATGGGATTCTTAGGCCATACTATTATCCCCACAGGAATGATTAGCCTCCCCATCTCAGTAGGGTCACATCCTAGAACGGTCACCTTAACCATGGATTTCGCTCCAATAGATGCACCCTCACCGTTCAACGTGATCCTAGGGTGACCCTGGATGTGCCAAGCATGCGCAATCTGGTCTCCCTATCACTTGGTAATGAAATTCCCAGCAGAGTATGGAGTTGGAGTAGTAAAAGGATGCTAGTGTAGCTCTCGAGAGTGCTTACTCACAGCAGTCAGAATCAGAAAGAAGACCGCATACCTTAACTCGGGCACCACCGTGTCAGAGTGTTACTCAATTCGACAAACGTCCAGCCCACCAGAGGCGGAAGATCCCGAGACGTCTGACCTTCCCTCCTTTAGCAGCAAGACGCGAGAGTTGATCCTGAGCCAGACTGACCCCGCCAAGACCGTTCAAATTGGTATTTCTCTCCGAGACCCATTGCTAGCCGAGGTTAGTACCTTGCTACGCGAGTTCCGCGATATATTCGCCTGGTCTCCAGTGACATGACAGGAGTTCCTCGAGAAGTTATGGAACATAAGCTAAATGTTGACCCAAATGTCAAACCGGTGTAGCAGAAAAAAAGAGTATTTGCTCGTGAACGTAATGATGTCATCAATAAAGAAACAATGAAGCTAGTCCGTGCCAACATACTCCGAGAAGTTCTATGGCCTACTTGGCTAGCCAACCCAGTCTTGGTGCGCAAACGCAATAACTCTTGGCGCATGTGCCAAGACTACACCAACCTCAACAAGCATTGCGCCAGACTGTAACCCCCTACCAGTAATAGATCAGATGGTAGAAGGTATCGCCGGATACAGAATCCTCAGTTTTCTCGACGCGTGTAAGGGATATCATCAAATCCTCATGGCACGGGAAGATGCAGAGAAGACGGCTTATGTCACCGAGATAGAGGTTTATTGCTATGATAAGATGCTCTTTGGACTGAAAAATGCGGGGGCCACGTACCAACGTCTCATGAACAGAACCTTTCATGACTAAATCGGCCAGAACATCGAGATCAACGTGGACGACATGGTGATAAAGACAAACAAGGATAAGCAAGTAGCTGCAGATATGCGGGATATTTTCACAATCTTACGCAAAATTAACATGAAGCTGAATCCTAAAAAATGCACCTTCTGTGTGGGATCAGGAAAATTCCTAGGATACCAAGTCTCCAAGGATCGAATAAGTGTTGATCCAGCCAAAATCGAGGCCATCTTAGCCATGGAAGCACCAAAGACCGTCAAAGAAGTTCAAAAACTCACAGGATCCTTGGCAGCTTTAAACAGATTTCTGTCTCGAGCCGCGGAGAGAAGTCTTCCATTCTTCCATACCCTCCACAAAGGCAGAAAATTCGAATGGAATGGAGAATGCCAGAAAGCCTTCCAAGACCTAAAGGAGCACCTCAAGCAGTTGCCCACATTAGCTAAACCTGAACCAGGAGAAACATTATATATTTACCTGGCAGCTCGAGAGAAAGCCGTCTCAGCTATACTCGTGCAGCGAAAAGATAGCAGAGAAATCCCCGTCTACTTCGTTAGCAAAGTGTTACAAGGAGCGGAAACCCGCTATACACCCATGGAAAGGCTCATTCTCAGCCTAGTCTTGGCCGCCAGGCGTTTGCGCCCATACTTTCAAGCACACCCCATCATGGTTCTAACGGAACAACCAATTCAGCAAGTCCTACTTAAGCCAGAGGCCTTCGGCAGGATGATGAAATGGGCAGTCGAATTGGGCGAGCACCATATTGAATACAAACCTCGATCAGCAATCAAAGAGCAAGCTTTTGCAGATTTCCTAGTAGAAATGCCTCGTGCTATCGATGTCAAGGACACGACGGAGCCTAAAGATGATCCCACTACTCGTGTCAACACCAACCCTCGAGCTTGGTCCCTATACGTCGACGGCTCTTGTTGTGATGAAGGGGGAGGAGTCGGCATCATATTATCCAAACCTCCAGCTGACCCCGACATCGAAAGCATGAGAGAATATGACGCAGAATATACATACGCACTAAGGTTTGGGTTCTCAGTCACCAACAATGTAGCAGAGTACGAGGCATTGATAGTAGGATTGAACATGGCACTAAAGCTCAGTGTTCGCAAAATCCAAGTTTTTAGTGATTCTCAGGTAGTGGTGAAACAAATATTGGGAGAATACACAGCAAATGACGAGCAACTCAAGCGCTATCTTGAGAAAGTCCTCGACATCAAGGACAAGTTTGAAGAATGCACTGTGTCCCACATAGTCCGGTCGAAAAATAAAAGGGCCGACGCCCTCAGCAAGTTGGCCTCCTCAAACTTTGCACACCTCAGTCACAAAGTATGGGTCGAGATTCTCCCCAATCCTAGCATCCAGGAAGCCCTTGTAGGGGCCATCACCGAGGACGGCAGTACTTGGATGACCTCGTTTATCCAGTACCTTACTGATGGGACCCTGCCAAGCAGAAAAGCAGAGGCTAGAGCTCTCCGATTGAAGGCGGGCAAATACACATTACGAGACGGCGTCTTATATAAGCATGGGTACCTGCTACCCATGCTAAGATGCATTGGCCCAAAGCAGACAGCTTATGTGCTCGAAGAAATACACGAGGGATCGTGCGGGGCCCATATGGGGGCAAGAGCACTCGCCAAGAAAGTCTTGCGGGCAGGCTATTTCTGGCCTACAGTTTTCAAAGACGTCTACCAGTGGGTACAGAAATGTGAAAAGTGTCAACGCTTCTCTCCCATCACCCGACAGCCACAGCACGAGATGGTCACCATCCAAAGCCCTTGGCCATTCTACCAATGGGGCACTGACATCACTGGCCCCTTTCATCCGGAAGGGGTAGGAGGAGTAAGGTGGGTTGTCGTAGCGGTAGATTACTTCACAAAGTGGGTAGAAGCTAAACCTCTGGCCTCGATAACAGGAAGGAAAGTCTTGGATTTTTTCTGGCATAACATCGTATGGGGTTTTAAAATCCCAAAGATTATCGTCTCCAACAATGGGACCCAATTTGAGAGCAATCCTTTCAATTCATGGTGCGACGAGATGCAAATCGAGCGTCGCTTCTCAAGCGTGGCCCATCCCCAGGCTAATAGTCAAGCCGAATCCATCAACAGAACCATCTTGCATGGGATCAAGACCAGGTTGTATGACGCAAAGGGAGCATGGGCCAACGAGCTTCCTCACGTCCTATGGTCATACTGTACCACTGCCCACTCCTCGGCAGATGAAACACCGTATAGCTTAGTCTATGGCATGGATGTCATCCTTCCGGTTGAAATAGGCCTATCGAGTCCTCGAACAATAAACGTCCTCGAGAGTACCAATGACGATGACATCTGGCTAAACCTTGACCTGCTCGAGGAACGGCGGGACGCCGTCAGAATCCGAGAAGCAAAGTGTAAAGAGATTCTGCGCAAACGCTACAACAAGAAGGTGAAAGCCACGGATCTCGCTGTAGGTGATCTCGTGCTAAGGAAAAATGAGGCCAGCCAAGCAGAAACTCTTGGAAAACTCGCAGCAAATTGGGAAGGGCCCTACAAGGTTATTCAGGCCTCCCCATCAGGCAGCTACCGCTTACAGGCCATGGATGATAGTGAGACTTTTCTCCCTCGATGGTGGAATATTCAGAATCTTCACAGGTTCTATGTTTAAGTCTTTGCCCGCTATTTGCCTATTGTGTGCTTTATTTGCTTTATTTACCCCGTTAGTTTTATCCTCGCATATGTAATACTAACTCGAGTCCTCGGGTAATTATTCAATAAAAGACATTACATATTCCTTTCATTGACAACATTATATTCATGACTAGTTATCGAGATGGACTCTCTCTTCAGGGCCATCCTCGTTAAAGAGCCATATACTCAATGCCCGGACACAAACTCAAGGAATTCACCTCACGCACACTGCAAAACGTAGTATGAAATCGAGGGACTCATACCCAATCCCCTCGATAGAGACGTGTACTTCACATCCGGCCAAAAAAGCGCTATATAAATTAATACTCGAGTAGATTCAAAAATAATTCACACCACACTACTGTGCGAGCTCACAGAAAATATACATATTTTCTTACGCTATTACAAGGATCTCCCTGACAGGATTGTCAGGAGAAGGATGAATAATCCCCTTATACCCATGCAGGCTAAGATTCAACTTGTCCTTGAGATCCACGATCTCTAGGTCCTGAGCATGCACCCTCATCAACAGCTCTTCTCAAGAACTCCGAGTTCGAGGATCCACTATTTCCTCCGGATGTTCAAAAGCCTTGAAGTCAATGTTGTTGTCTAGTAATAGATTTTGCAACTTGGCAATGTAATCCGTAAGGAGCTCGATCTCATGAGCCTTCTCTTTCAGTATATCCATGGCTGCAATAAAGCGACGAGTTCTGGTCAAAATCATGTGTTGAACTCGGGCTAGCACTTGATGCTTCTCGACGAACCAAGGAGACACCGTAATCTGTTGTCTTGCCCTCAGCCGAGCATTCTCCTTCTCCAAGGTAACCAGTTCATCATGGATCTTGGCCTCGAAAGTCAAAGAATCACTGGAGTCCTTCAAACTTTGAGCTTCTCGACATTGTATCTCCTCGCGAAGTCCTTTAATCTCGTTTATCAGATGCTGATTAACCTTTACATTATGCGTCCTCATTGCATCGAGAAGGTCATTCTCTAAGTTTCCCACTGTCTCGATACTGTGACATCGGCACGACTTCTTAAAATTCCGCTAATCATGGAATATAGTGGGAACTCGCTCGACTTCTCCTCCGATAGCAGTGAACACGGTGGACGGTCCAACTATCCTGCTTCATAAGAGGAGTGTAAGAAGTTTACATCAAACCAAGAAGGAAAAAGAAGGGATGCTTGTCTAAGTATGCAAAAAGAAGAAATGAAGTACTCAGTCCATTACAAAAAAAAAAACAGTAGTTTGGAGGGCCTAAAAACTATTACAAAGGGCAGGATTCATACAGCATCACTGCCTAGAGGGGGGTCCTTGGAAGGGTCCTGAGAAGCATCCTCGACATTTCTCTGAACTCCAGAATGGCCAGTATCAGCGACATCCTCCTCAGTGGCTTCGTCGGCATCCTCGAGCTCGATACCCATGTACTCGTCCGGTACATCAGGTACAGGATCTTCTTCACTTGGGCCCTTGGCTAAGATAGCAAGAACGTCGCCAAGGAACGAGGCAATGTCCGTCGGAGAACTCATTTTCGCCAGGGCACCAGTCAGAGCTTCCCACAGGGGTAGCTGCTCGAGGCTCAACTTTGTTAAGACCTTCCCCATCGCCTCGTGCATGGTTTTCTTGAACCATTTGGCTTTGATCGGCCTATCCTGGTCGAGCCTCTTCAAACCTGCTACCCCAACCCGGTGCGCTCCGCACTTGGTGGCAACCAAGTTCATCTCCTTGAGTGCTGCAGCCATCCTTCCTGTAGACAGTACTTTGTACATGAATGCAGTGCACCACTGGTGCAGTTCCTGTTTCGAGATGTGCAAGCTAGCAAAGGACTTCATCTTCTCATCCAGTTCATCATACTTGGCTTGAACCAAGGTGATCTCAGCTACCTTCGCTTGGACCTCACGAGCCTTTCCCTCGAGGGTCACCACCTCGAACAGAGCTCCATCTCTTTCAGATCGGGCCGTGGCCAGGTCCTCTTGTAGTTTTCTCAGCTGCACCAAGTAGGCCATCGAAGCCGCGCTTATCTACATTGGCAAAACACATTAGTAATATACTAGGGGCGTATTGGTTTGTGATAAACACTCGTAATAGCTATAACTCCCTTACCAGTCTCAGGCTGTCAACCTCATTCAGCTGAGAAGCAAATTCTTCAAGGACGGGACACTCGATCGTCGGCGGATTGCGGAAAGTATACACTGCCACGGACGGCCCTCCCTCGAACAATTGAGGGGGCAAGATTCTTGCCTCTCCTTTGAGGGGTCCTTTGCCTTTTCCTGCCACAGGAGGGACAACACTTGGTCCTGCTTCCGGCATAGGATTCTGAACAGCCTCAGTAGCAGGGGGCATCGTCTCGTTACCCGGTGGTGTGGCTTCTTTCGAGGGCACATCCGTTTTAGCTTTCTTGGATTTCGCCCTATCACCAACCTTCATGATCCTCTTCTTTTTCTTCTTCTGAGGCGCTGCAGTGATGGTTACATCCTTATCTGAATTCACAATAGTAAAAAAATCTTCGTCACCAAACAATCGAGAACCAGCGTTGCTTGACGACATGACCTAAAAACAGAGGGAAAAAGCAAATGATTAGTACCTTGGTTTTCTTCAACAGAGGTTTCGAGAAGAATTCTGGTTGAGGCCTCGACATTACCAGTATCATCTTCCTCGGTATATACAGGAGGCACATAATATTGTACGTCATTCCATTTAACGACCTTGGAATATTTCAGGATCTTCTCCACATCTGCCTTGAACTCCTCGATGCACTCTTCGTCCTCTTGGGTCCATTCATCCTTTATGGCCCCGAGACCCTCCACCTCTCGGAGATTCCACTACAGGCAATAGCTCTCGGATGCTCGTACGAACAAAAAATCCGGCTTCCATTCCGGAGAACCGCCATATGCCTCGACCATCTTTTTCACGCCGGATCTAAGGCGCCTTTTCACAATATACTAGTCTTGGAAAGAGGTCGAGGCCACAGCTACTTGGAAGAAATACCTCCACAGTATCAACCGAGGTATTACTTTTACATGTTGGCATATTCTTGCAAACTCCAGGACACACGTTATTAAATTTGGGGTGAAACGAGCAAGGGGAGTCCTATAGTGTTGCACAATCTCCTCAAACAGAGGGAAGAGGGGGAATCTAAGCCCTAGGTGCATAAATCGGTCACACACAGTAATACTTCCCTCTGGAGGAGAGTTGGCCCTTTCGTTTCCTAATAGGGCTCTTGCCTGTAGGATTGAAGGAAAGTCATATTTTGATCTAAGGTTCTCTACCTTATCGACAGAATCTATGGTGAATGCAAAGTCATCAACAGTTTTTCCTTTGGAATCCCTAACCATGGTTCCGGTACAAATCTACTCTGGCTACAGTTCGAAAAGACAAAAACTTGGAATGAAACCGGGGATTTAGATCTGAAAACTTACTGTCAGAGGAGGATGTGACCACTCGCCTTTCGAGCTGTAGCTTCCCAGCGTTCTTCCTGAATCTTGGTGGCAAATCCCCTGGAAATAACGTCGCCGGGGCAGTATGTAGGTGGAAGCCTGAATATTCCGGCAAGGGCGGTTGGAGCGCTCCGACGGAGAAGAGAATTTTGAGTTTTTACGAAGAAGGAAAAAGGATAAGTCACTAAGGAATAGTAGAGCATTCTCCTTAAAAACAAAAATTATTCTCCCACGTCTCCCTAATTACAGCAAACGATATGACAGTTAATGTGAATTTCAAGGGAATAATGATGGTGAGGCTGCCTTTTGGGGAATGTGCCCACTAATAACACGCGGTTGAAATTTTGGGCGGTATCCGGAAGTGGATCGCCTTCCCGGTCAAGATCTAACCCGCTAGTTACCCTCGGGTTTCCATGATCGAGAGTTGTGCGTTTGCATCGAAGATGCTCAACATATTGCTCGGTAATTAGCTGAACGAGGGTAGCCCGTCCACTCTCGGGTATGTCCCAGGTAACACTTACTTTGTGCCAAGCGTTGTTTATCTTTATGCAACTAACACTTGGCAGTGGCACTTGGCGAGTCCATATCTATCGCCGAGACTGGACTGGCCCATCAACCGGAGAGAGAGTCCAACTGGGACTCTCGAGGCGGTTTAGGTTCCCGAAACCTAATAGGATTCAGGGATGGTCCAGGTACTCTCAGACCTATAAATAGGGTTGCTCACACCACAATAGAGGTATGTGATCTATAGCTTAACATACTACATATCTAAGCCTTCCCGCAGCCCTTTACTGACTTAAGTATCAGAGTGTCTACCCTCGGGAGACCCCGAGACCCTGTTTTGCAAGAAACCCTAGCCGGAGTTCCACCGTTAGACCGGCGGCGCATAATCGAGCATCGTCAAGGATAATATATATTGATGGAAACAATGGAATCAAAGCGTGTTAAAGCATGATCATTAATATTATCACATTTCAAACAGTATCTCAAACTGAATTCTTTTTGCATGGAAACGGAGAGAAAGAACGAAACAAATTCTATTAATAATCTATACTAAAACTTGTAAAAAACTTCAAACACAACATGGAAATTTTTCTCTAGAACAGAGGGAGTATTTTTTTTTCAAAGGAAAAATAAGCAGAAAAATTAATAAACCCAGATTTTTTTTTAATTGGAAGAATTGACGTTCTAGTCTCATTTTTTGCCACATTCTAACCATTGGATTAATTTCAATAAACAAGAGAAACAGGTTCTTGAATGTTACCTATGGAGATATAACGAACACAACTTCATTTTAAGTGTTACGGTAAGCTTAAGTGCGTAAGTAAGGTTGAACTTTTTATCTTTTCTTTCTTTCCGTACATACAGACACGGCTAGGCGCGGCTGTAGGAACTCGATCATTAGGGCTGAAGGTGTAATTAGCATGCAAATGAAATTGATGCGGGCCTAAAAATTCAAATTTTGGTCGGACCTAAGTTTTGGCCGATTGGACTAAATCACAAAAACAAGAGCTCAAATCTCGAAATTAATATATGAATTTTTTATAGTTTGGGATGACATTATTTCAATAACTAAAAAATAAACCTTTCTTACCTTAAATCCGTCAAATCAGTTCAAAGATAAACACAACAGACAAAACCAGTTAATTACTAAACGTTATAAATCAAGTTTAATTTTTCACCTAATTCAAATGACCAAGTAATTGCTTTACAAATCATGTCTGAAGAGGTCTCAGGTTCAAACCGTGTCAGGAGCACTTTATGTGTTGACTATGCAGGCTTGTACTTAGGAGGCCAGAGGCACTTTCGGAAGTCAGCTTGCAGCTCAGGAGGGCGCGTAACAAAGGCGTGCACGCTTGGAGTCTCTCCCTTGTAATAGTATTCTCTTTCTCCAATAGACCCCACAAATGTAATAGTCTAGAATACCTATAATGGAATATAAAAAAAAATAAATGTCCGAACAAATGGAATTAATTTATAAATCCAATTGCGCGACTATACCTGCAATAAATGGCGATGGTGGGATAGAGATTGGATTCAAGCAAGAAGAGGGGATGTTGTTCACTTGTGTGCAAGAAATAGAAGTATATGAAAATTACTATTCTTTGGTTCCAAAAAATTACAGTCACATCGAGTTTTGATTAAAATTGAATGTAGATTTTTTTGGTTAGAGAGAGTATATCAGAACAAAATCACTATCTTTTATGACACTATAATTGACTGTTCCCAATCCAAATCATGTCCAGATCGTACTTTCTTCGAAAGAGACAAAAAATAAAAAAGAAAAGAAATAAAATATAGACTAATAGAGTAGAGGTCGTACTCCTTATAATTAGAAAATTCTGTCTACTAAAATTTCTCCGAAATAGTGATATTCAGATATTGATTTCCATACTCCGCCTGTACTTCACCAAGCTTCTTAACCAACCTACTTGTCCTTTCCGAACAATTCGCGACCTTGATCATTTGAAGCATTGGAATAGTATCGAAACTGTTGAAATTCTACTTCAAGAATAATAAACAATAATTATTGCACTAGATCAAAGAACAAAAGGAAAAATTTATGGTTAGGATAAAAGAAAGTTTTGTCTCCAAATCACAAGTAAACTTGCTTTCCTTTAGGCTAAATTCGCCCACTATACAATACAGTTGTCTAGGTAAATTCCCTATGAGATAAAATAGAGATTATGTTGTTTCACTATGCACTTTAGTGAACCAACAACTTGATACAAGGATAAGAAATGTCATTGGAAATATTCTAAGTATTTGGTGATTTCATTGTTCACTAAAAACATCCAAATGATCCATATTTGTAGAGTTTAGGTATCTCTTGAGAATTAGACATAACCCTTGGTTATAGTCATAAATATAATTTTTCGTTAATGTCTTTTCATATGGAGTCAATAGGCACAACTTATTAATTGTGTCCCTGCAATATATTGGAAGCCAATAATATACACAACTTATTAGTTGTGTCCTTACAATATATTGAAAATATCTCCAACAGAAACAAGAAGGCATCTCTTCCAAATCCAAGCAGCATCGAAGTACCAACTTCTCCAAGCACCCAAATTGATTTTCAGAACCAATCCACCAACCAAGAGAAGAGGAATACAACTTGAGGATTCTAAGTTTGGAAAACTTCCCTTCTTCCATTCTCCATGTGTTATCTCTGAATTCTACCCAAATTGGCAGTCTACCGATGCTCGAAAGACACCACCCACACAATTCAAATCGATGCAGTGTCAATTGCTTAAGATTTGTTGGCCGACTAAACTCAACCATTGGTACGGATGGTCGGTCTTGGTATACATAAAGTGATTCTATTTGACTCGAAATGTCAAAAACTAAAGTATGGGGAAGAGTTTCTTCATGAGTAACTAATCTGCAAAGCTTAATTCTTGTTTGTTTGTCGTTTCATTTTACTTTTTATTTCATTTTACTTCTTAAACATAAATTCTAATACATTATCCAAACATCAATTTAATTTACCTTTTAACTATTGTAAAGTTTAGTATTGATGGTCACTAAATTATTTTAAAGTTTTAAATTTAGTCACTAAATTATTTTAAAATTTAGTGGCGGTGGTCACTAAATTATTGTAAAGTTTTTAGTTTGGTCACTAAACTATTGTAAAGTTTTAAGTCTGGTCACTATACTATCACACTTTCAAAAAATGGTCACTATACTATAATACTTTCCAAAAATTGTCACTAAACTACATTTTAAATCTTCTCCCAAATCCAAATAAAAAACTAAAACAAAACGTTGTCCAAACATCAGCTTAAATTTCAACTCACGGACATTTGGAAACTTTTCAAGTACTCTTTCCAAGGCATCATGCGGAATGGCCACTCCAAAAATGCTATCCAACCCGTACAAATCAGATGAATTGCCAAGATTTGTCACGGGCAATCTAAAACCCATATCACATGTAAATGCTTTACTGGATAGGAAAAAATGCTTTATTCTTTGCAGATTCCAGAAACTATCAGGTAAGGGTAAGTTAAATCCTTCATCCACATATATTATTAAAGTTTCTAAACGAGACAGGTTGCCTATGGATGCTGGTATCTCCCACACATAGCCTCCAATTGTAAGGTAGACCAACCGGAGAAGCTGCCCTATTTCACTCGGAATACCATCATCTAAATGAATCTGTTCCAAATCCAGCACTCTTAGTAGTTTGCAACTGCATCATTGGCGAGAAATTTTGTGTTACCCGGTATTCAGAGTATTTGAAACGCAAAGAACCTACATGAGGGCAAAATAATTTTGACTCAACGAAGTCCTTTGCGCCAGAGTGAATGCATAACCTCCGTAGATACCATGGCTCGTTGAATGCTGACAATTCATTGTACCCTCCACCTCCTAGGAAATGGAAAAAATGTTCCTCTTTGGCTTTCTGAGAACAAAATTCATACAACAAGTCATGAATGCGGCACCTTTTCACTCTGCCCATGGATGTCTGTTTGGCAACCATGAGTAAGCTTCTTCTAATTAAATCAGTCAGATAGTCTCCAGCAACATCTGACAGGCGTTTCATGTCGACTTTCCGCACGAACCCTTCAGCCATCCATAATGAAAGCAACCTCTCTTGACTGAGACCTTTTGATCTTCTTGAAACGTCGCAAAATACAAAAGACATGGCTTTAAATGCTGGGATAGATGTCTATAACTGAGCTCCAGTGTATCCCTCCACCTTTCTGATAAATTGCCAAACCTTCAACTTTCTATCATTGTCTTCCTATCCTTTAGCTCCGTGGATCTTAAAATTCCAGCTACAATGACGATTGTAAGAGGCGCCATTACATATCTCAACAATTTTTGTGGCAAGGTCACCCAATCAGGGGGCCAACCATTCTGGCCAAATAACTGCCTTTGCAATAAGTCTATACTCTCTTTCTCACTGAGAAGTCTCAGTTCAAAAGGCTTTTCATCAAGCATACCTGGAGGAGCAACGTCGTGACGACGACTTGTAAAAATGATTCTACTCCCCTTGGAATCATCAGGGAATGATGCTTGCAACTTTTGCCAGGCTTTAGCTTCCCAAATATCATCCAAAACAATGAGAAATCGCTTTCCTTTTAAACTGCGCCTTAACTGCTCGGCTACATCATCTGCAGATGTCTCAGAAGTGATCTTGGAATATCTTTGAGGATCAACTTGTTTCAACAGGTCCATTAGATCTCTCTTTTTATCAAATACTTGAGCAACCATAGTGAAGGCACGAACACAAAAATGGTATGAGACAGAAGGATCGTTGTACACTTTTACAGCCAAAGTAGTCTTGCCTATGCCCGGCATACCAACAATTGCCACGATCCGCAAGCTCTTTGATTTCCTCTTGAGGCGATCAACTATTGAGTTTGTCTGATCCTGAAAGCCAACAACTTCGTTTGTCACTGAGGGAATAGCTGATTGCACGTGACTCTGAGCCGGCATTACTTTCTTAATTTTGATTTTTGGTTTCTTCATCACTTTGATTTTAGACTTAATATTGGTGATATCTTTCATGATAGAAAAAAATATTTCTGAAAAGAAATCTGGGAGATCACCAACAAGTAGGCAGTTCATGAAATCCTCCACCCTGTAAGCGACCTCCAAAACCTGGCCCCTGAGAGCTTGGAGATTCTCCTGATCATTTGGCAACGTGGCAGTGCCCTCCAAGAAAGATCTCAAGCAGAGGATTTCTTCTTGAATAGTTTGAGCACATGTCTTAGTAGTTGGTTCATCATTGTTTCCTGCCAGCTCCATCAGTTTTTTTGATAAAAAGTCGAAAAAGCCAACAGGGTAGTGCTCTGAGAGTTGAATGTTGGTATTGGCGCATCTTTTTGTCCAAGTTCTGCCAAAATATTCTTGATTGTTTCTTGCAGTTCCTGACTAAGACTAAGGTCTATTTCCACATGGGTGTGCTGGAATGAGCAAATCATGATTCCGGCATCACATACCACAGTAACCATGTCCTCAATTTTATTAGGATGAAGTTTGTTTAGCAGTTGCTCGAGAATCATTTCTCTCAAAGATTTGAGTCCATATAACTCTTGATGTTGATCCTTGATAAAAAATACAGCACGAGCAAATCGTGCGACCTCTTTATAAAGGATGGATATGAGAGAAGAAAGGAGATTCCGCGTTGCAACAAGTGTATCAGCATCAGTACCTTGATCAGCGAGAGCGCAAGTAATCTTGCCGCCAACTTTGAGCTACTCTGTACTCAGTGCTTCAGTGTAAGTGTTGTGGACCTGAGGATGAATAGGCTTGATCTTTTGCATCGATCTTGAAATCTCCAACACCTTTTCTTCTACAAATCTTTCAGGTAACACAAGCCTTTTATACTTTACTCTGTCAACTGTGATCTCGAAAACACCATCGTCGAAAAAGAGAAATGTAGCATCAATTGCTACAGCACCAGCATGAGCCGAATTTACATGTGAAAATGAAAGTAAACAAGAATACTTCATGGAACAAAAAACACATTTGATTTGCTCAGTCCGACAAAATTTCACTGGAATGGACGCACTGTTAGATACTATATTACTATGAGTAAAATATTGAACATCGGATATGCTAATTTTAGGAATCCATTTTGCAGTAATGATAATTTGTACTAAGATACTTACATACATAAATATTACACTAGATGAAGACACATAAACACAAGGGTAGATTCTGATTTATCCTTTACCATGTGAAAAAAGCTCTTTATCTAAACGAATGTTTTCCCGGATTCAAGATGACTAAGAGATGTCAGAAATAATCTTAATATCAGAATTTCCATAATCAACCTGTTGTTCCCCAATCTTCTTCAGCAACCTTGCCATTGTTAGAGAACAAGAAGTGGCCTTGATTGTTTGAAGCATCTGAATGGTTTTCAAACAAGACGGGATCTTTTCCAAATGGTAGCAACTGAAAAGTTCCAACTTCTCAAGACACCCCAGTTGATCATCAGAACCACTCCACCGTTGAAGCTCCCAACACCAAAACAATTTCAAGATTCGAAGTTTGGAGAATTGCTTGTCTTCCATTCTCCATCTGTTCCCTTGAAATTTCACACCGTGTAATTTAAGGTATTCGAGGTTTGGCAGTTTACCAATGCTCGAAAGCATACTGCCAGAGAACTTAAATTGACGCAAAGACAATCTCTTCAGGGTTGTCGGGAAGCTAAACTCAACCTTAAGCTTGTCAGATTTCTCATGGTAGACATCAAGTGATTCCAGTTGGTTCAAAGCCTCAGGAACTACAACACGGGCAAGAGTACTCGAATCATCTGGAAATCCGCAGAGATTCAGCCCCAACTTACGAAGATTTGGAAACTTTTTCAGTACTCTTTCCACGCCATCACAAGGAATGGGCACACCATCCATACTTTCTAACTCGCATAAATCAGGCGAGTTGTTGATATTCGCCAGGGGCCACCAAACATCCATATTTCTTGAACTTAATTGGTCTTTGGTGGACAGGGAAAAATGCTTCAGTTTACGCAAATTCCAGAAACTCTCTGGCGGCGGTGTCCTGTCGACTCCATCAACCTTTATGATTAAAGTTTCTAAATTCAAAAGGTTACCTATCCATGAAGGGATCTCCCACATAAAGCCTCCGATTGCAAGGTACGCCAACCGGACAAGCTGCCCTATTTCGCTCGGAATCCAGCCATCTAAATAAACTTGCTCCAAATCCAACACTCGAAGGCGTTTGCAGATGTGCATCATTAACGTGAAACTTTGCGACACTCGATCTTCCGAGTACATGAAACGCAGAGAACGTACACGTGGACAGAATACCTCTGACTGAATGAAGTCCTCTGCACCGGAGTGAATGCATAACCTCTGCAGATACCCTGGCTCGTTGAATCCTGACAATTCTTCCCAATCTCCTTCGAGGAAATGGAAAAACTGCTCCTCTTTGGATTTCTGCAAACAAAATTCATGGAGCAAGTCATGAATGCGACACCTTTTCACTCGGCCCATGGATGTTTTTTTAGAAACCATAAGCAAGCTTCTTCCAATCAAATCATATAGATACTCTTGAGCAACATCTGATAGGCGCTTCATCTCAGCTTTCCGTACAAATCCTTCAGCCATCCATAACGAAAGCAACCTCCTGACCGAGAGCTGTTGATCTTCTTGAAACGTCGCAAAATACAGAAGGCATGGCTTCAAATGCTCAGGTAGATGTTTATAACTCAGCTCCAGTGTATCCCTGCAGCGGTCTGATATATCGCCAGAGCTTAAACCATCCATGATTTTCTTCCAATCCTCTGGCTTCGAGGATTTTAAAACTCCAGCTACAATGAGGATTGTCAGAGGCAATCCGTTGCATATTTCAACAATTTCCTTCCCAAGCTCACCTAATTCAGGGGGCCAACCATCTTTACCGAATAACTGCCTCTGCAATAAATCCAGGCTCTCTTCCTCATTGAGGAATCTCAGCTCAAAAACTTTCTCATCGAGCATATGTGGAGGAACGATATCATGTCTGCGACTTGTAACCATGATTCTACTCCCTTTGGAATCATCAGGGAACGATCTTTGTAACTCTTGCCAGGCTTTAATGTCCCATATGTCATCCAAAACGATGAGATACGGCTTTCCTTTTAAACTGCGCCATAGTTGCTCAGCTACATCTTCGGCATTTGCATCCGAAACAATCTGGGAATATTTTTCAAGATCAACTTGTTTTAGCAGGTGAAGTAGCACTCCCTTTTTGTCAAATGACTGGGAAACAGTAGTAAAGGCACGAACAGAGAAATGGTACGAGACTGAAGGATCATCGTAAACTTTTTCGGCAATAGTGGTCTTGCCTAGACCCGGCATACCCACAATTGCCACGATCCGCAATTGCCTTGATCCTCTCTTGAGGCGACTGATTAGCGAGTTTGCCGGATCATGAAAGCCAACAATTTCCTTTGTCATCAAGGGAGTAGTTGATTGCACATTACTGTGAATCGCCGTTACTTTCTTCAGTTCGATTTCTGGTCTCTTCAAGACTTTGATCTCCGACTTAATGTTGCTAATGGTTTTCATGATTGAAACAATTGATTCTGAATCAGAACCTGGGAGATTGCCAAGCAATAGGTACTCTGTGAGGTCCTCTATCCTGTTTGCCACCTCCAAAATACTACCCCTGAGAGCTTGGAGTTCCTCCTGATGATCATTTGGCAACTCCACAGTTTCCTCCATGAAAGATCTGAAGAAGACAAGTTCTTCTTGGATGGTTTGAGCAAAATTCTTGGCAGTTGGTTCATCATTGTTGCTTGTCAGCTCCATCAGCTTTTCTATTAAAAAGTCGACGAAGGCCAGCTGAGTAGTGCTTCGTGAGTTGAAGAACATTGCTACTTGTGCATCATTCTTCCCAAGGCTTGCCAAAACAATCATTTTGATTGCTTCTGACAATTCCTTCACGAGACTAAGATCTGTCTCCACATGTTTCATTTGGAATGAGCAAATGAAGACTCCAGCATCACATATCACATTAACAATGTCTTCCCTCATTTTGGAATCAAGTTTTTCGGGGTGCTTGAGTATCACTTTTCTTAAAGACCTGAGTCCTTCATAGAGCTTTTGCAGTTGATCCTTGATGGGAAACATAACACTGGAACTCTGCGCCAGCTCCTCGTAAAAAACAGATACGAGAGAAGAAAGGAGATTGCTGGTTGCAGTAAGGGATTCATCATCTTCTTTACCTTGATCAGGAGGAACAAGTAATTTTTCCCCAAACTTCGAGCTGATCAGTGCTTCAGTGTAAGTCTTATGGACCTGAGGATGAATAGGCTTGATCTTTTGTATCAATCTTGAAAACTCCAACACCTTGTTTTCTGCAAAGCTTTCACGTAACACAAGTCTTGATAGATTTCGCTTGGAAACTCCATCATCGAAAAGAAGAAACGCAGCATCAATAGTGACAGCTCTAGCATGAGCCAACAAATCTTCCTGGTCTTCAACATTTATCTGTATGACAAACTCGATGAGACTTTGCAAGAATGCCAACTGCTGTCGCAAGGCTTCAATTGCATCACGCAGTTCGCAAGGGACACCCCTTCGCAAATCCTGATAATTCTCTAGATTCTCCAGGGAGAAACTAATGAATTCCAGGATTTGGTTTACAGGAAAAGAAATCGATTGGCGCGGGACATCTAGGAGTGGAGTGTGCAATCTTTTAGCAAGCGTAAGAAGATACCTACAGTATTCCAGTACGTCATCGCCGTAATAACGTACGCTATTAGGATCAAAAGTTGGAATAAACTCTGCGATTTTGCGAACATAATCTTCAGTCTTTACCAAAGATGATGGACTTAAGTCGATGCCCAACATTTTGGCGCAGAGAAGAACCATCTTGAGGTTTCCCAATCTAAATTTCAGTAGCTTATAAGAGATTTCAGCCGTATCACCAGAAGCGGAGGTGCCTTCTATTAGCAAATCTACCTCATGTGAGGCAGAATGAATACAGTCAATGAGGGTGGACACCATCTTCTTGTTTGGGATGGATTAGCAGCAGCAAAGGAAACTAGAAGAAAGCCAAATAAAAGGGAGAAGGGGTTTGCTATGTTATAAGGAACGCAATCTGATTTGGAAATCGAAGGAAAGAGAAGAAGGATTTGGATGGAGAATGAAACAAAAAAAGTTCAAGAAAAGGGTTGGGAAGATGATGATCAAAAGGGAACAATGCTGATGAAGAAAGTGAACAAAAAGACAATTAACTACTCATATTTAAACAAATTGATAAGTGAAGGAGACTGTAATGGCCTTTTCGTCTGCCTCGGAGTGATGTAATTACAATATAACTGATTAAATCAACAATATGCTCCGTCATCTCAGAAAATTATTTCGCTTTCTTTTTATTGTTTTCGTTCGATAAAGTGGACTTTTTTCTTAGAGTAAAGGTGTGCTCAACATGAAATTAATCTGGTTGGGAAAGTCAATCTTGGCGTGCTAAAATCATAAATTAACGATGCAAGCAAAGCTGATTGATCGCGGCCACTTCTGATTTTTTAAGATTAAACAAACAAATTGATGAAATTAATGAACTGGTAACAACTATACCTCAAAATTAATTAATGCTTTAATTTTATTATCCTGCTATTACGATTTACATAATAAAATACGACTAAGTACCCTACAGATAATGAGCTGGTCAGAAGAAAACAAAACAAATTAGCATTTCTTAAAACTAATGACCCAACTAATCACATGATCACGTGTTGGGAAATTGAAAACTGCAGAGGTTGACTTTTTGTTTGTTCACTTTCAAGTTTCAATGTTTCCTTGATATCAATAAGCAAAGCAGTGGAAGCCGACACATGGTTACACAAGCTAGTTTCCAACTAAACCAAAAAGTATTCTTCTTGGGTTTTCCCTCCGTCCAACTTTAATAATCAGTGTACTCCTTGTAGTTCATCAAAACGAAGAACAAAGAGTTGTTAGGAAATTAATAGAGAACATGAGTTTCGAATTTGGGCATCTAACTTACAGAGAAATGTTGAACACGAGATTTCTTGGCTCATGCTGAAGCTGTTGCTACTGATTTTGTAATTACAAGTAACTGTAAACGTTATATATACATCTGAAAAGAGCAAAAAATGAATATCCGATCAAGCAACTCCAAAATGAATTACTCCTTCATATTATGGTTCCGATCAATTATTAGGACTACCCTTCGAAGCAATACATTACCGGTAAAGAAGAGAAGGCTCACAGTCCAACTCTAATACTGCTTACATTGAATGATTAGGAGTCTTGAAGTGATAAGGAGGCTGCTGATCATCATCAATCAGAACAACCTTTATGAGAATATTATTTGTTTATCTACTGCTTACATTGAATGATTAGGAGTCTTGAAGTGATAAGGAGGCTGCTGATCATCATCAATCAGAACAACCTTTATGAGAATATTATTTTTTTGATAAACAGTAATTAGATTTAGCTTTATGCCTTTAGTCTAGAGTTTATAAATATAGACTCCATATTGTAATGTTTATTGAGAAAAAATAAAGTGATGTAGTCTTTCAACAATTTAGTTTATGTTTACTTTTATTTTTAATAAATTCAATACCAATTTTCTTCTTAGTATCAAAACAGGTTCTATCCTGCGTCTGTTATTTTTTTCTTCTACGTATTTTTCTTCTTTATTTGAATAATACTACACCTTTGTCCATCAAGCTTCCGTATCTTTGTTCATCAATGTTAGAACACAGCAACACCTTAAACGATAATTCTATATTCACATATCTATTTACTCCTTGGAATATTGAATAGAAGAATATCTATAAATCCACAGTCAACACATTTTTTTTTCAATTATATTATATGTTTACATCAATGGAACTGATAGTCTAATCGAAGCATTGGAATTGTCATTTGATGCAACGGACATAATACCTGTGAAAAAAATACTAACCTGTAAAATTGAATCTATCAAATTCTTCAAACTTGGAAGTCTCTAAAGGTTGATAGTCGTAAAGCTCAAGTCGAAGGAAACACCATGGTGACTCGGTTGCTTTGTATTGTTTTCATCATTAAAATGATGTTCAAGAGATCCAAGACCATGATCTTTTTCTTCAGGCAGAGTGATCGATTTACGTCTGCACATTGACACCAACAACTAAAATTACTGAAAATCAGAACTAAAAAAAAAAGTTCAAGAAAAAATAAGCATTGAAGACATTAGCAAATGAATGATATTGATTTAGGTCTCCACATTCAAGGAACAGAATGGTTTCCCTTTTTGATTTATTTACCCGCACATTAGCTTGATATGATGCATCATAACTGCATGTGCCCCAAAACTGATCATCGTACCTCAACCCCAATGCAACATAAACAGGATATTTTGACCTTATTGGCATAAAATTTTCAAAAAGAAAATCAGTCCACATATCCTACTCGACATATTAAGTTATAAAAATACAAATAAGAACGTATTATTGTACCAAAATAGTCACGTTAATTTTGTTTTGTTGAATTTCGACTAGTGTGTTTAATGAAGATTTCCTTAATCACTAAACTCAGTTCAAGATTGAGTTGTTAGGAGGTTCCAACAACGAAAACTAATTTGCCTATAAGTGATTGAGTATATCATTGCATCTATGATCAAATGTCTAGACCAAGGTGGATATAAAATCTTTTGACTAGAAACTTTCTCATAATTTTCTTTCATTTTTTTTACTATCATTTGAATTTTATTTTAACTACGTTTTAGTTTTAAAAAAAAACTCAAAACCCCCCTTTCGGTTACTTATTTGAAAGAAACGAATCCACCATTCCCTGAGGAGACGACCTTGCTTTCCTATGCTACTAGTTTGAAAGTAGGTTAAATTGTTTGTTGGCTTGACTCACCACCATGTGTTGTGTGTAACCATGAAGTCGAAGAACCTAACCATGTGTATAATAGGTGGTTGTTAGGAATTAACCTCGTCGCCTAATTTTTCTTTTAAACTAGGATCTTTCCCGTGCGTTGCACGGAACATGTTAAAATGTACACTAATTTAATTATTAATGATAAAAATATGTCGTGTACTTGATTAATGGTTGATTGAGAAATAGAATCTAAAAAAAATACGTAATACAAAAGAATGAGCCAACAGTAAAAAGTGAGTTTTAAAACATGGTGAAAATTAAGTGATATTTAGATTATTATAATTTAAATTTTCTTGAATTTGAATATAAAAGAAATGTTTCACATAATTTTTTTTAATAATTTTACCCGTGACATTTCAACTACTTTTTAATGAAATTGACATTAGACTGATTGGATTTAAATATAAGAAAAATGTTTTATTTGGTTTTTTTTTTCTCGTGATTTTAGCCGTGAAGTTTTAATATTTTTAAATGAGATTGACATTAGATCTTAAGACAAAATGAATTTTCTATTAAGACAAAATGGTACATTTTAAGCGGGACTATGTATGCATATTACAATATATGTAGCAGTAGTAGGAATTACTCCCTCCATTCCAAAATAAGTGTCGTTTTAGCAAAATGAAGAAATTTCAAATAAGTGTCGTTCTCACATTTCAATGCATTTTTTATCTAAAGTTTCCCAAATTACCCTCAAAAGAATTACTACTATTGGTGGACATTTTTTTAGTGGGGTTGGTTGAGAATATTTAAGTAATTTTATTACCTTATTTAAGAGTTTCTTAAATTATGTGCAAAGTGTAGGATGACACTTATTTTGGAATGGAGGGAGTATTACGTACATTTAATTTTAAGGGATGAAATTAACGTGTGTATTTATGAATAAGCAAGGTAGAAACATTAATTTCGTGAAATTAGGAAGAATTAATGCTAGATTTCTCGTTAGGTTAAAAGGGACTTTTCTTTTTTTTTTTTTCTTTTTCCAGAAATGGTGTTATGTTTTCGGAGGGAAAACAATGCACAAGAGTGCGGCACCTCATCAAAAATCTTCTCTTGGACAGTTATTTTAATAGGATAATATATATTGATGGAAACAATGGAATCAAAGCGTGTTAAAGCATGATCATTAATATTATCACACATCAAACAGTATCTAAAACTGAATTCTTTTTGCATGGAAACGGAGAGAAAGAACGAAACAAATTCTGTTTTAGTAACAGTACATATCTGTACTAAAACTTGTAAAAAACTTCAAACACAACATGGAAATTTTTCTCTTTTAAGAACAAAGCGAGTATTTTTTTTTTTTTTTCAAAGGAAACATAAGCAGAAAAATTAATAAACCCAGAGTTTTTTTTTAAATTGGAAGAATTGACGTTCTAGTCTCATTTTTTTGCCACATTCTGACCATTGGATTAATTTCAATAAACAAGAGAAACAGGTTCTCGAATGTTACCTATGGAGATATAACTAACACAACCTCATTTTAAAGTGTTACTGTAAGCTTAAGTGCGTAAGTAAGGTTGAACCAATTCATCTTTTCTTTCTTTTCGTACATACAGACACGGCTGGGCGCGGCTGTAGTAACTCAATCATTAGGGCTGAAGGTCTAATTAGCATGCAAATGAAATTCATGCGGGCCTAAGTTAAATTAAAAAAATTCAGATTTTGGTCGGACCTAAGTTTTGGCCGATTGGACTAAATCACAAAAAAGAGCTCAAATCTCGAAATTAATATATGAATTTTTCATAGTTTGGGATGACATTATTTTAATAATTAAAAAATAAACCTTTCTTACTTTAAATCCATCAAATCAGTTCAAAGACAAACACAACAAACAAAACCAGTTAATTACTAAACGTTATAAATCAAGTTTATTTTTTGACCTAATTCAAGTGACCAAGTAATTGCTTTACATATCATGTCCGAAGAGGTCTCAGGTTCAAACTCTATCAGGAGCACTTGTGTTGTCTATGCAGGCTTGTAGCTAGGAGGCCAAAGGTAGTTCCGGAAGTCAGCTTGCAGCTCAGGAGGGCGCGTAACAGAGGCGTGCACGCGTAGAGTCTCTTCCTAGTAGTATTTTCTTCCCCCAATAGACCCCACAAATGTAATAGCTTAGAATACCTATAATGAAATATATAAAAAAATAAATGTCCGAGCAAATGGAGTTCATTTATAAATCCAATTGCGCGACTATACCTGCAATAAATGGCGATGGTGGGATAGAGATTGGATTCAAGCAAGAAGAGGGGATGTTGTTCACTTGTGTGGAAGAAATAGAAGTACATGAAAATTACTATTCTTTGGTTCCAAAAAATTAGAGTAACATCGAGTTTTGATTAAAATTGAATGTAGATTGTTTTTTGGTCGGAGAGAAAGTATATGAGAACAAAATCACTATCTTTTATGACACTATAATTGACTGTTCCCAATCCAAATCATGTCCAAGATCGTACTTTCTTCGAAAGAGACAAAAAATAAAAAAGAAAAGAAATAAAAAATAGACTAATAGAGTAGAGGTCGTACTCCTTATAATTAGAAAATTCTGTCTACTAAAATTTCTCCAAAATAGTGATATTCAGATGTTGATTTCCATACTGCCCATGTACTTCACCAATCTTCTTAACCAACCTACTTGTCCTTTCCGAACAATTCACGACCTTGATCATTTGAAGGATTGGAATAGTATCGAAACTGTTGGAATTCTACTTCAAGAATAGTAAACACCAATTGCTGTACTAAATCAAAGAATAAGAGGAAAAATTTATGGTTAGGATAAAAAAAAGTTTTGTCTCCAAATCACAAGTAAACTTGCTTTCCTTTAGGCTAAATTCGTTCACTATACAATGCAGTTGTTTAGGCGAATTCCTTATGAGATAAAATGGAGATCATGTTGTTTCACTATGCACTTAGTGAACCAGTAACTTGATACAAGGATAAGAAATGTCGTTGGAAATATTATGATTATTTGGTGATTTCATTGTTCACTAAAAGCATTCAAATTATCTATATTTATAGAGTTTAGATATCTCTTAAGGATTGGACATAACCCAAAGGGTTATGGTCATAAACTAAAACGTTCTATCATGCGGAATGGCCACGGACATTTGGAAAATTTTCAAGTACTCTTTCTAAGGCATCATGCGGAATGGCCACTCCAGAAATCCTATCCAACTCATACAAATCAGATGAATTGCCAAGATTTGTCACGGGCTATCTAAAACCCATATCACATGTAAATGCTTTACTGGATAGGAAAAAATGCTTTATTCTTTGCAGATTCCAGAAACTATCAGGTAAGGGTAAGTTAAGTCCTTCATCCACATATATTATTAAAGTTTCTAAACGAGACAGGTTGCCTATGGATGCTGGTATCTCCCACACATAGCCTCCAATTGTAAGGTAGACCAACCGGACAAGCTGCCCTATTTCACTCGGAATACCATCATCTAAATGAATCTGTTCCAAATCCAGCACTCTTTAGTAGTTTGCACAACTGCATCATTGGCGAGAAATTTTGTGTTACCCGGTATTCAGAGTATTTGAAACGCAAAGAACCTACATGAGGGCAAAATAATTTTGACTCAACGAAGTCCTTTGCGCCAGAGTGAATGCATAACCTCCGTAGATACCATGGCTCGTTGAATGCTGACAATTCATTGTACCCTCCACCTCCTAGGAAATGGAAAAAATGTTCCTCTTTGGCTTTCTGAGAACAAAATTCATACAACAAGTCATGAATGCGGCACCTTTTCACTCTGCCCATGGATGTCTGTTTGGCAACCATGAGTAAGCTTCTTCTAATTAAATCAGTCAGATAGTCTCCAGCAACATCTGACAGGCGTTTCATGTCGACTTTCCGCACGAACCCTTCAGCCATCCATAATGAAAGCAACCTCTTGACTGGGACCTTTTGATCTTCTTGAAACGTCGCAAAATACAAAAGACATGGCTTTAAATGCTGGGATAGATGTCTATAACTGAGCTCCAGTGTATCCCTCCACCTTTCTGATAAATTGCCAAACCTTGAACTTTCTATGATTGTCTTCCAATCCTTTAGCTCCGTGGATCTTAAAATTCCAGCTACAATGACGATTGGAAGAGGCAAGCCATTACATATCTCAACAATTTTTGTGGCAAGGTCACCCAATTCAGGGGGCCAACCATTCTGGCCAAATAACTGCCTTTGCAATAAGTCTATACTCTTTTTCTCACTGAAGTCTCAGTTCAAAAGGCTTTTCATCAAGCATACTTGGAGGAGCAACGTCGTGACGACGACTTGTAAAAATGATTCTACTCCCCTTGGAATCATCAGGGAATGATGCTTGCAACTTTTGCCAGGCTTTAGCTTCCCAAATATCATCCAAAACAATGAGAACTCGCTTTCCTTGAGCAACCGTAGTGAAGGCACGAACACAAAAATGGTATGAGACAGAAGGATCGTTGTACACTTTTACAGCCAAAGTAGTCTTGCTTATGCCCGGCATACCAACAATTGCCACGATCCGCAAGCTCTTTGATTTCCTCTTGAGGCGATCAACTATTGAGTTTGTCAGATCCTGAAAGCCAACAACTTCGTTTGTCACTGAGGGAATAGCTGATTGCACGTGACTCTGAGCCGGCATTACTTTCTTAATTTTGATTTTTGGTTTCTTCATCACTTTGATTTCAGACTTAATATTGGTGATATCTTTCATGATAGAAAAAAATATTTCTGAAAAGCTAAGATACTTACATACATAAATATTACACTGGATGAAGACACATAAACACAAGGGTAGATTCTGATTTATCCTTTACCATGCGAAAAAAAGCTCTTTATCTAAACGAATGTTTTCCCGGATTTAAGATGACCAAGAGATGTCAGAAATGGTAATCTTCATATCAGAATTTCCATAATCAACCTGTTGTTCCCCAATCTTCTTCAGCAACCATGCCATTGTTCGAGAACAAGAAGTGGCCTTGATTGTTTGAAGCATCGGAATGGTTTCCAAACAAGACGGCATCTCTTTCAAATTGTAGCATCGGTGAAGTTCCAACTTCTCAAGACACCCCAATTGATCATCAGAACCACTCCACTGATGAAGCTCACACCAAAACAATTTCAAGATTCGAAGTTTGGAGAATTGCTCGTCTTCCATTATCCATGTGTTCCCTTCAAATTGCACACTGTCTAATTTAAGGTATTCGAGGTTTGGCAGTTTACCAATGCTCGAAAGCATACTGCCAGAGAACTTAAATTGACGCAAAGACAATCTCTTCAGGTTTGTCGGGAAGCTAAACTCAACCTTAAGCTCGTAAGATTTCTCATGGTAGACATCAAGTGATTCCAGTTGGTTCAAAGCCTCAGGAACTACAACACGGGCAAGAGTACTCGAATCATCTGGAAATCCGCAGAGATTCAGCCCCAACTTACGAAGATTTGGGAACTTTTTCAGTACTCTTTCCACGCCATCACAAGGAATGGCCACACCAGCCATACTTTCTAACTCGCATAAATCAGGCGAGTTGTCGATATTCGCCAGGGGCCACCAAACATCCATATTTCTTGAACTTGTTTTGTCATGGCTGGACAGGGAAAAATGCTTCAGTTTACGCAAATTCCAGAAACTCTCTGGCGGCGGTGTCCTGTCGACTCCATCAACCTTTATGATTAAAGTTTCTAAATTCAAAAGGTTACCTATCCATGAAGGGATCTCCCACATAAAGCCTCCGATTGCAAGGTACGCCAACCGGACAAGCTGCCCTATTTCGCTTGGAATCCAGCCATCTAAATAAACTTGCTCCAAATCCAACACTCGAAGGCGTTTGCAGATGTGCATCATTAACGTGAAACTTTGCGACACTCGATCTTCCGAGTATCTGAAACGCAGAGAACGTACACGTGGACAGAATACCTCTGACTGAATGAAGTCCTCTGCAACGGAGTGAATGCATAACCTCTGCAGATACCCTGGCTCGTTGAATCCTGACAATTCTTCGCAATCTCCTTCGAGGAAATGGAAAAACTGCTCCTCTTTGGATTTCTGCAAACAAAATTCATGAAGCAAGTCATGAATGCGACACCTTTTCACTTGGCCCATGGATGTTTTTTTAGAAACCATAAGCAAGCTTCTTCCAATCAAATCATATAGATACTCTTGAGCAACATCTGATAGGCGCTTCATCTCAGCTTTCCGTACAAATCCTTCAGCCATCCATAACGAAAGCAACCTCCTGACCGAGAGCTGTTGATCTTCTTGAAACGTCGCAAAATACAGAAGGCATGGCTTCAAATGCTCAGGTAGATGTTTATAACTCAGCTCCAGTGTATCCCTGCAGCGGTCTGATATATCGCCAGAGCTTAAACCATCCGTGATTTTTTTCCAATCCTCTGGCTTCGAGGATTTTAAAACTCCAGCTACAATAAGGATTGTCAGAGGCAATCCGTTGCATATTTCAACAATTTCCTTCCCAAGCTCACCTAATTCAGGGGGCCAACCATCTTTACCGAATAACTGCCTCTGCAATAAATCCAGGCTCTCTTCCTCATTGAGTAATCTCAGCTCAAAAACTTTCTCATCGAGCATATCTGGAGGAACGATATCATGTCTGCGACTTGTAACCATGATTCTACTCCCTTTGGAATCATCAGGGAACGATCTTTGTAACTCTTGCCAGGCTTTAATGTCCCATATGTCATCCAAAACGATGAGATACGGCTTTCCTTTTAAACTGCGCCATAGTTGCTCAGCTACATCTTCGGCATTTGCATCCGAAACAATCTGGGAATATTTTTCAAGATCAACTTGTTTTAGCAGGTGAAGTAGCACTCCCTTTTTGTCAAATGACTGGGAAACCGTAGTAAAGGCACGAACAGAGAAATGGTACGAGACTGAAGGATCATTGTAAACTTTTTCCGCAATAGTGGTCTTGCCTAGACCCGGCATACCCACAATTGCCACGATCCGCAATTGCCTTGATCCTCTCTTGAGGCGACTGATTAGCGAGTTTGCCCGATCATGAAAGCCAACAATTTCCTTTGTCATCAAGGGAGTAGTTGATTGCACATTACTGTGAATCGCCGTTACTTTCTTCAGTTCGATTTCTGGTCTCTTCAAGACTTCGATCTCCGACTTAATGTTGCTAATGGTTTTCATGATTGAAACAATTGATTCTGAATCAGAACCTGGGAGATTGCCAAGCAATAGGTACTCTATGAGGTCCTCTATCCTGTTTGCCACCTCCAAAATACTACCCCTGAGAGCTTGGAGTTCCTCCTGATGATCATTTGGCAACTCCACAGTTTCCTCCAGGAAAGATCTGAAGAAGACAAGTTCTTCTTGGATGGTTTGAGCAAAATTCTTGGCAGTTGGTTCATCATTGTTTCTTGTCAGCTCCATCAGCTTTTCTATTAAAAAGTCGACGAAGGCCAACTGAGTAGTGCTTCGTGAGTTGAAGAACATTGCTACTTGTGCATCATTCTTCCCAAGGCTTGCCAAAACAATCATTTTGATTGCTTCTGACAATTCCTTCACGAGACTAAGATCTGTATCCACATGTTTCATTTGGAATGAGCAAATGAAGACTCCAGCATCACATATCACATTAACAATGTCTCCCCTCATTTTGGAATCAAGTTTTTCGGGGTGCTTGAGTATCACTTTTCTTAAAGACCTGAGTCCTTCATAGAGCTTTTGCAGTTGATCCTTGATGGGAAACATAACACTGGAACTCTGCGCCAGCTCCTCGTAAAAAACAGAAACGAGAGAAGAAAGGAGATTGCTGGTTGCAGTAAGGGATTCATCATCTTCTTTACCTTGATCAGGAGGAACAAGTAATTTTTCCCCAAACTTCGAGCTGATCAGTGCTTCAGTGTAAGTCTTATAGACCTGAGGATGAATAGGCTTGATCTTTTGCATCAATCTTGAAAACTCCAACACCTTGTTTTCTGCAAAGCTTTCACGTAACACAAGTCTTGATAGATTTCGCTTGGAAACTCCATCATCGAAAAGAAGAAACGCAGCATCAATAGTGACAGCTCTAGCATGAGCCAACAAATCTTCCTGGTCTTCAACATTTATCTGTATGACAAACTGGATGAGACTTTGCAAGAATGTCAACTGCTGTTGCAAGGCTTTAATTGCATCACGCAGTTCGCAAGGGAGACCCCTTCGCAAATCCTGATAATTCTCTAGATTCTCCAGGGAGAAACTAATGAATTCCAGGATTTGGTTTACAGGAAAAGAAATCGATTGGCGCGGGACATCTAGGAGTGGAGTGTGCAATCTTTTAGCAAGCGTAAGAAGAGACCTACAGTATTCCAGTACCCAAGAAGGGGCAGAGGAGTAATCACGTACGCTTTTAGGATCAAAAGTTGGAATAAACTCTGCGATTTTTCGAACATAACCTTCAGTCTTTACCAAAGATGATGGACTTAAGTCGATGCCCAACATTTTGGCGCAGAGAAGAACCATCTTGAGGTTTCCCAATCTAAATTTCAGTAGCTTATAAGAGATTTCAGCCGTATCACCAGAAGCGGAGGTGCCTTCTATTAGCAAATCTACCTCATGTGAGGCAGAATGAATACAGTCAATGAGGGTGGACACCATCTTCTTGTTTGGGATGGATTAGCAGCAGCAAAGGAAACTAGAAGAAAGCCAAATAAAAGGGAGAAGGGGTTTGCTATGTTATAAGGAACGCAATCTGATTTGGAAATCGAAGGAAAGAGAAGAAGGATTTGGATGGAGAATGAAACAAAAAAAGTTCAAGAAAAGGGTTGGGAAGATGATGATCAAAAGGGAACAATGCTGATGAAGAAAGTGAACAAAAAGACAATTAACTACTCATATTTAAACAAATTGATAAGTGAAGGAGACTGTAATGGCCTTTTCGTCTGCCTCGGAGTGATGTAATTACAATATAACTGATTAAATCAACAATATGCTCCGTCATCTCAGAAAATTATTTCGCTTTCTTTTTATTGTTTTCGTTCGATAAAGTGGACTTTTTTCTTAGAGTAAAGGTGTGCTCAACATGAAATTAATCTGGTTGGGAAAGTCAATCTTGGCGTGCTAAAATCATAAATTAACGATGCAAGCAAAGCTGATTGATCGCGGCCACTTCTGATTTTTTAAGATTAAACAAACAAATTGATGAAATTAATGAACTGGTAACAACTATACCTCAAAATTAATTAATGCTTTAATTTTATTATCCTGCTATTACGATTTACATAATAAAATACGACTAAGTACCCTACAGATAATGAGCTGGTCAGAAGAAAACAAAACAAATTAGCATTTCTTAAAACTAATGACCCAACTAATCACATGATCACGTGTTGGGAAATTGAAAACTGCAGAGGTTGACTTTTTGTTTGTTCACTTTCAAGTTTCAATGTTTCCTTGATATCAATAAGCAAAGCAGTGGAAGCCGACACATGGTTACACAAGCTAGTTTCCAACTAAACCAAAAAGTATTCTTCTTGGGTTTTCCCTCCGTCCAACTTTAATAATCAGTGTACTCCTTGTAGTTCATCAAAACGAAGAACAAAGAGTTGTTAGGAAATTAATAGAGAACATGAGTTTCGAATTTGGGCATCTAACTTACAGAGAAATGTTGAACACGAGATTTCTTGGCTCATGCTGAAGCTGTTGCTACTGATTTTGTAATTACAAGTGGTGGAACTCCGGTTAGGGTTTCTTGCAAAACAGGATCTCGGGGTCTTGCGAGGGTAGACATCCCGATGCTTAAGTCAGTAAAAGGGTTGCTAGAAAGTTTAGAAAGATAATTTTTTTGGCTATAGATTGCGTACCTTTATTGTGGTATGAGCTATCCTATTTATAAGTATGAGATTATCTGGGCAGTTCTCGAATCCAACTAGGTTTCAGGAACTTACACCGCCCTAAGAGTCCCGGTTAGATTCTTTCTACCGTTTACGGGTCGGTCCAGTTTCGGTGATGGATATAGACTCATCAGTAAAGGTGTGCTAAAATTTGGTATGTGGATCCATACAACCAGCTCAACAAGAAATTAAGCTGGTTGGGAAAGTCAATCTTGGCGTGCTAAAATCATAAATTAACGATGCAAGCAAAGCTGATTGATCGCGGCCACTTCGGATTTTTTAAGATTAAACAAACAAATTGATGAAATTATTGAACTGGTAACAACTATACCTCAAAATTAATTAATGCTTTAATTTAATTATCCTGCTATTACGATTTACATAATAAAATACGACTAAGTACCCTACAGATAATGAGCTGGTCAGAAGAAAACAAAACAAATTAGCATTTCTTAAAACTAATGACCCAACTAATCACATGATCACGTGTTGGGAAATTGAAAACTGCAGAGGTTGACTTTTTGTTTGTTCACTTTCAAGTTTCAATGTTTCCTTGATATCAATAAGCAAAGCAGTGGAAGCCGACACATGGTTACAGAAGCTAGTTTCCAACTAAACCAAAAAGTATTCTTCTTGGGTTTTCCCTCCGTCCAACTATAATAATCAGTGTACTCCTTGTAGTTCAACAAAACGAAGAACAAAGAGTTGTTAGGAAATTAATAGAGAACATGAGTTTCGAATTTGGGCATCTAACTTACAGAGAAATGTTGAACACGAGATTTCTTGGCTCATGCTGAAGCTGTTGCTACTGATTTTGTAATTACAAGTGGTGGAACTCCGGTTAGGGTTTCTTGCAAAACAGGATCTCGCGGTCTTGCGAGGGTAGACATTCCGATGCTTAAGTCAGTAAAAGGGTTACTAGAAAGTTTAGGAAGATAATTTTTTTGGCTATAGATTGCGTACCTTTATTATGGTATGAGCTATCCTATTTATAAATATGAGATTATCTGGGCAGTTCCCGAATCCAACTAGGTTTCAGGAACTTACACCGCCCTAAGAGTCTCGGTTGGATTCTTTCTACCGTTGACGGGTCGGTCCAGTTTCGGTGATGGATATGGACTCATCAGTAAAGGTGTGCTTAAATTTGGTATGTGGATCCATACCACCAGCTCAACAAGAAATTAAGCTGGTTGGGGAAGTCAATCTTGGCGTGCTAAAATCATAAATTAACGATGCAAGCAAAGCTGATTGATCGCGGCCACTTCGGATTTTTTAAGATTAAACAAACAAATTGATGAAATTATTGAACTGGTAACAACTATACCTCAAAATTAATTAATGCTTTAATTTAATTATGCTGCTATTACGATTTACATAATAAAATACGACTAAGTACCCTACAGATAATGAGCTGGTCAGAAGAAAACAAAACAAATTAGCATTTCTTAAAACTAATGACCCAACTAATCACATGATCACGTGTTGGGAAATTGAAAACTGCAGAGGTTGACTTTTTGTTTGTTCACTTTCAAGTTTCAATGTTTCCTTGATATCAATAAGCAAAGCAGTGGAAGCCGACACATGGTTACAGAAGCTAGTTTCCAACTAAACCAAAAAGTATTCTTCTTGGGTTTTCCCTCCGTCCAACTTTAATAATCAGTGTACTCCTTGTAGTTCATCAAAACGAAGAACAAAGAGTTGTTAGGAAATTAAAAGAAAACATGAGTTTCGAATTTGGGCATCTAACTTACGGAGAAATGTTGAACACGAGATTTCTTGGCTCATGCTGAAGCTGTTGCTACTGATTTTGTAATTACAAGTAACTGTAAATGTTATATATACATCTGAAAGGAGCAAAAAATCAATATCCGATCAAGCAACTCCAAAATGAATTACTCCTTCATGTTATGGTTCCGATCAGTTATTAGGACTACCCTTCGAAGCAATACATTACCGGTAAAGAAGAGAAGGCTCGCAGTCCAACTCTAATACTGGTTACATTGAATGATAAGGAGTCTTGAAGTGATAAGGAGGCTGATGATCATCATCAATCAGAACAACCTTTATGAGAATATTATTTGTTTATCTACTGGTTACATTGAATGATAAGGAGTCTTGAAGTGATAAGGAGGCTGCTGATCATCATCAATCAGAACAACCTTTATGAGAATATTATTTTTTTGATAAACAGTAATTAGATTTAGCTTTATCCCTTTAGTCTAGAGTTTATAAATATAGACTCCATATTGTAATGTTATTGAGAAAAATAAAGTGATGGAGTCTTTCAACAATTTAGTTTATGTCTACTTTTATTTTTAATAAATTCAATACCAATTTTCTTCTTTGTATTAAAACAGGTTCTATCCTGCGTCTGTTATTTTTTTCTTCTTCGTATTTTTCTTCTTTATTTGAATAATACTACATCTTTGTCCATCAAGCTTCCGTATCTTTGTTCATAAATGTTAGAACACAGCAACACCTTAAACGATAATTCTATATTCACATATCTATTTACTCCTTGGAATATTAAATAGAAGAAGAACTATAAATCTACGGTCAACACTACTATTTGGATTTTTTTTTTCAATTATATTATATGTTTACATCAATGGAACTGATAGTCTAATTGAAGCATTGGAATTGTCATTGATGCAATGAACATAATACCTGTGAAAAAATACTAAACTGTAAAATTGAATCTATCAAATTCTTCAAACTTGGAAGTCTCTAAAGGTTGATAGTCGGAAAGCTCAAGTCGAAGGAAACACCATGGTGACTCGGTTGCTTTACATTGTTTTCATCATTAAAATGATGTTCAAGGGATCCAAGACCATGATCTTTTTCTTCAGGGAGACTGATCGATTTACGTCTGCACATTGACACCAACAACTAAATTACTGAAAATCAGAACTAAAAAAAAAATGCAAGAAAAAATAAGCATTGCAGACATTAGCAAATGAACGATATTGATTTAGGTCTCCACATTCAAGGAACAGAATGGTTTCCCTGTTTGATTTATTTACCCGCACATTAGGATCCCACTTGATATGATGCATCATAACTGCATGTGCCCCAAAACTGATCACCGTACCTCAACCCCAATGCAACATAAACAGGATATTCTGACCTTATTGGCATAAAATTTTCAAAAAGAAAATCAGTCCACATATCCTACTCGACATATTAAGTTATAAAAATACAAATAAGAATGTATTATCGTACCAAAAGAGTCAACTTGGATAGTCTCAAGATCATCAAGAAAAAAGGTTTAAATTCACGAACCTGAACTATCTCGTTCTTTTTATGAACTTCCCTTCAGGAAATGGAAAGAATTCTTCTGCCCCAAGATCAAATTCAGTGGCAAAAGAATCACCCTTGCCCACCCGCTTAACTGTTCCATCGTTGGCTTCAATGTATATAACATCGCCAACAGCCAGCTATAAAAGTAGTTAAAGCAAAAGCCTGTCAAAGCAACAATGAAAATAGTAAAGCACTGCCAAATGCAGTATTTTAAGTATGAACAAAACAATACATAGATAGCTTGATTGATTAAACAACCTCTAAAAGTATCACCTTCTTTACATGAATTTTTCAGTTACATAGAAGATGCCAATGAAATAAAGAAATTAAAATACCACCATATACAGATTGGTACTTGGATGCCTAGTGAACAGTTCTAATAATACTAAGATGGAATAACTTCCAGTCTTCAGCATGATCTAACCAGTACAATCTACAATAGACATTTAAAACCTAAGAAAAAAGAATCCATACCAGGTGCAGTGTCAGCAGCATCATCTTCGATCATAAATATCATGTACATCCAACCCAATGAACCAAGCTCCTATGTAACCATCTTCATTTGTTCTGCACTTCAATAGCTCTGTCCAGTATATCTGCGTACAAATAAGAATGTATTATTGTACCAAAATAGTCAACTTGGATAGTCTCAAGATCATCAAGAAAGAAGGTTTATATTCACGAACCTGAACTATCTCGTTCTTTTTATGAACTTTCCCTTCAGGAAATGGAAAGAATTCTTCTGCCCCAAGATCAAATTCAGTGACAAAAGAATCACCCTTGCCCACCCGCTTAACTATTCCATTTTTGGCTTCAATGTATATAACATCGCCAACAGCCAGCTATAAAAGTAGTTAAAGCAAAAGCCTGTCAAAGCAACAATGAAAATAGTAAAGCCAGTGCCAAATGCAGTATTTTAAGTAGGAACAAAACAATACATAGATAGCTTGATTGATTAAACAACCTCTAAAAGTATCACCTTCTTTATATGAATTTTTCAGTTACATAGAAGATGCCAATGAAATAAAGAAATTAAAATACCGCCATATACAGATTGGTACTTGGATGCCTAGTGAGCAGTTCTAATAATACTAAGATGGAATAACTTCCAGTCTTCAGCATGATCTAACCAGTACAATCTACAATAGACATTTAAAACCTAAGAAAAAAGAATCCATACCAGGTGCAGTGTCAGCAGCATAATCTTCGATCATAAATATCATGTACATCCAACCCAATGAACCAAGCTCCTATGTGAACATCTTCACTTGTTCTGCACTTCAATTTCTCTGTCCAGTATACCTCCCGCAGATGCACTGCATTAGGCAGAAAAAAAAATGTTCATAAAAGCAAAAGGGAACAGCTGCACTGCAGGACAGAAGGGACTTCTGAGCACAATGAATATCCATCACTATAAAAATTCAATGGGAAGTCTTAATATTCAAGGTTTCGAGGTACAATAGTACACTGTTTCATGAAAGGCGAGATTCCATCTTTAAGTTTAAACATGGTTGACTAAATATCATTATCTCGTAGTTAGAACAATCAGAACTCCGAAGGATTCTATCACACAAACACCATTAATGCTCCAAAAAATGTACACAAATCCAATATCGAAATAGCAATGCATGAATGGAGTTCTATTTCAATTCATCTTAAGAATGGTTTAATTCTATCACGCTTTGATTTTTAAGTTTTCGTGGCAATGAGATTTTTGGTTTAAGACAATCAAATGATTAGGCACCTACGTCACAGGAAAAATAGAGTCCAAAATACCACATAAAATCCTGAACAGAGTTTCACTGTTTTCTCCATCTTCGGCTTTCCCATAGACCAGTGCCTTGGCTGCGATCCTGCAAAGAACAACATGCAGTACCTAAGAAATTAAGTCAATGTATAGAACCTATACTTAACTCCCCATCATCTCCAATTTGGAATGCTCTTAAGGCCAAAAAAAAAAAGTTCAGAAACCAAGGCATGCAGAATGCTCCTCATTGACTCGAAGAGATTCACCACTTCCCCAATAATTTTTCTCCCGTATGCACACAGATTCAACACAGCCAAAAACGGACCTAAATTTTGCAGAAGAATTGTGCTTTGCTTAAAAAATTTACACCAAACACAAATAATCAACTTACTCGCAGCCATCAATCAAACTCAACTGTCCAACCCTTCTAACAAATCCTTCAAACGGAAATTTTCAATTCAATTGAACAGCTCAATTTCCTTATTTCTTTTTTTATTCTGGTGGATTCAATTGAAAAAGAAAAAACCAAACCCAAAAAAAAACAAAAAAAAACCTCAGAATCATCTGACGTGTGGACAGGAGTTGCAGTTGAAAACAAAGAAAATTTACCAATGTTCACACTAGGTCGTGCAGAATCCGAGCCGAATTTGAAAATAACGTAGAGAAGAAACATCACCTTTTAGAACGCCCCAAATTCATTTGTCGATGCCGATAGTCTGTTTTTTCACGAAATATAATTAGAGGAATTCTTTTTGTTACAATTAAATTAAACAAAACATCGAAATCGACCAAATAATTAAAGACAAAAAAAAACAATTATTACCCGTGTTGATGCCAAAGAATGATGGTGGATTTTCCAAAATCTTTGTTAATGCCAATGAAGATGGCGTATTTTCCGAAATCGTTCAATGCCTGTGAAAGACAATTCTTCATGGCATATCTTGCCGAATAGATGTACCTTGAAGACCCTCATTTGTCGTTGATCGGATCTCTCCCCCGAATTAACCCCACCAGATTTTCCTCTTCCTATCAAAGACGAACTCGTCCGCTAATGTCGTCGGCTCTATTTTGGTGCCGGTGAAGAGCAACCAAGAAAATGTGGAGATTCGATTCAAACTTGATTTGGCATCCGAATACACCGGTGTCGTTGGTCGACATCTGTGTGTCACGGTCGTGACATTTCTAGAAATATTTAGAATGTCCTAGATTATTCTAGGCATGTTTAGAGTATCGTGGAAATATGTAGAATATTTAGAATGGTGTAAAACTCTTTAGAACCTTCTAGAATCTTGTAGTATATAGGACAATGTGGAATGAGCTAGAAAATTCTAGGTAATGCTAGGCTAATGTTCAAGAATAGTGTAGAAAATTGGAGGTAATTCTAGTAGACGAGGTGGAAGAAACTTCTAGGACCTTAAAGGTTTGTGTATAAATATGGCAAGAGCCCTCATTTGTATAAGGGTAGAATTTAAAGGGTTCTAAACAAGTTGAGAGGTTTCCTTTGAGTTAGGTCAAGAACGTTTCTTTCTTCCTAAATTCTCCTTCCAATACTTGCAAATTTGGTTTAGATAGGCTGAGTTAACATCACTTTGTCCGTTTGAGTGAGCTAGTACCGCACGGATTGCTATTAAAAAGAGCAGCTCGTGACGGTTATCAGAGCCTCATTCGAGCTACACTTCTGCTTGTGCTAAGTATTATGGCAAAACCATTTGAAGCCACCAACCTAGGAGAGGTTGAGGTGGGAGGTGGTGATATGTCTCCAGGGAGCTGGAGAAGGTAACTAGGAGAACTACTCGTAGGGACAAGTCTGTTGTGCACAAGCCTGTGGTCGACTTTGAGAAACGGCTTGCCAAGGTGGAGTGAGCCACAGCCGACCATCAAGATCGATGGGAAAAGCATGCTTCCACGGTGGAAGTTATCTCTAAGGAATGCATGGAGCAATTCAAGGGTGAATTGCAAGAGATCATGCAACCAATACGTGAAGAGATGCTTGGGGCACTCAACAAGGTGTTTGAGAGGGTCACTAAGGCTTGCGAGGAAAATGCAGCCAAGGTCATCATGCTCCAAGGTGATGTGCTCAAACTCAGGGGTGAGTTTGAGCCTTATCGGGTGCAAACGGAGCTACTCAAGGTACGAGTGGATGCTCTATGTGAGCAAGGGATGACCGGAGTTGGAGGGCCAGCTCCAATGGTCGATGCACCAAAACCAGATGTTTATGCTGGTAGCCGCAAGGCAATGGATGTAGAGAATTTTCTCTACGGACTTGAGAGATACTTTGGCGCTATGGGCTTGACGGACGATTCGGTAAGACTCTATCAAGGCTCTTGTTATTTGAGAGATAGTGCTTTATCTTGGTGGAAACGTATGATGAAACCAATAGGCCAAGAAGCACCAGTTTTCACAACTTGGGAACGGATTTAAGGAGGAATTTAAGAAGCAATTTCTCCCAGCTGATGCTGAAGTCGAAGCTTGGGTGAAATTTTGTCGCTTACACCATAGGAGGGCCACATAAGGGAATATGTGCAAGAATTCTCTGACCTTATGCTTGAAATTCCCTAAAGAAGCTTTCTTTACATTTATGGACGGCCTCAATCGTCGGGCTAAACTAGAAATGCAGTGGAGAGATGTCCGAGACGGTAAAGATGCTATGCGCATAGCAGAATCTCTTGTGGAGTTTGAAAATAAGAATTACAATAAAGTCACGGTGATAAATGTTTCAATGACACATGTGGAGAAAACAACACGACGTCTTATCCGATATCATTTAAAGGAGCAAAGATCGTCTCAAAGAGAAGTTAAAAGTAAAGAAAATCAAAAAATTTGAAGGTTGCTTTCTATATGGAGGGTCTCATTTAGTTCGTGACTGCCCATCTCGTAGTAAACTTGCTACCGTAGCTCAAGGTTTTCATGAAGACGATGAGTTGGCACATAGGGCATCAGGGACGATGCCCCATTCAGGTGGAGGAGAGTGTCACGGTGGTGACATTTCTAGAAATATTTAGAATGTTCTAGAGTATTATAGATTATTCTAGGCATGTGTAGAGTATCGTGGAAATATGTAGAATATTTTAGAATGGTGTAGAACTCTTTAGAACCTTCTAGAATCTTGTAAAATATAGGACAATATGGAATTAACTAGAAGATTCTAGGTAATGCTAGGCTAATGTTCAAGAATAGTGTAGAAGTTTGGAGATAATTCTTGTAGAGGAGGTGGAAGAAACTTCTAGGACCTTAAGAGTTTGCCTATAAATATGGCAAGACCCCTCATTTGAATACGGGTAGAATTGAAAGGGTTCTAAACAAGTTGAGAGGTTTCCTTTGAGTTAGGTCAAGAACATTTCTTTCTTCCAAAATTTCTCCTTCGAATACTTGTAATTTTGGTTTAGATAGGCTGAACTAGCATCACTTTGTTCGTTTGAGCCAGTTAGTGCCGCACGGATTGCTATTAAAAAGAGCAGCCCTTGATATGTGGTACACCATTGCTACATCCTACAAAATCATTCCAATTTTTATCTATTCTTCACGAGGGGAAAAATCCAGAATTTCAAATTGAAGAGTACTAAATAAGAATTACTTTTGAGAGACTACAATTGAATGCAGTCAGAGAAATAAAGGGAGTGAGACTACTGTACTTTTGGGGGAGGTGGAGAAACAGAAAAATCTCCAAGACGAAGATGATTCTTTAGGTTTCGGAATCTTCTAAATTGAAAGAGAGGTAGAACGATCGGTGTTAAATCCTTTTGAAATTTGATTTTATTAACTCACGGAGAAGATAATGGGGAGATTTAATTGTTTATCCTCGGCTAAAATTAAGGAGAGCGAGGGAAAATTCCTTTTTCCCTTTTATATTTGCACAATTTGGGCTATTATTTTTTTCCTGGAAGAACATAGGACACGTGGCCTTCTACTTTTACAAAAGATGTATATTTTTTATTGTGGCGGGAAAAAAAGCTTTGTGAAGCTGACTTGTGTCCTAATTTTCATTTGCTTTCATGAAGTGTAAAGTGATTGTCACTCTCAATCATACCTCCAAAAAAAAAAAAAAAACCCTTTTCAAAAAACACCACCGAAAAAAACCCCTCCTTTGAATCCATTCCAAAGTTTCAATCATGGCAAAAGTCCGAAAAAATCCTTGGACTTGTTATTGGTTGTGACACACATATTCTTCCGAGAAATACTCAAAATACAGTTTTCTCAAATCAGGAAGTTTACATCAAAATAACTCACATATCTCTACAAAGATGACAACATATTCATTGGAGATCACATTCACACTTTTCAAAAGATCGTATGATAGTCTTGCTATAGCAAAGATCTTACCGCTTCCTCACAAGTTTTGGTCCACAATTTGACAAGCCGTCGTCAGAACTAGTCAAATAAATTCACCTACTTAACATTAGTATAGCGGAAAATGGGGTCGTAGCCACAGAGAAGGAATACTAATTACCAGATATAAATTACTCCTATTAATATCTAGATAATTGATGATCTCAGATTTATAAAATTTAAAACTAAAATATTAAATAAAATAGAAGCAAATAATATTAATTCAAATAATCAGACAAAGAAAACCTAGGACATTGGGTTCACCTACCGAGTATTTGGGTTAGTTCAGTTCATAAGTATTTGACTTTTAACCTCCATTAATCTTACAATGATTCACCTAATTAAGAACTATTCACTCTCGTGTTATAATTCTCTTACTTAGATTAACCCTATGACTACTCTCGTGACTATAGAGATTAACAAAAGCACATTAAGACCATAAAGAATCAAATATTGCAAATGTTATAATCTTACTCACGTAGCTTACAACCTAAGTTTATTATTCCTACGAACTAATACTAATCTTCCACTCTCGCTACTTCGATTAATATCTTCAGACATGCAAATAGTGGCCAATTACTTACACGAATTAAAACAAGAATAACAAATATTAATTAATGGAAAAATCAAATAATAATGAACCAAATAAACCAAATAAATTCGGTGGCTACACCTAAACTTTAGATTAAAAGAATTTAGCCACTAAACATTATAAAAAATAATTCAACAATATTTAGAGACATAATCATAAAAATTTAAATTAAATAATTAAAACAAAAACACCCGGATGAAAACGAGAACCGCCGAAAAAAAACCTCCCCGGCGGTTGCTAGCTTTGTGGCTGCTGCGTGGTGGTGAGCAAGGAGGAGAAGCTGCCGGCGGTTGCTAGTTTTGATGCTGCTGCGTGGTGGTGATGGAGAAAGCTGCCGGGTGGGATAGTTGGACTTGGGCTGCTGGTTCGAAGGATGATGGTGAAGAGATGGGAGCGGAGGCTGATGTGCGTGGATGATGGAAAGGAAGCAAGCTGTGATGATGCTGCAGGTGAATGAGGAGGGAATGTGGTGGTGCGTGGAGGTGAAGAAGGGCTGGTGCGTGGGCAGCAAGGTGAGGCAGCGTGGGAATGGAGGAGAGGTGGAGCGGCGGAGAGTTTTTTTTTTTGCAGCCGTGAGGTTTCGATCAGTTTTCGGTCTAGTTCTGTTGTAAAAATAAATCCATAATTCTCCTTTTATAGGCTTCTGTCAAAACTCTACTTCTTGGAGAGCAAGAAAACTTGTTTCCCAAATAATATCGGGATTAAAATTCTTATCCAATTCCAATCCCAAATCAGCCGCACCATCATCGTTTGTTCGGCCAATTTCCAAAAAGCTAAAAATAAAATTCTAAAATTGCATCATCGGCCCTCCAATTCTCTAAACTCATTAATTTCTTCCCTATCAATTGCTCCAATCTTCAATTCTTTCCCATTGAGTTGCTTTTAATTCGATTTTAGCTCAAAACTTCAACAATTCTTCATTTGAGTACAAATCCTACAATTAAAGATAAAATCACATAAATAGCATATTTGTACTCAAAATATATTGCAAAAATCACAAATTAGGGATATAACAAATAGGTAAAATATAAGCATATCAAATACCCCCAAACTTGAATTATTGCTTGTCCTCAAGCAATCCCAAACATTAAACAAACAAAAACATTTAATTATTTAATTTGGCAGCCTCAGAGATTCAATCACATCATATAACACAAAGATTTTGACTACCTCTAGTATGGACTACCTAACAATGCAAACCATAGTTACTTTTAGCCCCCACGCTTGTGTGTGTGTGCTTCGTTTCTTAGGGATATCACTTTACATTTAACATAGAAAACAAAAGCTCTACTGCAAATATGTCATTTTACTTTAACAACAGACTCACATTTCATACCATATTTCAATGCAATGGACCACCAATCATACTATGAAGTAGAAGGATTTACCTTACAGACAACCTATTCCCCCTCTTAACCCATTCTTTGGTCCATGCGGCTTTTCTTCAGGACTCTTTCCAACTCAGGCCACTACCCAGAGCATTTTTCCACTCCTATACATAGTGGTTCAGCAACTTAGGGCAGTCTATACATCTATTTTTCCTCATTGGGCCTGAGGACTCTCAGCTCAGGTTGCCAATTCCTCACCTCTCAAAGGACTAGCATCAACATTGAATGCTCTTCCTTTTCTCCCTCATTAAAATTTACCTAACCTCAGAAGCATCCGCCAACACCCCTCCCCCAAACTTACTTAACACAAAGTGTCAAAGCAATAAGGTTTTTTAAGGCTGATATTGGGTTAATGCCTTGCTTTTCCTTTACAACATGATGGGTTCCACATACAAATCATATAAGTATGAGTGAATCAAACACAACTTTTCATGGCATATCTACATCAAACTTATGCAACTATATCTCACTTTAGGCTTATCCCACAGTTACGACTAAGTGCAAAAGAAACAGGGTATTCAAAGCAACATACAGAAATACATAAGTTAAGCAATACAATTCAAAATAGTCTAATTCTTACATGTTATAGATAATCAAACCATCTTCATCCTAGGCCTTTTTGGATTTTTCAATTTTTCAATTTTTTTTTTATTTAAGAAAGATAAACATAAAACACATTCCTCTCCCCCACACTTAAAGTATACATTGCCCTCAATGTATAAAACACAAAAGGCAAGACAACCAAGTGAAAAGAAAAGAAAAGACAAACAAAAAGAATGAAAAGAAACGACACAACCTTGGGAATGTGAAGTGGAGGACCAGAATTGTTGAATAAATTGTTGCAACTGCCATTCAAACACACGACCAACTTCTTCAGAATTTTGGATGTTTCATTTTCAGCACCATTGGACACCAGAGTTTTGCCCTTCCAACAAACCTAATTGCAAAACTAAAGTAAATTAGAAAAAACAAACCTAAAAGAAACAGATGATTAAGAAAAACCACGAAAATTCAGAAATCAAAGATCTCCAGATAATTAGAAACAAAAAACTTAACCATCAACTTATTAATGAAACAAAAAGAAAAATAAAGCAAAATAAAGAATTGGGTTGCCTCCCAATAAGCGCTTCTTTAAAGTCATGAGCCGGACTATGTGGCTGATCAACAAAGTATAACTTTAATCGCTGCCCATTAACCTTGAAAGAACCATGTGCCTCGTCCTAAATCTCAACAGCACCATATGGAAACACCTTAGTAACCGTAAATGGTCTAGACCACTTTGAACGGAGCTTGCCAGGAAACAACTTCAGTCGTGAGTTAAAAGTAAAACCTTCTAACCTACTTCAAACTCCCTCTTCTGAATACGCTTATCATGCCAAAATTTAGTTTTCTCTTTGTAATGCTTTGCACTCTCATAAGCATCCAGTCTAAACTCTTCCAACTCACTGAGTTGCAATAATCTCTTCTCGCCAGCAGCCTTCAAATTCATATTCAACTCTTTCACAGCCCAATAAGCTCGATGCTCTAACTCCACTGGTAAATGACATGATTTCCCAAACACTAATCGATATGGAGACATACGCAATGGTGTCTTGAATGCTGTCCTATAAGCCCAGAGAGCATCATCCAATTTCATGGACCAATCTTTTCTTGAACGCCCCACTGTCTTTTCAAGAATTTTCTTCAGTTCTCAATTCGCCAACTCTGCTTGCCCATTGGTTTGAGGATGGTAGGTAAGAGCAGCCTTATGAGTAACACCATATTTCTTCAACAGCTCGTCCAAATTCCGATTACAAAAGTGGGTACCTCCATCACTAATGATAGCTCGTGGAACTCCAAATCTTGTAAAAATATTCTTTTTGAGAAATTTAATCACCACACGAGAATTATTAGTTTGAGTTGCTATAGCCTCAACCCATTTTGACACATAATCCACCGCAACCAGAATATACTGATTGCTGAAAGAAGATGGAAACGGCCCCATGAAATCTATACCCCAGACATCAAAAAACTCGACCTCCAGAATACCATTCAAAGGCATCTCATTACGCTTGGAAATATTACCCATTCTTTGACATCTGTCACATTTCTCCACAAGCTTTCTGGCATCTCTATACATACTTGGCCAATAGAATCCTGACTGTCAAACCTTAGCTGAAGTTTTAGATGAACTGAAATGGCCTCCACACTCTAAAGAATGGCAATGTGTAAGTATATCTTCAAACTCATCCTCTGGTACACATCTTCTAATAATCCCATCAGCACAAAACTTGAAAAGTAGTGGCTCTTCCCAGAAATAATGTTTTACTTCCCATAAAAACTTCTTCTTCTGCTGATAGCTGAATTCAGGGGGAATAACACCACTTACTAGATAGTTGACCAAATCTGCATACCATGGAACCGAAGAGAGAGCTAAAATTCTTTCATCAGGAAATTCTTCATTGATTGGAAGCTCTACTTCTTCTGCTGGCATTACAATTCGAGACAGATGATCAGCTACTGCATTCTTAAGCCCTTTCTTATCCTTGATCTCTAAATCAAATTCCTGTAATAACAACACCCAACGAATAAGTCTTGGCTTTGCATCTTTCTTAACCAACAAATACTTGATTGCTGCATGGTCAGTGTAAACTATAACTTTTGAACCAACTAGATATGATCTAAATTTATCAAAAGCAAAAACAACAGCAAGCAATTCTTTCTCAGTAGTTGCATAATTCATTTGAGCATCATTCATCAGTTTACTAGCATAGGAAATCACATGCAACTTCTTATCCTTTCTTTGACCAAGAACTACACCTAGAGCATAATCACTAGCATCACACATCAACTCAAAAGGTAAACTCCAATCAGGTGCTGCTAAAATAGGGGCTGTAATTAAAGCTTTCTTCAAGGCATTGAAAGAAGTTAAACAATCATTAGTAAACTCAAAAGCCGCATCTTTGTTCAAAAAATTGCACAAAGGTTTAGTAATCTTGGAAAAATCTTTAATAAAACGACGATAAAAACCAGCATGTCCAAGAAAATTTCTTACTCCCTTTGTTGAAATTGGTGGAGGCAATTTCTCAATAGCTTCTATTTTAGCACGATCCACCTCAATATCTTTGGAAGAAATTTTATGCCCCAAAACTATACCTTCCTGCACCATAAAATGACACTTCTCCCAATTCAAAACAAGGTTAGTCTCTTCACAACGTTGTAAAACCAAAGAAAGGTTAGCAAGACAAATATCAAAAGAAGATCCAAACACAGAAAAATCATCCATAAACACTTCCATGATCTTCTCAATGAAATCAGAAAATATAGCCATCATACAACGTTGAAAAGTAGCAGGAGCATTACACAAACCAAATGGCATCCTACGAAATGCAAAAGTACCATAATGACATGTAAAAGTAGTCTTTTCTTGATCTTTAGGAGCAATAGGAATTTCATTGTAACCAGAATATCCATCAAGAAAACAATAGAATTTATGCCCAACAAGTCTTTCAAGAATTTGCTCAAGAAAAGGTAAAGGAAAATGATCTTTCCTAGTAGCACTATTCAACTTCCTATAATCAATGCAAACTCTCCATCCAGTTACAGTCCTAGTAGGAATCAATTCATTATTTTCATTTGAAACCACAGTCATCCCACCCTTCTTAGGTACAACTTGAACAGGACTTATCCACACACTATCAGAAATAGCAAAAATAATACCAGCATCTAACCATTTCAGAATCTCATTTTTAACTACTTCTTTCACGTGAGGATTCAACCTTCTTTGATGTTCAATCACAGGTTTATGATCATCTTCCATTAAGATCCTATGCATGCAAATAGAAGGGCTAATTCCCTTTATATCAGAAATTGTCCAACCAATAGTTTTCTTTCTCAATCTTAAAACACGCAACAATGTCTCAAGTTGTGCATCAGTCAACAAAAAACTCACAATCACAGGCAATGTATTATTCTCACCTAAAAATGCATACCTGAGATGTGCAGGAAGTGGTTTCAACTCAAGAACAGGAGCTTCAACTGAAGAAGGTGGCGGTAGAGACTTACCTTTAACCAATTTTTCAAAACAAATCTTCTCTACACGGGGAAGTTTCATAGTACAAGCAACTTCAGCAACTTCTTCCCTCTCATCATCAACAGTACCTGCAGTACTCAAACAAAGCTCAAGACAGTCTTTGGAAATACCTAGCAAAGAATAAGCTTTTGTTAATTCATCAAGTACATCAATACTGAAAACATGATCAGTAAAAGCAGGATACTTATAGTCCTTAGAGAAGGTAAACTCTACAGACTCTTCACCAACATGAAATTTCAAACTCCCATTTTTAACATCAATTACCGCACCAGCTGTAGCTAGAAAAGGACGACCTAAAATAATTGGAATTTCAGTATCTTCCTCCATTTCTAAGACAACAAAATCAACAGGAATATAAAATTTCTTTACTTTAACTAGCACATTCTCCAAAATCCCCTTAGGATAAGTTAAAGATCTATCAGCTAGTTCCAAAGTAATGTTAGTGAACCGCGATTCTTTCAACCCAAGTTTCCTACAGACAGACAAAGGCATGAGTGAAACACTAGCACCTAAATCACACAAAGCTTTCCTAAAATCAACATCACCAATAGTAAGAGGAATAGAGAAACTCCCTAGATCTTTCAGTTTTGGAGGCAACTTCTTTTGAATGATTGCACTACACTCCTCTGATAATGCTATTGTCTCAAAATCTTCCACTTTCCTTCGGTTGGAGATGATCTCCTTCAAGAACTTCCCATAAGCTGGAATCTGAGCTAAAGCATCTGCAAAAGGAATGTTTATGTGTAATTGCCTAAAAACTTTAAGAAATTCCTCAAATTGCTTGTCGTCCTTTGTTCGCTGCAATCTCTGCGCCAAATTTGACAAGCCGTCGTCAGAACTAGTCAAATAACCTACTTAACACTAATATAGCGGAAAATAGGGTCGTATCCACAGAGAAGGAATACTAATTACCAGGTATAAATTACTCCTATTATTTTCTAGATAATTGATGATCTCAGATTTATAAAATTTAAAACTAAAATAAATAAATAAAATAGAAGCAAATAACAAATAATCAGACAAAGAAAACCTAGGACATTGGGTTCACCTACCGAATATTTGGGTTAGTTCAGTTCATAAGTATTTGACTTTTAACCTCCATTAATCTCACAACGATTCATCTAATTAAGAACTATTCACTCTCGTGTTATAATTCTCTTATTTAGATTAACCCTATGACTACTCTCTTGACTATAGGGATTAACAAAAGTACATTCAGACCATTAAGAATCAAATATTGCAAAGGTTATAATCTTAATCTCATAGCTTACAACCTAAGTTTATTATTCCTACGAACTAATACTAATCTTCCACTCTCGCTACTTCGATTAATATCTTCAGACATGCAAATAGTGGTCAATTACTTACACGAATTGAAATAAGAATAACAAATATTAATTAATGGAAAAATCAAATAATAATGAACAAAATAAACCAAATATATTCGGTGGCTACACCCAAGCCCTAGATTAAAAGAATTTAGCCACTAAACATTATAAAAAATAATTCAACAATATTTAGAGACATAATCCTAAAAATTTAAATTAAATAATTAAAACAAAAAAACTCGGATGAAAACGAGAACCGCCGAAAAAAAACTCCCCGGCGGTTGCTAGCTTTGCGGCTGCTGCGTGGTGGTGATCAAGGAGGAGAAGCTGCCGGCGGTTGCTAGTTTTGATGCTGCTGCGTGGTGGTGATGGAGAAAGCTGCCAGGTGGGCTAGTTGGACTTGGGCTGCTGGTTCGAAGGATGATGGTGAAGAGATGGGAGTGGAGGCTGATGTGCGTGGATGATGGAAAGGAAGCAAGGTGTGATGATGCTGCCGGTGAATGAGGAGGGAATGTGGTGGTGCGTGGAGGTGAAGAAGGGCTGGTACGTGGGCAGCAAGGTGAGGCAGCGTGGGAATGGAGGAGAGGTGGAGCGGCGGTGGAGAGTGTTTTTTTTTTGCAGCCGTGAGGTTTCGGTCAGTTTTCGATCCAGTTCTGTTGTAAAAATAAATCTCTAATCCTCCTTTTATAGGCTTCTGTCAAAACCCTACTTCTTGGAGAGCAAGAAAACTTGTTTCCCAAATAATATCGGGATAAAAATTCTTATCCAATTCCAATCCGAAATCAGCCGCACCATCATTGTTTGTTCGGCCAATTTCCAAAAGCTAAAAATAAAATTCCAAAATTGCATCATCGGCCCTCTAATTCTCTAAACTCATTAATTTCTTCCCATCAATTGCTCCAATCTTCAATTCTTTCTCATTGAGTTGCTTTTAATTCGATTTTAGCTCAAAACTTCAACAATTCTTCATTTGAGTACAAATCCTACAATTAAAGATAAAATCACATAAATAGCATATTTGTACTCAAAATATATTGCAAAAATCACAAATTAGGGATATAATAAATAGGTAAAATATAAGCATATCACAATTCGAGACCTTCACAACCAATTCAGCATCCATCTTCCAAAAATTACAATAATCACAACAATATTTTTTTTTTTTTACAGCAAACTGTGCCTCCAGCCCCGGCTCAGTTTGAGGGGGATGTTGAAGAAGATAAACCTCACAGTCTAACTCCAATACTAGTTACATTGAATGATAAGGAGTCTTGAAGTGATAAGGAGGCTGTTGATCATCATCAACCAGAACAACCTTTTTCAAAATATTATTTTTATGATAAATGGTAGTTAGAGTAGTTTTATCCCTTTTGTCTAGAGTCTATAAATATAAACTCCATGTTGTAATTGTTGATTGAGAAAAAATATAGAGATGTAGTCTTTCAACGCTTTAGTTTACGTCTACCTTTATTTTTAATAAATTCAATACCAATTGTCTTCCATTATTACCAATTCTGAGAGCATCCAAGTGAGCATCTTCCTGCAAGAGACAACATTGCTCCAGCCATGCTCTGATCCGGCTGTTCTGTTGAAGGGATACAACACCTAAACAACAATCTTATACAATGTACACCTAAAAAATAGAGAGATCATATGATGATGATAATTAATGAAATTTAGGAGGAATCAAAGTCAAAACTCCGATGCTCTCCAATAATTTAACAACCTGTACATGGTGAAATCCCTAGTATTGTAATTGAACCAACAGAAACTCAACTCTGTAGTTTTAAGTTTCCCAATATCTCATGATCATGTGACTGATTTAAATTCCAAATCTGAAATGCTGAACATATATAATCGATCCCATATCGGGTCATTTCTAAGTACTGTTAATTATTGTTATTATTATTATTTGCTATTCTTTTTTTTCTATTTCAGAGACCTGCCTGTATATATGAACTTGCCATGCGTTGCGATCTCAACGTGACAAGCATGGTGGAAACTCCAACAGCCTAGCTCATCCCTTGTGGAACTCGAAATTTTTATTCTATAATGGAATTATTTTGTACCTATAGATAATGATGATAGCAAAGGCATTGAAGTTTTCCTTTGGCCAATAAAAATAAGATTTAATAATTAATTAAGTTGAGGTAATAGTCAATCTGTTCATCTCATCAATTCATTTGTTAATAAGCATAAAAAATCAAGAACATTGTCCACAATCAAACAAGGCATTCCCTCCATCCTATCTATGTGTGTATATGTATTAGCATGCCAAGATGACTTCACAACCAGCTTTGCTTTATGAGTTGGTATTGATCCACAATAATTGATCTATAGTAATTCTTATAATAATGTACATTAGCTTTCGAGAATTGAATAACAAACTAATAGCATAGTGGTTAGAGTGTTGAGTTTTTTAAGAGTAGTTCTTTATATGTAAAGAAAGTTTACTCTCTACAAAATAAGGAATCAATTTCAGCAGTTGCAACTTGATCATGAGTCACCTGAGGAAGCTTCCACACACATTGATGATGATGCTGATGGTGAGATCATGAAATGTGTACTACAGTTGACTTGATCTTTGCATAGTTTTAATTGTACATATTCTGTATAGATTGCTAATGTGGAAATTGTAGATATATCGTAAATAATATCCAGCTGTAAGTGAGTTAGTTAATTAGGGTTAAGTTTGTCTATAAATAGATGTAAATGCTACTTGATTTGTAAGTTATTAGACATATTCAATACTAATCATTTTTCACACAGATTAAGAGATAACCGACTTAGCCAAATTACTTTCTATTTTTCTTCCTCTTCTTCGAAGCTCTTCCATGGAAGCCCTAGGTTCAATTTTCATGGTATCAGAGTCATAGGCTCTTGAACCTGAAATTGAAACCGTGAATCTTCTTCTTTCTACCTCGGATTTAATTCTACTGGTTCAATTTTTCTGATTGATGCTGAGAATAGCGGATTCGAAGTTTCTCCAACTCAAAGGCTTGTGGAAGAACAAACGAATTCGTGAAGCTACACTAAGGCTCCATTTGGACAAGAGTTTTGAAAATTTGTTTAAAAAAGTCTATTAGACCAAAACTTAAAAATGTACTTTTTGGAAAATAATGCATTTGGACAAGAATTTTTCAAAATCCTTTTAGTAATTAAAAATATTAAAAAGTCATTTGGACTAAGTCTTTTTCAAAATTACTTTTTCTTCAAATAATTTGTGAAAAATCATTTTTACACAAATTGTCATTTTCATTTTGTTTCACTTTTCTTTCCTAAATTTTTGTTTTATTATTCGCAATGGTCTTGTTCCAAATTTTTTTCCCACACTTTATCTTCTAACATAAATCAAAATTAAAGTATAATTTAAAAACCATTATGATTAAATTAAAGCATAATATTAAAATCGTTATAACTTATCAAATCCATCATAAATTTGGAATATTGTTATTGAGAGATTTTTAAACGTTCAACTCTCAAAGGAAACAACAAATAGTTCATAAGACTTGGAATAAATACACAACATTTTAAATTTCACACATTCAACACATACGAATTCCACAATATTTAAAACTCTGACACGCATTCCATATTTGTGTTGCTATGGTCATTCGCCAGTTATTCTATTGGGTTATGGCGGGATTAGACATATCAACTTCTTCTACTATGCCTCCACTTCCAGCTTCCTTGTCCATGATTAAATCTTGGACAAGCCCCTAGTATATATATACATCATGTATTACAAACAGGACAAACCTTAAAGAAAGAGGTATCTAGTGCCTGAAGTAGTTACTCCTCTCAAATGACTAACATCTCAGCAACCTCTAGTCCTTGTTCCACAGCTTAGATGTCTGGAAACTGTATGTTTTCAGGCATTCATTAGTAACAGAAGAAAAAGTTGAGGAAAATATACACTGTAACATCGCAGAATGATTAGGCAAGCAAAACCTTAAAATATAAAATGGAATACTCTCTGCATTCTCAAAGAGCATAAGTGGCCTTCAGGTATTCCACAATTTCAGCGCTTTCAAACATCTGTACTCCAGTATTTGGATCTTCCAGGTATGGGACCTGCAAAGATTTGCACTAAAAACAATCATGTTTCTGTAAAATAAGATAGGACAGAGTTGCGTCTGAATCCATAAGAAAAGCACCTGTAAAAATAAGATAGGACAGAGTTTCTGTAAAACAATCATGTTTCCGTAAAATAAGAAATTTGCCTAGTTGAGCTGTTGTACTGAGGATCAAGGTAGAAACAAGGTGTGCTATGTGATATCCTAATTAACAAACATACAGAAACATGTATGTAAACAAACCCAACTCAGAATTAGAAAAGCACCTGTAGACCTCCCTTTGCCTCAATTCAAAAACTTGGGTTCTTCTTCTTCTTCAATCCACAATACCGTATCCTCTGTTCTTCACCTAAAGGCTAGGATCAGATAAATGATATTAAAAACACAATATATTGCAGCCAACAGACTCAGTACTCAGCCAAAAGACTCAAATTTACAGCAAGTAGAATATACATAACAATATAACACAAGCAACTCAATTGCAATGAAAGCTGGAATTTAAGGATTAACTAAATATCTTGATAATATAACATTTAAACACAGCTGGAATTTAGATACAGCTGATGTGAAAAGTCTAAAATATATGAAGCAACAAAAACCTATCAACAAAATATAAAGGATGTTCCCAGTTCTACATAAGCTAGATAACTAGTTTCTTTAAACTCCACTAATCTATCAAGTCTAGAGTCTCCTAATCCAAGCGAGTCGATGTTTGCGTGAAAATTTCAGAAAAATCCTTCTCCTTGCATCATCAGTGAAAGCATCACTTGCTTTAAGAAATAAGTCCATGTCGTCATGTCTTTTTCTAGCTCATATAGAAGATCTATGCATTTCTCGATCGAATGCTCCTCAAAAGCCAAGACTTGGGCTGCTTGCGCGTTATACCTTTTCCCCTTTGCAAGTGCAGCTTCTATAGCAGCTTCCCAAAACACATCCTCTTTTGAATTCCCCTTAGACATTTTCTTCCCTCTCGAGTCTCCCTCTCTATTCATATTACTATCTATCTGTCTCTTACCACTAGACTTGTCACCATCTTCATCCCTTATGGTTTCTGAAACATTCGCATCAGCTTCCTGAGCTTTACTGACTTGACTTTGCCCCGTTGCCTTAGTATATGTGCCAAATGAACCAACACTTTAAATATCTCAATAAACTCATCGTTATATTCTAAACCATGTTGCTGGAATTTCTTGTAATTCTTGTTTGTCTGCAGTATCCATTTAAATATATATAGTTATATATATTAGTGCAAGTGTAGAATAGTTTATTAACTCAGGATATGTTTGATCTATTACCTTGATTAATTGTTTCCAATGTTCTTCAGAAGCCGTAACTTCCTTTTTGGTGATCCCACCCAAAGACCGGTGTGTTTCTCTCGTAAATCCTTAAAAGCATTCCAGTCAATTCTAAAGCGATGAAATTTCTGACTCAGTTGCTCAAGGGTTCGCTTATAGTCTGATTTGGCATTAAAATCTTTGTAATCTGGACCCAAGACTTGCCAAAGTTATTCTACTTCATTTTGCCCTTCCTTTTATACTCCAACAGTAAGTCAACAAATAGCTTCACGTCTCCTTCAGTCCAAACGGTCCGAGAAACTCCGTACTTGTTACTACTACTTTCACTTATATCCGACATCTGAAGCTTAGTTAAGTTACATTATGACCACATAAAATGCCTTAAATTTAGTATACCATCATAAGAGAGCACTGAATCAAAGGTCCCGTAATACATACTACAAGTTATGCATGATAAACAACCCACATTTTCATAAATCAACTAGGCTAGTGAGTTGTAATAATCTCTTATCCTATAGATGGAAGCTCAAACTATGCAAACATAATTAAGAACTCAGTAGGTGTACCATCAATACTAAAAAATCATTGCAACTCCAAAACAAAACACAAACTAAGAAACAAAAACAGATAAGTGAAGATAAAACACGATGTCATTCGAACCAAAATTATGAACATATAGGGAAGATAAAATTGAGAAAAAAGGATGCAAAAAACTAAAGCTGACAAGTCGTGGATTACCTTTAATTGGATTAAGTATTCTTTGCTTCAAGGAATTGATGGCTCAGCCACGGCCTGAAAGTAGAGAAACAAATTGACATAAAAACCAGATGTCAAGGTTGATACACAGCACATGTACACCATCTAACACCAAATTCTACATTAAGAGGAAGATACACAGCACATATAACAACACAGGAAGAGCAGAAGTTGAAGAATTACTTTTAGAGGACTTTATAAACCTGCTAAAGCAATGCTCAAAGCACAGCTATCAGTCCTGAATTTCAAGAAAAAATTAGACTTGATATACATAGCTTGAAGCTATTTTAAGAGACAACCAAAAATCCATTTAAGTCAACTGAATTCTGGTGGTCAATCAACTTATCAAACAACACTGAAAGTTCTGACATTCTGTAGGCAATCCTTTGTTGGACTCACAACCTCAGTATATAACAAGCCAGAAAAATAATTTCAGCCAGATAAATAATTTCAGCAAAGTTCATCATTACTTGTATAAGACTGCCAGTAAAAAGCTTTCTTTAAAAACAGAATGACAGTAATTTGACTAATTTTAATTTGACAGTAATTTGACAGCAATACATGAAACAAATACTGAGAAAAATTACAGAGTCTTTAACACAATATTCCATTTCAGAAGATCAAAAACATACTTGACAATAGGATCAGCCCCAACAACAAGAAAACGGAGTACAGAAGGCAAGGCCTGGACAGAAGAGGGCCCAGAAGCAGCAGTACTGTGCACACAAAAACATCCACATGGTTTCAGTAACTAATTACAACAGAAGCCCTAAGTGTAACCATAGATATCAGAACTATATCTAAAAGATTAAGACACATGAGCCAAGAAAATTCAACGATGTGAACAGAGCATAATTCGAAGATAGACTAAACGCTGAGCAAGTGAATCTCAGCAACCATGCAAGGATTTCAAATGAAGAGATGAAAATACATAAATGACAATTTCCAAGTGGCAATTTGAGAGACATCTATGTCTACTATATGCACATAGCCTAATATGTTTGAAGACAAAAAATCACCAAAAATATATGATAGAAATGATGAAACACGATCAAGACACTGTACCATCAACTTAGTTCCAAATGGAAGACTTGACAGTGATCTACTCAAAAGTAGGATAAGATACCCAGTTCAAAGTTCTTTCGTACCCTAAAAAAATATCTCATTCTGATCCTCATGTAAAACCAAAGACACTGCAATTAATTCCAGAAACAAAACAAATAATGAACAACCAGGTTTCTTTCTTTCTCCAATTCAAAAGTGACTCTACCACATTTACTACTCCAAAAATGACTAAAATGCAAGCAATCATGTTAGCAATAGCTCAAAAAAAAAAAAAAATCCGCCAAATGGAGCCTAAAATAAGATAAACATACTTTTGGTTCTATGTAAAACCGACTAACCACATGCAAATTACAAAACCCCTTCCGATTAAACCTAATTACAGCAAACAAAACCCTAGCATTTCTCCCAATTTTAACAAGCATTTCAAAATTAAATCCCCAGAGAATGTTTATACATTTCATAAACACCAAAAAACAAAAACAAAAAAACCCACAAACATAAAATCAATTCTGCTAAAAAGATGGAGAGAATTCAAAGTAAAGCTCTAAGCTCAAAAACAAACAAAGAACAGGGTTGGCAAGCTCAGGCGTTAGGAGAAATGCAGGAAGCTCAACCGCCGGGAATCCACAGCGAACAAACTGAGGTTTATCGAAGATAATCAGAGGAGGGACCAAAAAATCACACCATCAAAATCGCAGCAATCAGCCCATGAAAAAAAAACCGAAGGGACGGTGGGTGGGTGCTGGATCGCTGGTGCCACACGGCTGAAGGAGAGGCGAGAAAGAAATATGACAGTGGATCTAGAGCATGGGCAAAAGTGAGAAGGGAACGTCTTTTCCTTTATATTCATTACCCGAAATTTTCATAACCCGGACTTGACCCGGATTATGACCCACGATCGGAGTTGAAAGAGTCTGTTTCAAAAATTTGAAAAATACCCCCTGCCTATTTTCTAAAAAGTCTGTTTTAAGCCTTCTTTTTTTCAAAATGATGTTTTGAAAAGACTTTAATTATTTTGTCCAAACGCATTTTAAACTCTAAACAGACTTTTTAGCCTTAAAAGTCTTTTTAAAACTCTTGTCCAAATGGAACCTATTTGCACGCGTCTGAACATCTAGGTTTGATTAAAATTTGGATGAGAACAATTATCTTGTATGGAGTCGAGCGATGCGTACTGCCCTCGAATCCAAGATTAACGTAGCTTTTATTGATGGAAGTGTCCAGAACCTCCTGTAGATTCTCTATTTCATGTTCTATGGAAGCAGGTTGATTCGACAGTTAAATCATGGATTATGGCTTCGCTTTCAAGAGAAATTGCAAATAGCTATATGTATGCTATGAGTGCCAAGCAAATCTGGAAAATTTAGCTGAACAGTATGGAAGTTCAAATTGTAACAAGCTATATAACATGAGAAAGGAACGGATTGGAGTAAGGGAGATAATTCTTTGGTACGATACTATAACAGCTTAAAAAGACTCTGGGATCAGTATGATCACTATCGTCCAATGCCAGCTAGTACTCCGGAAGTGGCCAAGGTTCTGCAATCACGGGATGAAGAAGATAAGCTGGTGGATTTTCTGATGGGACTTAACAAGGCCTATGAGTCTATTAAGGACCAGATATTGCTTATGGATCCATCTCAAACAGTGAACAAGGCATATAACAGTGGTGTTATATGTTAAAAAGCAACTTAAGCCAGGTTCTGTTGGAATTCAGAACTCAGAGAATGGAGCTTTTAATGTGAATCCAGGTGGTCAGGGTAATGGTTTTCAAACAGCAGCTGGACTAAACTATGGGTCTACAAGTTCTCAAAATCAGGTCATGATCAATCAAGGAGGAAATTCAGGAAACAATGTGAGCTTTCAAAATCCTGCAACTGGTTTACTTGGCAAGCCTGTGTTTCAAAATGAAAGAAGAAATGGCAATCAAGCTGGAAGTTGGAATAACATGAAGTAGAAGAGTGAATTGTTCTGTAATCACTGCAACAGGTCATGACAGGGGAACTTGTTTTCTACTTGTTGGATTTCCTGATTCGTACAAAGAACTCAAGAACAAATGGACTGCTTGTAACAACAACCGGAATTTTGCACATGCTGCGGATGCTGAAACACCTCCACAACTTGATAACGTTGGTGGAAATGACTGGAGTTCTATGACCAAGCAGATCACTCAACTTCAACAGAGTTTCAACACCATGATTGAAATGAAGGCTGTGCAAGAGGATCATCCTCAGAACCTTGTTAATTTTGCACATCTTCATGATTTTGCAGGTAGCGCAACTTATGCTATTTTAAATTTTATTGATGCTTTTGAACATCATGATTTAGCTTTCTTTGATAGTGGATCAACAGGTCATATGATTTATACTCTTTCCTGGTTTCATGATCCTCAATAAGTGCAGCCACAACACCCATTAGGTGCTACTTATTGGACTCAATACAAAAACTCTCTTGGCCTTATCTCCCCGGCTGGAATTTTACAGTTACCCTAAAAGCTTTATGTTTGAAAATTCTCCTTGGTTTTTTTCTTTCGTGCTTTATGATTTTGTCGAATTATCATAAGGCTACCCCTTTTTCTTTTTTGCAGAAACATGAAGATAGAGTAACTACCACAAACTTTAAACACAATTTGAACTAAAAATAAAATTTAAACTGGACAATCATTTGGGACGGAGGGAGTAGAATTTATAGTAGGTTGGTGTTTCTATTAAAATATATTTTTGTTTCCATCGGCGAGCTTATCTTGGCCATCGACTGATAAGGCAATAATATACATTCGAAAGGAATATAATGTGAAAATAAGTTTATCGGTTGATATACTTAATTACAGGATATTTCCTATTATTAAGGTATTCAATTTGAGACTAATTCCATTTACACTTAGATTGGGATTAATTCGGCTAAAAATGACAAGTTGGATTTGATTTGGAAAAACTTCCCACGTGAGTAAGTAATTAATTTAAGGTAATTGATCAAATATTGGTTTGTTAATCAATCACTTGGCTAAAAGTTAGGCATACTGGTTTATGGGTTTCACGTGAAGATGCAATCCTTGTCCAATATAATTCCAATTGCCTACTTTTTTGGAGAGAGCACTTAGGCCCAAGGAAGCAAGTAGCAGACGGCCTTTTCCAAAATCCCTATTTAAGTAAAGCCACGGAACACAACAATAACTCATCACTCATCTCATCATCATAAACCTAAAAAAAACCGACGCCTTTTTATCTTTTATTTATTGTTCTTTATTTATTGTTTTTTTAATCATATTTCCCTAGAAATAGTCTAGATAGATAGTTCTTAATTTGCCTATTCTTTTTACATAGATTTAGATAGTAGTACATAGATTCTACTTCAGTAAATTTGATCTTCATGTAATAGGTGTTATAGCAGTTATATTTTATGGACTAATGTTAGACCCCTAAATCCTTAGTCCGCATTTCACACGCAGCCAGCATGCATGTGATGCGGGAAATCAAGTGCCGGGTGGTACTGATTCCTTGTTCTGTCGGGTTGGCTCTTAAGTTAGGTTGGAACGGAACGGTGTTGCGGGATTTTATGGCATCGGCTTGCTGGTTACCGAGTTTTGAGAAACCGGCATGTAGAATCTCGAGAAAGACTGGGACTTTGTGGGAATTCGGTCAGGTGATTCGGACTTTGCAGGAACGGGTGGAACCGGGTGGTAAAATCTCGGTACACGGCTAACCGAACTGATGCTAGGTGCAGTCCGGGGATTTCAGCGTGGCTGGCAGAGAACGTGGCCGAGTTTTCTCGGGAAGGGTGACCCGGGCGGTTACCGGCGGTTACCTTTTTGTATGCTGGCTTTGTTTCCATGATTCCTGAATTCCTTGGGCAGTTATAACTGTCGTCCCATGTATATATCTTGGATTTGACTTATCCAGCAACCCATATGAGAGATTTGGAAATTGTGCTGTGCAAGTCCTGGTGTATTTTCCTTGTATTGCGAGTTAATCATACGAGGTTGGGTTATTAACCGTAAATCTGTTGCCTACTTCCTTCTTTATCTTTATGCACGATTTCTATTACTTGCAAAGTGAGTTGTCAGTGTTGGATCGAGGCATTCTTAGCCTTGTTCTTGCTGGAAATCCATAGACGGTTAATGGGGGTGTAACAAGTTGGTATCAGAGCCTGTTTTCCGGATTTGATGACCTTCATTTTCTGTTGTGTTGCTCTGATTTGTATTGGTTGGTTTCCTGCCTTGTTTCATCATGGTGAACGCACAAGGAACTACCACAGAACGGGTGGGGCACTTTGAAACTTTCATTGAAGGTATACAACGGATAATTGGGATTGAAGATCAGAGTCTCAGTTTATTCCGGATGATTACAGTCGCTAAAGTTTGATTGAAGGTGTGTTGGCTAAGCTTGCGGATCTGGAGAAGTTGGTCCGGAATCAACCTTCAACTTCTTCTGCCTATGCTACGTTGGATATTGGTGTTGAGTCCCTTAACACGGATGTTGCTGCTTTGACCCGTAGTGTGGATGGCAGAGTGTCAAGGGTCGAACTTGAAGAAGAATTTGTTGTTCTTCATACTTTGGTTGATGGTGTGGCTTTGTTGAAGCGAGCTTTGGCCTCTTCGTCACCTTCCTCGGGTGGGAATGATCAGTTTCAGGGTGAAAAATTCAAAGTGCCGGAACCCAAGACCTTTGGTGGTGCTCGTAGTTCTAAGGAGTTGGAGAATTTTCTGTGGGACATGAAGTAGTACTTTAAGACCACAAAGGTTGTGACGGAACAAGTGAAAGTTGATGTTGCTGTGGTGTATCTTTTTGGGGATGCAAAGAAGTGGTGGCGAACTTGGTGTGAAGATGAGTCTGCTGCCAAGATTGGAACGTGGGCTGACATGAAACGTGAGTTGAAAACTCAGTTTCTTCAACTAATGTGTCATCGGTTGCTGGAGAGTCCCTTCGAAAGTTGAAGCAGTCTGGATATGTCCGTGATTATGTGAGGGAATTCAATTCTCTATTGCTGGATGTCAAGGACATGTCAGAACAAGATAAGCTCTTCAATTTCATGCAAGGCTTATAGAATTGGGCACAGATGGAGTTGAATAGGCAAGGGGTGCAGAATTTGTCCCAAGTCGTTGCTGCTGCCGAGAAGTTGGTGGACTACAAGACTTCGTCCAGTTCTGCCGGTAACCTGAAGCAAACTAAGATGGATAAAGGGAACAAAAATGGGAAGGCCTATCTGAAGGGTAAGAAGAATGCGATGGCTTAGAGCAAGACCGCTTCATCAGATGGGAAATCTGAGAAGAAGAGGGGATGCTTTAAGTATGATGGTCCTCACCTTGCTTGTGATTGCCCTCACAAGGAGAAGGTGACTGTGATCATTGCAAGTCAAGGTAATGATTCTGATTGTGAAACCCCTTTCCGTGTTAATCCTTTGCAGTTATTGTGTGCTATTAGAGGGATTAGAGCCCTCATTGTTCATAATTCATTAATGTATATAAAAGGTTGTGTTAACGGCCTTGAAGTGTTGCCTATGTTTGATTGTGGTGGGACTCATAGTTTCATGACCAAGCGTGAGGCGAATCGGTTGAAGCTGAAGATTGAGAGCCATAATAGTAAGATCAAAAGGGTTAACGTTGAGGCGGAGGCCGTTCTTGGTTGTGTGAGCTTTAATATTATTATTGATTGCTGGACTGGTTTGTGTAATGTCATGGTTGTGAGAAGTCTTGACGATTTTGACATCATTCTTGGGAAGGAGTGGATTTATGTAAATAGAGCCTTTCCAAATCCACATTTGGATGAAATCATGATCACTAATGAGAAGTGTTCCATATTTGTGAAATGTTCAAGTGTTGGAAAGAAGTCGGGTGGTGATAAGGATAAGGGAATCATGTCGGCAATGCAAGTGGAAATGAGCTTGAAGCGAGGTGAACAAACTTTCTTAGTCGTGGTGATTGAAGTGAAACTGGATGTGTTCCAGGATGTTCCACAGACGGTTGCTGATTTACTTGATGAATTTGCAGATGTGATGACCCCTGAACTACACAAGAAGTTGCCTCCCAGACGGGCAACAGATAATTGTATTGAGTTGGTCCCTGGAGCTAGACCACCGGCACAAGCTCCTTATTGGATGTCCCCTGCTGAACTTGTTGAATTGAGGCGCCAGTTAGATGAATTGCTGGAAGGTGGGTTGATGAAATGGTCTAAAGCTCCTTATGGTGCCCCTGCTTTATTTCAGAAGAAGGCAGACGGTTCGTTGAGATTTTGTGTGGATTATAGGGCGCTGAATAAGACCACCATCAAGAACAAGTACCCGGTTCCAAATGCCTATGACTTGTTTGATTGGTTGGTTAAGGGCCGGATCTTCACAAAGATCGACCTACGGGCTGGATATTTGCAAGTTCGGACTGCGGTAACTAGGTATGGTTCCTTTGAGTTCCTTGTGATGCTGTTTGGTTTATCGAATGCTCATGCCACGTTTTGTAATTTGCTGAATGATGTGTTGTATGAGTTTTTGGACCAGTTTGTTGTTTATCTTGATGACATTGTTGTCTATTCGGAGTCCCTTGAAGACCATCTCTTGCACTTGAGAAAGGTCTTTGTGAAGCTGAGGGAGGACGAGTTATATGTTAAAAAGGAGAAGTGTGAATTTTGCATGAAGCAGATTACTTGGGCATATCCTCAGTGAAGGATAGATTCGGATGGACTGAAAGAAAGTTGAGGTTGTTGTTGATTGGCCGGCCCCTATAAAAGTTCCTGAGTTGAGATCATTTCTTGGTTTGGCAAACTACTATCGTCGGTTTATCAAGGGCTATTCGAAGCTGGTAGCACCTTTGACGGATTTGCTGAAAAAGAGTGTTGCTTGGGAGTGGCATGCGGGCTGTGAAGAAGCTTTTCAAGCTGTGAAGGAGGCCATTGCAACTAAGCCTGTGTTATGTTTGCCGGATTTCAGTTTGCCGTTTAAAGTATACACTGATGCTTCAGATCGTGCACTTGGGGATGACTGCGGTAGTGCATTGTCTTGAAATCTGGAAGCATTACTTGATGGGAACCACGTTAATGGTGGTCACGGATAACGTGGCAAATACATGTTTCAAGACCTAGAAGAAGTTGACTCCAAAAACAAGCTAGATGGCAAGAGCTTCTGGCAGAGTTTGATTTTCATTTGTAGCATAAGTCGGGATGAGATAATGCTGTTCGGATGCTTTGAGTCAAAAACTTGTGGGGGAGTATGTTGCCTCTATGACCGCTGTTCTTTCAAATTTCATGGAGTTTATTCGAGTGGAGTCCCTCAATGATCCTGTTTATGTAAAATTGAAGGATCAAGTTGGGAAAGGCACGGTTAGACGGTACTAGTTAGAAGACGGGTTATTGTATTCTAAAGGTAGCCGGGTTTATGTACCAAGTGTTGGAAAATTGAGACGACTTTTGCTGCGAGAGACTCTTGATGCAAACTGGGCTTGTCATCCAGGAGTTGAACGAATGAGGGCTTTGCTATCTCGCAGGTTTATTTGGCCGAAGATGGAAGATGAGATTGAGGCTTATGTTAAGTCTTATATCGTTTGTTAGTTGGATAAAACGAAAAAAAAGAAGGAAGCTAGTTTGTTGCAACCTCCGCCCATTCCGGAGAGACCATGGCAATCGGTTTCGATGGACTTTGTTGGTGGATTCCCGAAGGTAGAAGGTATGGCTCCCGTTCTTGTTGTTGATGACCGTTTTTCCAAGTATGCTGTTTTATGGCTACGCCTCATGCATGCCTTGGTGATAAGGCTGCTGAGTTATTTTTCAAGAATGTGGTGACGTATTTTGGCTTGCCGGAGGATATAATCAGTGATAGAGATGCGACATTTAGTGGCCGGTTTTGGACTCAATTGTTTAACACGATGGGGTCTTAGCTGAAATTTTCTACTGCAAATCATCCACAAACCGACGATCAGACGGAGAGGATCAACGGTTTGTTGGAGGAGTATTTGAGGCATTATGTGATAGCCAGTTAGCGAAATTGGTTGGATTTGTTGGACATTGCGCATTTTTGCTATAATCTGCACAAGTCGTCGGCAACCTGTTTGAGTCCCTTTGAGTTGGCAAACGGGCAGCAACCTTTGACACCACCCAAAGTTGCTATCCAGACTACTGGTGGGCAATGTCTTGTGGCATATCGGTTTGCAAGGGAAAAGCATGAGCTGGTTGATAAAGCTCGTGACAGTTTGCAAGTTGCCCAGTAACGGATGTAGAAGTATGCTGATTCTCAGAGACGGGATGTTGAATTCCAGGTTGGTGATTTAGTTTTGTTGAAACTTACACCTCAGATTTGGAATAAAATCAGTAGTAAATCGGTTCGCCGTGGCCTGGTGCCCAAGTTTGATGGTCCGTTTGAAGTTGTTGAAAGGGTTGGTAATGTGGCTTATCGGCTTAAATTGCCAGACTGGTTGAAGGTGCACTCGACATTTTATGTTAGTTTCCTGAAGAAGTATGTCGAGGACGGTTCTGATCCTGATAGGCAGCAAGTTAAACGAGCTCCTCTCGTTATTAGGAAGCAGTTCGAGAAGAAAGTGGAAACTATTCTGAATCATGAAACTTTGGGGCAAAGTAAGAAGAATAGACGAACCAAGTATTTGGTACATTGGAAGGGTGAAGATCGGCTGAATGCCAAGTGGATTGATGCTAAGGACTTGCTAAGGACTTGTGGCAATTCGAGGATAAAATTGCTGAGTATGTTGCAAGACATTTTGAGTTGCCGGGGACGTCAACCTCTCCAAGTGGGGAGGTCTGTTAGACCCCTAAATCCTTAGTACGCATTTCACACGCAGCCGGCATGCATGTGATGCAGGAAATCAAGTGACGGGTGGTGCTGGTCCCTTGTTCTATTGGGTTGGCTCTTGAGTTGGGCTGAAACGGAACGGTGTTGCGGGATTTTAGGGCATCAGCTTGCTGGTTACCGAGTTTTGAGAAACCGGCATGTGGAATCTCGAGAAAGGCTAGGACTTTGTGGAAATTCGGTCAGGTGACGCGGACTTTGCGGGAACGGGTGGAACCAGGTGGTAAAATCTTGGTATACGGCTAACTGGACTGATGCAGGGTGCAGTCCCGGGTTTCCAGCGTGGCTGGTAGAGAACGTGACCGAGTTTTCTCGGGAAGGGTGACCCGAACGGTTACCGGCGGTTACCTTTTTGTATGCTAACTTTGTTTCCATGTTTCCTGAATTTCTTGGGCAGTTCTAATTGCCGTCCCATATATATATCTTGGATGTGACTTAGCCAGCAATCTAGATGAGAGATTTAGGAATTGTGTTGTGTAGGTTTTGGTGTATTTTCCTTGTATTGTGAGTTAATAATACGAGGTTGGGTTTTTACCCGTAAATCTGTTGCCTACTTGCTTCTTTATCTTTATGCATGATTTCTATTACTTGGAAAGTGAGTTGTGAGTGTTGGATCGAGGCAGTCTTAGCCTTGTTCTTGCTAGGAATCTATAAACGGTTAACGGGGGTGTAACAACTACCCTATGGACGTTCGCATTATCTTTTTCTTCTATGTAATAGCGTGTCATCAACAAGAAAGTAAATTTTCTTGTCGATGCTAGAGATTTTTTTTCCCACTTTTATAGATTGAACACCAGTTAGCTTGTTTTATTATCTCTCATTTTATCCTTTTCCTTTTACCTTTAGAACCAAGTAAACTGTAAGTCCTCGATTCCGAGTCCGAGGCTTGTTTTCGAACCAATCCACACTCGTCCAATTATCTTATATTTGAGTGATTTTTACCCTTTTTCTTCATGATTCTAGGGTGACTTTTCTACACAAACAGTTGGATAGAATTCATTGCTCACAGTTAGCATACATGCATTACTAGTTTCTTGTCGTTCATTCCACCTCATTAGTTTATAGCGTTACTGTTTTAAAATTTTTATCTAGTTTGAATTTTTATTTTTAGTTCAATTTGTATTTCGACCGAGCACGATGGTGACATATGATCCATATAGACGGCCTCACCTAGTGGGGAAAAACCTTGTTGTTGTTGTATTAGAAATCAAAATTTAAATCGGACAATAATTTCGGGACGAAGGGAGTGTAATTCTAAATCGTAAACACTTATCTGATGACCTTATCGACCTTTTTTTTTTCTGAAACGGTGAAAATAATACGAAACATGGAAACACTTTAGAGTTTTTGTCAATTTTCCCAATGACTTGAGGCTCTTTTTCTGCTCAAATTTTTTGGGCTAGTGATAACACTTAATTAGACCACTTTTAACAAGCATTTCTTACTCATTTTTACTTATAATTAATGTTAATTAAGTAGAATTAGTTTTACTTTTGGACAAATTTTGTATTTCAGGGTAATCAGAGTACTAGTGTGGATTTTCTTGATAAACTGGGGCCAACTTGCAGAAAAGAGCTTCAAAAAAGTCCAAATTGGATGCAGCTTGAAATCAAGGGCTGAATGGATCGATTGTAGCTAATCAAGGGAAGGAATCCTTGTTGATGAAGTAAAGCTGGTTGCAGCTGGATTACAATTTGATGAACTTTGCAGCAGGTAGCCAAAGGAAGAAGAAGAAATTGCAGCCACACTGCTGCAAGGTCTCCTGTTGTTGTTGTTAATCAGGAAGAACCAGAGCTGAAATCTAGCTGTCAAAGGAAAGAATTGCTTCACCATCACTGCACGTTGCTGCTACTGCAAGTGGAAGAAGAGAAAGATGGAGAATATGAAAAAGAAAGTAGCTACTACTCTGCTACTTGCCACCTGCTGCTACTGTTGACTGAAGTGAAAGAATGGCTGCTGCTGGAGGTGAGAAATGGTGCTGCAAGTGATCTCAAAAAATAAGGAAGAGAAGAGCAGAAGATTGGAGGCTGAAAAGGAAGAAACATAATGATGGAAGGAAAGCAGACTGCTGATACTGCTGCTTGCTCTGCTATTATTGCTGCTGAGGATTAAAGAAAGAAGAAATAGAGATTGTGGATGGAAATTGGTGAAAACGCCGGAGAAGAAGATTAAGAAGAAAGGCAATGATGAGAAGAAGGTGGCTAATTACGGCTGAAAAAGGAAAAGAGCTGCCAAAGAGAAGACAGCAACTTGGCAATTGGACAAGTTGCTGAATAATCAAAGTCTTCAGCTGCTGCATGTTGCCACTTCCTCTCTGCTGCACAAAAGAAAAGCCAGAACAAGCAACCAATCCAAGTCTCTCAAATTCTCTATAAATAGGACAACCAATAGCAAATGTAAACAATTGATTGGGAAGTTAGAACAATCCTAAAAAGTAGTTAGTGTTAGTTAAGATAGAACACAGAGAAGTAGTAGCAAGAAGAGTGCAGACTTTCACTCCGGCAAGTGACGAAGTACACTTCCCCAAGTGAGTAGACAGAATCTGCCCTGCTAATTCTCTTCTCCATTCTGTCCTCTAATCTTTTGAGCTTTATCATGTTTAATCTTTTTTACTCTGTTGATCTCATGTTTGGTTCAATAAACATGAGTGGCTAAACTCTAATTAGGGTCTAATCCCTACTATCTATATGTGAATGATTTGATTCAAAGTTCTTATATGAGGCATTGTATATATTCAGTTTTGATGCATAGGCACTCTTATTGAACCATGGTGTATTTGCCGCCTAAGAGTGTAATTGTGCAAGTAGAACGCCTCTGTCAGGATTTATTGTGGGGTAGGAAGGAAAATGGCAGGTCACTTCCCTTGGTAGCATGGCAGAAAGTTTGTTGACGAGGACTTGAATTGTATTCCGGCTTAACAGTGGAACTCCGGTTGGGTTTCCTACAAAATAGAACCTCCGGGGTCTCCCGAGGGTAGACACTCCGATGCTTAAGTCATAAAATAAGGTTATGAAGAAGTGAGTATGTAATTATCGGCGCTAGAGATAGCGTACCTCAATTATAGTGATATCAAGCCTATTTATAGGCATGGAATTACCTTGAGGGATGCCGAATCCCATTAGGGTTCTTATTCCTGAACCGCCTCTGCAAAGTCGGTTAGGCCCTAATTGGCGGATGGGCTTGTCCGGTAATGCTTGGTGGATATGGACTCGTCAAGTGCCCCTGTCAAGTGTTAGTTGTATGAAATAAACAAGATTTGACACAAAATAAAACTGACATGGATTCGGCCCAAGTTTAATGGACAGGTCTCAGCCCAATCTACATGACATGGACCAGGTGAATCGCTTGCGGGTCGAGATCCGAACTGAGAAAGAAATTCGCTTCAGAATCCCGCCCAAACTGAAATTGTGCCCCGACAATGCAACGTTTCTCAAGCGTTGCTGCCCCTTGAACTTCGCCTAAACCGTCAAGTCGTGGGGGGGGGGGGAAGGATTGTCTTTATTAACGAAAAAAGTCCCAGAGCCTTTCCTACTAATTCGCCTTGCAAAAATACACAGCAAAAAAGTCCCCAAAGCACTCTGTTTTCTCCGCTGCTCCCAATACCAACTTCTGTCGGAACTGCTCATGCGCATTCGTCACCGGAAGAACCCAATCCTCCCACAATCGAGGAGATTCTCCATCCCATGCGGATATAATTCAAAAGGTCAAACCCAGAACATGTTTAAAGTGAGTCCTCAACTTTTCGTATTTTTGAATCTATTTTTTGTTTGTCTGAATCTTGTTGTTGCATATATTGTGGTAGACATGGCTAAAAGAACCATATTTGACTTCGCATCCACCATAGATTCCACCCACAAAGCTAGGGCAAAAGCTGAGAAATACAATTTGCCCGTAGATTTAGAATATCGAGCCCCCATAGGAAATGAAAGGGCTAACACTCCACCAGATGAAAAAATCACTGTTTATGATAGATTCATGTTTCTAGGGCTTAGATTTCCCCTTTTCCCTCTGTTCGGAGTAATAGTCCAGCACTATAAGATCCCACTTGCTCAATTTACCCCAAATTTGATAACCGATGTTCTCGGATACATGAGATTGTGTGAGTTAGTGAGGGTAAAGCCACTATTACTTGTGTGGAGGTACTTCTTTAAAGTCTGTGTTCCCTCGACCAAGTTTAGGGATTGGTATAATGTGAAGAGGAATTTGAAATCGAAAGCATCTCAGATAGTGAAGCTCTTCGATGGGTCTCCAGTGTGGAAACCTAAGTATCTATATGTGAAAGCTCCGGAGGACCTCTGCGTAGCCTGGGATTATCGAGAAACAAACGAGCTGGACGTTATTGTAGATGACTGGACCAAAATAGATAAGTCCAAAATCGAGAAGTATAGATCTGAGATCAATACCATCGAGAAGTATGAAAACTTAATTCTTTGGACCGACGTGCAACATTACGTTCCTTCGATTCCTATCGAGCAAAAAGAAGGTACTAACTCCCCTTTTACTTCCTTCTGTTTTAGGTCATGTCGTCGAGCAAGACCTCCGTTAGATTGTTTGGTGACTCCAAGATTTTTAATGTTAAAAATTCAGATGACGAAAGCTCCTCGACGAGAGTGGGGAAGAAGAAAAGGAAAGTGAAGAGACTTGTCAAAGCAGTAGATGCAGAAGTTTGGAAGAAGAACAAGCATGACCAGCATGTTGGGAAGGAAAGTTTGCTTGAAAAAGAAGCTACTCCTTGGGAATCTACGCCCCTGTTGGTCGAGGAGCCCAAAGAAAATCCTGAAGGCCTTACTCATGGGGGCCACCTTGCTGTGGAGATTGATCTTGAACAGTTTACGGTGCCAAAACCTCCATTGAAGAAGCTAAAAGACACCGTCGAGGGCACCGTAAATTCCCCCGGGTCCTCGAGTTACACCGCTGCAGCTGCCATATACCACTTTGGGGATGCCCGGAATGAGTGCCCCATACTCAAGGAGAACGCAATAGCTATGTCTAAGGAGAACACTCTAAAGCTGGTAAGTGTGACTGTACTTTGGAAGATGTAACATACAACTTTTCCACTTTCTGAATATCTCATTTTGGCTTTGCAGATGAGTACCTCGATGATCAGTTTTTTGCTCTGCCAAAGGAAATTGAAAGAGGAGCTTAACAGGTCAGAGCTCTAGAGGAAGCTCATCGAGCAGGAAAAATTGACCCAAGAGGATGCTTGGAAGAAGGAGCAGCTGGAACTTGCTACCAAGAAAGAGGAGTTGGCCTCTCTGCAAGCTAGGTATAACGAGCTAGAGGAACAAATGAGGGAATATGGGGAATGCCATATTTCTAAGTCAGACTTGCAGCAATGGTTGGTGGCTTTCTGGTCGAGGATGTTGCCTACCGGTGGAATGGCCAATGCTATTGGGTGTCAGTGAGGCAGCCAAGCAATTGGGTGGTCATGGCGTAGCTATCGCTATTCTCGAAAGAATGGAGTCGGGCAGGACTATTAATGCAGGCTGGTTAAAGTAGTTTATAAGGGAAAACCCTCGTAGGGCACTGCATGAACAGATGAAGAATGGACTACTGCACCTCTCGACTGAACAGCTTCCTCTGTTTAATGCTTTGAGCAATGCTATCCTCCAGATGGGTTCTCCCGAGGAAATCACCTCCTTTCCTGGTGACGCCCCAACAATCTTGCTCGGCGAACCTGGTGAAGAACCACGAGTGCCGGATCTTCTTGACAAGTTCATCAGAGTCGAGTTAGTCTCCGACGATGATTCCGCGGAGGAAGTTGATGGTAGTGGCAACGAGGAGAAGGAGAAGGAGCCAGAGGTCGAGAAGGAAGATGAACCGGTCTGAACTCCAGTCGAGGAAACCAACGAAAGTCAACTATCCGATCCTCCAAACCTGGGCGCTGTATGAACTTCACTTTTGTAATAGAATTTCTTTTGGGTTGTAGATCCTATTTTTTGTAGTGCTATTTGTTGGAGTAGCTTTGAACAACAGCTTTTTATCTATTATGACTCCTTTTCTTTTGAAAGTTCTTGACTTATTTTTGCTGCTCATGTTAGGAATCGTACTTTGTTCATCAGGTACGCTTGATGATCCTTGATGAGAACCAAACCAAGAATTTGCCCATGTATGCCCTGGTTTCTTCAGCAATGAGGGAACTAGGGAATGTTCACGACTTATCTGGGGTGAGATCTCTCGAGAAGAATATAGTGGATGCCGTCCAAGCTTACAATGTTCAGATACATTCTCGACTAGTACAATGCTTCAGACAGAAAGAAAAAGAATATCAACGTCGTCTCCTTCAAAATGACCTCGATTACCACAATTCTCTGTCCTTGGAGGGCAGCGTAAGTGAGGAGATGACTCAACTAAACAAGGAGAATGCTACCTTAAAGACTCGTCGAGGAGTCGTGGTGTCACCTTGGTTTCTCGAGAAGTTTCACATTCTAAACCTCATCGAGAAACAGATTCAAGTCAGGACAGAACGCTTTATCACTGCAATGGAGTTGCTGAAGAAAAGGACCAAGGAAGTTGAGTTTTACTCGAAACAATCTGCTATCCTGCAGAATTTGTTAGCCGATCGCGAGATCCCGCTTCCCATTCTCGATAACCTGGATGAGGATGAAGAAGCCAAAGAGAGGACCGCAGCCGAAGATCACCTGCTGAGGCTTAATGAGCAAGACTGGGAGATTGTCGACTTGAAGGATAAGCTGACTAGTGTATTAACCAGCTTAGAATGTTAGGGTTGTCAGGCATCATTAAGCCATCTAGATTCAACCCCAAGGGAGAAGATCTCAGTATTTAAGGATAGATAGATGTATTTATCCAACCACGCACTTGGTGTGAGAGCAATGCATTTGATTCGAGCCTTGTCGGCATCGTTTGTTGATCTGTTGTCGAGTATAATTTATATAGTGCTTTCATATGTGGCCGGATGTAAAATACACGGCTCTCTTCAAGGAACCGTGTACGCGTTCCTCGATATTATTGTACAGCGATCTGTGGTTTATATGAGGTAAGTTCCTCGGTTTTTGTGTCCGGATGTTGATTACACGGCTCAAATCAAGGATGGCCCTACAGAGGGCGTCCATCTCAAAGACTAGTCATATTATAGTGTCGACACAAATATAGAAAATATGCAATGACTTTTATTGAATAATTACCTGGGACCCGAGTTAGCATTACATATAAAGGTAAAAACAGTAAATCACATAGAGCAAATAATTTTAGCAAGTAGCAAGGAAAAGCTTAGACATAGAACCTGCATAGGTTCTGAATGTTCCACCATCAAGGGAGGATGGTTCCTGTGTCATCTATTATCTGCAGGCGATAACTGCCAGAAGGGGAAGCCTGAATGACTCGATAAGGTCTTTCCCAATTTGCTGATAACTTGCCAGGAGTCTCTGCTCGACTGGCTTCATTCTTCCTAAGTACCAAGTCTCCGACTGCGAGGTCAGTGCTTTTGACTCACTTATTATAATGCTTCCTGAGGATCTCTTTGTACTTAGGTTCTCGGATTTTAACGGCGTCTTACCGTTCCTCGAGCAGGTCAAGATTCGTCAAGACATTTTCATTGTTGGTATCTTCGTCAAAAGTAATTGTTTGGGGACTGGCGAGGCCAATCTCGACTGGGAGTACAGCGTCCATGCTGTAGACTAAACTGTAAGGAGTTTTGTCAGTCGAGGAATGAGCTGTAGTGCGATAGGCCCATGGGACATGTCATAGTTCGTCGACCCATGCCCTTTTGGCATTTTGCAACCTGGTCTTGGATTCCATGCAAAATAGTCCTGTTGAGCAACAACAGAAAATCAACGTTCTATTTGCATTTCAGCACACCACGATTTGAAAGGATCCCTTTCGAACTGCACCCCATTGTCTGATACGATAACTTTAGGCACTCCAAAGTGGCAAACCACGTTTTGCCAGAAAAAATTCAACACCTTCCAGCGGTTTTGCTTCTATCCACTTAGTAAAATAATCCATGACTACGATAACCCATCGCAGCCCTCATGCCACCTTTGGAAAAGGGCCGATGATGTCGGTGCCCCACTGGTAGAAGGGCTAGTGGCTTTGGATAGTTACCATCTCATGTTGTGGCTGTCGAGTGATGGGAGAGAATCGCTGACATCTATTGCACTTTTGCACAAATTTATAGGTGTCTTTGATAACTGTAGGCCAAAAGTAACCTGCTCGAATGACCTTTTTGGCCAATCCCCGTGCTCCCATGTGAGCACCACACGATCCTTCATGGACTTCCTCGAGGACATAAGCCGCCTGTTTTGGGCCGATGCAGCGCAACATTGGTAGTAGATACCCGTGCTTGTAGAGGATTCCGTCTTTCAAGATATATTTAACCGCTTTTAACTTTAACGCTCGAGCTGCCAACTTATCGCTAGGGAGAGTCCCGTTTTCGAGAAACTTAATAAATGGTGTCATCCATGTATCTCCGTCTTTAGTGATTGTGAGTGATACTCGGGGCTGGATGCTAGGTTTTGGGGAGTATCTCGACCCAAACTTTATGACTGAGATGTGCAAAATTGGACGAAGCTAGGTTGCTCAAGGCGTTGGCTCTCTTGTTGTTAGTTCTAAGGATGTGGGATATGGAACATTTGTCAAACTTATCTCTGATTTTGAGGACTTTTTTGAGATACGGTCTTAGATGTTCCTCGCGGACGGTATAGTCGCCATTGATTTGCTTAACAACTACCTGAGAATTGCTAAAAACTTCTAACTTTCGGACCCCCATACTTAGAGCCATATTCAACCCCGTGATCATTGCTTTGTATTCGGCTATATTGTTGGTGACCGGGAAGCCAAATCGCAAGGCATAAGAATATTCCGCATCATATTCCTTTATCTCCTCGATTTCTTGTTGTGCGGTTGGCTCCTCCCCAGTACTCACAAGATGAGCCGTCGACGTAAAGATTCCAGGCTCGAGGATTCGTGAGAGCATACTTTTGCACTTGCTTCTGTGAAGGCGGCTCGAGTATGGTATTAGGAGTGCGGGGTATTTCAACGAGGAAATCTGTGAATGCCTGCCTTTTTATAGCTGTTCTAGGCTTGTACTCGATATGATATTCACCCAACTCGACGGCCCACTTCATCATTCGGTCAGAGGCTTCAGGTTTAAGGAGAACATGCTGAATTGGTTGCTCATCCAGGACTTGTATTGGATGAGCTTGGAAATAGCGGCGTAGCCGTCGAGTAGCCAACACCAAGCTTAGTATCAACTTTTCCATGGGAGTGTATCGGGATTTTGCTCCTTGTAAAATCTTGCTCACTAAATATACTGGAATTTCCTTTCCGTCTTTCTTCTGAATTAAGACTGCCGATATAGCTGTTTCCCGAGCAGCCAAGTAAATATATAGGACCTCCCCTGGCTCAGGTTTTGCGAACATAGGGAGCTGCTTGAGGTGTTCCTTCAGGTCTTGGAAAGCTTGTTGGCATTCCTCATTCCATTCAAATTTCCTCCCCTTTCTTAGTGCCTTAAAGAAAGGAAGGCTTCTCTCAGCTGCACGAGAAAGGAATCTGTTAAGTGCGGCAAGTGAACCGGTAAGTTTCTGGACTTCCTTAACCGTCGTGGGAGCCTTCATGGTGAGGATCGCCTCGACCTCTGTAGGGTCCACGCTTATGCCATCCTTGGAGACTTGAAAACCTAAGAATTTCCCTGAACCTACGCAAAAGGAACATTTCTTTGGATTGAGCTTCATGTTGATTTTTCAAAGAATCGTGAAGACTTCTTTCATGTCCTCTACTATTTTATCATCGAGATTACTCTTGATGACCATATCATCTACATAGATCTCGATATTTCCTCCAATTTGCTCGTGGAAGGCTCTGTTGACCAACCGCTGATAAGTGGCTCCAGTATTCTTCAGTCCAAACGGCATTTTATCATAGCAATAGACTCCAATTTCGGTGATGTAAGCCGTTTTTTCAGCATCTTCGTGGACCATGAGGATCTGATGATATCCCTTGTAGGCGTCGAGGAAGCTAAGAGTTCTAAACCCGGTGATTCCTTCAACCATTTGATCAATAACCGGCAAAGGATAGCAATCCTTGGGGCAATGCTTGTTGAGGTCGGTGTAATCTTGACACATGCGCTAGTAGTTGTCTGGCTTTCGAACAAGGACTGTATTGGCTAACCAAGTAGGCCAGAGAACTTCTCGAAGAATGTTGGCACGAACTAACTTGAGTGTTTCCTCATCGATGAAGTCGTTGTGGTCTCGAGCAAAGATTCTCTTTTTCTGTTGTACTGGTTTGACGTTGGGATCTACGTTCACCTTGTGCTCGATTATTTTTCGAGGACCTCCGGTCATATAAGATGGTGCCCAGGCAAAGATATTTCGAAACTCACATAGCAAGGCGATTACCTCGGCCCGCAATATTGTGTCTATAGAAACTCCAAGTTGGATAGCTTTTTCCGGCTCCTTTTCGTCCAAGACTAACTCCTCTATTTTACTGCTAAATGGCAGTTGGTGAGGATGGTTGAGATCCATGGGTTGTCATTCTTTCTTGGATTCAACTGAAAAAACTCCTTGTTTGACTGAGTAACATCCCGATGTGGTGGTGGCAACTCCAGATTTCACTGCCCTTTTTCCTTTTTTTTTGCCGTGAGGAGGTATTCTCGAGAATTGCATTGGCACCCTTGTACTATCCCTATCATGTACTCCATTGGAAATTTTATTACCAACTAGTAAGGTGACCAAACAGCACGGGCTTAGCACATCCACGTGCGTCCTAAAATCATGTTAAATGGCGAGTGTGCATCAATTATGGCGAAATCCATGGTTAAGGTTACCATTCGGGGATGTGACCCTAACGTGATTGGAAGCCCTACAATTCCGCTGGGGATAATAGTGTGCCCCGAGAAGCTCATTAATGGTAATGTTGCTTGATGCCAATCGGGATTTTGTATGTTCATCTTCTTGAAACAGTAGCTATAGTGATGTCAACGGCGCTGCCGTTATTGACGTATACGCAGCTCACGTGAACATTTCCTATAATGGCTTCAATAACCATAGCGTCAGTGTGGACAGATGCCTGGGACTACGTCGCTATTCGTAAAGACTATTGCCCTCGGTTCCTTGAATCGTTTGTGGCTGGGCTCTTGTGGAGGCATTTTAGTTACTTCTCAAACTGATGCCTTCATAGCCATTATAGAAAGAACCTCGAGTGGTGCGCCGTAGATTGCCCCCACATTGTGAGTAATCTGCTTAGCAGGGTCAGGCGGGGGGACTTATTAGAGTGGTTGAGGACCGCCATCAAGGGGTTGTTGAGCGGATTGCTCATTGTTTCTTGGTGTCTAGTTATTCCCCCGATTATCTACTCGATGGCCGCGAGGGTTGTTCTTAGGAAAGCTATGGGGTCCCACAAACTTTCCTCCCTTTTGTCAAGAAGTATTTTGTACATACTGTTGAAATTTATCAGACTTTACTCCAGCCTTGATTTCTCGTTTTAACTCCCTACAATCTTCAATGTCATAGCCGTGGTCCTTATGATACTCACAGTACTGGTCCGTGTACCTGTTAGGACTGGGAGCCAAGGGCCTTGGAATAGGGAGCTCATCCTTGTGGATTTGGAGGATTTCTCGTCGAGGCTTCAACAGTGGAGTCAGTTATCTGTCGAGCTTAAGCAGTGCCGGTTTGGCTTCTATTGTAGATTTGAGCCTCTCCCTTCCGCCTCAATCTCCTACTATCGAGAAGGATTCCTGTGAGTGTTTAAGTGTCTGTTCTTGCTGGATGTAACTTTCCACCGTGGCCCACATCTCCTGTGTATTCTGAGGAGGTTTGGTAGACTGTTTCACCCTCAAAGTAGCAGATTTCCCGAATAGATTAAGACCCTGAATGAACTCGTTTCGCACATCTCTGTCATTGAGGCAATCAACTTGGAGAGTTTCTTGGATGAAGTGACGGTAGAAATCAGAAAGGCTCTCGTTTTGTCCTTGTTTAATCAAGGAAAGATCTAACGACATTTTTGTGATCTGCTTGCTTGGAAAGAAGCGTGTGGCCAACTTGACTGACAAGTCCTCGAAGCTGGTAATACATGCTTCCGGCAACTGTCCAAACCACCATTGTGCCTGTCCAGTGAGATAGGATGGAAGGGCTTTAGCCATGAAATCAAGTGATGCATTTCAGATTCTCATGAATTTGACATATCCATGCAAGAGTTTCTGTGGGTCAGAGTCTCCTGATTATTTTACAAAATCCTTGGGGAAGTCAAAGTCTCAGGGTTTTGGACAGTCTTGAATCCTTGGTACAAATGGACTTTTGTTGACAATCATCCCTATCATTCTTCTCATTGATTCTCGAACGGACGGGTTCTGATTGCCATATTTCCCCTAACTTTGAGGGACATAAGGTTCTTCTTGGGGGCGCCACTCGGTGTGTCGAGGTTGAGGAGAATGTCGAGGGCCATAATGGTCGTCTAGGTAACGACTTCCACGAGAATAATCTGTACCTCGAGGAGGTGCTCGATATCCATCATCATTATCAAGATGGGATCTTTCCACAGGAACGTTGGATCCCAGACGAGAATGCACGTTAGCTTTTGGGGGTTCCGGTCTTTTCCGGACACCATCTCGATACTGGGTGAGTCGCGGCGATGATAGGTACGAGACTGTTTCCTACATTGTCGTTCTTTGGCAAACTCCTCGAGTGCTATCGGGAATGCAGGGTACGCTCATTCAAAGGAAGCCCAGAAGGCTGTGCTATGACCAATTGAGCGTTCTTCTCGAGAGAGTTTGCGGTCAGGGTTCTCCCTGTAGGCGCTCTCAGTATCCTCGCTTGGGACTTTGTGTTTGCCTTTCTTTTTCTTGAGAAAAGCCGATGTCCTGCGTGCCTCTTTTTGTCGATTAAATCGTGCAACTCTTGGTCTGTTGGATCAGGTTGATCGAGCAAACAACAGCGCTGATATTCTTCCAACGTGTACTTCTTCTTCCTCTGATTGAGGCTATTATCGTCTCGCAACTTTTTGAGTTCTGCTTCGATTTTGGCCAACCATGCTTCATCATGTGGATTGGATGCTTTGCGATGATTGCTAGGGTTCTCCTTCCTTTCCTCCCCGGGATTGGATGGTCTCGTGGGAGTTTTTTCTTTTCCTGACTGGTGGGTGTTCTTCTTTCGCCTATGCTTCTCCACGAATTTTGCCAAGGTTTCGTTGTCATCCGGGCTTGGCTGCTTGCCTGTTTACGCCGTGCTGGATTAGGGGTTGTCAATTACTACCATCTGTTTTTGGGGGTGAACCCTAATTTGGAGTTAGCGGTTGAGAGAGTCTAGGAAGCTTAAGGAAGCTTTGTGACACAAACCCTAGTCTTTGAGTGCCACTGGGTGTGCCAATTGACGAGGCCTGGAATTGTATTTCGGCTTAACAGTGGAACTCCAGTAGAGTTTCCTGCAAAATAGAACTTCGGGGGTCTCTCGAGGGTAGACACTCTGATACTGAAGTCAGAAAATAGGGTTATAAAGAAGTGAGTATGCTGCTGCTTGCTCTGCTATTATTGCTGCTGAGGATTAAAGAAAGAAGAAATAGAGATTGTGGCTGGAATTGGTGAAAGCGCCGGAGAAGAAGACTAAGAAGAAAGGCAATGGTGAGAAGAAGATGGCTGATTACGGCTGAAGAAGGAAAAGAGCTGCCAAAGAGAAGACAACAACTTGGCAATTGGACAAGTTGCTGAATAAACAAAGTCTTCAGCTACTGCCTGTTGCCACTTCCTCTCTGCTGCACAAAAGAAAAGCCAGAACAAGCAACCAATCCAAGCCTCTCCAATTCTCTATAAATAGGACAACCAATAGCAAATGTAAACAATAGATTGGGAAGTTAGAACAATCCTAAAAAGTAGTTAGTGTTAGTTAAGATAGAACACAGAAAAGTAGTAGCAAGAAGAGTACAGATTGTCACTCGAGCAAGTAACGAAGCACACTTCCCCAAGTGAGCAGACAGAATCTGCCCTGCTAATTCTCTTCTCTATTCTGTCCTTTAATCTTTTGAGTTTTATTATGTTTAATCTTTGTACTCTGTTGATCTCATGTTTAGTTCAATAAACATGAGTAGCTAAACTATAATTAGGGTCTAATCCCTACTATCTATATGTGAATGATTTGATTCAAAGTTCTTATATGAGGCATTGCATCTAATAAATTCAGTTTTTATGCATATGCACTCTTATTGAACCTTGGTGTATTTGCTGCCTAAGAGTGTAATTGTGCAAGTAGAACGCCTCTATCGGGAGTTCTTGTAGAGTAGGAAGGAAAATGGCAGGTCACTTCTCTTGGTAGCATGGCAGAAAGTTTGTAAACCAAAGGAGGAAGGGGGTTTGGGTATTCGAGATATTTTTCAATGGAATATGGCTGCTGTTGGTAAATAGGTTTGGGAATTTGAGATTAGGAAGGATGATTTGTGGATGAAATGGCTACATGGCGTCTATTTAAAGAAGGAAGGGTTTTGGGAAATTAACGCGGTGCATGATTCAAGTTGGCATTGGAAGAACTTAATAATGGTGAGGGATAAACTGAAAGAAGAGTTTATGGGAAATAGATGGATGGCTAGTAAGAATGGATGTTATGTTATTGCATCAGGATATCACTTTCTGAGAGGAGCAGCATTGAAACAAAAGATTACTTCAATTATTTGGAGTAGGCTGAATATTCCTCACCATTGCTTTATTCTGTGGCTCTGTTGCCAGAGAAGATTACTTACAAGGGAGCGTTTGATAGCTCTGGGAATCATGGTTCAGGATGCTTCTGTCCTTTATGTGGCCAATTTGCTGAATCCCTGGAACATTTATTCCTCCAGTGTGATTATGCTTGTGAATTGTGAAACAGAATTCGAAATTGGCTCAAGTTTGCTGAAGCTTGGTTGAAGCCAAAGAATTGGGTATGAATGGACTATGTATGGAAAGGGCGAAATGTGAAGGAAAAGGTGGTGTTTGTAGCAATTGCAGCTGGTTACTCGCATATTTGGCAGAGCAAGAACCTTAAGATTCATGAAGGGCGAGACAGACTAGTAGAAGCAGTGCTATTGGAAATAAGAAATGAGTCGAGAAGGAGGCTGCATGGTAAGCTAGTAAAACTGAAGGAAAAGGAAAAGCTTATGTTACTGCATTGGTAAAGTAGTGAAGGACATGTTATGTAATAGTTGGTGATAATGATTGAGTGTACATATTTGTACATAAGTGACAGTTTTGAGAATCAATATATATATTTACCTTTTACCTAAAAAAAAAAGAGAGAAAAAAGAAAGAGGCTTATTACGTCTTCGCCAGTTGCTGTGTTTCCGCATCCCCTTGCTAGTGACCTAAGCTTTTCATGCTGCATCAATGCTAGCTCTACATGTTAGCATTCCGTGACAAAACCAATCTTTAAGGAAAGATCAACTTTGCTAATTTGGAAAGACAGAGATTTGTAGGCAGCGGAATTTGGAGAATTCGGACGTAATGACACAAAAACACACAAAAAACACACAAAAGAAAAGATATTTGACCTCACGTGGATCAATTCACAAGTTTAATAGTAGAACAACCCAAATCAAGAATGAAGAGAGCTATTTCTAACCAAACAGAGACCCCTTGGAAAAGTGTGTAGGAAAACCCAATAAATATGAGATCTATGAGCTCAAATACCAAGACTCGAAAGATCTAATGCTAAAGACGCCACTATCAAGTGAACTAAACAAGATAGATAAGTCTTAAAATTGTCACAACACATGCAACAACTAAACAAAGAAGTCCTCACAAGAACTCAATGAAAGGAATAAAATCCTAACCAATTTCACTCAGGAAAATATCAATGACACAAGGTGTGTTGGACAAGAGAATTTCGGTCCCTATTTATAGAGGGGGTGGCCGAAATTTCTTCCCAAGAAGTAGAGGAAGAACACAACTCTTCACCTCTATTCCTATCTCTAAGAATATGAAATCAAATCAAACTCTAAAGGCTCCTAGTTACCTTAAGTGATAAGATAACAAACCTAGACACTTTTACTAGTCTTAAAACATTTAAGACTTGTAGGAATTAATTAAAACTCAAAAGACAAAGAGATAATCTCTTAGAAAGATTCCAATCGATAGAATCTCCCTTGAGTTAAAACTCTAGCATCATCTTCTTTGTAGAGTGATCTTAGCCATCCATCTTGATGTAGTCTTCATCCAACGGTTGTGGAGAATCAAAAGTTGACTCCTTATTGTAGGAAACTCGAAAATAAGATAAAAGGAATCATCCAAAATATTATCCTTTAAAGAGATAAAGTCTTATCTTTCAAAGAGATAAAATTTGAATAATCTCACCCTTAAACTTTAGGGATCAATTCGACCAACATGAGGAGTGTGACCGGCGGTCTCTCCTTGGATAGAGGGCCAAAAAATCCTTCTCTCCAAATGGGCCAAGTCCATTTGGTGTCACTTGCAACAAATTAATAGTCTTGGGCTTGTAATCTTCAAGCTTAATTTTCTCCTTAGCCCATGAAGTAATAATTAGACTATTAAGTGATTCATTCATCCTCTTGCGTTTAGCACGAGTCATTGGTCCAACAATGTTTGAGAGTGGATCACGGATGTAAGGATTATTCTTTAAAGCAGCATCTTTAGATCCTCCATTAGCATTTACGACCTCAACTTGATCGTCCTCTCCATTATTGGCAGTAACATGTCCTTCTCCATTAGTGTTAGCTAGATGGTCTCCGTCGTACTCCCCTTCTTTAAGAGAATTTGTCCTCGAATTCAAACCTTCATCAAAATCAAAAGGAGATAGGCCAGAAACATTGAATGTAGCACTAACACCATACTCACCTGGTAGCGCGAGTTTATAAGCGTTGTCGTTGACTCTTGACACTACTTGAAAAGGTCCATCTCCGCGAGCATGTAACTTCGATTTCCTAGAGTTTGGAAACCTTTCTTTTCTCATATGTACCCAAACCCAATCACCTGGTTCAAATACAACTTGTTTACGGCCACAATTCGCGACTTTACATATCGTTGAGTCCTACGCTCAATATTGAGGCGAACTTTCTCATGAAGTCTCTTGATTGTCTCAGCTTTCTTAACTCCATCCAAACTAACTTGATCCTTCAAAGGTAAAGGTGATAAATCTAAAGGAGTTAATGGATTAAAACCATAGACAATTTCAAAAGGTGAAAACTGAGTAGAAGAGTGAACAGTTCTATTATAAGCAAATTCAGCAATAGGTAAGCACTCTTCTCATTTCTTCAAATTACTCTTGATGATCGCTCTTAGGATAGCTCCTAAAGTACGATTCGTCACTTCAGTTTGACTATCAGTTTGTTGATGACTAGTTGTGCTAAATAGCAACTTAGTACCAAACTTTCCCCATAACGATTTCCAGAAGTAGCTAAGGAACTTAACGTCCTTATCACTAACAATTGTTCTTGGAACACCATGAAGTCTTACTATTTCTTTCAGAAACAAATCCGCAACATGACGTGCATCATCTGTTTTTCTGCAAGCAATGAAATGCGACATTTTAGAAAATCTATCCACAACTACAAAGATAGAATCCTTACCTCTTTGAGTTCTAGGTAAACCCAATATAAAGTCCATAGATATGTCCATCCAAGGTTGTGTAGGGATAGGCAATGGCGTGTAAAGTCCATGAGGAAACGATTTAGACTTTGCTTGTTTACATTCCACACATTGATTGATGATAGTCTGAACGTCAAACTTCATTTTGGGCCAAAAGAAATGCTCTTGGAGCACATCCAAAGTTTTAGGCACCCCAAAATATCCCATTAAACCTCCACTATGCGCCTCGTGTATCAGAAGTTCTCGAAGTGAACACTTAGGCGCACAAAGTTGATTTTCTCGAAATAGATAACCTTCATGTCTATAAAACTTTTCAAAAGCACTTTGCTCACAAGCATTAAAAATATTAGCATAATATCGTCACAATATAGGTCTTTAATAAACTCAAATCCCATCAATTTTGCATCTAAAGAAGCTAAAAAAGTGTAACGACTAGATAAAGCATCAGCAACAACATTATCTTTTCCCTTTTTATACTTGATAACATAAGGAAATGTTTCAATGAATGCAACCCACTTAGCATGTCTTTACTTAGACAGTTTTGCGATTTAAGATGCTTTAGATTCATGATTAGTATGAATTATAAACTCATTAGCCAACAAATAATGTTGCCAAGTCTCTAATGCACGAACCACAGCTAGAGTTCCTTGTCATAAGTAGGATAATTAAGACAAGCTCCATTTAACTTTTCACTAAAGAAAGCTATAGCACGTTTATCTTGCATTAAAACAGCACCAATACCAATACCAGAAGTATAATATTCTAACTCAAATGTTTTTGTTAAAATCAGGCAATGCTAAAACAGGGGCACTAGAAAAGTCTCGTTTTAAGTCATAAGCTTTCTCTTGGGCTGGTCTCCAAACAAATTAACTTCTTTTTTAACCAACTCATTTAAAGGGGTAGCTTTAGTCGAAAAATCTTTAACAAGCCTTCTATAAAAACAAGCCAAACCATGAAAAGATCTCACTTGTGTCACATTGGTTGGTGTAGGCCAATCCTTAATTGCTTGTATTTTAGATTCATCAACATGAATTCCTTTTGCACTAACAATGAAACCACAAAATGAACATTTAGGCATGTTAGTATAAAGTTTCTCTTCTCTCAATGTTTGCAAAACAACTCTCACATGTTCAACATGTTCTTGTAAGTTTTTAGAATACACTAAGATATCGTCAAAGTACAAAACAACAAACTTACCAATATAATGCCTCAAAACATGATTCATAATCTCATGAAAGTACTAGGAGCATTAGTTAACCCAAAAGGCATCTCTAACCACTCATACAAACCAAATTTAGTTTTGAAAGCAGTTTTCCATTCATCTCCTTGTCTAACTCTTATTTGATGGTAGCCAGATTTTAAATCCACTTTAGAAAAGATATTAGCATCATAAATATCTTCAAGCATATCATCTAATCTAGAAATTGGATGTCTATACTTAATAGTTATCTTATTAACAGCACGACAATCTACGCACATACGCCACGTACCATCTTTTTTAGGCACAAGTAAAACAGCAACAGCACAAGGGCTGAGAGATTCTTGAATTTGACCTTTAGCAAGGAGTTCTTCAACTTGCTTTTGTAGTTCCTTTGTTTCTTCAGGATTTGCTCTATAGGCAGGTCTATTCGGGATGACTGTGCCAGGAATTAGATCAATTTGATGTTCTATTCCTCGTATAGGAGGAAGTTCATTAGGCAACTCCTCAGGGAATATGTCCTCGTACTCTTGAAGTAGCCTTTGAAACACCTTAGGCTAATTGCTAGGAACTTCGGTTAGTAAAACAGAATTATCACAAAAAAGCATTAAAATCATACATGTTCCTTTTGCAAAACACTTCTCCACCGATTTGGGACTAGCGAAGAAATTTTTGCCCACTGGCTCTCGAATGTGTAGACCATTTGACATTATCTTTGGAACGTCCAAAGTAGATTCATCTTTAGGACTCTTCTCTTTTATTCGTTTCTCTCTCTTGAATCATTCTTAGATTACATTCATAAACTTGAGGAGGTGAAAGAGGTGACAGGGTATAGTTACGACCATTCATCACAAACGAATACTTTTTTGTGTATCCATCATACTTTACGCTTCGATCATACCCCCATGGTCGTCCTAAAAATAGGTGACTTGCCTCCATAGGTACCACATCATAAAGTACTTCATCCTCATATTTTCCAATAGAGAATGGTACATTCACTTGCCTAGTGTCTCTAAGATTGCCACAATCATTCAACCATTGCAACCGATAGGGTGTCGGATGCTTGATAGTAGGTAACTTCAGATTATCTACAAGATATGAACTAGCAACATTAGTACACCATCCTGGATCTATAATAGTTAAACATACCTTGTCCATAACTCGACACTTAGTATGGAAAATATTATGTCTTTGCTGATCATCTTCAGCTACTTGAGTTTGTAATGCTCGAAGGTTGACAAACACTTGTCCAGCCTCAGCATCAATCTCTACAACTTCTTTCTCGACTTCTTCAACAAGTCTTGGCATCTCGTTATCTTCTTCATCTGTTTCACTTTTGAAACTTCCATCTTCTTTAAGGATCATAGTCTTTAACGTTGGACAAGCAGAAGCTATATGTCCTCGTCCCTGACATTTGAAACAAGTAACATCTCTAGTTCTGACTTTGTTAGTATTACTAGATGAAGTAGAATTCTTAACATTAGAAGATGGTTTAGGAATATTAGAAGTATTAGAAGCATTAGAACTACTTCCCTTCTCAAACTTTGAAGAATTACCATACTTTTTTTAATCATCTTTCTTCCATGGTGTAGAAGACTTATGTGAATCTGACTTCTTCTTTGCCAATTGTCTCTCCACAATCCTAGCTTTGTGTAACATCTCAGTTGGATCTAGGTAGTGTGAAAGCTCCACAACATCGGCAATGTCTTTGTTAAGTCCTCCTAGAAACCTTGCCATCATAGCTTCAGGCTCCTCTTTAATATTTGCGCGTATCAATGCCAACTCTAGCTCTTGATAGTACTCATCAACAGACTTGGTTCCCTGTGAAAGACTTTGAATTTGTTTACACAAATCTCAATAATAATAAGAGGGAACAAACCTTTTGCGCATGAGTCTCTTCATTTCATCCCATGTGGATACGGGATCCTCATCATAGAGCTTCCTATCCTTGACAACTTGGTCCCACCATTCTGAAGCATAGTTATTGAATTGGTAAACGGTCATTCTAATCTTCTTAGAATCATCATAATCCTGCAATGAAAAAGCACGCTCTACCTTCTTTTCCCACGTAAGATAGGCTTCAGGGTCATTAGTACCACTAAATTCAGGAATTTTAACTTTGAAATTACCAAGTTCATAAGGATCATTCCTATTGACAACACGATGAGCTCTATTATGATTTTCATTACCTTCATTACCTTGAGCGCGACCATTGCGAACCTCCAGTTCTAGATCTTGTATTCTACTACATAATTGAGTAGTAACATTATACAATCTAGCAAGAGTTTCTCGCATAGCATCTTGAGAACGGTCGTCTCTTTGCTCATTATCATCTCCAGATGACATCCTTTAAGATCAAAGAACAAACGAGTATATAGGGTGTTAGTAGAAAACGTTCCTACCTCACTTCTCCTAACCAATGATCTTTTTCTTTTCCCCTCTTTTGGTAGTATCACACACAACTCACCTTTTGTATGCTCTCTTTGGGATTTATTTGGCTTTTTTCCCAATATCAAAGTGGAATAGAAAGAAAACATTCAAGCCTTTTACCACTCAAAGACCTTTGATAAAATTCTGGATCGGCTTCAATGTTCAAGTAATAGCAATATGCACCATAATAATTAATTAAATAATCCACTCGAATAAAACACTCAAAAGCAGACAAAATCAATTAGCACGTAGAGTAAATTTAGGAAAATTCCAGAAAAGAACGAGGGAGAACAAGAATCTCGTTCGAGTGTTTGGAGAAAAAATAGGGATCTTGCTTTAGAAGTATAAGCAAACTCAGATTATATCTCAGACTTCAACTCAAACTCAAACTCTTACAGGATAAGGATAAGATTTTATCCTATTTTTAAGATAAGGATAAGGATAAGATTTGAAGAGAATCTTATCTTTTACAAGATGAGATAAGGATAAGATTTTATCCAATAGGATAGGATAAGGATGAGGTTTTATCCAATAAGATAAGATTAGGATAAGATTTTACAAGATAAGATAAGAATAAGATTTAAAGAGAATCTTATCTTTTATAAGATGTGATAAGGATAAGATTTTATCCAATAAGATAGGATAAGGTTTTATCCAATAAGATAATATTATGATAAGATTTGAAGAGAATCTTATCTTTTGAGAGAATATAAGCAATTAAATAGTAAAGATAAACTCCCAATCAAACACAACTTTATCTAACCTTCTTAGATAGAGATAGACTTTGAATATACCTCTTCAAGAAGATTCTTTCCAACTTCACTTCCAACTCTTTTGAAATCTCCTAATGCAAGGCAACCTTTAATGTACCTTATCAAAGAAGACTCCTTTTCCTTCTTTTTTTTTTCTCTGCCGTCTTTTTTTTTTTTTTTTACACGGCTATATTTTTTTATATAATATAGGGGCGGCCGAGAACCCTAGACTCACACCAAATTTTTTTTTTTTTTTTATGGCCAAATCAAACAAACACCTTTAACACAAAAGCTCCTCCAACAATGAATGAATGAAAATCAATCACCCTCAAGATATAGAGATCTTGGATCGAGAGATTAAATATCAATCACAATCACCAAAGTTTGCTATTGGATGATAAACAAAACGAAAGGCACGAAACTAAAAGGAATTGTCCAAGTGGTGAACAACTCAAAACAAAATATTACAAATACCCTCTTTTGGGAAAGGAAAATTCGAAAAAACAAGAAAACAAGAAAGAACAAAAAATCTGAATTTTTGAGACCAATTATGGTAACCAAAGATGACTCTTGATATACCAATTATGACTCTAAATATGCCAACTATAGTAAAACTATAAGAAGGCTCTGATAACCAAAAAATATGATAGCAATTTGACCAATCTTTAAGGAAAGATCAACTTTGCTAATTCAGAAAGACGGAGATTTGTAGGCAGCAAAATTTGGAGAATTCGGATGTAATGACACAAAAACACACAAAAAACACACAAAAGAAAAGATATTTGACCTCACGTGGATCAATTCACAAGTTTAATGGTAGAACAACCCAAATCAAGAATGAAGAGAGCTATTTCTAATCAAGCAGAGACCCCTTGGAAAATTGTGTAGGAAAACCCAAAAGATATGAGATCTATGAGCTCAAATACCAAGATTCGAAAGATCCAATGCTAAAGACGCCACTATCAAGTGAACTAAACAAGATAGATAAGTCTAACAATTGTCACAACACATATGCAACAACTAAACAAAGAAGTCCTCACAAGAACTCCACGAAAGGAATAAAATCCTAACAAATTTCACTCAGGAAAATATCAATGACACAAGGTGTGTTGGACAAGAGAATTTCGGTCCCTATTTATGAGGGGGTGGCCAAAATTTTTTCCCAAGAAGTAGAGGAAAAACACAACTCTTCACCTCTATTCGTATCTCTAAGAATTTGAAATCAAATCAAACTCTAAAGACTCCTAGTTATCTTAAGTGATAAGATAACGAACCTAGACACTTTTACTAGTCTTAAAACATTTAAGACTTACAGGATTAATTAAAACTCAAAATACAAAGAGATAATCTCTTAGAAAGATTCCAATGGATAGAATCTCCCTTGAGTTAAAACTCTATCATCATCTTCTTTGCAGAGTGACCTTAGCCATCCATCTTGATGTAGTCTTCATCCAACGGTTGAGTAGACATCAAAAGTTGACTCCTTATTGTAGGAAACTCGAAAATAAGATAAAAGGAATCATGTCAAATATTATCCTTTAAAGAGATAAAGTCTTATCTTTCAAAGAGATAAAATTTGAATGATCTCACCCTTAAACTTTAGGGATCAATTCGACCAACATGAGGAGTGTGGCCGGCGGTCTCTCCTTGGATAGAGGGCCGAAAAATCCTTCTCTCCAAATGGGCCAAGTCCATTTGGTGTCACTTGCAACAAATTAATAGTTTTGGGCTTGTAATCTTCAAGCTTAATTACCTCTTTAGCCCATGTAGTAGTAATTAGACTATTAAATGATTCATTCATCCTCTTGCGTCTAGCACGAATCATTGGTCCAACAATGTTTGAGAGTGGATCACGGATGTAAGGATTATTTTTTAAAACAGCATCTTTAGATCCTCCATTAGCATTCACGACCTCAACTTGCTCGTCCTCTCCATTATTAGTAGCAACATGTCCCTCTCCATTAGTGTTAGCTAGATGGTCTCCATCACTGCATCTTTTTGAAGTCTGAACGATACAATTGTATTTATTTGTTAAATGTTTAATCTTCGAAGGTATTGGAATTGTCTGAAGAAACAAACCTTTGTTTTAGAGTCATACACGACGAAGGTTAATTAACTGGAAAATGAATCGTGCATTATTTTCTTCCCACTGCTATCTCTCTTGGGGCTTTGTAGCTCCATATTTCACGGCCACGATTCATGTTCCAGAAGCTTTAAGATGTTACTACAAAGGTTATGCGCCGGAAGATACAACCTTTATATCAACAGGTGAGCAAATTTACATCCTAGTCGGTTGTGTTAACTCTTAAAAATGATTGGTGTATTTGGTGGAACTACTTCTGTTGAAATCTTGATGTGGATAGATATACTCCAGCCTCCTTTGTTTTTTATGCCGTCTATGATTTACATGGATAAGACCATTGTGGTCATACATAGTTCACTCTTTAGTAGTGTTAATTATATTTATTTCCAACCTCCTCCACAAATAGTGGACTTTGTCACCCAATATATTCACTTCGAAGGAGAAAATATGTCAACTCTATAGGATGGATTCTGTGGATTGTACTACCTGTAGATCAACTTTGCTTTTTCTTTTCTTTCTCAAAAAGACCGAAGATAACTTAGTCTCCATTTGGACAAGTGTTTTGAAAAACTTTTCAAATAAATCTTTTTGGAGCAAAATTTCAAAAAGATTTTTTGAAAAAATAATCCATTTAGACAAAAATTTAACAAAAAGTTTTTTGTAGTTAAAAATATAAAAAAGCCATTTGGATTAGACCTTTTCCAAAAACACTTTTTGGTCAAAAAATAATTATTGCACTTTTTTTTAATGAAAAGAAATACTTACACAAATTTTTATTTTCATATTATTATTGCATTTTTTTTCATTTTAAAACCATTATGACTAAATTAAAGCATAATATTAAAACCATTCAAACTTATCAAATGCATAATAAGTTTGGAATATTATTATCGAGATATTTTTAAATGTCCAACTCTCAAAATAAACAAATTGTTCATAAAACTTAAAATAAATATACAACATTTTAAATTCTACACATTCAACAGATACGAATTTCACAATATTTAAAACTATAACACGCATTACACATTTGTGTTACTATAGTCATTCACCGGTTATTCCATTGCTATGGTCATGTAACTTGATCAATCACCTTAGGAGCAATCAGAAAAGATGGTAGTCACAATCACCTTAGGAACAACAATTACTTCTATTTTGAGCCTGTTGTAAATGCTCTTTTCCTAAAATCTGTTTCTTCACCACTGCAGATCCTTGATCTAGTAAACTAGGCACTTCCAGAATCTGCAAGTGATACAAGCTGTTGGCAAACACAGTAAGCAATAAAACAAATGAAACTAAAGACTATGCTGTGGAACCAAGAACTTCTTAAAATCATTTCTCGCTAAAAAGAGCCAAGACAATGGAGAATGCATTTACTTTAGTTTAGGAGTAAAAATACATTAAATCAGCCGCAATCACCTAAAAAGCCATACAAACTGCCTGATTATTTGTTCACATATCCAAATTGGTAAACCTCATACTATTCATTACAACCGAACTCCCTGATAGAGCTTTCATAACTGATGGAGCACTGCTGGATCGGACCTATCTATATATCTTCTGGACCATTGATGTCCTGCAAACATATAAGGAAAGTAGAGTCAGAATATGTCTACTCTGCTCGACATTCTACGATCTGCCATGGGAGGTAATTACCTTGTTTGCTATCACAACTCCATCTGGAATTTCCAAGTTAGATCCAGGTTTAGCAGTAATCCACTTTTCCCTAAACAAAGGAAAGACAAAAAGATGTAAGATACTATTACTAATTGCTAGCTTTCTCATTCTAAAGTCAAACAGCAAGGAGTCACAAAGAACATTAGTTTACCTTGAGGGTGATACCAGCTCCAAACCAAACATCACCAGTGACCTTCAAGCTATCTGATTCAACAATACTGGGAATCGACTTGAACCAACTTAAGAAGTTGCCAACCTGTGAAGGATGTAACCATATCAATAAGCAGTATTACCAAGAGAGTAGAATAGCAATTGAGGAACAATGTGGATTCATGAACTTACCTTCTTAAATTCAGGTCCCAATTCAATAGTAGGATTAGCTGGATTAGTCCTAGCCTCATTTCTCACCACATAGCCATCTTCAGACAACGTGTAAAGGTCGGACTGCAAGTACCAAACCAATTCATCAATAAAATTGAAAGTGCATGATTCAAAACTAAATGGCAATTACCAAACCAACACTGACCTGAACCAGGAGCAGGTCAGACGTGGCTTTTACGGGGAGGAAGCGAGATCGAGGGACATTGATGCCACCTGTCAAAGAACTGATGAAAAGAACTAGAATTAGTTAAGATTCTTTTAGGTTTTCAGCAGAGGGAAAAAGGTTTAAGCATTAAAGAAAACATATTCAAAGTTCTCATGTACCCTTATTGCAGCACCAGCAGCAGTCTCTAATTGAAGAACCTTGACGCCATCCACTTCCTGATTAAACCCAATGAAAATTCATTGGAAGAACAGGCGCATAATGGATCAAAGCAAATAGTTACAATACCCTACCTTGGGGTTTGGAATAATCTCCATCTTCAAGGCTTGTGCTTCAACAAGTCTTTTGGTTGCTTTTAAGTTCACCCATCTGCACGGCAGCAATAAATGTTATTCAATTGTAATTCTAGGAATCATCATCAAAATTATATGGACAAAATCACTAGTTTGATAAGAAACCAATGAAATGACTCACAAATTGTTGGTATTGAAAATTTTGAACTTCTTAATGGACTTGAATTCATTTACCTGCAAAGTAAAGGAGAGCATTAACAATCACTACCAGAGACTTTTATGAATGAAAGCAAGGTCAAGATACTAACATCCAGTGGCTGCAGTTTCTGGAAACTAATATTTCGTCAATAAAGCAAGCCAGGCGATTCAACTTCAGATTGGAAATCAATTTCGCAATTATCTATAAGTTTTAATGAATATCTAGTGTCTACAGACATATGCAGAGAGTAGGAATACTCTCATCCAGCATGCAGAGTCAAGATGGCTTCATAAAGCATGTAAGTATTTTTTATTTTTTTTATTAAAAAAAAAGGGGAATGCTGATCATCCTAGTCCCATGACCTTCAGAGTGATAAACTTAAAACAGTCAATATTTCAGTTTTCTTCAAATTGTGCAGAAAGATAGAAGAATTTAACAGCTTAAAAGCATTCTGTCAAGCAAAATAAAGAAACCAAGGGAAACTGAATATTACATGTTCATCAGGAACTTGGGCGATTTCCAGGAGTTGCAGCAAAAAGGATAAAAAGGGTCAATAAGCAACCAGAGTTCTGCATACTGAATTTAAGGAGCGAAATCATGCACCATAATTTCACCGTCATGTCACTAAATCTAGCCAAATATAAACCTGACAATTGAGTGCTAGTAATTATTTTAACCAGAACCATCATGACCATCAGAAAACAACAAACCAATTTTTGAAACAGACTATGCTTGAAAGAAGTGAATCCCGAGTAGAAACTTCACACTGGTTGTAAGATCACTAAAGCTGAACAGTATTACTCATATAAAATAGGCCACTGACACAAATGAGGGAAAGAGAAAGAGAGATACCAAAAACTTTAATTCAGAACAGCTTCATTGCTTTGGAGGAGAGTTTGATAATAATTCAGAACTACTACTTCATTTCTTCTTTCTTTTTTCTTTTCTTTTTTTGTCTTCTGCTATCTAATAAGAAAGCTTCAGGGACAGATCAATGGGACTAGTGACACCAACAATGATTAAGGACAGATGGATGTTCTGAATTACAGAAAATGCATTTGATAATTAAAAAATGGAAGACAAAAAAAAGCGGGGGAGGGGGGTGGTGGAACAAAAACACAAAGATGGATGAGATTCTAATCCCCAAAGGCCAAAACTCTACTCCCTTACCAAAATTAACCTGATAAGAGTAGCCTTTGAACTTCCACAGGTAGAAAGGACCTAACTCAGACCAATTTCAGAGCATAAACCCACTTAAATTAAGATGAAATTCAAGAAGCAATTGAAGCCACATTCTTAAACATCACTCGAAGCAGAAGAAACCACTAAATACCACACAAAAAATAACTTCCTAACTCCAAAAGATTCCTAACACATCCTAACACAAATACAGAAACCCGAAAAAAAAAACCCACTGAGACTTCTGTCGAAAAAATGGTTTCTATGGCAACTGGAAACAAACCCACTTCGAATATGATACAATAAATGAAACCCATGAAAAAAATTACACAAATCCCTACTGAAGTAACAAGGATTTGAGTGTAAATCCAAGTATTAGAAGTGATTGGAAGCTAAACATAATCTAATCAAAAAAAAAAAGAAAAAAGAAAAAAGACGGGAATAAGAAAGATTACCAGAACAAGGTGTCGCTTTCTACTTCTCTGTCGCCTTCACGGGGAGTTTTTCCCTCGCCATCGTCGTCGTCGTCACTGGGTTGCCACACTGCTGAAGGAGAGGGAGTGAAAAAAGGGGCGGCGGATCTGGGGAAAGAGTGAGAATACGACATACTGTTTCCTTATATCAATTACTCGTTTCTTTCATAACCCCTCTTTAACCCGGATTTCGACTCGCGAACAGAAAAAAAAGCTCTGTTTCAAAAAATTAAAAATATCATCTACTTATTTTTTAAAAAAATCTGTTTCAAACCTTCTTTTTTTCAATTTGATGTTTAGAAAAAATTTTAATTATTTTGTCCAAACGTATTTTAAATTCTAAAATAGACTTTTTAGCCTTAAAAGTCTTTTTAAAATTCTTGTCCAAATGGAGCCTTCATTTCTCAAAAAGACGGTAAATAATTTCTTCGTTTACTTGATTCCGACACGTGTTGACAGACCTCCAAAGTTTATTGATTTTTGGGAGTAAAACGTTTGTATGGGAAGAAAGGTGGACAGCATACGTTAATTTGTTACTTCCTTATTGATTTTCGTCCCCCATATTGATTGGTTAGATCGATTGATTATTCAGGGTTCTAGTCGGCCATTTTTTTTTTTCGTAATTGTAATGATCCATCGTGTAATTTATGGAAAAAAAAATGTATCCATTTATGTTTATGCCAATCAGGACTATTTGTAAACTGGTTTCTTGACTGCAGTGCACTTAACTTTAACATATCCTTTCTTTATTTCCTCTTTCACGGAATTTTATTTCCTGCGGACGGCCTTATACTGGATTTCGAACAGATAACAGGTGTCCGTACAGTAGCTTGATTTGAAATTTTTACTATAAAATGCTGAAGTTCATTTACAAAAAGGAACATGTTTTGCTACTCAAAACTCTGTTAAGAACGAAGTTCAGTAACTATTAAATTCATTGAACAGTTGACTGCCATTCTAAATTCTTTGGTAAATTTAATAATACATCAACCAAAGTGGTTGTAGTAGAGTAGAAGGGACTCCTTTACTTTAACCATAGGTCGAGGATTCGAATCTCGATATGGGCATAAAGCAACCTTAAATACTTTGGCCAGCTATCTCATCCATTGAGATGTCTGCAATTTAATGAGGGAGATTAATCACTGTTGCGACAATGGACACCCTGCCGTCTCTTTTAATACTACATCGAGGGAAATTAGTCACTATTGCGACGGTGGACACCCTGCCGTCTCTTTTAATACTACATCTAGTAGCGTCGCCTCTTTTATGTTTCAGGGACAACTGGCTAGTAGCCCGTCTCTTTTAGGTTTCAGGGCAGGGACAACCGACTGATGAAACAAGCAAGTTTACACTGCATAGAAAATTGCAAAATTATTGATACTGAAACTTAGTACTGGCTTCATATAGTCTTGATAGACTCACTAAGGTACTGTAACTAGTAATACAATGATCACAAGCTTAAGAATTCAAAAAAGCTGATGTAAAGTTAATATACATGTTCAATTGTACTACAAGGGCATGTCAAGAGGAAAGGTTGCTGAGGGTAGTAACAAAATTGAAAAGAATGGGAATCGGAGGCAATAGAGGAAGGCATCAAGCGAAAGTTCAGAAAACGCCTCCCCCACTGCTTTTACTTCTACATCTCACAGGAGTAATGCTAATCTTGTACTAAGCAGTACCAAAAATTTACTTCTGTAATTCACCAATATAGAAGTCATCAATCATATCAAATACTCGGGTAGCATGTTGTGGCCTGCCAAGATGATATTGAGGTTAGTATTAGAACACAAGCAAGCGGGGGATGTAGAACCAAGAAATTCAACACAATGCAACAAAAACTGACATGGTCGTGATAAGTGGCCAAAAGTGATGGATAAGAATAGATTTAGCTTTCAATAAATTAACCAATTGGGACAGCTTAGTTTCATATTTTCAACTTCAATTTTAAAAGAAAAGCACATCTAACTTCCTGCACCTGATATACAATTAATTCTATATCAAGGTTGATTAGAAAAACAAATGCACACATTCAAAGGCCTACCCAAAGAAACCTTCAGTTGAGTCGTCTCCAGCATGCATCAAGATGGCATCACCACCAGGATGTTCTTCTACATATGAAGTAACGTCATAGACCTGAAATTGACCATAAGACAACATGAAATGGTGTTACCAAAGATTTTCAGCATTACAGATCACCTGGTTACTGACATATTCTGCTTCCATGAGTTAAGAAGATTAAACCTTATCTTTTATGATGATCCAACAGTCTGTCCGCTTGTTATGCAACGCAATTTCAGACTTAGAGTATGTTTTCGAAGCCTAAGTAAAGTCACAAGACATGAGTTAATAGAATAGACATCAAACATAAAGTATAAAGTAAAAAAATAATCCCTGAAGCGAAATAACCAATTAAAAAGCAAATCAGCCAAGGAATAATGGTAGTCAAACTTATTTATCTTCATCAAAGTGTAATGACCAATTCAAAATAATGTTTGTTAGCTCACGAAGAGAACGGGGCATTTCCAGCAAAAAAGAAGAAGAAGAAAAAAAGAATTTCAAGCTGAAAAATGACATTCACAATGAAAAATTGCAGTGAATTATATAAGTCACTGATGTCTCAAACCACATTTCAAATGAGAACCCGACAGTTTCCTGTAACTTGATGCGTTGTAATATGAAGTCAATCAATATAATACTTCGCAGAACCACCACAAAACTGTCTCTCAGGACAAAGTAACAACACCGGCAGTATGAGGATTTTCAAACTGATGATTTATCTGAACTCCTCAATGGAATGTTCTATGCTGTTGATCAGATTTTGAACAATGTATGCCACCAGATAAACTAGTAGATGTATGCCATCAAGCAAGCTGCTTAAATCTGTAAAACAGGTTGAACTTCGAAATAAATTTACTATGATATTAACCCTATAAGTCTACCATCTTCACTGAACAAATGAGACATTTTAACAAAAAGATACTGAAACCAGAAACATATACTATCTCCTAAAAGGCTTTGCTGCATGAAAAATCTCCCACAGAAATCCAAGCATACCAGTACTATTGGAGCAAAAACAATCTTTCATATCATTTTCAGGTTAGTAGTGCCAAACACACAAAAGGGTAGCACAGACCAAGTTACTTAGACAGGAAGTTGAGGAGCAAAACAAACCGAAATTTCCAGGAAAATGAATGAACAAATTGTAGTATCTTTTAGCACCTTGTCAACGGCATTTGAATGTGTCAGCTTCTTTCCTTGATCTGCATACCGCATTAATCCAGACCAAAGAAAATTACGGCCATATTTCCAGATTCCAATAATAACAAACTCAAAGCAAAATGAACCGTAAAAAAGAAAGAGAAGAAGAAATCGCTACGCTACCTGATTTTCGCAGCCGAGGGATTACAATGAGCATGCCCAATAAGATGCCCAAAACCAAAGTTGCTACCGCAATAACCATTCTCCTAACTTCTGTATCTTAATCTAAACATAAACAACCAAAAAAAGAAGAAGAAACATTCCAACTTCAGAAGCATATAGAAATCAATTCCGCTAATTCAATGATGAAGTTCTACTTAGTTATTAGCTATACGAACATTCAGGCGTGAAAAAGGTTAACGGAAAAGGTAAAGGGCAATAATAACCTGAATAATTTCAGCAAGCGAAATCAATTTGGAATTTCTTTATGCTCCGGCAATGTTTTTGAGGTGAGATTGCCGCCGGTAACTAATAAATTCGGAGTTTCAGAGTGGGAGAGTACAATACAGCCAAGAAAAGTCTGTGATTTCCACATTCCAACAAATCACGCGTGTCCATGACTTACAGTGGGGTAACTGAACAAAATGTAACTTAACAAAATGTTTGCTTCTTTCTTGGTATTATGTAAGAATAATAAAGGTTAATACTCTTCTTCTTTTTTTGGGTAGATAATTATTTCTTTATCCCTTTTCTTTTTCTCATTTATTGCCGAAAAATGGTATCCATCAATTAGATGGAATGAGTATGACGCAGGACAAAAACGTGGTGGTTAAGAAATCAGAACTTAGGCTGATTAAAGAGTATTATGCAGTGGAAAATTAATAGAAAACTGTAGGGAATAAGGTAGAAATCGCAGGAACACAGAGATAAGCAGTAGGAAAAGAGAAGAAAACCCAAAAATCACTCTTAGGGCCCTTTGACGTCACACCGCAGGAATCCTAGGCATCACACCAAGGGTTTAGTTGAGTCACACAACTGATGTTGAAAGCAAAAGCTCGCAGGAATTTTTATTAATCTGATACTGTCTAAAACCCTCAAACGAGGTACATATATATAGGCCTAAAACTTATCCTAACCCAAAGACAATTAGAATTCTCACCTAATTTCCTTTTTATTCTAAGAAATTCCTGCAGCATAGCTAATATACTAAAATACCCTTTCCTAAATATTAATACTGAAATAAATAATTAAATTACTGCTTAATAAAGGATTAACTTAACCAAAGTCCCAACACTTTGGCTCCTTCCCTGGATCATGATGATCCTGGGCATAAATATGGAAGAACCTACTGATAGGGTTTTTCTATCATTTCTTGTCCCCATCATTCTCCCCTGGTTCGAAAAAACTCGTCCTTGAGTTCTAAAATGTCTGAGAATGAAGAACCTGACAATCTGAAACATAAGCCATGGCACTGTAGCATATTGAGTATGAGAAAACTTTCTTCGCCCAAAAGAGTAGACATTTGGAATGTACTTGCTGGTTTGTGGTCATAAACCTCTCCAAAAATGAAATTAACTTTCGAAATTCAAGGATCATAAACTTTTGAATGGCATGTCTTTAAAACTTGATTCAACTTCACAAAATTTTCATTCGGACTTGTAGCAAGGTTTCCATGAATCAATTCAGTTGACTTCTCACATGTAACAGAACCTCCCTCCAGTTTAGGATGCAAAATATTTCTCAGTAGGGCTCCTTCTTTAGCTACTTCCTCATGAATCTCACCAAGATTGAGAAGTTGTACTTCTTTTGGCTTATTACCAAACGTATTAAGTTGATAAATCTCAGGCTTATCAGCGCTCTCAGTAAGCTTACTTTGCTGAACTTCTTGAACTACTTCTTTCATCAATACATTCGTGGTTTCTCCTTTATGATCCTCTTTAAAATCCTGAACAGCCGTAGATTTATTTGTAGTCTCCTTAATAAACTCCTGAACCACATAAATCATAGGATTGTTGTCTTGTTGAACCACATGATCAGTAAGTTTATCATCGGACTTTTCTAAAGACGCCTTGGCAAAATTCTGAACCTCTGAATCTTCCATTGTAGTCTCCTGAGCCGCATGGACCAGCGAGCTACTGTCTTGAACTAATTGAACAATAGGTTCATCCTTGAACGTTTCTGCAGACTCAACCAAATTTTGATTTTGAACAGCCTCTCTGCACACATCCTCAGTAATGATAATGAAATTATGTGTGAGCCCTGAAAAATCAGGTGGTTTTGGAGGATTTTCTGTCTGAAAATCAATAACATTAAGACCAGGTTTTCCATCTTCAGTAGGGCAACTAAGAATTTTCTTATCTTGTTCTACTTGATTCTGGACAAACTCAATTGTAGTTTCGGTAGAATTCTGACCTGAAACTTTTTCGTCCTCCTTAGTAACATTCAGAGCTGAAACCTCAGGAATTACTTGATTACTTTTTTGCTTAGGTAGGTAATGCTTCATCATATATTCATTAGTTTGGGGCTTCAAAACAACTTTTATTTCGTTGAAGTTAAAGGAGTAGGTGTTGGCTCTACCATCATACTCTACTTCCCGATCATATAACCAAGGTCTTCCTAAGATTATATGTGAAGCATTCAAGAATAACATCACACCATATAGAATCAACATACCTACCTCTTTTGATGTCTACCAAGCAACACTTCGTCACAGGAATAGTTGTGCCATTAATCCAACCAACCTTATGCGGGTATGGATGTGGCTCTGTTTTTAAATTCAGCCTTTCAACAGTGGATTCAGAAACCAAATTCGCACTACTACCTCCATCTATAATCACTTTCTTGACAGCTTTCCCACAATAAATGAATGTCTGAAAGATTCCTGTCCTTCTCCAATCTTCTTCTCCTGTTTTTGGTGCTCTAGAAATTCGCCAAATTAGTGAAAGATAGGACATATCAACATTATCTTCTACCTCCTCCAAATCTTCAGTATCAACCATGCCCATCTCCTCTTCATCATCATTGTATACCTGCTCATCTTCCTCAACGATTTCTGAACTACAAGGCAAATTAGGATAACCTATGTTGTGGGGATTCATAGCTGTTGATCTCTAAACCCTTTTGAAAACAGAATTCATCAGGAAAATCAATTCCAATATGATCAAAAAAGTATTAAAAATCCCAGAAAATTCGGCTCTGATGCCAAATTGACGCAAGACAAAAACGTGGTGGTTAAGAAATCAGAACTTAGGCTGATTAAAGAGTATTATGCAGCGGAAAATTAATAGAAAACTGTAGAGAATAAGGGTAGAAATCACAGGAACACAGAGATAAGCAGTAGGAAAAGAGAAGAAAACCTAAGAATCACTCTTATGGCCCTTTGGCATCACACCGCAGGAATCCTAGGCATCACACCAAGGGTTTAGTTGAGTCACACAACTGATGTTGAAAGCAAAAGCTCGCAGGAATTTTTATTAATCTGATAACTGTCTAAAACCCTCAAACGAGGTACATATATATAGGCCTAAAACTTATCCTAACCCAAAGACAACTAGGATTCTCACCTAATTTCCTTTTTATTCCAAGAAATTCCTGCAGCATAGCTAATATACTAAAATACTCTTTCCTAAATATTAATACTGAAATAAATAATTAAATTACTGCTTAATAAAGGATTAACTTAACCAAAGTCCCAACACTTTGGCTCCTTCCTTGGATCATGATGATCCTGGGCATAAATATGGAAGAACCTACTGATAGGGTTCTTCTACCATTTCTTGTCCCCATCAGAGTAACAGAAGTAAGGGGAGGAGGTGACTTGACTTTACATATCACACAATTGGTCTTAACTCTTAACCTTGTATTCGATTTTACGATACAGTGAAATTATAAATCGACTCAACGATTGAAATAGTTGCTATTGTAGACAATCTCTACACCTCCATAAACTTCCGTTTCTTTTAAATATAGATGGGCGAACACTATGTCGAACACAAAACCCCAAACTTTGATTACCACATGAAAATCCCAGTCGCCCCATTTAATTGAAATTCCGTCCAAACTACTAAATTGACAAATTATTCCATTCAAAAAATACACAAACCAAACACAATTCGATGATCCAATCCACTTCCTTAAATAGACGCACCAATTACAATGAAACACCCAATATTCCATCCAAATAGAATCGACCTACACATATTAGTATTCATATTTTAACGAAATTCACACCACACGTTCACACAACCACCCCACGTATGCGTGGAGTACCGGTTGCGCTAGTTTCTTATTAATAAGGCTAATCAAATCAACCTCTAAACAACAGCGTTTTCACTAGCTGGACTATTTTGCTAACAAATGGCTTAACCAAATTGAAAATCGGATGCAAAGAAGTGACATGAAGAAGCCTAATCGACTAAAACCATTAGCAGTCCAATAATTATGCTTTAAGCTACAGAAAGAAAAGGTTGGAAGAAAAAAAAAACTAGAACATCTCAGCTAAATAGTAAAAGGGAAATTTTTAGACACAGCAAAGGTGCTAAAAGGAGCGGAAAAGGAGGAAAGTAGCAAAATTGGTTGCAGATTTTTTACCAATGTCATCCAACCAATTTAAATTTTGGATTCAGGGGATGAACAATATAAACAGTGCGGATGCGGATGCAAGATTTTCTTTCAGAAGAAAAGAATGGAGTCTTGTCAGGGATGGCAGAATCAGCTTTTAAAAATCTTAAGAACCAGCTTGAGAGTGAGAATTGAGAAGAGCCTACCTTGTGCTTCAGATGAAGAAGAGACGAAGTGAAGGCCACTGCTCCAACTCCAATCCGAGCACATACACGACCCACGACGGCTCCAACTCCAATCTGAATCCACTACTCGAACTCAATCACTCTGAGTGATTGGGAATAGGGCTGGCAATCTATGATTGAGAGAGATTGAGATTCAATTTTTGATTTTGGCTTTGGGTGTTGGACGGCCACTTAGAAAATTAGGGTGTAAAATAAAGTGTTGCCGAGCGCTCTAATTTTATCATTTGAGCTGAAGACGGATTCTGCAGAATAGAAACATATTTTTTTTCCAAAAAAAGGGCGAGGGAGATATGTGTCAACCATTCACAGCTGGCGCATGAGGAACACGTCATCCCTAGGAATAATCTCACCTCCCTAAAGGGATAGGGAGGCGAGAAAACCTTTGCCTCTGGCGAAGAGGTAGCACTTGTTTTGGGCGTCACTTTTGTCTGGGTTTGCTCGTCAATCAACCAATGGGTGGGTGCCACTTATTTTATTTTTAATTTAATTATTTATTTAATTTTTTGATGTATTTAATTAATATCATTTATTTATTTAAATTATTAGTTTAATAAATTTATTTATTTCATGTATTTATTTAATTATTTTATTTGAGTATTTATTTAGTAGTTTAATATTTGTTTAGAAAATTTATGTTAATTGATAGTTAAATGGATAATCTATCTTAATATTTTATGGTATTGGTAAATAAATAATGTTTAACTTAAATATTTAGAGAATATTTTTTTAATTACGTATTATGTTCATAAATTATAGTTGTTGTATTAAATAAAATTTTTTTTGGTTATTATGTGTTTAGTTTGTTATATGTTTAAATTATGTTAATTACATAGTATTTTCGTATGAAATAATTTTTTTCTTGCTAAATATGTGTTTAGTTTGTTGTTAGTTTAGAAAGAATTGGTTAATTAGGTAATATGTTCATCATAATATATTATAATTGTTAGAATAACCTTAAAAGTTTGGTAGTCACTAATTTGATTTTTTGTTTGGTTTATTTTATTTTATTTTATTTTTTGGTTGTCCCTTTGGACAAGAGCATTAATATTTTCTCTAATTTATTTCATTTAATCTCACTTATTAGCCATTACATTAAATTTATACTAATAAAGTGCTCCCTTATGTCTATGTTTATGATAATAAATTGTCATTTATCATAAAATAATATATAGTAAACTTTTGATCTACCCTTCCATTAACTTTTATCTTTAAGATTACCAAAAAAAATCATTATTAGGTGAATTTGATCAGTCTAAATGGTTTTAGTGATTGTAACCTTTAATTTCATTTTAAAATTATAAAAAAATTATTTCTCATTATTACGGAATTTGCTCAGTCTAAAAACGGCTTCGATGATTCTAATCACTCGGAATTCCAAAATGTCTTTTCTTCTTTTCTTCTTTTCTTTGAATTTAATAGATTCCTAAATGATAGTTTAAATTGTTCTATAACTAAAAAGAAAATCAAAAGTCATTTAGTCTAAATTTACTTATATATAATTTTAATGGCTGTAAGTTTTTTGACACTTCTCTTCTTTTTTTTTTTTTTGTTTCTTTCAAGTTTTTCACTTTTACCTCTAATTCTCAAGTCTATTGGAATTAATCATCTTTCATTATGCATCTCCATGTTTATCTTCTTGAATTTAGATTTTTTTTTCCTTCTTTTTTTAGTTGTTCCTTCCCCCTCCCCCCCTTTTTTTTTGGTGATACAGAAATTTAATTTAATTTTATTTTTCACTATTCATGTCCTGTTTTTTGCAATCAGGATAAAATGTGTGTCACTATCATTGAAATCACAAGTGATGAGTTTTAGTGATAATATTTTGTTGAATATATTTTTTATTTTTAAATTTGTTAATACATTTTGTTTATAGTGTGTTAGACATCAATGTAACTTACTATTTTTTCTTTATATAATTTGTATTACGTTATTATACATGGCATACGCGCGAAGCGCGTCTGATCCATCTAGTAAGTTATAGTTGTTATATTAAAATGGTGAGTACCAAAGTCAACAGGTGGATGAAAACATTTGCGCCTGACCCAATACAAATATTATTATAATTAATTTAAGTTATGATATAATTCATTTTTAATGTGTGCAGGATATGTTTGATCGGAGGAGGGGGGTGGACATGATTATAGTTCGGCTTTTGCTACAAACGAGACTTTTGGCACGAAACCTAAAACTATTGCATATGCGAAGGGTACTGCAAATATGTACAACATGGAGTTAAGTATATTCTCGTACAAGATAGTAATACTATACTTCTTTTTCATAAAGGAGGCAAGTACCAAGGTCAACAAGTGGATGAAAACATGCGCGTCCGACCCAATACAAAGACACAGACACAAATCGGGAAGATTACGAAGAAAAAATGAATCTTTTGGAGCATAATTGGTCCCAATTTCAACCCATTCTAGAGTATGTCAGGAAGACATGGTTAGTGGTGGCGGACAAGTTTTGTGCAGGCATAAACCAACACTTTTTTCCATCTTGACAACACCACTACTTGTAGAGTAGAGAGCGCAAACAAGTTGTTAAAGGAATGGATCGGCACACCAAGAAAACTAGGAATCACTGACTCATCACATGGCCCGCTAGGTACGTCGTCCGTCACAACCCAATCATCAATTTCTTCGTTAGAAACCTTAAACCGTCTGCTAGTACCTGAAACCAAATAAAGAATAGTTGGTTAATACTTAACTTTAATGCCATAAAGAAATTGACGTCGCAGTAATGAATGCTTAAATATCTAATTACAAATACGTACCCGATGACGTCGCAGCTGCCTTAGGACGCTAGAGACACCGATAGAGGCGGCACCAAAATGAGAATGAGGCTGACTGGTCTGGGGGGGTGCGACGAAGTCCCGCAAGAATGGTGCTGGGGGCCGGCATCATGAAGAGTACTACTATGACCTCCAAATAAAATGCCCCGCGCGGCGGTATCATGAAGAGTAGTACTAGGATCTCTAAAAAGAGTACTCTGTGGACCGGCATGATAAACAGTAGTACTAAGACCTCTAAAAAGAGTACTCTATGGGCCGGCACGAAGACTGGAACCACCGGGAGTGTAAACTGACTTCAACCCCGATAATCCAACAAGGGTCTTCCCCCCGGGTAGGGTGAACTGGAGTATGATCATCAATACGACCAATGAGGTTCAGTACTGGATTACCTCCAAAATGTATATCCGTACTCTCAGGCGAGGAATACTCGTTTCAGTCATCCTCCTCATCCACATCGTCCCCCCACTCTCAAAACTATCCTCATCTTGTTCTTCCTCTCCCTCAAACTCATCATCATCATCATCATCATCATCATCTACGTTCGCCGACTCACCAGGTGGGGCAAAGGTAGGATGTATATTTTTCAGTTTCTTTAAATTTTTCTCTTTTTCTATACGATGTTCAACATATAGATTGCGTGTAACTTCATGGCGATTACTAGATCCCTCAAGAGGCGATATCTCATCCTACAAAAGTTTTAAATTTTACACGTAACTTTAAATAATCCTGATTACATCCCAAAAAATTATTTTTGATACATACTTAATAAAACCTAAATAATAAATTATTAGTTTAGGTTAATTACTTAATACATTGTTATATTATTTAAATACCTAATTATATAAAATTATCTATTATACAATCTTAAATGTTTAATTTATTAAATCTACTAAATACAAGTAATAATAATTCGAACATACTTCAATTAATTAAATTATCTACACATTTTATTATTTAATTTTAACCAAAATATAATCTAACTTTTTTTTGTATTTACTTAATCCTTATTTATTTAATTTTTCTATACTAAAGATTTAATTTCTACGTATCACATATTTTTTGAGGCTAATTATAATTAAACCGACAATCCTACAAAAAATTTCAATAATCAAATTAATTATAATAACTTTCATAATTCCCCAAATTAATTTAAAAAAACTAAAGCTCCCTAAAACTGCTAATGAATTCCTAACTATGAATATTATTAACAAATTATTTACTTAAGATTAAATATATTAATAAAAATGTTTTCTAAATAAATTAAACTAATAAAAACAAATTCCGAAGATTTATAATTACTAATAATAAAAATTAAATTAAAATTACGAATATTTATTCTACAAAATAAATAACAATTAAATTAAAATAAATAAATTACAAAATAAATGAAATTTAAATACGAAAAAAATTAAACAAACATACCTGGCGCCGGCACATGACCGGTGCTCGCCAGGCGGCCAGCGCCAGGCGAGATATTTCTCGGCTCAACCCTTTGCCCCGGCCAATGAGAAAACCGTCGCCTGGGCAAGAAGAGCCGGCACGGATCTTCCGCGCCAGCTCTGTAAGGGGTGTTTTTTCTTAAAAAAAACAAATCTCAGATTTGAATTTAGAACTCAGTTTGAACGTACCTTGAGCTTCCGTGCTTCTTTCCGTAGCCGTTTCATTCGTTCCGCCATTGAATCTAAGTTTTTTGACTTTAGGAATGAAAGAATTTGAAATGAAAGATTGATTTAGCAATTGAAAGAATGAAATTGAAACTATGAATTTATAAAATCTGGTAGGGACAAATAGTTTTTTGGTATTAAATTAGGGTGCTCAAACAAAAAAATTAGGGCGCTCAACAGCCCCAGTAAAAAAATGAAACTGAAAAATGAGTTCTTTGCGATAAAATTCCCATATTAACCCTACAAAACATATAAACAAATGTTTTAGCTTTTTTGAATGCAAAATAAATGTTTTAGTTGGAACTAGTTTCTGTTCCCTTTGTCTGCTACTCTGCTTCCACTGCTATATTTATTCAGAAAAATTATTTCATACAAAAATTGTATCCCTTTTTTAGTGCAGCAAACACACGGTCCTAGATGTCCCACGCCAATTGAGTTCTTTCCTGGTACACCAGGTCCTGGAATTCATTAGTTTCTCCCCGGAGAATCTACTGAATTATCAGGATTTACGAAGGGGTCTCCCTTGCACTCTACACGATGCGATTAAAGCCTTGGGACAGCAGATGACATTCTTGCAAAGTCTCATCATGTTTGTCATACAGCAAAATGTTGAAGACAAGGAAGATTTGTTGGCTCATGCTGGAGCTGTTACTATTGATGCTGGGTTTCTTCTTTTCGACGATGGAGTTTCCAAGCGAAATTATAGAAGACTTGTGTTACGCGAAAGCTTTGCAGAAAACAAGGTGTACGACGTTTCAACGTTGATGCAAAAGATCAAGCCTATTCGTCCTCAGGTCCATAAGACTTACACTGAAGCACTGAATAGCTCTAAGTTAGGGCAAGCTTACTTGTTCCTCCTCCTGATCAAGGTAAGGAGGAAGATTTTGAAGCCCTTACTGCAACCAACAATCTCCTTTCTTCTCTCATATCTATTTTTTATGAGGAGCTGGCGCAGAGTTCTCTTGTTACGTTTCTCGTCAAGGATCAACTGCAAAAGCTCTATGAAGGACTCAGGTCTTTAAGAAAAGCGATTCTCAAGCTGCCGGGAAAACTTGATTCCAAAATGAGGGAAGACATTGTTAATGTGATATGTGATGCTGGAGTCTTCATTTGCTCATTCCAAATGAAACATGTGGAGACGTAAAGGAATTGTCAGAAGCAATCAATGTGATTTTGTCAAACCTTGGGGAGGAAGATGCACGAGTGTTGTTAGTGTTCAACTCCCCAAACACTACTACTCAATTAGCTTTTGTTGAATTTTTATTAGAAAAGCTGATGGAACTGACAAGCAACAATGATGAACCAACTTCTGCTAAGAGCTGTGCTCGAACTATCCATAATCAACTTGTATCCTTGAGATCTTTCTTGGAGGGCGCCATGGAGTTGCCAATTGAACAAGATGGACTCCAAGCTCTGATGGATCATTGTTTCGATGTGGGGTGCAGGGTGGAGAATCTCATAGAGTACCTCTGGGTTGATAATCCCCCGGATTGTGTTTCAGAATCTGTTGCTTCTATAAGGCAGGACAAAAGCAATATTAAGTAAGAAATCCAAGCCATGACACCACCAGAAATCGAACCAAAGAAAGTAACGACGATTCATAGTCATGTGCAATCAACTACTCCCTTGACGACAAAGGAAATTGTTGGCTTTCATTATCAGGCAAATTCGCTAATCAGTCGCCTCAAGAGAGGATCAAGACAATTGCGGATCATGGCAATTGTGGGTATGCCGGGTCTAGGCAAGACTACTATTGCGGAAAAAGTTTACAATGATCCTTCGGTCTCGTACCATTTCTCTGCTCGTGCGTTCACTACTGTTTCACAAACATTTGACAAAAAGGGAGTGATACTTCACCTGCTGAATCAAGTTGATCTTGACAAATGTTCCCAGATTGCTCCGGATGCAAATGCCGAAGATGTAGCTGAGCAGCTATGGCACAGTTTAAAAGGAAAGCCGTATCCCATCATTTTGGATAACATATGGGACATTAAAGCCTGGCAAGAATTACACAGATCGTTCCCTGATGATTCCAAAGGGAGTAGAATCATGGTTACAAGTCACGGTCATGATATCGTTCCTCCAGGTATGCTTGCTGAAAAGGTTTTTGAGCTGAGACTACTCAATGTGGAAGAGAGCCTAGACTTGTTGCAGACGCATTTATTCGGTAAAGATGGTTGGCCCCCTGAATTAGTTGACCTCGGGAAGGAAATTGTTGAAATATGCAATGGATTGCCTCTGACAATCCTCATTGTAGCTAGAGTTTTAAGATCCTCGAAGCCAGAGGAATGGAAGAAAATCATGGATGGTTTAAGATTTGGAAAAATATCCGAGCGCTCCAGAGATACACTGGAGCTGAGTTATAAACATCTACCTGAGCATTTGAAGCCATGCCTTTTGTATTTTGCGACGTTTGAAGAAGATCAACAGCTCTCGGTCAGGAGGCTACTTTCGTCATGGATGGCTGAAGGATTTGTACGGAAAGTTGAGACGAAGCGCCTATCAGATGTTGCTGAAGGGTATCTAAATGATTTGATTGGAAGAAGCTTGCTCATGGTTTCTAAACAAACATCCATGATTGGAAGAAGCGCCTTCATGAATTTTGTTTGCAGAAATCCAAAGAGGAACAGTTTTTCAATTCCTTGAAGGAGGCAACGATGAATTGTCAGGATTCAACGAGCTACGGTATCTACAGAGGTTATGCATTCACTCCGGTGCAGGGGAATTGATTCATTCAGAGGTATTCTATCCTCATGTACGTTCTCTGCATTTCAGACACTCGGACGATCTATTGTTGCAAAGTTTCACATCAATGATGCACATCTGCAAACGCCTTCGAGTGTTGGATTTGGAGCAAGTTTATTTTGATTGCGGGATTCTAAGTGAAATAGGGCAGCTTGTTCGATTGGCGTAGTTTGCCTTTGGAGGCTTTATGTGGGAGATCCCATCATGGATAGGTAAACTCTCGAATTTAGAAACTTTAATCATAAAGATTGATGGAGTTGACAGGACACCGCCATCAGAGAGTTTCTGGAATTTGCGTAAACTGAAACATTTTTCCCTGTCCAGCAATGACAAAACAAGTTCAGACAATATGGATGTGGGGTGGCACCTAGCGAATATCGACAACTCGCCTGATTTATGCGAGTTGGAAAGTATTACCAGTGTGGCTATTCCTTGTGATGGTGTGGAAAGAGTACTGAAAAAGTTTCCAAATCTTTGTAAGTTGGGACTGAATCTCGGTGGATTTCCAGATGATTCAAGTACTCTTGCCCGTGTTGTAGTTCCTGAGGCTTTGAGCCACCTGGAATCACTTGATGTCTACCACGATGAATCTAACCATCTTACGGTTGAGTTTAGCTTGCCGGAAAACCTGAAGAGATTGTCTTTACGTCAATTTAAGTTCTCCGGGAGGATGCTTTCGAGCATTGGTAAACTGCCAAACCTCGAATACCTCAAATTAGACTGTAGAATTCGAAGGGGACACGTGGAGAATGGAAGATGAGCAATTCTCCAATCTCCGAATCTTGAAACTGATGTGGTCTCAGCTTCGTCAGTGGAGTGGTTCTGATGATCAGTTGGGATGTCTTGAGAAGTTGGAACTTTACAGATGTTTCGATTTGAAAGAGATGCCGTCTTGTTTGGAAACCATTCCGGTGCTTCAAACAATCAAGGCTGCTTATTGTTCTGGAACGGTGGCAAGGTTGGTGAAGAAGATTGGGGAACAACAGGTGGATTATGGAAATTTAGATGTGAAGATTACCATTTCTGATGTCTCTTGGTAAGAGATTTTTTACATGGTAAAGCATATGTCAGAATCTACCCATTGTGTTTGTGTGTCTTCATCTAGTATTAATTTGTGGTTTGTACGTATCTTTTGTACAAGCTATCATTACTAGTGCAAAATGAGTACCTAAAATTATCATATCTGATCTGATGTTCAATGTTTCAATGCTCTTTCATATATTCAACCTCTTTGTATTTTCAATGGTGTTTCACAACCTAAGGAAATTCATTCTTATTTTTTTTGGGTGCTGTCCAAAAATAGATTCGAGATGCATGTCCTTAATTTGAAACCCGATCGGTTTAAATCACTCGGCAAACAACTATCCTTATACTAATATACTATTTTCGTCCCAAAAAAAATAATTCACACTGGGTTTTGAATTTTGTACTAGCTTTTGTACAAATTTGAAAACTCAATGTGGACTATTTTTCAGGGACGGAGGGAGTAGTATCTAACAGTGCGTTCATTCCAGTGAAATTTTGTCGGATGAGCAAATCAGGAGTGTTTTTCATCTCCATGAAGTATTCTTATTTACTTTTATTTTCACTTGTTAGTTCATCATTTGCCTAAGAAGGATTTGTTACCTGAGAAATATTGAACCTGGGACGGATTTGTTGGTTCATCCTCATTCTCTGTATGATAAAGCGGATTAGACTTTTCAAAGAATTTCACCTGCTCTCCCAAGGCTTTGACTGCATCAAGTAGAGCACTAGGGATACAAAAGACTCTCAAGTCCTGGAAATTTTCCAGATTCTCCAGAGAGAAGCAAATGGGAATTGTTTCAAACTTTAATTGAGCTAATGAGGTTGTGCCATTTAATCTCCATTGGCGGCATTTGAAAACCTGATGATTCTTATTTATTGAAAGTAACCGAATGGTCAGAATGTGGGAGACAATGAGACTAAAACGTGAATTCTTCCAATAAATCACTCTGGTGGCTTTATTTGTCTGCTTTTATATTTCCATTGGAAAAAAAAAGAACGGAATTAATGAAAAATATACACATAAAAATAGAGAGATCATATAATGATGTTAATTAATGAAATGTAGGAGGAATCAAAGTCAATGGTTAAATCACTGGTATTGAAAAATTGAACCAACAGAAAGTCAAAATTCTGTAGTTTTAGGTTTCCCAATATCTCATGATCATGTGATTGGTTTAAATTCCAAATCTGAATTCTGATCATATATAATCCCATATTGAGTCATTTCTAGGTACTGCTAATTTTTGTTATTATTATTTTTTCAATTCTTTTAATTCAGAGACTTGCACATATGTATAAACTTGCCATGTATTGCGATGTCAATGTGACAAGTTTGTTGGAAACTCCAACAGCCCAGCTCATCCCATGTCGTACTCGAATTTTATACTTCTTCCTTCCCATAATTATTGTCCAATTTGAATTTTCATTTTTAGTTTAAATTGTACCAAAAGTGAAATTTCAAACTGGATAATAATTACGGGACAGAGAAAGTACTACTATAATGGAATTATGTAGCTATAAATAACGATGATAGCAAAGGCATTGAAGTTTGGACAAATAAAAAGATTTACTCATTTATTAAGTTGAGGTAATTGTCAATCTGGTCATCTCATCAATTCATTTGTTTATAAGCTTAAAAATCAAGAATATTATCCACAATCAAAACAAGGTATTTCTTCCATCCTAGAAACACAGTCCACTTTATAAAACTTAAAATGGACAATTTTCTACTCTATATATAGGTTAGCATGCCATGATAACTTCTCAACCAGCTTTTGCGCTGTGAGTTGGTATTGATCCACAATAATTGATAGTAGTTCTTATAATAATGTGTATCAACTCTTGGAAATTAAATAACAGCCTACTGATTATGGTGTTGTATTTCCTGAGAGTAAATTCGTGTACCTAGAGGAAGTTAACCCACAATTAAAGTGGAGTCAACTGAGGTAAATGTTTATTTTTATTTTTCTAAATGTACATTAGCTCTTATTGTTATGCCATTGAAGTCTCCTTTCTCTATCAATCAATTTGTATAATGGCGTCATTTTTTACAAGCAATTTTCTTCAACTTCCTTCCCTTCTGTTTTGACTTGGGATCATCATCTTTCACTGCTTTTTTGGTTCTCCTCCTTTTCTATCCTTATATCTCCTTCACCATCACCAACAAGAGGATGGCTTCCACCCTTATTGATTGTATTCATTCCGCTTTACGTAAAGTAGAAATGCATATAGAGAGGACCCCTCTTCATATGGTTTCCTCCTTAGTTCTTTATAAGAAACGGAAGATTATGCTAGGAAACCTCAAAATGGATGTCTTTTTTTGCACAAAGTTGGACTTCAACTTTAGTCCATCATGTTTGGAAAAGGCTGAAGACATTCTTAGTAAAATTAAAAGTCATATTCCGAATCCTGAGAGTAGATATGGTCCATATGGATCTGTTATCCTGAATTTCTCTAATCGTGTCTATGAAGACATTCAATCTCTTCATACACTAACAAAAGAATTGTACCCTGCCCTGTTAGACGCCCGGCATCGATCAAGTCCTCCACTCACGATAGATGAAATCTGGTATTTCTTTTGGTTCTCCCTGGAGAATATAAAAAATTTTCAGGATCTGGCGGGAATCCCCAGTGCTCTACGTGATGCAATTGATCTCACGCCCCGAACCTAGGGCCTAGTTGACACACCACAGGTACAACAAAGAACTATGTCCCATGTCATACAAGTAAGGCATCTTATATTATTCTTTTTTTTTTTTAAACTCTAAGATTGATAAATCCAAACTACCATACATTATTCATCAAAAGCAAATTACTAGAGTCTTATGCAGCAGACTTAAACTATAACAAAATACAAAAGAACATTTCTTCAATTCGCTTAGTGGTCAACAATCTACCATTCTTCCCCATCATACTCCCCGTCGTCGTTATTGTCATCACTGTCACTCGAAGTAACTATTCGGGTGTCAACACATGCAAATTCAAGTACTCCTGCAAACTTGAAAACATTTCACGGAACATGATCAATTCAAAAATGTTCATAGAACACTTTCATTTCATAAAACAACATTTCACTTTGTAACTTTCTCATTTCAGAAATAATAATATTAGAAATTGAGATATAGCTATATACTTTATATATGATAATCTGTGCACAGTTCCAGATATAAACCCTCTGAAATTGGGGATCATTTTAACTTAAGGTTACTCTCGCCTTAGGACTTGGGCTTTCCAGCTTTTTTCACCCCCTTTCACTTTAGTGATCACTACTATAATATCGTACGTGCATATAGTCTCAATTCCAAAATATTTTCAACATAAACCACAGAAAGCATTTATCATATTCCGTGCATAACAATCAAAAAATTTAGTTCACATAAGCACTTAGACAAGCACGTACATCGTGCAAGGGAACGCACATTGACTTAAGCAACTTCCTTGTCAAGCAATTCAACACCTTTTTCTCCACCTAAAACCATGCACATTATTTTCTTAATACTACTTTTACAATACTAATAACTTCTACTAATATCTTATGTATAAGATTGAAATAATTTTAGTTTTAAAACTTCTTATACTTGTGTACCATAAACCACACTAGAAATCATCCCCAGGAAAGATTGGAGGGGTCACAACGGTCCTACTTACAATCTAACCTCCTTAGACAGGGCATCTCTTAGTGAGCTGTTAGTATATAATTAAAACCTATGTTTAGTATAATACTAGTAAGTTTTTGCTAAAGTAAACTTTAAAACTTTAACTACCATTCACTATTTACGAAAATATACCCATATTTGAAAAACGTACAAAATACTACTTTGAAAGAAAGTATGATATAATAGGAGAATAAATAGTATTTATTTAAAATATCGTATTATTTTAAGTAAATGTATACTGTTGTTTGAAAGAGATTATATTACTACTAACAAACAGTATATCACTACTTAAGGAAATGTACTAATACTTAAGAAAATATATGAAACATTATTTTGAAAAGAGAATAAACTATCAAGAAGCATATATATTATCATTTTGAAAAGAAGGTATACTATTACTTGGAAAATAGAGCTTATTATTTTGTGATATTATTATTTTGAAAGAAAACATACTACTACATAGAAAATATAGCTCATTATTTGGGAAGACATATTACCACTTACAAAATTAAAGAAGATATAACAATCTAGTTGCATGGCTTACTATTTAAGAAGTTATACTATTACTACCAAAATATGGATAATACTTGAAACCATTAATCTATACATTCCTAGAATATATAACAATAAACATTCAGAGTCATATATCATAAATAACACAAAGAAATTTAACTCCTAAAATTATAACCCTAATTAACAGGAGGAGTTTGAAGATTGCCTCTTAGAAGACTCCTTGAGACTCTATGATCCTTCAAAGCTACCTTAATCTTCCTTAAGAACTACTAGGCAATTTTTGAACTATAGCTAAGATTAGTTGTTCACTAAAAAGTGTCCAATGCTTAGCAAATTTTTGGTGTACCACAACACAATGGGAGGTCCTCTATTTATAGGGGGAGATTTCACTATTACTACCTACCCTTCATTATTTTTTTTAATATTTTTCACTATTCCTACCTATCCCTTCATTATTATTTTATTCCTAACTAATCCTTCATTATTTTTTAAAAATATTTTTTCACTATTCCTACCTACCCCTTCATTATTATTTTATTTCTAACTAAACCTTCTTTATTACTTTAATATTTGTTACTACTCTTACCTAACTCTTCCACATTATTTTAATATTTTTGTAAGATGACCTTTACTATTCACATTAATTTAACATTATTTTTACTATTAATGGAAGCTTCTATTGTTATTAAAATCATTGTGTTTATTATATTATTTTTATTAGAGTTAATATTGTTATTGTTATTGTTACTATTATTATTATTATTTTTCCACATATAAGAAAACTTAGGATATTCTTAATTTAAATTAACTTAGAACAACCACATTATTACAAAAATATTGGGTATTTGGTAGAGCAGATGACATTCTTGAAAAGTCTCATCCACGTTGACGAAAAAAAGAATACTGAGCCAAACAAGGATTTGTTGTCTCATCCACGTTGACGAAAAAAGGAATACTGAGCCAAACAAGGATTTGTTGGCTCACGCTGGAGCGGTTGTTATTGAGGCTGCATTTCTCCGTTTTGATGATGGACTTTGCGAGGAAAGTTTTTGAGTATTAGGGTTGCATAAGACAGCTGCAGAAGAAAAGGTGTTGGAGATTTCAACATTGATACAAAAGATCGAGCCTGTTCATTCTCAGGGGTGTAAAATTTACACTGAAGCACTGAATAGCTCAAAGTTGACTTCAGTAGATCGCGGTACAGCTTACGAATCCATTGATGCAACGCGGAACGTCCTTTCTTGTCTCATACCAATTCTTTATCGGAAGCTTGCACAAAGCGGCCGTGTTGTAGATCCTAACAGGAATCAACTCCAAGAGTTATATGAAGAACTAAGATCTTTGAGAGAAATGGTTATCAAGCTACAGCCAAACAAACTTGATCAGAATAATATTCAGGCAGACATTGTTTCTGTGGTATGTGATGTCGAAGTACTCATTTGCTCATTGCAACAGACTCATGATCAGGAAACAGGCCTAATTAGAGTTATGACTCAAGAATTGTCTGAAGCAATCAAGAAAATTCTATCAAACCTTGGAGAGAAAGATGCTCAGGTACCTGTTTTCAACTCTAGCAGCACTACTCTGTTTGTTTTTATTGACTTTTTAATAGAAAAATTGATGGAGCTGACAAGAAACATTGATGAAATGAATACTTGGAATTGGGCTGAGACAATCCGAGGACAACTTGTCTCCTTGAGATCCTTCCTGGAGGAGGACATTGTGGAGTTACCAAATGATCAAGAGGAACTCCAAGCTCTCAAGCGTCGTATTTTAGAGGTGGCATACACGGTGGAAGACCTTATCGAGCACTATTTACTGGTTGGTTGTCTCTAAGATTCTGTTTCAGAATTATCTTCTTCTTCTATCATGGAAGACATCAGCAATATAATGTCAAAAATCACAGTCATGAAGAAAGAAGAAATCAAAGAGAAGAAATCAACAGCGACTCAAAACCAGTTGGTGAAATCAACTTCTCCCTCAATGAAAAAATAAATTGCTGGGTTAGAAGATCAAGAAACACAATAAAGAATTGGCTGATGAGAGGATCAGAGAACTTGCGGATCGTGGCAATTGTAGGTATGGCGGGTCCAGGTAAGACCACTTTGGCCGAAAAAGTTTACAACAAGGAATCAATCTCATACCATTTCTCTGTTTGTGCCTTCATCACTGTTTCCCAAACATTTGATAATAAGGGAGTGATAACTCACCTTGATAGAAAATAAGCCAACTGTGTATTAAATAGATAATCACAATGTACAAATACAATCCCTATTAATAGAGCTAAAGTCAAATCTATACATGGAAACATATCAATCAACGATTGTAATCAGCTATAATTTGAAGTATATCATACTAAAATATTCACAGAATATTTACATCATGATTAACATTCCCCCTCAAAATCAAGGTGGTAGAAAAGAAACCAACTTGAGTTTGGCGACCAGACTATTAAAACGAGTGGGCAATAACGGCTTCATAAAAATATCAGCTGTCTGGTCTTGTCTTCGATACAGGAACAAGTGTGACAGAGCCTAGCACAAAATGCTGACGAATGAAGTGGCAATCAACTTCTATATGTTTGGTGCATTCATTAAACACATCGTTATGAGCAATTTGCATGGCACTATTACTATAAGTTCTGATGTAGTGTTCACAAGAGCACGATATTCAGATTCTGAACTGGAACATGAGACAACTGTTTGTTTCTTACTCAGCCAAGAAATAAGGGAATCTCCAAGGAAGAAACAAAACCCAGTTGTAGATCATCGATTAGTAGGATTGCCAGAATAATCAGCATCCGAGTAGGCTTGAAGCTGTAATGGAGAAGTGGTAGAGAAATGAAGACTACGAGATAGAGTACCCCGCACATATCTCAAAATACGGAGCACCACTGTAAAATGAGTTGATCAAGAAGACGACATAAACTGGCTAACAATATGGACAATATAAGCTATGTCAGGACGTGTCATAGTAAGATACACCAAACTCCCAACCAATTGTCTATACAAGGAGGGCTCCCTCAAAGGAGAACCATCAATTGGGGTGAGACGGACATCACTCCCAATCAGTGTTGAAGCAATCTTACTATCAGTAAGACCTGCACGAGATAAAAGACCAGAAGCATACTTGAATTCAGAAAGATAATATCCGGAGGCATCAGATGAAACTTCTAGGCCAAGAAAATTTGCTAGATTCCCCAAATCTTTCATCTCAAACTGATTGCTCAAATATTGCTTGAACTCTATAATACTAGCTGCATCATCCCCTGTGATAATCATATCATCTACATAAAGCAACAAGAGAACAGAACCTTGATTTGTATGACGAGTGAAAAGAGCATTATCATGAGGGCTAGAGGTGAAACCCAAATTATGAACAACAGAACTGAACTTTGCAAACCAAACTCGGGGAGCCTGCTTGAGACCATATAGAGCCTTCTTGAGATGGCAAACAGTGTCTGGAGGATGATCATAACCTGGAGGTGGTCACATGTAAACTTCTTCCAACAGAGCCCCATTGAGAAATGCATTTTTGACATCCATTTGAAATAATTTCCAATTCTTAATTGCAGCCACAATAATGAGACTACGTACAGAAGTAAGATGGGCAACAGGAGCAAATGTTTCCCCATAATCAATTCTGTACTCTTGTGTATAACCCTGAGCAACAAGCCGGGCTTTATAAATCGCTCAACAGTGCCATCTGCCTTGGTTTTAATCTTGTAAACCCATTTACACCCAACAGGAGATTTTCCTGAAGGCAGTGGAGCAAGCTCCCACGTTTTAGTTTTCTCCAAGGCCTGTAACTCATCTTGCATAACTTGTTGCCATAAAGGATTAGTGCATGCTTCTCGATAGTTTTGAGGTTCATAAAGAGAAAGAATAGTTGAATTGACTGAAGAATGCTTAAGCTGAGGTATATCAACAACAAAAGAATCTAAATGAGATGGAAGCCGAGAAGTTCTTATGGAACGACATAGAGGTGGTTCGACATCAACTTCAGGAACATGTGGTGCATTTGGATTAGAAACCTCAATATTTGATGATGGATCCTCAGGTGTCGGATCAGACAGAGTATAAGGCGGAGGTTCTTCAATACTTGTACCTGTGACTGGAGAAGACTCAAAAATGTTGGTCGAGTCTAAATCAGGAAACAAGTCTATGGATGGGTCAGCAAAAAACAGGGAAGTTGAAGAAACTTGAAAAGAAGACAAGGAAGAGAACATTTTGTGTTCCTAGAATGTGACATGTCGAGAAATATGGAGACGTTTAGAAAAGGGATCCTAACACCTATATCCTTTATGTTCAATAGCATATCCCATGAAACAACAAAGACGAGTTCGTGGTTCTAATTTGGAATGCTCATTTGGGGGAAGGAAGACAAAACAAGCAGACCCAAAATACACGAAAAAGATCATAATTAGGAGTACGACAAAAAAGAAGCTCGTAAGGAGTCTTATTACCAATGACAGGAGATGGGACACGATTGATAGTATAAACAGCAGCAAGAGCAGCTCCCCCAAAGTCGCTCAGGACAAGAAAAAGAGATCATTAAAGCTCTAACATTGTCAAGAATATGCCTATGTTTTCTCTCCGCTCTCCCATTTTGTTGAGATGTACCTGGACAAGAACGATGAAATAATGTGCCGTTTAGCTAAAAGATCAAGAAGAAATGAATCTTTGTATTCCATTGCATTATCAGTTCTCAACACTTTGATGGTTTTCGAAAACTGAGTGTGGACCATCTGAGCGAATTCAGCATAGACATCTTTTAGCTCATATTTGCTGTGCAACAAATAGATCCAGGTATATCTAGAAAAATCATCAACAAAAATGACAAAATATTTTGAACCACCCATCATAGGAATAGGAGAAGGACCCCAAATATCAGAATGAATCAAATCAAATATAGCAACTGACTTAGAATCACTATTAGGAAAAGGTAATGCATGATGGTTTAGCCATTTGATAAGATAAACAATCAACCTTGTTATTTTTAACATACCCTAGTAGTCCAGCAGAAATCATATTATTTAAGCGCAAAAAAGAGACATGACCAAGATGAGAATGCCAAGTTTCGGAGGAAACAGTGGCACCACAAATGGAAGGACGTGATGGTAATTGGAGTGAAGTGAGTTCAAATAACCGCCCAACCTTACGCCCTGTCCCAACGATCCGGCCCGTCCTTAGATCCTGCACAATACAACCATTACGAGAAAAATGAACATCAAGATCAAGCTCACAAAGTTGACCAACGGAAACAAGATTTAATAACAACTTTGGAATAGGTAAGGTGTCAGGTAGAGTGAGATTGGAAGTAGACACGGTACCAATATAACTAGCAAAACTATCAGAATTATCAGTAGTTTTGATACTAGTCAAGGAGGAAACATGATTTTTAGTGGTAAACAAAGAAGAGTGCGGGGACATATGATTATAGCAAGCAGAGTCAAAATACCAAGAAAAATCAACATCGGAAGAGGTGGACATGGCAATATTTGATGTATTAGAGCAAATGGAGATGAGAGCTCTTTTAAGAGTATCAACATCAATTCTCTCAAGGATAGTGGAAAGACTAATGTTATCCATCAACAAAAAATAACAGCAGTAAAGGGCCGAAAGCACCAATCCAAAAACCCAAACAAGAACAACAAACTAGGATAAATGGCAACAACAAAAGCCTACCAAAACCAAGATCAACCCAGAATGTCTTGGCAGCACAAGCAAACAAGAACCCACAAAAAAAGTGACCGATGGCCCAAATAAACCACAAAAAGGTCAACCCAATAAAGCTGAACTCAACAAGAAACCAGCAACCCAACCTATCATATAGTAGCCCGTAATGATAAAAAAGAAAAAGAACCAAACTCAACAAATCAGCCTCCCAAAAAAAAAAAAAAGACAAAATGTCCCCAACAAGAGAGGCTGAAATTAAAATCTTGGATGCGGCAGATCTGCGAAATATTCACCGAAGCACCGATGAAGACCAGAGATCAGGATCGAGTCTAGAGATTAAAGTGAGACGCAGCGGCAAGTTGGCAACAAACAAATTCTTTAGAAAAAAATAAAAAGAAAATGAGATCAAAATAGGAATACCAGAGCCAGGTAAACAGAGCCGTGAGGGCTCTGATACCATGATAGAAAATAAGTCAACTGTGTATTGAATAGATAATCACAAGGTACAAATACAATCCCTATTAATAGAGCCAAAGTCAAACCTATAAATGAAAACATATTAATCAACGATTGTAATCAGCTATAAATGGAAGTATATCCAGAATATTTACGTCATGATTAACACACCTCTTAAAGCAAGTTGATCCTGGCAAATCTTCCGAGGTTAATTCTAAGACAAGTACAGAAGATGTGGCTGAGAATCTATGGCGCAGTTTGAAAGAAAACGATATCTCATTGTTCTCGATGATGTATGGGAAGCTGAAGCCTGGGGAGTGGAATCCTTTTGACAAGTCGCCGTCATGATGTGGCTCCTCCAGATATGCTCCATGAAGAAAAACCTTTAAAGCTGAGACTACTCAGTGAGAAAGAGAGCCAGGACTTATTGCAGAGTATATTATTCGGTAAAAATGATTGGCCTACTGAATTAGATGAGCTTCAGATACAGATCGTTGAGACATGCAGTGGATTGCCTCTGACAGTTAGCTGGGATTTTAAGATCCAAAGAGCCGGAGGATTGGAAGGAGATAATTGAGAGTTTAAACTTGGCGGTCAATTTTTCAGAACGCTGTAGAGATACATTAGAGCTCAGCTATAGGCATCTACCTGAGCATTTAAAACCATATCTATTGTATCTTGCGATGTTTCAAGAAGACCAACAGGTCTCGGTCAAGAGGTTGCTTTCGTTATGGATAGCTGAAGGGTTCATCCGGAAAGTTGAGATGAAGCGCTTGTCAGATGTTGCTGGAGAGTATCTGAATGATTTGATAGGAAGAAGTTTACTTATGGTTGCCAAACAGACATCCATGGGCCGAGTGAAGAGGTGTCGAATCCATGACATGCTGCATGAGTTCTGCTCTCAAAAAACCAAAGAGGAACAGTTTTATAAGTAAAATCGGATTTTAGAAATCCGACCTTTTTGTGTTATAATGGGGCGACGGAAAACACTGTTCACGTATCGGGATTTTTGGTAAAGGAGGCTATTTCTTGAAGGAGGAGATGATTTTAGTGGCGATTTTAAGATTTTGTTCACGATTCTTCGCAACGGATGTCTTAAAACCATTTCACAAGAAGGTTAGTTAATGTTTTGATGTATTTAGAATTATTGTTGTTATTTTCTTTGTAAAAGTGTAGAACTAGGATGATTTATAAGGTTTTAGGGTTGATGTTGGGTGTAGTTGATGATTGTTGTTGTATACGTGGTATTGAACGTTCAATTTAGTAAAATGCTTGAATTTGGCCTAAACTTTTGAATTTGTAGGGGGTTTAGTAAATTTAGTGTTGATTATGCCTTGTTTGCGGTAATTGTTATAATAAGTTGTTTGATAATGCTTTGTTTGTGTCATTTTTTTTAATAATTTGTTCATGATGTGTTGTAATTCACGTAATCAACAGATATAAATGGCGTTTAACGGTCGATATTTCATTAATGTCTATTGGTCGAGCAAATTTGTAGTGAAGAATGGGATCGTGAATACTTTTAACAACATGCCGGACGATTCCTTTGTGATTGATCATAAGTTATTGTACAATGATTTGGTTGGGCTGATTTGTGAAAGAGTGGGGTGGAATAGAAAGAATGTGAATTTGAGTCTATCGATTTTGTATGATACGATGCGCAATGGTTTTAGGCGTATCGCCAAAATCAAGGACGACGCATCATTGCAAGTGTTGTATTTCCTCCCAAGTTCAACATATATTGATTTGTATGTAGATTTGGAGGTGGCGGGTATTTCTAGGTCCCATTTGGAAGTAGGGACAAGTAGTGGTAGGCCGAATGTGGAGAATGTCGATTACATGGAAGATGATGATGTGGGTGGACCGTTTATGGAGGATGGCGATCACATGGAATATAATCACGGTGAAGATGATGAGGACTACACATCGATAAGTGATCAAAGCGATGAAAACCAATCAATATCCGAAGGAAGTCGGGAGAGTGATGAAGAGGTCAAAGACAAATTCGCCACAAAGGACAGGCACATATATCGTTCACAGGGTACATGGGATCATACAAAAGTGGACAAGGATGATTTTCAACTTACCATGTGGGACGGGACAACCGCAACAATTGGGATAGGGACTTGTTTCAAGAATAAGGAAGAAGCAAAAAATGGTATTGCAGCGTGGAACATAGAGCAAAAGAGAGAGTTTTATGTGAAGGAAAGTGATGGTTCAACATAGTATATTTGGTGCAAATCCCTAAAAGAGTCAACCCCTAAGGGTTATGTTCCTTGCCGTTGGAAGGTACGTGCCTCCTTGAGAGACCACGGTTTGTGGGAGATCGTGAAATGGGTACCCGAGCACAATTGTATGAATGTCACCGAGGAAAATAATAATCAGAATGTGAGCGCAACGCTTATTGTGCATCTCATAAGGCATAAGGTTGAGTTGGACCCAGATTATGAAGTGAAGCTCGTTCAGGAAGAAGTGAAAGACCGTATGCATGTCGATGTTCCTTACCACAGGGCATGGGAAGGAAGGAGAAAAGCTATCGATCTTGTTTACGGCGACTGGGTTTCCAATTTTGACATACTTCCAAGGTATTTACTTAAGTCCTATCTAATTTTTTTGATTTGTTTGTAATTTAGGAATAAAATAAGGATTAATTTTTTTATTTTAATTTAGGTTTTTCGCCGCCCTAGAGAAGAGCAACCCCGGCATAGTTGTAGAGTGGGAATGGCAACCGGGTTGGACCGATATAGAGAGGACGTTCAAATACGTTTTTTGGGCATTCAAGCCTGCAATTGATTGTTTAGCTAAATGTCCTCCGGTGATTAGTATCGACGGGACGCACTTGCGCGGCGGATACAAAGGTAAATTACTTGCTGCAATGGTCAAAACTGTGAATAAGCGCATCCTGCCAATTGCATATGCGATCGTGGATGAAGAGAGTGAGGAAAGTTGGTCATTCTTCTTGAAGCATTTGAGGAATCATGTTATATCCGACCGGCCTGTGTGTGTTATATCCGATCGGCACAAGGGTATCATCAGTGCAATACTCCTAATGCCCGAATGGAATGCATACCACTGGTTTGCCTTCGTCACGTCCGTAGTAACTTGGTGGCGCAGTTTCGAAGTAAAAAGATCAAAAGGTTGTGTTGGGAGATGGGCATGAAATTTTCTAAGTCTAAATTCAAAGAACTAAGGAATGAGCTACGTGATTTTAGCAATGATGCTTATTTGTATCTCGAGGAGATTGATGCTTGTCAGTGAACTCTTGCCAAAGAAAAACACTATCGTTGGGGTAACCAGACAATGAACATTTCTTAGAGCTACAACAACGTCCTCAAGGGCCTTTGTTTCTTGCCGATCCGAGCTTTGGTGGAAGCCACTTTTATTAAGACTGTGGATTTGTTCCAGGAAGAATACGTGAAGTCGAGGAAATGTATTACTCCGGTCCCAACTGACTTGTGGGAAGACTTCAAGAAAAAAGAAAAGAAAGCCACGCAACACAAAGTCAACCGTTATGGTGCTATTAATGGCAAGTTCAAGGTGAAAAGTAGAGTCCGACTTGGTGGTAAAGGGGACAACACGTACACTGTGAAATATGAAGAGAAGAAGTGTTCTTGCAAGAAGTGACAAGAGTATAGGTTCCCTTGTACACATGCACTAGCTGTGTGTCGGAAGATTTATGTAAGATATATGTCGATATTTTATTTTAAATTTTTTTTTTATATTTTAATTCTTGCTATATCTTATACTTTATTAACATGGTTCAATTTTCTGCAGTCTTCAAATCTCAGCAACATATATCATCTCGCTGATGCAGCCTTACGGGAAAATCCAATCCTCGGTGGTAGTCTAGAGGATAAACTCTTCCAAATCATTGACAAGAGTTTCAGTGCCCTGACTTTGGGCCCACGTGATATGAGCACTCATTCCGATACTCAAGTTCTTCAGAAAAGACCCCCAGAGTCAAGTCAAAATGTGGTGCTCACGCAGAAAACAACATCGAAGCCTACTGGAGGAGGAAGGAGGAAGCGACCGGGAATGTCAGATCGAACAATCATAGTTCATCCCAATCCAACTCCGATGCAAGAAGATGATGAAAATGATGAAGGCAATGAAAGCGATGAGGATTACTATATTAGGGGCGAAGAAGAAGAAGAAGAAGAAGAAGACGAGTCCTCTCCACCTCGTGTTTCTTCCCAAAAGAAAAAGAAAATGGTCGAGGTTCGCAAGAGTGATAAGGTTAGTAAACCGGCCAAGAAGTATACTCCCGGCGACGGGGCTATAAGGAAGAAAAGGTTGTCAAAGTAATTCAATTGTAGGACTCTTTTATTTATAACTCTTTCATGTATAAATATTGTAATTTGGATGATTTGGGATTTGAATTTGTTGATGTTTGTTTTGATGTGTTTAAAATGTGTTTATAGGTAATTTTATGCGTGAAATTTGGTTTTGGTGCTGTTTTGATAGGTTGGGATTGGTTTAGAAACCAATCCTTTATTTTTTTTCAAAGTATCTGTCCAAGGTCGGATTTGAGAAATCTGACCTTCTACTTGTTTTACGAAGAAATCGGATTTTGAGAATCCGAACTTAACTTACACGGATTCTCAAAATCCGATTTAAACTTACCCGGATTTCTGAAATCCGACCTTACACTAAAATCGGATTTTAAAAATCCGAATTTGGTCAAAATTTTATTTCAAAAAAAAACTAAGTGTTTTTCTGAAAATATTTTATTTTAATATGATAGGGTCGGATTTTCAAAATCTGATCTTTTTTTAATCTTGATTAATTTCATTAATTTTTCGTATTAAGGGAAGGTCGGATTTTGAGAATCCGATTTAACTGGAAAATCGGATTTTAAGAATCCGATATCGGTATTTTGCTCTTCCCCAAAATTCGACCTATATTTATCTCTACTCCTTTTTTTGAACCATTTTTTAACTTAAAAACTCTTGAAAAGGCGTATGGTGAATGTACTTCAAAATAGCTACTTATTTTTGTCATTCCAAGTAAAAGAACCAGACTTTCAAGAAAATTGAAGACAGTGTTTTGTTACCGAAGCAACTGTACACGTTAGATATACATCTGATGCCATCAAAATGAATATCAATTCCAGTTGGACGACCTTAATTTTAGAAGACAATCGATTAACAGCCCAATTTCTCGCAACTTCTGACAAAGATGTTAAGTGATAGCTATATGTATAATAATTATAAGATGATGGCAACGGCGGACTATGACTAAAATTACAGTCAAGTAAATCAAGCAAAGGCGTTTTGTGTGATCGTAAACCACATAACCATAGCTAGTAAAACAATTGGATGGTAAAGATATTGAAAGATTGCATGAAAGAAAAATAGAGAGATTATTACGGGACCGAGGGAGTACATAAAAGTACAGAGATCACATCCAATAATCTTCAACAACCTGTCACTGGTTAATTAGTTGATTCCATGCGCTGCACAGCATTACTTCATTTATTGATACGAAAAAAGTATTGAAATTCAACCAAAAGAACCTGCAATTTTTTAAGTTTCCCAATATCTCATGATCGTGTGATTGATTTAAATTCCAAATCTGAAATGCTTGCTGATCATATAATCCCATGTCGGGTATATGAACTCCGACAGCCCAGCTCATCCTACGTTGTACTCGAATTTTATCCTACTACAATGAAATAATGTAGCTTTCATGATGGTAGCAAATTAGGGTATTGAAGTTTTCCTTTTGCCAGTTGCAATAAGATTCAGTCTTTACTTAAGTTGAGGTAATTGTCAATCTGTTCATCTCATAAATTCCTTTGTTTATAAGTTTAAAAATTAATACTATTTTTCCAAAAAGAAAAGGTATTTCTATCCGTCCTAAAAATATAATCGACTTTGTTAAACTTTCAATGAACAATTTTCTGAGGCGGAAGGAGTGTATATTTATTAATATTGGTTTTGCATGCCAAGGATGACTTCCCAACCTGCTTTGCTTTTTGAGCTGGTATTGGTCCACAATAATTGACAATAGTTCTTATAATAATATACATCAGGTTTTATTATAATGAAATTATGGCCATTGAAGTCTCCTTTCTCTATCAACCAATTTGTATGAACGTGAATGTCACTTTGGTCAACTCTTTCTTCAACTTTGTTCCCTAATCTTTTGATTTCTGATTATCATCTTTCACTGTTTTTCTCTGGTTTTCCTACACCCCAACAAGAAGATGGCTTCCACCCTTATTGATTGCATTCATTCTGCTTTACATGAAGTTGATATGCTTATCCATAGGACCCCTCTTCATTTAGGGAACTCCTTAATTCGTTATAAGCAACTGAAAATTAGGCTAGGAAACCTCAAAATGGTTGTTTCCTCTGCCACAAAGTTGGACTTCAACTTTAGTCCATCATATTTGGAAAAGACTGAAGTTATTGTCCGTAAAATTGGAAGCTATGTTCCCAATCTTGAACGTGAAGGTAAATTTTTTTTCCTGACATTCTTTTATAAGGTAAATGAAGACATTAAATCTCTTCATACACTCACAAAAGAATTGTACCCGGCCCTGTTAGACGCCCGGCGTCAATCAAGTTGTCTCACGATAGATAAAGTCTTGGATTTCATCAGTTTATCACTTGAGAATGTAAAAAGTTTTCAGGATTCGGCGAGAATCCCCGTCGATTTACATGATGCAATCAAAGCCTTGGAAGAGCAGATGACATTCTTGAAAAGTCTCGTCGTCTTTGTGGTACAGACAAATATTGAGCCAAACAATGATTTGTTGGCTCATGTTGGAGCAGTTGTCATTGAGGCTGCATTTCTCCGTTTCGATGATGGATTTTGTCAAGAAACTTACGGAGTATTGGGGTTGGAAAAAAGAGTTGCACAAAAAATGGTGTTGGAGATTTCAACATTGATCCAAAAGATGGAGCCTGTTCATCCCCACGTCGGCAAAATTTACACTGAAGCACTGAATAGCTCAAAGTTGACCGCAAGATTATTACTTTCTCCGGCTGATCGCGGTACAGAAAGTGATGCTGAATCCCTTGTTGCAACACAGAACCTCCTGTCTTCCCTCGTATCAATTCTTTATCGGAAGCTTACACAAAGCGGTCGAGTTGTGGATCCTAACAGGGATCAACTGCGACAGTTATATGAAGGACTAAGATCTTTGAGGAAATCGGTTACCAAGCAACTACCAAACAAACTTGATCAGAAGAATATTCAGGGAGACATTGTTTCTGTGGTATGTGATGTCGCAGTATTCATTTGCTCATTCCAGCAAAGTCATGATCAGGAAGCAGGCCTAATTTGTATTGTTCAGCAGTCGTCTGAAACAATCAAGAAAATTCTGTCAAACCTTGGAGTTGGAGAGAAAGATGCACAAGTTCCACTTTGCAACTCTCGCAGCACGACTCTGTTGGCTTTTTTCGACTTTTTGATTGAAAAGTTGATGGAGCTGACAAGCAACAATGTTGAACTGACGGCTATCCAACAAGAACTTGATTCCTTGAGATCTTTGTTGGGGGACATTGTGGAGCAGCCAAATGTTCAAGGGGAACTCCAAGATCTGAAAGGTCGTATTTTGGAGGTAGCATACAGGGTGGAAGATCTCATCGACCACTCCTTACTGGTTGGCAGTCCCCCAAATTCTCTTTCAGAATTATCTTTTTCTATCAAGAAAGACATCAGCAATATAATGTCAGAAATCACATTCACGAAGAAACCAGAAATCCAAGGGAAGAAATCAACGGCGAGTCAAAGCCAGCTGGTGAAATCAACTTCTCCCTCAATGTCGACAAAAGAAATTGTTGGCTTTCATGATGAGGCAACATCAATAATAAATCGCCTGAAGAGAGGATCCAAAAATTTGCGAGTACTGGCAATTGTAGGAATGGCGGGTCTAGGCAAGACCACTTTAGCAGAAAAGGTTTACAACAATGAATCAATCTCGTACCATTTTTCTGTTTGTGCCTTCACCACCGTTGCCCAAACATTTGATAAGAATGGAGTGCTACTTGATCTCCTAAAACAAGTTGATCCTGGAAAATATTCCAAGGTTACTTCGGAGGCAAATGCAGATGATGTAGCCGAGCAGTTACGGCGCAGTTTGAAAGGGAAGCGATATCTCATTGTTCTGGATGATATTTGGGAAGCTAAAGCCTGGCAACAGTTGCAAGCATCATTCCCTGATGATTCCAAGGGGAGTAGAATCATTTTTACAAGTCGTCGTCATGATGTTGCTCCTCCAGAGATGCTCGATGAAGAAAATCACTTTGAACTAAGACTTCTCAATGAAAACCAGAGCCTGTATTTATTGCAAAGTCAGTTATTCGGGAAAAATGATTGGCCCACTGAACTAGATGACCTTCGGATGAAAATTGTTGAAATGTGCAATGGATTGCCTCTGACAATCATCCTTGTGGCAGGAATTTTAAGATCCATGGAGCCAAATGATTGGAAGAGGGTCATAGATAGTGTAAACCGTGGCAGTTTAGCAGAACGTTGCAAAGATACACTTGAGCTCAGCTACAGACATCTACCTGAGCATTTGAAGCCATGTCTATTGTATTTTGCGGCGTTTCGAGAAGATCAACAGGTCTTGGTCAAGAGGTTGCTTGCATTATGGATGGCTGAAGGGTTCATCCGGAAAGTGGAGACGAAGCGCCTGTCAGATGTTGCTGGAGAGTATCTGAATGATCTGATAGGAAGAAGTTTACTAATGGTTTCCAAAGTGACATCCACGGGCCGAGTGAAAAGGTGCAGAGTCCATGACTTGCTGCATGAATTCTGCTCACAAAAGACGAAAGAGGAACAGTTTTTCCATTTCCTGGAAGGAGGCTACGATGAATTGTCAGGATTCAACGAGCCACCGTATCTACGGAGGTTATGCGTTCGCTCTAGTGCAGAGGACTTCATTGAATCAAATGTGTTTTGTCCTCGTGTACGTTCTCTGCGCTTCAAATACTCGCAACATCATGTCTCGCAAAGTTTCACATTAATGATGCACATCTGCAAACGGCTCAGAGTGTTGGATTTGGAACAAATTCATTTAGATGGTGGAATTCCTTGCGAGATAGGAGAGCTTGTTGGGTTGGCTTACCTTGCCATTGGAGGTTCTGTGAGGGAAATTCCGCAATCTATAGGTAAACTCTCCAATTTGAAAACTTTTATAATAATTGGAGATCTTGGTGAAGACCCATTCTTACCAGAGAGTTTCTGGAATTTGCGGAAATTAAATCATCTTTCCTTCGCCTTATCCGATGGTCGGCTTTATTTTGTGATGGGTTTGAGGTTGCCCTGTGAAAATCTAGAGAACTCATCTGATCTAGGTGAGTTGGAAAGGATTTCTGGCGTGGGTATTCCTTGTGATCGCGTGGAGAGAGTATTGAACAAGTTTCCAAATCTTCGTGACTTGAAATTTCAGCTGTGCGGATTAGATAATCATGATGGAGATCCTGTTGTCCAGGCTGTTGTAGTTCCTGACATTTTGACTCAACTAGAGTCACTTTTCGTCTACAAAGATCCAAATGTGAAGTCTAAGGTTGAGTTTGGTTTGCCAGCAAAGCTGATGAAACTGACATTGGGATCATTTGAACTGACTGGGAGGTTTCTTTCAGGCATTAGTAAACTCCCACACCTCGAGTATCTAAATTTATATGGTACAGACTTCGAAGGTAACACATGGAGGATGGAAGAAGAAGAGGGGCAATTCTCCAAACTTAGAATCTTGAAACTGCGATCCTGCTTCCTTCGCTCCTGGAGTGGCGGTGATGATGGCGAAGATCAATTTGGTTGTCTTGAGAAGTTGGTTCTTTCTGATTGCCGCAGTTTGGAAGAGATGCCTGCTTGTTTTCAAAGCATTCAGACGCTTCAGCTGATCAAGTCCACTGATTGTACTCCGACTGTGACAGATTTAGTGAAGAAGATTGAAAAAGTGCAGACAGATTATGGAAATACCAATCTAAAGATCATTGTTTCTAATGAGGTTTCTTGGAGAAATTAAAGTTGTTTGGAAATGCTTTCAAATTAAAAAGCAAGTGCCAGAAACTTTTGTATTGTACTTAGGTTAGCTTGTCAATTTGTACTTTTGTTTAAAGCCCTTTGCAGTTTGCAGAATGTTTCCATTGCAGCAAAAACGAATGCCTGAATGAAATTTGTGTGAAAAGCAAAAAAAGTACTATTACATTGTAGACCTGTCTGTTAGAACTTTGAAGGTTCAGATCTGAATTTCCAGAATCTGCCTGGACTTCTTCATTGCTCTTCACCAACTTTGTTACCGCTATAGAACGATAAGTGGTCTTGAATCATTCGAAGCATCGGAATAGTTTTCAAACAAGAAGGTGTGTCTTTCGAATCGTTGCAGTCAAAAAGTACTAATTTTCTCCAAGACACCCAAATTGATCATCGGAACCACCCCACCAGCGATGGGAGTAGGAACTCAGTTTCAGGATTCTGAGTTCCGGGAACTGATCTTCTTCCATCGTCCACGAGTACCCTTCAAAGTCCGTGCCATACAATTTGAAGAATTCGAGGTTTGGCAGCTTACCAATGCTCGAAAGAGACCAGGAGAATGCAACACTACCCAACGTGATTTGCCTTAGATTTGCTCTCAATTGGTTCACTTTCTATATTTACAAAAATGTCATTGAAGCAGAAACACAGGATGAAAGATCATTAGTTGAACCAAAGTATAAGATAGTGTTTTCAATGAAGTGTGCAGCGCATGATATCATCAAGTACATGTAAATCAGCGATAACACAACGTTCAGAATCAATGAAGTCTGCACAATTATGATTCATAGACATCAGTTATTTTCTTTTCTCTTTTCCTTGTGCACTAGCCCTTGAATGGAACAAAGGAATCAATGTCTTCAAGTAAGATGCGATCTTGGATCTTCTAACAAAAGAGCGTTAAAAATTCACATTTGTACAAATATTTTCTTGAGTTCACACTATTTCTCTACCTTTTTTTCCCCTCTTTTTAATGTGTTGAATGGAAGTCATTTTGGGATGGAAAAAGTACAAAATTTGCATTTCACATACAGGATAGCTGTCAGGAAAATAGCAAATACTTGCCGATAACAGGGAATTGTTAACATCATTCTCATTTCTCATATTTCAAGGGCTCCAAATTATATCTAAATTTTATACATTGAAGATTCTTAGATCAAATTTCACAGAGTGATTTAAAAATATCGGCCTTCAAATAAAGGAAAGGTGTCTCGCACCTTGTGAGATGATGATGCTCAGATAACCAAAACAAAAAGACTTATCACTTCTTCAAAGCCCCGACAACTTCCAGGTTCCAAGTTAATTACCAGAACGACGATCACATAATATGTTTTAGGAACGTCGGACTCGAATTCACAAAATTTTACTGTTCCATAATCAATATACAAGTCAAGAATCATGTGATCACTATTCGTTATATACAAATTGCCCTCAAACTTTTGCAATTACCTCAATTATTCTTCCTCCTTTTCATTCAACTTTTCCATGCTGCCTATGAATTATCATGATTCCATATTGTGTCATACAAACCAACCTAAACAGAGAGGTCGGCATTCGACACAAATATAGTGATTCTAATTTGTTGCAGGAAAACTAAATTTGTACAAGCTACAAAAACAAATTAATAAGCTAAGCTTGGCCAAGTACATACTACGGAAAATGAAATGAGAATGAGTTGATGAAGACATACACATAAACGAATTTGGGTAGATTCTGACACTTGCTTTGCTATGTAAGCCTTACCAAACAACTTGATGTTCTCTGGTTTCAAGATCTCTTGCAAAACTCTTTAGAAACAATGATCTTCAGATCGGAAATTCCGTAGTCTGTCTGCACTTCTTCAATCTTCTTCACCAACATTGTTGTCGCCGCAGAACAATATGTGGCCTTGATCAGTTGAAGTGTTGAAGTGTCGAATGTTTTCCAAACAAGAAGGCATCTCTTCCAAATGGCAGCAGTTAGAAAGTACCAACTTCTCAAGGCACCCGAATTGATCATCACAACCATTCCACCATCGAAGCAAAGAGGAATCCAACTTCAAGATTCTAAATTTGCAGAAGTGATCTTCTTCCATCCTCCATAAGTCTCCCTTAAATTCTACATCTTTCAATTTGAGAAATTCGAGGTTGTCCTGTTCGACAATCTAAATACTTCCAGTGTCAATTGCTTCAGATTTGCTGGCAAGCTAAACTCAACCGTTTCGTAACCTCCTATAATGTCGTAGGCATAAAGTGATTCTAGTTGAGTCAAAGTGTCAAGACACACCGCACCCATCATTCCGAAATGTACAAATTCCAGCTCAAGGAGATTTGGAGACTTCTTCACTACTCTTTCCTCGCCACTATAATAAAACCCCGCGCCAGAAATCCTCTCCAACTCATCTAAATCAGATAAGTTAACAAGATTTTCATTTGGCAATCTAGCACCCCACAAGAAGTTGTTAACAGAATCCTCGAGAAAATAACAAAAATGCTTTAATTTTCTCAGATTCCAGAAACCCTCTGGTATTGGTGGGGGATCAGAATAAGATTCAGTAGTTCTTATCATGAGTGTTTCCAAATTAGAGAGGTTACCTATGGATGCCGGGATCTCCCTCACATCTCCTCTAATTGCAGGGTACGCCAACCAAACAAGCTGTCCTATCACACTTGGACAACCAAACCCTAAATTAATTTGCACCAAATCCAACACTCTTGCACATGTGCATCACTAGCAGGAAATCTCGAACCACTTGGCCTTGGAAGTATTTGAAACGCAATGAACGTACATGAGCACAAAGTACCTTTGCCTCTAAGAAATCCTTTGCGTCAGAGGCAATGCATAACCTTCGTAGATACCATGGTGTACTGAATGTTGTAAATTCACCATATCCTCCTTCAAGGACATGGAAAAACTGTCCTGCTTTGGCTTTCTTCAAACAAAAATCATAAAGCAAGTCATGAATGCGACACCGCTTCACTCTGCCCATGGATGTTCGTTTTGCAACCATTACCAAGCTTCAACTAAATCATTCACATAACCTTCGGCAACATCTGACAGCCGCTTCATCTCAACTTTCGAATGAATCCTTCAGCCATCCATAACGAAAGCAACCTCTTGACTGAAACCTGTTCATCTTCTTGAAACATCACAAAATACAAAAGGCATGGCTTTAAATGCTCGGGTAGATGTCTATAACTGTACTCCAATGTATCCCAACAACGTTCTGATAAATTCCCAGAACTTAAATTGTCTACCGTTGTCTTCCAGTCCTCTAGCTCCGTGGATCTTAGAATTCCAGCTACAAATCCAGGCTTTCTTCTTCATTGAGTTGTCTCAATTTCTATGGTTTTCTTTCATCCAGTATATCTGCGGGAGCGACATCACGATGATGACTTGTAAAAATAATTCTACACCCCTTGGAATCATCTGGGAATGATTCTTGCAACTGCAGCCAGGCTTTAGCTTCCCAAATATCATCCAAAACAATGAGATATCAATTTCCTTTTAAACTGCGCCTCAGCATCTCAGCTGCATCTTCTGCACTTGTTCCAGCAGTAATCTGGGAGCATTTGCCAGAATCAACTTGTCTCAACAGGTCAATGAGCACTCCCTTTTTATCAAATGTTTGTGACACAGTAGTGAAGGCTCGGACAGAGAAACGGTACAAGACAGAAGGAGCATTGCAAACTTTCTCAGCCAAAGTGGTCTTACCTAGGCCTGGCATACCCACAATTGCTACGATCCTCAAGTTTCTTGATCCTCTCTCGAGGCGGTCAATTATTAACTTTGCCTGATCCTGAAAGCCAACAATTTCTTTCGTCATTGCGGGGAGGAGAGCTGATTGCACTTGAGTGTGAGCCGTCGTTACTTTCCTACAAATGATTTTTGGTTTCTTCATGACTTCAATTTCTGAGTTAATATTGGTGATGTCTTTCATGACAGAACAAACTATTTCTGAAACAAAATCAGGGAGATTTCCAATCATTAGGTACTCAATGAGGTCCTCCACCCTGTATGCAACCTCCGAAACCTGGCCCCTGAGAGTTAAGAGTTTTTCCTGATCATTTGGTAACTCCACAGTGCTCTCCAAGAAAAATCTCAAGGAAATGAGTCCTTCTTGAATAGTTTGAGCACGTCTTTGCAGTTGGTTCATCATTGCTGCCTGCCAGCTCCATCAGCTTTTCTAATAAAAAATCAATAAATGCCAACAAGGTAGTGCTCTGAGAGTTTGTTATTGGTACTTTTATCCCAAGCTTTTCCAGAATAATATTGATTGATTCTGACAATCCCAAAATAAGACTCATACCTTCTCCAAATGTTTCTGTTGGAATGAGAATATGAAGAGTCCTGCATCACATACCAAATTAACAATGTCTTCCTTAATTTTTGGGCCGACTTTGTTTGGCTGTTGCTGGAGAATAGTTTTTCTCAAAGATCTGAGTCCTCCATATAGCTTCTGCAAAGGATCTTTTATCGGAACCACAACACTACTACTCCACGTACGCTAACTCATGATAAAGAATGGATATGAGAGAAGAAAGGAGATTCTGCATTGCAATAAAGGCTTCATCTTCCATACCTTGATGATCAGTGGGAGAAAGTAATTCCGCAGCCAACTTTGAGCTATTCAGTGCTTCAGTGTAAATCTTATAGACCTGAGGATGACTAGGCTTGATCTTTTGCATCAATGTAGAAATATCCAACAACTTTTTTTCTAAAACACCTTCATGCAATTCATGTCGAAATACATATTCTGCAGGAGCGATAGATGTGTCACGATAGCCCTTGTCTTGCAAACTCCATCATCAAAAAGGAGAAATGCAGCATCAATAGCAACAGCCCAGCATGAGCCAACAAAATCCATGTTTAGTTCAATAAATCTAAAAATGACAAAGAGGATGAGATTTTCCAAGAACATCATCTGCTCTACCAAAGGTTTAAGTGCATCACATAGAGCTCTAGATGTATCCCTCACCATAACCTGAAAATTCTTTAGATTCTGCATGGAGAAGCTAATGAATTCCAAGACCTCGTCGATCAAGAAACAAGAACTTGGTTGACGTGCGGAATTTTGGAGGGGGGCATCCAATTTTTTAACAAGTGTTTCAAGATAAGGATAGTCTCTTTTTTCTTCTTGAAGAAGATATGGATAGTACTCCGTTGAATTTACCCAAGGGATACGCTTAATGCAATAGCACATTGAGGATCAACCCTGAGAATATATACATAGCTATTCTGTGAAGATATTGTTCGGTCTCCACAAAAGATGGACTTAAGTTGATGCCCAACTTTTTGGCACAACGAAGAGGCAAAATGAGGTTTCCCAACCTAAATTTCAGTAGCTTGTAAGGAATTAAAATGGTAGCACCAAAAGAAGGGGCCTTTTCCAGTAGCAGATCTACGTCAACCAAGGCAGCATGAATACAATCAATGAGATTGGAGGTCATCATTTTTCTTGGGAATGAGTAAGCAACAAAGGAACTTGAAGAAAGAAGGCAAGCAATCTGTTTTGGGAACCCAAGACAAAAGAAGAAAGATTGGTAGGATGAATAAAATGAAAATGAGTATAAAAGAGATTGACGAAGATGATGATCAAGATGGAAGGAAGCTGATAAAGAAAGTGAGCAAAATGACAACCACTTCAACATTCATTCCATTTTCCTCCCACTTTATCTTTAATTACATGTTAATATTTGTTGATAAAGATAATTAATCCTATACTACTGAAATTTGGTCCTACTAATATTCTAGATCACTGCCAACTCAGCAGCCAATGCTTTTTTCTTTTCTGCGGATCCAAGAAAAAAAAAGAAGGATTGGGAAGTCCTCCTTAGCATACTATAACAGTACTGGAAAATATTTTCTTTGGCAATGCGGTATCTACTATCGGCAACCATTACTAATCTTTTCATTGAGTGATCGATATCTTAATGAATTGGATTCTTAGTCAAAAGATTTAAAATTGCTTTATATTTAGGACAGATTTCGAACACCCGATAGGTGGGGTATGTATGATTTCCTTGGTTGATTGTGAAAATTTCTGATTTTGTTAAGATCAAACAAACAAATTGATGAGCTCAGATTAATTAATCAATGATTAAATTTTATATTATGGGCTAAAGGAAAGTTACATTACATTTGCTATCATTAGTGCTGCATAGTTTCATAATTAAAAATAGAAGAGATGATGAGCTGGGCTGTGGAGGTGTGAGTTGGAGTTTCCACTATCCTTAACTAAGAGATTACTTTGATTTTTTTTTTTTTTTAAAAAAAAAACAAAACAGACCTACCATAATGTAGTTTAGTGGAATGAAAAGTTAACTAAAGACGCAACAACAGATGAAGAGAATTAAAAAAAAAAAAAAAAAAAGTAAAGCAGGTGGTGGACATGAAGCGTATTTCACATGGAAATGGAATTAAAGTTCAGTTGATACTGTATCACTAGAAAACCCAATGACGATGACTATGGGGGTAACGTTGATGGCATCGGTAATAATAAAATCTTTAAATCGTTAAACTACATTCTTTCAGGGCGGGAACAACAGTCTTCTTATCAAATATTTTGTGGATCGAGAACTGTTGTAATAACGCCCTGCAAAAATTAATTATGATTGGGAGCATGCAAATGTTGATCAATGTTACCGCGTTTTACACAGTATCAAAAACTAACCGTCAGAGAAAAGGGGAAAAGGTTAAGAACAAGTTTGTTTTTGCATGGGAAAGATTTAACATTGGAAAGTGTATATACTCAAAACACTTTGCACAATGAGAAAGTTACCTTACATTAAGATCACCTTCCTAAACAATAGGGGTTTATCTGAGTTTTGCAAATCAATTTCCAGTATCCTCTGATCGGCTGATCCTATTTCGCAATTCCACTTCATTTCCAGCGATCTTTGGGAATTCACGTACCTGAATGTATCGAATTCGGATAAAATCATGCTACCAATTCGACTCGTGGTTCGAACCTTGCAATAGAGACACACACAATGACACAAATCTCATTTTCTCCCACATTCTAACCATTCAGTTAATTTCAATTAGCAAGGATCATGTGGATTCAAGAAAAAGCAATTTCATTTGAGTTTAAGGCTTACAGGTCCATTTTCTCTTTTCTTTGTTTTCCTGTTTTTCAGATGATGGTGGCCATGATTTTAAGATCTTGAATATCAGGTCTGAAGGTCTAAATTAATTAGCATCCAAAAGAACCAACTAATAACAAGAACACCACCACAATAAAAGAGTCAATCGTGGCAATTTCTTCTACTAACAAAACAGATGAAGCTATCAAAAACAAATTGCAAACAGTTTTCGGTACTTCAATCTATATATTTATCGCGCAACACCCAATTAAAAGAAGAAATAACAAAAGGAAAAAAAAAACAAAAAAAAACAAAAATCTCTTAGGAGCAAAGAAATCAATTCTCGAACTTTCGGAAGAGATCCCAGAAAACCAAAAATTAAAAAAAAAAATAATAATAATAATAATAATAATAATAAGGGGAAGGGGTAATGCAGATCACCTGCACGTACAGCAATATCATCAGGATCAAGATTCTTCACGAAATTAGTAGAATCGGACCAATTATTATTCCCTCTTACAGGCAAAGTACTCGCGTTCCCAATTCAAGAATTCAAAGTTTGTTTCATGATATTACCATCATCAAAACCTGAGAATTCATTCAGCACTAAGTTTTTCACCTTCTTCCGCAGAGGAACTGAGGGAGGGAGGACTGACATTGATTCTGACAGTTGGGTTTCTTAAAAGAGCCATCTTTCTCAACTGTTTATAGAGAGTTTGGATGGTTGGTTGGTGAGTAACAGAATGAGCAAACTGTTTAATTATTTCACTAAGGTAAATTTAATTGTTACAGTCACAAAAATAATCTTTTTTCTATTGTCCTCAGAAGCAGTTTTGAGTGACTGGTATTGGACAAACAAATACATCTACTAAATTTGCAAATTCTTTTGCTCCACTCCATGACTTTATGGGTCTCAAATAAAAAATGGAATAGTGAAAAAATTGGGAGTAAGGGGTGACTGTAAAAATAAAATTAGCTTTAAGCTTTAACTTGCTTTGTCCTAAAACAAGGGTGCAGTTTTATAAAAGTACAAATTATTCTGATTTATCACGCGAAACAAAAACAACATTTTTCTTTACATGTTTAATTCACTCTAACAATATTATATTAAGTACTCAAGAATATATATATACACAAAGGAGGTTAGATACCCAAATAGTTGTTTTCCCATGGTCTAATTGTCTTTGTTGTGTCCAATACTCCATAAATCATAATAAAATTATGTAAATATGTCGCATATATAAAACAAAAGGTATTTTACAAAATTACCTTGAATTTTTTTTTTAATTTTCGGGGAAAAAAAATTATATGTACAATATCAAATGTTCCAACAGAAACAGCAATACCAAACCTGTTGATTAGCCTAGTGTAGTGATGTCCAAACTCATTATGTAAGTGATCTAATAATACCCAGATTTTATAGTCTATCGTGTTTTAGCTATCGAGTAAAAGAGCTTGTTACTTACATTAGCTTATAATAAATGATGCATATATTTTATGCACTTCAATCAAATTAATGCATTAATCTATTTTTGTTAATGATTTGTTGAATAAATATTACCGGGGTTGAACAAAACAGTGTAGGTTGGTACTTTAATTAAATAATTTCGATTATTTCTAATTGAGTTTATTCTTGAGTTAATTAATTTCGTCAGCTCTTAGTATTAGTCACATTCAAGCATTCGACTGAATTAAAATCAGAAGCTCAATATAATGCAATAATCAAAGGAGATGGAGTTTCGGAAATCGAAACAAGCAGAAAAAAAGGGTTACGAAAGGTAGTTATGATTACTTCATGGTTCTTGTAATTAGTTCAATGATAACCAGAATTGATACATAACAGTGAAATTAGTACTTTAATTTAGATGGCTTTGATTAATCTAGTTAGGCTTACATCCATGAGTTAGTTAAAAAGCTTCAAGCACTATGGGTTTGTTTAAACAACACTTCGCATGAAAGTATGTTATACTCTTTCCATCTCAAAAAATAGTTCACATTGAATTTTGAAATATATAATAAAAAATAGTACGTATAAATATCAAAACTCAATATTAACTTCATTTTTTCTAATAGAGAAATTAATTTTTAAAGCAACGAATGCCTATTTTTGAACGACTCCATGGTGTACACTTAAATTCCCTGATCAACACTGTTGTTAGTACAATCGATCATTTGTTAAATATTTTAATGTTACCAGTTTGCACGTTTAACTAAAAATGTTTAAGTGAGACAATGTAACCTTATTGCTTGAAAGTGATAATTGTTATATTTGAATAACTTAGTTGTACTTATCAGTTATCACCCTCCCATTGATTTTCAAGTGTTTGATGAATGTAAATGTTTAAGACGTTTTACCACCCTAACAGAGTACATATATATAACTAATATAGCAAGAACACTTACTTGCGAGCAGTGACGAAACTAGTTACAGATATTTACAGGGTTGAATATACACATAATTTCTTTTCAAAATATTTTAAAAATTTTAATGTAATTTTTCTTTAAAAAAATCGCCGACCATCGACCACCCTGCACTAAAGTGTGCTCCCCTAGTTCCGCCCCAGCCTGCGAGGGACATCTACTAGGTTTTCCTTAAAAAAAATAATTAAAAAAACCTAGAATATAGGAGCATAAGCACAGATAATTGAACTTTCTTAAAATGACAAGAAAATTACGTATCCCTAAATTTCTATCCTGCAAAAAAAAGAAGAGAAAATATGGCCTATTCTAACATATTAATCAAGGAAAATGCCCATTTATACTTAATTTATTTACGGGCAAGAAGGATTTTCGGTATTGAATCATAGCCTTCTTTTAATATTACAAGTAGTGACACACTCAACCCTTTTATTTGCACAACAAGAAGTTCATGTCCTTGATCGTAAAAAAAAAGGCTAGTGATAATGCCAACACAAAAATTAGCTGTTAGGACATATTATACATATTTTTTCGACATTACTCTTAATTAGTCAAACTGTTTTATATCTCTTCCTTTTTGCTTTGACGTTTCTTTAGTTTTTGTGGATTAGAACAAAAAACAGAGATGGTAAGAATTTCCCATATCCCTCCCTCTTCTATGGATCGGTGGCTAGTCTATTTCCATGCAAATGATCAACGAAGAGATTTCTTGTAATCAACTGGACCCTATCATCTTCTTGTTGATTGGGCATGAGTTGCCTCAAAAGTTTTAGAATTGAAAACCAACTTCTCGTAAAGTTCTTTGTGTTAATGGTGGCAAAAAGTTGCCATGAAGAAGGTCTAAAACCCCTCCCAAGTATGGGAATGCATACAAAAGCTTAAATCCTATGATATATCCCACAAGTTAAAGAACATGAGTTTATATTGCAATTGAAGATTAGAACTCTGAAGAGAAGATTTTGATTTCTACTTTTAAAATTGGGATAAAAATTTGTATATAATGCTATGTGATTGTCGCCAATAAAAATAAATGTTAGGAAGAAGATAATTAGCTGATTATGGTCTATTCGGTGAGGATTGCTAAATGCTAATCAACCAACACAACGGTTTTGGTCGGGGTTTGCAGTGTAATGAAGGCCACAGAGGAAAGTTATAGTTTGACCTATTAAGGGTAGTGTTAGAAAGATATGTATAGTTTGCTCTGGCGGCTAATTATTGTGCTGGCAGTATGTCTACCCAAACAAAAAAAATCCCATTTCCTTAATCAAACGTCGAGTTTCCCTTATTATCAGATTCCTGTACCCTCCTTTGAAACCTCCTTATTTATGGTAATGGAGGATTCGCTTCTTGTCATGCACCAAACCAAACCCTATAAGAGGAACAAAGCAGAGACTCAGAGATCACTCCATCATCAAAATCATTATCTTCTTCTTCTTTTTCTTCCTCAAGATACTTTTCTTCTTCTTTGTTTTCTTTTTCCAGGCCCAAAATAAATAATAAATAAATTAATTAATAAAAGCTATGGATTCCCAAAACTTTCATGAATTCAGCAGTTTACCTGGTGTTGCAGCCCCGCAACAGCGACCGGAAACTTTTGATGCAACAAATCCACCAAATTCACCTTCCGATTCCGGGATTTCGGTTTCGAAACTTTTAGTGGACGATCCTCTGGAGCAAAGTTCCACACCCATGCCTGATGGCTCACGCATAAGTAACCAGGAGTCTGCTTTTGCCGGTATTAATCCTTCCGTACCGAACCCGGCTGTCAACGGGTCCGCCGAGTACGATGCAGCAGATTTGGAAGCGGAAGTTTTTGATTCTCAGGGCAATTTATATCCTGAGATTATACCCGCCTGTGAAGAGCTTGGAAACATCAATTTGGTTAATCCTTCTCTGAGTTATTGCAATAGCTTCAATCAGCAGCAATACCCAAATCAGGGAAACACTGTTTTTCCTTCGGGCCATCATCAAGGCGCGAATCATTGTTTCGCCTTGAATCATCAACTCGGGAATTCGAGTTTTGATCCTTCTTCGATTCGCAATGATTTCGATCATGGAACCGCGAGCCCTTATCAGCAATCTGTTCCTGAACCGATGGTTTTCGCATCTCCTGGTGGTGGATCTGCAAATTTCCAGGGTCCAAGTCATGATCAGAACATGCAATACTTAACTGAGCAGCAAGTGGCGGCTATCATGGAAAACATGGGCCTGGAAATACATTTATCGCATCAAGGATTCAAGGAATCGGGGTACCTGGGAACCCCCAACTTCTTGCCTGATCAGCCAATTCAATTTGAATTATTACCCGGAAACAGTCACAACCCACTTGGGGAAGCTGCAAATCCGTCTTTGAAAGAGTTGCTCGCGGAATATGCTGAATCGCTTGAAACTAATCAAGCAGAAGAATTCACCGAATTGGCTAAAACCAGAGCAGGTCGGGAAGTTAACATACAAGGCGATCCAATGGAGCGTTTAGGTGCTTACATGTTTGAAGGCTTAAATTCCAGGAATCTAAAATCAGGCACACATATTTATAGCAACCTGAAGTGCGACAAGGAGCCAGAAAGCGACGACTTAGCTAAGTCTATGCTGACTCTGTACCACATGTGTCCCTACATAAAATTCGGGTATGTGGCTGCAAATGGCGCCATTGCAAAAGCTTGCGGGAATGCAGACCGAATCCACATTGTCGATTTCCAGATTGCTCAGGGAACACAGTGGGTTTTGTTGCTACAAGCGCTCGCTGCCGTAAGGCCTGACAGGCTTCCTCAGGTGCGCATTACTGGAATCGATGACCCGGATTCTAGACACGCCCGAGGAGGAGTAGGATTGGAGGCGATACGCGCAGGACTTGGAGCTTGTTGTGAGAAATTGGGTATCCAATTTGAGTTCAATGAAGTGCCAGTTTTCGCGGCTGATGTCACAGAGGAGATGCTGAGAATAAGTCCCGGAGAGGTTCTGGCCGTGAACTTCACCTTGCAGCTCCATCACATCCATGACGAAAGTGTTGTTGACTCGAGAAACCAAAGAGATAGCCTCCTCAGGATGGTTAAGTCATTCAATCCCAATGTGGTCACCCTGGTGGAGCAAGAATTGGACACAAATACCACGGACTTCCTCCACGGGTTCTCGGCAACTCTGGACTACTATCTGGCCATTTTCGAGTCCATAGATGCCATAATGACGGATAGATCCAATGAGCGGAGAGTCCATCTAGAACAGCATTGTCTGGGAAAAGACATAATTAATATCATAGCTCGGGAAGAACAAGAGAGAACCGAACGCCACGAGCTCTTCAGCATGTGGAAAGCTAGGTTCACAAAGGCTGGATTTCGACAATGTCCTTTGAGCCCTCCTGTGAACTCAGCGATAAAAGATTTGTTGAAAATCTATTCAGAGCATTACTTTCTGAGAAACAAATATGGTGCATTGTACTTAGGATGGAAGACGACACCTTTGATTGTAGCATCTGCTTGGAAGTGATTGTAGAAATCATCCATACGAAGAGACACCCTAGTTGATAGGAATTCTTTTATGCAAAGTTTTATCTTTCTAGTTGGTAAGGAGTTTTGTTTGTTTTAATTTATTTCAGTTTTGTTTGATTTCTCTAGCTTGTAGGACTTCTGTTTGGTTTTGTTTCAGCTCTGAGGCAAATTTTTTGGTTCATTGAATCAACATTAATTCAAGTCATTTTGCATTAGTTTATGAATCGATGCAGATTCAAAAGGATATCCTCAGTTAGCTAACTATAATTGCTCATAAAGTATAATAATACTTGCCAATTTTCTAAATATCAACTGTTTATTGTCAAGAAAACATTGTTTTTGCAACCAAAAGGTCCAAAACCGACTGACTCTCCACGAAATGGCATTGCAAAACTCTTTTTTTGAGGGCCAAAGGTCAGGGTTTTTATTTTACGTTTATTTTTTTGGAGATCAGATTTCACGAGTAGGGAAAAGAAAAGATATAAAACAATATTCAAGAGTTGAGGATGACATAAATAAATTCTTTCTGAAAAAAAAAATGTGTTACAAGTAACTACAAATAATAGTGTACCAAAACTCGCCAAAACATACATAAAACTAATTTCAACTCCTAAACATCAAATAAGAAATCTCCTCCACAGCTCGCCTCCAAGGTGATTGATGATGAATAATTGCGAATCATCAGTTATGGGTGTAATGTTGACATGACTTGGATCTTTGCCGCATTCTTCCAAAACCCGTTGGATCATAAGGAGCATAAAACAACTCCATATCTCCGCAAAGATAATTTTCCTTATGCTTTCCACCATTCCCATACTGGTACTCTAACCTAATATTCACGTCGAAAGAGATGACTCCGTCCTGCAAATCTTCCCAAATCGCGACTCCAGCCTTCGATTCGCTGATGTTACGGAAAAGAGCCTTTGGTTCTACGACCAGTGTTGTGCTGTTCTTCGGGCTTTGGAAGAAAGGTGCGATTCCCGTCTCGCCGAGGCTGTTGTACCCGAAGTAAGATACCGACACCTCGCCGCCATCCGTGTAACTAATGGAGCTCCTCCTGTTGGGATTCTCGACCTTGAATCCGACCGTCCAGTTGGCCGTGATCCTCTGGGAATCTACATATATATGCGACACTGACATGGACGTTATTCGGACGCTAGGCTGAAATTCGAAGGTTCTATACCAGTAAATTCCACAAGCAGGACAAGAGCTATGATGCATACACAACTCTTTAGGATGATGTAAGGAACTCGAGGTCTTCTGCGCCCAGTTGCGGTACTGTCGTCGGCGAAGTCTTTGGGTGGTGGCAAATCATTAACGGCTGAGGGATCTATGTTTATAGTAGTACTCATGATGATGAACAAAGAAGATTTTGTAGAAGTTTAAGGTTTGCGAGAAGAAGATGAACTGAATTTCTGAAATAACACAAAAGTAGCTAGAGAGGAAGAGAAGCTATATAGCTAGCTGCGAGGAATTAAATCGCTTTGTTGCTTAGGGGAAGTGAATAGAGAAACCAAACTGTGTATCTATATTTATAGTACGATGGACTCCGCAACCTAATGATAAATGGTTTTCTTCTTGTTCTAACGTGGATTTGGTTAAGTAATAATAATAATAATAACAACAATAAATCAAAAAATAAAAAAGATACAAGAAGCAGAAGCGAAAGGGGTACACTTTAATCCTACTTTTACAAGGATTAGGAGTTTTTTTGGAAAGGTACAAGGATAAGGAGTTATGGAGATAACAAATTAATAATTCACTTGGCTATTACCCACTGCTTGCAAAGTCAAGAACTTTAACTACTACTTCATTTGGAGAAACAATGAGAGACCCATGGATTTTCGGATATAAATGGGTACAATCACTGAATCGGAGGTAAGTACTTTGAGCTTAGAGCTTCATAATGATAAATACGCTCCAGTACCATACTTAGAGCTTTTATATATATCCCTAAATTTTGAGAAATATTTCCACATCATATTGCAATAAGGTTTATATTATATATATTTCACACGTTTGACGGAAGCTAAACATGAATAGATCTTACAATTCCAAAGCACAAAAGACAAAGGTACATGGAAATCAAACCGTTGGAAGAGTTCCGACCAATTTCTCTGGAAAGGTTTCGCATAATCAATTGCATTGGGCTCCTCTTTCATGCAATAATGTGAAGATTTAGTGGTACTACTCGTCTCTTCACAGTTCACACTTCACACACGTCAAGTATGATACCTCTAACTATACCATTCTTCAGTGACACCACATACGACCTGTAAATAAGATGACAAGTTACCACTGTGTAAATCATCGGGACTTGTCAACACAAAATCAATGCTATATTCATATGTATTGTGTTCCATATCCCCAATTGATTGCCTAGTTTGGATTTTTATTTTTACTTCAGATTGTACTAAAAGTGACATTTCAAACTGATAAACTACCAAAAAATCAACGAGTAAATAAAAATGATAAACTAGCAAAAAATTGATCACGGAGGTGAATTCCAAATTAACTCAGAATAAATCATTGAGCCCTCCGACCTTCTAAGAACATAGATAAAGATATACACTTCAAAACCCTTGTTATTATTCAGTCAAAATTAGCTACCTGCTATGGCATTAATTATTATCACCGTCATCATCATCACCCTCATTCTTATCGGAACCATCATCTCTATCATCAACACCATTGTCATCGTCATCCCTATCAAAAGATCCTGCAAAAAGGAGCCCCAGAGAGTTCAATTCCAATTGCACAATCTTTTTTGCTCTTCCTTTTTTTTTTTTTGTGCGACGAATCCTCCGTGACCCAGAGGATTAATTTTGGACAACAACGAAACTAAACCTCCATGTTGAATCCAGGGATAATGGGAAGTCAAACGAAGACAGGGGACCCAGCCCAAGAAAAAGAATCAATTTTCACCAATGACACATGAAAAAATTTTTACGGAACCATATATTATTGAACTCCTAGGTTGTTCATTATGTAATAATTAAGGCAATTAGCCTTCAACAGTGATATATTATTGAACGAGAAAAAAAAAAAACTCAAATCACCTGTTTCAGTTAAATCGTGATCTTGAAAAATTTATTTGTTTTCAGAATGAAAGCAAACTTTAGAATGTTAATGCCACCCCCAAATGACTGATATGTTGGGATTTTATTTTTTAACACACTCTATACTAAAAAAACAGAAATTACAAACTAGCTAACAATTCTTTGATGGAGTATATCGTAGGCATGCATGCGGACATCCTACATCACAAATAATCATGGAAAAAGACTACAACATGTAGTTTAAAATAATCAAATATTGTAATATCTTCAAATTTTCTGCTTGGAAAAAGTTAATCGATTTTTAATAACACGTAGTTAATATCATTCTGTCAAATTGATTTGGTAACTTTAGAATCATCCTAAACTGCTAAATATAAGAAATCCCTAAAATTGCGTAGCAGAACAAAGACTAACTAAAATAGGACGTGGATGTTGTTGTATAAATTAAAGTATTTCAAATAGATTTTAATGAGTAAATAAATTTTACTATGAGTAAAATAAAATTAGTGAAAGTTTTGACTTAGTTTTATCATGTTTTAAATAAATAAAATTGCTAAGTCAAAAGTAGAAAAAGTCTAGCACTTAAATTCCTCAATTTTTGGCTATTAAGGTTAAATCTTATCAAAGTGGGAGATTTGGCTTCTGATTTTATAGAGGAGCAACATGCTAATTTTGCACTATAAATAGATGACCATATTGATGTGAAGAAGTGCACCACCAGACTCTTTCTTCTCCCTCTCATTTTCTTTGCATTCTTATTTTTCTTTCGGCTTATTAAACCCACAAACAGAAGCTTTCTTTTCTAAATTATTTGTTCTCTTCGTTGGTTTATTAAACAAAAGAGTTAGCCGTCAGTTTATGCTTTTGGTTTTTTTTATTTGTTTTGTTTCGGTTCAAACAAATATTTTGAAAAAAGAAATCATTTTTTTTTTTCATTCTTTGTTGCTGGATTAATATTTTAGCTGTTTATGTTCCCTCTATTATTTGAGGAAGACTTGTTTAATCATGGGAAGACATTTTAATACCATTGAAATAGTTTCTTAAGGACAGTGTTTTTTAACGCGACTCAAGTATTGTTTATTTATTATTTTTTCATTAGTATTTGGCCTACATTTTTCCTACAATCTTAAGAAACTGTGACTTCTGGCCATACTAATTCTATCAATGTTGAAACTATGTATATTATTGTACCAGTTTCAGCTACGGTCCTTGTCCGTTTAATCAATGTCAAACCTTTTTCCGATATATTTAGGATTGAAGACACTAACAGAAAGGAGTCAAATACAAAAGCCAAGGAGATAGTGCTCAAAGCGAATTTGGTGCAAAGCGACAATAAAAGGTACACAAACAAGTCTATCCACTGACAGTTGGGTTTCTTAAAAGAGCCATCTTTCTCAACTAGTTCGGAAGATCGCTTCATCTCTATACTAAACAACCAGGGTCTTCTTCCTCTGCTAAAACAAATCTCACCAAAATTGTTGGTCCCTTGCGTTGTTCAGCAGAGGGAGATGAAGAATCGTTTAAATAAATATTACGATAACTAGATGTTGCGTAATATTACGATAACTAGATGTTTAGATGGATGAATTTAACTTAGTTTTTTTCTTATTAAAAATACTAGTTGTTAAACCCGTGCGATGCACGGGATTTATACATAAGTTTATACTCCCTCCATTCCAAAATAAGTGTCATTTTAGCAAAATGGAGAAATTCCAAAATGAGAGTCGTTCTCACATTTCAATGCACTTTTTGTCAAACGTTTCTAAAATTACCCTCAAATGAGTTGATGCTATTGGTGGACAAATTTATAATGGGGTTGGTGGAGGATATTCAAGTAATTTTATTACCCTATTTAAGAGTTTCTAAAACTATGTGCAAAGTGTAGGACGACACTTATTGGGGATGCAACCACTAATGCCCTCTGCCCTGATCATTCCTCTTGTTCTCAAGTTATCTACATTAATGGCGTCCAGCAAACTGTAAGAACAATAGTACTTCTGTGCATGCGTCCATTAATTGATCATTCTCTTTCCAGCCCATCATAGTTTATTCTTTATTCCTGATTTGTGCGTAAGTTTCCTGGGATGTGAAAGGGATTTTCATTATTTGGATTTTAATAATATTAACTATTTTCTGTTGAGATTGAAGGTATGAAGTGATTAGTGAACCCTCTTTCAATCTAGATTCTTGAATGATAGTTTCTTCTGCGCCGTGCTTACTTCTCCTTTTGGCATACTTCTCCTGAAACACCTTTGTTATTATTATAGCAGTTATAAATCAATCGAGGAGCTTATTTTGGGGGTCTGTCTTTATATTCAATAAATTAGAATTTGGTAAGTTTTACTTCATCTTCTACTGAATGCATGAGTACATTGTTACAATTTGTGTGAATATATAATATGGTTAATACTATTGGGTTTTTTTTTTTTCTTGAAAGGGTTGGATGATCATGTTACATTTGTTTAAATTCAATAATCATATTGTATTAACAGTTGAGTTTGTAGGTTGAATATTGCACTTTGTGAATTTAATATAGATGTAAGAATTTGAGGTTCATGTTTTCAAATGTGCAACTAATTTGTAAAGACAGTAGACAAAAAAGAATTTTATCTGAAATACTAAGAGTAAAGAAATATTAATAATAGCATATGGGTACTAAAGGTTAGATAGAACCTCTTTGTAAATGACATTGGTTGTCACATTTGTATACTCACCATCGCCATTGCAAATTAGAATTTTCAATCCTTCTCTTGAAGTAATCCTCGATAGGGCGACATAAAGTTGTCCGTGGCTGAACACAGGACGTGGCAAATATAGGCCAACTTGGGACAAAGATTGTCCTTGACTCTTGTTAATTATCATTGCGAAGCATAATGATATAGGAAATTTCCTTCTCTTCATCTTGAATGGATATCGAGTATATGATGGTGTTATTGATAGTCGAGGTATAAAAACCGTGTCACCTACATTGCTGCCTGATATCACCTTTGCCTGAAGAACACGTTGGCCCAACCTAGTAATTACTAATCTTGTACCATTACATAGGCCACCTCGTTGGTCAATATTCCTAAGTAACATTACTGGAACACCAACCTTCAGCTTTAATTTGTGGTTAGGCAAACCTGAACACTTAATGCTATTTAGAAAGTCCGGTGTGTAAACACAATCGTTAACATCCACACCACCATCGGAGCTGTCTATGCTATCTGAACTCAAAAATGTTACCTCATCACCATCTATAAATCGAAGCATATGCTCATTGATAACATCGACGTCTTCATGTGTAGGAGCGAGAATAGCTCTTTGACCTAGGTAATCCTGATTGTCCAAATTTTGAAGAAAATTTGGGAATGTGGAATTCACAATTGCATCAATCGGATCACCTGTAAGTTTTAACAAAGTAAAAGTGTAAAATATAAATTTATATTTTAATTATGTATGTTGTATTAGAAACTTGTAAATATGGAGGGAATTCATAACCTGTAGGTCATATTAAAAGATCATGTGGAATCTCAATATCAGCTATCCCATCGTTTGGCTCAGCAATTTTTCCCTCACCAACTTTAAGAATCCATTCAGCAAATTCTCTGACTTTGTCCATGTTTTCCTTCGTACCATCTCTTTGTAGTCGCATGTTAACTGTCAGTTTCAATACTTCGCAATGATGCCACAAATAGGACGATTTAATTGCTGCATCAACAATGTCATGCCTTGATCCTTTCTGAACAACTGGCAGAATTTGACAAAAATCTCCACATAATACCATGACTTTTCCTCCAAATGGCAATTCTGAGCTTGCTGGATTAGATGACGGAGAATATCCTTCAAACTCTTGTCCAAAGCCTCGAAGCAGTGCCTATGGACCATGGGCGCCTCATCCCAAATAATCAATTTTCTTTTTTTTTTAACAATTCAGCTAGTTTGCTATTGGGTTTAATGGCACACGTGGAGTCTTCATTGACAACAATAGGTATCAGAAACCGTAAATGAGCAGTTCTCCCTCCAGATAAAAGTAAAGAAGTTATTCCACTTGATGCAACCGTAAGAATGATCTCTCCTTTACTTCGAATAGCTGCAGATAGAGTCCTCCAAATGAATGTTTTCCCAGTACCACCGTATCCATAAAGGAAAAACAATCCTCCTTTATTAACTGCAACTGCATTCATTATACGATCATAAACTCCTCTCTGCTCATTTGTTAATTTATTGTAGAGCTCATTATGTTCTAAAGTCAACTGGGGTACATCATATAGAAGCTCATCATGTATTAACTTGTTGTAGTCTTCTTCTTCTATATGTTCTTCTGGATATGGTATGGTTTCAAAATTTTTAAGACTACTACCATTTCGGCGCATGATACGATCAATCTCTACCAAAGTATACGTCTTCTTTGCTTCGTCTGGGAGCCTCCAGGAGTCTAACAATAATAGTAGTGCATAAATTAAAGTTATAAATTTGTGGTAGCAGGAAGAAAAACAAATTTAAAAGGCAACGTATTATTTGTGAAATTAGTATATGAGATGTATATTAATATGTACCTGTTTCATGTTAAATTCTCCGCTGCATGTCTTCAATATCTTCATATAGCTGTTTCCATGTTGCTTCCCAAACAGCTTCAGGTTTAGTTAGCCTCTCAGTCATTAGGAGCCTAGCAAACATATTTCTCAAATAGCTTGGAAATCCCCATATGCTAGCTTCCATTATTCCATCTATGAATTCGCTATCATCATCAAGTAGTCCCATTGCATCAGAGGCATTTTTGAATGTATCATGGAGTGTACCATCTACAGTTCTAATATCCTCATAACACCGTGGCCCTCTGACATGATTCAACAACATACGCAGGTAGTAAAGTTCACCTAAATTTATAGGGACATGGTGTATTCTGCCAATCGATCTTCCTTTTTTCCTTGGCTGCCATTCTTTCACGTCTGCATGCCAAATAAATTTTGATGAAAACTCAACATATGTAAGTTGCATGGCCTCTTCATACACAATATTACAATTCAACCATGATAAAAACTTTGTGTAGTTACTTGAAGGCTTCGATATGATGTCTTCAAGGGACTCATCCTCATCATATAAGACACTCTAATTTTCAGGAAGATGGAAAGCAATCTTTCTTTCAACGAAAGGATACCTGTAGTGTATATCAAATTGAAAAATTCTCCACACAGCCTTGCAAGCAGATAGGTACCTGCAACTATAATAATCTTGGATCTCACCAAGGGGTTTATTTAGAAACTCCTGCTCTTCCCCAAATTTGCAAACTCCGAAGATGATTCTGTCTGGCCCCTTGTTGATGTATTTGAAGAGGTATTTGATTGATCGGGACTGATTACACCATTCGACATTGATGTGACGCCATTTCTTCAGCAGGTACTTGTTGTAACCAACAACCCATCTGCAATGATTTAAACAACACACATTGTATATTTTTTTGACATTTAAGTTCACATCAATAAAACAAAGTAAATTTAAAATGCATTTATAATTATAACCTGTTGTCTATGGAAATTTTGTTTTTATCAATTGTGTGTCCATTTTCTCTTCTTCTGTACTTTGCATATCCATCTCCATCAACCATTGTTCTCTTAATAAAGCTTTTAGGGAAGTGCTTAGAACATTTGTTATCCACCATGCGAGGGCTATTCTTATTTGCATCACTGCAAGGTCCGTGAATCATAAACTCATTCACCAACTGGTAAAGGTCGGGGTCTTCATCAGGGTTAGGAATCTCAGTAGATATAAATTTGTCAATATCCTCACCTGTCTTGATCTTATCATCAAGATGCAAGAAAAGACATACATGTGCATGAGGTAAGCCCCTTTTTTGGTATTCAACAGTGTAAACAACTGCATGTAAAGAAAAACAATTACTGTGAGTTTTGGATCATATATATACATGGTCAGCATAAAAGTATAATTGTGATTTCGGTAACTTCATAATAAATATTTAAGGTTTGATTACTTACTTCCTTGAACTCTGCCAAACAATTCTTCATCTTTAAGATCTTTGATGAACATATCCAATTTCATTGCAAAAATCCTGCAAACTATGTCCAATCTATCCTCAGGTTTCAAGCCTCTCTTTGTGCAATATCTTGTCACTTCAGGCCATTTTGAATTGCAAGTGAAAGTTATGAATAAGTCTGGATATCCGTAAGCTTTGCATAGTGCCATAGCGTCCTGGTAATTCTGCATCATGTATCTCCTGCCACCAGTAAATGATGATGGTAAAATATAGCGTTTTTGCCTAAGGTAGATGCATCAGTTATGCCTCCTTCAGATGCATTCAGTATATTCTGGTAGGATTCACTTCTCAAAACATTATGCTTGTTTCTTATATAATGTAGCCGCTCTGATTCAACGATGCTATACCCATCAACTACAAATTGTTGCAGTAACTGCCTTGCGAGCAGGATCATTGAAAATTCTTTGTCTCTTTCTTGCAGTTTGTAAGCAAACCACTCCCTTATACTCAAACGTATTCTCTTATTACTGTCAGTATCTATAAAAGTTAACGGCTTGTCCTTTAACACAATGCCGAGGTAGTATCCATCTTCTCCATGTGGAAATAAGAGTGGATACTGCATTGGAATGTAAGATGGATTAAGCTCATTGATACGTTTCAGTTCCCCTGATTTGTGTTGGACGACGATGTCTCTAAAATCAGACTCCACGTTGCCATCACCAATGATCAATGCTGATATTTCAGAAGGTTCAGGCATGTTGTACAGTCTTCCATTCTTTTTTCTAGTTCCAATGATGACCAATCTAACTTGTTGTTCACTGTTTGAATCGATTGTATCTCTTGCATGCCTAAATACCTTTGCCAATTGGTTGTGGTCATCTATAACCTTTGTTAATCCCTTTACCATTTTTTCATGCAAAGTTCTAGATTTGGACCTTTTCGATTTTAAACTGAAAATTACACGGGAAAATATTCGTTCAAATGTTGTCACATTCCCACTTTGTTTAATAATATTGGACATTCTGAATATTATGCAATTGTCTTTAAATCAATAAAAAAAGAACATATTAAATTTCTTTTCTTACCTGTAAGCAGACATCCTGTTATTTATTTCATTCCTAGTGTCATAAATGTACAGCTGTGAGAACTTCGGTTTTGTTCCGGTATTTGGAATAAGATTTCCAATTCTATGGTAGTTCTGACCATGCAATCTGTAACAATAAGGACCGCGACCATTGTTTACAGTATTATCAATCTTACCCCCTATGCTAGTGAAGGAGAACATCATGTTGTAGGCTCGAATATTTTCTAGGAAATTTTTTGATTGACGGTGTTTACCAAGGATCAAATTTTTGAGAAATGTAGGTGGTTCTTTCAGTGTAGGCAGCTGAACTTTCCCTTTCATACAACATATAGAAAACTCTGGATTAATTGATTATCTGTCACCCTTATATCTTTCTCCATACAACATGTTAGCACCACAAAATTCACATATGTAGTTTGGATCACCAACGTCATAGTAATCTGCGTTTAATAGTATAGAAGCAATTATATATTCAACAATTGAGTTAATTGTATGTAAAGTATACAGTGACAAAAAAATATGTGAATACCTGGTGATGATTCGAGTTTGCTGAACCTGTCTATGTGTTTTTTTGTTCAGGTCTTCTTACCGGTATGTGACTGTGAAGTCATGCTATGTAATATCATCGAAGTTGTATCTTTCCCAACAGTTTTTCGATTTTGCCTTTTTGATGACATTATCAGCATCCTATTCACTTTTGCTTCGACAGCTTTTTGTTTACGTGTAAGTGACTTTGAATGCATGCTCTGTAACAGGTTCAAAGTTGAGGTTGTCCCGTCAGTAAGTGTTGCAACTTGATGTGTTTGTTTTGGAAACATTGGTTCTTTCCGCTTGCCTGATGGTGTTTTTGAAGTGTTGTAAGAAACCCTGCCTGTTGTCACTGTTAAAGCAGAAGAATAAAACATTATACATGTTTAACAAATGAGAAAATATAGAATCGGATGCAAGCGTACTATTTTTTATATCACCCAGTGGAGATATATGTGTCAATTGTTGGGTGATTGAAGCACATCAGAGAGTTCCAGGATTTGAGGAATCTATGCTATGAGAAGAACTGCCTCGGTTAATGATATTTGGATGCTTCCTGGAACTTGAAGATTGTGGACCATTTTGATTATCATTACTTACAATTTTTTGCCTTTCGGATGACATTATGAGCCTCCTTTTAAACCTTGTTTCAGCAGATTCTTGCTTACATGGTCGTGGGCAAATAACATTTCTCTGTGCGTCTAGCAAATTTTTTCTTTTGCTTTGGCTACATGAAGAGTTCATTGCAATGGGATGTGGTTAAAATTGTAAAATATGGATGACGTATACATGTGTTGATTTTGTATTATGGATATATAGTAGTTGAATTGTCTTTTTTGGCGGTTATCTTATTATGTTTTGAAAATCAAATTCAATTAATCATTTTATTTTTTACCTTACGAAAGCCTCAAAATATCACCCAGTACCACAACAATGATTTCATATTTATTCATTCCGATTATATCTTGTTAAACACGTATGGTAATATTCACACATGACTCCAACTACATAGGAGGTAAATATACGATCATTGATGAACTAAAGACCAATCTAACTGATTTCATTTTTATTCATTCTTATGGTAATTATTCTTATGTGCAAACCGTGGTGTAATTGTAATATGTTATGACAAATTATTCTGAAAATAAACTGATATATGTCACTTGCTATAAAGTGTTGTTTAGTTTCATGAGAAATAATTATATAATTAATTTATGTAAAGGTTTTTTAAAAAAAAGTATGTGAAAACTTACGAATTTTTTTTTTTTTTGACATTTGTTTGGTTTACATAGTTGCGATTATGTACGTTCGCAATGTGTATACTTATCTTATGCAATTCATTAATAACCTTTTATTTAAAATATATATTTTCATGTTTCAATGTTGTGAAAGGTTTGCATGATTAGTTCATGATCTGTGTGATGCATATAAAGTTGCAATTTTGTCGAAACAATGAACGAATTTAAATTAGGGACAATTGTAATCAATAACAATAGACGAACAATGGACGGGGAAATTGATCAATTTTTTGGCCGTTTCATATAGTTTATTCTTGCATATTTAATAAAAAAAAAACTCATGAAAGATATTTCTACAATCAATTAATCTAACATATCCACCGTAGAAATAGGATCAGGCATCAAAACTAAAGTTCCATCAGTCTCAGAATTTTTAAGGTATACGTTGAACATCAACATGTGGCCAACTTGAAGATTATATTTTTCTAGGAAACCTTGCCAATCTCCGGTAATATGTATGGGTTTCACCAATACATCACCAAACCCAATTTTTTCACAACCATGTTGCATAGACATGTGTGTTATTTTTCCTTTGTACAAGATTATGACATCTTCATATTCCATGAGTCTATGCTTGACGATCAAATACACTGGAATTTGCTGCAGTAATGGTAGATATAATTTAAAAACCTTTAGTAAATATTACTTTTAAATGACTACATCAAAATTTAAAAAGTACATAAATTAATTTGAAGGATATGAATACTAACTAACCAATTTACGTGTTGTGATGACATTTTTGTCAATACAATAAGCGAATGAATTTTTTCGAAACTATTGGGAACTGATCCAATGGTTCGATGTAGTCATCTACATAGAATAAAACATAACAAATTAAAATCAAGTATTAACATAATATTATCAAGTGGAAATAAATGTGAAAGTTTTTTGAGATAAACGTATATGATTACCATCGGATTCATCAGATTCGACAATGTCGTAAGCTGAAAACTCATAATACCCTCAGCACCGAAGACACTAAGTCCAAATTTGTTGCCAACTTGAAATACAAATACCAAATGGTTCCCAATTTCCAAATGAACTGTCTTATAAAAATCTTTCCAGTCGACGCCAGAGAAACCAATAATTGCACCATGTTTTTTAACAATTTCAAATCTCCAAGTATACTCTTTGGATAAAAACCGAATTGCAATATATGGATCTGTTATATGAAAGATAGGAATTATCGATGGGTAAACCATCTGAATAGAAAAATATGTCAGACATTGGTTTGGCATAATAACAAATGGCACTTGTTTTGAAATAGATAAATATAGTAAATTTTACCCAATTACATAAATTAAACTTACCGCACTGTCGTATGAATCTTCCTTTATTTCATGGCAAAAACGTAAATCAAGATGTGGGAAAATATCTTCAATTGATCTAGTCACATGACAACCTTTGTCATCAAAGATGATGGCCCTCACAACGTAGTTGGCAACAACAACGAATTGGATCAACCATCCAGGCTCGAATCTAACATGCATGATCAAGAAATTTGTGAAAATTTGTCACATTTTAAATGAATCTTTCCTTTGCGAGTGTAATTAATTTTAACATTGAAATCGGTAAAATCCGTGAGCAAATGCATATAGGGTTTCGGATTTATTGTAAATTTCTTGGACAAACAATTGGCAATCACCTGCGTGTAGATCATAAAAGTTAGAATCATAATTTACCAATTACTAAATCATGGCAATACATGAACATCATCGGAGGTGGTTTACAATTACAATTGAATATGAACTCATGTAGTAGTCCATCTTCGAATACAGTTGAAGGTATAGGAAGCAAAATCTCAAAGTCCATTTCATTGTTGCTGGGGTACATAAACTTCGTTGATGGATGAAGAAGGCGAAAACCTTTTGTAATTACAAAGCCGAACAGGCGTAATAAAGTTGGATGTTATTCAGTATAATAACTCTGGAGTCTATAAATATTGCAAGTGATAGAGAATATATGGGGTGAAGGAATGGTCTTACGTAAATATTTTTGGGCATCTATAATGACCTTGTAAAAAATCAATGAGTTAGGTATGTTAAGTATTTTAACATTTATTAGTTTATATGGAAATTATATTAAATGTCCGATCAATGATTATTCACATGCATGATCATATGATCATAATTGTATGTCATAAATATAAGAAAACACACATTTTTAAAATTTGTACCGTATATATATGATATGATATCAGTACTTACCACAATGATTGGCAATAGGAGTACAATCTTTTGATGCAAAGATTGAAAAAAGGTCAATATTGTGATAATTAAACGTCATAAATCAATGTATTTAAATTGATTGTTTATTTCTAATTCCGAAATGAATTGAATAATATTGTTATGTTATTAGGTAAGCATGAAAGATGCGATCTCTTTTCAGCAATCTTTAGCGGTTCAATGGAAATGGCATAATAATTGTCGTAATGTCATTTTCAAAAAATAAAATAAAATTGATTGATTAAACAAGTTGTGAATTTAAATTTATTTATTATAATTTTCAGTATGAATTTTTTTCATGAAAATATGCATGGGTTGAAATTATGAAATTGTTTATTTTTTACTTTTATGATTTGCTTAACGCGACAATCATCATTAAGTTAATAAAATTTTTTACATGGCCAATAATATAATGGCTTTTTCAAAGTAGATACTTTCAGACACAACGAATATGAAAATTGTGTTTAGCAAATCATTTTTGTTCATAATATTGTAAAATAATTTAAAAAATACATATACTTAGAAAGGGACATCAGTTTTATTGATTTAGGATTACTGAGTGACATAAAAAATGTAAAATGTAAATGCTGATCACCATCTATAGTAAATTAAAAAAACAACCAATGGAAAGTGTGGGAGGCAAATTACATCTGGACACTTAAACGTCCAAAACAATCTCTATATTATTTTAAATTAAAAATCAAACTTAAAGCTTGTGCGTTTTCTTTCTTCCTTATCATCATGGTTGCCCGACATCAACATTCTTTTTTTTTCACTTCTTATTGGGAAAAAAAACATTATCCACTTCATAACGGAGTAAAGTGTGACCAATAAAAACCAACTGATAATTCATACTGTGCAAGGCTTGTCACGTAGACTGTGGATCTTCTTCATTGTATTGTATATGTATAGTTGATCTCGATCTGGCCCACTAATCGTCAGTCTTCCGTCATCACTTGATCTTACGCTCAATAAAATTTGTCTTATGTTCATCCGGCACAGGAAATGGCTGAAGAGGCCTTGCAACTTGAAATTCCAGTACATGATCATGAACATTATCCCAATAAAAATGACCAGGTGATTGAATTTCTAGAGCCCACAATTGAAGATGTCTTGTACTCTGAAAATAATGTGGGTTACTTATACATAATTTACCTTGCAAGTCTATTATATTTATCATCCTATGAGATGAATTTGGATCACTGTCCCATTTTGCTCTGGTTGGACCAGGGATAACATAAAACTTTTCACATTCAATAGAATAGGACACTATAACTCCTTCACTTTTATATCCAGAAACTTGTGATTGTATCATTTTATCGATGGGCCAAAATATATTCTTACCAACCAAAATCCCCTGATCCACAACCCTAGGGCAAAGTTGCTGAATATCTTTCCGAACAACAATCATATCATACAGTTTTTTCTTCATATCCCACCAGGTTATCTTACCATGCATATTAAGATCAGATTTGAGTTCCAACACGATTATAACATATTCCCCTAACTCATAGCTCAAACCGAAAACAGCTTCCCAATTTGCATGCCATATAGGTGCAGAATCTAATTTAACTTCAACATTTTCACCCGAAGTGGGATTCATGATGGATAAATAAGTGAGAAACTTTACGCAAATAAGGTCAGAGGTGATCGACAGCGTTGTGGGTTCAGGTGATTGGCATACCATCAAAACATTTTCGCGCGACATCTCCCTATGACACCTCTGCAAAATTTCCAAAAATTTGGGATCTTGAAACTTTATATTCCACAAAGTTTGCACACTATGATAAATTGGGACCATAGATACATCAAGCTTTTGGAAAAATTTGGACAACAAATCTTCGGGCAGATCATCAATATGTTTTTCATCAAGATGGCATATCTTAGTGGAAAGAACGTCGGGAATCATGCTTTTTTTGGGTGATCTCGTATGTAAGATGATGTTTTTGTTAAAGTGGATATGCTTAACTGGCCGAATGTACTATCAAAGCAAGAATGAAATATGTTATTAAGGCAGATGTGGGAAGAAGTTTTTTAACTTCCTGCTCAAGGGTTTAAGAGTTTGTTTTTTAAAATGGCATGATTCATATTTGTATGTAATTAATTAGTATACATTTTCTATTTATAAGGATATCAATTACATGCGGATTCTCCTTTATTATAGACTGATTGATGCATATTAATGTTTAAAGTGTGAAATACATATGGTAAGTTGTGGACTTGATTCAAATTACATTGTAGGTAATTATACGAAGTAAATACCAATTACGGTGATTTCATTGTAAAGAATTTTTTGGTAATTTTTATAGTGGATCAAATGCGCTATACTTGGAATATAGTATTACGAATTAATACGCAACATACAATAACTTATGTCACTTGCAATCTCTATTAATTAAGTTAAATGGATAATAATTAATTCATTTATTTATTTGAATAGCATCCTACAAATTTATTGCAAAGCTTTTCCAATTTTGTGATAAACTTACGACTTTGTTTTATTTGTTCATGTGCTTGGTTTATATAATTGCACTTATGTAATCGTACAAAATGTCTTAGAAATTTATTGACCCAAATATGATTTATCAATTATTTTGTGGTGCAATATATCAGGATTGGTAATCCGCAATAATATTAATTGTTCAGGACTGTTTTTGGTCAGAATTGTTTGTTGTGAGTGAGTTGTCTGCACGAATTCTAAAGGATATGGGAGAGGTCATCGTGTGGTTTTGAAAGATTGTTACTGGCTAGAGTAATTGATAGTTAGGTTATACCATGTTATGGGGATCGTTAAGCGAGGTTTATATTAAATAAGGTCATGCAATATTTTAAATATAGGGAAAAAAATGTTGATTTCGTAAGTATATGAACATTCATGAAATATTTTCATTCAACTACATGTAAATATTTAATCAATTAACCCTAAAACTCAATCAATTACGATCAGTTACTAACTGAGTTCATATGATAATATAGAGCATGTGGAAAAATGTACTTGGACATGTTTGTTGTTTAAACGGGGTTCATTGAAAATGACGTAGACATATATAAAATTATTTAGTTTTAAAAAGAATATTATAATATAAGTTGCATTTATTACTTTTTATTATTAGGAGATCATGTAGTTGATGTCTTTGCGGTGAGTCCCAATTAATATTATTTATTATGATATGGAATTGAATGGTAATTTTCAAGATTGGTTTTGTACGTAGTCAATTAGGGGTTTTGATTTTCTCATAATAGTAAACTAAAATGGAAAAGAATTGACGTTGATGACGACATTGATTAATTTTTAGTATGAACATATTATGTCGTTGTTGTCTTTTCGGTGAGACCAATTAGAATTAATTAGTATAATATGGAATGGAATGGTAATTTGTGTGATTGGGTTTAGACGTAGTCAATAAGGGTTTTTTTTATATAGAAATATAGTAACTTAAAAGGAAAATAAATAGACGTTGATGACGACATTGATTACTTTTTTATTATGAGCAAATCATGTTGTTGATGTCGTTTTCGGTGAGACCCAATTAGATTTATTTATTATAAAATATTATTGGAATAGTAATTTTCAAGATTGGGTTTAAACCTAGTCAATAAGGATTTTTGATATAGAAATTATAGTATACGAATCGGAAGATTAATTGACGTTGATTACGGCATTGGTTCTTTCTCTATATGTAAATAATTAAAAATTAAATGAAAACTATTTTCCATCTTTCGTTCCTTAGCGGGAAAGAGGAGAAAGAAATTTTGCATAATTACCAATTACTAACGTATCACAGTTGTAGAACAAAATATCTTACGTGATTTTAGTCATATTGAATTTCTATATTTTCTTTAATTGTTTCTGATCTTTGGAGATCTCTCGCCTCATTTAATCTGACGTCTAAACATAGTCCGTTTTCCTTTAATAGAAGCCTTAGACACTTTAGTGTATAGGTTTATTGTCAAAGGAAATTTGAAAAACAAATGAATTTGCAGGAAATTCAAAATGAATTAGTAAGTAGTCTCAACGCATTAATCTGAATCATAGCATAAAATGAATTGACGTTGTTGATGTAAACTTGATATTTTTAGTTTATCCACATGTAACTCAATCTCATGTATATTGCTTAAAGCTACATAAACTCCATAAGCTCGGATTTTTTTCATTTATCTGTTACTGTATGTGTATACATTTTCTCAATAGTGTCCTGGAACCGTAGTTTATATTTATTAAGTAGTAATTAGCTATGATATTTTTGCGTTAAATGATAGAGTGTATTCGCGCTTTAACAATTTCAATCAAAGGTCATGTTTGTCTTGGAATGAATTAAAAAAATTTAGTGTATGTAGTGTATCTAGCGGAAAATGCAAACTATTAAAAAACGGGGTACTTATATTTAATATTGAAAAGTACATTAATAGAATCACTATTGAGATGTCCAGGAATAATTTTTATATTATTTGAAATAAAGAGAAGCTTATTATGCGGGGGGGCTTCGTGCATTTTCCAGCTACTCATCATCATCAAGAATTATCTTCCTTTTTCGGGTATTTGCGGATTGCAGTGTCGGGGAGAAGATTCTTGATTTCTGACCTTTTGCTTGTCAACAGGACTACTTGCAGTAGTGACCAGATCTTCATTTACATGGTCATTATCTCCTGATTGCGATGCAACATTCTACATTACATGAATAAAATTTGTTAATTTTTTTTTTTTTTTGGAAACCATTTTTGATGAATTAGTAATAATGCTATAATTTACATACAATAATTATTATTTAAATACCTTAGATTCTTCTGTCACTCTTGTTGTATTCCCATTCGGAGTGGTCTTCATATAAGATACACCTTCCTGCAAGTTGAATTAATTACATGTAACATTCCATATAGATTAGTGGGCGGGAGGAAAAATTTGTACAAAGAGTAACTCAAATAACGATATAAATGATATAGATACGTAATTGACTAAATGCAACACCATTACCATGTCTTGTTTGTAAATGGACATGAACTCAGTGATTATGTCCGGGTCATCAGTCATCTTTGCAACCTTTATATCAGCCGACATGTTTGGATTATAGTTTGGCGATATGTCAAGTTTGAACAGGCACTGCTTATTAAGCATTGCATTGATTTCTGCAGGGTAATCATAAAGATCTTCATCATTTAAACTCTGCATTTTCGAACCGAAAATGTTAATAATAATCAAATGATCTATATAAAGCAAGTGTAACCGTATAATGTCACCTCTTTCTGCATATCAGCTTGTTTTCTCCTCAATTCAAGTGTTGTCCTATTACTCGAGTGCTTCACATCCTTATCCCATAATATAAATGTGGCACAGCCGGTTGAATCGATAACCCGAACATTTATCTTAATCCTATATAATTATAGATGATTTATTTACAATCATAGAATGTAAAACTTATATACACTATTAATTAACTATTATTAAATTTAACTTACATTGGGGATACGCGGCGCGGTCAAAATTGCAAGGACTGCATCTGAAGCCGATTTAAACCCCATTAGCACTACTCATGTCACCAGTTGATTTTTTTTCTGAATCAATATCATGCTTTCCAGATGATTGTTTAGGGTTTGCCTTCTCCGCCTTTCTGTGACATTTTTTGCATCCAAAATAAGACCAATCTCCATTTTGTTTAATGCATGTGATTGTTGCAAGCACAACACAGGTTAAGTCTTGCATGGTGGAAGATCATATATTAGTGTTGCTGAAAAATGAAGGCCCTACAAATATAACAAAAAATTGTATAATCTATAAGTAAAAGGATTGAATAACCTCCTCCACTTCAGCAATTTCTGCAAGGGTCATCCGAGGAATATCATTAAGAAAAGCATCATGTCTAGTGATTGTTGTTTGGGACTACATTTGAGTAATCCGATTAGAATCGTTGCCCAATCCATCAGCTTCAATCATCCTAATAGTAAGTCATCCATTTAGGTTAATGTTTTTTTTTTTTTTGATTTTTTGTTAAAATATATGGAAAAGTTAAAAAATAATTAAAGACAATTTATACCTCTGTCGGTAAGAGTTGAACTCATCAATGTCAAGATCAAGAAAAACTTTGCCTCCAAATTTGGCATTTTTTACATACCGCTTTCCTGAAAAGATTATTCAATTTAAATTAAATAATACATATAAATAAGTAAATTATAGTTATTGACGTTGAATTATCTTTAAATTCTTTGATTATCCCAAATCTCAGAGCAAAAATAATACAGCCAGTATTCTTATCCATATAGTCCCTTACAGTTACCGCTTGCTCATTCCATAGAGTCACTTGGAGTGTCCTTTTTCTGGAAAATGGCATGAATAAAACATAAGTATAAATTAAAATATCAATAGTACAATGTAATAAACACCACACAAATATTCTTGCTCACTCCAAATCTTCTAATTCGATGTCTAAAATTTTATTGCCCGCCTCTTCTTTGATTTTCATGCCTCTCAATATCTCACCAATCACATCTACATTTAACAATAAGTAGCTTTTTGTCAGAAGAATATACAAATTATTTAGTGTTTATAAAAATAAATCTCATGATTACTTACCTATGAGATAATCATTGTTGATAGGATTCATTGTCAAAACATAATCGAAAGGGACAAATTCGAATGAATGTTTCGGGATGGAGTCGATTGTACAGGGTTCCACCCTAGTGTTGCGCATGAAAGCAATCTTATATTTATGCTTGTTCGACTTGTAATTTCCTGTGTATTCAGCCATATCAAAGTTGGTGATTTGCTTAGTCTCTCCCTCTCCATCTTCAAGAAGCTTTTGAAACTTCCACATGAGTTTTTTGTGGACAGAAGCTTGTATTTTTTTTACCCTGAAAATGGAGAAAACAACAACAACACGCGAGTTAAAAATAAAAGGGTCACTAAATATGTGATATTCATCTGAATTGAATTAACAAAACAATTAATTTAACTGATTGGATACAAACTAAATTGTATTATTTAACCTGTTCATCAATAAGCAAAGCTTTAATCGATGTGTTTGCCCCAACAACTGCTATCCAAATGTGTAGTATTCGTACATTAACCTTCCAATCAGATTTGACAAGAATTTGGTGTCAAGTCTTTGATGAGATCAACAATGTGGCTGGTGCGGGAGGTCGACATTAGATCCTATATGGGTGGAGGAAGTTTTTGGAAGAGCAGATGATATTATCTATGAAGTTCAGCGACGTAGTGCATCAGGTAATAGAGTAATGTAAATATTTATATTGTGCGAACCACGATCTCTGATGATATGTATTTTATTACGATGGATAATTATTTCCGTAATTAGTTCGAAGATTTGATAAACCCTAATCCCACACAATTATCACCGAATAATACAAAGGATAAATGAATGTTAATTTATTTAAGATTCTTTTTTTTTGTTGACTTTGAGTCCAAAAACAATCATAGCAAATTTTGGGGATGACGAAGATTCCCCGTGGTTTAATCCGGTTATTATGATAATTATCAATTTCTTGTTTTTTTTCTTGACTTTGGGTCAAAAAACAATCATAGCAAATCTTTGCCACTCCGCGTGACTTATTTCGGTAATTTTGTTAATTAAATGTTTCCTATTATAACCGGAAAACCCCAATAATTAATGATCTGCTTAATAATAATACATCAATGTCTTTTATTTACGATTCCATTATTTTCGCTTGACTTTGGGACAAACAACAATCAAAATTAATGTTGATTGATTGGTTATAAGTTATTGTACTGTTCTAGATTTTCAAAAAACCGTACATTACCACAAATATGTATGTGCTTATTTTTTTTCCCATAAATTCCCAAGGACTTGTGTTGTTATTGTATAAACTTTTTTTGTGAGATTTTTTATAAAAATGCCACATAGGATTTTTGCTTACGTGGCAACGTAAAAACTCTTTTTGAAACCTCTCTCTGGTTTCTCTCTTAGTATAATACCATAGATAGATAGATGTGTATGAAATAAGGAATGCAATGAATAATCTTAAAATGTATCCCTGTTTTCTTTTAATAATTGAGTAAATTCTATTTGACTAAAATAATTAATATGGATCATACGAAATCATACCAAAAAAAAAAAAATAATTGATCAAATAATCTACCATATATATAACTAGTGAGTTTTACACAATTTTTTGGTGGTATGCTATATATGTATATAAGTCTCTTCTTCTCCTCTTATGTTCAAGTTTTTCCATTTCCTCTAATTTACTATTATTATTATGATTTTTTTATTTTTCCATTCATCTAATAATGGTTGGTCATATAATACTCCCTCCGTCTCAAAAAAATAGTCCACTTTCAGTTTTGGAATTTGTACTATTGAGTACAAATCTAAAAACTCAATGTGGACTTTTTTTTGGGACAAAGCTAGTATCACATTTATATGAGTTTCTTCTTCTCCTCTTATATTCAATTTTCTCGATTTCCTCAAATTTACCATCCTTAGTACAATTCTTTAAAAAAAAAATTAGCAGAAAGAAATGTTGGAGCGATGTTCAGGTTCCAACTGTCAAAAAAAAACACTCCAGGGATATATCCGAGAGGTGTGTTTTGAACCAGCTAGTGCTAGAAGGTACAATGACCCAAGGGGTGGACATATATACCATCCAGTTCCCTAGTATCGTTGCTCCCCAATCGAGCTTATTTACTTTAATGACAGAGAGGCCGAGGACAGAGTATTGATCTAACCCTAGGCATTTTACAACAAGACTTTTAAGTCTTAGAGACATATCTAATTATTTTTTTTCCATGGCACCTCTGTATTTAACCATTAAGTCTAAGAGAGTGTTGATGGGTGTCGAGATCATCAAAGAAAACATACTTAAAACTTGTAGTAAGTGATAAGAAGGGTCGATCCCACAAAGACGGGAAACAATAAATGAAAATTGGTATCCAATGTAAATTATGCAATGTATAAACAGAATTAGACTTGGGAAAACAAGTTTATGAGTTGACGAAGTGATGGAAGTCTGGGGTCGTCCTCCTCTATACTCTATATGCATATGTAATGATTCAATTGCGCACTATGTGGTATAAAATTGTGTTCAAGCAGGCACAATAATACTATAAGGTCCCTCACGATATTCCAAACAACAATCCTAGTAGCAACAAGCCCAGTAACTCACGTTGCTGACTCCGCAATACTATTAAACCATTAAGTTCTTAAACCCTTATGATGACCTCGTGCAAACAACTAATGTTTGAAACCTTGGGTTGTTACCCCCTTGTCACCGTTTAATCTTAAGCGTTCTAAGTTAAGTTTACCCTCACAAGTCTCCCTTAACATGCAAACACAATTAGTTACATGGCTAATTCAACTAAAAGAATAATGAAAACTCTAAGACTAAGCATACAAATATCATTCGAGCGTTTGAACCAAAAAACATACTTCTATAGAGTAGGGGGATTGGACCCTAGAAATGAGTTTAGCTACAAATTGGTAGGAAGCTCAAACACCATAGAATCAAGGTGGAGAGACTTCATGATTACAACAGAATAGGTAAAAAACAGGGGAAGAACAAAGTCAGGGAGCGTGGTAAAGTGCAGCTGACTTCGTAGAGTAAGGTTCTCACTTCCCCAAGAGACACCCATGAGTCTGCTTTCCAGACTTATGCTCTGTTTCTAACCTACTGAACTAAGCTAACTTCTAATCTTCTAACTCTTCTTTTTTTCTTCTTCTGCTGCTGCTGGTTTATATAGAGGTTGGGGGGAGGGGGGGGGAGGGAAGTAATTTTGCTTAGCCAAGTTGGCCTCCTCTTTACCCGATAAGTTTAAGCAAAAGAGAGGAGATCCATACTTTCACAAATTTCCCCCTTATCTTTAATCATCTTTCAGTTGTTCTAATTCAGTTTTTAGACACATCAACCTCTTTCCTTATCAGCAGCACCATTTCATCACCTTCTCCTCGTCCTTAGCCTTGAAGTCTTGGTTCAATTTGGCCTTCAATCAGCTCCTCTTCTCGCCGGATTCAGCCTCACTTTTGTCCTTGCACTTTAGTCCAATCAGCCACTTTCAATTGCGCCCATAATTTCACCAAATTGCCACATTTTGACCACCTTTTTACAGATTCTGTAATTAAGTCCCTAGATCGCCAAAAGTCACCAAATTAACCTATAAGAATAAAATCCTAACTTAATTGACCTAAAAACTAAGTACAAAGAGACAAATTATATATCTAAAAACATGCATAGTTTGATACTCATCAGTTTGGGATCACGGGGATCCAATTTGCAGTAACTGGAATGGACTCTCCATTCATCACCTGTCATTTAAGCCCAGGAGATTATAACTCTCGAACTGGAAGGTCTTTTTGTTTCTGAAATGGAAGATGAGCTAATCATGAAACCCACATCAACTAGAGCTTTTACAAGATATTTAACATATCAAATAGTAATGAGACTCAAAACTCTTTCTCTTTTTATTTATCCTTAGGAGATAAATTGATGCCTTTAAAAATTTCTTTTTTTCTCAGAGATTTTTTTTTTTTTGGTTTCCCTTTGCAAGCGATTTAAGTAAAATTGGTTTTGCCCGATATTCATTAAGCTGCTTATTTTTTTTAGAGACTAATTAACTCATATCTTTTTCTTTTTTTTTTGTATGTCGAACAATATGCAGAATACAATGCCGCTAGAAAAAGGTTGAAGTGTTTATTCATATGCATTGTTTGCTTTTAGTAATTTTTGTCTGCTTTCAAATCTATCATCATTATTTTTCCTGCATTCATATTATGAGAAACCAGGAAAGGTAGAAATCGATTTCTTTATAGTGATAGTTGCAATGAATAAAATCATATTTCTAATGATTTGCATGTTTATTGGCTAAAAACAAAAGCAAGGATAAAACAGTAGGTATTGAAATAACCCTTTCAAGTAAGAGTTTTAAGTCCGAGCGTAAAAGGATGAAAATTCTATATTTGTTCCTTCCAAATCCAAAATCATATATCTTCAATACGGATGGCCAGCGGTTAGAGCACCAGATGAAGCTGGACTTGGTGTAATCAGACATAGGGGCAATGTAATTTTATTTCAGTTGAATGTCAATACTTGGGATTGTGTTATAACATCATGTAAAGATACAAATAATATTCGCTAGTTTGAGGAAAATTGAATCAACGCAACTATGAAAGGTTTAGATACAAAGTGAAAACGGTACTATAGTGAACATGCTAAAAATGATATCTCAAACCTTCGGAGGAATAAAGCATAACTTTTTGAGATATACACTAAGATGCATTACCTTAACTACACAATTGTGCACATATATAAAGGGTTACGATAGCAAAATCATAGATGAATCAAATTTTGTTACTAGAACCATTAAGCAAAAATGTAGGAAACAAAGTGTTCATATATGATATTTTAAATATGAAATAAAGCGATCCAATTACTGTTCCTCAATTTCTATCTTCTTAATTCAGCAATTATCAAATTCTTTTCTTTAATTTTTGTTTGCATTATCAAAACGGTCAAGCTTTCCCATGCTGAAGCTATTAAGGATGCCAATTATCCTAAGGCATTTCTCATCATCTCCAACGGGTTGACCTCAACTTCAATACGCACTTAGACATAATGATGGAGAAGACAACGTTTTGGTCGAGTTTACTAAGATCTTCGTGAAGACCATTGAAGACCTTTGCTCGTGGAAATCATGTAAGATCAAGTTATTAAGAAGAATATGCCATGTAAGTTCTATGGTCTCACAGTTAATGATTGGTACTTCGAAGCAGCTCTGAAGATGATCGCTGATGAGGTTGGTATCACTATTCAGGACAAAGACCATAAACAGTATAACTGTTACAAGGAGGAAAAGATGGAATATGATGTGGGAAGAAATTAGGAGAAGGAAGAAGATGAGATAAGTTTTTTTACCGTTTTTTTTTAGTCTGGGAATGGGTTTTAGGTTTGTAGTATTCTCCTGGTTCATTTATTGTAGTAACACTTCAGGTATGGTCTTAGGTTTTGGGTTCGGGTTAGAAAGAATAAATCAATACCTTCTTCTTTCACTGTATTTCCGATCTACATATAGATATACACTGACGCTTCTCTTTAAAAAAAATTATACTCTAAAGGATTGCAGAAAATCACAGCACACTAATTGTTGCTCAGTATCTACACTATTCTTTGAACTTACATCTAAAATATAAACACATAATCTCATGAAATATTCAAATCAAGTAATCAATCCACAAAATAGTAGATAGTTTATTTAGTATATTTGATCAATATATTTGAAGATATCAGAATGACAAAAATATCCCTCATTATATTAGCATTTTTTGGAAATCATTTATGAAGTTGATCGAGAAAGAGTGTTGTGGCAGGCTAAACCTCAATTTCATCTGAAGCGGTGACACGAAGAAAAAAAATGTCATAGTTGCTCAACTACCTTGGCAATGAAGGCTTATACGAAGAAAAGAAAATGGTGTAGTTCGTATGTGGCTCGCCGAATGATGATGAATATCGTAATCCTAGTGATGGATAACTAGTTTACCAAAATTTTGACAAAGACTGTTGTTTTAAGTAACAATCATATCATTGGAATTTCGAGTGTTATCTCTCATTAAAGAATCATGAGACAAGAAATGTTAGATGCGAGTTTTGCAAAATATCAACAAGCTCGAGTTTTCTTGTGTAATATACCGGTGAAGATCATTATCTAGATTTGTACTTTGTTGTTGTTGGGTTTAGTAGAAGGGAAAGCACTTATTTTCTTTGTTGATGACTGTAAAGTATTTACTGAATTGAATATGTATTGAGCAGTTAGAACCGGTTTCAGTCCTGCTATGGATGTTCTTTTTATAAAAGGCGGCTTGTTATAGAGAACCATGAACCTTCTAAGGTTGAAATGGAAGTTTTATGTAGAGTAGCAGAAGTTCACTTCTCGTACCAACAAGTCAAATCAAAAGTTTACTGATTATAATAAGTTTATACATTTGACATAACTAAGTTCATGTGTTTTAAATTTGGAGAACCAAGAGTTTCTTCTAATAAATTAACTGATGTGCTAATGATATATCCACTTGTATGTTTATCATTAACTTGCGACCTGGAGTTTGTGAAAGTTAATTACCGACTTCAATTTAGTTATATGTGTATTTTCATATTCTCCTATGAGAGAACTTTGATTTGATGGTTCTCGTAAATGTATAATTCAACCAGGATATGTTTCAGCGATAAAACTTGAACATACGGTGCCTATACAAGCAAAAGTGAAACGGTCCAGTTGAATCGTTCGTCAAATATGTTCAAACCCAAATGGGCCATTAAAAAAATTCTCTCATACATTGGTTTTTTGTCAGAAATCACACATATCCATTTTCAAAATTTAGATGTCCAGTTTATATTAATTATTTCACCACTGTGCACTCAAAGATGGAGACTGGAAGAGGTTAACAATATATGCTAGATTTTTAACCTCCGGCCTTTGTAGTGATTGATGTTGGGCTTTACTATTCGATTGGTTTATTGTCTGTTTGATGAGTTAGTTACTCAAAAGGAGATCTATTTATATCTCGATTGGTGGACTATCAATTTGACAAATTATTTATCCCAACATTGGGATGAGAAGTTAAAACAACCAATTCATAAACCAAATGGATAATATCACTAACTCATTAGATCCTTGATAATATGAACTTGAAGTGCAAGAGATAATGTTCAAGACTAGATATTTATATGACCAGAATATCTCACTATGTTACATGTGAAAGGCTTAATGTTTCAAATTTTGATGTTGCATCCACCACTATTGTTTAATTTAACGTCCACTATTGTTTAATTTAACGTTCATTTGATAAGTGGTAGAAACGCCGATTCCAATGATAAGAATTCTCGTAAATTAAAAAGTTTAAATTTATCGAGATGGCAACTACGAGTGATTATCATCTAGAAAAATCTTTAAAATAAAATGGTTTTCCAATACGGTTGAATATAAACTTCCTTAAGAAGAACAAGAATATTTAAAAGACTTAATGATTGTGAGATCTCATCACTAAAGAAAGATGAAATCATATCATAAGTTTAAATTGATGATCCATATGAATGTATTGCTTACAATAAGTATCTGGAAATACAATATTTTTACTCATAAGCTAACTAAAGTCTATGGTACGAAAGTTCAACTAAGTTTGATCATCTAGCCACATGCTAGATTTCCTGAAACGCTATGAGAAGCTAATCTAGAGCCCCTACTCCTGGATTAAAAAACAAAAGTATACGTTTGATGAGTGTACGCTCAATGAGGTCTCACCGATTAGTCATTATTAATCTAGGTGACCACATAGTAAACAAGTTGTCATATATGATTAACATAGAAGGTCAATTAACATAAACTAAAAAAATCTACGACTAGGAGCTCTCTGTAAGATATCATAATGCAAGTAATGGAGATTGGCTACCATAAGCCAAACAAGTAAAAACACAGTAGCACGTATCAGGGATGGATACGGGTAGAAGTAGCTAGAAGTCAATCATGCCTATGTGGCTTGTGGAGAGCTTCTAACTGACCTCGTAACTTGTAATTAAGTCACAAAACGGGATTTAACGACAGCCAACGCCCAAACATGACAGGAAGGGGGTATATCTTGAGATTATACCGATAACGCCCACTTGAGTTGTCGAGCTAGGTGATCAAGCCTGTCATTGATTCAAACTGGTTCGTGGATCCACTAACCATACATATACAATTTTAGGCAAGACACGATGCTCATATTGAACAATCAGTTTAGAAGGCACATATGATAAAGTACATATGGCCACTGGACACAGAGACCACCTTAGGCAATAGAATACACAACCAATTAAAAAAACTCCAGGTTCACAGCCTGGCATCCAACTAGGCAAACTTCACACCTGTGTATACTCAGCCAAGGAACCACTCAGAGAACAATTAGACACGTATGCAGCACATGAATAATGATCAACTACCCGGTGCAATAAAGTACGCACATGGAGCAACCAAGATATGCAATCTGACAGTTAAGGAGCAATATAGTAGACATGCTTCTCTAATTTTAAGTATAGCAGCAGTATTTTGGAAACCAGGGAGCCTGCAATTTTTCTAATATGAGTTCATGCATATGATGAAAAGACATTAAATACTAGGGCTGTCAAATTGGGCAGTTCGGGTGAGTTCGGTTCGGGTTAATCGGATTTTTTCTTTCACAAAATTCGCTCGAAACCGAAACGCAAAATATACAAAGCCAAACCGAACCGACCGATAAACCGATTAGTTTTTTTGGGCCGGTTTATCTTCATCCGAATTAATTTTAGGTCTGAAAGTCAGCCACTTTCCTCAATCAAAATCCGGCACAAATGAAAGATCAAATCTTGTTTTTACTCACGAACCATCCAAACTCTTGTAATCTACTATTTTCTTTTGCGAAGAATAAAAAAACATCATACTTCTAGCCTTTTGATTTTCAGATCTAATAAAATCTCAGGAAAAAAAATCAAACAGAGGGAGAGAGAGAGAGAGAGAGGGAGGATTGGAAGGAAAGAGAGAGACAGATATGGCTTGTTAATATTTATGGCGTCGAAAGTCGAAGGGCGGAGGGCAAAGAGCGGAGGGCAGTGGGCAGGCAAATTAGATGAAAGGATGGGTGAACAATTTTTGATGCAATTGATTTGAGAAGTTGGAAATGGGGAACAATGAAGGCGGTGGCAGTGTGGAGGAGGGGAAAGAAAATTGGAAGGGAAAATGACAGAGGGGAAACCCTAATACCTATGTAGTTACTTATAAATAAAAAAATTAAAATATTTATAAATTTATTCGGGTTTCGGGCGGGCCCAGAGTAAAAAAAATTTCACCCAAACCTACACCGTATAACACTTGAAATTTTGGGATGCAACCGATTACCCGTCCGATATCCAAAAAACCCGGACCGAAACATCCAAACTTGATTCGCGGGTTTTCGGGTTGACCCGATTAACTGACACCCCTATTAAATACACTTAATCAACTCTAAGAAGTTATCAGAGTTAACTAAACTCATACTTTATCCATTGATTTCAATTTCAAGTTTAATTTTTACATTGGCTTCAGTTAATAGCTCCCAAATGCTTAGTTAGTATAGTAAAGATTTGACATTCAATCCGAAAACCTAAGAGCAATACAATTCAAACTAAAGCAGAAACAAATTAACAAACAACATCATTAACATTTATTTTCTTTACCCCAGTTTGATTTATGAACAGAACCAACCAACCAATTCTCTTACTTCTCTTATTCTTAGGCAAGCTGACCATTATGCCAAAAACAACAACTCTACAGCAGCTACGATCAACAACAAGATAACACGTATTGAAAAACAAATCCCCCTATTAGTTTGCAACGTATAAGTCTAAAATTGATTTAGAACCTAAACTAAATAAGAGAATTAAAATTCTAAGTTTACGAATCAATAATCAAATCCCAAGTTACCTCAATCTCATTTCTCCTCTTTCTTTTCCATTTTTCCTAATCGGCAATTCAGCTTCCTCTTTATTTCCCTCTTCTACTCCCCAGCTTGCCGAATTCCCTTTCTTCTCCTTCCTTGAATCTCAAATCCCCTTCCTTGCCTTGATCAACAGCTTGCAACCTAATCTCCATCTTCCTTAGTTTAATTTCCAGCTTTGGAAGAGGTGATAATGATGGTCGAAGTTGGTGGTGGCACAAGAGGTGAAAGGGAGGTATGTCGGTGATCAAGGTTGTGGATCGGTGATACAATGGATTAGTTCCCTTCTTCTTTTGTGAAATTTCAGTTTTAATTGAGAGATGGTGGAGGAGGTTAATATCGGCAGAGGTAAAAATTGGAAGAAGGGATGATGAGAGGAATAGAAAATGATAATGAAATGTTACACTGGAGAGATACAAATAACGATGATAATTATGGGGAAGAGAAGCTTTGAGCAAAACAGATTTTTTCCCTCTTTTTTTTAAATTTATTTTAGGTCGGTTAGGAGAAAGGATTTAGAGTCTAGAAATTGGTTCTAAGCTGGTCCAGGAAATGAAGAATGGAGAAATAATGAGGCCGTGGCTAATTTTGGTTCCAAGTACTTCATTTTACTCAACCATGGTTACCTAATACTTACACTAGTTAGTTTAATGGTGGGTTTAGTTAATGGTTTGTACAGTTTTCCATTAACACCTAACTTCAATCATTCCTCTTTTTTTAACTTAATTCTCTTTTACTAATTGATACTAAATAAATATTATTATTATTATATATTGTTTCCACTATTATTACTATATTTTACATGGTGGGATTTTAAACAACTGAAAGAAAGGGTTTGGCTATAGATTGGGTAAGGTGAGAATGCTAGTATCGTGGACTACATTGGGTTTATTGTTTTCCCCCTTTTTTACCCCCTTTTTTTCCTGTTAAATGATTATTTTATTTTTAAATTTAGTTTGGTTAAAGTTATATATTTGGAGTCACAATTAATCTATTGGCCCAAACTAAAGTTGCCCGCCATTTATTTTCAGACGTGGGACATATATTTGTGCTTGGTTTGACAAGTGACAATTTGGCGATCCTCAGATTACTCGTCTCTATGTTTGTTTTATCTGAATATGTTAAGTTTATTTGTGATTTTTGATAAGTTTGTATAATCATATTTGTATGATAATGATATGTCTATTTAGTAAATACATATATATTTAGAAATCAGTTAACACAAAACTCTTGAAAATTTTGAAAATCGCTGAATATTATTGAAACTTATTATGGAGTTCGAATAGGTTCAAAATCATTTTTTTTTTTTTTGCATCATTGACTTGTAATAATTCATTCTTGATAATGGAGGACTATCCATTAAGATATTGGTTCTATGCATAACTCAGGAAACAAAATTTACTTGCGTTTGGTTAAACTATAATCACTAAAAGTAGTACCATAAAATAAATATCATAGAATATATATACAATTTGTTTTTGTTAGACCAACTGGGTTCTCATGGGTCAAGGCATTTCGGATCACGTGAGAATAGAGGTATTTTGCATATGTTGTCCAAACTACAGAATATCTCAAGTCTCTCTAAACCTAACCCGAATCCACCATGCGGTGGTGCCCCAAACCGAAACGCATCAATATAGTGTTCGTTGTATTCATCTATGCGCTTCAATAAAAGCTCAAGATCATGAATCCGTTGAGCTCCGTAGATGATCTCGTTCCCTCGAAGATAAACATCGAAGGAATTGCTGTAAGCTTCATTCTCCAGGCACGGCATGGTAAAAAAAGGACCCGCAACAAGTGGGAAGCCGTAGAGTATTAAAAAAATCAGACTCATATTGTTCCTTCACTAATTCACCTAATCTCCTCTCACTCTTAGTGCTCATATCATGGAGAGGATCAACTTCGAATCCAGACTCTTTCAACATCTTTATACCTTCTTCAAATGACAGCCGTAAAGTTTTCTCTAAAAACTTAATAGGCTCGAAATGATATTGTGCACTGATCTCTACACAATCCTTATTCAACTTCTTAAACATTGAGACAAACAGCTTGTCCACCAAATCCAACAACTCCGAATAATGTTCCTTAATTTCCATTTCAGCTATAGCTTGTGACTAAAACCTAGCTTTTATAAATGAAAATATTCTTGAAAGATTCTTTTCTATCCACATTTAAGAAGGGAAAACAAAAGAAAATTCTAAAGCAAACTCTAAATTCTATATCAACATAAAAAAAAAATCTTACCTCATTAAATAAGAGATAAGGATACAATGACCGTTAAAGACTTAACTAAAGATTTTAGGCCAACGTGGTTAACATTAACCCCATAGTAGGTACATGGAGTAATATTTGATGCGAGGCCACAAGTTTCTATCATTTTCTTGACTCTCTCTCTCTCAAACCTGCAAACAAAGAGCTACAACGATGAGTGCTAAAATCGATGGTGTAGCTATTCAATTGCCGGTTGGTTTATCAGCTCTCGGAGAGAAGGTGAATGAAGGTGTTTTATCTCCTTCCAAGATCAGCGCTTTTCATCTAAAACCAATGAAGAGTTGGAAAGTAACTCAAGTGAAGTTGCACACAAATAAACAATGATTCTATATTTTCCTTTCAAGTTATGGCTTATAGTTGTTGTGGATTCTCGCAACAGTGGCGGCCGTTCTTGACTTAATGATAATAACAAGAAAAGTCTCATTGCGGGTCATAAGTCGTGCCGAGGATAAAGTCCTTTGCGATTATATTATATGATGGTTGGGTTTTAAGTATATCAAATATCCGAATGTAGTATCAGATGCTTATGAGGTAGGAACAACAATCAGAGATGGTCTACCTGAGAAGTGTCCGAAATTTATATTTTTCATTGTTGAACCATAGAGAAATCATACATTTGTACGGACAAAGAAAAATGAATTTGAAATGTATGATAAATTAGTTATAAACTTTGCCTTCACTATGTTTAAATATCATAAAGTATGATGATGTTGTAGGAATTGCGAGGATGTCAATCTGTGAAGCAGCCCGAGAGGACAATGCCACCGGGGGTGAACTCTCTGTTTTCTTCAGAGATTCTGAGGCTGCACGTTGGGAAAAGGTGATACTGAATGATAAAACTATTGGAGAATTGCTTTATGCACGTTACAAGATAACCCCCAAGGTAGAATCGAATCCCTCATGGAAAAGGAGCATGAATTGATGCCCAGCTTGGACTAGTATTATTAGACACTTATTAAAACTTTTATAGTGTCTAAATTTTGATTTCACCAACTTATTTTATGTGGTGGTCCGTTCTGTAAACGTTGGACAATGATTAGGTAACATTTTGACCAATGATCAACTTATTCATATTTCTTTTAGAACTAAAATAATAATAATAATAACCCTATAGTAGGCCCAAATGTCCATGGACAATTGGATCCCTTGATAGAATAGTGGTGAGACTTGATTAAGTAAGAAAAAAGTTTTACTGTAAATTCCTTTTAAAAAGAAATATTTTTTTCTTAACATAAACCTACCCTTGGTAGTCTTTTTTTTAAAAAAAAAACACTAGAGTTTATTATTTTGCAATTAGTATAGAGTACAAAAATTATGTTTAATAAAAGAAAAAGAATCCGAGTACGGATTATATGTATATAGAATTCAAAATGAATAATGAGATGAAAAAAGTAATCATGGAAAATTGGAATCACTAATTCATTTTTAAGCTTAAAACTCTTATACAACCAAAATGAAGAATAGATCAACAAGCTTTACCCTTCCAACACGTCCTCCTGTATAGAAAAATCACAGATTCTTTAAAAAATGTAACAAGGCATTTTACAAATCAAGATTTAGAGATTGGGAAAGACAAAATTTACCTCTTTCTTGATTGGTACAAAGAGAGAAACCATCTTTCTATCAAGGAGGGTAATTTTTTATTTTTTTTTGTTTGTCTTTTTAGCTGAATGATAACGAAAATATAAAGTTCAACAATATTTTTATATTAATTTTGAATATAAATGAAGATGACATTGTTTTAGTTCACCAAACCTTTATAGACATGTGCTATAAGGAAATTGAAACCCATAATTGGCGGAATTATTAGTCCCAAAAGCACAGAAGATGTAATACTACACCTTATGATTATAATTGAGGCCAAGAAATTTTTGTTGGCTGCCTGTGCTAGAAGCAAAAACATGAAAACACAACCAAATGAGAGAAGAAAAAGGTCAAAATGGGGATGGTCTAGTATGGAAGTACATCACATCCAACTACAAGGTCACAAGTTCAAACCCCCTTGGCAATGAGAAAATGTAATTGTCTAGGTATTTGTAATAGAAAAGATTGAAGAGTGTAAAAGGAATGGAAAGATGACCGGCCACCATACCTGTTGGCACAGCAACGGTGTACTCTCCTTATAAATATATGTTCTTCAACTTCCAGAATTATTAATCACCACCATCAACACCTATATCCTCAGTAAAATTCTTCCTCCACTCTCCCTCAACCCCGTACGCTACTCTCCCTTTCTTAAATCATTCTCCCCTCTCTTTCTTAAATCATTCTCCCAACAATGCAAAATGGTTGCATTCTCTTAACATTCTTGTCCGTTCCAATTCTAATTCATTTGTGAATCATCTGCCAATTTTTTTTTTCCTTGTCATAAAAAGCTCAAGAGTGATTGAGCAACATGCTAAAGTGGCCTATCTCAATAAAAAAAATTTATTTATTTTTATCAAATTAATCACTCTTCTCATCTACTTCACTTACCCTTCTTACCTTAATTTTTCCACGTTCTTCCTGGCCAAATGTCTATTCCTATCACCAAGCCTTTTCCTCCCTACCTACTTCCTCACTTCGTGACTCAACCTCTTCCTTTAGAACAAAAGTTTTTGATTTTTTAATCCAGAAACAAACAGTGGGATATATGAGTTTTCTTACTCATGATGTAGTTACGGTCTCTATCTTGGTTTAGTGGATTTGCTTTTGGTAGGAATGTGCTTGTTGAGAAGAAGATGCATCAATTAATGATTGTTGCTTAATTTTAAGTTTTTGGACAATCGTTTTTCAAGTTTTGTTTATTGTGTTATTTAAGAAAAGTTGTGTAGAATAATTAACTCAAAATGCATTAACTAACATCATAGTTGTGCGTGAATAAATTTGTTTCCTCTTACCCATTTTTTTGTGTGGTCTTTGCATATTCTTTTTTTAGCAGGTGTTTTTGTATTGTGCATCATCGTTCTTCTGATCTATTACCTCTGTCTCTTTAAAGTTCAAGCAAAAAATGATCATAAATGGGGATAAATGTGAAGAACTGCAGAAACCATCTCAACAATGATAACTAGGATTGCTAAATATTGAACGGTTGAATTTTGGTGTGTTCACCACACACATTTTGTCTTTTATTATATTTTTGGGAGAGTTTAGATGTGAATGGATTGTGTATTCACCTCATCATTTCGCTTTTTGTTTATGGTGTTGCGGAGGGATATGAAAGTCCAAAATTTATTGGCCATATTTTCACATTTTATTTGACTTTCGTCTGGATTACGTGAAAGCTTAAAAGTAAAATGTTTAATAAACTCCTTGCTAATACGCTAGAGAAAGTTAAATGCCTATCTAGAATAGAAACTCAATGTCAACATAGAGAACTCTTGGTTAAAAACCAAAACTATTGAAATTCATTATAAAGAATCAAAATGAAAATAAAATCATCTTCTAAGTAAATCTATTACAAGTGAGTTTCAGAGTCTCCGAACGAAGCAAAGTGGTTGTTGCTCTTCTTGAATGATCCCTTTCTATGTAGATAAGAATTTTTATGATAGAAAACATTCTTTTCACTTATAAGGCAGGTTGTACTACTGGAGTGTTGATCCCAGGAGACTATAAAAATTTATTCCTATCACCAGTAGTTCTAATAAACAAAAAATTCTTTACAGGTTATTCCATTAGTTTTTGCCATTAAGTAGTGACGACAACCACTTTTTTACATTCAAACTATATGTTTTTTGTCAAGGGACATTTTTGTCATTTTTAAAAACTTTTGGATATTAAATTTTCTTTTTTGCATTTTCATTATATTCAGAAATTTTCCAGGAATATTTTCAAATTTAATAAAATAATAAAAATCGTAAGTATTAATTTTCAGAAAAATTTTAAATTGTGAAACTTTAAAAAATAATAGTTACTAACTTCTAGATATTAGAAAAAAATAGAAAATTCACTTATTATTTTAAACAAATTTCTTCCTTTTCTATACTAGTACTTTTAAATTTTAGTACACACCTCCAATTTGGTGTGAAAAAAATCTTAATTTAAAAACATTAAAAATAGAAAAAAAAATTCTTAAATTGAGATAAAATCTAACTCTCACCTTTCCACTATTGCAACTATTCTTGTGCCTCTATTTGTAATTCTTGTTGTTATCTCTATCGTACAATTCCAAATATTTACCATATCTAGATATCAAGTGTGGTCATTGTCACCTAAATATTTTACTCCAAACCCATCCCCAATGCTGACTTTGATATTGACTACCATGTTAGTTGAATCATTTGGTTCTCATACCTAAGACAGCTTCACCAACAACTCCAAATGATTTCCGCCACATCAGTTTATGCAATGTCAAGTATAAGATCATTACAAAGATGATAACGAATCGTCTTAAACAGGTGATGAATGATCTTATTGATGAGCATCAAAATGGATTTGTGTCTGGGAGAAACATCAGCGAGAATATTCTTATAGCTCATGAGGTCATTGAGTGTATAAGGAAGCAAAAGGGTGCTCATGGATTGGCAGCTATCAAACTTGACATGAGTAAAGCTTATGATCGAGTTTCATGGTCTTTTTTACAGGCAGTTCTTCACAAGGCAAACTTCCCTCCAAGATTGATTGCTTTAATCATGCATTGTGTCTCCTCTGTTTCTTGTTCCATTTAATTTAATGGCGAGAGTCTACCACCATTTTCTCTGCGCGGCAAGGTTGTCCTTTGTCACCGTATCTATTCATTTTATGTCAACAAGTTCTCTCCTCAGCAATTAAATTGGAGAGCCAACACTTTCCTGGATTGGGAGTCAGAATAAGTCGTCATGCGCCTAGGGTGAGTCACCTTATGTATGCAGATGATAGCCTCTTCTTTATTGAATGCAAGGAGTCAGCTGTTTTAGTTTTGGCAGACCTACTGGAAAATTATACCAATTTTGCAGGTCAGCGTATTAACTTTCACAAGTCTTATATTCTCATCAGTGATAATACTAGTCAGGCTATGAAACACTTTATACATTCTACTCTTAAGATTCCGACTGGACGGTTTCATAGCAAGTATTTGGGAATGAGCCTGGATTTTAATGAAAAGAAGACAGTCATCTTCAACGAGTTTACTGCCAAGATTAGTAATAAGTTTGCATCATGGAAAACCAAGTTGTTGTCGCTTCCAGGAAGAGTTACTCTAGCCAAATCAACTTTGTCTTCAATGTTGGTGTATCCAATGGGAGTATTTAAGTTACCTATTCACACATTGAAAAAAGCAGACCAAATTATTAGTAATTTTGTGTGGAAAGGTGACAACCAAGACAAGAAAATTCATTGGAGGGCGTGGAACAAAATTACAAAATCTACCTTTCATGGAGGTTTGGGTCTTAAAGCTACAAAGGAATTCAATCAGGCACTTCTCGCTAAGCATGCATGGAAGATAATGTCTGCACCTCATTCTTTGTTGGCTAAGTTTTTCCGTGTCAAATACTATCCAGATGGTGTGTTCCCTCCGGTACAACCTCCCAGAAACCCTTCGTGGGGATTCAAGAGTATAATGTGCGGAGCTGAGTTACTAAAAGATCATATTAAGTGGAAGGTAATTCCCGGTAAAGATATTCTTCTGTCGGCAAACTGGATCCCTGGCATTCAAAATCCAATCAGTGCGAATTCCATTCTAGCCAATTCTAATTTGAGAGTGGATTAGTTTCTTAATTCAAATGACCAATGGAAAGTCCAAGCACTCAGGAATTTTTTCCCAAATCAAGTTATCTCCCACATCACTGGCATTTTTATTGATCCAGCAAGACAGAATCAGAGGGATAAACTCCATTGGGAACTCTTAGATCACGGTAATTACACTGTTAGAACAGGGTACCATTTGGCTATCAATGTATATCTCCCACAACCTGCTCAAGATCCAGCAATTGTGAATGCGGAAAGGTTAGCATGGAAACGTCTTTGGAACTCAGGAGTTCAGCCTAAACACAAATTTCTATTTTGGAGAGCCCTTCTTAATGCACTTTCTACAAGAACAGAATTGGCTAAGAGAGGCGTTCAGGTGGATGAAACTTGCCCAAGATGTTCTAAACATGTTGAGGACAGTTTGCACTTATTCTTTAAGTGTGAAGCATCCCAGGCAATTTGGGCTTTGGCTTTCTCAAGGTTTGCTTCTATTTTTAATACCACATATGACTCTTTGCTGCAATGGTTTATTGCTTGGATTCAGACACATCCGTCTAAACAAGATGTAGATTTCTTCCTAATCATTATTTGGAGGATATGGTTGGAACAAAATGATAAAATTTGGAGGAATCAATGTAATGATCCGGCGGTGTCATGGAGCTTCATTCAAACTGAAGTCAGTCTTCATCAACACAACCAATCCAGAATCACAGCTAGAAGATCTTCCAATCACCAACACTTTAATAGGAGTCCAATGGATGCTTTAGTCATATTTAATGGTTCATTCAGCCACCAATCAAGGAAAACAGCTGGAGAATGGAAGATAATCTCACCACATGGGATGGTGATGCAAATCAAAACGGTGGATCTAAATGTGCTTTCTTCTTTTTAGTCGGAGGCAATGACATGTCTTCTAGCTTTGAAGGAAGCAGTAAATTTGGGTATCACTAGTCTTATGGTATATACGGATTGTGAAGCTCTTACCGGAGATTTGCAATCCCCTGATATACCTTCGGAGGCCCAAGAGGTGGCCTCTTTATTGAATAGCACTATTTCTTTTTTTCAGTCATGTACACTGAGTAAAGTGAGTAGACAAGATGTTGTAGAATTGCATAATGTAGCATATAATAGAATGTGTTGTAATAGCATAGGTATCTTTTCTTAATATATAGGTACCTTTTCAAAAAAAAAGAAAAAAAGAAGAGTGATGGAGTGTAATAGTGACTGGGCGTTCGAAGAAGGAAAAGTGAGAAGCAAAAAAAAAACTAAAAATGAAAAATGAAAGATTTTCGATAGTTCTCCCACTAACTTGTCTTTGTTTATTATTGTTTTTAAATTATTTTATAAATTTAAAAGATAATCATTGCTAGGAAGTTTCTGAAATATAATGAAAATGCCAAACGAAAAAATTGACACCCCAAGGTTTACATCAAATGACAATATGCCCCTTGACAAAAAAACATACACCTTGGATTTAAAACATGGGATTCTGTTTTAATGGTAAAAACTCCAAAATAATCTGTAGTGGATTTTTTGTTTACTAAACCACTTGTGGTGGGAATAAATTTTTATAATCAACTGGATGTAACATCCCTATAGTATAATGCCTTATTTTATGGTTCACTCTAATAAAAATCATATGAGATGGAACCTTTGGAATCAATTCTATGCTTGTGTCGGAAGTGGTAAATGATTATACTGTATACCCCAAAATTTTAGTGGTATATAATTACAAATGTTTAGTTTTAAAAGTTTAAAATTTCTAATATTCCAATGAGATATTTTTAGTGAATCAATATAATATAGGACTAACTCTAAAGGGAATGATTGGTTGTGTGCGCACATTCTCAACTTTGTGAAAATGTATTGCTTGGAAATGTGGTCTAATTTTGGGAAAGAATCAATTTTCGCAGATGCGGCAACGGTAATTCTAGGAAAATAGAGGAAAGAAGAAATTACAATTGTAAAAAGTGAAAATCAAAATAAAGTCTGGGGGTTTAATAGCAATTGTATATTTGACATTCCACGTATATAGACAATTTACATTTGGGCAGTAGCCCCTAGAATATAAAGATCAATTCAGACTGGCCGTTTGTAAAATTTTTTTTTTTTTGGGAGATTTTCTAGGCATATCGGATTATAAGAATCCGATTTACTAATTAAATTAGTAGATTGAATTTTTGAAATCCAATTTCTTTGAAAGAATAAAATATTATTTCCCTGTTTTCTTTTTAAAACATTGACGGAAAAAATGAAGGAAAGAAAACAATCTTTTAATGTTGTTAAAAAAAATAGTATATCAAATTTTAAAATCCAACTTACTTTTAGGTGGGAAAATTTTGAATATAAAATTGGATTTTGCGAATCCGATTAACAATTAATTTGGTAGAAGTGGTAGGAGAAAACATTTAAATAGGCAAAATTAGAAAAATCTGATTTCTTTTATTCTCGGGTTTCTGAAACCCCGTTTATGACAAACTCAGATTTATCCGTTTTACTTACTAATTATATTTGTGAAATCCGATTTTAGCATCCCATAAATACACCAGAACATGATTCACAATTCACAGGACAAAATTTTTTTATTTCTCTTGGTGGATCTTGGTTCTTTGGGTGGGGATTTTGGGTTCTTTTCAATGGATTTTCATAACTAAACTCTTGAATTATTATCAAAAGGAGGTCAGTGATGATTCTAATTTATTTTTTTTTTTTTGTGAATAGAATGAATGTATTTTTTTGTGGTGGTAATGTGTACAACCATTGTTTAGTGGTTAAATTTTGGATTCTTTGGTTGTTTGCATAAGAAATGTGACGTTTTGTATGTAATATTCTTCGGTTGATTTGAGAAAGTATTGACATACATATGATGTTAAATGTGATGGAAGTGAAATTTTGTCTATTTTGTGATTTTAGTATTTTTTTTTTTTTCTGAGTGAACCTCAAAACAAGTCATCAACCTTTAATATATTTCTACTCTAGGTCATCAATTAAATTTATTTGTAACACAGGTTACCTTACTAAAGTTTTGTTCCATTTCAGATGATTCTGTTAATTTTGGCCGTTCCATTTTTCACATGTTTTTGGGTTCGGGGGTATTTTTGTCATTTTTATTTTTTTATTTTTTAATCTTTTAATTTTTAATTTTTAATTTTTAATTTTTTTTACAATTCTTCTTCTTATACTTCCTAACTTGTATATACTGGTAGTATAATTCTTAATTTTAAAAATTTATTTTCCTTTTGTATTTTAACTTCTAGATTATAAAATTTTTTAAAAAAAATTTAAGAAATGAAGAAGAAAAATTAGAGTTAAAGGAAACATAAAAATTAATAATTTACCATTTTAAACAAAAATAAAAACTAAAAGAATTAGCTAAGACAAGTTGTTTCTTCTAGGTTACTTAATTTTTTTCAATTCGATTGAATTATTTAATTATTAATTTTCACATTTCTTATTATTTTTTTTATAATATAGAAGTTAAGATACAAATTCATTTTTTAAAATTAATTTGTCATTTGTATATTAACTTGTAGATAATTAAAAAAAAAAGAATAAGAAACATGAAAATTAATAATTAAATAATTCAATCGAGTTGAAAAAATCAAATAACCTAGAAGAAACAACTTATCTTAGCTAATTATTTTAATTTTTTTTAAATAGAAAATTATTAATTTTCATGTTTACTTTAACTCGAATTTTTCTTCTTCATTTCTTAAATTTTTTTAAAAAAAGTTTATAATTTAGAAGTTAAAATACAAAAGAAAAATAAGTTTTTAAAATTTAGAATTATACTACCAGTATATACAAGTTAGGAAGTATAAGAAGAAGAATTGTAAAAAAAAATAAAAATAAAAAATAAAAAAATAAAAAAAATGACAAAAATACCCCTGAACCCAAAAACATGTGAAAAATGGATTTCCGTCACTATTTAACGGCCAAAATTTACAAAATAATCTGAAATGGATTAAAACTTTAGTAAGGTAACCTGTGTTACAAATAAATTAATTGATGACCTAGAGTGGAAATATATTAAAGGTTGATGACTTGTTTTGAGGTTAAGAACATGTATTGTTGTAGTTAGATAAAAGTGTTGTGTAAATGCATTGTTGATTGGGTTTAGGGGTTTAATGTGTAGTTTACTTGCAATGCATTATTGATTGAGTTTAGGGTTTGAGGTTTAGTGTGTTGTTTATCTGTAATTCATTTTATTGTGTTTAGGATTTAGATTATCCTAATAATAACTGCTCGTAATGTTTGACAATTAGTCATTTATTTAATCTACAGATGGCGCTTAACGGTCCATACATTCTCAATGTGTTTTGGACAAGTCAATTTGTTATATACAATGGGGTAATGCACACTTTCAACAACTTGGCAGATGCTTTTATGGTGATTGAGCGTAGGCTGTTCACTTTTAACAACTTGGAGTTTCTTAGTTTTAATTCCGTTGGACTTGAGAGCGTATCCTAAGGATTCAGCCAGTAGGAATATCGAGCCTTTTATTCTAGATCTGGGAGCTCCAGTAGCCCATAGGTACCCATTGCACTTAATGAATTCTTATATCTAGTTTTTTTTTTTTTTTCTCTTTGTTTATGTCATTACAACTACAATTTTGTCCCCCAATAGGTAGAACTGCCTGCTCTCATATGCAAATGTTCTTAGGGTTACCTATCTTTGATCATGAATCAGTTAACCCTTCGAACGCATAGGGATGTAAGTTTCTCTGTTTATCGTCAAACATGATTTTTTTCTTTTTCTTAAAAAAGTTCCCTTATGTTGTTAAACTATCCCCATCATTTTCTATTTTCTGTAGTTTCTATGGCTTCCGTATACACCTTTCCTCAATAAGCTTCCCAATTACTGTAAGCCGGGCAATCACATTTAGAAAATGAGGATTTAGATTTTCTTCTGTTTCATTAGAGAACCTCATGAGCCTAAACAGGTAATACGACAATTTAATTGTTGGTAGTCTTTGCTTGAATATCCATTGACCAACTGCGACATTATGGTTTAGCAGGCGGCAAAGCGTACAAGGATTGGAAAAGGCATCATGAGGACGTCTAGCCTCATTAGGAAAAACACATGGATTACCTGGTAGAAGGTGAAGCAGTAACACATTGCCTGGATCCTTAGACTGACACTGACTACCTCTCTTGGTTTCACGAGAAGACTGTGAAATTCATTAGTGATCCCGAGAAGTACATATACGGGACTCAGGGCTTTATCCATCTTTGGCGTGCTAAATATTATATGTAATCATTTCGATTAATTTTATTTATTAAATATTTTACTGCATTTATTTACTAATAATATGAAAATGAAAATCTAATGTACAGTTCAATTTTTGTAGGCTGAAAACCCTAAGTGGCATTAATCACACTTCCTTGACTAGTGGCCCAGACGCTTTGAGCAACGCGTCTAGTAGCTAGATGCTCATGGATAGACAACCAACTCAAACATAACAGCCTCGCCCCCTCCCACCCCCTCACCCTCTCAAAAGACAGCTCCCAAACAAGATATTGGAGGTGGAAGAAGATCATGCATCATTCATCTTTTACAGGCCGACCATGGCCAATCAAGTGTGACAAACCAAAGACTGGTTCAATATCGCGACCTCCCCCCCCCCGCCCAATAGCCAAAAAGGAAAGACAGAATAAAGAGCAAAGACAGAATGAAGAAGAGAGCGAGGAAGAGTTCCACGAAATCTAAGAACCAAAGTGAAGAAGAGACTCCACCTCCTCGTCGAGAACCCTCTAGCAAAAGAAACCTGAGCGCAAGGAATCCCGGAAGCGTTAGAAGACTAAGGTGTTTAGTCCACAGAGATTTTGCTATTTTCACTTGTAACTTTGACATGTTTAGGGTTTGGAGTTTTTATTTTACGTTTGTTTTAAACTTTTTTATGCTTATTTTATATAATTATATAATTTCATTTTGTGCCATTTTTGTAGTGATCTTTTTGGTAAAATCTTTTTTGGTGTTGTTGGTATAGGTTTGGGCCGGCTAGAAACTAGTCATTATTTTTTATCACTGGAATCTGATTTTCAGTTTCCGCATAAATCGGATGTCTTCAAATCAGATTTCGCTAATCCAATTTTTGTGACTTTCTTTTTCCGCAAAAATTTTCCCCATGCATAATATTTTGGAAAATGATATATATAGTGAATAAAAATAGTGACAAACATAGTGACTCATGTGGACTAATCATGGCCCATAGTTTTTTGTCACTTTCCCGTTGAAGTTTTATTTTTCTCTAAAATTACATTTTTACCTTTAATTAGTAGCTAGACATGTTTAGTAAGTGTGTGGTATAATTGTCTTTTCATTTGTAACTATCTAAATTCACTGTAATTTTTTACTATCTGTATCATTGCTCTAATATTTTAGTGTGAAATGTTAGATTTCTGAAATCCGATTTATGCTTAATTACGAGTGAAAATTGATTTACTATATCTAAATTAAATGGATACACAAAATTCGATTTTTGTCTTAAATCAGGTTCTTAGAAATCCGATATACCTATTGCTGGCTACACCCTTTTAAAGAGCCTAATTCTGGCATCTTTTGAGAACATTTTTTTGGGTAAAAGAATTCATTTACATTTACCTCAACCTTTGTGGTAGTCAGGGGTTATTGTCGTCGTAGAAAATGTATTAGGAGCCGTTTGTTTAGGGGGAATCAGATTCAGGATTCGGATTCGGATTTGAATGAGATGTTTGGTTAATGGGATTCCTGAATCCCGGGAATGGCTGAATCCAATAGATTGAATCCCACCTTACGCCCTGTCATTCAACTTTGAATTCTTTTATCTCTCTCTTTTTTTCTTTTTTTTTCAAAAAAGGGCCTTCTCCGATCCTTTTCTTTTTATCCATTTTCTCTCTTCTTTGGTTTCTGCATCTCCTTCTTCATCCTTATTCAATGGATTCAAGCTCTCGAATCCTCTCTCTTTCTTTTTTTCCCCTCTTTCCTTATTTTTCACTCTTTTTCAAATCCCATCTTCTTTGTTCTTATCGTTATCATTTATCTAAAAAGGCTCTATTCATCCATAAGAAATTAATTTGGTATTTGAAAGATCTGGGTAAATTGAGTTTTTTCAAGAAGGAAAAAGGTTGATAGATTGGAAGATGGATTCGGGGGTTTATCTTCTTCCTCCTATCCCACGAGCCTCATGTTCTTGTTATGTCATAGAATAGTTGCTGAAGAGAGTCTCTATGTTCTTCCCTTTCAACACAGTAGCATTAGTACTCTTGTGTGGGTAGTGGATGAAGAGCTCTGCAATTTCTTGGATTGGATGTGGACAAGATCAGCTCCGTGGGATTTCATACAAGAAATTGATTCTTCATAGTTTGTAATTTTTGGATAATTCATCATTACTTAAAACATAAAAAGCCTGCATCTTTTGTTGTAGAGTTTGTTGATTTCTTGTTTTACTTGAATTTCGATGGAATTGAATGCGGATTTCGATTGTAGTTTGCGATGGGAGCTTTTCAAAAAGATAAGTGGTGGTGAAGGAGAGGTGTTGATGGACTGATAGGGTAGCAATGATTGGTGAGATTGGAGGAGAAAGAACCGTGAAGGAGAAAGAGAAAGTGGGAACAACAGAAAAATTGTATTTTTACAAAATTAATTTTTGATATTTGATTATTTTTAAAAAATATAATTAAATCATTCCAGTTCTCAAACCAAACAAGGTTATGATTATTTGAATCTAATCCGCCATCATTCAAATCCGTTTCCAAGTGATAAAACAAACGCCTCCTTAGTCGTTTGGACATAAGTTGGGGGCTCTCATTTTCCTTAATTTCTAGCCGGACTCGAACTCAAAGAGGAGCTTGAGCCGAAATTTTCAGGCTCGAGCCGAGCTCGAGTATTGAAAGTTGAAATATTTGTCACTTCATACACTCCTTTTCTTCTCGTCTTCTTCCTCCTTTCTTCTTCCTCGCCGGGAAAACCAAGCGGCCACCGCCGGAGCTACCGAAACTAGCCGCCAATAACACGGGTGACGGTAAAAAAATACGGGTAAGAAATACGAAACATAGCAATCTATTTTTGTGCCTTTTGATTATGCTTTAGGATGTAAAAGTGTTTGTTATAAAGTAGTGTTTGGGCTATGCAGGTTTAGTTTGGAGGACATGCAATCTATTTGTAGAAATGCCCAAAGGGCAGGGAGTCAAACAATTAATTACTGGAAGCTGGGTTGTTTCAAACCATTGAGGGATTCTGATCCAATTATGAAGGCAACCCTTGGTCTGAGTTTCAAAACCTTTCAGGTGAGTTATAAGATACGCAACATTCGTTCCATAGTTTTACCTCGACTTTTGGCAGTTTTGGGATGTTAATGGAGTTTGGTTTCATTTCATTTTCATTTTTCTCCATAGCCTTTGCAGTTTAGTTAAATATTTGAAATTTTATTCGAAATTCGAAGGCTGCCAGTAGTACTTTTTTACTTCTAAATTGCAGTTGCATTTTTGTACTTAACCAGTTTATTGTAGTTCTTGCACTAGTCTGGACTACTGAACTAATAGCATGCCACTGTTTTTTGTCTCTCTGCAACATTGATCAAGAATGGTGATTATTATCTCAGGAATCCTTGGCCAATGCTCTTAATTGTCACATTGGTTTCTAGAAAAGTCAATGGAACAAATGCCGTAGTGAACCATAATGCTTTCTTTATGGGGTAGTCATATTTATCCACTGCCGGAATGGTTTTTATACATACTGTTTCTTGGCCTAGATTTAAGTATCTAGTCTTCTAAACTAGAACCTTAATTTACCTCGGAAGCTTCGCTTCTACGATCATATTGCTGGAACCACCATGTAGAATTCAGATTGAGGTAATGTTGCAATGTGACGTTTTAGATGGAGGAAACTGTAGGTTTAAAGTGTTACACTGTATTTTCCTCCACCTGTTTCATGCATAATAACGAGCATTAGGGGTGAGGGTTTGTATTTACCTCCACCAGTAACAGCTAAGGCTTATGGTTTAGTTCCTTGATTTGATATGATCTCCCTCTAAATTTCTCTTGTGCAAAAATTGTTCCGCTGCTTAAGATAGTCTTAACGTCGTTTAAAGTTCCACTCACCTGTTAGTTGTGCTACTAATTCATGTATTTGAATAAATAGGCTGATGGTAATGGATGAAGATATAATGTACCTTTCACCTGAAGTTTCTTAGAAAACTTCTAAACTAACTAGAAACAATGGGTAACAAAAAGCATTTCTTTAATTTAATTTTTTTCAATGATTCCACAGCTTTTGATGTTGTGACTTGTGATCCATGGTAAATCATTTATTGATTGCAAAGAAATGAGTTTGGCAGTGTTAAGATTTGATGATTTCAAATCTTTTGACTTTTGACAGTTCACAATTTTCTTTCCGAGCTTTGTTTATGTGTTTTTGCTCTATGTATGTATTTATACCTATCATTTCGTTGTGTATATGGCAATGACTTCTACTTATGTGATTAGATGTTTCTGCTCTAAGACTGTAGTAGCATTTGTGCATGTGGCATGTCGTTCTACTATTATTTAGTGCATTATGTTTGTGAAATTATTCTGAAAGAGTACTTTAGGAGATTAACTAGTAAACTAAGAACAACCTCCATCATGCTGCCAAGGCATCTATATTTGAGATACTGTAGGATTGTGTTACAAATGCTTCATTAAGTTTTATGACCTTGAACGCTTTCTTATATGCTTGTAACTGCGTATTTGTGTCAGAACATGGAGTTTGCCACCAAAAGTGCCTTCTTGATGCCATTCCATAATATTGGCACTTCTCAAGCAGCCAAGCCTTTCTCTGAGTATACACTGTCTGTAGCTCAAATGGCAAATCATAGATCATCTCAGACGTGCTTCTCAACAATGGAAAATGCCGGTGTTAATGTTCCTCTAAATAACTCTGATGTACCACAACGCATTAAAATGAAGAGGCTTGATAAAACTGCAAGGCACATAATGCAGGTTTTAAATTGCTTGATTCTTTTCTTGAACATCTTTATGTAACTTCGGGTAAGAATCCTGCAGCTTAAATTTGTTGTGGGTAGCTTAGTTTCAACTATGATTTTGTTAGATTCTTGATAAAGAAGCCGTTGAGGATGTGAAGTCTAAGAGAGAGATTCCTGATATCAGACCTGGTTACTTTGTGCAACTTAAAGTGGTACGCTTATGTTTTCTTAGTTGTCAAATAGTCTTCTTGAAGTTTTTGCATTTTTGTGTTCTTAACACCAGCTTAATTATGTTATTATTACTGGATTCTTTTTTTTTAAGAAAAAACATTTTTTTTTTTACCAGGACTTATTGTGATTATTTTCTATAGGAAGTGCCTGAGAACAAAAGACGTGTTTCAACAGTTAAAGGTGTTGTAATAGCGAGGCGCAATGCTGGTCTAAATACCACTTTCAGATTAAGAAGATCAGAGGCTGGAGTTGGATTTGAGTCACTTTTTCTTCTGTAAGTCTCTTTGGGAACTTAATCCACATTGAATCTTGACGTGCTAGCATGTGGCGGTGCACAAGTTTCTGTGATTTCCTTTTTCCCCATGTTTGTCTGAAGACATTTTCTGGTGAAGAGAAATTATATAGAGTCGATCAATTCCATCCTGCTTCATGAAGTAGTTAATAATTCTTGGCAGGGATCTACTTCACAAGTCCTTCATATGTATTGCCTGTTTGTGTGGAGTCGAAACTCTTGATTGACTTGGCTCCTGATGTGATTACTTTTAAGGCTATGTAATCATTTTTGGGCTCATGTGCACTGCATGGTATTTACTTTTGGGTTCACTTTGAGATGTTTAAGCATGTATCAGTCCATTTTTCGCTGTAATCACTACTTATTTGTTGTGATGGTGCTTGTGGTGATGTTTGAATCACATATTTTGCATCAGGTACTCGCCAAACATAAAGGAGATAAAGATCCTGGACAAGAAGAAAGTGAGGAGGGCCAAGCTCTACTATCTCAGGGATAAAATGAATGCTATGACTGCATTGAAGAAGAAAAGAAGATAGGTTGCTGTTTCTGTTTTAGTTATGGGAAGCTTCATTGCTCTTGTTTTTGCAGAGCTTAGTTTGATTTTGTAACAGTTTTAAGTGAAAAGAAATTTCGAAGAACATTTCGGGATTCTAGATATTGTGACAAGTGGAAAAAATATGATGGAATTGTAAACTTTTCATCATCTAGGTTATTTTATACAAGTAAAGATCTACTGTGTCAAGATTTTCAGATTTTCATCATCTAAGTTCGAGTGCTTAGTACAAAAATACCTAAAACTTCAGTCAAGTGTGATGCAAATATATAGAGCTATACACTATCAAGATGAAAAAAATAGGTCAAGCGCGATCGCGAATGGAAAATCACGGTTGGAATGGTGATATTTATGTTTTTAATGGAGAATTTCAGTCATTCGCTTATTAATGATGTAAACGAGTTACCTTTCAATTTGATTGATACTACATCATTAACGATCTTATGTCATATGTCACTTATATTACACTCCGGCTTTTCATGTGTGCTGAATGATTTACCTCTCATTGTGTATTTCATAGTTTTAGTAGGCATGGATATATTTATTTCCGGGGAGATTTTCATAATTAAAAAGAACACTGATACGACATAGTACATGCATGTGGACTCTTCTTGAACACAAAACAAAACACCCTTCTTTTTGGTGGTGAACTACTGATGAAAACAAACACGTGATGATTATTTAGGAAGAGATGAACAATTAGGAAACAAGGATTAGTCATCATACTATTTTATAATTGTAAAATAACCTTAAAAGTTTGGCAGTCTCTCATTTAATTTTATATTTGGTTTTTTTTCTTTAAGTCCCTCGTCTAATTTGAACAAAACCATTTACATTTTCTTTAATTTATTCCATTATTATCTCACTTATTGCCTATTATCTTTATATTATATACTAATTAAGTACTCCTTTATATTTACTTTTTTGATAATAATTTGTCATTCATCATCAAACAATATGTAGTGAACCTTTGATATCTCTTCCATTAATTTTTATCTTTAAGATTACAAAAAAAAATCATTGTTAGGAGGATTTGATCAGTCTAAAATGGTTTCAATATTTGTAACTTTTAAGATTACCATAAAATTATTTCTCATTATTAGGTGAATTTGATCAACCTAAAAACGGATTCGGTGATTATAATCACTCTGAATTCCAAAATGTCTTTTCTTCTTCTTTTATTTTGTTTGAATTTAATAGATTCCTAAATGATAGTTTAAATTGTTCTATAACTGAAAAGAAAATCAAAAGTTATGTAGTCTAAACTTACCTATATATAATTATAAAGAGTGTAAGTTTTTGTCACTTCTCTTCTTTTTTTTTTTGTTTCTTTCCAATTTTCTACTTTTATATTTCATTCTCAAGTCTATCGGAATTAATCATCCTTCATTATTCATCTCTATGTTTATCTTCTTGAATTTATTTTTTCTTTCTTTTTTCAGTTGTTCCTTTTTTTTTTTTGAATTAATTACTGCAAAAATACTGAAAAGATGCCATCTATATTCATTTGGAACTAAAAAGAAAAAACGTTGCGCTTTGGTACTAAATAGTGAACTTTTATTTTTTTTCGATTCTCCGCTTGTTTTCCGAGAAAAAGGGTGATGGTCAGCAGCGGTGGACAGTGGAGTTGACCAAGGGTATAATCGGTAAATCAAAAAAATGAACCACACTCCCCACGCACGTGCGAGTCACGTGGTTGCCGCCCAAAATTTTGGGCGGCAAATTCAAAATTCAAAAAAAATTGAATTTGCCGCCTTGAGCCGCCATGTACCACCATCGAGCCACCGGTCCACCACCGATCCGCTGCCGATCAGGCACCGGACCACCACCGGGCCGCTGCCGGTCAGGTACGAACCACCACTGGGCCGCCGCTGGTCAGGTACCGGACCACCACCGGGCCGCCGCCGCCGGTATATATTCCGGTCATTTTCCGGCATATTCGCCGGGGGAATTTCGCTGGCCGATTGGCGAAACTTACTGTTCCGATCACCAGAGACGGCTCAATCCTGGCGACAGCCAATTCTTGGCATGGGCTGCCATATAATACAACGGGCCAAAATTTTTAAGTAGCCCAACCCAATTAAAATTAATGTAAAAATTATTAAGGCCCAACCCAATCCCAATGCAGTATATACATTTTCAAACATAATAAAAATAAAAAAGTCACTTTGGGGAGAGAGGAAACAATACTGGAGAGAAAAACAGGGAGAGAGAAAACGTGAGTTATAGAAATTGGGATTAGGGTTTGTGAAATTCGAAAGAACAAGGGGGTATAGCGGGCTAAATTCATTGTTTTTTTTTTTGAAATCTTTACCAAATAGGGTAGTATTAAAGGGACTCACTGGATTTGTTTTGGAGATTTACCTCCATTAGGGTTTCGGTTTTGTTTCAGATCTGAGACGCAGTCTGAATTGTTGCCAGAAAATACAAGCGGTCTCATCGGTTTTAACATCAAAGGTGACATCGTTCGGGGTTATTTCATCAACCAAGATGTGGAGGGGCGAGGATTATGTTCGATCCCCAGATGAAGTTTCAAAAGTACCAGATTATGGTAAGCCCTAGAAATTGTTATATTTGGATTTTACATTGATTTATTTATAGTTTAAGTTTGTGAAATGGATTTTTTAAAAGTATTTGTTGAGATGGGCTTCTTTTTTTAATAGTGGAGTAGGCTAGGGTTCAGATTCATTCTCGATTCATGCGTTATTTCCTTGTTTGTTTGTATACTTTGTGTTCTTTACTTGTCTGTTTGTATACTTAGTGTTCTTCACTTTCTTACAACGTTCATGACCAACTTGTAGTGCTGGGAGGGGACATTTTAGCTTGAAATTGGTTAACTATTGTTAATTTGTTGATAATTCCAGAATAGTTTGTTAGTTTTTAATTGTTTTCTTTCATAGAGTGACACACTTTTTGATATCTTTTTCAGGTGAAGGGTCTAACATTGTAACTGTCAAATTATTTCATAGTGGGGGGTTTGTGACCTACAGGAAGGGTGTACTGACATATTTAAAGGTAGAGGTTGATTACTTTGATGAAGTGACAACTGACCAGCTTTGTTTGGAAGAGTGTTACTCATTTCTGGAACGTGTAGAGTTTTGTAGTCCTCATAAGCTGTTTTTTAGAGACCCTATTGTAGCTGAATATTTTGGTTTTAGGAGATTAAACACTAATGAAGACCTTAAATATATACTTGTTTTACTGTCTGATGAAATGAAGTCTCCTGTGGTCATCTATAGGATAGGGAAACTTGAGTATGATCCATTACCTGGAGGGGCTAAACCTAAACCGAGAAAGCCTACGTATTTAGATGAAGGTGATGATGATACTGATGATGAAGACTATGAACCTGAAAGTGATTATACTTGTGATTCTGATGATGAAAGGGTTCAGAAGTTAGCCAATCACTCGATGAGTGGTTCTTGTTGGGGAACTTTGAAGAAAACTGAATTTGTGTGACATGCAAACCATGATGGTGGTGCTGATGTGGCCTCTGAAACTGACTATGCTTCGTGTGAAGAACTTCATGAAAGGGGTTGTTTGGATGATGAGGACTTTCATGAAGAAGTGAAGAAATATAGAGAGTTTAATCCTGCGAAAGAGATGGCCAACCCAACATTTGATATTAACCAAAGATTTGGGACTAAGTGGATACTTTTGAAGGCCATCAGAATGCATGCTCTTGTTGATAGAAGGGCTATTATGTTTCAGAAGAATGCTAAATTGGAGGTGAGGGGAATTTGTGTACCTGGCTGCAACTGGGAAATTTATGGAGTGAAGTTGCCAGATGCAGACACATTTGAAGTGAGGACTGTAAATAACAATCACACTTGTGGTAGGATATGGGAGAAAAACAAGAATTGCAACTCCAATATAGTTTCTGATTGGTTTGTTGCTGACTTTGCAAATGACCCTTCAATGAGTGTGAGCACTGTGCAATTTAGGGTTCATAATGAGAAGAAAATTACCATATCTAGGACTCAAGCATATAGGGCCAAGGTAAAGGCATTGGAGAAAGTAAGAGGGAAAATTGAAGAGCAGTATGCCCAGTTGGAAGGTACATTAAAGCAACGAAGAAGGCTAATCCTGGGACGACATTTGAATTGATGATTGAACCTGCGAAACCAAGTACATTTAAAAGGTTGTATTTGTGCTATGAGGCATGCAAGAGAGGTTTCAAAGAAGGGTGTATGAACATTATTGGTCTTGATGGAACATTCTTGAAAATTTAAGTGAGGTAAAGTTTAGATTACTGTTTACTCTAAATATTTTTTTTTTCTGTCAAAGTATAAATATCTATTATTCGATGCAAACTCTTGTAGGTTTTTAATACCCCTGGTGCACCTTACTCAACCTAGTGGATATTCATCCCCTGAAGATGGTTATATGCACGAAGGATGCGACTTCTGCAGAAGCAATGACCACGGAGAAGACAATTGTCCTAGGCTTGATATCCAATGTGATTATTGCAACTATTTTGGACATTATAGAAATGAATGCTATGAATTAGAGGTAAGTTAAGTAGTATATATAACCAGTTTATGCAAGAATGATTGTTCTGATTTTGTAGTTTGCATGTCTTTACAATACCATTTTTTACGTTTCAGAGGGATCTGGATGCTGGTGTTGATGTGAATGCCCATGCTGCAAATGCTGTTGCTGAGGAAGAAGCACCTCTAAATGAGAATCCTCCTGAAACTGGAGTTCCTATTCATCAGCAAGAATCACAACCAGCTGCAATTGAGAATTCTCTTGAAACTGGAGCTCATGTTCATCAGCCAGAATTACAACCACCTGTAACTGAGAATCCTCCGGAAACTGGAGTTCCTGTTCATCAGCCAGAATCATAACCACCTGTAAAATCTGCTTTAGATGAGGATTATGTACATGAGATTGAACCAAAACATACTGGAAATGCTAGTCATGAAGTTGATGATGAGGTTAGTTTCTCTTTTGGCTCCAAGTAGAATGTATTTGATAATTAGGTTCTGTAAGTTACATTTTGGTTCCTATTTGTGTTTGAAAGTAACAAGTAATATTGTATTATATTTTTTGTAGGTGGCTTTGGATATACTGTTCGAAGAAGAGACAGAGTATATAGAGTGGGAAAGTCTTGCTGCAGCATTGAAAGATCCAAGGTCAGGAATTATAAGGCCCAAAGTAAGTGCACCTGCCCCCAAAAAACGCACAAGAATTCGTACTTCTTCAGCCCCTACAACCCCGAGGAGAGCTAGTGCAAGGCTGATGAATCTAGCACTTTCGAAAAGGATGGACGTTGATGGACTTGGGAGTACATCTGAAAATGCCATTCAAATATTAACTAGAAGAAGAAGCAAGCACCTTCTTGCGTAAGAAGCCAAAGACATTCCATGGTGTAGAATCTCACCAAGGATGATTAAGTTTTTATTATATAACTTTGGTTCAGTTTCGATATGGTTGTATGCCGAAGTTATTCTTAAATTTATATTTTGGACTCCTTCAGATAGGCATAGTCTGATGGTGTGGTATGCTATTGATGGTTTTTGTATTTTGGAAGGCACTATGATATTTTGTTACAAACTTAAGATAAATTTATGCAGATGGTTCGGTAACCATCAATTTTGTTTCTTTTTTTGGAACTGAGATTTATGTCTTTAGTTTGTTAAAGGAAAAAACAGAACTGAGGCTATTCCGGCTTACAATGTCCGGCTTTACCTAAACATGTCACGTCTAATTTATTATCATAGGAATTTTTGCTTGATAAGTGATAACCAAATATTTTAATCAATAACTTGACATTTCATTGATAACTTGACAATCGTAGCAAAATAAGATTGACGAGTTTAATTTACAAAATAAACCTTAATTGTACGTAGATCACATTACCGGCAGCAAAATAAACAGATTGCCTTAAATTGGAAGCACTGGCAACAACATCTGTTACAGTCTTAAAAATCCACAAACACATACACATTACCATGCTTAAAACACTAAACTACAAACACATACACGTTAACACACCAATATTTGGCTCAACCGGATTCAAATGCCCTTAAATTTAGAAAGATTCCCACTACAATCATCTACTAAAAACTAAAATTAAGGTAATTCATCCAATTCTTCAATCAATGAAGGATTTTTTCACAGTCACCAATCACCTTCAACGTTTCCCTTGGAACAAAATAAAACATACCCCCAGGTTGCTAGAAGGAGAGAAGTTAAAATCTTAACTTTTCGGTTTGCACCCACTAACTGCCCTTGATCTCCACCACCATATGATCTTTCTCCATCAGAAGGACATCCTTCCTAGCCAATAATTCATCTTTTTCAGCAAGAAAGCCATTCTTCTCTGCTATCTCTTCCCTTCTCTTTATCAAGGCTTGGAAAAAACTAAGCAGCAACGATATACAACGGGAACACCTCTCAGAATCAAACCAATCGAAGAAACCACAAGAAGCATCAAAATGGTACCTTGGGCAACCAAAAAATTTGCGACCCGCATTTTTTGGTGTCTTCGCCGACGTGAGCTCAGCCGGCAATCCACAAAAACATACGGAATGTTCGGGATAAGGGGCGGGGGAGGGAGATCTTCACATCTTTTTTCACCAATTTTGAAGAATTGGTGCTTGTTGTGGGATGTAATCGCGGTCGGGGTGGCCAAAATCGAATTTAGGGTTTGATGTTGGACCCGATATAAATTGGGGAAGAAGAAGAAGGTTCTGTAAAGTTGAATTTTTTTGGTATTTAATATGTTAAAATTTTAAATAGGTTGGGCTTAATTAGTTGATGTTTTATTTTTTTTGGGCCTCGAATAGTTGATGGTCCGTTATTTATTGGGCACAAAAAATTAGTCGTCGCCGGGAATTTGTCGTCGCAGGAATCAGAACCGAATATTCCGGTCCCCGGCCGGCGAATATCCCGACGATAATACCGGATTATGACTGGAATATTCACAGGCCGGCGGTGGATCAGCGGTGCCCCGGCTTTGGACCGGCATTGACTCACGGTGGTTCGATGGTGGTTCACGGTGGCGCCCCTCATTGTTGCCGTCCGTTGAAGCGGCGGCTCAAGGCGGCAAATTCAATTTTTTTTGAATTTTGAATTTCCCGCCCAAAATTTTGGACGGCAACCACGTGACTCGCACGTGCGTGGGGACTGTGGTTCATTTTTTTGATTTACCGATTATACCCTTGGTCAACTCCACTGTCCACTGCCGCTGACCACCATTTAGTATCAAAGTAAAACGTTTTTTCTTTTTAGTTCCGAGTGAATACAGATGGCATCTTTTCAGTACTTTTGGAGTACTTAATTCTTTTTTTTTCTCCTTTTTGTTTTTGGTAATACAGAAACTTGATTTTGTTTTATTTTTCCCTGTTCATGCGTCACTAACGTTGAAATCACAAGTGACGAGTTCTAGTGATAACATTTTGTTGAGTATATACTTTTTATTACTGATAAATTTGTTAATACATTTTGGAGATAGTGTGTTAGACAGCAAGGTAACTCACTATTTTTTATTTATATAATTATTATAATGTCATTATACATAGTATATGCACGAAACGTGTCTGATCCATCTTGTGTATATAATTGTTCAAAGTGTTGACTAATTTATTGCTGCTAGACATTACCCACTCCCTCCCCCTTCCCCCACAAAAGAAACCCACTTTTAAGAATAGAATTAAAAGAAATATAATTATTTAAAGAAAATTATTTAGAATGAAAAGGAGATATATCAACCAAAATTTAGGGAAAAAAATTGATGGATCCTTTTTTTTAAACATATGGATGCTTGCTAGTAAATGCTCCCAAGTTCAAACTCAATAATTTGTCTTAATTTACGAGTATGATATCAACCAAAATAAAAATAGAAAACCGATGAGGATGAGTACAACAAGTTAGTGGATTATCTTCCATCACATTTACAAATGATTAAAAGATCAAATAATGTACAAATGTTAATTACTACTTACTGCTTCTTTTGTCTTAGAAAAATAGAGTACAAAATTTTAAACCTTAATTATGTCGATCATTTGTTGGGTGATTTGTATAAAAACACTAGGAAGAAAGTTATAAATCATAAATTAAAATAGGCAAAAGAAGGATTTTGTTTTAAATAGAGGATGCGAAAGTGTTATTTGTCAATTCCTTAAAGGCTAAAATCGAAAAGATGATGAGGACGAGTACTTATAAGTTAGTTAATTGTCTTCCAATATTTTTACAAATTATTACAAGATCAAATAATGTACATAAGTTAATTGTTACTACGTCTCGTCCTAAAAAAATAGAGTGCAAATTTTAAAACTTAATTATGTGGATTAATTTTTTTAGGACGCGAGGGAGTAATTTCGATTTTGTATAAAAACATTGGGGGGAAAGTTATAAATTATAAATTAAAATAGGCAAAACAAAGGCTTTTTGTTTAAATAAAGGATGCGAAAGTGTTATTTTCCAATTCCTTAAAGGCTTAAACCCTTCGTTCTTAACCCCAATTCAAAATAATTTCCCCGTTCCCGGAACAAAAACTCCAATCAACGGCGGAGCCGTCTCTGAATTCTTGTTTCAGCACCCACCTGGTGAAAACAGAAGCGTTCTCCGACCAATCTAGCGGAAGCCCAAGTCGTTCATTGTGTTGGTTGGCTATCAGTTCAGTAGGTAATTTTTTTTATTTTTTATTTTTATTTTTTTGTGCTGCCAATTGGTTGTCCGGCAACTGAGAATATAGTTTTGCTTTTGATATCTGCGGTGTAGTATATGATGGAGCAGAGGTTAGCTAATACATTCCGGATGACTTTGAATGAGAAGAAGTTTATAGAGGCTGCTTTGGCTGTTGAGGAAGCGCCTATCAGAATAGATGGTCGTCGTCCCTTTGAGTACAGGGAGTTAACTATCAAATTCGGCAGGTAAGATATCGGTTTTCGGGTATTGCTCGATTGCGGGACGCCTACAATGCCTTTTGTTTTAAACTTATTAATGGCGTTTTTGTGATCCATTTATGCAAATCTGTCAGTTGATGCTTCTTTCCTGCTTTAATACTTCTATCCAAGCTATTTGGCCTTGTTTACTTTCCACTTATTGCTTGATTATCAAGGTATATACTAATGCTGATTTTATATTATCTGCCTTTGCACATACATATTTGGACATGAAATTATAAAATGGAACAAGAACAAGATTCAGTTCTTGGTTGCGGTTCCCCCGTAAATCTGTCAGCATAATGAGTTCTAGGGTACAATATGAACATGTTTAGACTCTGAGACTGAAATATAATATTTACTCTTTTTGGTTCCGGACGAAGAGCATAAATACTAAAAAATGACTAAGATTTCCGTTTTCTTCTGCTTTTTGACATGACCATCTTCATGTCCAATACTAGTTTCTTATGTGTTTTCATCTTATTTTCCATCTGCTAGACCAGCTGTCATAAAACTAAAATGAATATAACTGACAGCAAACTGAAAGCAAGCCAAGATGTTAAATTGAGCTTCCGGTTAATCAAGGTTTTGGTTTTTTGTTTTTCTCCACTTTCACCAGATTAGGGAATGAGTTTGATTTTGTGTAATTATTTGTCTGGTCTTCTCAGCTTTTACATTACATATCAACTCACTTAAGCAGGGGAAATTTTCCCTTCAATTGTTGCTGAACTTAACGTAGAAATATCTACATAAGCCGTTGGAAGCAATTATCATAAATTAGTCGATATCAAGTTTGAGTATGGTTACTGCACTTTGATAAGTATTGCGGAAATTTTGCATTATGTTAAACGAGGGGTTTTTTTGGTTACTGCAAGCAGGGAAGATGGGACATGTGAGGTGCAGCTTGGCCAGACTCATGTCATGGCATTTGTGACTTCCCAGTTAGTGCAGCCATATCGAGACAGGCCCAATGAAGGATCTCTTTCTATATTCACAGAGTTTTCTCCCATGGCTGATCCTTCCTTTGAGGCAGGTCGTCCTGGGGAATCTGCTGTGGAGTTAGGGCGTGTAGTCGATCGTGGTTTGAGGTGAGTGCTGTTCTTTCCTTTTATTGGTTATAAATAATCTTGTAGCTTTTTTGGGCTCACCTTTCAGAATACCAACTTTAGGCGTATGGGTCTAAATTCTTTCTTAGGAACTATTGTTCCTTCATTAAAAATTTCCGTTACCAAGGTTGATAAGGTTATGTGGGTACTGGCCCGTTTGATCAAAACTTAGCTTCTTGACAAAACTTGACAATGTATATACCTGCTGTCAAAACTGCACACTAAGGGTAGTATCTTGATGCTATGTTTGCTGGGATGGAAAAGGAACTTTCAGTTATTTTGAACTGATGGAACACTGAGAACTTGAAAAATCTAGATTTGGCATTTTTGCGATGTCTTCATTTCAGATTCTGCTATCTAAGCTTTGATTTCCTTTGAGCTGGTAATAATTATTTTGTGTTGGTCTTTAATACATAAAGCTTTCACTTTGCAGAGAAAGCAGGGCAGTAGATACTGAATCGCTCTGTGTTGTCTCTGGGAAATTTGTCTGGTCTATTCGTATTGATCTTCACATCTTAGACAATGGGGGGTAAGCTAATGAACATATACCATTTGTATTGTAGTTATTCACTTGCATACATTTTTGGGATCCTTTCATTTCTTATTGTTGTTGTTTTTGTTTTGAGTTTGGAACAGAAATCTTGTTGATGCTGCCAATATTGCTGCTCTAGCTGCTCTCTCAACATTTCGAAGACCTGAATGTTCACTAGGAGGTGATGATGGTCAAGAAGTGATAATACATTCACCTGAGGTGAACTTTTCCAAGTCTGGTTTCTTTAATCCTCCCTCTTCCTTGTGTTGTACGTAAAGTTGTTATTTTGTTATTTTTAAGCAAACTTAGGAATCAAGCATGTTCTATATTGCGAGTTGCTGCTTTATTTGGTCATCATTACGAGTGATGAGATGACCCTTTAATAGTAGAGAAGTACGATTTCATTTTTTTGGTTCGTTTTATGGAGATGATCTGTTTGTTAGAATATCTTTTGTTCCTATTATCATGATATTTGATTATAAACTATAATGAAGTAGAAGTTATGAGCTCCTATTTTCATAGTGGCGTGCCTTCTACTGTGGTAGGAAACATCATAGTGGCGCCCCTGTTTCCATTTTTCAGAGCCCTTTTTCCCCATCTCTTAAATTTTTGTTAACTTCATGGCCAATTGTTCATTTTGTGGTAAACTTAGTTTTTGAACTTCTAATGACTAGTATCGGAGATATAGAAGAAAAGAACAAATTACCGACTGCTATAACATCTATATAAATACAAACTTGTTTGATTAGTATTAATTTTGCTGTAATGTGAATCTTCTTTACGATGGATCAGAGCAAAAGCTACTTATGAAGAAAGATCAAAGAAATTCTGTGCTCCTCCCTACTAATTACTTTTACACAGAACAAATCCCTGTGTCAATTCCTATTTTCCGTATTTTTCAAGTGGTTGATGCTACTTCTTCCGCTGTTATTTGACTGCTATCTTTGAAGGGGTTAGTGAAACTACTTCCCTCTCTTGTTATGCCTGTTTAATCAGATCTTTAACTCGTCCTACATTGATTTAACATTGGAACCGAACATATTACATAGATTTTGTGTTTGGCTGTAAGTTAGAATAGTTATGTTTGCATTGATTTCTGCCAGTGGAATTTGGATGTTTTGATTAAAGTTCACATACTTTATCTTTGTGTGCCTTTTAGATTTGTGTACACTGTGGCTTGACCTTTTTTGTGTTATTGGAAGTTCTTTTGTTTTCATTAATTGGCATATCCATTTTGTAGTCATTGATTTGCTTCAATATATTTTGCCGGAGTAAATTTTTTTTAGTGATTGCATCTGAAGCTGTTATATATAGTCTGTGTATAAGAGTTTTAATTCCATCCCTCTCGTGTTTTGTGCTTGCTATTCTCCCCTTCTTTATCAAGTTACCTGTTTTTGGAAATTATAGGAAATATTTTTATTATGTATTTTCAACTTCATGTTGGTAACTGAAACATGTGGAGATTAGCCCAGTTCTTTACACTGTATGATGTAATTCAAACATGCAGCCTTCATGCAGTAATTGTTTAGTTCTGGAGCATTTAATGTTTTATGCTTCTATACCATTTGCAAATGATGTTTTGTTACCTTGTCATTGTACAGTGAAATGAGTCTGCTTTGAAAATTTTCAGATCCGGGGGAGCTCTATTACTGATGATTGTTCATTTAAACTTTTGCAGCCATATTGTAATAGTTCATATTTTGTGTTTGCAGTTTTTCGTCTTTTTCTAATCTTGTCAAATATAAAAACCTTGATCAGACAGGGAAGCTTTTGAAATGTCTGCTTGCAGGCTATAAACTTCGAAAGAAGTTATATTTTATGTCAGGAAATTGAATTTCTCAATATATTTGACAGGTCAGGGAGCCGCTTCCTTTGATTATACATCATCTTCCTATTGCAGTAACCTTTGGATTTATTGGCGAAAAATGCATGTTGGTAAGAAAATAGAATTTGAGTGTTGTTATTTTTTCCATTTCTTTCAGTTGCTAGTTCTCATGCCACTTATTGGATGATGCTAGTTGATAGACCCGACGTACCTTGAAGAGGGTGTTATGCGCGGAAGATTGACTGCCACCCTTAATGCAAATGGTGATATTTGTGCAATCCAAAAAGCTGGTGGAGATGGTGTCGAGCCGAATGAAATCATTCGGTGCATACGTATTGCTGAAGGAAACGCTAAACGTTTTACTGATAAGATAAAGGAAGCTGTAAGATATATATACAATTTCTTTTTTGCAATTTGTCTCAACTATGATTTGCTTGTAGTCGATTAGAAATTCGCTGTTGTTGACAAATGAATGTCTTGCAAATTGATAAATTGTCCGTGCTCTGTTCTCTAAATACTGTATATGACAAGTGATGTCTATCTTGGGTGATGTTCATTCTTACTCTCTCCTTCCTCTCTCACGTCCTTCGACTTTTTTTGGAGGGACCAGAGTGGCCTTTTCCCCTCAAAATAAAACAAAAGGGGGACAAAAGATAAAGAATTTATTATAATCCGGTATGCATTCAATGATTTGATATTTTGTTGGTTTCTCTCTCATGCCTGTGCTTGAATTAGGTTGTAGTAGTTCATGGACAGTGCCTAATGTTCACGGGTCTGTCTTTTCATCTCTCAGTACTAAAATCTTTAACTGAGATAGTGTTGCTGTTAGTCTGGAGGGACACCTCCAGAAGTAAATAGGGAAAGTCAAAATAATTCAAGTTTAGAGTCTTTCAAATTTTCAGTCTTCTATGTTTGCCTTTTCTTTTGTTGGTTAGATAATGTATTTGTAGTTAGGCTTTTGTAGTTTTCTACTGTAGTTGCTATAATCAAATCATAAGTTCGGAATGTTACGAAGATGACATGTTTTATGAGTTCTTTTGTGTTAACCGTCGTCGATATCTATTCGCAGGTTGCCTTGTACGATACAGAAAGAGCACTACGAAAGATTAAGCGGCAGCCTTCTACTGTGGCTGTTTCTGTTGGTGAACCTAGTCAGAAGGAAGTTAAGGATGTGTCAATGGCTGACGGTGAGAAATTGTTACCGAAACAAGAGGAAAAAAGTGTAAGTCGAGATGATGACATGGAAATTGAACCCCGACCAGAACAAGATGTTGCTGAGAGGAGACAGAGCAGACTGAACAGTTTCGTTGGTGGACCCTCGAGTTGGTAGGGTCTTTGTCACATAGTTTTGCACCTTCTGTACCATGTTCTTGATAGTGTGTCAAATTTTCCTTACAACCAATTGATATTAGAATGAATTAAAGTAATATGGACACTTCGAATTCATGTATAGTGTATTTTGTTTAAGGATGGGTTAAATCATGTTTTTGTGCAAGGTTCAATGATTTAGATACACACATCTTTGGTTGTTTTTGGGCAATTAATATTGATGATTATTAGCTGAATGTAGTGTTTAGACTTAACATTGCCACTTGGCTCTCTTAAATATACATGCTTCCCTTTAGCAGTTGCAAATGTATGAAGAGGTGCAACAGTTTTATGCATCAATATCTGAAATTTGGTTTTATCATGTCACTTCTTCAGGGATCCGGTTTCAAAAGGTGTTGATTTTGATGGATTGCAAGCATCTCTTGCTTCGCGAGGTATTTTTCTTGTATTTCTTGCTATTAAAATGCAATTTTGTTGTTGATTAGATTTAGTTGCTGTCTTGATCTGAAAATGGTTCGCTCTGATGGAGTGAAATAGAAGTGTCCATTAACAAAAATGATAAATGTTTTCTGATATTGGTGAGAGATACCCACTTTTTTAACCTCATTGTTTTTGGCCTTCAATGTGGAGTGCATGTAAATACGTTGTACATAAGGAGGGTCTGAAGTTTACTGGGCAGAGTTGTGGCGTTCCTTTTTATTTACTTGATGACCGTGCTATGTATAATTGGCCCAGTTTTACTGCAAACGAGGTTTTGAGGTCATAAACAATTATTACTGCTACCATTGCGCAAGTGGCAATTCATATTGCATTTTCACTTATACCCCTGTTAAAGGTGTTAATAAAATGTGAAACTAACTGTTGCACAGGAGATGGAATGGCTGTTGCGAAGCTAGAGAAATCAATGAAAGAGAAGTCAGCTGAAAGACAAACAACTGACATAGCTCCTGTCAGGAGGGCTTCACATTCATTAGATCAAGCTGCTGGAACTGGACAACAAGGAAATGGAGAAAAGACCTTAAAGGACGCGGTGAAGCCTAAGCACAAGAGGAAAAAGAAGGTGGCATCAAAAAGTGTTGCAAATTAGTTGCATGTAGAGGCCGTTTTTTGTTTTCTGGGGTGGTAATCCAGCATCTTGAAAGAGTAGTAGTCCTTCATCTTATGCTATAGCATAAGAGTACAATATCTTCGTAACCATTGGATGAACTTACCATAAAATAGTAAGATGCAACTGATTGCTCGGGGATTGACACAACTGGAACATTGAAATGCTAATGTGATTCTCAAGGTCATCCTCACATGAGCACGACTCTAATTAGCAATTGGCAATCTGATATCAAGATCTCCAGTGTTGCTGCAGAAGCCGTTAGGACAAACACTTTGCTGCAATATTGCGTTTCGTGCTAGCTCTGTATCCACGCGGAAGTGAGCAAAATTTTTACAGTCTAGATAGTTACTGTCTATTACAGATCAGAATTGCAAGTCCATTCTGTGTAGTGGCGATGGCGGCCTTTTTTTATTCAATTCTTTTCTGATAGTATTTGCTTAAGAAATGCAGTATAAATGCATGGTATATTTTGCTGCTGATATTGTGTTTGCGACTTTGCGTCCCTCTCATTGTTGAGATGATGTTGCCAAGGAATGTCCAGTTTCTGTGTCCACACTCCACAACCCCTTGAGAAAAGCTTATTGACGAAAAGTTTTGAAACACTTCGTCAATAAAATAAGAGTCGTGTTTATTGTATTAATAAAGATACAAACTCAGCTACGAACTTTTTAATCTCAGGAGTTCAGTCGACTAATTCTATTCTACTTCAGGTCTCTCCCTCTATTAAGGGTTGTGTGGCTAAATTGGGATTGAAGTGGATAACTTGGCCTTCCCACGCATGTGTTTCAAAGAAGTCGTTATTTCCAACCAACCAAAATACTAACCTTTAAAAATAAACCAAAAAACAAAGCCGAAAAAAAAAAAAAAATAGTGGAAGAGAGTAACTGAAGATGGCAACTGCAGCCTCTACATCTTCTTTGATCACTCTCAAGTCTAACTCTGCACTCTGCTGTACTTCATCGTTGAGTTTTACAGCGACCCAAGTGATCAAAACCCCTCAATCAGTCTCTTCTTCAAGTTTAACAAGCAGCATTAATGGCTGCACCCGGATTTCAGGCACTGTACTGAAGAACAATAACGGGTTCCGCCGGAAAAGAAGTGGGGTGGTCTGCTCTGCTGCTTCATCAAATCTTCCCAAAGCTCTGCTCTTTGATTGTGATGGGGTGCTTGTTGATACTGAGAAGGATGGCCACCGCATTTCTTTCAATGACACCTTTGCAGAAGTAAAAAAACATCCTATCTTGCCTTCTTCTTTTTGTGGGAATTTCCATGCGCTGATTATCCTGTTTTCGTAGTTTGTTTTGTGACTTTTTGATCGAATTTGATACTCTTTACGTCTTAAAATAACTGTCCGGTTTACCATTTCGATGCAGAGGAAGTACTAAATTTGGTTGGCTTTTGTTTTTGCTAGGACTCTGTCACTCCATTTTATTTTCTGTGGTAGGATTCTTTTAATGATTTATTGGATGATTAGGAATTTTTTCTGTTTTAAATGTGTAGAAAGAATTGGGTGTAACCTGGGATGTGGACCTGTATGGAGAGTTGCTCAAAATTGGGGGTGGAAAAGAAAGGTAACTCTCTGTTGTTTCTGTTTCCAAACTTGTCGCAAGAAAAACTAAAAAAATCTGTTTGAGTTGATTCAACATAGTTTTTGGGTCTTTTAGAATGACAGCCTACTTTAACAAAGTGGGATGGCCAGAGAAGGCACCAAAAGGAGATCAAGAACGAAAAGAATTCATAGCCTCACTTCACAAACGGAAAACTGAGTTGTTTATGGTACTTATCGAGAAGAAGTTGCTACCACTTCGACCAGGTGTTGCAAAGTGAGTCCTATATTTGTTGTTGTGTTTGGCCATTTCAATTGCACAACTACGGAAGAAGTTACAATTGAAACTTGTTTCAAGTTTACTTGTGGTTCATTTACAAAAAAATGTCGCTGTTTACATGCTGTGATTTTTAGTGTACTGAAGGAAATGGAGACATAAAGTTTGTACTTGCTCACTGGAAGAAATTATCTCTAATCATCTTGTATTTCTATGATGGTTAATTAAATATAACATACAAGAGAAAGTTTACTCAGCCTGGTCTTCGATGTCCTAAAACATCTTCCTTTTCTTATCAAAAGTTGCAAGGAGGGTGTTAAGTTGTCTTCCTAAAAGTAGATGATGTCATGATGCTCATGCTATTTAGTTTAGTCTCAATCATGCAATTGCAGTTGATATGATGAACCTTTTTGTGTTATTTATGTCACCGTTACATATGTTGTTTCAAATTGCTAGGCAACTTGGTGTTCCTGATAACTATTGTTAAATTGACTAACGTGACCTGGTAAGCTGATTTTGGTACTGATGCAATATTAGCTTTATTACCGTTGGTGGTAGTTTGAAGCGCCAACAGAATTCTGTAAGCCTTGGAAGTGATAAAATTATTCACTTCAAGGATAAAGTACGTTATGTGAGGGGTTATGAGGAGTTGAAAGGGATGAATCAAATTGAGATGGCAATGAAACAATTATAGTCTACAGAGAGCTGTTAAGTGCATGCATGTACAATACGTGTTACCTTACTGGAGGAGAAAGGAGCTCGTTTCCTCGTACTCATGGTTACAATACAAATCGATGTTTGACATTGTTAGTGGGGATGGTTTATTCACCAGGAGAAGTTCTGCATGTTATTTGCTGAGTCACTGATTGTTCTTGTTTTTGCTAGTTGATCTAAGCCAAATGCTGACTGCTGGTATGGGGCTTGGCCTCCGAGTACACAAGCATGTGGTAGGCAGTTGAACTAGTGGGAGTAGTTGTGCTCGAGTAACTCTTGATAAGTCAATATATTTTTAGTGGTAGATGTTTAGTGAGAGCACTTTATGAAACTTTATGAGAAACCAGGTGGTCAGCTCAAGTTAACTTATTGACATGTATATTGGTTTCAATGCCAATCTGCTTGTACTAGCATATTTAAAGAAGAGAAAATGTTGCAAATAAACTGCATTGGTGTCTCTTTTTATGTAATCATTCATGTTTGAAAAGTTTTGCTGATGAATTCCAGGTAAATTTGTACAGGTTGATTGATCAGGCTCTAGGAAGTGGAGTCAAAGTTGCTGTATGCAGCACGTCTAATGAGAAGGCGGTATGCTTCATCAGGTTTCAAACTTCTGTTGACATTATGACAATTTATCTCTGTTAGAAACTTGGTCCCCTTGGATTTTCACACTTTTGAAACTTTGCCATTCCTAAGAAGCTGCCGTATCCTGGAGAAAATGTATCAAAGTTTACGACCAATGATATAACAAATGTAGTTTTCCAATGTTATTTCAAGATTTATGTTTCAAACGTATCCCTATGAATTTGGTTTTTGAAATCATTGCTTTTTCTGGAGCTTTCAATCTTTATGCCCAATAAAGGCTGCGAATTTGGTTCAGATAAGACAACATTGACCCATACACATTGGATTGTCATTTGATGCTGTGGTTTTAGGTGTCTGCTATAGTTTCATGCTTACTTGGACCTGAGCGAGCAGAACAAATCCAGATTTTTGCAGGAGATGTTGTTCCTCGCAAGAAACCTGATCCGGTAAACTACTCTTCCAAATTAATATAGTCTCTGAAGCTTGTATAACTGCGAAGAAGGTTCTGGGAAGTTCTTAAATATGAAATTAATTACTTCTCATTCCATTTGAACACTTCAATGTCAGCAAAATGAACAAACCTCACCGATTTCTTCTATTTCCGATTGCAATTTGATTTTCTGTAGCATCAGACTGAGGGAAGTTGCTAACATTTGATATCACCTCTTTTCATTTCAGGCCATCTATCAATTAGCTTCGAAAACACTGGGTGTTGAACCCTCCAGGTATCATATACATTTAAGCTCCGTAAATGTATCTAACTGAATGAGACTGTCTCATATTTTCAAAATTGGCAAGAAACAACCTGACTTACAGTCAACTGAAACTGTTACTTGTTCTCGTTGCTTACAGCTGTGTCGTCGTAGAAGACAGTGCCATTGGTCTTGCTGCTGCTAAAGCTGCTGGAATGAAGTGTATCGTGACAAAGAGCGGGTAAGCTCAACTACTCTTTGGTTCAAGAGTGATGTTTTGATTCCTCGCTCCACCTCCCACCCACAGCATTGTATTAATTTCCTCTTGTCGGAAATCTCAAGCCGGATGATTCAGGGTGCATCTAGTATATAACTGCTTCGTGTTGAATTTAGTATCTTAAAAGCAACCTGAGATGGACTTAATTTAGATCAGAAAAAAAATCTGTCACTATCAACTCCAGAGACTATTCATGTTTTTGCATCTGAAGCATGCCACGCAGTTCAAGCTTTTCCCTCTTGGGGCAGTAAACAAATTCATATGTTAATGTGACTTTCCTTGATCTGTACTTTCACAGGCAAAAAGGGATCAAGAGTCGATCACTTTCCATTATTTTGCTTAAAATGACTCACAAGTAATCACCTCAATCTTTTCTGAACAGGTACACAGCTGATGAAGATTTCTTGAATGCAGATGCAGTTTTTGACTGCATCGGAGACCCTCCTGAGGAAAGGTTCGATTTGGCATTTTGTGGAAGCCTTCTTGAGAAACAGTATGTTAGCTAGTTAGGCCACCTCAGATTCGCTCTGCTTTGTGTGCAAACCTGAATATGAACATGTATAAAAATTTTGCAAAGATTTGATCAGATTCTGTACATGAGATGACCATGATTTCTATGATGTGAAGAGAACGCTTGATTATAACTTCCTTGAATTTGGTGTTCCTGAACAGAACATTCAGTCGAAATGGAATATTTTGATTCATTTTAGAGTCATATTTTGGTAATAGAATGGTTCCAATTGAAGCAAACAGGAAAATCAATTTTTGGAAAATTGCAGAATTGGTCCTGAACCCTTTCCCTTGTCCTGATTTTGTCCTGAAATAATTATGTAGTGCACTTAAAGTCTGAATTTCTGAATACGGTTAACTTATAAGATTGATCTCAAGTCTCAATACTATTCCTTTTGATGTCTCGTTAGCTATAAACAGACTGATTTATCCAAGTTTAACTAATCTAAAAATTATCTCCGTACTCTTCCTATCCGGCTATGTCCTCTAATCTGGTCCACTGAACCCTAAAACCTTAATCCAAATAGAGTAATCATACGTATAGAAAAAATTAACAAAGAAAACTTACAAAGAATGAGTTGTCAATCATCTAAATTACGCGCTAACCTTAAATGCTTAAACCTCAAATAGAAATTATTAAAAATGAATGGTTATTATCAATTCCTTGTACGAATCATTATCCATCCAATATCAGGCATTTGTTTGGCCGATGATTTTTGCAGTGGTAGATTCTCTTGCAAATTGTCAAATTAGAGAAGAAGAAAAAAATCATACAGTATTTGACAATTTTAGAGCAAATTCGCACATTTTATAATTATTATAGAACTTTAATTCACTTATTATTATTATTTTTTTAATCTGTGGAGCTAGAAATAAGTAAGAAAAATTGAGATAATCCTTCAGGAGACGTAACATTCTTCGAGTTTTGATTTGTTGTAATTTTTACATCCCGTTAAAGATGTTTTCTTTCCTATTTATTTATTTGTTTTAAACCTTTTCTCCAGTATATATATTAGCTCACTCAGAAAACTTCTTTTCTGCCATAAACCGCGAAAAGGCGATAACGATAATTGGATCTCGCAGAACTGATGACTTGCCCGGCGGCTCAAACTCCAGCTTTCGAGATTCCAAATTTATCAACCCTAATAACGATGATCTCCACCTTCGTAACGACTTGGATGATGTTAATAATAACTCTAATGAAGAAAATAAAACGGTCAAATATCCCATTGATATTCCAGTAACAATAGTATCTCATGCACCTGATCGTCCACCGGCTAACGTCCCACTTTTCAGGCTTCACGATCAATACCCTAAGATAGAAAAAGGAACCACATCTTTGGCTTTCCGTACCAAAGATGGGATCATTGTTGATCACGCACCTAGCTCTGCCGCGGGTGTTTCATTACCTGAAAATGTGGTCATTGAGATTGATGCTCGCGTGCTTTGCATTATGTCAGGAGAGATTGCAGCCTGAAAATCTCTCTGCAGACGTCTTCTCCTCCTCACTGATGAGAAGAGAAGATTTAGTTCTACGACAATGATATCGCGTCTTATATCTGAGCATCTGTCTTCTCACAATGAGGAGGGTTTGTCTGAAATGATTATTGCTGGATGTGACGAAATGGATCCTTGCTTGCATTGTGTGGATGACAAGGGGTATCGGCAACAAGGAAAAAAGTTTACTACTGGATCTGGATCAGAATTTGCTCTCGGCGGTCTTCACGCTAGGTAAGTCTGAATAAGTATGGTAAAGAAGATTATAGTGACTTTGGTGTAGTGACTGATGTGTATTTGAGCTAATAACTACTTAAAAATCAACTGATGAGTGATTTAAACATCAAGTTATATATTGTACCAAAGTTAACTATGATTTCTCACTTCCTATATCATCACTCGTTTTCTTTTTAGTATGCGAGATTATGTCACACTTGGTCAATCTTGATTGCTCAATTTTTTATTTTTTTTTTTTGGATTTTTTGGCTTTAATTGATAGGTATAGTTATCGTTTGTCTTTGGAAGAAGCAGAGAAGGCAGCCAAAGATGTGTTATGCTTTGCTGCATATAGAGCTAGGGAGAGTCTTGGTTTCGTCAGTGTTTTCCATGTAGGGCCTCATGGGTTGAAGAAGCTCATTAATGAAGAAGATATTGGGAAAGTCTTGGAAAAACAGCAATCTCTATGGAGAAAACGCGCAGCTGAGTATGAAAACAATGAACTAATGCAAAAGCCTTTGAAAATCGGCAGTCCACGAGAAATTAACCAAGCAGCAAAGCCTACCCGTAAAGCAGTGAATTGATGCAGTAGCTTCTTCCGGACTTGAACCACATTTATTTTCCTTTCCTAAATTGGGTGTAGTTGTGGTTTAATCTAAAATGTCGGGATGCAATTTGTAACTTAATCTAAGATATTATATTATATCATTTGCCTGTTCTCAGATATCTCAAGCCTGAGCTTTAAGAGTGCATCTGGTTAGTATATCAACCTCATTATGAGGTCAGACGGTTTTGATATTTAAATCAGCCAAAACTCTGTTACTACTCTTTGTATAATCTGTTGGGTTTCTCCTCCAATTCCCAAACCCATGTTGGTGAGTATTGGGCCTAGAATCCAATAAGGTTGTAATAGTTTGTATAGGGTTTTAGTATCAATAGGAAGATTTTGTACTAAACCTAGTTGGGAAGAAGAGAGGCAAGATGTAGCCACTCAATTGAGAGATATCTCTTGAGTGAGGAGGGTAGAATTAAGATTGAGTTGAGTGGAGATCCTCTCCTAATTCCTACTTCTTTGTGTAGTGATGTGCATCTTTCTTCCTCGGAGCACATGTGGTGAGTAATGGAAACACTTTGTAAGAGAGTATAAGAGTAGAATTGAGGGAGAGAGACATAGCGTGTTGAGAGAAGCTCCACCTTTGTAAACTCTTCTATTCTTATACTAGTAGAAAGTGTTACCATTCCCGTGGACGTAGATCTATGAGAGATCGAATCACGTGAGTTGTGTTTGTACTTCTTGTTGTGTTTTGCTTAGTTGTTTACTTTTAATCCTCCGCGTGTGTTGTTGAGTGAGTAAATTTTCAACAATTTGTGTGTAGAGGGGATTAAAATCCCCAACAAGTGGTATCAGAGCTGAAGGTTCGAAGTTGGGACTGTTTTTTGAGCGGGAGGAAGTGTTGATTTTTGGTTTTGCAAGAAGGAAGCGTTTGCTGGCCGATCAGAGTTGATTCCCCATAACAAAAAACTTTGGGAGCCCAAGTTTCGTGAGCATTGGACCATCGGAGAGAGAGGAATCGGTGAAAAGAGAATCTCGCCAATCGGACACCAGAGCAGAATCCCCCAAGTTTTCTGGCTACCAGAGCAGAATCTCGCTGATTGGACACCAGATCTGGAATCTATGCCATGAATTTGGGTTAGTGATGAAGTTTGAGAAGAATCCGACGTTGGATGTTGAGATATCTCAGATTGAAGTTGAGGCGTTCTGGACCACCTGTTGGAGTGGCGGATCAGATGTAGTGGTGACACATGGCAGTGTGTAATTGGCTGAGAGTGTGCCACGTGTGTTCCATATGTCGCGAATTGATTCGTCCATGTGGAAGATGAAGTTGTTGGGTGCCACGTGGAGAGTTGTGGGAGTGACACGTGACGGATTAGATGTTGCCACATGTCGCCGAGGTGTCTGCCAAGTAGGTACTGACTGTGCTGCTATGCCATCGGGCAAAGTCAAAGTTCGACCGCCATATCATCAGTTCACTACCACATCATCAAAATTTTTTAAGTGACTTTTCCCCCTAAATTTCGACTTGCTGAGTTCGTTTTTGGCATTAGTTTGGTCAAATTCAATTTGGTTTGTGCTGTTTTTCTGGATTGAAGTGTGTTAGGGGTATAGGAAAGTTGGTAAAGATGTGGAGATGAGTGTGTATGGCTCCAATCTTTGTGGGTGCTGAAATTTTGTGATTTGGTGGAGTATAGTGTTCCAAGATTTACTCATGGAGGATAATCTTGATGAAGAGATGTGTGGTTTGAAGTGTTGAAGATGTGGTGCGAGAGAGAAGTGTGTAGACCGTGGAGGTGTTTTGAAGTTTGACCATTTGGATTTGTGTGAGGTTTCCTTGTGTCGAAAGTCTACCTGACATGTTGGTCAGGCAGCGTGTCTTGCTAGTCAAGAGCAGCGGTACAAGACGATTGAGTTCTTTGGTTTAACTTTGAGATGTTGTTGGAGGTTGACGCACTAGTTGTGGGTTGTGAGTCATTTGCGAGGATTGTGACTTATGTAGAAGCTTGGCCTAACGTGTGCAGTGTTATGATGAGAATACTATTTTGAAGGGGTCACATCCGGTGGGGTTCCCTATCATAGTAGAAGATTTGACGAGTTTGGAAGAGATGATAGGAGGAGGAATATCCAAGTAGAGAATGTCTCAGTGTTAGTGTGTGCTTTTTGTGGTGTTGCTAATGAAAGCGAAAAATAGGTTGTGTGTTTTGTTGACATTCCCACCCATGGAGAGGTTGTCCTATTTTTTGAGATGCTGATGGTTCGAGATACGGGTTTGTGATTCACTTGACATTTAGATAGAAGAGTTCAAGTCGAAGATGGAGACAAGCCTTTTTCTTGAAGATGTTGTTGCTGCACTTGGGATTTTGAGTCGAGGGAGGATTTGCTGGATTTCTCCTCAAATTTTCAAATCCATGATGGTGAGTATTGGGCCTAGAGTCCAATAAGGTTGTAATAGTTTGTGTAGGGTTTTAGTATAAATAGGAAGCTTTTGTACTAAACCTAGTTGGGAAGTAGAGAGGCAAGATGTAGCCACTCAATTGAGAGAGAGCTCTTGAGTGAGGGGGCACTACTAGAATAATGCCGACTAGAGACACTTTAAAATGTCTTAAAACATTAACTATAGAGACATTTGTACCTATTGTGACATTTTGTATAAGTGCCTTTAAATTCAATGTAACAATAGGCTTATTGTAGTTTTACATAGTCTTTAAAGACACTCAACAAGTGTTATAACAAATAATCTTTGAAGACGTTTTCAGACTTGCCAAGAGATAAAGATAGAGTCACTTCAAAATAAGTAGTTTTCACGTCATGTAATTTTTGCACCTCCAATGTTTTTTTTTTCCCCGATTCTCCTCGTAATTGCTTTTTAGAATTTTATAATTTTTTTCAAATAAAAATAAATTTTCCATTTCCTCCATAAAACTAAAAAAAACAGAGTACAATCCAAGCAAAGTTACATGGGAATAACAAGAACACTTTATAGAGCAGCATCTCATCATGCACTTGTTCTAGTACTACTATCCATTATACATATCTAGACTATCTTTTACAAACTAAAAGAAAGAACGCATGATCTTCAAACACTAGTCGAATCCCCCGAGAGAGCAATGTTTTCTCAATTGTATCATTCACTTCACTTAACTTCCAGATTAACTCCTTCCGGACTGAAGATTTTCTCCTGTTTCATTCTAATTGAAAAGAATAAAAGAAAAAGTTACATCGTGGTACATCCTTCCCTTCTCTCTTTTGAGCAAAGGCTGCAAAAGTTTTAAAACCACATCAAAATCTAAAAGAAAAAGATGTAAATGGATATCAAACTTAATAATATTGGAGATCAGAAAATGAAGACCAAACTCATATTCTAAATCAAAATCTAACCAACATACCTTCAGAAACAATCAACGATGTTAATGTGTGAAGGGGAAGAGATGATAGAGGACCCAATCCAATGTCATAGTTTTTCTATTAGAAGGAAATCCAACCAATAAAAAATCAATTTCAAATGCATTGAACATCTAAGCAGTAAAATGATTTCAATTAAAGTAAAACAAATTATCTAATAAGCCAAAAGAATTTTTAATTTCATTTTAACACAAGACTTCAGAACTTTTGATAAAGAAAAGTTTAAGAGGCGTACTTGACTACTTTTCAAGAGCTAATGCATAATCAACATAAAGTATCATTAACATTACCTCCAAGCATCAACAACAATAGAACATCCAACGCATTTTCTTAAACATACCTATTCGAATCAGCCACCACCAATTTCCAATATGCCGCCTAATTTTTCAGGGATAAAATAAAAAGTTAATGAATAAAAAAATCCCAGATCTACCAAGAAGGTCAAAGAAATTTAAGATCCTACATCACCAAATGAATATGAAAATGAATTTTTAAACCCTAGATTTACCAATTCACAGAGAGAAAGTATTTATATCAAAAATTGAGTGGCAAACAACACCAAAGTGGACGTCGGCGTCAATCTTTACTTTCAAATTATTGTGCACAGCTTAGCCTCCATGGCAGTTTCTCCTCCGAGATTTTTATCCGTCGTAACATGCCCAATCTCCGCCGAGGATCCCTCTGCCTCTATGGATGAGGTACCCTAGCCTACGTGAGGGATTAAAAAATTATGGCTAAACCAAACCAAAGATCCATCGTTTTTTGCTCACCCAAATTGAACCCAAGTACTAGAAAAAATTGTGTTCCATTTACGAGAAGAGAAAGGGCGAAACAAAATTCAAGATTAAATAAATAAATATTGTTTTATGGTACTAAAAAATTAGTTTGATAAGTCTCCGAAATAACAGAGAGGTTTTCTATATTTTTCATTTTTTTTTGCCGAAAAGATCGGCCTGACATTAATGGGGTAATTGCCCCAAAACAGCTTTTGTTTTTGGGATTTTTATTTGAAGAAAATGCCATAAAATTGAGTGTCATTAGTAGTATAATTTATAATGACAATTCCAAATAAGTGTCCTTAATCGATTGGAATCATATGTAGTAATAGACCCTTTTTCTAGTAGTGGGGATAGAATTAGGATTGAGTTGAGTGGAGATCCTCTCCTAGTTCCTACTTCTTTGTGTAGTGATGTGTATCTTTCTTCCCCGGAGCACATGTGGTGAGTAATGGAAACACTTTGCGGGAGAGTATAAGGGTAGAATTGAGGGAGAGAGACATAGTGTGTTGAGAGAGGCTCTACCTTTGTAAACTCTTCTATTCTTATACTAGTAGAAAGTGTTACCTTTCCCGTGGACGTAGATCTATGAGAGATCGAACCACGTAAGTTGTGTTTGTGCTTCTTGTTGTGTTTTGCTTGGTTGTTTACTTTTAATCCTGTGTGTGTTGTTGAGTGAGTAAACTTCTAGCAATTTGTGTGTAAAGGGGATCAAAAATCTTCAACATAATCAAGTTAAAATACCACTCACTCCGTCTTAAAAAAATAGTCCATATTTAGTTTTGAGCTTTGTAACTACATCCCTCTAGCTTTTCGCTCTTGAGCACTTAACAAAGTCATTTATGTTCGGTGTCTACTTTATGTTTGCCTCTTATTCGCACAACTTTATCTTAAAACTTGACACATGAACATGTTGTATAAAATCTTCCAAACATTTAATAAGATTTTGTACAAGATCCTGATTCCTGTCTTGTGAAGAGAATGTTTGATTATAATGTTGTCGAATTTGGTGTTCCTAAAACAAGAATATTTCCCCGTTCTCTTTGTTGATGAATGTCATTAATTAACTTACTCGATTCAACTCTGCAAAGCTAGACATCTACATCTCATTTTTCAGGATAATGCCCTGTGAAAAGATAACCACACACATATATAGAAATTTTTACCCTCTCACTTCAAGAATTAGAGTCATCAAATTGTTGAAGGACGTATAGTAAAAGGAGAAAAGATATTATTCCCTCCGCCCCTAAATTATTGTCCAATTTGGATTTTTATTTTTAGTTTAAATTATACTAAAAATAATAGTTTAAACTGGACAATAATTTACGACATAGGAGCAAGATAAAAGACTAAAACAGTGATCGACATTTTAAGGCAAGACTTTCGATTAAGCTAATGCCGCGTAAACAATGGTGCAATCAACCAAGTTAATAGTACCGCCCATATGACCATAGCACAGAGAAACGATATCTCGGGTAGCAGCTTCCAGGCAAGTTCCACAGTCTATTTCCATTAGATTGGTATCACAACTCCTGAAAGCGAGAGCGACGATGCCGTTAGTGCCGGTGGCATTGGTGCCGTGAACGTAACCATCCACTTTGGTGTGTCCATGACTATGTAATAAAGCGCCCGATTTACGGCGACTCCATATGGATCCCCAGTAGCATACGTGTCAGGACTGCATTGTTCGAGAGTAATTCCGGTGTTTGGATCGCGGGAAATATTAACCGTGCTGAAAAGGTATAGCCATAGCCATAGCTCCAGCAGCAATGTTGCGACGAACCTCATTTTGGGAGGCATAAATCGCTGTTTTTAGTTACTACAACAAGAGATACAATTATCTTTTTTGTTGATCATATCTGATGGCTTATAAAGTAGAGCTGAATTTCTTAGGTTTCTCCGAACTTATATAATTAATAATAATAATAAAAGTTTGAGAAAAGGAGGAGTATATAGTTCATGTTCGTGTTGTCCAGCCTAGAAAGATGCCCCAACATCTATATGAAACCAGGACAATTATTATTATTGTTAGTTTTTGAGGAATATTTCTTTCTTTTTTTTTTTTTTGGGTCTTGGTTGGCTTTCAGAAAAACAAAGTACTGTTAAAATGTAGAGGTTTTCTAAGACATTTGGATCTTACTTGAACTCTACTCCTTGACCCACATGTTTTAATCTAATTTCGAGAAAGTAATATGATCAATATAGAAGAAAAGAGATCAATCTAGAATTTTGTATTTATTCGCATCATTTTGAAAACACATCAATAAATGTTAAAATCAATATAGGACTAATTTATAACATAGGACGGTGTATAGGATTAAATAAATCAATATAGTATATAACATAGGACTAAATTATTTTCGAGGAAGGCTTTGAGGTAATGGTCCATAAGTGATGGTACAATCAACCAAGCCAATGGTACCCCCCATATGACCATCGCACTGAGAAACAATATCTTCGGTGGCAGCTTCTAGGCAGTTGCCACAGTCCGATGCCGTCAGCTTGAATTCACAACTCCCAAAAGCGAGGTCGACGACTCCGTTGGCACTGCTGACGCTGGTGCCGTGAGAGTGACCAACCACTTTGGGTGTGTTTGTGACTATATAATAAAGCACCTGATGTACGGCGACCCCTACTCCGTAGGGGTCGCCGTCAAGGTACGTGTCGGGACTGCATTGCTTGAAAGTAATTCCGTTGTTTGGATCGCCGAAAACATTAACCGTGTTGAAAAGGCATAACCACAGTATAGAAATGGTTGCAAGGAACCTCATTTTAGATTAATTACTACCTCTCTCATTTTGTTAAATCCAATTTGACGGGGGCTTTAAGTAGAGCCGAATTTCTTAGATTTTTCTGCGCTCATAGAATAATTATGTGAGAAGAAGAGGATTATCATCAATTAACGTTCATGTTCTGCAGGCTATAAAGAAGGAAAGATGCCCCGACATTCACCAAGAGGACAATTATATTATTCGATATTTTTAAATAATAATTTCTTTTTCTTGGCTGGCTTTCGGAAAAACAACTTACGCTAAAATTCTCACAGTTTCCTAGTAGATTTGGATTTTACTTGTAGGGATAAATTAACACCTTACGTTAAACACTTTATATAAATATATATGACATTTTGACTTAAACATTTTGGATCAATAATAATGGGATTCTTATTTTGAAATGTAAAGGTATATTAGGAGATAAAATTTGTTATCTAAAAAAAAAGGAGATAAAATTTGAAATGATTCAGAGAATGAATAAATTGAAACAAAAGGGAATGAAAGGAAGATTTCAGAACGGGGAACCTTCTCTTGCCCTCTTCTGTATTTTATTTAGGTTTATATAAAATGTTACAACAATGTTACAGCCTTACACTGGAGAAATCATCTCCGTAATATCTGCAAAATTAACTCTAGCTACGTAAATCAGCTCCGTAAATAAATCATTACATCAATTGCACATATATACCATATATACATCCGTAATACTCCCCCTCAAGTTGGAGCATGAAGATCTCGAATGCCTAACTTGCCGAGGAAATAGTCAAACTGAGGTTTCCCAAGAGCCTTGGTAAACATATTTGCCAGTTGCACGTGAGTGGACACATAACTGGGGAGGATAGTACCCTTCACCAATTCGTCATGAACAAAATGACAGTCGACCTCAATGTGTTTTGTGCGCTCATGAAAGACTGGATTGGCTGCGAGATGTAAAGTAACCTGGCTGTTGCAGTAAAGACGAATAGGCTGAGAATGAGGAACCCCCAGAAAATGCAAAAGACCTTTTAACCACTTCAACTCACAAACTGTGGAGGCCATAGAACGATACTCAGCCTCAGTAGATGAGCGAGCAACAGTTTGTTGTTTCTTGGTCTTCCAGGAAATAGGGGAAGATCCTATCTGAACAAACCAGCCTGTAAGAGAATGACGAGTCAAAGGACAACTAGCCCAATCAGAGTCACACCAAGCCGACAACTGAAGATCAGAGTCCGTACGGAGAAGAATGCCCTGGCCAGGATTACCCTTCAGATACCGGACAACACGAAGGGCAGCATCCCAATGAGCCTGAAGAGGTTTCTGCATAAACTGAGCAAGAGTATGAACACAGTAAGAAAGTACAGGCCGGGTAATTGCAAGATAGATCAGACGACCAACCAAACGCCGATAACGTTCTGGATTAGGAAAAGGATGCTCAGTGCCCAAAGACAACTGGTGATTCTGCTCCATTGGAAAACCAGCTGGTTTAGCACCCAACAGACCCACCTCAAAATATCCAAGGCATACTTACGCTGACAAAGAAAAATGCCAGAGAAATTACGAGCCACCTCGATACCTAAAAAATATTTAAGAACGCCGAGGTCTTTCATATGGAAACAACTGCTCAAGTAATCCTTGAAAGATTGAACGGCACGACTATCATTGCAAGAAATGACGAGATCATCCACATACCCCAAAACAGTAAGCTGAACAGAACCACGTCGGAAAAGAAAAAGGAAATAATCAGAGGAGGATTGCTGAAAACCATACCGGCGTAGAGCATTAGCCAACTTGGCAAACCAGCAACGAGGAGCCTGGCGCAGCCCATAAAGAGACCGACGAAGCCTACAAACACTACCAGGCACAGGGGAAGAAAAAGCAGAAGGCAATTTCATATAAACCTCCTCAACAAGATCACCATGGAGAAAAGCGTTGTGAACATCCATCTGATGAAGTTCCCAACCTTTGGCTGCAGCTTACGTAAGTAGAGTACGAACGGTCACCATCTTCGCAACGGGAGCAAAGGTTTCATTGTAATCAAGACCTTCGACCTGTCGATTGCCTAAGATGACCAAGCGAGCCTTGTAGCGTTCAACAAATCCATCAGAATGATACTTGATTTTAAACACCCACTTGCATCCAATAGCACGTTTCCCCGGTGGAAGAGAATCAACCGTCCAAGTGCCATTAGATTCCAATGCTTGAATCTCTTGGTGCATAGCATCGCGCCACTTTGCATCCTTAACAGCCTCCGAAAAAAACTGAGGTTCAACCCCTGCAGTGATGCTAGCCAAAAATGCGCGATGGGATGAAGAAAAAGAAGCACAATTGACATAATGATGAATGGGATAGGACGCACCCGAGGAAACTGATGAAGATGATAAAGCAAGAGAGGGGCTTAAAGAAGTAACAGGAGTGCCAAGAAAATCATTCAACCGAGTGGAACGATATTTAATCCGATGTCCACGACCTAGTAGTTCTTCCTGTTGCTCAGAAGGTGGTGAACCCCCCCTTGCTGGTGAGGGGTCAGAGTGAGAATCAGAGATGACATTATCAGTGGAAGAGATTAGAATAGGAGATGGACCAGACACTACTGAAGAACTGATAGCAGGACCAAGGGAAAAATCATTCTCATTATCAATAAAAGGAGGATATTCAGGAGACGGAGACTGGGAAATAGCTGGAGTGGGATTCACATAGGGAAATTCTGACTCAGAAAACATCACATCCCGAGAAACCAAAAAATCACCAGTCTCTAAATCATACACCCGCCAACCTTTCTTGCCAAAAGGATACCCTACAAACAAACACTTCCTACTACGACTGGAAAATTTATCACCATGCCGATTCTGGTTGTGCACATAACACAAGCATCCAAAAACACGTAAATGATAGAGAGACGGCGGGCGACCATACAAAATTTCAGCAGGAGTCTTGCCATGTAAGATACTCGAAGGGGTGCGATTAATCAATTAACCGGCAGCTAAAACACATTCTCCCCAAAATTCAATAGGTAAGTTGGCATGGAAACGTAAAGCACGAGCCACATTTAAAATATGTCTGTGTTTACGTTCCACTCGACCATTCTGTTGAAGAGTGCCCACACAAGAGGTTTCATGCAAAATACCATGGGCACAAAAATAATCAGTCATACAAAGGAATTCAGTACCATTGTCACTATGAACATTTTTGACTGATTTCTTAAACTGACGCGCAACCATAGCAAAGAAATTGCACAAAGTAAGAGAAACCTCCTTCTTACCAACCAACAAATAAAGCTAGGTAGCTCGAGAAAAATCATCAACAATTATCAAAAAATATCTAGCACCCGAAAAAGTGGGAACACGATACGGACCCCACAAATCACAATGTATCAATTGAAACACTTCAATAGTTTTAGTAGAACTAACTGGAAAAGAGGTTCAAGACCGTTTGGCCCTAAAACAAACATCACAGGCCTTATTTAAAAACTGACTATCCTTTGAAGAATCCACAGAAGGAAGCAATTCTAGCACCTTAGAGGACGGATGCCCAAGACGTTGATGCCAGAGATCAAATGAAGGTACCCTAGTAGATGACAAAGTAGCGACAGTCTCCACATCCCGAAAGAAGTAAAGCCCCTCCCGTTGCTCACCCGCTCCAATCAGCATCCTCGAAGTGAGGTCGTGGATAACACAAACACCAGAAGTAAAATGAGCAACAGAAGCGATATCTTTCAATAATTGAGAAATCAAAATTAAATGACATTTCAAACTAGGCACATAGAGCACATTCTGTAGGGTCACTCGACTACTAAGCGCCACTGTTCTGGCTTTGGTGGCGTACGTATGTTTGCCATTTGGAAGCTGAACCGGAACCCAAATAATATCACGAACATTATCAAAATAATCAAGAAAACCGGTCATATGTCGTGTAGCCCCCGAGTCATACATCCATAATTCAAAGATACGCTTACCGGACAATTTGGGACCCGAGCTAGACTTGGCCAAATTCAACAATGAAATAAGGGTGTTCCATTGATCCGAATTAAGGCCAGTGACTGCAGTAGCTTGTGCACCAAGATCAGCACCCGAAGACACCATTGTGTGGGCAGAAACGGAGGAAGAAGCAAGACTACCACCGCCGCAAGATCCTGCATTATTGCCGTGACCAGAATCACCATTGCCGCGTCCGCGACCACGCCCCAAACCACGTCCACGTGAAGACCAACCTTCCAGGTAGCCAATCAATTTATAGCAGGACTGAATTTCATGGCCTGGGCGATTGCAGTGAGAACAAAACACGGTCTGATCACCAGAGCCTGCCGGAGCTTTTGAACTTCCACGGTCCTGAGATTTACCGCCGGCTGAAGCTGCAAATGACACCACTTCATGACTGGAAGTCGCCGGAGAAAGAGAGACAGCAGGAGTCTGCACCGTGAAGCTCATCGTCTCGGCGGGAATCTCCTTGGATTGCGAAATTAGCCGCATTCCTTCCTCTTGGACGATAGTCGAGTATACCTTCTTCAATCGAGGCAACGGATCCTGGGCGAGGAGATTCGATCGGACCGTTCCATAAACAACATCATCAAGCCCTAAGAGAAACTGATGAATTTTTTCTTCCTCCACTTTGCGCTCAGCCGCCACCGCCAGATTACACGTACAGCGCCCACATGAACACACCGGAGCAGATTCATACGATGCAAGTTCCTCCCAAAGCTTCTTAAGACGAGCATAGTAGGCCATGATACTAAGACCCTTCTGTCGATAATTGGCCAGATCGGATTTAAGTTGTTGAATCCGTGGCCCATTCACCAGTGACATAGAATCCTTGATATCAAGCCACAAGTCACGAGCCACCTCCATGTGAGAAATTGTAGAACGAATGGAGGGCTCAATCGTGTTCAGAATCCATAAAACAAGCAGTGAGTTTATAGTCCACCAATCTTCAGAATCCGGTGATGATTCGGCAGGCTGAGGAATAGAGCCATCGACAAAGCCGAATTTTTTCCGGGCTTGCAAGGCGGTTCTCACAGCTTTTGACCATTCGTCGTAGTTACTTTCGCCACGAAGTTGAACTTGGGTGATTACAATGCCGGGAGAATCATTGGCGGTCAGATCGTACGGCGAGATCGTCTTGTGACGTACGACCGCTTCATTGCCGCCGATAGCCGAAGATGACTGTGCAGGGGTGTGCTCGGCGTCTGTTTGAATCATGATCAGAAAAAAATGGAGCAACAGGAAGATGTAAAGTTCCTGCGATTGATACCATAAAACAAAAGGGAATGGAAGGAAGATTTCAGAACGGGGAATCTTCTCTTGCCCTCTTCTGTATTTTATTTAGGTTTATATAAAATGTTACAACAATGTTACAGCCTTACACTGGAGAAATCATCTCCGTAATATCTGCAAAATTAACTCTAGCTATATAAATTCCTTCACTATTTTTTTTTCTTGAAAAGAAAATATGATCGGTATAGAATTTTGTATTTTATTCACACCATTTCCGATGTCATATCATATCAAAACATAAATTTTGTAGAATTTGTATCATCACTCATCAAGATAATAAATTGGGAAATTCTGATGTAACAACCACAAAATTAACACAACAACTCATGCTTTAGGATAAAAAATTACACCTTCGAGAATTATGTAAGAGTCATTAGCTATGAATTTGTAATACTGAAATGATTCAGAGGCGGTGAACATAAAACTTGTTATCCACTTTCTTAAAAAGAATGTAGTAATCAATAATTTTGTACACTACATATCTCTATAAATGTTATTTTCTCTCTGTAGCATAATCAATGTTTAATTTAAATTTTCATTTAAGTACAATTTGAAAAAAAAAAAAATTCAAATTAGACAATCATTTTAGAACAAAATCAATACATTGTTTTCTACACCACATAAAAATAAAAATCTCGTGGAGATAGATGGTCTCGTCATAGAATTCTATAAGCTTTGGTAAAATGGTTGCAAGCTAGACTTGTAGCACATTACATGCTTTAGGGATCACAAAAATTGTGAAACATCACAAAGCCTTTTGAATGAAAGAGCAACCACACACGTATAAATAAGAAGTTTTGTCAATCCCTCTCAAAATTAGAATCCTGAACTAAATAAACAGTACAATAAAGGAGACCAAATCCTCATCGACATTAAGGCGGGCTCTAATTTACTAAAGGTGCATAACGAATGGAACAGTCGACCAAGTTAATTGTACCGAACATATGACCATTGCACTGAGAAACACAGTCTTCAGCAGCAGCTTCCAGGCAAGCCCCGCAGTCAAATGCCGACAGATACAACACACAAGTCCCTAAAGCGAAAGCGATGATGCCGCTGGTACTTCTTTCGGTGTCACTGTGAAAGTAATGAGAAGTGTTGGGTGTGAGCTTGACTACATAATAAAGCGCTTGATGTACGGCGATTCCATAAGGGTCGCCGTCAGGGTACGTGTTCGGACTGCATTGTTGCAAAGTAATTCCGGTGTTCGGGCCGCCGGAAACAACCGATATCGCCAGAAGCAGTATACAAATCGTTGGGACGAACCTCATTTTAGGAACAACAAGAGAAATTATAGTATCTTTTTGTATCCAATATCATGGGCTTTATTAGAGCTGATTTCTTTGATTTCTCCGAAATCATATAGTAACAATCTTAGGAAATGTTAGAGTTGTGCAGGCTAGAAAGATTCCCCGACATCTATATGAAACTACCAAATGAATTTCTTTTTTAAAATTTTTTATTACAATTTTTTTTTTTTTTGGTTTTACTTGTACTCACTCCCTCGTCTCATTTTGTTGCTCTAATTCTGGAATTTAATTACCAAAATTTGACTACTTAATTAATCTTTCGAAATGACTGATTGTTTTGAAATAGACTGAGGTTTTACGTAGTCTTTTTGATCACCTTTTACTTCCTCCACTTATTGTATTATTTCGTACTCATAAGATATCAACCTGAAATCTTAATATTTTGTCAGTGTATCACCATTCGAGCATAATTCCCAACAAGAAACTAGGGAGTCTTAATTGCCTAGGTTTAACGTTCCAATTTCTAGTTAGTATCCGAAACCAACTCGGACTATAATTCAGAATAACATAAATTAATATAGTTAAATTGTTAATTTACATGTAGAATGAATAGTAGCTGGAATAGCTCAATTGGATAGAGCATGTGACTAGTAATCACAAGATTCAAGTCCTCCTTTCAGCATTGGTGTTCTTTTTATCTATATTTAATTAATTTCCTTAAAATTAATGATCAAGATTGACGATAATAATAATAATATTTGTAATAACTAAATTTTTAATATTTAAAATTACTTTCACTTGTTGACATGCATGTTAGTAAACTGTTAACGTATTTTTCTATTTCTTTTTTGAAAATAACGTATTTTTCTATCTGTACATACACGAAAGAGTGATGCGTACCGTTTTAGATAGTTGTAACATTTTTGGTGAATTAATTATTCCATGCATATATGGTGCTGTTACTATTTGGTTATCTAGTCACATATTTTTTTACAATTATTTATGTTTGGACGTAGTAGCTGCCATCCATGTTTCTCGCTTGAGCTCTGTAATTCTTATTTTATAACTTTTCAGGGAATAGATATTGAAATTAAAAAGATAAAGTGACAAGAAAAGTTATCGTTTTGTCCCAAAAAAATATTTTTCAGTTTGAAATTTTATTTTTAATATAATAGTAATTGTGTAATAAATAAAAATTAAGGGCTAACGGCGCCCGACTTTGACCAATTTTTAGATCAAGTCGACCGTGATATATCTTTTCAGTATTTGACATATTATTTATTTTATAAGTGCATAAAAAGATACTTATAAGATATACGTGTCTTCCCCCAAATGTGTCTCCCACATTCATATCTTTTTCAGATTCAAAAAACTCAATTTTTTTCTTCCTTAAGGGTCTCCTTTTGGATAAGTGTCGCGACAGCATTGTTCGTAATTAATGTCCGTATTCGGATAACTGTGAACAACGTACGACGAGCTGCAGCATAGACCGATTGCCAGTAGTATTGTTGTTGCAAAAAATCTCATTTTTTTTGGAACAATATAAACGTTCAATCGTTTTCTAAACCACATCTCAAAGCCTATATTTCGTTAAGATTGTGTCATCACTCAACAAGAAAATTCGATAAAAACTTTGGTATATATAATGGGCTTTTAGAACACAAAACGTCTGAAATGAAACATCACAAACCTTGTTAAAAGACAACCACATGTAAAGACATGCTCTCTATCCCTCCCAGAGTAATCATCATGTTTTGTTGAATTAATAATTAAAATATTACTCCATCTGTTAAAAAAGGAGAAAAGAAGTTTACATTATAAATTGTGAATGAATCGTATTAAAAATTATATTGCCTCCGTCCCTAAATGGTGCTATAAATAAAAAATAAAAATTGGAAAATCATTCTTTGAATACTAGTTAGTACGATCCTTAATTTACAACAAAACCTACTTATAATTTGTGAGACGGAAGAAATACAATAAAGAAGGCTTCCTTCATTTAATAGGAGCGGATCTCGAAAAGATAAAACACCAAAAAGATAAATTTAAACAAGGATCAATACCAAAAGCAGAGTTTTAAACAGGTGCATAATCCATGAGACAATCAACCAATTTAACAGCACTGCCCATATGTTTATAGCAACGAGAAAACATATCTTCGGTGGCCGCATCCAGGCAAGTCCGGCATTCCGTTTCCGTCAGATTTGCATTGTCATTACAACCCCCGGAAGCTATAACGGGGATGCCGTTATTACTAGTAATAACGGTAGAATAAACGGAACCAATCTCCGCCTTATTGGCTACATTATAAAGCGCCTGATTTACGGCGACTCCATAAGGGTCTCCGTCAGGGTACGTGTCGGGACTGCATTGAAAGAAAGTAACCACGGTGTTTGGCTTGCCGGAAACATTAACCGAGCTGATCAAAAAGCATAACCACAGCCCTAGGAGCTGCATAGCAACCAACTTCATTTTTAGCAACTGGGTGTGATAGGAGATTATGCAGCCATTAATTATTACAACAATTTGATGGGCTTTAAGTAGAGCTGAAATTTCTTTGATTTCTCCGAAATCATAGAATAACATCCTGGGAAAAGGATAAGTATATAACAAATGTTCGAGTTGTGCAGGCTTGAAAGATGCCCCGACATTTATATGGAACCACCAAACGGACCATTTTCGTTTATTTTTTCTTTTTTTCCCAATCCCTTTTTTTGCTTCTTTCCTTTGGGTTGGTCTTCAGAAGAACAACCTACGGTAAAATGGTCAAAGTTTTGTAGGAAATTTGGAATTTACTTTTACTCAGTCCCTTGTCTCATTTCCTTAGTCTAATTTTGAAAATTATTTTTTCCAAATTGGACTACTTAATCTTTGGAAATAGATGGAGTTTTATGTTTACTACAATTATTCTCTCTTTCTCAATGGAATGGTCCACGTTAAGTTTTGAGATCGGTAATAAAAAGTTTCTAAATTCAATGTGGACTACTCTTTTTTACGAAAAAAGAAAATATTATTATCGTCAGAATAATACAAATTTCATTATAGTTCTAGTTTCGATATTTTAATTATCAAAATTGAAATATCATTTTTGTTTAGCCAAAATTTTTAACAAATTATCGTTGCGACTATACATAAATGGAGTCTAAACAGATTCTAGACTTGAATATTGTGTCACTCGATCAGCTTAAAGATCTATGTAAAGCGTCCGATTTTCCTTATGTTAGTAAGCGTCGAGTTATCACTTAATTGTACGTTGTTGTACGTGTAAGTAATGTTTCTATCCATTAACCATTTTATCAGTTTGTACGTAAAAGCAGACAAATATGTGATTAGAATTTTTGTTTGAGTCGATAGTCACATGAGGCCTTTTTTCAAATTATTTCAACTTAAATCATGAGTAGACTAGAACCGTCAAACTCAATCAAACTAATACTCTCAAAATGATGGAGAATTACTATTAAAAACACCGGGAATAAAAGAAAGGAAAAAAAAAAGGAAAATGGAAAATTATTAACCTTAACTTTTTTTGTGCATCACTACATATATACTATAAATTCCTATGTCTCAAAATTACTATTTGCTTTCGGCTTTCAATTTTAATATAATTTCAACTAAAATAAAAAATTTAAACTAAACAATCACTTTAAGACGGAGGAGGGAGTAATATTTTGATTGAGATAGAGGAATGGAATTTAACCAACCTTAAATTAATGGTCGGCTAAGATCCAAATAAAACAAATAAATACTCCATTGTGCTGATTTCTAAGCAAGCTATCAATCACATTCACAAAATACTAGTCACTATCAATAATGCTATGAAACACGTAGGAGAACATCTACTCCGTACCGCACTCAAATAAACTCCTTATTCCAATACTGGGGGAAATTATCCAATTGAAGCATATATTCACAACAGGAAACCACGGAATCTCGCCTAGGCTTCCAATTTTTAGTTGGTTTCCTAAACCAACTAAGACTATAATTCAGCATAACGCAAATTAAAATAATTAAATTGTTAATTTATATGTAAAATTTATGGTAGTTGGAATAGCTCAATTGGATAGAGCGTGTGACTAGTAATCAGAAGGTTGGAGGTTCAAGTCCTCCTTTCAGCATTGTTGTCCTTTTTCTTCCTATTTAATTAATTTTCTTCTGCATTATAATAATATATAAGGATTGATGATGATAATCATAATAATAATTAATAATTAATTTTTAATAATTAACTGCTCATGTTGGTATACAAGTAAACTGTCAAAGTATTTTTGTTTTTGTACGTACAAAAAAAGACAGGTGAGTACCATTTTAGATACTTCTTGGTGAATTAAGTTTTCCATGGGGCATATTATTTTGTTATTATCTAATCACGTAGATTTTCACGATCTTTATTTTGGGACGTAATAACTGCCAATGTCTCTCGCATAAGCTCTATGATGTTTATTTTAATAATTTTTTTTGTAGGGAATGGATATTTAAACTATAAAGATGAATCAAAACCGTAACACCAGCTCACCAGATTGTATCCTTGTACGAGTGGTAGTGAATTTCCTTGGTGCCAATCGTGATATTTTCAGTACTTGATGTATTTTTTATGTTTATAAATAAATAAAATTAATTTTAAAATTAACGAAAAAATTATAATAACCACTAGTCCCGCCTCCAAATGTTTTACGAACCCTAATTTTGACCTTCAACTTTAACGATATATCTCCACAGTTGCAATGTTTTACCCCTAAAACGTGTCTCTCCCCAACCCCTCCTCAAAACCCCACCGGAGCGTCGGCAAGAATCATCTGAGTTAGGGTTGTTGAAAAATGGAGTTTGAGTAAGATTAAAAGTAGAAAGAAAGAAAAGAAAAGGTAGGAGATTTTGTGAGTCTGGAGGTAAAAATTCATCAAAGAAATAAAGAAGCCACAGATCGAGTATTACTCCCTCCAATCCTTAATATAAGCCATTTTGATTTGTTATAGATTTAACCTAGTATACATTTTTAATCGACGAAAAAATCTTAAAAATATATCATAACAATCAACAGAACACAACGAATGTAAAAATAAATTTTTACGATTTTTTTGTTAATTAAAAATTGTACTAGATGAAATTTAAAAAAAAGTCAAAATGCCTTATAATAAAGATCGGAGGAATATTAAACTGAACACATTTTGTACATCACTACACTAATTAAAATGGAAAAGTGGACAGTAAAAAATGGAACAATCCCCCAAGTTAATAAGCGCAGCCATATGACCAGTGCACAAGTTTTCAACATCCGCACAAACAGCTTGCATACAAGCGGCGCAGTCAGCCGGAGTCAAATCCGCGTTACAAGCATAGTTCGTTAGTGATAGAATATGTAATTAAAGAAACTCTAATTAGGGTTTCTGGGTTTTATGTATCTTTGTATATATATATCTTATTGTACAACCGGTCACATACACAGACATATAATTCTTTCATGATATCATCCTTCTTTCCTGGCCTCTCAATTTTTTTTAGGGTTTCCGCCGTCAGCTTTCTTTTCTTCCTCTCTCTCTTGCCGGCATACACAAAATTCCGTTGAACCGCCGCAGCTCTAAATTCCATCGCCACCACCCAAAATCTCCAATCCTGCTGCTTTCTTTTTTGCGGCTGCTCTCCAATCCGCATGCTGCAATTCCGCCTGCTGCTTCTAAATTCCTGCTGCTTTCTTTTTTTGCGGCTGCTTCATCCATCTCAATCAATCCATCTTCATCCATCTTTTTTGCGGCCTGCTGCTGTTTTTTTTTCTTTTTCTCTCTGTCGTCGATCAAGTTCATCCATCTTCATCCATCGATCAAGTTCGGCTTCTTTCGGCTTCATCAAAATTTCCCGTTCTTCATCAAGTTTCTGTGCCTTGTTTCGGCTTCATCAAATTTGTGCCTTTATTTAATCAATTGTCCTGTGCCTTTAGCTTTCTGATCTGCACCCCATTAGATTCACCCTCCGTGTGTCTTCTTCCTCATCATCCTCGTTTAATTCTTACAAAAAAAAAAAAAAATCCCCTATTCCTTACCACCCACACAGCAATCCTCCCTCACCATAATCTTCCTCCTTCATGGCTCGGTCTGACGAATCCACAATCACCGCCACCCAAAACCAGCCGCAAAACCCCCCTCCTTCCAACACCTCTTCTCCGCTGTCTCATCCGGCCATTGGCCTCTCCAACATCAAAAATTATGTTACTCCGGTCCTAGATTTCACCAACTATATGCTCTAGAAGGAACTCTTTCTTCTGGTCTTTCGCGGCCATGGTGTCATGCATCACATTGATGGTACCTCTCTCTGTCTGCCCTCGACTCTTTCCACTGCGGATGGTTCTTCCGTTTCTGTCCCACATCCTGTCTTTCAAACATGGACTCAAATTGATTCCATTGTTCTCTCCTGGATTCAAGCCACAGTCTCAACCGAAATCTTGCAAGCTATAGTCAAATCCAATTCTAATCTCACTGCTCGAGAAGCATGGTTAACTATTCAAAAGCTTTTTCATGATCAACTTGGCTCTCGTCTTCTTCAATTAAAACTCCAATTCCACAGTTTCAAGAAGGGTGACTTATCCATTGATGATTATGTCACCAAACTTAAATCTTTTGCCGATTCTTTAACGGCGGTTGGTTCTCCAGTCTCCGAACCCGACTTGGTCCTTCAAATTCTTGCTGGCCTTCCTTCTGAATATCAATCTGTCTCGACCACGATTAGTCACAAAGTCCCGTTGCCTAATTTTGTTGAAGCTCGCTCCATGCTTTTCTTGCACGAAGTGCAACTACAGAATACCATTCCTGCTACTCCTCCCGCGGCAACTTCGGCTTTAGTTGCGGCTTCTTCAGCTGAATCCCTTCCTACTTCAGCCACCTCTCAACCTTTCACCAACAATCGTGGTCGTGGTCGAGGCAGGTTCCAGAATTTTCGGGGGCGTGGCGGTCGCGGACGTGGTCGACATCAATCTGGTCAGTATAATTCTTTTTATCCTGCCTACTCTAATTTTCAGCCTCCTATGTTTTCTCCTAGAAACCATGCTCCTTCACTTCTTGGTCCAGCTCCCTCTTTTTCAGCCAGGACAACTTGCTATTCGCTGTCAGTTATGCAATCAAGCGAATAACTCTACTAGAGAATGCTTCCAATTTCGGCAACCCGCTTACTTTGTCGATCAATATCCTCGACCTCCTGCTCCTCCATCCGTGGATTCATCCTGGTATATGGATACCGCTTGTGGTAACACTATGACTCCCACCCAAGGTATTCTCTCCAATTCAACGCCTTATAATGGATCTACTAGGGTTGTGATTGGTAATGGTAATATGTTGCCCATTAAATCTGTTGGCACTCTTTCTTGTTCTTCGTTTAAATTTCCTCGCGTTTATTGTGTTCCTTCTATTACAAAAAATCTTATCTCTGTTCGTCAATTTGCTACTGAAACTCAATGTTCCGTTGAATTTGATCCTTTTGGTTTTTCTGTGAAGGATCTCTGGACGAGGATCCCTCGTCTACGTTGCAATAGCACTGGGTCCCTTTATACCTTTCCTTCTACCTTGCTACATCAGTCTCTTGCACCATTTTCCTTGTCATGTCCAGCGTTTGCTGCTCCAGTGTCTTCCTAAGTGTGGCATCAACGTCTTGGTCACCCGCACTCTTCTGTCCTGTCCAGTTTAGTATCCCGTCAGAGTCTTCCTGGTTCGGTGGTTTCGTCCGATAAGCTTTACCTGTGTCAAGCATGTCAAATTAGAAAGCATCATAAGCTTCCTTTTCAATCTTCGTCGTCTGTCACTTACAGTCCTTTTGATATTATTCATACTGATGTCTGGACTTCTCTTTGTCTTTCCTTTAGTGGTTTTAAATATTTTGTTCTATTTCTAGATGATTTCATTCATTACCTATGGGTGTATCCTCTCAAAAATAAATCTGAAGTTCCTCAAAAGTTTGTTGAATTTTATAATCTTGTTCAAACTCAATTCCATTCTTCTATTAGAATACTTCAATCCGATGGTGCTGCTGAATATGTTCGTTCTCAATCTCTTCAAACCTTTCTTAAACCAAAGGGGGTCGCAATGCGAGTCTCTTGTCCATACACTCCCCAACAAAATGGGAAGGCTGAAGGAATGAATAAAACTATTCTTAACATGGTCCGTACCCTTCTTCATCAAGCCCAATTACCAAATGAATTCTGGGTCGAAGCATTAATCACTTGTGTTTATCTCTTAAACCGGCTGCCTAATACATCTAAGTTCAGAGCTGTCCCTTTCTCACTTCTCTTTGGCCATCCACCTAATTATGGGGTACTTAGGGTTTTTGGTTGCTCTTGTTTTCCAAATCTCTCTCATTTAGCATCTCATAAACTTAGTCCTCGTTCAGTTCCTTGTGTGTTTCTTGGTTATCCAAAATCATATAAGGGTTATCGTTGTTTTGATCGAGTCTCTCGAAAAGTCTACATTTCTCGTCATGTCATTTTTTATGAAACTTCGTTTCCTTTTTCTACACTATCCTTCCTTTCTCATTCCCAACTGCCTTCCATCATTGATTATCTCCTCTCCCAGCAAAACTCCTGTTTCAGATTCTATCTCTACCACCCAAGTTTCCGTTCCTACTCAACCTTCAGATCCTATATCCTCCGTTGCTCCCTCACACCCTATGGTCACCGGCACTCGGGATGGCACACGAAAATCCAAATAGATTTTCTCCCTCACTGCCACTACCAATTCTTCTTCTCTTCCCATAGAACCAAATTCTTTCACTAAAGCAAATAAACACCCTGAATGGCGTGCTGTTATGAGTGATGAATACAACGCCCTTCTGTCTAATCATACATGGGATTTAGTCCCACTACCTGTGTCTGTAAATGTCATTGGTTCTAAATGGATCTTTCGTATGAAACTCAAATCCGATGGATCCCTTGATCGTTGTAAAGCACGTTTGGTTGCTCAAGGTTTTAATAAAAAACATGGGCTTGATTATGATCAAACGTTCAGTCCTGTGGTTAAACTAGTGACAATTCGGACAGTCTTAAGTATTGCCGCATCTCGTAAGTGGCCCGTCCATCAGTTGGATGTTAAAAATGCATTTTTGCACGGCCATTTAAATGAAGTTGTCTATATGAAACAGCCTACTGGCTTTGTTCATCCAGACCATCCTCACTATGTCTGTCGCCTGAACAAAGCTCTTTATGGCTTAAAGCAGGCCCCCGAGCTTGGTTTCACCGCTTTACTACTTTCCTGCTTACACAGGGTTTTAAGGGCAGTCGCTCGGATTCTTCTATGTTTGTTTACACTGCTGGCACTGACATGGCTGTTCTCCTCCTCTATGTTGATGATATTCTCTTAATAGCCTCTAGTGATCGTCTTCTCACCAGACTTATTCAGTCTCTGAAGGGTGCTTTTGCCATGACTGATCTTGGTCCTATCAGTTACTTCTTGGGTGTCTCGGTTTCTCCCCAGTCAAATGGTTGGTTTTTACATCAACGCAAGTATACTGAGAAATTACTTTCTCGCAGTCATCTCACTGAAGCTAATCCTGTTGCCACTCCACTTGCTCCGGCTTTTCAGTTCTCTGTTGATGAGTCACCACCATTTCATAATCCGACTCTCTACAGAAGTTTGGTGGTGCCCTCCAATACCTTACTTTCACCAGACCGGACATTCAGTATGCTGTCAATCTTGTCTGTCAGCATATGCATGATCCTCGGGTGCAACATTATCAGGCTGTTAAGCGCATTCTACGGTATATTAAGGGTACCCTTCACTATGGTATTCATATCCATGCTGGTTCTCTTGATCGTCTTGTGGCTTATTCGGATGCTGATTGGGTTGGGTGTCCGACAACTAGACGTTCTACCACTGGGTTCTGTGTCTTTTTAGGTTCATCATTGGTCTCGTGGTCTTCCAAAAAGCAATCTACTGTTTCACGATTTTCTGCTGAATCTGAGTATCGCGCCGTTGCTACTACCTTATTTGAAGTTGTTTGGTTAGAAAATCTTTTATCTGAGATTCACATCAAGCTTCCCAGGTCTTCAGTTATTCTGTGTGATAATATTTCTGCTACCTACCTTGCCGCCAATCCTGTTAATCATGCCAGAACAAAGCATATTGAGCTGGATATCTATTTTATTCGTGAACGAGTTGCTGCTGGTCTTCTTGTTGTTCGTCATATCCCCACACAATCTCAACTTGCAGATGTCTTCACCAAGTCATTAGCTAAAGATAAATTCTATTTGTTTAGAACCAATCTAGGCATGATTTCTCATCCTGCTACGATATCGGGGGGATGATAGAATATGTAATTAAGGAAACCCTAATTAGGGTTTCCGAAATAGTCGGATAGGATTTTATGTATCCTTGTATATATATATATATCTCAATGTACAACCGATCACATACATAGAAATATAATTCTTTCAGTTAGTAATGCCCGTGTTCGGATAGCTGTAAACACTGTGCCCGATCACTAGTAGTACTATTGTTGTTCTTGCAAATAATCTCATTTTTTCCAATATGCAAATTACTTGTTGCTAGCTGGGTGATCATTATTTTGTTAATGGAGGGGCTTAAATAGAGGTTTATGATGTGTAGATTTCTCCGAAATCATATATATATATATATATATATATGTCAATATTGGGGGTGGAAACGGAGTAACTTCCATGGCTCCATATACATGTTGCAGGCTCGAATATGCCCCCGACAACTACTTGTTAATGATAACCTGACAATTAAGGTGATAAGTAATGTTTATATAAGTCGATGCAATTTAATTGGAAGACTCTTCACTCAACATTTTGCTCTTGTAAATTGATACAATAGATGTAATGACACTCTTTGTCTCAAATTTTTTTATATGCTATAATATCATTTTTGAGACAGAAGTATGTAGTACTTAATCAGTGTCTTATAAATAGATTTAGAAGGCGATTTCCTAGAATAAGGAGTGTGAAATATAACTAATTTTATTTGATTTTATAAAAAAGGCTTTATGAGCTAAACGATATTTACGGTCCATGCATGTAAACAATGTTTTGTCCCCATAAAAAGACAGCAGGAAAAAATTTTCAGTTGTACCTTTTTTTTTTTCCTTTAATAAAATTATTACTAAGGATGAAATATAGCCCGTATATCTCTTCTATTATTTTAGTTTATATAATGATCTGTTTTTCTTAAATTGAGTGAGTACTTTTTTTGGGAAAGGAATTGTAAAAGAAAGTCAATAATAGTATCGTGCATGCATGAGGGCACAAATTTTCGTCAAGGATTTTTAATCTGTATTTTCTTGGTAGTATATATAAAACAGAATTCTTCAATTTATCGTGGTTTTCTTGATGCAAGACTCAGTTTTCTTTGGCAGTTTGGCCTAAGTCGATATTGAAGGGTTAGCGGAGAGGTTTCATGAGGGTGTCCAAGTATGGTTAATATAGTTAATGTATATATCCCGCGTAGTGTGCGCGTGTTTCATATTCTAAATTTTGCTTTTTCAATTGCAAAAAGAATGCAATCACGATTACAATATTGTATTATGTTACCGTTTTGAAATAATTGTTATTTTAAGATAGATGAAGTATTGTATTATTGTTTTCTTTTATGGTTAATAAATGATTGTTACGTGATTATAAGCCCGCAGTCACAAAGTAAGTAGGAGAGACTAAAGCTATTTAGCCAGTTCTTTGTTATTCAAAAGTATAATATGTGAAATGATTTAAAGGTTTAATAGTTACAGAGATCAAATGACCGATATCACGTGAAATGCTCGCATTTTTAAAATAATTTAATTAATTCATATATATTGTACTATAATCGATGTAAATACTATTTTCTAAACTATATCATTTTGGATCGAAATTCGTCAAGATCATGGATTATTACAGGTCAAGTAACAGAGCAAGACAATAGAATCTCACATTCTTTAACAAGCTAGAACCACATGATCTAAAGTGGTGAATCATGAGAAATCACAACAATCATATAAAAAAAAAAAAAAAATCGTAAGATACCAGCCAGGTGTCGCCTCAGTTTAAAAAAAACTGATGTTGTATTGGACCATAACCAATGAAACAATCCACCATGCTAACACTACCCGTCAGATGACCATTACACACAGTATTCACATCATTGAAGGCAGTTTGAATGCAAGTGGCGCAATCAGTTTGTGTCAAATACGTCTGACAAGTTCCGACCGCCATCGCGTCGAATCCGTTATCACCACCGCTGACTTCTATGCTGTGAACGTACCCGTCAGAGTTAGGCGTCTGGGAGAGTACATCATTAAGCGCCTGATTCACGGCGTTTCCGTAAGGGTCTCCGGGAGCGTACGTGGCGATACTGCATTCTTCCGTGTTGATATCTGTGTTGGGTAAACCGTTAACGACGGAGGATGAGAAGGAGCTAATTAGCCTGAGCGAAAGGATTAATGTTGCAACTTGAAGCTTCATCTTATATTGGAAATTGTGATGAGAAGAAATTGCAATTTGTTTATGTTTTTAATGTTTCTTTCTTCTTCTTCTTTTTTTATCTAATTGATTTGATGGAGGGAGCTGAGATGTGTTGCTCGAGAATGAGGGTTTTTAAATAGGGCTTCAAAATGTTTTAGATTTCTCCGCAATCATTCGTACAATGTCAAAAAGAAAAAAGAAAAAAGAGAAAGAAGGTGCAACTATTCTTCATGGTGTGCGGCAAGAAGATGCCTTGACATCTATGTGTTGATAAATTATGACAACCAGAGATTTTATGTTTTGGAAGATACCAACTTTCTTTCCGATTCTATTTATGAGATTTAGATCAAATTCATATTTTATTAATACGGCTGAAGAGAGAATTTCTCACTCGACGTCGACGTTTTCCATTTTCTCCTTTAAATTGTCAATAAAATAATTGAAATGAGGCTTTTGTCTCAATTATTTTTTTCTAGGAATGAATTAGTTAATCTCGATGGATATAAAAGAAACCCAAAGTGCATACTACTGATCACACTCCTGCCAAGTTTTTTCTGGTAGATTCAAATGTTCTGAATTAAATTTTATTTCTAAATTAGGCAACTTAATTTATGAAATTCAACGATTGTTTATGAAACTAGCAGAGTATTGTGTTTATTCATCAACTTGATCCCAATATATTTAAATGGTTTTCCAATATATATATATATAAATATATATATTCTTTTTAGTAAATGGTAAACTTGTATTGATCAACTTCACAAAAAGAAACTATACAAATCTTTAAGTACAAGAAATCCTGCCTATACCATCTAAGTCTAGTCCAATTCTTTTTAAGTACTGAAATTCCATCTCCTTCATTTTCTTGTTTTTCAAACAATGCAAGATCCTCCAAGTAACTTCCTGTTTTTGTCTACACCAACACACTTCTGATGATGATAATACATTCCTGAACCGCCTTCCATTCCTCTCTAACCATAGATGATAGATGGTTGCATTCAAAACAGCATACAATATTCTCTTTTGCATCTCCTTATGTCTCTATATTTTCAGAATTCCCTTCACATTGAGATAGTCTATTGTAGCATTCAAGTGCAGCCATTCCTTCACCTTCTTCAGCATTGCCTAAGCAAACTCACACTTGAAGAACAAATGCTGGACTGTTTCTATCTCTTTTAAACATAAAATGCATACCTGATCATCAGGAAGGACTTTGATCTGCTTCAATTTGTTTGAGGTGGCCAATCTGTTCCTCCATGCTAACCAGCAGATGAAACTGTGTTTGGGAACTGAGTATACACTTCATACTATGCTTGCTGAGTGATCTTTACTTCTTCCTCGTCTTAGCCAATCATATCCACTTCTGGCAGTATACCTTTTCCCTCCATTTCCTTGCCATATACCACTGATGATTCCTGGTTTAATCTCTTCTTTAACTTTGATTAATTTCTTCCGGTGCCAGCTGCTATCTTTAGTTGCCAAGCAATCCCATATTTGTCTCCCTTTCAGGTAGTAAATATGCATCCATTTAACCCATAAACTTTCCTTCATATTACTCAGGTCCCATAGCTGCTTCCCAATTAGTGCTTTATTCCAAACACATGGTTCCTTAATATTCAATCCACCTTCTGACTTCCTTCTACATAAATCCTGCCATGCCAGCAATGATAATTTCTTTCTTGTTTCCTTGTTTCCCCATAGAAAGTTCCTACATACTTTGGTAATGTCTTGGATCACATTCTGTGGTATTAAGAAAACACTGGCCTAGTAAGAATTCAGATTCATTAGTACAGCATTAATCAGCAGTGTTCTGCCAGCATAAGACAGGTGTTTACAGGACCAGCACTTGATTCTGGCAGTCACTTTATCCACCATCTTTTGGCATTCATCCTTTTTCCAAGCTGTTGGTGTTATTGGCATCACCAAATATTCAATTGGAAACCCTCCTATATCAAAACCCACAACAACTTGAATATCAGCTGCCATCTTAACTGACACTCGTGCCACATATAGATTTGACTTGCTAATATTCACTCTCAGCCCTGTTGTTGCTTCAAATCTTATCAGTACAGCCTTCACTCTTGACACAGTAGCCACATCAGCACCACACAAAATGATCAAGTCATCAGCAAAACTAAGGGAGGTAATCTCCAATTTTTCACAGTATGGATGAAATTGAAATCCTTCCTTTTCTGCTTCCAACTTAAATAATCTGGTCAAATATTCCATTACCATCACAAATAAAAGAGGGGACATAGGATCACCTTGTCTAAGTCATCTTTTCCCTTGAAAGAATCCAGTGCTGCTACCATTTATATTCAGTGAAAATGAAGCTGAGGTAATGCATTCCATAATCCAACAAATAACCTTTGGAGGAAATCCAAATTCATGTAATAACTCCTCTATAAACTCCCAATGGATAGAGTCATAGGCCTTTCTCAAATCTACTTTCAACAGACAACTGGGTTTAACATTCTTCCTTTTGTACATTCTTACCAATTCCTGAGTCAACAATATGTTTTGCAGAATAGTTCTCCCCTTCACAAATGCACCTTGATTAATATCAATTAAGTCCACCAATACTGTACTCAGCCTTTGGCATATCAGCTTTGAAATGCACTTATATACTGCATTGCAATATGCAATAGGCCTGTATTCAGTTGCATCTCTAGGCACTGCTACTTTTGGGATTAGTGCTATCAGAATGGCATTGAATTGCTTCAAAATTCTCCAAGTTCTGGAAAAATCCAACACTGCCTCACACACATCATCCTCTATGATCTTCCACAAGCTTCTATAAAAGCCACTGTTATATCCATCAGGACCTGAACTTTTGTTAATGTCAATGCTGAACATTGCACTCTTCACATCTTCCTTGGTGAACTTATCAGTCAGCCTGAGTTGCTGTGCTGTGGACAGTTTAGCTCCTGAACTAATAACTCCACTTTGGATAGGTGACCTGGATACTGTAGTGCCAAGAAGAGACTTGAAATAATTCAAGAAATGCTGTTCAACCTTTCCTTTATCATCAACAAGATTACCATTCTCATCAGTGAAAGATCTGATTTTATTCCTCTCAATCTTCTATTTAAGGCTGGCATGAAAGTATTTTGTGTTCAAATCTCCCTCCTGATACCACTTCTCCTTTAACTTTTGGCTATAATAACTCATCACTGCCTTGCTTGCCAGAACATACTCCACAGTAGCCTCTTTCTCTACCTGTTGCCAATGTAGATTAAAAGGATCAGTCTTCAATCTCTCTTGCACCTCTTCCAAACACTTTTTACTTTTTAATTCTTTCTCCTCAATTCCTGAGAATTTCCTTTTGTTAAGTTCTTTCAAATGCCTCTTCAATAGTTTCTGCTTTTGTACCAGTTGAAACTGTCTACATCCTTTTACTTCCATTTGCCAATGTTGTCTAACTATAGAAGCACATTTAGGATCCTGTAACCACATATTAAAAAACCGGAATGACTTCTTCTCACCAACATACTCTTCTCCCCACTTCACCATTAAGCAGTTGTGATCTGATATGCCAGCTGATAGCACAGTATTATAAGACTTAGGAAATTCTGTCAACCATTTCCCATTGACAAATGCTCTGTCTAATTTGGACATAATCCTCATAAAACAAAATGGAAGACATAGTATCATTACAACTAAGTAATTCATTCATATATAGAAAGCTTTGAGAATTAATTTTTTGTCTCTTCTTTGTCTCGAAATAATTATCTAATTTATACTTTCATTTATAAGAAAAAATATTTAGATATAATAAATTCAAACAAGACCGTCATTTTGAAATTATGTAATTATAACGGCACGTAGATGGATGTTCTACATCATCGCTTATACATTCCCACTTATCATCATGAAGTTATTTGTATATAAATTTTGTTAGACAGGAGACAGTACTCTTTCATTGGGGGAATTTAGAAAAAGCCATTTCCGTCCTATAGTTACAATTTCTGTCTTTCATAAACATCCATCTTTTTTTGCTTGCTTTATCTTTTCTAATTGGACAAGTGGCTATAATAACATTCGATTCTTCTCATTTTCTACGTTTTTTCTTAGCTTTGACTTTGACATGCATCCGAGTAGTTAAAGGGGTTGTCGTAGTTTTTTCAAATCTCAATGCTCAGTGCTTAAGAATTTTCATGGATGTCCTGATGATAAGTTTCATTCTATCTGCAATAAGTAGTCCATGATAATAATTTAAAGAGTTTGGATTTGTCAAGGAAGTTTAGTCGCTTCCGATCTCGCAAAAATAATAATCCTCCACCTAAATTTTTATTTGAAATATTTGGGGTGGATCATTTGGTTTGCCTCATGAGTTCGGGAGTTTGATGAGTTACAAGGGTATTCGTCTAATAGAACCTTAATTTCCATTTGGAAATACTCGATAGTAATCTTTTGGTATTAAAATTCGTATAAGGAGTTGACATTAATATTTATTTTCTTCAAAAAACTATCTAAGTGCTAGCTAGATCGAAAATTCACCAAACTGATTACCATAGAGTAACAAATGTTCTAATAAATGCCCTCTCTAAGAAAATTGATAGTTCTTAATTAGGGCGGATGAAAAAGAATTTTAAATAGCTTGAACCTAGCAAATCCATTAGCACTTGCGTAAAATGTTATGAATGGATCAAATTCAATTTCCACTTGTTAAAATAACCTGTGGTCGAAACACACTTCATTCTGATGGTGGAATTTGAAAGTGGAGAACGACTATGGTGTTCAATGGCGCTATGGTGTTTATGTCAAAATTGTATTTGAAAGTGGAGAACGACTCGGCTCAAACTAATTTCAAATGATTGTTTGATGTTTTCCAAATACGGAGTCCAACCGTTAGAATTACCTAGAGATGTCAACACCTCCGACTCACAATAATATTAAAAGTTCAAGTGTTCAATGATGAAATACTGAATAAGTTCGAGGAAATGAATAAAACGGCCACTCAAGACCAGCTTTATTGAATTGATAAGAAATGAATCGGTTGTGACTAACCAGAAATGTTAACGAACTTACAAGAATTAACGCTGAAAAGTAAAAGAATACATAAAAATTTGAAAGAAAACAAACGATAAAAGCTATAAAGGAATTAAAAATATGATTTCTGTATGATGAATTGTGTGTGTCCTCCGCCATCTCTCCTTTACAGTTTTTATAGAAGATCCGCCAACCTTAATTGGAATGCAACCAAAGTCGAGTCCAAGAAGGACTTCTGTTGCACTTGAAATCATTCTCCAATAAGGACTGTGATGTCGACAATTCCTTCCCGAATTTGAATTGTTGCCTGTTGTGTCTTCTTTGAGCCTTAAATAATATCCAAGTGGGCTTAATTATTTTATTTCCTCTCATTATTGTTGCTACGATCGGCCCAACTCATGTGGACCGGATTTGCCAAAATTGGTCCAACATAAAGCCCTCCGAGGGAAGCAAATTTGGGTCCAAAAATTACTTGCCTTACTACCCAGTTCTTTCTTCAGCCCAGTAAAGTGGGACGATCTAGCAATAAACTGGTCCAAAAGAAAAATGATCGGCCCAGGAGCCCCCCAGCAAAGGCCCGTGTGACAAAAACGCGTGTTTGCTAATGGTTGCCTAACTCCGCGCATCTCGAGGGTTGACTAGGAGACAAGTTTTGAAACTACCTGATGGATGATGGAGAGAGAAAGAAAACTGCTCGACAGTCTCGACTTCTCCTCAACGGAAAGAATCGTTTCCGATTCAAAATCTTATTTGGCTCAGAAACTGTTACACTTAATCTTATTAAAGCAACAACCTTTTGGGAACGATATCGCAGATTTGTCGATCAAAGTTCTCATCCATCAACTAAAATTCCTTCAACCGAAACAAAGAAAATTTTGTCACCCGCTTTTGTTTTGTTATTTTCATTGGTGTTGCAATTCAGAAGAAAGAATGGCCGGCTCCAGCAATGCCAATCCCATGGCTTATGACAAGACTAAAGCTGCAACCAATGGCAAAAAGTGGAAGATCATTTCCTCAGTTACTTTCAAAATCTACCTGGAGTGTCAGGAGAAATAGCAGTAGCTAAGAATGAACTCTATCAGTCAGGGGCCAAACTGACTTTACAGGAACAAGATTTTATGACTGCTGAATTCAATAAGGCAGATGTAAAGGAAGCTCTCTTAAGCATAGATATGAACAAAAGTGCTGGTCCAGATGGGTTTAGCAGTGGATTTTACAGGAAAGCATGTGATATCATTGCAGATGATTTATGTGATGCAGTGCTGGAATTTTTCATAACTGGTGAAATGTTGAAACAGGTAAATACTAATTTTATTTCACTTATCCCAAAGAATGAATGCCCAAAAGATGCAATAAAGTACAAGCCCATATCATGTTGCAACACCATTTATAAGTGTATCTCCAAGATGATCTGTAAAAGGCTGAGCTTAATTCTTCCTGATTTGATTGATCTTAACCAAGGAGCATTTGTGCAAAATAGATCAATATTGCATAATATTCTGTTAGCTCAGGAGCATATCAGAATGTATAATAGACAGAATGTAAGACCAAGTTGCCTGCTTAAAGTTTATCTGAGAAAGGCCTATGATTCTATCCATTGGGAATTCTTTGAGGAAATGTTGAAGAGCTATGGTTTTTCTACTAAATGCATACAATGGATAATGGCATGTATCAGCACATGTTCTTATCCTTTGAACATGAATGGGAGCAGTGTTAGTTTTTTCCAAGGGAAGAGGGGACTTAGACAGGGTGATCCAATATCACCACTTATCTTTGTGATGGTTATGGAATATTTGACAAAGCTCTTCAAGAAAGTAGCTGAGTGATCAGAATATGTGTTTCATCCTCACTGTGACAAATTGAGGATCACATCACTTAGCTTTGTAGATGATTTGCTTGTATGTTGTGGAGATGACCAGAGAACTTTGATTATATTGAAAGAGATCCTGGATCACTTTGCATAAAGTTCTGGACTGAGAGTGAACTTGAACAAATCCGATGTATACTTTGGTGGTCTTGGGAGTGATCAGCAGGAGCAGCTGCAGGCAATTATTGGTTTTGAAAGAGGATCATTCCCCATGAAGTACCTTGGCTTACCTCTTTCTCCCACAGCATGGAACAAAGGAGACTGTCAAGTTCTGATAGAAAAGTTAACATGAAGGGTGAAATGCTGGCCATCAAGACATCTATCTTATGCTGGTAGAGTGATACTCATTAATTCTGTGTTAATGTCCTTACATACATACTGGGTAAGTATCTTCTTATTGCCTCAGTCTATCATTCAACAGATCACTGCAGCATGTAGGCAGTTTTTATGGGGAGTGAAAGAAATTGGAAACTGCTAACCTCTTGTATCTTGGGACCTTGTATGCAGGAAAAAGGTAGCAGGAGGATTAAATATTAAAGATCCAGGAACTCGGAATCAAGCAATAATGGGGAAGCAGTTATGGGATTTGGAACAGAAGAAGGAAAGCTTATGGATCAAGTGGATGCATACATATTATCTCAAAGGGAAGAGTAGTTGGGAGTATAACTGTCCAAAAGATAGCAATTGGTACTGGAAAAAACTGCTTAAACTCAGAGATCAACTTAAACAAGGCATACAAAATGGAAAGTGGATGGGAGGTAGTAAACCATACACAACTGCAACAGGATATGAATGGTTTAGAGTACAGAAGGAGAAAGAAAGACCAGCAAAGCTAGTATGGAGTAAGACATCACTTTCCAACACTCTAGTCATCATTCTCCAACACTCTATCTATTTTGACATGATTCTCTGATTTCCCATCTGTTTATTACACCGTGTGTATCTTCCTCCATTCATCTGCATTTCCCACAACTCATAAACCTCTATCATTTGATTAAACTTTTCTGTATCAGGACTAAGCTCATTGACTCCTCCCAACCTCTCTTCTGTTTGTCTTATGCAGTTAAAATCTCCCATCATAATCCATTTTCCTTTTACCAAAAAAAAAAAAAATTCTTCTGATCGGCGGCTCTTTAGTGTCATCCGAAATTAAAATGATATTAGAAATGATGGTGAATTCTCACACCTTGATTGGAAGAGGGACTAATCAGTATATTATAATAGGCTTTCTAGTGAGCATGTATATTACATTAGCCTTGTGAGCATATCCCTTTTACTTACTTAAAGCAGAATCCACAAAGGACAGGTGTCAGCTCTTTATTAAAAATTTTCCCGCCTAAAGCCCTTTTCACTATACAAAAAAATTCGACACGTGGCTTCCCATTGATCTAGAGAAAATAGTCTAGAAATAAAATAAATAATTAAAAAAAAAGAATTTCAGTAGTCTTCAACGCGGAGGAAAGCAGGCGACTGAATTTCTAAATTTCCTACCTAATCGTGGATGATTGCCGATGATTCGGGAAAAGATCACGCCAACAGGATCATTCTTATGTCAAAACCATCTCTATTTCAAAAAACTTTAATCGTAGATGGAAAATCAATAGCATTCGTAGATTTTATATTTTGAAAGCCCTATGATGGAATCAAATTGATATGGCCTTTTTTCCTCTGCCAAGCTTCACAGTCATCATTGACCTCTGTCCCTAAATATTCTCACTTCGCTTACAGGTTTTATTGGATCTCCAGGAAGGGCAAATCTTCGGCAACAACAGCGTTCGGAAGTATAACCACTCAAATTTACTAGGTACTATTTAATTAATTGCTAGATTCGCAAGTTAAAATTTAACAGTGATCGGACGAGATCTGGTGTTTTCCTCCTTTATTACATGGAGGAAATATATCTGCAGACAATAGGCAGTGCCGCCCGTCGGATTCTATAGAAGCTGAGGTCATCGAAATCATCTAATTGGTGAAATCTGACGATAGTCTCCGCCAGAGGCCAACACTGCAAGAAGAGGAAGGTGCCCTAACTATAAATTATAAACGAAAACGTCTTTTGTTCCCAAAGTATGCATCAATCAATCTTTATTTTGTAACACGGGTTAAATTTATTAAGTATATTCTCTTCTTCCTACTTTGTATTTGTAAGTATTTTCGTAATTTGAATTTGTTTGGGCGGAAGGGAGAAAATGTTAGCTTTTAATGTAGTCGCCTCGCCTAACTCCAATTTGATCCCATATCTGGAGGTTAATGTCAATTTACTTTTGCTTCATGATATATATATTGGAGATTAAAGGGCAAACATTAAATTTGTGGTTTGAAACTTTAAAGTAGTCTGATTATATTTAATCTGTATTATCTTCAATTTTAAACTTTCCAAAAAGTTTGTTGACCCTTTGTTAGAATGCAAAGTTAATTGATTTGGATAATTCTATTGAATAATTTTAAAGTTTCATGCAGTGGTTTATTTGATTGCAGTTGTTCAGTTGTTGAGAAAAGATTTTCGGATTTAGCCGGGACAGTGAAGAATCTTAATTAATGCGACCGTCAGTGACGGAGTCAAGAGCATCGAGAAGAATTTTGATAGTGCTTTAGGCCTTGAGGAGAAGTCTGATGAAAACAATAGCTGCAATGAAAGTAAGCATCTTGGGAAATTCTAATTTGGAAGACCCTACTATTAGCTCCGAATGGAATATCTCTTCTCTGATTAATCTCTCTTAAAAATTTGCATACATGAAATGGATCATGATGATATGTTGAAACGGCTTCAGCAGTTACGGTTGTTAGTTTATAGTAATTAATCATTCATTTGTAAATATTAAGTTCAAGTTCCGTTTAATATTTTTGGAAGGTTATACAAAGCAGAATGTGTCTACCATGTCGAAAATGATTCTTTAGTAGAAGAAGTATTTATTGTAGAAAAAATCGTTACTGAATTTGGTATGATATGTGGTTCATTTCTTACTGAGATTAAAAATGTATTCAAGCTAGTATTGATGGTTATGAATCTACAAAGGCGCATATATTTGTTCTTTTTATTATCACCATTTTGTTATAATAAATTACATTTTTTTCATAATTAAATATCAAAATTCTTTAAAACAGGCCGGGCTTTTTAAATATTCTTATTCTTCACAACTATATTTATTAATAGTAGTATTATTATAGTAAAGTACATGGAGGCTGGCCGAGCATCGCCCGGACCAAGCATCTAGTTCTTATATTAAAGCCTAAAGTCGATCATGTTAAAGAAGCGAAGTAAGAAAAATTATACTAATAATCATAATATAACAATCTATAAACTTTGATATAATAATAAACAAATAAAGATAACATCTCATGCTTTATGATCATCACAGAAAAAATCCAAACGTCGTGAAAGGATCATCCCACATTCTAAAACTATTGTCCCACTCATTGAGATACTAAACTAAGATTTTTCTTTCCTTTTTTTTAAAAGATGGAAAGAGTTACACATCTGAATATATATAACTACTATAAAATGGTGAGAGGTTTTCAAACTGGAAGATAACCAATGAAGCAATCAACCATGCCAATCCAACCGGCCATATGACCATTGCAAAGACTAGTGACATCGTTGTAAGCAGCGATCATGCAAGCGCTGCAGTCCGTCGCCATCAGTGACTTCTCACAGTTTCCGTAAGCGAAAGCCGCTAAGCCACTGTCCCCATTGCTTTTGACACTTACGCTGTAATTGTAGCCTAAGGCGAAGGGCGTAGTCATAAACATATTATTGAGCGCCTCCTTTACGGCTACTCCGTAAGCATCGCCGTCAGAATACGTGGTCGGATTGCAACCTTCGTTAGTAATATCCGTGTCGGGATCGCCGTTAACGACGTAATTAACGGAGAAGGAGCAGCATAGCCCGAGAAATAAGACTAATGTTGAAACTAAGAGCCTCATGTTCTTAGGGAGTTAATGTTATGAGAAGAAATTGGGAATTAAATTTATTTTTTTTTTGTTGGTTGAAATGTGATTGGTGACATGTATTATTTGGGGATATTAGGGCTTTTAAATAGGGTTTGTATTTTTGTAGATTTCTCCGAAATCATATCTAACAATGTTACAGAAAAGGATATGTTGTCCTTGTTGTGCAGGCTACAAAGATGCCCACATATACATATACAACCTATATATGTTCGTGACAAATTTAAATGAAATGGTTAGATTTATAGATTTTGTAAATCGTATAATTTATGTTGCATTAATCTGTCACTAGCTACTTGGCACATGCGAAACGATATAATCATTTTTATGTAGGGAATTGAGAAAAAATTCTGTAGTCCCGTCAAATGGTACCGTACTTTCTCCAGTCCCATTACTAACCCAGTATTTGATTTCCGAAAGAAAAATGACCAGGGAGAATTAGAGATGACGGCCGGTGATACATATGTGAAGTCAACTGTACTGGTTTCATATCTTATTTTTCCGTCGTAGCGTAGCAATTTTTCCAAAAGAATTTTCCTTTCTTTTTTCCTAAGATAGGATTATGGATAGTTAAGGAACTGTAGTTGAGATATTAGGTGCGTTTGGCTTCTGAGCCAAATCTGGGGTAATATTCTTGCAATTTTGTTACTTCCTTTATCCCAAAAAAAGAAATATATTCCATATGAATTTTGAAACATGTGTTAGACTTACGAATCACAAATAAAGTCTGAGGGAAGACATCAATCATAATTTTCAGTTTTTCAAGAATACAACATGTATATGTATTGATGCTACATATCTATTAGATTCATCGAATATATTAGAAATGTACCTTAACCGTATGACCTGATATAATTGTTTTCAACAAATAGCTATCATGCATTATTCATTTTTCCCCGAGAAATCCGGTCGCATAAATGTAAGATAGCACGAGCAATTTTCCCTCAATTATTCTTTCTTTGGTGGGTAGAATAGAAATTTCGAGATTTCATATTATTTTATAGAGTTAAAATATAGTTGGGATATTATTTCGTGAAACTAATAATTCACATCGATATTTGTAATTTATGCTAAAAATAGTACAGATTTGAAAACTCAATGTGAACTATTATTTTGGAGAGTGAGTACAGCGTTTTCATTTTATTTTATCAATGTGTCATCTCACATTTCAAAAGTATTTCACTTTAAAAATCAATAACTCAAGACGCATTTTAATAATATAGTTTCATAAAAACTACAACAAAGCAAAATTTCAACATCTCATCATCCTCAAGCAGGATCTCAATATTAGATCCTGAAAACACAACACATTTGTGAAAGGAACAACAAATGAAGATCGTTATTATGTATGTGTTAATTAATAAACACTTAAAAACTCGACCATAAGAAATGGAACAATCAACCATGCCAATTTTACCCCCAATGTGGCCATCGCATAACGAAGTAATATCATCATAAGAAGCTTGCATGCAGGTTGCGCAATCATCCGTAGTTAGATATGCCCCAAAATTTCCGGCAGCACACACCGTGAGCAAACACCGTGATGCCGCCATACCCGGCTGTGACCCTCGTGCTATGATCGTAGTTTTGGGTATTGGGTGTCACCGTCGTTACTTCATTAAACGCCTGACTCACGGCGGTTCCGTAAGGGTCCGTGTCGGAGTACTCGCCCGGACTACAATCTTCCTCCCTATTGTCGGTGTTCGGATCGCCGTTCACGACCAAGGTGCCGTATAGTGCAAGGAGCACCAACAGAAATGTCGCAACCTTCATTAGCCTCATTTTTACTAGGAATTAGAATCAGAAAGCAAAACTAAAATAAACTTTCAAATTTATTATTTTGATGTTTTGTGTTAATTAATTTGATGGGATGATGATCTAGGGTTTATATAGAGCTTGAGTTTGTAGATTTCTGCGCAATGATAACAATGTTAGAAAAGGATATAATGTAAGTAGACCACAACGCAGGGTAGTACATACTTCGTTTTTGTCTTCGGTCAGTTTTATCGGTAAACAATGACATTTTTCCGAAGACATTCAGCATACTACAAATGTGACGGGTCGGAGGATCTCACTTGAAGATAAACAAGTTTACTGATTTACATATATTTTAATATAAGGTCCAAAAGTAGTAGATAAACTTTTTATATAGAAATGGTAGGGTGCGTATGTCTCGATGATTACATGTCTCGATGATTTGATGCAGTAGAGAGCACGAAAAAAATTTAATATTTTGTTTTAAGGGAATCGTTGGCTTAAGTTTCATTTTAATTTTTACATAATAAAAATTTCGATATAAAATTGTAATTCCTAACATGTATCTTGGTAAATACGAATCTATATCTTAATTGACACGAAACACTTGGAGAATTAGCAATTTTCCTTTTCGTGTTACCTAGCAATTTTATTGGTCTCACAATCTTTATGGTTACAACATTAAAGGCCAACAATATGTATTGCTGGTCATAATCATAATAAAAATATCCGTAGAGAGAAATAATCTCTTACCGCCATAGCCAGCAAGAATGTTGTTGAAGACAAGCAGTAAGTGTATCCCCTATGCTCCCACCTCTACTTTGAACATATCTTCCTGTCTTAAACTACAATTATGCAGACGTCATGATTCAAAGGATTAGACACAGAATATTCTTGAGGCGGGATAGTGCGTGGTTTGTGTGTGTGAAATTTTCTGTCGTTTGGCCTATTCAGAAATAGAAAATTAGAATGCTTATCTCAATGCTAATTTATTTGACCCTTTACTTTATACTCCCTCGCTTCCAAAATAATTGTCCGGTTTAACCTTTGATTTTTCAGTACAATTTATACCAAAAATAAAATCAAATAGTACAATTATTTGGGTACAGAAAAAGCAATACCTAAGTTAGAAAATTTTTGGGCAACCATATTTGGAATCTTTTTCAATAATTTCGTCAAATCTAGTTGAGGATAGTAAAGGGAAATAAATTTTTTTTTTAAAAAAAAGTTTCGTCTTCACGATAAAAATAGACGTTATGTAAAATTTATGTATTTAAAGTTTGCTCCACAGTTTCGGAATATTTTTATATCCATCAATATGCTAATTTTTATTAATTTCTAACATCACTTAAAAGATTATACTCTTGACGAAAAAAAAAGTTCGAATATAGAATAAGTTCCAAGCAAACTTACAAAAGTCGTTTTGCCCCATTTTGAAGGATATGTACCGTAGACAACAATGATCGATCTGTGGATAAATTGAACAACCTTCAAAAGTCCTTAAGTACATAGTTTTGAATATTAACTTGAGACTTTCTTTTCTTTGGTAACGTTGGGAAGCCACCAGAGTTGAGTAAACTCACACTCATTACAATAGTCACTACAATAACTTGCAAATTGCAGTGGGGGTATTATTCTATATTTCTCTGGTTACAATATTTCTCTGAGTGCACAAATCCTGCTACCCTACATAGGAAACTTACTACTATATAAAAAAGAACCTCAACGCCGAGCAGATCTGATCGGATTACTCTGTTAGGTCTTTCCCTGATTTCCCAAGAGGCTCGGTCAATGTCAAAGTTAAATGGAGATTTTGCTTCTGCGTGCATGATCAGTACTCTCTCTCAAAATTTTTTTTTTAATAAATTATATTTTTGCAACGGAACTGTCATATGTATGAAAGGAGTTCTTGAATTGTCTCATAACACTCTGCGCTTTTATACATTTTAAATTTTTAATTAGACAAGCTATATGTATGCTCACATTTTTTCTCGAATTGTGTACCATTTCCTTACATGGTATACGTTGAATGCGCTTCATTTCCAAAGTCATATATACCGCAACTACTGCATTGTATAAAGATATATAGTACTAGTTTGTATCTACAATCCAATCAAAAACTCACTACTTTCTAAGTCCTAGAGGTTACTTCCTCCGTCCTAATATTATAGCAAAAAATAAGAAAATATTTTTTTTTAACGGAGGGAACCCTATCAGAGATGGGTAAACTCATGCCAATTGTAATACCCTATAAACTACGGTAAGAGGTAAACCATTATATGCAATAGCATGGAAACCACAGTGGAAGAATTCCGGGGTAAAGACCGAGGTAATAACCTGTGGTAGTGGGAAGTAAACCAGGTAAACCATTATATGCAAGTCCGGGGTGACAAGCTTGGATGCGAAATTGAGGGTTCATTAATGGGTTAGCCATAACAAACCCCTAAAGGTGCCAATAGGCAAGATAAGAGCCAATCCCTCATATTTTGTTGGAGTGGGGGATTGAACTCATCATCTCCTCTTGGAGCAAGGGTGGTTTTACCATTGAATCAACTCCTCATTTGCAATATGAAAATATTTTATTAATATATATTTATATATCATAATTTGTTACCCTATGCACAAAGTTTAGATCGAGTCTCTCCTGGTAAAGCAGAAAATGATGGGCGAATAAAACAAGACATTTAGTCGACATATGTAGATTAAGAATTACTGGGGAGTTCTTAATAATTTTTTCTAAAAAATAAAAAAATAAAATAAAAGTTGTTAAAATAAATTGTTGAGGTCGTTACATGTAAGTGACTTTAGTTCAATAAACGGGACAATATATAATTACCATTTATGATTGATTCGGGCTTTACCAATTTTTGGAGAAGAAACATATATACTTGGGGGTAGGGTGGGATTCAAAGGCGTTGTAAAATAATTTTTAAAATTTTTCTTCTCAAAAAAAAAAAAAAAGAAACGTTATTCATCAGATACGTGTTAACCGAGTTAATTTTTTTTAATCAATATCTATTAATTTGAGCGAAAGCTTGAGTTCCATGGGTATAATTTTAACCAACACAACGCTTATGGTTTACAGGAAAATTTTTGTTTCCTTGCTAGTCAAAATGCAGTTTCATTTCAGAAATATTTTTTCTTGTTTGCTTCTTTTTGTGATTTTTAATACAACAGGAAATGGGCTAACGATACACAACTCGTATTGTCACTGAGCTCATTATACTCATTGTAATTCTGGGGGCGACCAGAAAGTATATTCATATTTTAGGAATTTTTTGACTCACCCAAATTTCTATTTTTATGTTATAAATGAGTACTGAAAATCGATTCAGTCTCACATGTTCATCGGTATATTCTTTGATTTGGTTCTGACAAGATTACATTGTTATTCCAAAAAGAAGGCATGCCTACATATTTACTGATCAATTACGTAAATTATATTATTTTTAATATAATTCTAAATTAAAATGTAAACTATTTTTTTGGAACGAAATGAATATCACATATGTGTGTTCATTATGGCGGTAAAATGGTGTTCGATTGTATGTGTTCATCGCGCTCCACACACTTGGCTTAAACATACGTTAACATAAACTTTCTTGAAAGGAGTTAACAAAAAAAAATAAAAAAAAAATACATATATATGAGAAATATAATATTATCACTCTCCCAAAAAAAATAAGCCACCTTGAATTTTTAAATATAATCTAATTTTAGTATAAATTTGAAAACTCGGACTATTTTTAGGACAGATGGAGTAACACGGTAAAATTCAGCAAACAATTTAATCAAAGTGTGGAAGGAGCATAAGAAATGAAGCAATCAACCATGGCGATAGTACCACTCTTATGACCATTGCACAGAGTGTTAATGTCGTCCATCGCAGCCTGCATACATGTATCGCAATCTTCTTTCGTCAGATGTTCAGAACAATGTCCAGCGGCCACGGCCTCGACGCCATAAAATTCTACATAGGACGTGTGTTCTTTCCTGGGCGAGTTTGGGGTAAAGTTGCGTACCTCTCGAATCGCTTCCGTCGCAACGCCTCCGTACGGATCACCGGAGGAGTACGTGTCGGAGCTGCATTCTTCGTGGGTAATATCGGTGTTGGGATCACTATTCACGACCAAGCACGAGCAGATTATCCCGAGGAGTATGATTAATGTTGCAATTTGAAGCCTCATTTTCGTTAGCCAGAAACGATGGTGAGAAATATTGCAAATTGTAATGTTGGTGAGGTAATGGGTTTAAATAAGTGAAAGAGTTTTGGATTTGTAGATTAATTTTCTCACTGAATTTGTCCATATTGTTTGCTGGCTAGAAGATTCTCCTACTGCTCTATATTCATGACATAGTCAAAAAAAGGTGACATATAATTCATGTGGCTTATTAATTCGCTTGTCTTATTGCGTACTAACACTTATTCATTGTTTTTTTTATATGACATTATTTTTGGATAGGTTTCAATTATTAGTAACAAAAAAAGAGGGGTAATTATAAGAATAGCCGGGAGGTTTCACAAGAAAACAATTCCTGGAGGCTATATATTGGTGTGGCTTGTTAAATTAATTAACAACAACCAAGCAGATGCTGTTTTTTCATCGAAAAGTAACAATCTGCATGAGTTATTCTTGTGCATTTAGGTTACAGTTTTTACTTTCCATCCCAAAATTAACCAAAAGAAATTACTTTATTCACCAGAGATTTTAGTTTCCTACCTTGACTAGAATTATCTAATTATTAAGTCCAAAAAACATATTTCGATGTTGTGTTTCTCATCAAGAATTTAATATCTGTTGGCCGTCTTTTAGAATCTTATTATCACATCGTTTTCATCACAAATTTTAGATGGGGGTTTTTCGAAAAGTATTTACGGAGTTGCAAGTGAAAAACACATCTGCCAAGTTTTTGTTCGAATTTTTCAGGTCCGGTCATTTTTCATTTTCGAACTTTTATTTTATTTTATTTTATTTTTGTGTATTTTTGTTATAGGGTGTATCTGAATTCCGATCTTGCTAGTATTTCAAACACTTGGGTTCACTTCCGCGTTTCACAGATAATTTTCACATCATTAGAACTAATGAAAATCTTAAGGAAATTTTAACTATTATCTTTGTTTAAAAAATAGTCCACGTTGAATTTTCTGACGTGTACTGTTTTTAGTATAAATTTCAAAATTTTATTTGAATTATTTTCTTGGGACAAAAACAGTAAATGTAATCAATGAGGGCGCTGATGTGGTGTTTTAATAATTACGGTAGAAACTGTTTGGTGGTAGGTAGATCGAAAATCTTACCACATAATCATCATATTCGATAATGAGATATAACAATTTATACCCAAGAAACGTAGACATCAGCTAGCAAGCTCAAAAAAATTATAGTTTACGTATTTATATATTCATTTCGTTTTATTTTAATAATCTAGTATGTTCTGCCTATCAATCACAAAAAAATTTTGAAGTAACATAAAAACCATATAGACAAAGTGCGAACTGTTAAATTTTACAAGATCTATTTGTTAAGTTTTGATTTGGACGATGTATATGTTGTTTGAGAATTAGCGATTTTGTTAACCGAAAAAAAAAAATCAGGGATTTAAATAGAGCTTGGGTTTGAAGATTTCTACAAGTAATGTATTCCTTCGGTGTTATAAATAAAAAAAAAATATATTTTTAAAAAATCCACATAAAATTTGAGATTTATACTAACAATGGAGGATAAAAATGTGTTTGAGGTTAGAAGAAGCCCCTAAAGCCATGCATTCGCTTGCATATGTAAAACGATAATAATTATTTGTGTCCAAAACTTCTCATGGCAATCCATTGTCTTTTTATTAAAACAATTCCAGTGGACGTTATTTTTCAAATACAAGCACATTAAAAGTCTCGCAGAGGTCATACCCCAAAAAAAAAAAAAAAAGAAGAAATCTGGGTATGGACATACATTTGGTCCCAAGTATTTTAGTGTTTATTATATATATGTAGTTGGTCAGTATATATATTATTATTAGCCAGATTTAAATTTGGGTACGAACATGCATTAGAGACGATTTAAAATTTAGATGTTTGTTACGAGAATTTTGTGTGTTGAAAAACTTATAATAGAGAATATCATTCCAGGATAATAATGAAAGCTCATGAGTTCTGCGCAACAAGTATACATCGTCGTCCGATCAAGGAGACAAAAAAAATTCTTTTTCTGCAATAAAGCGATCTATCTTACTCTGTTGATTGTAAACAATTAAATAAATTGGAATTTTACTTGTTCGAAAAGGCAGTGAGTATATTATATTTTTGAAAAACGCTGTTCAAAATGCATGCTTTCTAAGTCCCACAAAAAAGTCTTGTTCAATATATTTTTTCTTCAATAAATAAATACGTTTTTTTTTTTTTTCTTTTTTTGGAGAAATTGTAGCTTGCATGTCAGGATCTTTCCAGCAGCAGACAAGGATCCTTCTCCCTTCTTTCAGGATGCTGCTCAATATCTTCGATTGGTGGGAAGCTTACTGTATCTGAATTTTACTAGACCAGACCTGACATATGATGCACAGTAGCTTAGTCAGTATGTTCCGAAGCCAAGGGACTCACATTGACAAGCAGCCTTACACGTTTTAAAATATCTTTCTGGCAGTAAGTCCCAAAGGTTGTTCTATCCTGTTCTTACTTCCCTTGATCTTGTTGCATTTACAGATTCTGATTGGGGATCATGTCGTACCACCAGACGTTCCCTTACAAGATATTGCATTTTTCATTGCAATTGTTTGATTTCTTGGAAACCAAGAAGCAGACTATAGTTTCATGTTCTTCAGCCGAAGCTGAATATAGATCCATGGCTTTCATTGCTCAAGAACTTCAGTGGATATCCTATATTTTGAGAGATTTTGGTCTTCCTCTTCCTACACCAATTCCACTCTTTTGTGATAATAAAGCAGCAATCCACATCACTGAGAATCCAGTTTACCATGAAAGAACCAAAAACCTTGATATTGACTGCCACATTGTGACAGATCTTTATACCGCTGGATTTCTCAAGCCTCTTCATGTTTCTACCAATCATCAACTTGCTGATACTTTCACCAAGCCACTTCCATCTTCCTCTTTCCAGTTCCTTATGTCCAAGCTGAGTCTGATTCATGCTCAGCTTTGACGGGGGGTTAAACCAGGTAAGCAAACGAAATTCCGAGGTCCCCAAGGATCAGCTCCAAGAGCATGCACATGTTGCATCACACATGATCCGTCCTCCTTCGTCACTTCTAGAAGAAGACTTGATCTCCACGTCAGGAAATCAGCAGGAAGATCTAGGAGGATCCAGACTGTTCACGGTGGCTAAAGTCACCAAATTGTGATTGTTGATTCCGGAATTAGCCCCGTATATATTAGAGATAGTTAGAATTCTTCTTTGTACAGTCATGTTACTTTAGCAAAGTCACCAGCTGTATTTATCTATAATTACTTGTACATGAAAGAAATGTGAATAAGATTTTTCAGTCATTCAGAAATTCAATCGGTTGTTAAGACATTCTTTTCATGGAAAATTTACTTATTAGTAACTGAAAAAAAAAAATGAAGAACAAAATATGCTTAGGGTTTAAATTGTGGCCGAAAATAGCTTTCTCGCACTTCAGAAACGCGAAAAAATAAAAATTCGCGTTTTGAAAACGCTAAAAACACAAATTCGCGTTTTGAAAACGCGAATATATGTTTTTCGCGTTTCAAAAAAGGAGAATTAATTAATTTAACATAATCCTAATTAATTAACTTGAATCAATGAGATTTCGCGTTTCGAAAACGCGAAATCAATTAAAAAAATATTTTATTTAATAAAAAAGAAAATAGGCATAAAAATATGATTAATTTGACTAGTTTAAAACCTTATAGGGAAATTGACTTCAAAAAATTATTAAATTTGAATAATGGTAACAGAAAATTTTAAAAAATTATAACTGTTAATCATTAAATTTTGAATAGAGCTATAAAGAGGAAAATTATATTGATAATTTTAATAATACGAAAATTAAATTTTGAATAAGAATATAATATTATAATTGATACTCATTAAATTAAATAGAGCTATACTAAATATAAATTATTAAAAGTATGATATAGTTATTATAATGTATTAATTTTTTAGAACATTATATAAAAAAATTTAATAATGATTATATTAAAAATTTTTATTAAAAATGTAATCATTATTTTAAAAAGTAATTTTATATGAAAAATTTTCAATAATGATAATGACGTAATTTTATGGATTTAATGAGATGTAATTTAATTTACAAATTATTTTTATTAATTATGATGGTTTTAATATAAGAAAAAAGCTTAAAATAGGAATAAATTTTATTAAATATTTATTATAATTTACCAACACTTAAGATGAAGCAACTATTAATTATGGAAAAAATATAAGAAAGTTTAAATATGTGATTCGATTTGATCGGCGAAGATGTGTTTTATAAATATTAATTATTGTATTTACGATGCAGGTGAAATCAAACTATTAAGAATATTAATACAAGTCATAACAAAATACTACAAGTCATAACAAAAGGTAAAAAAAATAAAACAAGTCATAACAAAAGTAAAAAAAACAGAAATGAACAAAAGGGAAAAAAAAAATACAAGTCTAATAATACTACATAAGAAGTCTAGTACCCTACTTCTTCTTGGGCTTTTTAGCCCGAAAAATGCTATAAGTCAATCTATCGGGCTCCTTCGTCACTCTCTGGCCTTTACTCACAGCCAACGGTGGAGTCCTTAGAGTCTGACTCGATCCCTGCTCCTCATGGCACTGATAACCCTGACCCTCAAACTGATCATCCTGGTCTGCATCCTCAGCCTCATCCTCACCCTGACTCTCACGCTCACCCTCAGCTGGGTTATCAGCCTGATGCTGACCAGCAACACCCTCGAACATACTCGAAAGAAAGGTACTCGTGTAATGTATCGACTGGCCATCTAGCGAACTCTCTGAAACCGGAAAAGTCAATAAAAGAATCTCCAAACTGACGCTGAGAAGTCTGAGGGGAGGAAAACTGAGTGAAGGAAAAATTGACTGCTTGGTCTTTGGGAGACATAATCGGACGGTAAAACGCCTGTTGGGTCGGCGAAGAATGATGTGGAGACTGATGGGATGAATGATGTGGAGACTGATGGGCTGAATGCTGTCGAGAATGGAGTGGAGACTGATGTGGAGACTGATGGGATGAACCGCCAGTGAAGGGAATATGAGACTGCTCATGCTGGGAGGACTGATGTGGCTGAGATGATGTGATTGTCTCTTGGCCCCCCACGCCCACGCTGAGACCTGCCACCATTTTCCAAGTATCGGTGGCCTTCTGTATCGGTGGCCTTCATCTTTATCTTCATCTTCATCTCCATCTTCATCTCCATCTTCATTGTCTTCAACTGTTCTACCACCACTAGTGCTGGCACCAATATCCTGGCCAGATGTACTTGCATAAACATGGCCTGTTCTCTCAACATTTTCAGGGTACAATTCTGGCCATTTATCAGCACAAAGATAAATAAACCGAACAGTATTATCATCATTAATGTGCACACGAGACCTTTTTCCTGACCTCTCCGTCCATACCAAAGAAAAATCAATATACAGCCCTTCTCTGTCAACTCCGATCACACTTAATACCTTATCAACAAGTTCTGAGAAATCTAACATACGATCAATGATAAGATAACCGTCCGGCGCATCCCGCTGTACCGTGATAGTCCCATCAGGTTCAGTTGTATAAGTAGTATTCCAGTATAATTTCAGACGAACTGTCTCCGTGAAAGACATTTGCAGCCTGCAAAATCAATTCCTACGAAATCAGTTTGCGGCCACAGTATTTACCCCGTTTACAGATTTAATAATTTTAAAAGAACAACTATACGCCTGAATTTACAAATTCATTTGTATGCTCAAAATTAATATTAAAGCTAAACCTTATGCCCGAATTACATAATTTATTCTTATGCTATAAATATTCAAAAATTCAATATCATTATTATAATTTTATTTTATTTTACAGAAATCGATGTAAAATAATTTACAATGCTCATCTAATTTAATATTCTATTAACTAATATTTCTTTCAATTTACTTTATCAGCCTCAATAAAAAACCACCGTTAATTGACTAAATCACAATTATATGTTAACTAATAATAATGCGTAAATCATCCTATGCTCATAATAAAACATAAAAAAGTACATGTTTTTAATAACGAAATAAATTTACCTCAATGTTAAAACTTAGAGTTTTAAATAGGCTTCAGGACTCAAATCAATCTTCTTTAACCTCCGAGCAACTTCTCAATTTGAACAAAATGAGAGCTTTCACGAATTCAGCAAGTCCTCCGGAGTGAAACTTAAAATCGGAGTTCAACAGAATGAAAGAAATTTGGAAAGAAAAATCGGAGCTGAACAATGAAAAAAAATTTGCGGAGGAATGCTGTTAATTCGCTTGTTTTATATATGAATCTTAAATTTCGCGTTTAACAAACGCGAATACATTCCAGACTTATCATCAAAAATACACGTGGAGACGGGTGAGTGGATGAGGAGATTTTCTGGATATTTTCGCGTTTTGAAAACGCTAAATCTATTTTTCGCGCTTTGAAAACGCTAGAAATTTTGTTTCGCGTTTTCAATACGCTAAATTCTTATTTGCAAAATTTGCAATTTTAAACTTACAGATTTTCGCATTTTTTAAACGCGAAAATAGTTTCTCGCGTTTTGAAAACGCGAAAACAAAGTTTCGCGCTTTGCACACGCGAAAACAAAGTTTCGCGCTTTGCAAACGCGTCTTACGTTTTTCGCGTTTCTAAAACGCGAAAAACTGATTTTTCTTTTTATTTTTTTTGCTTTCGACCCGTTTGAAGCTGAGTGCTTGGAATTAACATTATTCGAGTTTGTGAAACGCGAAATGTTAATCTAATTTCATTGTTTCGCATTTTCAAAGCGCGAGAACATTATATTTGTCTACAAAATAAACCCTACACATTTTTTGTTCTACACTTTTGGGTTTGGCTCACCCAAAAGTCAAGCACCCTTCTTTTCATCCCTCTTTTGTTAGCTAGGGTTTATACACTTCATCTCTTTCTTCATTCATCATCATGGTTCCAACCGGCCGGTCTGGTCCGGGTTTGATAACATTGATTAGAAGTTGTCATAAATTAGGGAAAAAGAAATTAATGCAGATTATTGATACACTTTTTGACCGACATAGAAGATCAGCTGAAGGGTTTTACGAATATGTCACTATAGATAGTTACAAAGAGCCATGAAAATGAAAGGACGGTATCGATCTCAGTGGTAACATCTTAGTATCGATAATTTATTAAAAAATTTCAGTTTAAACTATATTATACTTTAAAAATTAATTTTTTTGTAATTTTTGTTGCAAACGGAAATGGATCGCATTTTATTTTTCCTTTTTGCCCTATGTAAATTAATGAAGGGGTCTATGGCACTTTAAGCTAAAACTAAATCGCATCCTCTAATTACCTTAATTAGAGAATTTAACACGGTGCCATATATTTCCAATATTCTTGTGCTAGGGTACATTCATGATTCATCCCATAATAATCTACGCTCTAGAGATTAGATGTTGTTTGCATAATTTTCGTCTTAGGAAAATCACACAGTATATCTTTCAAACGATTGTGCGTTGTTCTTCATAACCCGTGCTAAATAAATCAAATATACGAATTTTAGAACAAATAAGAATCGGTCGAAGGACAGATTTTATTATAATATTTGAATATCAAGTACAGCCGCCGATAATCGGCCTACTTTAGGGAGTTCTCGAAGAACCATAGCTTTAGAAATAAAATCGGAAATAAAAGACTGAAAATTTTAAGAAGCAATTCAATGCTATTTTTATTGTGTCCTTCCTCCTACCATCGAACCCTTTAAATAGATTTTACAAACTAAATCTGTTCACAAATCCTTCTTCAGATCCAATATGGTTTCCTCCCTTCAATCCGAACTGGGCTTCATAAAATCTCTAGTCCACGGCCCGTTACATTGCATCGCTGCGGCCCAACTTTAATCCTTGTCCAGCTGCAAGAACTGGCCCAACATAATGCCTCCCGAGAAAACTTGTGAATTAATCTGAACAAATTTTCTAATCTTCCCGGGCAAACTTCATATACAGTATATTTTCCTTACTGAAACATATCCCTTCTCCTGGTAACCATTATCTCAATCCCAAGAGAAATGGGATTCATATTGATACATATCTTCACCAAATCAAGATGATATCATTCTGTTAATGCACCATTCAAGATGGTATTAATAACATGTCTCCTCTTCATCGCAAACATCATCATTACTTTTCTCGAGCTACAAAAAGATTCGCTCTTTCTCTCTTCCCAGCCGTTTCTGCAAACTTCCATTTTGCTCCCACCTTAAAATTATCGATGGCCGCTGTCAGAGATTATTCTCCGGCTCTTGCTTCCAGGCAAGCGATCCCTGCTGCCGACGCTCTGTCGCTAGTGCCTCCCTACCAGGACACGTTCTCATCAACCACCGCCAAGACCCAGTTTTTCCAACTGGGTTCTGAGTTTGACCAAGCGCCACCATCCTTAGTCCGGCACATACCACTATACCGCCCTACTAGCCCGTCTCATGATTTTATTAATCTGGGCAACTGTCAACGTGTTCAAGAGCACAGAAGCTAGCCCTAGTCCCATAACGCCAAAATTCACTCCACCTGGGTCGAATGGTGTGAGTTTCTTGAACCGGAATTCGGCCAGATCTGGAGGGACGCCGACATCTATGAGTTGATTAAGTTCTGCAAGGTTGGAGTTTCCTTCGATCCAACACTAATCAGCGCCACTGCTCGTTTCTAGTCATCTACTTCCAACGTTCTTTGTTTGCCCTGGGGAATAATGTCTCCTACACTGCTGGATATTTGCTTGATTACTGGCTTGCCGCCAGAGATCCCTGTCCCGGTGGACATCAATCTGGAACATGAAGAGGCAATAGATCTGGCCGCCAACAAGCAGAATCACTTCGGGCTCTTGATGGAAGCAGTTCAAGACACCGACCCAAACACTCAGCATAAGACCTTTTTAGCCTATTGGCTAAACAAGTACGTTTTCTGTTCTCGTGCTTTGCAAATGTCCATGAATTTTTATCACTTAATTTGTGTTTTAGCCACTGGTCAGAAGGTAGATTTAGCCTCTGCTCTGTTAGGTAGTTTTCATCATCCGGCACAGACCTTAGGCATGGGTATACAGATATTGCCGCTCCTAATCAGCCCGTGTGTAGAAATATAACTAGCTTAGAAGAAAACAAACTATAGGTTGATGGCGTTGTAGCCATCTTGTTGGAAGTCGAACCCAATATATCTATTGTCCACAGTCTTCTTGACATCGATTTCTATCAACCCTGTTTCGGCCTTGAGTATGAGGCAGAGGCCAAGTTTGGCAATTGGGATGACTCGGCCACTACTGGAATGAGGGCTATATGGGGTTATTTTCTAGCCACCCGGGATCTGCACTATGGATTATGACCTCAAGAAGCTACTGAAGAGAAGAAAGCCATGGAGTCTCTTGCTGAATTTTACCCGACAAACATGGTGGCCCGTCAATTCGGTCTAAGGGAGATTGTTCCCCACTTTGAGTTCAATGGTTGGAACAATTGGAAGGTTGGCTGATTCCACATTCCCCAATCGGTGCTTGCTGGACGCATCAATTGGATGAATCTGATGATGCAAGATGTCACCATCGTGCCTTTCACGCCCAGGCCTGTATGTTCTGTTGCTTTCAGACAATAGTGGCAACACACTTATCCAGTTGTCATTCGTTGATCGGCGGATGACCTTAGGCGACAGCTTGATGTTGCCAATGCGGCTATACCTATCATATCTAGGAGCATCGCCCCTCTGACAGATGATCGTACCTTACCTGTCTTGTATAACCTTGTCTGCTTTCTCCTTACTGTGTTTTTCTAACTCTTTACTTGAATGTTCAGATCTGGTAAAAGACAGGGCTTACAACAAAAATCAAACCCCAGCTTCCAATCCTTCTTCCGAGCCCGTCAAATAGTCTTTATGGATATTGACCAGACCTTGGAGAATCAAATATGCTGCTGCCAAACAACATCGGGTAACATTCCTTTACCAAATAGATGTTCTGTTTCTTCTTTCAACTCCTTCAATTTTCTCTGACATTTCATGTATCTCAGCCTCAACATGGAAAAGCTCTTGTTGATGAAGATGTGCAATTCTTGGAAGGAAAAAAACAAGAAGAATAAACAAACCCTGAGAATGTAGGAATCGGCGAACCAGAGGAAGAAGAAGAAGAAGAAATTCCACTAGCCAGGAAACGCCGATCAGAACAAAGCTCTGCTCCTGAGGTTCAAAAGAAGCAGAAATCAAACGCCGGTCCAGCCGTTCATCAAGCTACTCCTCCACCAGTCACCCCGGTTCAGTCAGCTTCTACAAATCAAACTGGGTCGCCGAGTTCCAACCTTCTTTTTCTGCAGCCCTCCATGCTAGGTTGGAAAGTTTCAGAGCAGCTACCCCCCGATTTTCATTCAGTCCTCTTGCAGGTACAACTGTGGCTGAATTTTCCAAGAAGATAATTGGCACCCCTGTTGGCCAGGTCTTCACTTCATAGTCCACCCATATTAAGAAAGATCTCGAAACCCTTCTGAGTGGGAGTATGGCCAGTGCCACAGCCACAATCCCGAATGAATTTCTTGCTGAGTTTGCCAACCTGCAAAAAGATTATGCTCCAATTTGGCCATTCGAAAGAACGTGCCTGTTTATGAGGCAAATCTAATCAAGAGTCAGGAGCAGGTTGATGCTTTAGCCCAACAGATGGAGCCGATTGAAAAGGAACTAGCTGACTTGGAGTTGCAACTTTAAAATATCAAAGATCAAATTGCAGCAAAAACTCAAGAATTGGTTCCTCTGTCAGACCAAGCTGCCATAGCCTTGAATCAAGTGGAAGAGTGGCATCACAAAGCTGAGACTGTAAGGCCCCATTACAAACAAGCTGGCGCCAAGTTGATGGACACTCATTCAGAATGGGGAAAAGTGGTTAACGCCCTGAAACAGCTGTTGATTGACATCGGTGAAGGCCCCATCTCGGAACACTCTGATGAAACAAAGGGTGAGTAAATCCCTTTTTTCTTTTTTTCTAAACAATTGGTTTTGCCACCAGCCCCTGTGTGGGTCTTGAAACAATTAACACCTTTGGTTTTGTTGGCCAGCGTGCATTTTGCTAGGAATACTTTTATCTTATTTTCGATGGTTTTTTTTTCCTTTTGAAAAAAGCTGCTCTTTTATGCATATCTCTGTTTCGCTAATTCCTTAGCTATCTATTGATCTATTGCACTTAACTGATCCCATGTTGATGCGTGATACTTCTTTAGGAAAACAACATTAATTGTTTTAGCATGAACTTCGCCTGTTAGAGACTTAAGCCTGTAAACTCCTTTACCCAAACTCTGATGTATGATAAATAGACCTTCCTATGTTTGTGACCATTTACCCAGACTGTGATCTTTTTGTCTTGCAAGACTGCCTTCCAGACTTTGTTGCCAAGCTCAAAAACTTTCTGTCGTGTATGCCTCTGGTACTATTTGAACACTTTTTCCTTTTGCAACTGAATATGTTGGACAGCCTGTCTCCTTGTTTCTAATACCTTCTCATGTTGCTCATGCATTGCCAAACATATTCCTCTGAATCGATAAGAAACTGCTCAGCTATCCTTACCGATTTGACCAATCGCTCAACCATTAACACTGCATCCTGTCCATAAACCAACTCATAAGAAGTGGTTCCAGCTCCCCCACACTTAGTTGTCCAATAAGCCCATAAAGCTTAGGGAACCAATTCATGCCAACCCCTTGGATTTTCATCTATAGACTTTTGCACAATCCCTTTGGGAATCTTGTTTGCAGCTTCAGCTTACCCGTTCCCTTGTGCAAAATATGGAGATGAATGTGTAAAAGCAAAACTAATTTCCTTAGCAAATTTTACCATATCCTTTCAAACAAATAACTGGGCCTGATCAGTAACTATTAATACTTAGACAAAGTATCATCATTACACGGGCATTTATTTGAAGCTTGCTGAACAATTAACCATGAATCTCCAATTACTTTCGCACGCTTCACCTTATTGAATAGCAAAGTTTCCAAACCATAAACAATGCATTCATACTCTGCTTGATTATTGGTGCATTTGAACCCTAATCTAACTTGTACATTCATTGTTGCGCCATTCAGAGATAACATCACGACCCCGGCTCCACTTCTCATAAAGGTAGTAGATCCATCAAAATACAACTCCCACAGCCTTTCATCCACAGCCATAATCTCATAAGATTCTACCTCTTTCTAAGACCAGTCCTGATCCAATGATGGATATTCTGCCAAAAAGTCTGCCAACTCCTGGCCTTTAACCACCGACTGTAGTACATGGCAGAACTGATATTTCATTAATACTAACGCCCATTTTCCCAAACGGCCACTCATGCTCGGCCAGTACAACATGTACCTAACCAGATTTACCTTACAAATTACTTATACAGTAACTGGTAACATATAATGCCTCAATTTTACAGCAGCATAATATAAAGCCAAGCATAACTTCTCTATCGGCGGATATCGTCTTTCGGCGTCATTCAACAATCGACTCAAATAATAAACTACTCTTTCTAATCCGTCTTCACCATCCTGAGACAAGAAGCAACCAATAGAGTCCTCTGTGGCTGTTATGTACAACTTCAACGGTTGTCCCCCTTGTGGTGATATCATTACAGGCAGATTTACAAAATATTTCTTCAACCGATCAAAGGCTTCTTGTTGCGTTCCCCCCCAAATGAACTCACAGGTATTATTGGACTTCAATAATGGTGAAAACACCTTGATCTTCCTAGACAAATTTGCTATAAATCGTCTCAAGAAATTCATTTAACAATCAAACTTTGCAATTCTTTCTTGTTTCTTGGTGGCCTAGCGTCTATAATAGCCTTAGCCTTCTCTGCATTGACTTCTATTCCTTTTTCCTGAACTAAGAATCCCAAAAAGTTTCCAGAAGTTATGCCAAACACACACTTTAATGGATTCAGCTTTAACTTATACTTCCTCATTCGGGCAAAAGCCTGGGCCAACTAATCCAGGTGTTCTTCGAAATTATGAGATTTTATCACCACATCATCAATATATACCTCCACCATACTTCCAATCATATCGTGGAAAATACAATTCATGGCCCTTTGATATGTTGCTTCAGCATTCTTCAACCCGAAGGGCATCGCTCTCCATTGAAAGATCCCTAACGCTCCTGGGCAACGAAACGTCGTCTTTGACACATCTTTCTCGGCGATATAAATCTGGTTGTAACCGGTATTCCTATCTACAAAACTTTTAAACCAATACCCAACCAATCGGTTAATCAACATTTCTGCAATTGGCATATGATACTCATCTTTAGAAGATGCCAGATTTAAATCACGGAAATCCACACAAACCCTGATCTTACCATTCTTTAGTTACTGGCACCGTGTTCGCCAGCCAGTCCAGGTAAAATGCTACTTCTTTAAACCCAACCGCCAATAACCTTAGAATTTCCTCCTTGATTTTAGCAGTTACCTCATCTGAAAACCGTCGTGGTCCTGTTGTTTCGGCTTGAATTTCTTCTTTGTGGGAATCATGTGCTCAATCAAGCTAGGATCCAATCTTGGCATTTCGGTGTAATCCCAAGCAAAACAATCCTGATATTCCATCAACACTTTTGTCGAGGCCTTCTTCTGATCATCAGAAAGTACTACACTTATGAATGGTTGTTTTTGCTCCTCACAATTCCCAAATTCGCAAATTCAATTGGTTCTCTTGTTACCACGGCATCGTCCTCAAGTTTACTACTTGCTTTTTCTAGTTGACAACTCAATATTATCGGATTCAACCGCAGGTTCATCTTCACAAACACCATCCACTATACATAATGCCAATGATTCCAATCAATCAATTATTGAATCATTTGTCATCATCAGAAACTTCCTCAACAATCGGTCCGGCATCCAGTGGCTTAGGTATCAAATATTGGCATGGCCTATGGATTTCTTTCAGAAACATCTTCCATTCTCTGATCCCTATATTTTTCATAGGTGTTGCGGTCATAGGTTTACCATATTTATCAATTCTGAGCAACCTATATGTACCAACGTCTTTTTCATAATAAAATGCCTCAGTCGTATTGTTTTGCATGGTGAATGGTTTAGGATCGACCTTTATCACTTCTGGTCCATTTGTCCCCCAAATCACCAGAGCCTGATGAAAAAATGAAGGGACACATTTGACCGAATGAATCCAGTCACGGCCTAGCTGAGCGTTGTAAGACCTTGTAGTAGCTACTATGAAAAAGGCCGATATGACTGCCTGGAAGCCTAACTCCACTTTAACCGGTAGTATTCCCCCGGGTACTTGTTACATCTCCGGTGAAACCACTGACTGCAATCTCAGTAGGAACAAAATCCAATTCTTGTTTCCCCAACATTCGCAATGTAGAAGTGGGCATATTATTTACACCCGCACCATTATCGACTAATATCCTATTAAGAGGAACACCATTCAATAAAGCCTAGACATACAGAGGCTTCACATGGCTGGTAGACATCGGCTCTGGCACAGAAATAACTACTGCTGGCGACTCTCCTTCAGTTGTTACCCTTATTCCCAGCACTTCTTTTGACTGCTGATCATCTTTTGGCATTGGTGTTTCTTCTTACTCATCAACCTTAACTTTCAAAGTTTTGTTATGGCTTGCCTAGCATCATACACCTTGGGGAGTACACACACCATGTTAACATCCATACTTTCTTGCCCTTTGACTCGCCACTGCTTGGTTACCCGAGCTTGCTTACTAGGTGCACCATACGGTGACTGTTCGAGCTCTCTCTTCTGTCTCAATTCCTGATATCTTCCTACCCGTTGGCGTTGCCACCTCTGACGCTGAGTCCGAGTCATGCCACCGCTTGCCGATACCGGAGTTGGAAATCTGGGATGCTCTACTCTATGCCATAAGTTGTCGGAAACCTGACTGGGCCTTAACACCCTAGCCACTGCACTTTTCATAGGCAGCACAAATGGTTGGACAGATCTCCCAAAGCTAACTCCCTGACTAAGACCTGGCCACGACAACCTATCTTTAATTGTCCTTGGCTCGAATCTATCCTTTCCAAATCCTTGGGGTGTGCGTGGACCTAGCCTCTCATGAATTGGTTGTCTCGGCCCTAACTTGGCAGCATACTGATCAACATCTTTATTCACCAACACCGAACGCTAAACATGCCTATTCTGAAGAACGTTTGTTAAAGACATTGCTACTTTCTGTTGGTAACTTTCTGGTGACTCGTGTACTTGTGGCTTTCTGACCCAAGTCTGTAGCTGCCCGTCAACTTCAATAGTCACTTCTTCTTCCGTCTGCTGGGGAAGTGTTTTACGTTGATGCAAATGTCCACCATTCACTCTTCCTAGGTGGTAAAATTTTTCTTTCATTGAATCAACCACCCGATCACAATCTTGACAACCAACACTTATCTTCTGTCTGGCATAAGCGGCTGTCCGCGTATCCACGTTTATCATTCCCACTACATGGTTTACCGAAAATGGTTCTATCATTACTGCCGCCGGTTCTTCTACTTGGATATCTCTACTGTCAATCATCTTTTGTATGACGTTCTGGAAAACCACACAATCGTTGGTCCCATGGGTCATGGACATATGATATTTGCAATAAGTTTTTCCTTCAATATCAGCAGGTTTCAGCTGTTTCTGCCCCCTCCGATATGTCACATGGCCAGTCTTCAACATGTCTTCAAAGATTTCATCCTACTGAGTGATATCGAATGAATATGTCCATCTTGGATAACTAGGATCAGCACGTGGCTTTGCACCAGCAACTGTTCCCGGTCCTGGTGGTATACCATATGCTTGCGGAGTGCTAGGTTTCATTAAGGCGCTACACTTATAACCTTTCATGTTCACTATCTCAGCCACATTGGTGTCTTCAAAATCATCCTCCTCATCTAAACCAAAGTACTGGGCTTGGTTCACTGACGGTTGATTAGGAGGGTTAAACCACTGTCTACCACGGCTTTTGTGTCTCTCAGCTTCTTCTGAAATGACCTTGTCTAATTGGGAAATCGCTTCAGCCAACTCACCCAAGTTCGGGAAATTTCTTCCTATTAATTCGAACTTCAATCGGAAATTAGTTAACCCAGCTATGGCCATAGTAATGATGGTTTGCTCTGGGTACTACCCTAGTATCGTGGCTCTCATCTGCCTAAACCTTAATAGATACTGCTTCCTAGTTTCGGCAGGTTTTTTGCTGGACGTCAAGCAAATCTACAATAGTACGTTCTGGTTTGCTCACACAGAAAATTTGTAAGAATAATTCCTTCTGAATGTCCCAATTAGCCACTGATCCAGGTCTCAGTGTTCGATACCATTCCAATGCCGTACCGGTCAATGATTGTGGAAACAACCGTAATTTATGGAATTCATTATTTGCTGATTGTCCGCATTCTAACTCATATGTCCAAAAATGGTGTTCTGATCTGGCACCATCATCTCCTGAAAACTTAGTGAACGTAGGCAACTTAAAGTTCTGGGGAAAAGGTTCCAAATCGACCAAACTTGGGTACGGCTTTCCTGGTACTTCCGGAATCTTGAACCCTAAGACTTGTCATAACACCTCTGACATCACGGGTCACAATTCAATCTGATTAGCCATCAATGCTAGATTCGTATTAATCGGCGGCATTTGTCCCGTGCCGGACGCTTGTTGCCCAACATTTTCTACATGCCCTGGAGCCACTGGTATTTGGTTGCCACCCAAATTATTATGTGAAACCACCTGATTGACTGCTGGTTCATGAGATTGATGGTGTATCCCATAGAGTGGAGACCCTTGATGCACCACAGGAACTCTTGCCGCCTGAGTCCCATTCCCTGTTACACTGGTTGGTGGATTAACGACTAGTATCAACTGGGGGTAGTGATTAGGGGTTGCAATACTTGAAAATATTGAAGTTGTCCTTGTTGGTTAGCCATTGTGACATACTGCGTCTTATTTCCAATCGGTGTTTGAGTCGTTATTCTAGGGGCGTTGGTATTTTGGGCCATATTGGAGCTTATGGCAGCAATCCTAGCGGCGATTTCTCGATTCCTGTTTTGTTCATGTTCCACACCGGTTCACAATCGGTTTTCTTGCACTTCTTCTCTTGTAGGATGAGGCGGCATTGACGATTCTCCCAAAAGGGCTAATAATCTATTACCAGCAGCTACCGATTATTGTCCCATTTTGCTGGGTCTGCTGGTTGACTACTGTCGACTCCGTCGCCGGTGCGGTGGTTGATGTTGCTTGCGAAGATGCAGGGGAAATCGCCCCTTTGAAAATTTTGCACGAAGTCATCGGTCCAAAACTCTCGTCAGGCAACCAGTCTAGAATCCAAACGGTTTCTTCCGCATACATCCGTTGGCTGCGTTCATCAGACTTAGTCTACCAGTCGTATTAGCACTGGTGGTACCCCTTTCGTGGCTATTGCCGCCGAATATGGCTGATAATGGTCGGAAATTAGTGGGGCTAATGGAGGTTCCCATATAGAGGAATAAACGCCGGCTGACTAGGCACCACTTTTTCACACCAACTACTGGACGTCTGTTTCGAACCAGGTATCTCACCCGACAGACGTGAAGATGGACCTACTGTAGGTTGAGACGATCCTAGAGTATCATAACCCAAAAAGTGCAAAGGATTAATACTTCAGTGCTCCGGTATCTTACTCGTTTGCTTCTCTTGCCTAAGAAATTTGGTGTAACCGGCCATTGCCCTGGAGCTTTAATAGCACTCAATTCTGCTTGCATCGAATTCACTCGTTCAACAAATATTGCGCTCATGATATCCTTGCTAAACACGGACTCACTAGTACCTATTTGTTTTGGTGAGTCATCCGGCGTCAGCCCCTTCAAGGTTTGTGTTGGAACCGCCTTGCTTGCCGATGGTAGTGACTGATCAGGAGGGATCACATTCGTAGTGGCTGCAGTAGTCATCCTGACTTAGTTAGCACAGAATTGTATTGTCCCACCAGGTGTGCCAAAAATATGTTTGCACAATTTTCATCTTAAGGAAATCACACAATATCTCTTTCAAACGATTGTGCATTGTTCTTAATAACCCGTGCTAAATAAATAAAATATACGAATTTCGGAACAAATAAGAATCGGCCGAAAGCCAGATTTTATTATAATCTTTGAAGGTCAAGTACAGCCGGCGATAATCGACCTACTTTGGGGAGTTCTCGAAGAACCCTAACTTTAGAGATAAAAACAGAAATAAAAGACTGAAAATTTAAAGAAGCAATTTTATGCTATTTTGATTGTGTCCTTCCTCCTACCACCGAACCGTTTAAATAGACTCTACAAAGTAAGTCGGTTCACAAATCCTTCTTCATCAGATCTAATTTGGCTTCCTCCCTTCAATCTGAACTGGGCTTCATAAAATCTCCAGTCCACGGCCCGTTACCAGTTGCGAAAACTGGCCCAACAGCTGTATGTCACATAGTAAACAGGAAATGAAACCCAAATCCATCTGAATTGAATCTCCTAGTTCGCCGGGTGACATCTCTTGATTTAAAGTTGTCTTATAAATTATTTATTAGAAAGTGCATATGTGCATTTGAAATCTTTTTCTTCACTAATAATTACGCAATCTAAACTTCACAATTATACGAGAGTTGTAGTGAATCTGTAGGTTGAAATAACTTAGAGTTCAACTGACCATATCTTGACCATAACTTAGAGTTCAATCTGTAGGTTGAGAGAAATATGAAGCATTTTTCTTCTCCATGTCATCCAGCAATTTATCAATTCTCTCCAAACATGACAACATCTTAGGACTCATATACGCGCTCTCAAAACCAGAATTGTACCCAACATCAAATGAATACCCTTGATAATCACAACCATTGTAAGGATCAGAAGATGAATTGTTCCAAGAGTACGGATCTTTTTGATATGTAGGATAGTCTTGACAACCGTAAAACGGAGTCTCTCCATATCCATAGTTAAAATTCTCCCTAATAACTCCAAAATCCTACAAAAATATTGACACAAGAAAGGAAGGAGAACAAAATTAAAAATAAAAATAAAATAAAATAAAATAAAAATTAATAAAATAAAGGAAAATATATACAAATCTAAATTAATAAAAGAAATAATCGAGTTTTGATATTGTTTAGTGCCTTCCCCGGCAACGGCGCCAAATTTAACTAGTAGTAAAGTAGCAAGTAGGGTCGATTTCACAAAGAAGGTTACTAAGTACCGGTTAAAACTATTTCTTATTATTATTTAGATTAACAATTTATCAATTTTAAACTATTCTAAACCTAAAACTAACAATTGTAATTATTTAAAGATATAAATAAGTAAAAGAAAAACCTAGGGCAAACGGTTCACCAACCGACTATTCAGTTTAATTTAATCTATAGATATGTGACTTTCGACTCTCATTAATCTCACGTCAATTCACCAATTTAAGAATTATACACTCTCGTGTCATAACCCTCTTACTTAAACTAACCCTCTGACTACTCTCGTGACTATAGGGATTAATAAAAGTACATTAAGAACTTTGGAATTACTAGTCGCAAAGGCGGTGTTCCTACTCTCGTGGCTCACTACCTAAGTTTATTATTCCTACAAACTAATACTAACCTTCCACAATGTCTCACAATCACAGAGTGGTGAATTACCCCCCTCCCCTAATTCCACAACTTCGTTTTATCCTGCCTGGAGGTTGTAGTGGCACTGGGACTAGGACAGATTCCCGTAAGGGTGCTATAGTAGCATCATGTATGAATTAATTTTGTATAAAAATTGAAGTTAATATTAATCATATAATTATTAGTTATTTGATGTTGAAGTTAATAAATAAAATCTAATAATTACATCCCATTTCATTTTCAGGAAGTAGCAGCCGATCGAAAAAATCGGATGATCGGTCATGGATTGTAACGGATGCAGTATCTGGTGGGCCTGAAGATGGATCGGTTATTCCCAGCTTCAATGAACACATTGTCTCTTTCTAATAGTAGGGTACGGATCGAGGTTGTCTCAAGTTACAGAACAGAGACCTCGTTTGTCAGATGTTGACAGGCTGGAAGAGTTCCCCAGATTTTGAAAGGGCGAGGCCGCTGGTTAAAGCGACTAGGTTGTCTCATCTTCCAAGACTGATGTTCTCGCATAATGATATCGGCCCAGCATGTGCGTTCGTGGAGCGATGGCAGCCAGACACGAATTCGTTTCACATGACTGTTGGTGAGATGACCATCATGCTTCATGATGTCCAGTGCATTTTGTCCATCCCTGTTGAGGGAGAGATGGTGACGGCTGTTCCCAAGTGGGAAACAGTGAAGAACCACTGTATGGGTCTTTTGAACTTATCTGCAAAAGATATGAAACCCCCGAAGTATAAGAGTGGTGCTATGTTAGAGTCATTTGTCATGGACCGAGTCCGGGGTAGCACAAACCCAGAGGTATAGGCCACTGCTTAGTTGTGGGTGATGTTGAGTGCCACATTGTTTGTTGTCAAGTGTGGGGGCGGTAGAATACATGCACAGTTGTTGCACGAGATTTTTTATGACCTTGATGGTGTTTCAAGTCATTCCTGGGCATCTGCGACTCTAGCATACCTTTACTGTTAGGGGTTGCTAGTAGAGGTTGTGTCAAGCAGATGGGGGGTTGTTTGACCCTATTGCTAGCCTGGATATATGAGTATTTCCCGATCTCCGGCCTCATAACCCACACCAGGTGGGCGATGGACCCAGAGCTGCACAATGGAAGCCAGCCACGTGTACTGCTGCAGAGGGAGAGGTGCGATTGAAGAAGTTATGGAATGACCTTAGCAGCTTATCCCCATATGATGTAAGTTTCATTGTTCAGATTTTGTTGTTTGTTTGTTTCCTAATTTTTTTAATTATCTATTAATATGTATAACTAATTATTTATTTTGTGGGTGGTGTGGGAGCTATTCGGTAAGGACATATACAAGGTGGTGCCTAGAACAATCTTCACTGGATGGCTCACTTTCAGGAATTTTGTTGAGCCATTCAAGCCAGATCACGTGTTTCAATAGCTTGTTTATGTGCAGACAATTCTTATGCCTATTGTTGTCCTGCAACTTGCATTGAGGCCGATGAGTGGCGACAACTACAAGGTTGAGTTTTCTAAAGTGTATGCGGGTAATGCTTGGCTTAGATTCCCTCAGTCAGGATGCCTTATTCTCAGCTCGTACACTCGTTCGGCGAAGGCAACATGTGCTGATGGTTATCTCGACTGGTTCTACCATTATTCCCATCCTAAGCTTCTCCCTGAGAATGAGGGTTCTTCGGTAGTCAACTCTATTCCATCGTGCGCCAGTGTTCAATACGCAAGTTGTTTAATATTTCTCCTGATTAAGTTTATATTAAATGTTATTATATAACAATTATTCTTGTTTGCTTCTACGATAATGTAGTGGACATATCAGTGGTTCGACTTTGCTGCTAGAGCTATCAACAGGCTGAGGGTGACCGATGATGACTACGGCCCGGAATTACAGAAGGAGTGTGAGGATCTCATTCTTCGCTGGAGTCAAGTGCGCTGATGTCTTTTGCTTTGCCTTGTTTTTTAATTCGGACCATGTTTATTAGTATTTGTTTAATTATTTTTGAATTTCAACTTAAACATTGTTGTATTTGAGACCTGTAATTGTCTTTTTTAATTATGTTTTTTAACTTGCTCGTACATTACAACTAAAATATGTAACTGCAAACAAATTGAATGACATTGTGCTGAATATAATAATAGTTAGGTGACAATTTCAAATACACCAATCCACAGATAACTGGTACTCTACTCAACATTAAAGGGAGAAGACTGAGGGGATTGTGTCCGTCCATTATCAGGACATAAAGTGTGCCAAAGCTCTATTCTCTTAAGATGTGGCTGCTCCCAACCAATAACGGAAGTGTCACAGTGGCGGAACCATTGATAAGGTATGGGCAGAACTGGAAAATCTGAACCCACAAAATCTAGCCGAATATAATGCTAGTAATCGCCTAGGTGAGCAATGGCAATCTCCCAAACAGGTCCGGTTAAAGGCCCATTAGGGCCCCGGGAGCGATGAGGGGCAATATAGTGCTCGATGATGTATTCATATTCTGACCTCTTACTCCACGCCCGTACAAGAAGATAACTATGTTGAAGCGAATGGCATAAATGAGCAAGTCCATAAAAGTAATCATGTAATGATCTTCAGAACAAGGACTCTCATACCATCGTATGCGGTGAACATGCTTGGGAATGTCTCTTTTGAAGAAGAAATCGTACAAATTTGGACGTTCCTCTAGCTCATCTGCGCCAATTCTTCTAGCATTATGCCATTGATGCTCGGATCCAAACAAATGGCTCGCCATAACACGAAATCCACAGTTTCCATCACCCAGCACATCAACATATCCAGTAATGTATGGAATCATACAAGGCACAATCCTCTCTAGGTCATCATATTCGTAAATGTTTTGTTGTACCACATCTATAACGTGAAATATACATATCAAACATTAATAAACAATATATAGTGTTCGACATAAAAAAAATATTAATAAAGGATTCTTACCTTGAGGAGGCCCATCAGACTACCGAAAAACCCATTGACTATAGACTTGTTCACATGGTTTGTTCTTGCTTCCTTTCGGGCGCCCCTTGCCTTTCTTCTTCTTCTCTAGTTTCTTCATGTGCCCTCTATCTAGGTAAAATTGATCATAGAGCCAACCATTCACCCTGCGCATAACCAATGGATCTCCATTCTCGACCACGCCAACAAAATGTTTCCACAAGACTTGATCATCTGACAGTTCATCAGGCCTAGTATTGACGGACTCTCGTTGATATTGAGATTAGCCCAAAAAGGGTTGAGATCAGAAACCTGAATCGCCATACCCGCGTCCACTGTCACCTTCATCTCACAACCACAAGGAATATCATGAGTGGATCTCAGCTTATGATCACATACAAACTTGTCTCTCTTTGTCTGCATCTCTTCATACTCCTTGTGCAGCTTTTGCAAACAATGGTGCGAAACAACAAAATTGAGGTGATAAAATGGATAACCACGGTATGGTATTGCATTCTTGTTTTGCGATTCTTCTAGTGTTCTCCTGAGTGACAAGAAATCAGGAAAAAATATATTAACACCCAAAAAATTAAAGATACACACATGAATATTAAACTAAGGCATTACGTACCTGATTTCAATTAGTTGCACCTCAATCTCATTGCGTGCCTTTCTCCAAATCGTGTCAATAGCACCTGTTGGCGAGTCAATCCAATTCTTTAGTGTCTTATGTGCACCCTCAACTCTGCATATTGTCGTGTTCCCAAAGTACAACTTTTTATTCGTCCATGCAGATACAAACTTCTCTTTGTGCGGTAACCATGTTTCTTTCACATATGTAATTAAGTCCTTATAAGGACTATAACTGCAATACCAAGAAAGTACTTAATCTTTCTAATAACCAAATATTCTACTTCAAAAAAAACAGAATTATTCAAAAAACTTATTAGAACTTACTGTTGCTCTATAGTTCTGACTAGTTCTTCGTATGCTTCCACAGTTTCAGCTTCCATAATTTTTTACCACCTTCCTTCCCCGAACTTTTTAAGCAATACTAAAGTGCCGCCATAGAGAGTCTGGATTTTGGTTCTCACATCTCTGTGGATGTGCCATGTGTACAACAAGTGGGTAGACTCGGGAAAAACATCACTGATTGGTCCCATTAACCCTGACTCTCGATCACTGAATAAAACCTTTGGCTGCTCTTTATCTCCAAGTAATAGCCTCAACCGTAACAACGTCCATCGATAGCTCTCAGCAGTCTCAGCATCCAACAGAGCATAGGCAATCAAAAAGTTCTTGTTGCACGGAGTCATCCCGATAAATTCAAAAAAAAAGGCATTTTGTACCTGTTGGTTTTGTACGTGCTATCCATACCGACGACCAAGTGGTACGCTCTATACAACCTCACTGATTCAGGGTGCGCCATAAAAACCCGGGTCAAGGCCATTGTACTCGGATCTGACTCCGTCGCAATTATGTAGTTGTGTTCTCGGGCCAACCAAAAAGTCTTGTTAGCAACATCAAGACCTGTGCCATCAAGTACTACGCACCCCATCTTGCGCAGGTTGTTTCTGTAGTTGTAAATTTGGCGCTTCGTAAAATGATCATCTGGATACTCCTTTTGAAGTGCCTTTAGAATGTAAATCAGCCTTGCTCCTGCCGCAGACATGTCTTTTATCATCTTTTTTGCTCCATCGGTCAGCTTACTCATCTGGCAATGATCCTCTGGATGTTGTATCATTGGATGATTGTGCTCTGCATTTTCACTGGTTTTTGGACAGATTCTATACACATCGCTCGACCATTCTTTATATCTTCTGATGAACACCTCAAATTTACACCCAGTCACTTGGATCTTCGAATTTGGTCGGCGCTTATCAGTTTCATCTCTGTACCTCTCTAGCCTGTACCGTCCACGTTTCTTGCATTTCAGCAAATATCCGTTGTCCTTCTTTGAATCTCTCACTAATTCAAAACTATTGCTGATTGCAATCTCTTGTGCATGCGAAATAGCATCATCCTTTGATTGGAATATCTCATTAGTGTTAAAAGAAACACTGTGATCTTCGTTTTCAGTTGTATCCTGCAAATTCCAAATATATACTCTAAATAACTTCTTAGTAAAATACCTAATTACTCTTACTAAATAAAAAAAAACTTAAAAAGGCATAAAATAATTGATTTGCATGAATAAATAACTTAAATGAATACTATTCAATTTCATTATGATGCCATAATTAATAAAACACGATAAAATAACTACATAAATCAATAAAACTAAAATTTATTAAAAAAAAAAAATACCTGGGCCGCCGGGCACACCGGCCCGGGATACGCAAGCCGGTAGACACACCGGTTCGCCCATGACAGGACGGCAACCCTGGCGTCCCGTGTTGCCCTGGACGCTATTGGCCATGTCTACTATGGCCACCACAGCTGCCAGCCCTGTTGGCCGGCGGCACTGCCGTCTCTGGTCGTAAAAACTGGCAGAAATGCCGTCTAGACTAAGCCGGGACGGCACGACCATCGTCCCGGCCTATTCCGAACGGTATGTCTGCCGGTTCGGCCTATTTCGGCCTAAAATTCTACAAGTCTTATCATTTTTTTCCCTTAACTCTGAATCACTCATTTTGGACTGAAAAAATGAAAAGGGTGGAATGGTATTTTTTACGGCGATCTATATATTTTACTCTACGGTCTATATCCAAATGAAAAGGGCAAAATCATCTTTTTCACGGCGGTCTTTATCTTTTTCCTGACGGCCTCTATTATTATTATTATTATTATTATTATTATTATTATTGAACAAAGGAGTCAGAAATATTACATAAATTAAATTAAAATTTTTCTAGAATAAGAAATACTGACAATGTCATCCTCCAACCATTATTTCATATGCTGATCAATTTAATTACCTTGTTTTAGTTTCGCAATAACACAATGTTTTAGAACATTTTGGTTTGATGTTTTCCATTTGAATATGTCAATATGTTTTGCTGTTCGCCTTTGATTCTGGTTCCACGAAAATATCAATGTTTTCCGAACGTTTTCTTTGATTTTCATATGGTTTAATTGATAGTGATCCGCGCGAAAATGTTTTGGTTACAGCTATATGTAAAACGTATTGCTAGCTTCTGTCTAAAAATTACAAAAAAAATTATTCATATTAAATTTTGATATTTATATTAATTTTGGTATAGAGTTAAAATATCATTGAAGATTGCTTTTATGGGACGGAGGGAGTAATTTTTTTATTGTCAAAAAGCGTATCATTAGCAGTAGCAATTCTTTATTTGACGGAGAAAAAAACATATTTCGCCACAGTAACAAATCAATTTTTTCTCTTTCACAAACATCCAACTATTTTCGTCTTTTTCCTTTTCAATTTTATCTCCAGGCTGTAATTAAATACTACATCTATCGTTTAAAAAAATAAATTACACCAAATTTTAAAAGTTGTACTTTATCTAGTACTTACAATTTCAAAACTGAATGTCAATTATTTTCCGGGATAGAAGTAGTATTACATTTTTTTAACTCTCTTTCAGAAACGTTTTAATTTGAAAGGAGTCAACGAAAAACCATAAACAGAGAAATAAAATCCGCCAATATTCAGCAAACAATTTAATCAAAGTGTGGTAGGACCATAAGAAATGAAGCAATCAACCATGCCGATAGTACCACTCTTATGACCATTGCACAAACTTATAATGTCGTCCATCGCAGCCTGCATACATGTATCGCAATCTTGTTTAGTCAGATGTGCCGAACAACGTCCGACAGCCACCGCGGCCACGCCATAAACATCTACATACGACCTGTGTTCTTCCCCGTCCTGGAACATTGGCGTAAGGTGGCGCACTTCTCTAAGCGCTTCCGTGGCGACGCCTCCGTACGGATCACCGGAGGAGTATGTGTCGGAGCTGCATTCTCCGTCGTTGATGTCGGTGTTGGGATCACTATTCACGACCAAGCACGAGCAGATTAACCCGAGGAGTATGAATAATGTTGCAATTTGAAGCCTCATTTTTGTTAGCAAGAAATGATCATAAGAAATATTGCAGAATGTAATATGTTCGTGAGTTATGTGGGTTTAAATAAGTGAGAGAGTTTGGATTCGTAGATTAATTTTCTCACTGAATTTGTCCATATTGTTTGCTGGCTAGAAGATTCTCCTTCTGCTCTATATTCATGACATTGTCAAAAAAAGGTGATAGATAGTTAATGTGTTGTATCAATCCGCTTGTCTTATTACTTACTAACACTTAGTCATTGTATTTTTATTTGACATTATTTTTGGAAAGCTATCAATTATTATATAGAATAAAAAAACAGGGTTGGGTACTTATAAGAGTAGCCGAAAGGTTTCACAAGAAAAAAATTTCTCGAGGCTAGATATTTGTAAGCTAATTTAATTAGGCTAATGATATTGCCAACCAATAATTAGCTGCAAGAGCAAATTATTTATAATTTTTCAAAATTATCCTTGTTCGAATAAAAAACTAAATTCACTCTTATTTATATTTTATCTTCTGCGATTTACCATTTCTTTACTGCAAACGAAAAACTCAGTAATTACGTTTTCCTTCTTGTTCCTGTACGAAAGTATTCCACAATGACCAACCAATCCCACTTCAAAATCAAGAAAAAAAATTGTAATTTATTTTTCTAATTAAGTGTAACTGGAAATCCACAACCCATTTTCAAAATTAAATAAAAAAGCTCTAACTCCGAGTCAGCCAATTCGACAAACTCCATTCAAGTTTCCATCATTTCCTTTATCAACAAAAATTTGAAGGCAGCAACAAAAAATTTACCCAACCCACATCAAATTAAGGAAGAATATATTCAGTCAAAAGTTTTGTGTCGAAATTGAATAGGGTGAACTTTTGTTGTTAACCGGAAACTAATTTTGAAGATAGTCTTGAATTTTGCTATCAAAGAATTAAACTTGAGAGAAGACTTAATTATGTGTTTTCCTACAAATGTATAATCACCTTAATTTGCATATAGGCGGATGAAACAGATTAAAAAAATTGAAATTTGATTTTGAGCATGATGCAAAAGGCCAAGATGGAGGAATAATTGGATATAATAATCAGTTCTCATATGTGTGTTTGTCAAAGAAAGAGGACGACGTGGATATGCAAACTTGGGTAAACATAGAATTTAGAGTTCAATTCAAATAAGGGTACTTCTGAAAAAATTGAAATAATTTACTCTAGCTGCTAATTATTACGCTGGCAATATCACTAGCCTTAAATTAATTAACAACCACCAAGCAGATGCTGTTTTTTATTCGAAAAGAAACAATCTGCATAACGGATGAGTCATTCTTGTGAATTTAGGTTACATTTTTGTACTTTCTATCCCAAATAACAAAAATAACAAAACAGACATTCCTTTTTTCACCGAGAGATTTTAGTTTCCTACCTTATCTAATTATTAAGTTCGGCAAACATATTTCGTTGTTGAGTTTCTAAAATATTTAAAGTCTTTTTACCGTCTTTTAGAATTTTATTATCAAATCGTTTTCATCACAAATTTTAAGATGGGGTTTTTACGGGAATTAGTAGGGAGTTGCAAGTCAATAACACCTCGTTTTCTATCAGCCAAATGTTTGGTATTTTTAATTTCAAACAGTAGGGAGTTGCTAGAATTTCCAACACTGGGTTCGCTTCGCTTCCGCGTTTCACCGATACGTTTTACATCATTAGAACTAATGAAAATCGTAAGGGAATTTTAATTATTATCTTTATTAAAAAAAAATAGTTCAAATTGAATTTTTTGACTTGTACAGTTTTTAATTTAAATTTGAAATTTTTCTTTGAACTATTTATTTGGGACAAAAACAGTAAAAGTAATCAATGAACGCGCTAACGTAGTGTTTTAATAATTACGGTAGAAATTGTTTGACATTAGCATAGATAGAAAATCTTACCACATAATCATATTCGATACTGAGATATACCAATTTATTTTAACCAAGAAACGTAGACATCCGCTAGCACATCTAATGCGAGCTCAAAAAAATTCTAGTTTACGTATATATATTCTGTTCGTTTTATTTTAATTATCTAGTATTCCTATATCAATCACAAACAAATGTCGAAGTACACAGGAAAAACACATATAAAATGCGAAGAATTATTCTTACAAGACTTTTTTTTTTTTAACACTGGCGTCACAGATCAAAACACCTCAACTGTGTCAATGATATTTTAACCTCTCTCTCAGCACACTAGGGGCGAAAACACCTCAAGTGTGTGTTTCTTCGGCTAAAGATTTCTTCGACAAATTGATGTCCGCTATGACAAAGAAATCTAGGAAGAAGAGGGAATCGGGTGAAAAGAAGGAGAAGGAGCAAGATCTGGTTGGGAATCAAAGTGTGGAAGCAACTGCAATGAATGCGAATCAGTTCCAGGTTCGTAGCCCTAATTCTGCATTAAATGTGTCTGAAGATCCTTTAATGCATGAAAAAATCTGTAATCAACGTGTAATTGCTATGGGAAGTGATTTAGATGATGGTGGAAATGATAATTATGGGGATTTGAAGCACAATGAACAGAAGAAGCAGAGTGTTTGGGATGGGATAAATGCTCAATTGCTGAATAACCAAGCTAAAAAGTTTCGATTCATTGAACCGAACAAAGTTAATGATAGTGAAGTTGGGAAGATCATGAAGGAGGAAGTGCAAAAGGAGATTGAGTATTGGAAACCATCTGTGTTATGCTATGTTTTGGGGGCGAATCCGCCGTATGCAGTGCTGAGTGGTTTTATCAGAAGAATATGGGGAAAAATGGGTGTAGATAAGATCTTACTGCTTGAAAATGGAGTGTACATCATGCGTTTCAAATCAATCTCTGTGAAGGAAGAAGTACTCAAACACCCTGTGTATCTGTTTGATAGGAAACCATTCATTGTTAAGGAATGGTCTGTCAACGATGAGCTGAAATTGCATGAAGTTAAGATTGTTCCTGTGTGGATTCAATTTCCTAAACTGCCTCTTAGATATTGGAATGACACTACACTTAGCAGATTGGCAAGTATGATTGGCATGCCGGTAGAAATGGATGACATGACTGAGCAACAACTTAGAACTGCCTATGCTAGAGTGTTAGTGGAAGTGGAAATACATGAACAGGTGAAGGATAAGGTGTGGTTTGAAAATGAGGCCGGTGAATTGAAGGAACAGAAAGTCATCTATGAATGGAAGCCAGTCAAGTGTAAGAATTGTAAAGGTTATGGTCATTCGTCTGATGAATGTAGGATTTCAGTTCCTAACGTTTGGAATCCAAAAGAAGTTGGACAGAAGGATCAACCATAATTGACACCAAAAGGAAAGGAACGTCAGGAAGAAGAAGGGGAAATTGGGTAGACAGGTGGAAGTAAGTGGATTAGTAGAATGGAAAAGTCTCCAACAAGAACTCCTGACAGCAGACCACCAGTAAAGAGTACAGTCATAGCTCCAAGGAAAGATGCAAGCAACAGTGAGAAAGGGATTCAGATATTGAATCAGAAAGGCTGTAAGGTGAATGAAGGAAGAATGTGTAATAAAATGAGATCACTTAATACTATCTATTATTCTGTTTCTAGTCACCCTGATCCAGGGCCTAGTAAACATTAATAACATCACCTCATGGAACATAAGGGGACTTAACAGTCCCCTAAAACACAGAGAGATTGGAAACTTTCTTTCTGTAAATAATGTTGGTATTGCAGGTTTGTTGGAAACTAAATTGGATAAGGAAAAGGTGGAGGAGTTGATGAAGAGGAAATGGAGACAATATGACTATGTGGAAAAAAGTGAAGGAGGAAATAAGGGAAGAATCCTATTAATTTGGAGAAGAGATGAGTATATTATAAGGGTGGCTCAAATAACTCAGCAATATATCCACTGTTATGTGAAGGAGGTGGGTGGAGCTAAAGCTTTCAACCTGACAGTAGTATATAATGAATACACTGCACAGAGAATAGCAAATGTTTGGGCAGAGTTAAGACAACTTAGCACTAATGTGTGTGAAGAATGGATTGTTATGGGGGACTATAATTGTATATTACAGAAAGAAGACAAGATTGGGGGAGTGAATGAAGTCAGTGCTGATACAGAGAACTACAAGAAACTGGTTCAAGAGAATGAATGGTGGGAAACGAAGACTTATGGGGGTAGATTTACTTGGACAAATAAACAAATTGGTGCATTGAGAATCTTTTCAAAGTTGGATAGAGTGTTTGTTAATGATAAATGGCTGCAAACGTATACTGATGCATACTGTACAGTAATGCCTGCCGGTATTTCATATCGCAATGCTCTGCTGATCAGGTGGGGAGAAGGAATGCAGAAGAGTAAAAGATCATTTAGATACTTTAACATGTGGGCACAGCATCCAAAGTTCTTATCAACAATTGAGCAGGGTTGGCAACTAGACATGGAAGGTACTAAACAATTCCAGCTAGTGAGAAAGCAAAAATTGTTGAAACTAGCACTGAGACAGTTTAATAAAACGAATTTTGCCAATATAGAAGAGAAGGAGTAGGAATGTAGAATACAAATGGATAAGATTCAGGAGGCCCTAAAGCAGGATCCATTGAATGAGGAAATACAAAAATTAGAAAAAGAAGCAGTACTGGAATATACTATAGAATCAAGAGCAGTGATCAGTTTTTGGGCACAGAAATTAAAAGAAAAGTGGATATGTGATGGTGATATGAATACCAAGTATTTCCATCCAGCAGTCAGGCAAAGAATAAGCAGGAATATGATTAAGTCATATGTTTCAGAACAAGGGGAATTGGTGGAGGACCAATGCAGAGTGGAGGAACACTTCATAGGTTACTATAAAGAGCTGTTGGGGAAAAAGGTGGCAAGAACCAATACCAAGAATGAAATATTTGAAATAGGAAGTAAACTGAACCTTGATCAACAGGTATTTTTGATTAAAGAATTTACCAAAGCAGATGTAAATGGCGCTTTATTTAGTATTGATGAAACTAAAAGCTCTGGTCCTGATGGATACAATAGTGGGTTCTATAAGAAGGCATGGAACATAGTGGGAGATGATTTCAGCAATGTCATACTTGAGTTCTTCAAAACTGGGAAACTGCTGAAGCAGATCAATGCAACCATGATAGCACTGATACCAAAGAATGCAAGCCCAAAGAATGCCATAGAGTACAGACCAATCTCCTGCTGTATTACTATATATAAATGCATCTCTAAGATGATTTGCAAAAAAATGAGCATTGTATTACCAGATTTAGTGGAGTGCAATCAGGGAGCTTATGTCAAGGGCAGATTAATATTACATAATGTGTTGCTGGCACAAGAGTTAATCAGATTGTACAACAGGAAATCAGCAAAGCCATCATGTATGATGAAGGTTGATTTAAGGAAGGCGTATGATTTAGTTCACTGGGAGTTCCTTGAAGAAATGTTGTAAGAATATAAGTTTCCTGAAAGGTTCAGAAAGTGGATTATGGAATATGTTACATCATCTACTTACTCACTGAACCTTAATGAAAACAGTGTTGGGTATTTTCCAGGTCAAAGAAGATTGAGGCAAGGTGATCCAATCCATTACTCTTTGTGCTAGTAATGGAATACCTCACCAGAAGCTTTAAATTGGTGGCAAATATGGATGGCTTTGTGAAACATCCATACTGTGAGAAATTGAATATAACATCACTAAGCTTTGATGATGACTTGTTAATATTTTGTGGAGCTGAGATAGGAACAATCAGAAAGGTTAAAGGAAATCTAGACCATTTTGCAAGCACTACTGGTTTGAGAATCAATGAAGGAAAGTCTAATCTATATTTTGGTGGATCAGGAGAAATTACACAAATGGTGATAAGGCAGGTGATGGAATTTGAACTTGGAACCTTTCCCATGAAATACTTAGGACTTCCAGTGGCTCCAACTGCATGGAGTAAATCAGATTGCCAGTACTTAGTGGATAAAGTAACTGGCAGGATTAAATGTTGGGAATCCAGGCACCTTTCATATGCTGGAAGAACAGTGTTGATCAATGCAGTGTTGATGACCCTTCACAGTTACTGGGCAAGTATTTTTCTTATCCCACAATCTGTTATAACTGAGATAACTTCTTGTTGTAGGAAGTTTCTGTGGGGGATAAAAGAATCTGGAAAGTGTCTTCCTTTGGTAGCTTGGAATGATCTTTGCTATAAAAAGAGAGATGGAGGCTTAAACATCAAAGAACCAGGTGCTTGGAATAAAGCATTGTTGGGCAAACAGCTATGGGATTTGGAATCAAAGAAGGATAGTCTATGGATTAGATGGATGCATATTTACTACTCAAGAGGCAGGAGTATTTGTTATTATTATCCTCCAAATGATTGTAGCTGGCATTGGAAGAAGTTGATGAAAATCAGAGATGCTCTGAAAGGAGTAGTAAATGGTAGTTGGACAAGGAACAATGGTAAACTATATGATGCCAGAAGTGGTTATGTGTGGCTGAGAGTTAGCAGAGGGAAGTTTAAACCAGCAGATATTTGTTGGAGTAAGTTCTCTCTTCCTAAACATTGTTTTAGTTCATGGTTAGCTTGGAAAGGCAGATTGCTAACTATAGACAGAATGAGACACCTGAAGATGAATGTTACAGATCAGACTTGCATACTGTGTAAGGAAAAGGAAGAAACAGGTACACATTTGCTCTTCAAATTCTCTTATGCACAGGAACTGATGGCTGAAATTACTTAATGGTTAGGAATCATAACTCAGATTAAAATCATGTCTATTGCAAGACCGATGCATATATGGAAGTATAAAGCTACCAGAAGGAGGATCCTGTTTGCTTGCTTAAATGTTGTGGTGTATCACATTTGGAATGAAAGGAACACAAGGCTGTTCCAGCAGAAAAATGAGGTGGCTGAGGACAGAATCAGAAAAATTCAGCAGGAAATGAAATGCAGAATCATACATATGTATATGAATGGAAGTGGAGATGATGTTAGATTTTTGGAAAGTCTTGGTGTTTTAATAGCTTGTTGATACAATGTACAGTTGATGATACTTCAATGAAATTCATTCACATTTTACCAAAGAAAAAGACTTATTCTTTTTTGTTAAGTTTTGATTTGGACGATGCATATATGTTGTTTGCGAATTAAGGATTTTGTTAACCAAAAGAGAGAGAGAGAGAGAGAGAGAATCAGGGATTTAAATAGGACTTGAGTTTGAAGATTTCTCAACAAGTAATGTATTCCCTCGATCTAAAAAGTAAAGTTCACATAAAATTTTGAAATTTATATAAAAAAGAGCATGCAAATGTGTTGCGGGCTAGAAGAAACCCCTAAAGCTCTGCATTCACTTGGACATGAAAAACGATAATAATTATTTGTGTCCAAAATTATGCATGGTAATCCATTTCTCTTCTTACTAAAACAGTTCCCAATGGACGATAGTTTTCAATACTAGCACTTTAAAAGTGTAACAGAGATCATACCAAAAGAAAATGAAAGCTGGGTATGGAAAAATACATTTAATTTAATTTGGTCTCAGGTATTGTAGTCTTTATTTGTCTATTAGGTCAGTTTAACTATTAGCTGGATTTAAATTTGGGTATAACCATGCATCTATGACGATTCAAATGTTTGTTAAGAGAATTTTGTTTGTAGAAAAATATTGTAATAGAGAATATTATTTCACGAGAGCTCATGAGTTCTACGCATTAACTACATATCGTCCAACCAGGAGATAAAAAAAAATTTTTTCCTGCGAAAAGCAGTCTACATGAACAATAGAGTGACTCTAGTTGATTCGGATGATATCATTTAAATTTTCATCCACAAAAAATATGTGACTTTATTGATTGTAAACATTTAAATAAATTTGAATTTTATTTGTTCGAAAAGGCAGTGAGTATATTATATTTTTGAAAAAGGCTGTTTAAAATGCATGCTTTCCAATTCCCACAAAAAAGTCTTGTTTAAATTTTTTTTCAATAAATAAATACGCTTTTCTTTTTTCGTTTTTTTTTTTTTGGGGGACTTGTAGCATGCATTTGGGAATTTTTGTCCGGCGTATAATTTATTCCTTCAGTTTCAAAAAAATAATTCAAATTGAATTTTGAAATTTAAATTAAATTTAGTACAAATTTATAAAACTTAATATGGACTACTTTTTAGGTAAGAGAGTATTAAACATTGAAAATATGAATGTGTCTAATAAATTTGTTTTCCACCTTAACTACAATTATGACATATTTTCAGCTCTATAAAGATTCTTGATGCCACAAATGACAATACTATTTTTCTTTGGCCTTGTCAGACATAGAGTAAGATGCTTAGGTAGTACTCTCCTTTTCGAAACAATAGTCATCATTTAAGATTTCACTGAAAAATATTCTACAAAGCACAATTAAAATAAAGTTCTACTTAAATTACCAAAAGAAGAAGTTCTATTTACGTCTTCATACCGTTGTATTTTGTCAAATCGTATGTGCAAATGATGTGAATTTTCGGGTACGAAAGCCGTAAGGGTCCTCTCAATATAATTTAGTGGTACATGATACACTGAAAAATAAAATTAATGTAGCCTTGTTTTGGCATGCAATTGATCATCGTGTTATAAATATATATTGTGGAAAATGCCAATACGTAATTCTAAGTTTTAATTTGAATTCTTCTTTTGATTACTTCTAATTATTATTACTACAATTACTAGGTTTGATTACATTCAGTCGCTAAGGTATTTTTGTTACGTAATCAATGCATCAGTGTTATACATCTAGGTTCAGCAGGAGTTCTGGAATTTAATCTCACCCCATAAACACTATACAAAATTTCAATCGCTACGTACCGTATATGTGTACGTAATGTGGAATATGATTTTCCTACTGTTGAACAGTTCTATGAGTCTAATTTAATGAACTAATGTGCAATATACAACTTGATGGTGCAAAACTTTGATAAGTTCATAAAAGCGGAGTATACTTTGACGACAAGTATATGGATATATATTACTTTATCCATTTTAGAAAAATAATTCACTCTGTTAACTTTACTTTAAGTCTAAGGGAATATATAAATAATTTCACCTATATCACAAGTTGTCAAAAACTAGGGGAAAACAAAAAATTAACGCAGATTATTGATGCACTTTTTGGCTGACACAGAAGATCAGCCGAAAGGTTTTACGAATATGTCACCAAACATAGTTACAAAGCGCCAAATTAAATTGAAGGGACAATATCGATTTCACTAGTTCTTAAGTGGTAACGTTTTAATATCGATAATTTTTTATTTTTTTTTTTTGCAAACGGAAATGGATTGCGGTTTTTTTTTTCTTTTTCCCCTACGTAAAGGAAGGGGTCTGTGGCACTTAAAGCTAAAACTGAATTTCATCCTCTAATCAGCTAAATTAGAGAATTTAAAACGGTGCCATACATGCCTAATAATCTTGTGTTAGAGTAACGTTCATCCCGAAATAAATCTACGCTTCCAAAGGTAAGATGTCACTGAGTAAACAGGAAATGAAAGCCAAGATCCATCTGAATTGAATATCCTAGTTCGCGGGGTGATATCTCTCTTGATTTAAAGTTGTCTTATAAATTAGTATTAACTAGAAAGTGTATATGTTTCGCGGGATGATATCTCTCTTGATTTAAAGTTGTCTTATAAATTAGTATTATCTAGAAAGTGTATATGTGCATTGAAATCTTTTTCTTTGCTAATAATTACACAATATCTAAACTTCACAATTATTCGAGAGTTGTAATGAATCTGTACATTGAAATGACTTAGAGATCAACTGACATATCTTGACAAATGAAGACCCCTGAAAAAATAAAGACAATAGATTTGTATTTTATCATTGCCAAACGGATTTGATATTTTCTAAATTGTACCAAGTTAGAAATTTGTTGAGTATCGTATCATTGTTGCTATAGTGAAGATATATAAATTGGAAAACTTGGATATTAAGGGTTGTTATTCCTTTGAGGCGATGATGGTGCTTAGTCAGGACCCTAAGACTAGCTAGGTTGACCAAGGAATTTTTTTCTTCTCTTTTTCTGTAAAATGAAATAATTATATTTTAATGTTCTTTCTGGGGAAAAAGAAAGAATTATATATAAAGCTAGGAACATATAGTGACTTTGAACGCAAGAAGATATCAAAAGGAGTGATAAATGAAGACAATATCTCTTGCTTCATGAGGATCACAACGTCAGACAGAGTAGACGGAAATATTACAAACTCGTAGAAGGACGATAATGAAAACAACAAAATACTAGAGTGGAAAATATATTATTTTTTGTCTAAACAATGGTACACATTGAATTTTTAAGTATCTTATGTTTATTACAAATTTTAAAACTCAATGTAAACCATTCTTTTTAAGAAGATATCAAAAGGAGTGATAAATGAAGACAATATCTCTTGCTTCATGAGGATCACAACGTCGACGAGTAGACGGAAATATTACAAACTCGTAGAAGGACGATAATGAAAACAACAAAATACTAGAGTGGAAAATATATTATTTTTTGTCTAAACAATGGTACACATTGAATTTTTAAGTATCTTATGTTTATTACAAATTTTAAAACTCAATGTAAACCATTCTTTTTAAGAAGATATCAAAAGGAGTGATAAATGAAGACAATATCTCTTGCTTCATGAGGATCACAACGTCAGACAGAGTAGACGGAAATATTACAAACTCGTAGAAGGACGATAATGAAAACAACAAAATACTAGAGTGGAAAATATATTATTTTTTGTCTAAACAATGGTACACATTGAATTTTTAAGTATCTTATGTTTATTACAAATTTTAAAACTCAATGTAAACCATTTTTTTTAAGATAGATGGAATGTATTAATTTGCGGACAAAACTTTAAACAGGACCAAAATAAATGGAACAATCAACCATGCCAATTGTACCGGCCACATGGCCATTGCAAAGAGCACTAACATCGTCGTAAGCTGCTCGGATGCAAGTGGCGCAATCAACTTGAGTTAAATTAGTCTCGCAAGTTCCGTGACTGAAAGCGGCAAAGTCGTAATTACTACCGTCGCTGGTAACACTGGTGGTGTAATCAAATCCGGTAGCATAAGGCGTCGCGCTGAGTACTTCATTAAGCGCCTGAATTACGGCGTAGCTGTAAGGGTCTCGTTTCGAGATCGTGTTGGGATCGCAATCTTCCGTTGTAATGCCCGTGTTGGGATCGCTCTTCACGCCAAGAAACAACAAGACTATCAATGTTGCGACTTGTAGATGATGCTTCATGTTAGAAATTGTGATGAGAAGAACTTTGAAATTAAAAGTTTCTGGGATTTTTTTTATGTTAATTTGAAAGGGTACGTACGTGATGTTGTATTGTAAGGAATCAGGGTTTATATGCATGTTGGATTTGTTGATTTCTCCACCAACATAACAACGTAGGAAAATGATGTAATGTCCATGGTGCAGGCTTGAAGATGCTCCTACGTATGTAGGTACTTTTGAAGAAGTTAAATAAATTGTTGTGCACATGAATCTGGAAAAAATTCTTCTACTTGTTTATTTGCTCATTATTTAATAATTGATTGATTGATCTAATAATTGACGAAATGAAAATTCTTTGTCACAGTTTCATATGCTGATTTTTTTTTTTTTTGTACCAAGAAGAGCATAAACCTTAAGTAAATTAAATTAAAATGTTTCAATAATAAGAGACACCGACAATATTATACTCCAACCATAATTTCATGTGCTGATCAATTTAATTACCTTGTTTTATTTTTGTAATAATATACAATGTTTTAGAACATTTAGGTTTGATTTTTCCTTTAGAAATATCAATGTTTTCCGGACATTTTTTTCTGATTTTCATATCGTTTAATTGATAGTGAGGCGCTCAAACATGTCGTGGTCGCAGCAATATGTAAAATGTATTCCCTATGTCTAATATATATATATATATATATATATATATATATACGGTTTATATTAAGTTTTGAGATTTATATTAGTTTTGGTATAAATTAAAATCAAATGAAGATTGTTTTTCTGGGAAGGAGGAAATAATTTTTTGATCATCAAAAATCCTTTCATTAGTTGTAGCACTGGAATTTTTGGACTGAGAAAAAACACATTCCCGTAAGGAATTTTTCCTCTTTCACAAGCATCCAACTATTTTCTTCATTTTTCCTTTTTCATTTTCTGTCCATGGTGTAGTTAAATACTACATCTATCATTAAAGAAAAACAAACTTTCACGCACTGAGTTTAAAAATTGTACTTGTCAACTATTTATTCATGATTGAAATAGCATTATATTTTTTACTTATATGACCAAGAAACGTTTTAATTTTGAAAGGAGTCAACGAAAAACAATAAAAGAGAAATATAACACGCCAAAATTCAGCAAACAATTTAATCAAAGTGTGGTAGGACCATAAAAAATGAAGCAATCAACCATGCCGATAGTACCACTCATATGACTGATAACACTTAAATTTAATCACTTTTAGCAAGCAATTCTTATTCATTTTTATCTGTAAATTAGTGTCAATTAAGTAGAATTAGTTTACTTGGGTTAATTCTGTATTTCAGATTGATCAGAGGGCTAATCTGGAATTTCTAGATAAATTGGGGCAAAAATATGGAAAAGAGCTTCAAAAAAGACCGGAATTGATGTTGGAAATCAAAGGCTGAATGGATCGATTGGAGCTAATTAAGAGGATGAATCCTTGTTGATGAAGCAAGATTTACTGCAGTACCATCACAAGTTGGTGATACTTGCAATAGGAAGCCAAAGGAAGAAGAAGAACTTGTAGCCACTCTGCTACAAGTGCTGCTGCTGCTGTCAATCAAGGAGAAAAAGAGGCTGAATACTTGTCGATGAAGGAAGAGATTACTACATCATTACTGCAAGTTGCTGTTGCTACAAATGGAAGAAGAGAAAGAGGGAGAATACGAAGAAGAAAGTGCCAATTTCTCTGCTGCTTGCCCACTGATGCTACCTGTGATTGAAAAGAAGGAATGGTTGCTGCTGGAGGCAAGAAATGGTGCTGCAAATGATTCCAGGAAACAAGGAGGAGAAAAATAGAAGATTAGAGGCTAAATTGGAGTCTGAGAAGGAAGAAACAGAATAATTGAAGAAAAGCAGGCTGATGATGCTGCTGCTATTACTGCTGCTGAGGATTAAAGAAAGAAGAAAAGAAGATTCGTGGCTAAAATTGGTGAAGAGACGCTGGAGAAGACTAAGACGAAAGGCAATAATGAGAAGAAGGTGGTTAATTATGGCTGAAGAAGAAAAAGGGTGGTCAAAGAGAAGACAACAACTTGACAAATTAAAGAAGTTGCTGAATAAGCAAACCTCCAGCTGCTGCAAGTTGCCACCTCTACTCTACTGCAAAGGAGAAGCAACCAATCCATGCCTCTCCAATTCTCTATAAATAGGAAAACCAATTGCAAATCTAAACAAAAGATAGGAAAGTTAGATTAGTCCTTAAAAAAGTAGTTAGTTAGAGTTAGTTAGGATAGAAAACAGAGAAGTAGCAGTAGGAAAAGTCAAACTGTCACACGGACAAGTGACGAAGTACATTTCCCCAACTGAGCAGACAGAATCTGCCCTGCTACCTTTCTTCTCCATTTTGTCTTCTAACCTTTTGAGTTTAATCATGCTTAATCTTTTGTATTTTGTTGCTCTCGCGTTTAACTCAATAAACATGAGTAGCTAAACTCTTATTAGGGTCTAATCCCTACTATCGATATGTGAATGTTTTGATTCAAGTTCTTATATGAAACAGTGGAATTCTAAGCCTAGTTTGTTTGAATTTTAGAGTCATAGTATAGCCGAAATTGTGAAGCTAAAAATTAGGGCTTCCTAGTCCTAGTTGAACTTGAATTTTGGTTGTCTATTTGTGTTACACTTGGAGACCAATTCGGTCTAGTTTTTGTGTGTTCGCATGGCCGAAAATTTTAGCCCTAAAATTAAGGTCATTGAGTCCAAATTGTGTTATGATTTGAGTCCTATTCGGTTTTGGATTTTTGTGTTCACATTGGCCGAAAATTTGCTGCCTTTGTTTCCTAATTGTAATACAATTTTATTGTGTGTTTTATTTGAGTCCTACTTGGATTTAAATACTAATTTTTTGCATGTGTTAAATTATAATTTCAGTGAGATTATAATTAGAGTTTTAAAGTGAGTCTATTTTCGAAAACTATTGAGATAAGGAAGTCTTATCCTAATCTGAAAATTTTTGAGTCTTCTAATACAATTGTGCATGTGTGTGGCCGTGTATTTGAGTCCTATTAGTAGTAGGGGGTCGAAAATTTTATCTCTAATAAGTAGGGATGAATTTTCCTAATTTGTGTCCAAAAAGGATTATGTTTACCTAAGTTTTAGGACTCTATCCTTGTCTATATATATGAGGCTGGTTTTTCTTCTTCTTTATTCCACATTGTCAAGCAGCCTTAATCCATTAAAGAGGGGGGGAATATTTTTGAGAAAATTTAGGTCCTATCTTGTAGGAGTTTTCTTGCACAAAAAGACTTGCATTGCCTATAAATAGGGGTGCTGTTTTTTGAAAATTCTCACATCACTCTACTCCAATCTTCTTCTTCTTCTTGCTGCCGACATCAAAAGAGAAAAACAAGAGAAGCACTCTTCTCTTTATTCTGAAATTTTGAGAGTTAGTGTTCTTAAAAGCACAAGAGAGTTTTGTTTTTGGGGAGAGCTTTATTCGAACCTTCCTTTGGTTCTTGGGGGGTTCGGCCGAACCTACTTTGGTTCTAGGGTTCAAGGAGTTTTTGTGTAGTAACCAAGGCACATTACTTCTTTTGTTGGTGGTTTCTCAGAGTTGTTGAGCAAAGATGTCTTCCGGAGTTGCTGGTTGTACTCAAAATGCTTCAAAGAGTATAGAGGATCGCATGGAGACTCAAGTACAACTCATGAAGAGTCAAATTGACTTCTTACATGATGCTTTGGCCGAGGTGAAGGAGGCAAACCGAGACTTGTCTCAATTGCTTTCAAATCAGCAAGATAAAGCTATGGTAAGTTTTGAGAAAATTGCTGAAAATTTAAGAGTCTTATGTGATTGTTTTGAAGTTAAACAAGTACCCTCGTATGCTGGAATGTTGCAAGTGTCATTGCCTTTGTTTTATGGTTGTCATAGAGAATATGATACTTGAGAAAAGAGCATAGAGAATTTGTTTGTGTTGCTTAACATAGAGAAAGAGAGTGAGAAAATAGCCTTAGCTATAAGTTGTTTTTGTTATAGTGCTTTGAATTGGTGGAAGCTAGTTTCAAATATCTATTCGCATCATTGGTATCGTAATTTGGATGATTGGCATGATTTGAGAAGTGCTTTGCGAGAAAGATATGCTAGTACTAACACCTTTGATGAAGCAAAAGTGAAGTTGCTCAATTGTAAGCAGAATGGTAGATCCATTCAATCTTACTTTGAGGAATTAGAAGGGTTGTTTCTGAGTTCAGAAGTGGATGAGAACAACTACATGTTGACAGATCGTTTCCACTATGGCTTGGACAAGTGGTTCAAACAACACCCAAAGATAAGGAGGCAATCAAGGCTCTATGAGGCATATTATGCTGCCTTAGAAGTGGAGAGAAAGCATGATACTTCTTGTGGTTGGAATGGTCCAATTGAGGATCAGGGGTTGATGTTTGGCGCTGAAGATGGTGATCAACGGACTTGTATCTTCCGTACTAAGTGTTCGGTTGGGTGTCCAATGAAGTTGATTTGGTAATCGACAGTGGGTCGAGTACTGATTGTATAAGTGAGGAATTTTGCATAGCAAACGGAATCAAGATGGATCCGCATACTAGACCATACAAGCTTCAATGGTTGAGTGACGAGATGGTTGTGGATGTCACTAAAAAGGCAATGGTACCTTTTCAGATTGATGAGTATAGGGATGAAATTTACTTTGATATAATTCCTATGTCTCTTTGTGATATTTTGCTAGGTAGGCCTTGGCAATCAGATGTAGATGTTGTGCACCATTGCTCGAAGAATATCTTTGTCTTTACTAAAGAGGACAGAAAGTATATTCTTAAGCCTTTGGCTTATGAAGAATCTGAATCTGTGCGAGAGAAAAGACGTAAGATAACCTATACACTAGGGAGAGAAAAAGTCGAGAGAGTGACGCAAGAAAGTAAAAAGGGTCACGCTGAGGTAAGACTTGAGGTGAGAGAAGACCATGAAAACAGCGTGGAAACAGAAAAAAATGCACGCAATGAGAGAAAATTAGAGTGTGGTGAGGGTGAGGATTTTACTAACCCTTATATCTCGTTTGTTCCTTGTGCAGGTATAGAGGTTGATGATTCGAGAACGAATCCTCTTAAAGAAGGAGGGGATGATGAGAATCATGTAACCTTCCATGGTGATTCTCCTAGTGAGGGGAATGAACTAGTCCTTCATTCTAATTTTGGAATGCCAAGTTTACTTTGCAGGCCACTCAAGGAAGAAAGGATGGATCTTGACTACCTATGTGATAGGGAGTTGGTTCAAGAGAGCTATGATCAAGGTGATGAGAATGTCATTAACTTTGGGGTTCAAACCAAAGGAGATGATGACCTCGTGGAAATAAGTGCTGAAGAGTATCAAGAGAGTTTGACTCTGTGTGCTCCATGAAGATCATTGATCAAGCTAGTGAGAAGAATCATTTAGGTTCTTGAATGGACGGCCTATTTAATCAAAGTGTTCGAGATTGAGTTCATTGCTACACAATTGGATAGGTTGCAAACTATCTTAATTGTTTCAAGTGTTTTTCCAATCTTTTGCAGTCAATAAAGAGAATTCTACTAGTTTTGGAGTAAATTGGAGTTATCTACGACTTAAAGGGCACAAGACCAATATTCCACTTTTGGAAGGGCGTTCAAGACATTTTACTTCAACAATTTGGGAGCTGATTTTCGAGATTTAGTTATTGTCTAAGTCTAGGAGTTATTTTCGAGTTTTATGTAGTTAGATAAGCCATGTGGGCTGAATAAAACTAGAGTGTTTTGATTAGGAGTCTTAGATTCCTTCTAGATATTATCCTACTTGAGGATAAGTCATTTAGATAAGGTTTCCTAGATTTTAGATAGAGTCAAAGAGATCAAATACTCTTCTACTTTTACTCCTTGTGAGATAAGATTAGAGAGTCCTAATTGATCTTCTTCTTAAGGTGCTGGCCGAAATTCTAAGCCTATAAATAGGGGGCTTGGCCGAAATTTCAAAGCACCCTTGAGTGGTCATTTTTGTTGTCTCTTTTGAGAGTTTTTCTTGTGAGGAATTTTTGTTAAATGGAGTGTCCATTTTTCGTGTCAAGTATGATTTAACCAAGAGAGTTTTCATCTTGTCTTGGATCTTTTTGATCTTGCAGAAACCGTTCTTTTTCAAGTATGCTTCTAGATAGAATTGTTTTAAAACAAAACTTCTTATTTTCATACTACTTCTAGTAGTTCGATTGATGAGCCTTTCTTTTGGCTTGGTGTTTGAATTTCATGATGAGTGTGTTCATGAGTTCCATTGTGGGGTTTGTCCTACTTTTGTTGGATGAGTTGTGCTTTGGCATAAGCATTTTGAGATAGTGTATGTGTTGCATATCTTTGGTTGGTTATGAAGATTACTAATCAATAGTATTCCTTCATAGTTGAGCATTGTTTGCTCCTGCCTTTTTTGAGTCTCTTCAATGATGACTGATCGAGTATATTGAATGGTGTCCTTGCTATTCTTAGCGTGGATTGTTGTTTAATTCGAATCTTTCATGGATAATGTGTTCTTTGCTTGGTTTGAGTTAAGGGATAGAATCACTTAGATAAACGATCGTCTTACTGTGAATTTTCCGCACTCTTTTGAGTTTCACAGGATAGACAAATTATCTTCGTACTTTCTTGTTGATGGTTGCATTAACGAAATTTGCTTCGTCTACGAGATTGCTATCATATATATATATATGTGTGTGTGTGTGTGTGTGTGTGTGTGTGTGTGTGTGTGTGTGTGTGTGTGTGTGTGTTTTTGTGTGTGTGTGTGTGTATGTGTCAACCCAACTCGACACCTGCTAGAAACATAACCACGAGGGTCGGATTGCATCGTCTGCCTAGCTCGCACCAGGACTCAAGCAATTATCACTAAATTCACCATATTAAATTTAGAACTTGAACTATAAAATTCAAAACTTTTTTTTTTGTGAAATGTAAATATATTGAATAAATGGCAAAAAAGCATATTGACAACCAAAAGTCTCTCTTTGGGTACCTCTACTTCCTATCACTATACTATTACAGATTAAAAAACTTCACATTTATAGCTTTTTCGCTACGGGACATACTACCTCCTTTGCAATAGTCCACTCTCCATTTTACTTCTTCTGTAATCACTTTCATCACCTGGTCAATAGTTCTCTGTTTACTTGTGAAAATACGCGCATTTCTTCCTCCCATGTATGGTATACCATGGCTGCCATAACCGCAAAGAAAACATTCCTTTTGAATCTGGACATGCACCATATGTTCAATATTCTTGCTCTCCCACAACTAATGCTGATTCACCAGACCAGTCACTTGCAATCAAACCATGTTTCTGTTTGATTTTGGCATAAGATACATCCAGGATTCACATTTGGCACATTCATTCTTAGCAGTCTGTTTCTAGTCAATAGTCAATTCCACCAAAATAACCAGCAAATAAATGAGTGCTTAGGAACCACATACCTTGACTAGATGAATTGAGCAGCTATGCATTTCTCACCTCCGCCAGCCAACCACTTATAACCAATTGACACTGTATAGATACCAGAGGAGCTATGCTTCCATTTGTTATTGTCGAATTGATCTTTCACCTTATCCCTAATTTTCAGGATCTTCTTCCAATGCCAACTACTATCTTGCTTTGGTTGCAAGGTCCAGAAATCCTTCCTTTTATATATTGTTCATGGATCCATTTGATCCATCAATTGTCCTGTTAACAGGCAATATTCTAAACCTGTTTGCAATTGCTGCTTCATTCCACAAGCCAGGATCCTTAACACTAAGTCCTCCTTCTGTCTTGTGCCTGCACACCTTTTCCCATTGTACTAAGGCTAGAATTCTGCCAAAAAACTTTATACCCAATAAGAAGGATCTACAAACCCTAGTAATCTGTTGTGTAATGCTCTTAGGGAGGATGAAAGCAGAAGACCAATATCTGCTCATAGAAAGTAATACAACATTATCCAACAAGAGTCTCCCAGCATAACTTAGATGTTTAGTGCTCCAACATCTAATTTTTGTAGCTATCCTCCGCACCAATATCTCACATTCTAATTGGTTCCATTTCCTTGGAGATAAAGGAACTCCAAGGTAGTGCATTGGAAATGAGCCTTCTCTAAATCCAGTTATCGTGCATAACTCCTTCTTCACATCCTCCTTTACTCCAAAGTACAGGTCAAACTTGTTCTTGTTAGCCACCAGTCCAGTTGTATCTGTAAATGTTTTCAGAGTAGCCACTATCCTCAGAACAAAGTAAGCATCAGCCTTGCAGAGGATCATAAGATCATCTGTAAAGCATATATTTGTGAGCTGCAAATACTTACATTGGGGATGAAACTGAAACCTAGCATCTTCTGCAACTTCTTTCAGCAGCATGGTTAAATACTCCATCACAAGAATGAAAAGTAAGGGGGACATTGGATCCCCTTGCCTTACCCCCTTTTACCTTGAAAAAAACCACAGCTTTCACCATTAATATTAACAGAGAAAGAGGTAGTTTCAACACATTCCATAATCTTCTGGGAAAATTACAGAGGAAATCCAAATCCATCCGACATTTTTTCAAGAAAGCCCCATTCAACCGAGTCATATGCCTTCCTCAAATCAGTCTTCATCATGCATCTAGCACTAGCATTCTTTCTTCCATACACTCTGATCAATTCCTGGGTAAGAAGTACATTATGCAAAATAAACCTGTTATGCACAAAAGCACTTGGGTTTGACTCCACCAAATCTGGCAATACCAACTTTAATCTATCACAAATTATCTTGGAAATGCACTGTAATATACTCTATGTAAACCTCCCTCTCCTGATGTTGTAGCAATGTATTACTAGGGTTTACTTGTAATCTATTCTGAAGTTCTTCCAGCTTAATAGCCAATTGTTGCGCCTGCTGTTGAATTTCCGAAAAGCATTCCCTAGTTAGGATTCTCAACACAGATTTCAGTCTTTTGAGTTTAACAGCAAGCTGGAACAGTTTTGCCCCATCAACTGGTACCTCCCCACTCCTTTTCACAACAGACATGAAACTCTCAGCCTGGCTCCACATGTTAAAGTATTTAAACATCTTTGGCTTCTGCATTGCTTCAACCTCTAATTGCACTTTGATATGAGTGTGATCTGAAAGTCCCTCTTCCATAACAATAGCTACAACTTCTGGGAATTGTATCACCCAGTCCCTATTTACAAATATTCGATCTATTCTGACCAAATTCTGTCCAGCCCCAGCTGCTTATTAGACCAAGTGTATTTCATCCCTATCTGCTTCATATCTTGCCATTCACATTCCGATACACAGCGTTGCAATCCCTGGATTTTTGCTAATGATACAGTATTGCCTCCAATCCTCTCCTCCGCTTTAAGAATATTATTAAAATCCCGTATTGCCACCCATGGTTCCTGAATTCCAGTCCCCACTCTAATCAATTCCTCCCATAGCACTTCCCTTTCATTCCTTAAATTAGAACCATAAATTGCAGAAAAGTAAAAATTTCTTTACTATGTCTACACTCTACCTAAGAGTGAATAAATTGAACATGATATTGAAGGATGTTTATTTTAATCACATTTGGATCCCATATCACGCATATTCTACCCCTTTTATGACACTGATGATTCAAACAAAACTCATAACCTGGCCAATATCTAATTCATATATTCCACAGCTTTTTCTTTTGTTAACTTTGTCTCTACTAACAAACCAAACTTATATTATACATTGAACATAATCTACTACTTCTTGTTGCTTAACAAGGCTTTTTAAACCCCGAACATTCCAATGGAGGATATTAATCATATATACCTGGATCATGCGGAACCCCAACGATAGCTTGATCCTCTTTCTGTTGCTGTACAGGGCATATCTCAACCTCTTCCACACTCGAACTCATTAGATTACCATCATTCATTCCTGCAAGCACATTAAAATTATTATGGGATACCACTGCCTTCCCTTTATCTTTATCCCTTGCTTTGTCATTTGCTATCCCTTTACTTCCATCATTCCCTTCTTTCTGAGCTATCTCCTTAGTTTCCCCTGATTTCTTCCTTTCAATTCTCTTCCATTCAGTACCAGACCTTCTTTGGTCGTTCCTCTTTACTTTGAATTGTAACTGGTTTCAGCTCCACCTTCTTCCTGTAATCCTCATCACCATGCTCGTAATTCTTGCAATGCGAACACTATGTGGGATGCCGTTTATAGTAAACAGGTTGTTCAATCACATGCCCATATTCATCAACAAAGTGGATTGTCAATGGTGGGTGATCCTGAATCTCAACCTCCACTAACACCCTTGCAAAATTGGCCTGATCTTTAGAAGCAGTGAGGCTATCCGCTACTATCGGCTTCCCTAAGGTACAGGCAATTCTGCTTAAAGTTGCAGGATTCCAATACTTCAGTTCAAGCCCATGAAATTGTAACCAAACTGGGATGTGCTTAATCTCCTTGTGATTGACCCTATTCCACCTTCCAAGGTTTGATTATCACTGGATTCGCTCCCAAATACTGAATCGTAGCAATTAGGGTTTCATTCACAGCCTCCAGAGTATGAAATCTTATCACAAACAAACTTGTTGGTAACACTAGAACTTTATCCACCCCCAAATCTTTCAAGAGACTAAAATAGAACCTCTCCATCACCTTGTAAGGGGGATTTGCCCCCAATACAAAACTAATTACAGAGGATTGCCAGCATTTTGCCTCAAGAATGATATCCTTCTCCTGAACCAGCGCCGCAGTCTTCCCCTCTTGAACTTCCGGTGGCACAAAATCAAGGGGCACCTCAGTGTTCTTCAATTTTTTCATATCAAACGTCGACCAGATGGACGAATTATGCCCAGTACTTGCCTCTCCTTCTTCCGGCCATGCTAATTTCCTGGACGTATCAATCCCAAGAATCTCACGAAGCTTCTTTGCTTGCTCCTCTAAGCTTTGTCTATTCTCAGATCTGATTTTAGACCCCATCGTCACCGAAACCCTAGTCACAGAGGAAGGATCAGCGCTCAGATCTACTTTCCCTTCCATTACAATCCCTCATTTCTCCGATGAAAGCATTCCTTTCGAACTGCTTTCCTCAATTATCAATTATTTAGAGCCTTCCCCCCCCCCTCAATTTCCCCTTCGCCATTGCAGTAACACATTAATTAACGTGCGCCGAGAGAGGAAAAAGTAGAGAGAGAAAGAAGAGAGATCTTATACCACTAAAAATTCAAAACTTAATGTACTCGGTTTCATAATATACATGAGTTTCTAAATTATTACAAATCTTATCCTCAATCAAATCAACTAGAACACTAAACTAAACTATTACAACTCAAGGTCCAACTAAATCTATAAGACAATCATCACGTACTCACTGGTTCCTATTCCTGTAAAAAAAAAGTGAAAGTAATACAGGAGAGCTATATGTTCTATAGCCCGTGAGTGTCCTCAAGTTGAGAAAATGTTTCTTTTTAAAAAAACAAATTATTTGTTTATAAACAAAAAATATGATCATCTCTTAAGTAAATAAAGAATCAGCACCAGTTTAAATACAAGAAAGCATGCGAAACCAATTCCAAACAATAAATCAAGTGATCAAGGCATTCAAGTAAGCCGAGAATAGTTCAGAACCGTAATGGATCGACGCACAAGGTTAAAACCATAGAATGGGAAATGTTTGACCACGTCTCAAGTAACAGTACAAGTACATGTATCACGAACGATCAGTAACACTTGGATTTAGCCACCAAGCAGTACAGGTTACGGAAAGCACATAGGTCGGTTCAGGTTCCGTAAACTTAAGGCAAATCACATGGATTTGGGGATTCAACCACCGAGCAAAGCTAGTTTCGGAAAGCACATAAACTAGATCAGGTTCCAGAAACTCGGGGAAGAACAAAGAGAGGCCTCAGCCTGGTTCAGGTTTTGGAAACATAGTTCCAAAAAAGGCTGGGTGATAGAGAGGGGCCATGTGCACGGGCTTAACGATCAAGATAGTTCATAACAGATTGCGTAATCAAGACAATCATCAAGAGGTTGGTCAAACATTTGTCAAGAAACATTTTGTAAAATGAAAACTAAGATTTGATTGTCAGTTAAATACCAAGTCCTTTGAAAAATATATAGCAAGTTGAAACAAAGAAATTTCATCTAGGACTAGTTCACATGGGCAAAAAAAAAAAGAAGAAGGAAGCAGTCCAAATATTTTAGATAAAATATCTTAGAGTAAATCAGGCTTGGTTTATTTGTGACATAAAATGGAAAACTAGTAAAACAATAGAAGCTTGCAAAAGGGTCATTCATACACACAGAAGTAAGTGGATCTCAGTCCATAACTTGCAAAGACAAAATATTTGTATAAATAATTTGTAAGAGCTTTTTGACAAATAAATGACAGGGTAAAAACTTCAAGAGCATTTGCAAGCCTTGTTTATACAGAGAATGGATTGTTTGGCAATATAAACAAGCATTTCTTATGAAGGAGAAGGGACTGATCACAGCATACTTCCACTCTATTTGATTAAAACTTTTCTAAAAGGAAGAAACTTGAAGCTAAAGTAGCTAGTGAGTTTCAAGAAGCTTAAGCAACTTCTACAACATTAATAAAGTAGCTGGTTTGGCTGATCCCAAACATTTAATTATTTGCAATAAAAGTAACCTCAAAAAAACATTCTGACAAAACACTCATATTGAGAATCACATGTTGATATAATGAGGACACTAAGAACACCATTGTAAAGAGGGTAGCCAGAACAGTTTTTTGAAACGAACAAAAGGGATAACTTTATTAAGAAAACAGAGAGAACACTCACCTGGCTTGCAATGTAAAGCTATCAGCGATAACTTCCTTTCAATCAACTGCACTGCTAAACCTACCAGTTCACCCATACAATAAGGTCAAGGTTACAAATACATTTAGCATAAAAAACATGCTTTAAGGTAAAACTAATTCACGCGGTACTAGTTCCAACATATCATTCCTTATGTTTTCCCTATAGTTCCCTTTCAATACCATATCAGTGAATCTTAATTTCAATTTGGTTTAATCTAATCATCCAACCCTTTAGCATTCAAGCCAGATTTAATAAATCAACTTCATCTTAAAAATCAATAAGGATTAAAACATGTAAATCATTAATTCCTCAAACGAGATGCTAATTCCAAATCCCTGAATTTCATATCACTACTTCTCATCATCCTCTTCATTTATATTTCAAATTCCAGAAATAAAAACGAGGAGAATATGAGTTGATTACCCACAAAGGATTTTGGCCAAAGCTGGTAGCTGCTTCTCTATTCTTCTCGGGTTGATCGAAGTTCGGGGAACCCGTTGCTTTTGATTGAAGGAAATTAAAAGGAAGAAAGGGAGATGGTAATTGATGGTGGTGACAGTTGACTGAAAAGAAGAACTGAAAGTGAGACTCGATGGTGGAGAGAGAGAAGTTGCTGACCGGAGAGAGAGAGAGAGAGAGAGAGAGAGAGAGAAGTTGCTGACCGAGAGAGAGAGAGAGAGAGAGAGAGAGAGAGAGAGAGAGAGAGAGAGAGAGAGAGAGAGAGAAGGAAAGGTGGTTGTGGTGGTGGTTGATGTGACTCGGCAAAGAGGAAATGAAGCAAGGGTGGAGTGATTGTTGGTTGAGAAGGAAAGGCTGATGTTTCAGCCAAGAGAAACGAGGGGGCAGAGGTGAGGAGTCATAATGGTGATCGATGATGAATTAAGATAAGGGTGGAGCAGAGAAATGTTTCAGGAAGAGGAAGAGTAAACAAATTTATTTAAAACATTTGGGGAACATTTCTTTAAGTCGGTTGGGAGAAATATTAATAAAATTGGTTTTAAATATTTTTTAGTGGTGGAGGAGTATTGAACGTGGGTAAACCAGAGTGATGGTGCGGGAAATACTGTTAATTTAATAATAAAATTGAGCTAACCAAAATTGAAAGTAGCGAGTTAGCAACTTAGAGTGATAAAGGAATATTATATTTTGTTTAAGTCTTAAAATTAGTCCACTTGAATTTATTACTAGGTTAAAATTTTATTTATATGTTGATTAAACATTACAATTTCCCTACTAGAAACTAAATAGAGTGGTCCTGCAGAGCAAGGTCTATATATATCAGTAAATAGTGTAGTCAAGTTTTAGAGTATTTGTGTTCACCATGCATATCATTTTCAATATATGTATACATATGTAAGGAAATTCTAGAGTTCTGTTGGTCTTTTATAATTGAAACGTCCTGTTAAATGTTAACCAATCAAAATTGATGGCATAACATGTATTCATGGGGTGAGAAACATTGTAGCAAATCTCAAATTAGTCTTTTTCAAAAAAAAAACACAATTTAAATAGTGACAAATTGAGATAATGACCAAATAAAATCTGTGGTTCACACAATTTAAACAGTCTAAATTTGATGCCATTAGAATCAAAAGGGAGAAACAGATCAAAGGCAGCTCAATCAAAAATTATGATAGGATTCAGATTTCCATAAGCAAACACATTCAGCCTTGCTATGTTTCTTGATGCAGCGGTATGAGGGAAGTGATCATTCCATCCTTTTTTTTAAGTAAAGGAGTTGTTGATATTCTTAAAGACGTTACTATCAAGAAGGTACTTCTGAGAAATTATCGATCCGATCTTGTGACAATCCATTGGAAGCAAGTTCTTATGGTTTAATTTGGCCTCCCGGTACTTCTTCGGAGGATACTTTAGGGTTAAAAGAGAATAAGAAGATGCTTTCGGATAAGCCTATGAGGACGTAAAACAAACTCTCCCGCAGTGTTCCAATTCCTTCCGGGGAAGGCAGCTCGAAAACTACTGTTGCGATTCCTTTCAGAGAAGAAGGTAGAACTATTGACGAGTGTTATCGAGTTTATTTCAAAAGTTTGTTCCAAGACAAAGTCGTCATCGGGTCTAATACTACTACATGTTTCAGTGCCATCGAGGTATCAATTTCCAGCACCCGAGCTAGGGTGCATGAGTTTTCCAAGCCAGTTACTGGAATCAATTTCAGGGAACTCATCCTTGAGCTCCAAGCGGTAATTTTGGCCTTGAATACAACAGCACATTTGGGAAGTGATCATTCCATCCATGTTCAGACAAGTATTTGATATGAAGAGAAACCCCAATAGTGGGATCTAGTGAGGCAGCAGTGTAAATTGATTTGCGAACCAACTTGCCATAGTAATCAATTTCCAATCATTAAAATCCTTAGTCAGAATAGATCTGGCTTTTTGCCCCCCAGAACCCATATTGAAAAAAAACTTCTGAAGTCAATTGCACCTGTTTTTTTTAACAAAATTATTCAACTGAAAAGCACAAGCAAATGAAGCCAAAAATTACATCTAAATTCCAAAACTGAATCCAAAATTTGAAACCCTAAACTGAACGGGTTGTAACTCAAACCACAAATACAATCACCAATGTGTGCTTAATCCAAAATCACAAAATAACATATATTGATGAAGATCGCATAAGCATTAATCTATAAAATCAAAAGTGGTTAAATAATTACCAAAACCAAACTTCATAAAATCATAAAAAATTCTTCCATCTTCATTAATGTTATTTTTTTATGGAATATCATGTTGAATAGATATATGATTTTACAAACTATATTTTCATTAATGTCAAGATGATCAACTTTGCAAATTCGTTATTCATAGACATAAGAGTCATGTTCATATTAATGTTAGAACTTTCATACAAAAATTGCATTATTTATATTTAAATACTTTAATTCATGCATTTTAAAGAGCCATAAAACTTGAAAAACACATCTCAGTAATTCATTAAATTATTTCATTAAATATTTATCAACTTGGCAAAGTAGAGAAGTGAAGATAAGGAATTCTAATAGGATTAAGTAAGAAATTTTTTCATAACTAATCGTAAATGTTAATATTAATGTCAAAATTTCATATAAGAGTCATGTAATGTTCACATAGAAAACCTTCAAAGTTCATACACTTTAAGGAGCAATAAAAATTTAAAATCCACATCTAACTAATTTGCTTGTGTTACAAAATATTTCGTAAAAAAAATTCATTAAATATTTAATCAAATTTATGAGCAGGATAAAATTTCTATTACAGAGAAGTGAAAATAAGGAAATGTAATCAGATTAGGAAAGATAGTTTTTAAGAAAATATGAGGAAATTCGTATAACAAGAAATGAAGATAAGAAATTATAGTAGGATTATAAAAGATCATTTTTAACAAAATAAAAAAAGCAGATAATAAAATTGAATTTGAATGAATGGATAATTATCATTAATCAAATACAAAATTTTGTCACTCACACAATTTGTAAGCAAGTGTAATACACCTCCTCCTTGGGATAATAATGCAATGTGAACCATGGTCCATTTCTCCATGATATAGTTTGTCGCTTTCCACTGGCTTTAAACTAAAACTTCAAAAAAAAAAAAAAATTACAACAAAAAGAGGACACCAGTAACGCAACTAGGCTATCCTAGTATAGTTGAACTAAAAGTTTCTTAATTTCTTGCTACTCTTCCTATTCTAATTTTCAGCTTTTAAGGGGTCTCAATTCACATTTCAACTTAATTAAACAAAATAAGATTTCAAAATTTTCAATTTTTTCTCTACCAATTGACCTTCAATCCAACCACCATTATATCAACTTTTCTATCCACCAGAGTTTCTCAGAAAATGAATTTAGTTGTAGTACCCTTGACAGACATTGAAAGAAAAAACAATATAAGAAAATATAAGTGAGATGCTGATTGTTATGGAACTATAAAAACCTCGAATTAAAATACATCTTGAAAGAAATTTCAAGTAGTGTAAAAAATGTGAAAAGATTCATACCAACGTTGGGTTCCCATCAACTCTAAAATACTCGGATATGGTAGGCAGCTGAAAATCAATGATATCTCATTTTAGTATGTGAATCAATTAAGCATAAAAAACTTGGATAATTAAACAAAAATTAATCTTATGCCAAATTAACTATGATGAACAATACACAATTCGATAAAGAGTATATGAGATTTCATAGGAACAATTACAATACACGAGATGTTATCGTTGTTGAGATAATTTTCAGTTTCAATTTATTATTTGCTCAAGATTGACATCAAACTGCAATTGAAAAACTAGAAGTTCATTCACTAAAGCAAAAGTGTTTATAAATTTCGATTAGGATTACCTTTTTTTTTATCAGATAGATGTTTTTCTAAAAAAAATTGATTCCGTACGTTAATATGTCATTGTTCATATTTAAATTGTTATATTTCATGTATTAATGTATGGATTGCAGACATTAATATGCCCTTGCTATGATCACAGTTTTTTTCCCCTATAAATATTGATACGCTTCATCTTTAATATTCATAAACATAAACTATAATATATATGTATACATATTTTTGTTATTGATTTCTTTTTATGTCAACGTCTATAACATTTCTACTTTTTCTTCCAAATGTTCATTCTCTCCTTTAAGATTAAGATATGTAAACTTTAATTTTCATACACATAGGTTTTGACTTCATACCCTTTTTATTATTATTTTTTTTTTGGTTTGTAACAGGAAAATTATTTCACATATACATCATATTGTTTTTTTTTCTTTCTTACTTGGTTCATACATATAAAGTACAAAGTTTATACGCTTTACACTTAATGTTCATACGCACCATGTGTTTTAGAGTTTTTTTGACGGTGTTCATACATATACTTTTTGACGGTGGTCATACATATATGGTACTAAGTCATCATATTTTTAATATAATGTTCATAACTATTATTTGGAGTTGCCTTTTTGGTAATGTTCATACATACATTGTAACAATATTTGTAATCAGCTAGACTACATGACATTTACTTCACACAACATATGGATAAACACTTTATGATGTTTACAAGCATATGTATTTCGTTCATACAATATACATTGGAAGTTCATTAGTTTATAATTTCAATATGGAATAAATCATTATGCAGAACTATTGATGACATTATGGATGGCGGCATCACAAACTTGTTCAATAGCCATGATTTTAATCATTAGTACTTTTGTAAAAGATTTTGTATAGAAATATCTACTCTTTTGATAAGTAAGCAATATTTAGTTCATAAGAAATTCTTCCATCTTCATTAATGTTATTTTTTCTATGAAATATCAAGTTGAAAAGCAAGTGTATTATACCTCCTCCTTCAGATCACAATGCAGTGTGAACCATGGTCCATGATATAATTTGTCACTTTTCACTGGCTTTGAACTAAAAAAAGAACCTTACAACAAATAGAGGACACCACTAACGCAACTAGGCTACCCTAGCAGAGTTGAACTAAAAGTTTCCTCATTTCTTGCTACTCTTCCTACTCTAACTTTCAGATTTTAAGGGGTCTCAATTCACTTTTTATCTAAACAAAATAAGATTTCAAAATTTTCAATTCTTTCTCCACCGGTCGACCTGCAACCCAACCACCACGACATCAACTTTTCTATCCACCGGAGTTACTCAGAAAATGAATTTAGATGTAGTGCGTCCAAACCACCCAGATTCATGTCAAGATGAATTTCAAAGTTTGATTACTCAAAATGCAGTTTAATCCATTCAGAAAGGTTCAAAAAAATTTTGATATTCCACCTTAGGAACGTCTCAAATCATGATGGAAGAACCAAATGGGTTGGCTTTACTATGTCAAATCAATGGAACGGAAAGTACATGCTTGATTTGGGATAAAAGTAATTTATCTTTTAACGGGTCTCAATTCACTTTTTATCTAAACAAAATAAGATTTCAAAATTTTCAATTCTTTCTCCACCGGTCGACCTGCAACCCAACCACCACGACATCAACTTTTCTATCCACCAGAGTTACTCAGAAAATGAATTAAAGTTGTAGTGCGCGTAAACCACCCAGATTCATGTCAAGATGAATTTCAAAGTTTGATTACTCAAAATGCAGTTTAATCCATTCAGAAAGGTTCAAAAAACTTTTGATATTCCACCTTAGGAACGCCTCAAATCATGATGGAAGAACCAAATGGGTTGGCTTTACTATGTCAAATCAACGGAACGGAAAGTACATGCTTGATTTGGGATAAAAATAATTTGTCTTTCCCTTCTAAATTATAGAAACGGCTCAAGGTTTTTACCGGTACACGAATTAGTATAACCAAACATTAATTATTTTATTAAAGGTACAAAACCAAAAGTAATTGAAAACTGATTAACCAAAAACTTGCTAACCAGCTGATTGAACACTATAATGTAATTATAAAATGATAAGCTTACCATCTAAAATTTAAAAAATTTCAGAAGCATGATCTTTAAAGGACTTGATATATGTGAAATCCTCCTCGAAACGTCGACTCAAATGCCTCAGGTGGAGGCTTAATCCTCTGATCAAATGTTTTCAACACTTCAAAAGTGTTATGGCTAAGCTCGATGGCTCCTAACTCAACAATAAACATAGAACTCCTTGCAAATTTGATTTCAGAATCAACGAAAACAATGTTCGGACTCCCAGGCAACAATTCATTTGTCCGGCTAAATTCAATTAATTTTTTTATTAATTGTCAAATTTCAAACATCCGCAAACAAAAGTATGCCATATGTAAACAATGATAAAAATTAAAATCTTTTTTCATATTTTAATCTATTGCAAAAAGGACCACCCTTCTCTTTTTTTGGAAAACGAATTTTAAAATAGAAAAAGATTAAAACTGGGAGATTAAAACAATGTCATTTTGATCCCCTTATATATACTATATAAACAATCTTTCCTAGTTTTCCTTTTCCCGATCAATTTCAAACTCCTTCCCGTCAATATCGTTCATCCTTCATTTGGTGTTCTCCCGATTTAGTAGAGCCGGAGGTGAAATTGGAGGTGGTTATGATAAAGGTATCGGCAGTAAACTTATGGCGGGAGGTGGTATTGGAGAATTTGGAGGAGGCACTCTGGGATGACGCTGGAGGTTTTCATGGGGTGCAGATGGAAGATTTGGCTGTGGTATTAGGAAAGAAATAGGAAGATGTTGGGTACTTGCAGGCGATAGTGGTGGAGGATTTGGAGATATCTAAATATGTTATCGACTTGGGTGGTTATTTTGGCGGTGATACTGCGATGAAAAAGTTCTCGATTGAAGGTCCACAAACAACAATTTTGGCTTCCAACCACTCCTTCTTCTTGCTCAACCCCTCCAATCGTTTTGATATGCAACTCATAGCTTCCTTAACAGAACTCAACAATCTAAGAATATTACTAAAAAAGTTGGGAAAAAAAAGCCAACCAATTTACAAGGATTTTTTATTTGTTTTCATCCCACTTGGACAAATGAATTAACCAGGAATAAAACACTCCCACACATTGAATCGGGGATTATTATTTGTCCATGGTTATTAGTTACAAATTTTCAAAGGCTGATAATTACAAACTATTTTCGATGAAGAGTAAACTGCTCAAATGGTCCTTTACATTTGTCAAAAAAACTTAATATGGTCCTTTATATTAAAAAATCATTGCTTTGGTCCATTACATTTGTCTTTTACACTAATTGAGTCTCTTTTTTTTTGACACTTTACATTCAGTGGTTCTCAGTTGACCATTTCTTGGTCAAGTCAATATGGTATTTTTGGTAATGTTAAATCTTTAAAAATATGAAAAAAATAAAAATTTATTGAAATAATATTAAACGTATTATATTGATTTATAATTAATTAAAAAATTATGTTTCAAAATTCCAATTTTTTTCCAAAATTTGATTTCTTTTTTTAACTATGTGGGTCCCACTTTCAGGATCTTATTATTGACCTTATTCTTTAACTTTTTTCTCCGTTCCTCCTGGTTAAACACTTTTCCATTCCCAAACCCCCTCTTGGATGTGGAAAAAATAGTTAAAGGATAAGGTCTTGGATGGGGAGGCTCGCCAGATAAAAATAATTAATTCAAATTTTGGATTTTTTTAATTTGGAAATTTTCACTTTTTAATTAATTATAAATCAATATTAAATGCATAATATTATTTTGATTAATTTTTTTATATTTTAGAAAATTAGGCATTACCAAAAAAAAATCCCTGTTGACTTGACGAAGAAATGGTCAACCCAAGAACCACCAAATGTAAAGTATCAAAAAAAGTAAAAAGAACTAAAGTAGTTTAAAAGACAAGGGTAATGGACCAAACCAGAGAATTTTTAAAATATTAATTTTTTTATTTATTTCCTAAATTCCAACTATGTGTAATTGGATTTTGGTTTTTGTTGGCAAAAAGTCTAACCCTATAAATAGGGGATAGCCAAACGGTTATGTAATTTTAAGATCTATATATATATATATATATATTTAAATTTATAGAAATTTTCATTCGAATTTTTGAATTAGAATGAAGTGAATCTTTTGGATAATCTTACAATTAGTTTGATGCATGAACTTGAGTTAATATTTTTTGCAAACTATGCCATTAATCTGACTAGTATTATACCCGCGCTTTGCGCGGTGATTTTTTTTTTCTATTTGTGTTAAAGTTAAAATTTTAATAAAGCAGCCCATAGGTAATTATTGATGATAAAATTTTAAATATTCATATCTTTTTCAAATAATTTAGTGCTTGAAGATTATTAGTTAGATTTAGATAATGTACATCCCCACCAAAATTTCTTAGATATACTAAGTGGTAGGAAATAAATATTTTTTTATGTTGGTTTGGAAAGTATAAAAGGTATTCCCTCCTTCACAAATTTACCATGATATAAAACACATAAAAAAAAAGCATATTATAATCTTTCAGAAAACTTTGATCCAGTGATCTTTTGCAAACACCAACGCACTACAATGTGATGGGCTCTGGATTGGACTGTCCTCGGAAAACAAAGTGTTGAGTGCATAAGCTTGCTTAGGCATTCACTTTTTTTTTAACTCTGTTTGCTCAAATATTAATGACAGTTTGTTTATGAATAAAAAATGTTAATGACAGTATCTTTGGTTCAAAATAAAAAAAAAAAAGAAAATGTTGAGCGCTTCCTTCCTCTGTGTATCGGCTTGCAAAATATCCATTCCCAAAGGAGATGAAATTTTGTTGGCCTGATTTGTTTTCCCGAATACTGATCCAGACTAAAAGGGTTGGCTATTCAAACCATTTTTTTTTGTTTTTTTTTTTTTGAAAAGGTATTCAAACATCGTCTTCACCCAAAAAGATTTTACGGTATGAGCTGCAAAGGGGTGAGGGCAAATGGATTCCGATTGATTGAATTTGTGTTTTGCCCAAACATTGCCAATTGGTCGAGTCCTGTGAATCACCATAGCAAAAGAACCCAAGTAAAAAAAAAAGGGGGAAAAAAATCCAACATTAAAGCAACCAGTTAGCAATCATGACCAAAAACAACAAAAGAAAGAGAAAGTTCCATTAATTAAGTGGGATTCACACAAGATAGATGTTGCAATCCATCATGATGGAACAGGGTTCATCAGCAAAAAGAAAAAGAATGGAGGATGTTGATAAATTAATGAAGCACAACAATTGTTGAATCCCACTTAGCCATTTTTGGATTCTCGTTTATCAACTTCAAGCGTCTTTCCACAAAAACAATAAAATAAAATAAAATAAAATTTCCAAGCCTGATTATCAATCCAAAAATCAAAAGATGTATTTTTGGGCAATTCCAATTTATCAAAATGAAAATTAAAATGGCAATTTTAACCACGTCATCAAATTTGGGATTTTTTAATTCATGAGATTGTGTTTGCCTCCATATATGGCTCCATCGATGGTTCATATACATCAATAAAAATGAAGCAAACCAAAATTCAAGAAAAAGTGTGACTGGAGTGGCCAACTTTTGGCATCAAAAATAAAAATTACTCAAGGGATGATGAGATCTAATGATGGGACAGCATCGAAGTCATTTTTTTTTTTCAAGAAAAAAGATGATGATCACAGCATTAGTGGCTCTACAAAGCGTACAAGAAAAAGGAAAAGAATGTTCTACAAAATGTACAAAAAAAAAATTGAAAAAGAATCCTGGCAATGATTCTACAAACCACAAACTACTCTACAACATCTCACAAAAGGAAACAAAATTATGAAGATTACTTGTTTCTCGTTTATGATAATTGCTGCAAAATACCCATCTATGGAGAAGACAAACATAGGGAGAGAGGCAAAAGGTGGTCGGGTATGATAGCACCGGAGAAAAAGTCTCTGACTTACCATTAAATATTTATATCCTGCCTTACATTGATCATACATTGATTAATCGTAAAATTATTTAAAATACATACAATCTTTTTCAATACTAATTTAAAAATCATGATAAATAAGAATCTTTTCATATTTATCGTCGTTTATCAAAACCTTTTTCCATTTTTATCCGTTAAATTATAAAGAACACATTCCATTTTTATCCGCTAAATTATCCCCTATTTAAGAACACATCTTCACGGCAAAACAGAAAGGAAAAAAAAAAAGAAAAAAAAACTTTTCGTAAAGCTAAAATTAAAGTCAGCAAGACAGTAAGACTTCAAATGGAGCACAGAAGAAAAAATCCAGAAGGACGTGAGCAAATTTTAAAACTGAAGTCATTAAAGTTAAAATCCAGAATGGGATACTATTCAATCATTTTATTGCTCTATTAGAAGAATGTTATGATCAGAAGCAAGAACAAAATTTCGGCAATGACTTCAAAAATGAGCTCAAGGAACTGGCAGAGTTGCAAAAATCAAAATAAAGAAATTAATAACTGTTGCTGGAGAATATAAATGACAAAAATGATACGAAGATGCCAAATATAATATCTCTGTTCTATTTCCCCTGTTTCCCTCCCCATCAGGATCAGGGACGGAACTACAGGGGGGTCAGGAGGATTGACCGACCCCCCAGATTCCGAAAACACCTTTAAGGGAGGTATTCCGGCGAGGCGCGGCATCTGTATTTTTCCACGGCTGACCCCCCAGCGAAATGTTTTGATGAAGAAGAAAGACGATCAGACTACGGCTTTTGTTCTTAATGGGCTTCTTTTGTTTTTTTTTTCCTTTTCTTTTGTTTTAAAATAGGCCATTTTGGCTTCACCCAACACATTCTTTGGGCTTTGTGTATTCAAAAATAATCTTATCCTGTCAAGGATATGTTCTGGAGGAGCAGCACAAGACCCATGTATTTAAATTGTATTATATGAATGTAATCATATAGAAATCATCCTTTCAAAATTTGTGTATTTATAAAATATAATCATAAATCATAAACGTTGTTATGTTGTTTTAATTATGAATTAATAAAATCACAGTTGAGAATTATCGAAAATCAAATCTTAAACACTCTATCCTGTAACAAAAAATTATAATTGTGGCACCATATAAACATGAGAATAAATTTAACATAATATTAGGATAGAGGGCTCTTTCAAAATAGATTCCAGAATGATTTGGAGGAAAAGTTTTGTACATGTTTATAAATGTGATCCCCACAAACTTATTTAAAGCAAATCACAAATTTTGAAAAGATAATCCACTTTATATTCTATGATTCTAATTTTTTATATGTATATATAAAAAAAAATGTTTAGTCATGTTACAATATCGACTCTCCAGTATCAAACCTCTGGTTCCGTCACTGATCAGGATGACAGTTAGAGTTCTATGTTATCACAAGCAGTTGAGTATTTCAGAATAAAAATCTACTGACCAAAACACGAACAAAAAAGCAATGCATATAACACGATGGCTGATCAAAAACTGATGCACGTATCTGGACCTAAGAGACAAGTTATGGTACTAATAAAAAGGAAGGAATATTTTTTTAGCCCTTGCCCTGATCTTCATCCTGTCCTATTCTTAACATCAACAAGAACTTGTTGGAAGAGAGGGATTTGATTAGGGATTTGAAGTTTACATAAACGCTAGGTGAAACTGAGATTTACATAAACGCTACTGGTGAAAAAACTACCGGCAAAACTGAGATTTACATAAACGCTAGGTGGGTCTTCCATAAATAAAACTCTTCTTCAAAAACTTGCCCTGGCAGAGTCCAAAAACTTCTTCAAGCAAAAGGGGGGAAAATTTATAGCGGACCCGAACCCCATCAGGGCGACCCGGTCGGAGTGATGATGAGCGTTTCCGACTTGGAAAAACCACAAGCGTGAAGTGCAAAGCAGATCTCCTCGTACCTCAGGTTCAGTACACCATGGCATATATTGAAAGTGGGGAGATTCACACCTGGATACATATCCGCAATCATCTTCAACCGAGCCACTTCGTCGACATTTTTCACAACCAGCGTCGGTTGACTCGCAATGAAATCCACCGCCCAAGTGTCCATATCAGGATCTGCGATCAGAGGAGGAGGAGCTCCACCAGGAGCAAAGCCATCTGGAAGCACATTGTCGTCGGCCCCGACGGGAGCTGGTGGTGGAAAAACATTGGCAGCATTGGGGACAACATCCCCAGCGGCAATATCGTCAGGGACAACGGCGGGGACTGGCGGCTCGACGACAGCATCAGCTAACTGAACGGCGGCTACCGCCGGAGCAGGCTCGATATCAAGCACGGCGCTGTCTGTGTGGCGGCTTGCAAAACTTCCATTCCCAAAGGAGATGAAATATTGTTGGCCTGATTTGTTTTCCCGAATATTGATCCAGACTAAAAGGGTTGGCTATTCAAACCATTTTATTTTTGTTTTATTTTATTTTTTTAAAAGGTATTCAAACATCGTCTTCACCCAAAAAGATTTTATGGTATGAGCTGCAGAGGGGTGATGGCAAATGGATTCCAATTGATTGAATTTGTGTTTTGCCCAAACATTGCCAATTGGTCAAGTCCTATTAATCACCATAGCAAAAGAACCCAAGTAAAGAAAAAAGGGAAAAAAAATCCAACATTAAAGCAACTAGTTAGCAATCATGACCAAAAACAACAAAAGAAAGAGAAAGTTCCATTAATTAAGTGGGATTTGCACAAGATAGATGTTGCAATCCATCATGATGGAACAGGGTTCATCAACAAAAAGAAAAAGAATGGAGGACGTTGATAAATTAATGAAGCACAACAATTGTTGAATCCCACTTAGCCATATTTGGATTCTCGTTTATCAACTTCAAGTATCTTTCCACAAAAAAAAATAAAATAAAATTTCCAAGCCTGATTATCAATCCAAAAATCATAAGATGTATCTTTGGGCAATTCCAATTTATCAAAATGAAAATTAAAATGGCAATTTTCAACACGTCATCATCCTCCGAATCACCAAGATCATCATCAAATTTGGGATTTTTTAATTCATTAGATTGTGTTTGCCTCCATATATGGCTCCATCGATGGTTCATATACATCAATAAATATGAAGCAAACCAAAATTCAAGAAAAAGTGCGACTGGAGTGGCCAACTTTTGGCATCAAAAACAAAAATTACTCAAGGGATGATGAGATCTAATGATAGGACAGCATCGAAGTCTTTTTTTTTTCAAGAAAAAAGATGATGATCAGAGCATCAGTGGCTCTACAAAGCGTACAAAAAAATGGAAAGGAATGCTCTACAAAACGTACAAAAAAATTGAAAAAGAATCCTTGCAGTGACTCTACAAATCACAAACTACTCTACAACATCTCACAAAAGGGAACAAAATTATGAAGATTACATGTTTCTCGTTTATGATAATTGCTGCAAAATACCTATCAATGGAGAAGACAAACATAGGGAGAGAGGCGAAAGGTGGCCGGGTATGATAGCACCAGAGAAAAAGTCTCTGACTTACCATTAAATATTTATTTCCTGACTTACATCGATCATACATTGATTAATCGTAAAATTATTTAAAATACATACAATCTTTTTCAATACTAATTTAAAAATCATGATAAATAATAATCGTTTTCATATTTATTGTCGTTTATTAAAATCTTATCTTACCTCATATGATTGATTTGTTTTTGATATTCTTTTAGCATTTTTCCATTTTTATCCGTTAAATTATAAAGAACGAATTTATTCGTTTGGATTTATTCTTGATAACAACTCATATTAATGTTTCTGATTTATTCTTCAAATTTGAAAATTTTAAAAAATACAATCTGGATTTCTTGATATAATTTTTAATTCTGTTTTTTTTGAATATTTTCAATTTGTTTGTTGCATTATTTTGTAATTAAAAGCATTTACTATCCACGTAAAATAGCTTAACAGAAAACGATAAAAAGTTTTATCTAGTTAAACTTAGTTTTTTTTAAAAAAAAATAATAAAGAGTAATTTTGATGGATTTACCGTTTTAACTTTGGTTCTTTTGTTGCTCATTTTCAGCCACTTTCTGATTCAGCCCATCATATTGAATAAAGTCAAAAAAAAGAAAAAAAAATTCACAATTAGGGTTTTCTTTTTTCTTCATGCTGCCGCTTGCTATTGTCTAATTTGACAACATATTCATCTATCTTGGGGTTTTTCGCCTATTAACATGAAAAAAAAATACCATTTCAAAAAAAAACAGGAAAAAAAAGGCAGCCGTCGCCTCAAGATTAAAAAGCAACATCAGATCCCATCTTTCTTTATAGATTCAATGGTGTCGACGTTTTGCAAAAGAAGGGAAATGGAAATCTGCAAAAGAAGGGCTATGATGGAGAAAAGTCGTGTATCTCCCCCTTTTGAAGCTCAATCCATCCAAACAGCAAGTCCCGTTTGTGCCTTTGAGTCGCCTGCTGATCTTATTGGTCTCTTTCATATTAGTCTCGTTTGTACTTGATCTTTTTGTATTTTATTTCCAGCAGTTTAGCTGATGGAATACAATGTCATACGTTGTCATTTCTTCCAACCAAATTGGGAGCAACATGGGTAAAAGATGGAGAAATCTGTAGGTTTTGGTTCATGTTCTCTATTTTGAAGGGCTAAAAGAGGCGGATATCAATATCGATTAATTGGTGAAAAGGAAAACCGATGATTAGATAAAAAAAATATTTTATTTTATCATTATCAGAACTGTTTTACCTTGCAAATTTACATTTGTAAGGTGTAGTAAAAAAGTTAGTAAAAGTAATAAGCCAATAAAAGTTTGACACATGGGCTCCATAAGTTTCTCTACAAATTAGAAGTTGACACGTGTTTTTTGGATATTATTAATGATCTAATTGTCTGACATGTGTCTTGTGAGAAAAATTCCCTTAATATATAGTAAGATTCGAGATTTGGTATTTCACAAATTGGATGCTACTTTCCTTTTTATTTGGAACACATGAAAACATTTCCATCTCAAATTTAAGGTGGAAATTTCATTTGACTTGTTTTATAAGGATCAAATCTCTACAACACTTCATTCATCTTCTTATTTTCCCATATTTTTGAGTTTGATATTCAATTTATCGTAAGATTGAAATATCGTTGTGTGCTTTGTAATCTTGATTGACTAAACGAGTTATAGGTGGAAAAATAGACAAATGTTGGTGTCATAATCTAAAACAAGATTCCGCTTCATTAAGTTATGTTTCATTAAATTGAAAGATTCACATCAAACATAAATCAGAGTTTGTTTTACCTTTAATTGTAACTCTTGTTAAAATAAGTTTATATAAGATTATTTTTGTGTAGCATCATATTTAGTAGTAATGAAAAAACACAGCTTGTAATATTACCCATGTCCAGCTATCAAATATAAAGGAAATTATTGAACGTGACAGATTCAAAAAGTTATGTTGTGTTTAAAATAATTTCTTATAAATAATACATTAGCATCTGGAAATTAATTTCTTTTTTTAAGGAAAATACTAAAAGTTATCAAGATTTCATATACTTTTCTCAGTATATTAATAAATACGAAAGTGTTACATTTTTTCATACTCATTTACCCACTTATTTGTATCATATATACATAATTTTATGTCATTATAAGTTCAAAATGGTTGAGAATGTATTTTCTTCTGTGACACAACTTTGTTTCGTTGTTGTTTATTTGGAGCAAAACAACTGGAAAAAGGGCAAAAACATGAAAGAGAAAATTGCTAGAACTTATGACCTCCTGCGACTAAGGAATTTTGGTCAAATAAGGTCGCAACAAAGTCCCACAACTTGAAGTGATGAGGAAAGCTCAGCCAAAAATGGACGCAAGAAACCTTCGAAGAGATTATGATACTTAGAATTTCACGATGTCTTTGACCAAGAGAACCAAGTTAGATCGCTATGCGCTAAAATAATTAGATATATTCGAGATGGTCAAGTGTGACTCTGATCCGCGTCTTCTTATCATCGGTAAAACAAGTCACAGTGCCAAACAACATCTCCGTTGCATTAAATTTGCAAATTGAAATTTTGATCCTATATTTATAACCCTAACTAAATTAGTTTTTGCTTTCCTAACCTCTACAATAGACCTTCTTGCGGTTAATGGTTGATATAACATTTTAGATAGTTACTTCTTATACTTTAGGCTAATTTTTAATTAGGAAGAAATAAGTTTTTATACTCTATTTCTTGATTAGGTATATATTATTAGTTAGTAAAATGTAGTAACTTTTTATTTGTATCTTACAAAATAAGTGCATTTGTGTTTTTCCTTGTTTGGTAAACTCTTTCATTGACTCTCCTTTCAATTTTATGTCTTGCATTTCTTTCTTGTTTTATGTGTAGTTATAGTTAAACTCTTGGTTAAGACTAGCAGAGTTGATTAAAAAACAATATTATGATTTATGGATTAATATACTTTCGGGTTGATTTTGTTGTGTTAATGATGATGAATTTATATATGGTGTTGTACGATACTTAGAAGGTAAGAGCTCTTGAAAGTATCAAAATCACACTCTAATGCTAATGAATGTGAATGATTATAACGTAGAAGAATCCCATAAAAGAGTTTAATAAATGTCCTTACATTCAGAACACGACCTTTATAGGTTTGCTAGAATGCAAAGAAAGTAATTAACCCTTAACTAAATTTCTAGTGTAACAAATGCTCCCTATTCACAAAAATTAGTCAATTCCACAGTAGAGGAATTTTTTTTGAGAAATAGTGTACATGTCTATAGTTATGCACAATTTGTGTCTTTAATCTTAAATTTGATACTTAATATTTGTTTTAATTGTAGTTATGTTGCCTTCGTAGTTGTGGTCGACACCGCTACCTTAGTCTATATAAAAACCAAATGTGTGACACCAATCTATACTATGGAGTACTCTTTACGTTATACCAAATTAAGTGTTCCCGTAATATAGTTTAACTTATCACAACACTAAATGTTACAACCATGTTGAATCAAAATTTGAGTAAAAAGAAGGAATTATAGAATTCATAGAGAGACTACCTAGGCCCTTATGCTTTGTCGGATCTTGTTGTAGCCATTACATCTTAACTGTAGTTGCTAGAATATTGTCGAGCCCATATTCCCACTATTCAGACATATAAATTTACTAAACTACTCTCAATTTTATGATAATTCCCCTATGCTATAGTTTAAGTAATGAAATAGTTAGAGACTCTTTTAGGACAATGGAAAATACATCATGGGATTCTTTAATACCAATCATAAAATAGTAGTTTTAAATCAACATCTCTAACTTAAATAATAATAGTAATGGCTTAATAATTGTTTCACCCGTTTGAACTTATTGAACGTTTGATTACAATAATAAGTGTAGTTCTCGTAAAAATGCCTTCAATTTCATGTCAATAACCCTAATCTACCACAGAAAAACTAGAGTTTTTCCCTTTCCTCGAAGGGATATTTTTGTAGTCAATATTTTATAAAATATGTGTAAACCGAACAATTATGTCGAAGCTTGAGATGTACTAATAATTTTAAATCCAATGGTGGTATTAGCCTATGAATTTTCGTGTTTGATCCTTAACACAAGCATGCATGAAGAGTGGAATAAATTGTATAAATAGGCCATTAGAGAAAATTGTCTATTAAATTATAATATTCATATGATTATTGTTATATTAGTGTGTGTTTTTAGTCAATCTGATTTACTTTCTGTACTTTATATTGCTATAACAGCATGCCCTAAATACGCAAAACCGTTTAGTAGGCAATGATTTTCCTGTGATTGTATCGTTGAATACCAATAAATAAGGAAAATGATATTTATAATGACAAGCATATATATGAAAAATAATAGTGACTATATATATATGTATTATATATATATATTTCATAGTGATGTGTCTATGTTTATTAAAGGTAAAATCATAATTTTGAAGGAAAAGGTATGTGCTTGTATGGATGATGGTTTATTTTAGCTTTTGGTTTGAGTCTGAATGTGATTTAATATGTATTTTGAGGGAAAATTTAAAAGTTCTTTGGACAGTTTTTTAATTAAAATAATATTATTTTTCTACCACCACCCACCACTACTATCATTCACCTCCGCCCCGCAGCCGGTGGTCAAGGTGGTTTGGTGTGGTGAACAAAAACTGTGTAAAGTTAATGTTTGAAATATTTTTTTAAAATAAGTTAAAATGTTGTTTGGATAGTGCATTGGTTTTTGGTGTTTAAGAGAGAAAATGGGACAAAAAGCAAAATTAGAGGTTGTCCAAACATCCCCATAATTTCTATGGCAAAGTAGCAACACAATTGGGCCAACTTAGTCATTGTTCCTTTTTCACTGTACATTAGTCATTATACTTATCATGTAGCTAATATGACTTCCTGTTTCGTTGGTATTTTCTCATAAAAATTTTTTATCTTTCCCTAAAAAATTATCTATAATTGTTATATGTACACATACATCAATATGGATTTTCATTGTTTTTTTTCTCGGGCTCGATCAAGTAAAATTGAATAATGTACATATACAAGTTGAGCAATGATTCAGACAGTGACAATTAATAGTGAAATATGATAATGACTAATGAAAGGACAAATACACAATTCTCACTAAATATATCTATTTATTAATTAAGGGCAAAATATAATTTTCTGGAAAAAATAAACTTTTAACGAGAAAGTGCCAATAATTTTCATACAAGTTTCGGGGCGAAAGTGTGATTTTTAAAAGTTGAAAGTGAAATTGTGATGACTGAAAATAATTTATTTTTTTCTTGTGAAATTGTGATGACTGAAAATAATAAAGTTGGCAAATGCGTTATATTATTCACCGGATCCATTCTTATTCTTCCCCGCGTTGAAATATATAAAGACCTTTCAAACTAGATTCTCAAATCTCTGTCAATTCTTCTTCCGTAAGCATCAGAAATTTGAATCCCATGGAGGTGAACGGAACCTGACGCGCATTACTCATCCAAATTTAGCTAGCTAGATATTATACATTCTAATTTCGAGAGGATATCTTCCCCAAAGGGTTCTTTGTGTGGCACTTTTGGGGAAGTAGGAGGAGGAGAGATCGATTCGAAATGGCTAGGGTTTATGACAATTGGGAGAGGTTGGTTAGGGCGACGCTGAGGAGAGAACAGCTGCGGCATACGGGACCAGGTGGACATGAGAGGACTTCCAGCGGTATTGCTGGTGCTGTTCCCGATTCGCTACAGCGCACCACCAATGTTAACGCTATTCTTCAAGCTGCCGACGAAATTCAAGCTGAAGACCCCAATATCTCGAGAATTCGTAAGTTCTTTTTCTTCTTTATCGGGATTTTTGGTTGCTTTGCGTTTACAAGTCGTGCGTTGGCTGTCGTAGAGGTAGTAATTTTGAAGTATTGATTTGTGATACAAGAGGTTTGTTTATTGTGTTTGAACTTGTTCATTTTGAAGTCTAAATGGTGAATTCGATTTGCTAGTTGGGCCACTGTAAATGGTTTATTAAATCCGTTCATGACATGTTTATGTTCACAAGCAGATATCTAAGCTGGAATATGAACAACTGTTTTACTTTCCTCTTGTCTGTTCAGTAAATTTTAGTGCTGGCTACTCGAAATATTGGGCTTGAATGTGAAATGGCAAAGTGTGGTCACTATATTTGGGAGCCTCATGTTAATATTTTTCTTTTTTGTACTGTGATTGGTCTTGGCATCTATCTCTTCTCCGTATGTTTTGAAGTAACCTTTGTGGATGCCGCGTTAACATTTTTTGCCAGAGCTAGTTTGCTAATTAGTATTATTTATTGTTTCCTGAGATACTTTTTTTTTGTTATTGTAGTATGTGAGCAGGCATATTCTATGGCTCAGAGTTTGGACCCCAACAGTGATGGCCGAGGCGTTCTACAGTTTAAGACTGGATTAATGTCTGTTATTAAGGTACCCTATTATGTGTCAAATGCTTAAGGGAAACTTTCTTATCATCTTAATCAAATATTTTAAAGGTCTTTGCTGCTATGCATGCACTATAGATCTAGCCTTTTAGGCTGGCCAGGTTAAGGAGGACAGAAACGATTATAAAACTATAACCTGGATCTCTGTTGGAATATGCAGAACTTTAAAATGTTGAGAACAAATTGGTGAATTATTATTATTAAAACTGTTTATGTGTTATGCGATGAAGCTCACATGTAGTTGTTTTAGATTTTGAACCTAAGTTAAATTGATATAAAGGATCAGAGGCCAAGAAGTGACTTGTTACTGTTTGCAGCAAAAACTTGCGAAAAAGGATGGGACGCCTTTTGATCGTAGTCGTGATATTGAGAAACTGTGGGAGTTTTACCAACGCTATAAAAGGCAGCATAGAATAGAAGACATCCAGAAAGAAGAGGAAAGATGGCGTGAATCTGGAGCATACAGTACTAATATTGGCGAGTATGTTTGCTTGCACTATTTTTGGTTACTGGTTATTTGTTTATGGCATTTTCATTAGCATCCCAGCCAATTCTTTTCCTCACAATGATTTTAAGGTTTTTCTGGGTTTCTGCCTAATGTCGATAAACTCGGGCAGCCGTAGCGTAGGTATATCCCGACTGGAAAGTGCCATTGAGTACTTATTTGCTGTGTCCAATTAGGTGCTGTGGTTGAAAATCTAGTTCCACAAATTGTTTCTTTTTGGGTTTATTCGTCGACCATTTCTGCATGTAATTTGCTGTGTACAGCAATGTTGTACATGATGACTAGGCTACCACTTCTTACCTTTTAGTCATGGGTTAGTAAGATGCTAACCTAGATATTACTTTTGTGTCTCTTCTTAGCTTGTCAGAAATGAGAAGGGTAATTGCCACCTTGAAGGCATTAGTCGAAGTCATGGAGGCCTTGAGCAAAGATGCTCCTGAAGCATTGGGAAAGAGAATCACAGATGAGGTGCTTTCCCATTCCCTTTTTCTGCATTATAATGAATTAGACATCTTATTTTGAATTTTTAACACTGGCTTCTTTTCTTTTCCTTGTTTTTTACTTCACTGATTAGTAAATTTAAAACAAGGTGGACATTTAAGAATTTTAAATGCTTTTTGAAAGTAAAAATTCTTTACTTTTGAAATCATCATCTGTATGACCTTGTAGTGGTGTCAGTTTCTTCTGGCTAATATTGTTCTCTCACTTTCTCCTCCTTGTGGTTTCTTTTCTGGTTCTATATAACTCAGTTAAGAAGGATAAAAACATCAGATGCAACTCTATCAGCGGAGCTCACCCCGTATAATATAGTCCCTCTGGAAGCGACATCTCTAACCAATGCGATTGGATTTTTCCCAGAAGTAAGTTGGTGACTTAGAAATGATTTTTTTGTTTTCTTTATTGGTATGAGTTGTAAGTTTTGGTCTCCTTGCCTGTTTAAAGTTGACCTGCTGATTTGGTTTTAGAACTGAGACAATCAGTCATGATTTTGCTAGTTTGTATATTCCTCAAGTAATACTTCGCCGACAAGTGGTCACTCTTTGTACTATACCTTCTCTCCTTCTCTTTTGCTTGAGAAACATTCTGTTTTCACTTTGGCTTTACTTACATTACTTCGTTTTTCTCCCCAGGTCCGAGGTGCCATATCAGCTATTAAATGTAACGAACAATTCCCCCAGCTTCCTGCTGATTTTCAGGTTTCTGGGCAGCGAGAAGTGGACATGTTTGATCTGTTGGAGTATGTGTTTGGTTTTCAGGTCTGGCGTCTCAATAAATTCATTAGCTGTTCGCAATTACTGTGCTATTGTTTGTCATAAGTTCCAATGGTCTAAGTTGATGGTTTCTCATGTTGGGTGTTTCCAAGTTGCTTTCAGATGGACTTGATTCTGATTATGAATGTTCAATGCTTATCTTGTTTGGATTTTGAATTTGATTTTAATGATTAAGGAAGACAGATCTATAACTTTAGTTTGGTACAATTAACACTATTTTATTTAAAATCTTCTGGGTATTGGAACTTTTTTGCTTATCTTGGGAATTTACTGCAGAACAAGATCTTATGTAAAGAATATGTTTCAAGGTTCTTGTCCAACTACATGTTACACAAGTGGAAAAGAACTGACTCTGACTTTGGCGTAGCGAGTTTGTCAACTTGCTCGAATTTAAATATTAGAGAGGGAAACAGAAAAAAGTAAAAAATATCAAATAACTCTAAACAGAACATTGAGTTATATGTATGTCAGATGTTTTGACTTTGGAAATAAGAACTGGATAACTCCTCATAGTGGAATTGTATATGTGGGCACATTTAAAGATCAATAAGTATGACATAGGAACCTGCTTATGGTTTCGACTCAAGCTTTCACTTCATGTCATTGTAAACTTCATGGATTTTTTTCAGTGATATTAAGAGTTGGTAATGTAATGACTTTGAGTTCTGAGGTTTAACATGGATTGACGTATTCATAATTACTGGATATGTGAAAGTAGAGTTTCATCTGAACTTCACTACTTACTTGACCAGAGTCATCTGTACTCCACCACCTACTTGGCCTTGAACAATGTTCTTGTCTGCTCGCTAGTGTCAAATCTGATTACACATCATCCTGAGTTCAAAACTCACTTCCATTTCTAGCCTGAAAATTTGATTAACCTTAGATATGTCAAAGTTATCTCTTTTACATCTTTTGGAAATGGCAACTATAAGCTCCTGTTTGTAAGTTTTGTTTTGTTATTTTAACATGTTTTGAGGATGTATAGTGTTTGGAGTAATGTTGTTTTAACTGTAAAACGATATTGCCCCGCCAAACTCAGTGTGAAGAACCGTCTTTCGAATGCCATTTAAACCATTTTTCTTTTACTTAAAGTGGTGTGAGTAGCTATGTGAGCTGTGTTCCTTCCAAGGATTTTCTTACAACAACCTTTTACAGGTGTCAGAACCAACAAATTGATGGCACTCTGGAATTGTCTGCTCCTATAACAAAGGCTTTTTCCTTTTTAAAATTTTTATTTTTATTATTATTTTTTTAACCCATGAACATGGGTACCGCAGAATTAGAATTATTTCAGCTGAACCGCCTTGACTTGGAACCATAAGGTCATCTGATAATGTTCTTTATTGTTGAAAATCTTTGTCATAACATTTAATTTTATAGAAATGTGTTTATAAGTTCTCATTTTGAGTTTTAGAACTTAGGTTGTGACTTGGCTCCCAAGCAGTACCTCAAGGCCTGGTTTACAATTACCTGGGACATTTGTGTTTTGTGTGAAATCCTCTGCACTTCCTTTTCTTCTAATGACGGTGACATTGTGAACAAATAACAGGATATTCTTTCTTTAATTGTAAAGTGCTTGTTTTGTAAATCTGTCTTTTAGTTTGCTTATTGAGGTTCTTATTTCCAGAGGGATAATGTCAGAAATCAGCGTGAGAATGTGATCCTTGCTCTTGCAAATGCACAGTCACGACTTGGCTTACCTGTTGAAGCAGATCCTGTGAGTGAGACAGTTGACCATAGTATTTTTTAATTTTTTTAAATTTTTTTTATTACATTGTTTGTTTCTGTTTTCTTTGCGAATTAGCATAATTTTTTTTTTCCTTGGCATACTTTTGGTGTTTGTATTTTGTGTTCATTTGTTAGATTATCTTTAACTTACGCTCATCACAAGATGCTTCATTGTTTTTCACCTAGCAAGTTTTGCACGAGTGAAGATGTAGATGATACTCCCTTCCTTAGGTTTTACCTTTCTTCTGTGTTATTTGGAGTGTTTTCTCAATTTTGTGGACCTTTGTGTACAATCACCAGCTGCCATGCATTACCTCTATATGAGTAATCTGCAATTAGGGATCAGAGTCACATGTGCTGCTCTGTGCATGTTGGTTTTGGATTGTCCGTGGAGAAAGAATTATCTTTTTCAGTGAGTAAAAAGAATTTTCTTTGCTTTTGGAGATTCAATGGCGAACGGTAGTGAGATTTTAAAGAACATCCAAATTCTAAACTCACAAACAGTTCCTTGTTGAATTCACGGTAACGAGGTCTCATCTATGGAGATCCACTTACCATGTTTGCTTTTTAAAAGCCTTGAAACTGTTGTTAACTTAAAGCAAGTGCTTAGCTATTATAATATCTTCTTGGTAGTTTATTCTGTTTGAATGGAACTATAATGGGCAGTAGCTGTGAAGGTTTGTTTTTGGGTTTGTGGACTAAGCTTATTCCTGCCAGCTTTCGTTATCTTTCTGTGTTATTCATTTGTATCTTGTGGTGTGAGGTATATTCTCATAAAGTGCTACCAGCTACATGCTAGCATTTAAGTGACCTGTAGCTCCCTCATCCCTCAGTTACTCCGAGTTTGCATTTACTAAATGATTTGATTCTGAACTTTATTTTGTTTTTGGTACTGACTTTACCCAACTCTTTGCAGAAAATTGATGAAAAGGCAATCAAAGAGGTCTTTCTAAAGGTGCTAGACAATTACATAAAGTGGTGCAGATATTTGCGTATTCGCCTTGTTTATAATAGGTACTATTTGCAAATTTTTTGTTATATTTTTCAATGTCTATTATCATGTTTTATTTTTCTTTTACTTATGCAAGTTGAGGGAATGATGTGGATTCCGAAACTGTTATGAATGTTATTTTTGAAGTTGCCATGTTGTATATCCCAAACTGTGAATGAGTGAAATTTTGAAAGTGTAATTATGCTGCTGTAAAGAAATCCTTGCAGTGACGGTGCATGTAAGTTAAAAATTTCATTTGAAAGTGATGCTAACTGGTGCAGTTACGTTCATGTATTTTCAGTTTAGAAGCCATTAATCGAGATAGGAAGCTTTTTCTGGTCTCTCTATACTACTGCATATGGGGTGAAGCTGCCAATGTCCGCTTTCTTCCTGAATGTATCTGTTATATATTCCACCATGTAAGTGGTTCATGCTCTTTTTGGCCCTGGTTTTCCTCATTATCTTTCTGTTACTGTAGCTAGCCTCCTCTGATTACTTATTCTCCTTCATGACCACTATGTATATTTTAGGACCTTGGTTGTAGTGGTAAGCACACACTACTGCATCTTTTGAACCTATATTTATTACTTCTGTTGTATTGGAGAGCGATCCAATCACGTCCTTTTTGTCTCTTTCTGCTTTACTACACAATGTTCCAAATCTCTTTTTTAAGCTGCAATGGGTTTTATTTGAGTAACTTCTGAAACTACAATCTATGTTTGCATGGGTCTCTTATTGCCAAAAGGACTTCCTGCTTGTTTTACTATACATGTATTAGTCGAAAAACTAATTTGATTAAATTTCACAGTAGAGAGAGGAATATGACTGGTTTGAATTTCACAATCTGTTTCCCGAATTATTGCTATGAAAAATATCTTATTTTCATTGGTCTTTCATTTTCGGACTGCAAATAGCTGTATTAGATTTGTTATGGGCCTTTACTGGTCTCACTCTTAGTTATCTGAGGCTGGGATGAAGAAACTTATTGCACCTCCTAGCTGTACCTCCATCTTTGCCATATTTGCATCATCAAATGACCTTTTTGATGCAGCACCAGCGTGGGTGTATCTTAACACAGATCATTAGTAATTTAACCAACAAGTAGGCAGCAGAAAATCAACCCTAAGATAGAACCCTAAGATAGTAGATAACATTAGTTTGGCTGCGGAAAATTACAGTAACCACACTAAGGATCACTCTTTGTCGTCTTCGGTTGGGTTTAAAAGTTGTATGACACAACAATGCAAAAGCAAAGCTTATTCGCAGGAATTTTGTTATTGAAAGTCTTAATTTCTCCTGTAAGGAATACATTGTATTAATTGAGCTGAAACTAAACCTAAATTAAAGACAACTAGGATTCACTTCTAATTTCCTATTATTCCAGAAAATACTGCAGATAGCAAAATTACTGAAATATCCTTACTCTAAATAACTGATAATATATTACTGAAAACGAAAGTTCCTGGTTACTAAAACCACTTAATAGAGATCACTTACCAAACTTTTAACACTTTGGTTTCTCGAATCATGATGAACCTGAGCACAAGTATAGAAAAACCTAGTGATATACTTCTTCTACCGTTCCTTGTTCGTATGACTTTTTCCTCTTTTTATATCCTTAAATTCTCAATGGTGATAAACTTGAAAAAATTTAAGTGGAGCTATCTGACCATTTCTATATGTGATTTGCAGATGGCTAGAGAATTAGATGCAATATTGGATCACGGAGAAGCTCACCCAGCTCCAAGTTGTACAACTGAAAATGGTTCCGTGTCCTACCTTGAGCGAGTCATCCGTCCTATATATGTTGCAATGGACGCAGTGAGTCAGTTTGTCGCTTTTTTGGTTCTTTTGTGGATTTCCTTGTATCCATTACTCTTAATGAACTTGCTGATGTTATTCTGAATTTTGTTAAAAAGATAGCTAGAGGCCTCACGATTTACTTCAAATAGAGCATAATCCTTTCGCTCATTTGCATATGTTTGACCTTGGACTTTAGCGTCCTATATGGAATCACCTTATCATTCTTTACCTATTATGCTTGGAATACTTGAATCTGGTCTTATGAGGTTTAGGCTGATGGTCTCCCTTTTAATGAATCATGCGAGGCTTAATATGATCCTTTTAACATGATATCTAGAGAAAGAGAAAGGAAACAATATGGTGTTGTTGTGTATATTATATATTCGCCTACACATTGGTACATGTTGATCAAATATGCATACATAAATGCATGTAATCTGAGTTTTGTGTCCCCTATTACATTGTACTACGAGTAGGCTATCCATACAGCCATAAGCTAATGGGCTAAAAAGCATTTGCTAGATATCCATGATAGCTTCCTTTTCCAGCTCTTTTTGGACCTATATGTAATTATTTCATCCATCTACTGTTAAGTAATCTTCAAGGTGGTAATTATCATAAAAATTTTGCATTTGAAGCTTGGAGGCCAGAACGTATTTGGAGAGTTTGTATTTCAGGATGGATAGGATGTCATAAATTTTCTAAATATGACTCAGATCGCTTGGTTAACTGATGTTGAATTTTTGTTTTTCTGTTGGAGACTTAGTTGTTTTTTGGATCTTTGCTCTCTTTTCTTTTGCTTCAGGAAGCAAAAAATGGGGTTGGGAAATCATCTCATGCAAAATGGCGGAATTATGATGACTTTAATGAATATTTCTGGTTTGACTTCTTTTATGAGGCTTTTGATTTTCTTTCAATATTATGACACACTGTTGTTGGTTGGCATGATTCTCTAGCATTAATTTATGTTGGAATCTGTTTTGTTTAGGTCTCCTACTTGTCTTGAGTTGAGTTGGCCCATGAAGGAGGATTCATCATTTCTCTTAAAGCCTGGGAGAAGGAAAAGGGTCAGTACACTCTGTTTATTATCTACGAAGTCCAATAACCTTTTCGTTCTGTTATCTGAATTGCTTGAGATGATGAATTAATTAATATCATGGAGTTGAGGTGTTTGGTATGGCACGATGAATGAATGTCTTTGTTTTATATATTTATTTATTTTTTCCAAAAAAATGTGTATTGTTTGGGGAGACCACTGTGGACTATTTGCGCATATTATCACTTCAAATTATTCTTTACCTTTTCTACTGTATATGCTTTGTTCTTCAGAACTATTTTCTGCTTCCATCCTTTTGAATGCCGAGTTAGAAATCATTAAACACTTCAAAAGTCTATTCAAATGACCTTGTGATTTCTGAACCTGCACTTAACCATCCTTTAACGTCCCACCATTTAAGCTTTAACAATTATCGTAAGAAACAAGTTAATGACTAAGCTACCTTTAAAAGAGCTCGACGTTTCTGGTCTACTAATTTTCAGAAAATACAATGAGTATTTGCATTCGTTTTTTCTTTCAATGAGTTTTCTCCTGCATCAAGTTGTTGGGAGCCAATGAGTTTTCTGTGTTACTGTTTTTAAATTAATTAGGTGTCGTGCTCCCCAACCAATAAGCTATAAGCTAAGGTTTTTTTTTTTTTGGTTGTTGGGGGGTTGAGGGGTGAGGTTGGTTCTAAATTCTCTTTTTGTTCTGGTTTATACTCTTAGGGTACCAGACCCCTCTTGGTTGTTTTGATTTGTCTTAGTTTATGGGTCAAAGTCATAGTAGCTCGTTACTTTAATGTTGTTTTGCTGTTTGTGGATTTTGGAGATGTTTCTTGTTTATCAGTACGATTTTTTTCCTTGAAGGCTGCATGCTTTTCTTGAATAACGTGTTAAATATGGTTACCTGTTAGCGTTTTAGACTAAATGTTTTAGTTCATGCTGAAGTCCATTTCGTTCGGAGAAGATAAGTGTATTGCGAAAGGACATGGTGTCATATGAGGTGTAATATGAACGGGTTTTCCTTCTGTTGACTCTTTCTTTCCCTATTTCTAATTCGTGTTACATACTTGCAGACGGGTAAGAGTAACTTTGTTGAACATAGGACATTTCTCCACTTGTACCGAAGCTTCCATCGCATGTGGATGTTTTTGGCGATAATGTTTCAGGTTATTTACGCTTCTAATACTTCCTTGCCTTGTTTTTCCGGTGGCATACTAAGAGTTAAGATGCATGCTAACCTTTTTGTTTTTGTCAATTTCAGATCTTGACTATCATAGCCTTCAACGATGGAAGAATTAATCTCGACACTTTTAAGACAGTCCTTAGTGCTGGTCCCACATTTGCAGTAATGAACTTTTTGGAGAGTAAGTTCCTTATGCTAGTGTTTAATTTGTTTATTTTTTATCCTTAATAAATCACACATGCTGAAATATAAAGCTTTTATCTGTCACTAAATTTGAAGGTTCCCTGGATGTCCTCCTTATGTTTGGTGCTTACACAACCGCTAGAGGAATGGCTATATCTAGGCTTTTCATTAGGTTTTTCTGGTGGGCTGTGAGCTCTGTATTTATTACCTACATGTACATGTGAGTCTTTCTCTCTCTCTCTCTCTCTCTCTCTCTCAGTGTTGCTAATGCTAGTTCTGGCTGCTGATGCATGTCTTCATTTCAGAAAAGTTTTACAGGAAAGAAATGATTCCAACTCTTTGTACTTTCGGATCTATATCCTTGTGTTGGGAGTATATGCTGGGCTACGGCTTATTTTGGCAATATTCTTGAAAATACCTGCATGCCACTCCTTTTCTGCGATGGCTGATCAGTCATTTTTCCAGTTTTTCAAATGGATTTACCAGGTATTTAGTGGTGATCAGCCATGTTACATAGGACTGTTTTTCAAACTTCTGTTATTGAACCATTCGTTTAAAATTGCAGGAAAGATATTTTGTCGGCCGAGGTCTTGTCGAAAGGACAACCGATTACATAAGGTATGTCTTATTTTTGTTGGATTTTTCTTTTGTAACTCTAACTAATGCTGGAATATCTTTTAGTATAAGCAGTTACGAAACTGATGTTGCACTTTATTCTCAATGTCATTGAGCATTATCTGAATCGATGCATGAATATAATTTCTTAGTATGGAAACTGAATGAGGCTTATTATATTGTAAAGTTCACATTTGCCTACGTTCTTCAGGCAAGTATTTATTTTGAAAAATGTGGATTAAACCATAACCGGTCCATGTTTACGCCTCACCTTTATGGTTTATCCACTTAAAATCAGGTGGATAGTCTGGATTCAACCCAATCCTTATAAGTTTTCTTTGACATTTTTCATTGTCCACTCTTACAAGAAAGTGTGAAACCACTCGTGTGTCTAATAGATTTAGAGTGTACATATATGGTTTCACTGATATGAAAATTTTCTGGGGCACGTACCACTTACATTGGCATTCAAAATTTGCTTTTATTGCTGTGCAAGCTGTTGCTTGATTTGACTTGCTATTCAAGTGGAATCTTTAATCGAAGTTAGATGGTTTACATGTCATGTGTCTTCCTCGGCTGCTGGTTTACTGGATCTTGTGATTTTGTACTGATGCAGATATGTGGTTTTCTGGCTGGTCATCTTCATCTGCAAGTTCACATTTGCCTACTTTCTTCAGGCATGTATTTAACTTGATCTTGAGACTTTTACAACCTGATTTTTGATTCACGTTATTTGTTGTTGCTTCAAATCTAAGAGAGCCTCCAATTGTTTGTTTGACCATGAGCAAAATAGGTTAGGAGTAACCTGAAATATGCTCTTGAACTTAATAGAGGCTGGAATCTATATGTCACCCATTTGGTTTTATTTTTTGCAGATTAAGCCCCTGGTGGAACCGACGAATATAATAGTAAAGATCCGTTCCTTGCAATACTCGTGGCATGACTTGGTATCCAAGAGTAAGTGTGCTTATGTTAGTTTTGTTCGTCTGTGTGCTGAAATTGACAGTTTTTTCTTTACTTAGCTTTGGATTTGAACAGCCTTTAGGTCTTGTTAAGGTATCACCTGTGGTGTGAATTTGCATGGTAGTAAACCTCTTATCTCTTCCTTGTGCTGGGGAAGGCAGATGCTTTCCTCAGTTGAACACCATTATCTTGTCGTAAAGTTTTCCCTTTCACCTTCAAGGGAAATGGGTTCCTTTTTCCTTTCTTTTTAGCCTGATAAAAGGGACTGTTTCTGTCTCTGGCGAGATGCTGGTTTACTTCTCGTCATTTTCGGTTTTGCGTTCTTATTTGCCATCAATTATTTGAGTTGTCTCTTATACTAGCTATTCTAAATTGGGAAAAGCACAATTTCCGATCTATAGTTACATAGTGCTACGTCTTTCATCTTTGGTCATTTGAATTATTTGATTTATATTTTAAGGATCTCTGGATAGCCCTGCAAATTTTATGACATCAAATGTCAATTACGCTGCTGGCCACTGTGCAATCACTCGGCCTTGTTGCTTCTTGTTTATCCTTTTTCTATATTTAGTGGCTTCATGATGTGCTTCTTTGACCCAAATATGCTACTTTTGGTTCGGGGAAAAAATTTAAGATTCTTGCCTTGCCTTTCATTAGGAACATAGAATATTTTTGTAATTTGGGAATTTTTGCCATCTTTTTTGACATAATTGACCAATTGAAAGTATTATCCTTGTTCAGTGTATCCTGTTTGGTCTGGATATTTTAGCATTATTTGTTCTTATTCTGTTTGGTTCGAAAATGGTTTTAATACTTTTTGTTTTCTTGGTGGCAGATAACAACAATGCTCTGACACTAGCTAGCTTGTGGGCTCCTGTTGTGGCTGTAAGTATCTATTTTTGTAGTATTATCTTCTTAATTATATTCCTGAAAATGACTTGACCTCTGGAGAGTGGTACGTGACCTGTGTTGGCAAGTGAGCACCAATGTTAACAATCATCCTCTGATAAAGAATGATTGCTACATATGATGGCTACCATGTTAACAACCATTTACCAGTGTTGGAGAGACGGAAAGAGAAAATAACAGATCTTGCTCCATGAACTTGAAGTAACAATAGACAGGACAAGAAACTGTTTTTAGAATCCATGTCTAATAACCCCAATCCTCTTTAACTCCCATGTCATCTAATGAATGTAGTGAAATATATGAAGGGGTTTAACTTCTTTTTTTTTATTATTATTTTAAGTACTGCAATGGAGTTGTGTGGCTGCATTGATACGAGATCATTTCCCTGTTTGATTCGTGGTTCTCTACCGTATGAATAATTATGGATGAAATAATGTGCCTTCAATTTTTTTGAAGATGATGTTTAAAGCTTCAGTTGCGAGCAATAGTTATATTTGGTTTCCACCTTGGGGCGAGTATGTGTGTGTTGTAGGGCGTTGGGTTCAATCATATCAAATTTTCCATACTTGAGTTTCTATTTTGCTGTTGCCACCTTTGTTCTAGGTTTATAGACATGGCTTCTGGCTAATCTTGCTCACTTTTCTTCTTCTATTCTGACTTTGGCGTTAATGTTTCCAGATCTATCTCATGGATATTCACATTTGGTATACTTTGTTATCTGCAATTGTTGGTGCTGTGATGGGTGCACGGGCCCGTTTAGGAGAGGTATTGCAGTTTTTATCTAATTCTTGGTTCCTAAATGATTATCATTTAAATTGTGTGTGCATTTATCATGTTGTACCTGTCATAGTGGTGTACTTGTGCCTCCTGTACTACAATTTTTGTAATAATGGCTTTAATTTGTTTTAAAAAATTGATGTTGCTAGATCCGTTCAATTGAAATGGTACATAGACGCTTTGAGAACTTTCCAGAAGCTTTTGTCAAGAATCTTGTTTCACCTCTGGCGAAAAGGTGACATCCCTAACTCATTTAAGTTTTTGAGCTTCATCATATATCTACTTTTGCTTATACTAATCATGCTGTTGTCCGGCCTTTGCTGCCTCTGGTAGGATGGCTTTTGAGAGGCCTTCATCGCAGGTATATGTAATGTTTTAATTTTCTTTCATGTTAAATCGTTTTAAGATGCTTTGTAAAAGTCAACCGGAAACATTCTATTACGATGACATAGGATGAATAAGCTTGATGTCAGATGTTTGATTCCACAAGTTCTCACATTCTATTTGTAACTGATGAAGATGTGCCCAAAAAAGTTCTTTACCCATCCATTTGTTTTCTATGGAAAGTATTATTCTCCCACAGTTAATTGAGTGTATCAGATGAAAAAGAATTCATACGACCTAATGAGATCAGTATTTTGTTACACTGGTTGGAGGACAGGGATTTGTGTTCTTCATGTCTCTTTTAGGCTCAATATATGAATCAAGTTTTATTATTAACATAACCGGTTCCCTTGTCCTCTGCTTCTGCTTTCAATCGGTCGGTTGGAGGGACTCTCAAATGAAATGAAACCACAACAATCTTAGGTGATGTCTGAGTTGCTGTTTCTTATGAGGATTAAGTAATTTTTTAGACCTCCCGAGCAGTATAATAATCTAAAAGATTCTTGCTTGTTATTGTGCCTTGAGTAATCGTTATTGTAGGACTTTCTTCCTTATTATCAAAAGATGCTAGTTCGTGATTTCCAAGAAATTGCTTATTCATGCTAGACCATTTCACACACACACACACACACACACATGTATTTTAAAGTGATTATATGGATCTTTTCGACTTGTGTGCCAATATTGCCTATATGTTGTCGTTATCCATATTCAGTTTTTGGTTTAAGATGCTTGCTTTTCTTCCCACTTGTATTATACAGCATATAATTTTTATTTTTATTTTTAAATTAGGCTCCTCAAGATAATAACAAAGAGTGTGCAGCTATGTTTTCTCCATTTTGGAATGAAATCATAAAAAGCCTACGTGAGGAAGACTATATCAGCAACAGGTTAATTGCTGAAGCTTGTGATATTATCTCCAAAACTTATCTAAATGACGATTTCTTCCTCATTTCCTATCCGAGTACTTCAACTTGCCTCTCGCAAATTTCATTTTCGTTGTAGGGAGATGGACTTGCTGTCAATGCCTAGTAACAGGGGAATGATCAGATTAGTTCAATGGCCTCTTTTCCTTCTTAGTAGTAAGGTGCTTTCACTTGTCACTACCTGATTTTATTAGTTAAAAGATTTTTTTTTTCTTTTCTTAATATTCTGAGATTATTTGCTTTTGCAGATTTTATTGGCAATTGACTATGCTCTGGACTGCAAAGATACACAAACAGATCTATGGAATAGACTATGCAAGGATGAATATATGGCTTATGCTGTTCAAGAGTGCTACTACAGCATAGAAAAAGTTCTGCATTCTCTGGTGGATGGAGAGGGGAGACTCTGGTGTGATTCTTTCGGCATTCTTCATTTCATACTTTCAACTCTTTTGTTGTTTGGTGTTAAGTTTGTGGCATAAAGCTTAAGACTTCTAGTCACTATGTTTTTCAATAATGCAGGGTTGAAAGAATATTTCGTGAAATCAACAACAGTATTCAAGAGGGTTCTCTTGTCATCACATTAAATCTTAAGAAGCTGCCTATGGTGCTGTCACGATTTACGGCATTGACAGGACTGCTGGTAACTATGCATCCTCTCCTTCCCGCTTCCAAAAAAAGAGAAAAAAGGAAAAGAATTGATGGAAATGTAGATTTGGAAATAATTAGTGACTGCGGTTTTATGATTTCAAATGATTTAACCTTAAATGTCTTACACCTCAATATTTTATTGAGACATGAGATAAACTTGAACCTCTTTTGAGTCAAAGTGTAGAGTTTGATTCCTATGGGTTATTAGTTTAGAGCTTTTGGGTTCTCTCTCTCTCTCTCTCTCTCTTGTACTTCTAAGAAATCCACTAAGAGACTTACCAACCAGTCTACTTTAGAGCTTATTACTTCATTTGATGGTCAAAGTTATCCGTTTCCGGGTTAGCTATTATGTTGCTTTTCTGAGATTATGGAAAAAATAGTGTTGTTTTGTTTGAAAATTTGAGATCATGTCATTTTCATAGATCTGGATTCGACGATTATTTGATAATGTCACATTTTATTTTGCACTGGATTACTTCCTCTAGGTTCCTATGCTACATGAATGATGTTTCTGGTGTAAGATCGAGAGTTTTCTTCATTTCCTATATCATTTTTTATGAATTTTAGCATAGAATTTTGACATAATATTTTTGTTTCGCTTGTAAATTTTTTCTGTTTATCATGTTTTCTCCCAAGTGTTGTTTCTGTTGTTATTGCTTTTATGGATTTTGTATCTTCTTGTGCTTATACTGGGTATGTTGTTGTTGTTGTTGTTGTATTCTTTTTTTACAATTTTTCAAATATGCCACTTAATGGATAATTTTTGAAGCATGATAAAATTCTCAAGTACATTGTTTAGTAAGACGCATCTGCAAATGTGAGGATTTTTTTATGCACTACTGGGTACCTTATAGTTTTTACTGTTGTCATCCTTTCAGTACTCTCTCCCTCCTATATTATTACTCAGGTAGTTTTAATATTATTTCAGATAAGAAACGAAACTCCAGAACTAGCCAAAGGTGCTGCAAAAGCCATTTTTGATCTGTATGAGGTGGTTACCCATGAATTATTGTCTACAGATCTAAGGTTTGTGAATATTGCTTATAAGTGCAGTATCTTTATTAATTTCCTCTTGATTTTTTAAACTAAAACTGCCTTCACCCCTCCTTTGTCCTCAGGGAGCAGCTTGATACGTGGAATATATTGGCCAGGGCTAGAAATGAAGGGAGGCTGTTTTCGAGGATTGAGTGGCCCAAGGATTCTGAAATTGTAAGCTGTAAATATTAATGATGGATCATTCTAGTGCATCTGCTGTTTTGGTCTAGCCCATTTTAATCCTTCAAATCTTGACAGAAAGAGCAGGTCAAAAGGTTGCACCTGCTTCTCACAGTGAAGGATTCTGCAGCTAATATACCGAAGAACCTTGAAGCAAGGAGAAGATTGGAATTTTTCACAAATTCATTGTTTATGGACATGCCAGCAGCGAAGCCAGTCTGTGAAATGATGCCCTTCTGGTATACGTTGCTTTGTTTTCTGCATTGTTATTAATGTCTAATTTACCACTGTTGATGTCTCTTAAGAAAAAAGGTTTTTATGTCTCATAAAAAATCTATTACAAATTTCTCCTTTATGTTTGCTTTAAAACAGTGTCTTCACACCGTACTACAGCGAGATTGTTCTTTATAGTTCCAATGATTTGCGGGCTGAAAATGAAGATGGCATATCCACCCTTTTCTATCTCCAGAAAATATTTCCAGGTATTTCTGAAAATCTTGTGGTCTGAATTTTCGGACGTCTTTCTTTTCTTTAAGTTGTGGTTTTAAGATATTTAAGAAGCATCAATTTCTTCGATGTCGATCAAAAGAAACCAGCATCAATTCCTTCTGATTAATCCATGATTGGGATCAATTTCTTAGTGATTGATATATTTAAGAAGCATCAATTTCTCGCATTGACACTTTGATGTTGATCTATTCAACTGTTCTTAAAGTGTTTTGACCGTTCTCAATCTTTTGCTATCAATTTTCAGATGAATGGGAGAATTTCCTGGAACGAATTGGACATGGTGATAGTGCTGATGCTGAAATTCAACGAAGTTCTAGTGATGCCTTGGAACTCCGGTTTTGGGCGTCTTACAGAGGGCAAACTTTAGCTCGGACAGGTTTGATTCCTCAATTTTTTTTATTACCTATGATTGGGATATTTTTTGGAGAATAGTGCTTGCCATTTTTTTTCACATATGATTCACAAGGATATCTTTACATTGTTCTTTGCAGTTAGAGGCATGATGTATTACAGAAGAGCGTTGATGCTACAGAGTTTCTTGGAAAAGAGATCCATGGGAGGTAACCTCTACACAGATATATATATATATATATATATATATATATATATATATATATACCTTCCATTTTTTTGTTTATTGATGAAAGAGAAACTGTACTTACGTTGTTGTACTACTATGTGTAGATTCTTATTCCCAAATAAGTTTTCCCCGCACTCAAGGTTTTGAGTTGTCACCTGAAGCTCGAGCACAAGCGGATATAAAATTCACTTATGTAGTTTCATGTCAAATTTATGGGCAACAAAAGCAAAGCAAACGTCCGGAGGCTGCTGATATTGCTCTTTTGTTGCAAAGGTTGTACTTATTAATGATTTTTAATTGTCTTTTCATTCTGTTTCTTATTAAAATTTGTCTTTGGGGGATTTTACTTTGGAACAATTGATTTCTGTGATTGATGTTGTTTATTGCAATCTGGGAGTTTAATATTTTTTCAAACATCTCACTGTTAATGAGATAGTTCACATTATGTAATGTCATTGGTACCTTTTTAAAGCATCATTTTTTAAAGCTACTGTAATTTATGGAAATGTGTAAATGGTTGCGAATTGCTAATCCATGTATGCGTTGGTACATTTTAATGTGGAATGCCTTCACTAGATTTTGTGAAATCCAACTGAACTTGTTACAAGTGGGAATATTTGGGAATTTGAGATCCATTGGTTATATTTTTCCTATTTGAGATCAGGAAATTGAGGGAATGATCATACAGTGTATCACTTTTGGCTTCCATTAGTCTTTATTGTGCTTACCCTGGTGTTACGTTATAGTTGTCATAGCATGCTTGTGTATAATGGTGTAGATAGCATACTGTATTAACAACTTATTTTATGCAGGAATGAGGCACTTCGTGTTGCTTTTGTGCATGTGGAGGAGTCTGTTGATACGGAGGGAAAGGTGAAAAAGGACTTCTATTCAAAACTCGTAAAATCTGATGGACATGGGAAAGATCAGGTATGGAGTGCTCTTGATTCTTGAATGGCTTTCTTTAGCATCGTCTTTGAATCTCTTAGAATTTGAATTTTGAGGGAAGCTATACTGGATGTTGATGGAATTTCTATAACGATCCCTGAGATGGAATGTAGTGTGAATTCCGTGAAGTTGAAGCAAATTAGCTTAACAAAGACTAATTACCTTCTGGTATCTAATAAGTTATTTAGTGAAAAGTTCTCACGTGTATGATCTTCAGGTTAGCAATTGGCACTTGTAGACAAGAAAGAGAATTTGTTTTCTTAATATATTACATCAGTGGCACATTAAATTTCTTTCTTTCTACGATCTTGAAATGATAATCTGATTTCCTTTCTCGCCTCATTCCGTGGATCTGTAATGTTCATTGTTTCCTCAGTGGCTGATTTTTTAATTCCATTAAATTACCTGCTGGGAAATTGTTCTTCATTCTTATATTGTTTTCTTGACCATTTTGTGGTGTGATTTGTTATGTTGAGACCCATTGCTTACTGATTAACGTTGAAACTTGACCAAGATGGGTTATACTTAAGTTAGCTTCTGCTGGGAAATTGTTCTTCATTTTATTGTTTTCTTGACCATTTTGTGGTGCAGCTTGTTATGTTAAGACCCATTGCTTACTGATTAACGTTGAAACTTGATCAAGATGTATTATACTTAAGTTAGCTTCTGATTTCATCACACTGCTCTTGCCATGTGGAATGATGACTATCTGCATGCAGTTAAACACAGATTAGCTCTAATGTCCTGTGTACTTTTGAAATGTGATGTAAATCTTTTTACATACACCAAACATTTGTAATTTGTTCTTTCTTAACATTCCCTTTTGTTGAATGTGCTGTTATTGTTCACCTAATCTTTTGGTGCTGGAATTGCATGATATGTAATATTCACAAGGTCATGCTCCTTCAATGATTAAATTGTTGGAGAGAGAATTGACCACCAAAAAATGTACCTACCCGATGGACACTAAAAGGATCATGTAGCTAATTGCCTGTATATTTGTTTTTTCATTCTGAAAGGTGATTGAATGTTTAACCAGGAATTCTATTTCCACAGCTTTGATTGCTTATCTTGAAATATTTGACGTGCTTATCTTTTTTTTGTTTTATTTATTTATTTTTTTTGGTTCTTTTTTCCTGCTTATGAATAAGATTTAATGTTGCAAGTGTTTTCTGCAATTTGTGTACTGTTAATTTACTGGTTCGTTTGATTTATTCTCATCTTTATTAAATGAGTGATTCTCATATGCAGGAAATATTTTCGATAAAACTCCCTGGGGATCCAAAACTTGGGGAGGGAAAGCCTGAAAACCAAAACCATGCAATAATTTTTACACGTGGTGATGCTGTGCAAACAATTGACATGAATCAGGTAAATTTCTATTTATCTCGAGATCTGTGATAAACTTTTAATCATTTACTTAACTTCTTATGTGCACATGAGAAAGAAAAAATTTGCTGCAGTGAGGTGGGGTTCTCTTGGTAGCCTGATCCCGTGGTTCTGCTGCACCCTTTTATTTTCTTTTTGAATTTCTTTCTCACATCGTATCAGAATTTTGTCTCTCCGTGTTACCTATTTGGTAGTGTAAATGGGAAATCTCTGCTTGCAGTATCTTGATGATGGATACATCGTACTCATTATCAGTATGGCCTTAAAGCCAGAATTTAAAGGACAATCATAGTGCTCTAAAAATTGTTGAATGTCCTTCTGCAAATGATAATTTATTGGTGCCATTTCTTTCCATGGAAAGATCCACTGTTTTAGTTTAATTGGGATTATTGGAAGATGGAAGTGCTCAGTATGGTTACTGCAGGAAATGTTAGAAGTAGAACTTCTTTTCGGTTGTTTTTTTAGTTTTTTTTTTTTTTTTAACGTGATATTCTGACGTATGATGTTTTTCATGCAAATTCCAGATGACGATGATGAGCTATATCAATAGGCTTAATGCAGATTGCTATTTTTGTATTTATTTTTGTCCTTCATTTATTAGTGGTTGGCCCTTCTTGATTTTTTATATTGGATTTGGTGGGAGGAGTTATGGGACTTGATATAATGATTTTTTGGTTTCAGGATTTATTGTGCTTTCTGTATGTTGTCGTATCAGAAACTAATGCACCTCAGGGCCCGATATTATTAAAAAAATACATGGGAAGAGCTTTCTCTGATTAAGAATTTAGATTTCAGAAATCAGAACCGTGGATTAAGCATTTCGAAACTTTATTAAGTCCTTGAGATATCTGATGAAAGATCGTATCCCAGAAATTTCAAAATTGTTTGCCATTACTTTTCTCATGATTTTCCCCTAATGCAATCTGATTTGCGTTGGCCTCATTTTGAATATCCATTATATCTGTAAATCAATTAAGACTTGTTGTTGTGACAAATTCTAAAGATTCATCAGCGATTTTTACCTTACTTGTGCTTTCTTGATTGACACAATAATTTACTACCTGTGCTTTTAGATTCCTTATGACGCCTTCTTTTTTTTTTAAGTGGTTCTGTCCTGCCTCTTAGTAATTTTCTGGTTTTGCAGGATAACTACCTTGAAGAAGCCATGAAATTGAGGAACCTGCTTGAGGAATTTCGTGGAAAACACGGACTTCGCCCTCCAACTATTCTTGGAGTGAGAGAGCATGTCTTCACAGGAAGGTTTGTCATCCTAAATTGTCTTGATGAACACATAGTCTTCGTCATCAATTTGCATAAATAACCACATAACTGTTTTCCTTTTGAAACACAGTGTTTCTTCTTTGGCTTGGTTCATGTCCAACCAAGAGACTAGCTTCGTGACACTGGGCCAGCGGGTTTTGGCAAAACCTCTCAAGTAAGTAGTTCAAATTCTGATATGTTTATTGTTATTTTTATCCTGAACAATTTTAGTGTAGCAAAGCATGAATTGCAGTTTCAATATCCATCCTTTTTTAGTTCAATCAGTTCTTAAACATTCACTTCTCTGTTAGTTTCTTCCTGATGGTGACTGCCATTCCTCTATGTTGTTATCTACTAAGTTGTTATTCTGAATTCAGTTGAACATCTAAGCTTATGTTTTTCATTGCTTGAGTGAATGGCATTGCTTAGGTTGTTGTGATCGTGAAAATCTATTCATAGGGGAGAATAACAAGGATGAAATTTTGCAAAGGATTTTCAGTGTTCTAGAAAATACATCATCTGTAGACCTTTTTATTGTTAAGAGACGCTGATCTTGTTAACTGTAGCATCGATTTATTAAAAAGAATTGCATCAACTGCCAGTCTTGATTGGATTGTTCCCTCAAAAATTAAATGACATTTGTATTAAGGTATTGAACTTGGAGTATTGCCTGAAGGTGAATTTAACCCGTTTCTGTGACATTTGTGCTTGTGCAGAGTTCGTATGCACTATGGTCACCCAGATGTCTTTGATCGTGTTTTTCATATTACTCGTGGTGGGATTAGTAAAGCATCGCGTGTGATTAATATTAGTGAAGATATCTATGCAGGTAATGGAGTTTTATGGGTGCATTAGGTTATCAAAATACTTGCTTTACCACGGATGCAATGTTTGACAACTTTTTATGTGCTCATTTCTTTTTTGTTGTTTTTTTTTTTTTTTTTTTGGTCGGATTGATGTTTGGGTTAAAACTTTTCTGAGAAACTCTGGACTCCATGGTAGTGCAACCTTTTGACTTTTTCATCCGCGAAAACTTTCTTCTCAGTTTACAAAGTTTGGTAGGTATGCAAATTAAACACTAATAACTGCTAACTGCTTCTACATCCTCGAAAATTCCGGAATTTAACGGTGGTGTATGAAGCTGTTCAGAGATCTAGTAAAACCTTTTGTCTTGTAACCAGCTTCAACTGCCATGTAACTGCATGGGCTGCAGGAAAGGCTTCTTAAAGCTTCGCTATGTTTTTCATATTGGTGCTTTTAGGATTTGTTGCCTCGAAAATATACAACCTGAAGTTAAAGTTTTTTTCCAACCATGTGACCAGTTCTATACTTTGCATTATATTGTTTAGTCATTATATATTCCCCTGTTCCCAAGTGTAAAGTATATTTAAGAAGTTTTGTACATTATTTTGGACATGCCATTTTGAATTTGCTAAGGAGCTTTAATTTTTTAATACCAAATTTTACCTTAATTTATCCCGAATAAATGTATTATTTTCCCTTAACATGTTTATCTATAGCATGGTGGTGTCTAATATCAATGTTGAATAAAAGCAATAACGATGGATGAGATTAATTTAATGTAGAAGTGAACGGATGCTCAGTAGGGAGAATTAGGAATTTGTGTGTACATTCAAGACAATTAACTTAGTTTTTTCATTCTAGCGATTCCGGTAACAAAGGACTGGAGTATCTTTTCTTCACCATCCTACTTTTGGTGGTAATAAGGAATTTGGTTGTTGAATATTTAAAATATGGGGAGTGAAGTTCTTTATATTCTCCCTTGGGGCTGTAGATTTATTTCTATTCCTAAATGCTTTTGATGATTTCAAAGTCTATGTGAAAATGTCCTGTAGTTTGATTATGAAAATGGACATTTCCAAACCTAAATGTGTTGTGTTCCCAGTCAATTCTGCTTATTGCTTGTACTGTCGAACATGATCATAGTAACGGGATTGTAGAAGTAAATAAATTGCCCAATACCGTGCATTGCTTTTTTTTTTTTTGTATTGTTGGAGCTGCTACTGTAGTTGTTGGACTTCAATAATATAATTTCGCCTTCTAGCTATTTTCAGGGTTTCATCCATGTATCTTAATGGGTTGATGGTTTCTTTAATGATATTTTCTCCAACTACAGGGTTTAATTCAACGCTGAGGCAGGGTAATATTACTCATCATGAGTATATTCAGGTGCGGCAGTTTATTGTATCTGTTTGATGAACATCATCTATGCTACCTCCCAAAGGACTAACTTATTCTACTAAATTTTTTTAACCATATAGGTTGGAAAGGGAAGAGATGTAGGCTTGAACCAAATTGCAACATTTGAAGGCAAGGTTGCTGGTGGCAACGGAGAACAAGTTCTGAGCAGGGATGTTTACCGGCTGGGACAACTTTTTGATTTTTTCCGAATGTTGTCATTCTATTTCACCACTGTCGGTTATTACGTTTGCACCATGGTATAGCATTTCTTTCACGCTTCTTGCGGTGTCCATTTGTGTTCTTAGAATATGGAGTTCTCATAAATGTTTTTATGGATTGCAGATGACTGTTCTGACAGTATATATATTTCTCTATGGAAGAGCATATCTTGTAAGTCATTTTACTACTTGTGTTCTATGGTTCCCTTTTGGTAGTTATGAATGAAATTTGTTTCAGAAAATTGCTCAATAGTACGCTGAATCTACATGGTATTTGTTTGAACCTGCTTGTACTACGACGTATTATTGTTGGTATGGTTGCTTTTTTCCTTGTCATATTTTGCTGGGATCATCTCTTCATCAGGATTAAAGCTATATGATGTGCTACATGAAGTATCTAATTCCATGAAAACTACTTCACTCCAATCGCATAATCTTGAAGCTTGCAGGTGAATTACGTGTGATGAGTTAAGTATAAATGAAATGTCCAACTTAGATTTGAGTAAAGTTTAAGGTAGTTTTTATGCACAAGTTAAATGCTACCTTCTTTTGTATTCGAAAACAATATGTTATTGGTTTTCACAACCTGCTCTGTGATACGGTTTTGATAGATTGACTCAGTGGGCATGAGGGTGTTTCATCATTTAAAATCAATTTAAGCAGTCAACAGCATGCAGTTGGGTTCATCTGTTGATCCTTTAGCTACTTTGTTAATGCATACTACGGACTAAACAGCCAGTTTTTTTCCTTAAATTTCAGGCGTTTTCTGGAGTAGATAGGGGGATTTCTAAAGAAGCTAAAATATTGGGGAATACTGCAATAGATGCTGTTTTAAATGCTCAATTCTTGGTCCAAATTGGAGTTTTCACTGCCGTTCCTATGATAATGGGCTTCATACTAGAGCTTGGCTTGCTGAAGGTTTGTTTGAGCTGCTTTTAATCCTCAGATTTATATCTTTTACACTGACGTTAAAGTTTTATCAACTTTCTGCTTCTCACTACCTCTCATTTGCTACGTTTGAGTTTGCTATTGTTCCTTGCATCAAAGCCAGGCACAAAGGGTGAAAGTAGACTACTAATTAATAAAAATTTTGCAGAAGAAGATAACCTAAGGATTCATTATATGTAGAAATTCCAAGTCATAATATCCCCTAACATTTGAAATAACTTTGGGATCCGTTACTTTTAAAGACTGAACTTTTTTCTCACAGCAAAATTTATAAAAGCATCAGTATCTATTATTGTTCTTAGGTGTTCTGTCCTGCATTGGGTTAGATAACTAATATTATAAAAATGGTTTTCTTTGCTTTGTATCTCTTCAGGTGCTAAGCATTATTATCAAAGTCTCAAAGTTTCTCCTTTTCTTGTTTCTATTTGTTTGCCTTTTTTTTTAGGGGGGGGGTGTGTATAAAAAGTATCATCTACCAAGCAGCCCTGTTAATCTTCCATTACTTTGCAGGCTATTTTTAGCTTTGTCACCATGCAACTTCAACTATGTTCTGTCTTCTTCACATTCTCTTTGGGAACCAGAACACATTACTTTGGGCGTACCATCCTGCATGGAGGTGCAAAGGTAGGTAAATTCTAAGCAGTCTTTTTCGTTCCGCGGAGTTCCTAGAGTTATTCACCTCCTCTTGTGAAATGCAGTATCGACCAACTGGACGAGGATTTGTTGTGCAACACATAAAATTTGCGGAAAATTATCGGCTGTATTCAAGAAGTCATTTTGTCAAGGCGTGAGTAGTCTGGATTAAATTGATTATGCTTCTTATTTTCACTTAGTCTGTTAAGAGGTTAACTACTGTATTTTCTCCCTGTAGGCTGGAAGTGGCATTGCTTCTTATAGTATACATTGCTTATGGCTATGTAGATGGAGGTCATGCCGTCTCTTTTATTTTACTTACTCTGAGCAGTTGGTTCCTTGTAATATCATGGCTCTTTGCTCCTTACATCTTCAATCCATCTGGCTTTGAGTGGCAAAAGTAAGATCTCTTCCTTATTAGATTGTAGTTGTAAGTCTTGAATGTTAAAGTTTGTCTGCTGTATACACTCTTTGCATCTTAGTTGAGGTTCACATATAATTGATGCAGGCTTGCTGAAGAGAAGTAATATTTTAAGGGGGCATTGCATTTTGAATAATTACCTACGTTGTTGCATGATACTCATGCATACCACATACGTAGATCCCAGTAAATAACATTAAGAGGCAGTGGTAGAAGAGGAACAATAGGATGAGAAGAAGCCTAGTTATTCATCTCACTTGTAGAGCTGGATATTCTCGTTGCGTTTGGTTTGATGTTAAACTAATAAATTTGCAAATATGTGGCAGGACTGTGGAGGATTTTGATGATTGGACGAGCTGGCTGATGTATAAAGGTGGAGTCGGTGTTAAGGGTGAAAGTAGCTGGGAGTCCTGGTGGGATGAAGAACAGGTGTATTACATAAGCTCTCTTTGATATTCTCCTCAAAAGAACAATGATCATGTTATGCTAACACGCAGTGAACTTTGCTATGCACCCGTTACCCTTTCAGAACCAAGTTATCGACATTTCTGTTTTTCCCTTCAACCTTCCTGGGAGTGGTTTATAGCTTTGGAACTATGTAACTGGACTGTAACATCAATTTCATACAAATTGTTTTGCCTGTCTCTTTTGAACTTTTGTTGTCGTATTTTACTCATTTGATTTTTCTTCGAAATTTTTCTTTCACAGATGCATATCCAGACCTTGAGAGGACGTATACTAGAGACCATTTTAAGCTTAAGATTCTTTATATTTCAATACGGAATTGTATACAAGCTCAAACTAACTGGGAGTGACACTTCACTTGCGGTACAGTTCTTCTCTCATTCTGCAAGAGTATTTATATCGAGATGTGAAATTAAGTTGTATGTTTGGTATTTTTCTTCTTAATACTGCACATGTATTATGATCCCCTGAAAACCTACTTTTTACTATGTCTGATTCCTTATCATACCATCAATTTCAAAGGCATATCCGCCAGAGTCTAGTTTTTCTTTTATAGTTTACACTTTTTTCTTATTTATAGAATCTAGAAACTGTATACCCCTTTATGCATTTGGCCTTCTCTGAGATATGAATAGATGTTTATTTTCACTATATTGGGTTGATGCTTGGTGGTCTAAGTTCGTCCTGTTTATTTATGTTCTTCTCCCCATCATGACATTAAAATAAATTTCACCTCTCAGATCTATGGCTTCTCTTGGATCGTCCTGGTCGGAATCGTCCTGGTTTTTAAGGTTACCTTTGTTTAGCTTTTTCTTGGACTTATTTCTTTACTAGATCTTCTACCTTGTTATGAAATACATATATATTCCAGTTACTGATTGTTACCTTCTGCAGATTTTCACTTTTAGCCCTAAAAGGTCCACAAACTTCCAACTGATGCTCCGATTTACTCAAGGAGTTACATCATTGGGACTTATCGCTGCCCTTTGCCTTGTGGTGGTCTTTACCCAACTCTCTGTGCCGGACTTGTTTGCCAGTGTGCTTGCATTTATTCCCACCGGATGGGCCGTTATATGTGTAAGTGAATAAACTTGCATGCTTCTTGGGTTCTCTCTCGCTCTCTCTCTCTCTCTCTCTCTCCAATATATTTTTGCAGTATCTAACAACACTAGTGTCTTTGCATTCTAAGAGTTTGGACATGCATGTAGAGATGTCTCATTGCATTATCATTGACACAACTAGCAATCTCTTTGTACTGGAGTATGATGTTTTGAAATAAATTATGAGTTTGTTACAGTTTCTTTCATCAGTACCTGCATTGTACCCTTTATTGATTTTGCAATCTATTCGATCTACATGCATGGTTTTGAAATATATTATGAGTTTGCTACAGTTTCTTGCATCACTAACCATCTCATGTGCTTTATGCATTTTTCTATCTATTCAATGTGCATGATGTCATTCTGTTCTTGTTTTAATTTTAATTTTTTTACAATACTTTTCAAGTCTGCATGCTCTGAACTGTTCCCGTACATGGTTTGATGCCAGCTTGCAATCACTTGGAAGAAGATCGTGAGGAGCCTAGGGCTTTGGGATTCAGTGAAAGAGTTTGCCCGAATGTATGATGCTGGGATGGGCATGCTGATATTCGCCCCGATTGCAATGTTATCTTGGTTCCCATTCATTTCCACTTTCCAGTCTCGCTTGCTCTTTAACCAAGCCTTCAGTCGCGGATTGGAGATCTCCCTGATTTTAGCTGGGAACAAAGCAAACGTTGAGGTGTAGTTTTACACATCATCTGATGGTCAGAGAGTTTGCAGTTAGTTTTTATAACTGCCTGCATGAGTTGCTTTGGTTTGTGTATTTTTATCCCATTTGACAGTTGAACTCAAAATAGTCAGGAAATAGAACTACTAACACTCATTTTGCTCGCACAGTCTCACTGATTAGTTTGGGGTGTAAATATAAGTCAACGGAGTTATGCTTTCAGGCTTGAGTTTTGAGTTCTTTCGAACTTATGATGTGTGTATCGTAACAGAAGCTCTGAGGAGTCATATTTATGAAGCAAAGAATCCTTCGGAAATCACCTATGTTTTACATTACTTAGACTATAGTACTAATCAAATTTTTACGTGTATACATATATCGTTTTTAATCGGATTCCTCTACGGCAGTTATCTAAAAAGGAGAAACGACGCACTCAATTTCAAAACAAAATAATGTCAAACGATGAACGTGAAAACTGACCAACTCCAAACATATATGTGGACTCTTAGGAAAATGTAAACACCAAAATACAGAAGGTATGGTACAAATTTTCCTAGTACTGGTTCATTTCTGCACCGCCGAAATTGGCAGCTTGGCAGTGATGGTTGGACATTCTTAATATCCCACGCCTTCCAACAACCTCATTAACTGTTTCTCCCCAAAAATTTTTACACAATAAATTCCTCATAATTCTCACCGCTGTTTCGGACTTTCAGCGATATAATATGATTGGTAACGGTTGCATAGGACCAACATTTGTATCAGCTGCTGACATATTTAGTGGAACAATCGAAGTCATTGTAAATAATGACAAAATAATCTTAAATTTGCAGCGGCAATTCACAGACATACAAATGCAAACATGCTTCAGATCTCCTTCATTATGAGGTAGATGGATGGTGATCAGAAACTGTAATGTCAACTTTAATTAAGTCTTCTAGATTGCACAAATTTTTAGTTCCTTTTGCTATAAAACCACACCCAACTTCTACCTTTTCCAATTCCTATGATCTCTTCCCTTCTTCCCAAAAGAAATGGCAGCTAATCTTTCTTCTTCCTCCCCCCTCCTAACATTCACCTCTTTATTATTCCTCATCTTATCTTCAAATTCATATTTCCTTGCTACTACTTCTGCCATAACAACCAAAACAACAACAGAACTTCATGATCATCAATCATCATCAAATCAACCTTTCAAATACATTTATGCATTTGGAGATTCCTACACTGACACTGGCAACACAAACTCATCCACTGGTCCAAATGCTTTTATGTCTGTCTCAAGACCTCCATATGGCCAAACTTACTTCCATCATCCTACAAATAGGTATTCTGATGGAAGGCTAGTGATTGACTTTGTGGCTCAAAAGCTTTCACTACCCTTCTTGCCACCTTATCTTAGCAAAACAGCAGATAAATCATCTGGTGTGAATTTTGCTGTTGCTGGATCAACTGCCATAATTCATAGTTTCTTTGCTAAGAATAACCTTACACTTGATATCACCCCTCAATCACTTTTGACTCAGCTTGCTTGGTTCAACTCGGTTCTGGAGAGCAAAGGGTGTAAAGATAAGTCAGCCACACCTAAGGAATGCAAAGCAGTATTTGATGATTCTTTGATTTGGGTTGGGGAAATCGGTGCCAATGATTATGCATATATCCTTGGATCTACTGTTTCAAAGGCTACTGTTCAGAAGCTTGCCATTGGTAGTGTTACTCGTTTCTTGGAGGTAATAATTTCTGCACCTACTAAGAAGTCTTTTGCATTTATGATTTGGTGGCACCATCTTGTACTTAATTCGCTTTCTAGATCTATTGTGTTGAAGTATGAGATTAAATGTTGCACATTTAGTTCAATTTCGGAGTGCTATTAAGATCTTCTGTGACACTAATACCCTTTTTTGACACGTGTTTTATCACTATTCTCCTATATCAAATATAGAATACCATGTTGATTTTTAAGAAGCACCAAGTATAGCTGTTACACTAAAAGTGATACGATGTTAGTTTCAATCCAATAACTCAATTGAACAATATTGTCTTTACACAATTACTGAATTTTAGCTGTAAGTCATAGAATACCATGTTGATTTTTAAGAGGCACTAAGTATAGTGTTACACTAAAAGTGATACGATGTTAGTATCAATTCAATAACTCAATTGAAAAATATTGTCTTTACACAATTACTGAATTTTAGCAGTAAGTAGTAGAGTGCCTGACCTGAATTTGTTGGTATGATTTGATATAAAACAGGCCATAATGAACAAAGGAGCAAAGTATGTTGTTGTTCAAGGGCTGCCTTCAACAGGTTGCCTAACACTAGCAATGGCTCTAGCAGCTGAAACCGACAGGGATTCATTCGGCTGCGTGAAAACTTCAAACGATCAAAGCTATAATCACAACGCGATCCTTCAATCGAAGCTGAATGATTTCAGGAAACGATTCCCGGGTGCAGTCATTGTATATGCAGACTACTGGAATGCCTACATGACAGTGGTGAAAAATCCCAAGAAATATGGCATTACAGAGCTATTCAAAGCTTGCTGTGGATATAGTTCCGCTCCTTACAATTTCGATGTGTTTAATACCTGTGGAACCACAATGGCGACTTCCTGCAAAAACCCATCTGAGTATGTGAATTGGGATGGTGTTCATCTCACTGAGGCCATGTATAAAGCTGTGTCAGAGGAAATTCTTGACGGGAGTTTTTGTCAACCTTCATTTGAGTACTTGCTCAGCATGAAAAGGAAGTCTGGTTGATTTGATTTTGAGTTTTAGTCTTCTGCTTAATTTGGTGTCAGTTAATTGATTAGGAGGATCTTTAGGTTTGGTGTGAAATGATTTTTTTTCCCACAAATGTAAGACTATAGATTTTGCAGACTTCTTTACAAGTGACAGACGAGTTTATATTGCTTTTTTGAGCAGCAAAATTAACAAAAAGAAGAACCCTTAGCAATAATTGGAATGATTGATTCTATAGATTGCGATTTTTTTTTGAAAACATATCCCCTTAACCCCATGTGAGAGCCTCTTTTACCAAATTCTACCAACTGGGCTATGCGACTCCACTATAGATTGCGCTAATTATAGTATTTCTCTTGTAACCAAAATAATAATAATAATAATAATAATAATAATAATAATAATAATAATGAAACTCTTCTCGAAAATTTTAACTCCAAACCGAACGCGACTGACATGTCTAGCCAGCTTGTCCAGACCACGTCACCTTCCCATTTTTTATTTAATAATAAATTAAAAAAATTAGAAAAACCTTGGAGCAGTTCCTCTCTCCGGCAATTCAATTGAAAACCGTCACCGCCACCTGAGATTCCAAAACAGTCTCTCAAATAATTGATTCCAAGTAGCCTTTTCAGTTGTTTCACAAAATCATTAAAGGAATACGAGAAAATATCCCTCAAAAAATGTACAATGTGAATTCTTAAGTTGCAATACTAAATTAATTATTAGTTTTCTTTGCTTCACCGCCTTAATTCAGCGGCAGTATAATCCGGCACTGGCATAGCGGAGAAGACTAAAACATTATCAATCCGTAGAGAATACATACATAACCGCTCATCAATTGGAGACCTTAATCAAAATTATCAAAATCAATTTTAGATGCAGATTTGGAACCTAGGCGGTGGTGACGGTTGTCGTTGGACGATTGAATTGACGGAGTCAGGAACTGTTCTAAGGATTCTCTATTAATATTTGTTTTTTTTTAATTTAATAAATGAAAATAGGAAGCTGATGTGGTATGGACAAGCTGGATAAACAGATCAGTCGCGTTCCGTTTCGAGTTAAAATTTTCGAGAAGAGTTTCATTAGTACACAAAAAAAAAATACTCCCTTCAGACTAGACAATAATTTTGGGACGTAATGAATTGTAGCAAAATAATTTTTTTTCCTATTGTATATGCTAGACTCCGTTTTGCATTATTTTTTTTTCAAATTCAGTTGTTGCAAAATGTCAGATTTTTTTACTACATTATTCAAAATGCTTACCACTGGCTCAATTAAAACTAAAAAGTAAAGAGAATACAATCTTGCTAACTTCTTAAATTTAGCCAACTGAGAGGCTTCATGGATTCCTTTTGCCAAAACATTTTGTTTTTCAGATTGGCTTGAAACTTTGTATCATTTTCTTGGACGGAGATTGCTTGATGTGCTTTTGTCTCCTGCTCACCAGTTCGTGAGGCTATCTTCTCCTTTGCTATTATTAAAGAAAAAAAATTGAAACAAAGGGAAAAAATTTCTTGACATCTCTACTTAATGACAAGCAGTCGTCACAACTAGTCAAATAAATTTACCTATTTAACACTAGTATAGCGGAAAATAAGATCGTACTCACAGAGAAGGAACACTAATTACCAGGTATAAATTTATTTCTTATTATTATTTAGACAACTGATAATAATGATTTTAAATTAAACTAAACCTAATACTAATAATGAAATCTAATTAATAAAAGAAAATCTAGGCAAAGGGTTCACCTATCGACTACTCAGTTTAACCCAACCTATAGATATATGACTTTGGACTTTCATTAATCTTACAACGATTCACCTATTTAAGAACTATTCATCTTACTCAAACTAACCCTATGATTACTGTCGTGACTATAAGATTTAATTAGAGTACATTAAGAACCCTAGAATGTATAGCTGCAAAGACGGTGTTTCTACTATCGTGGCCCATTATCTAAGTTTAATATTCCCATAAACTAGTGCTAACCTTCAACCGTCGTTCCTTCAGTTAAACACCTTTAAAGCATGCAAGTGGTGATCAAATACTCACATGGAATAAAAACAAGAATATTATATATCAACTAATGAAAAAGTCACAATTATGAATTAAATTAAATTAAATAGTACGGCGACTACAACCAAAACCCTAGATTAAAAATATTTTGCTACTACACATTATTCTAAAATAAATAATAAAACAAAATAAAAGAAGGATGGAACCGGGAAGAAGATTGCGTCCGCCGATGTTGCTTTGCTCCTCCCCAAGCGCGGCTGCTTCTTCTTTTGATAGTGAACTTTTGCGCGTCCGGTTCTCTCCAAATAATAATAGAACAAGCCCCCTTTTATAGTAGTTCTTGGTTCAGTCGGTGGCTTATTTTTCAAGAAAGAAAATTGGGTTTGGTGTAGGTTTGGACTTCAGTCAATGAGCTCATGTGGCCCAAGCAAATTGAATTTTTTCTTTCTCGGTTGTAAGTTCAGCAATGGGCAGCAAGAGAGGTTAAAAAGCTTGGTCCAAATCAACAAGTATGGGCTTCCTTAAGCTTTTCTTAACTCTGATCAGCCCACTATTATGTTTCAAGCTTTGACCCAAATCAATTGACTTCAGCCAACAAGTCAATTTAAGTTCAGCATCTTCACGGTCCACCAAAAACTAATGGTCCAAAATTGTTGTTTTGTCCCCAAGTCTTCAACTCATCAACTTTCTTTCTCTTTCATTCCTTGCATCTTCAATTAAGTCCAAAACTTCAATAATTCATTATTTATTCTTCAAGAAGAGAATTTGTTTCCTGCAAGTCATTATAACTTTATTTAAGTACCAAATTCAACTCAAAGATATAAATTCTTATTAAAAACATAACGAATGAGAGCATAAAAATATATCTAATTTAGCACTTATCCCTTAGCGTTTCGATTTAGGTCGGTGATATTTCTGGAGCAATAATTAGTTTTTGGAGAAAAAAAAAAATTGCATCTTCCTTTAGGTCTAAGTAAGCTTATTTTAATCTGTCCCGGCTCCATTCTTCCGCCTCCTCACTCTATATGTTGTTTCCCTTCGTTTATGGCTCTGGGCAGTTCCAAATTGCAAGATGTACTTCGATTTTCAAGGCATATAATTGCATGCATTACTTTAGTTTGCAACAATACAACAATCAGATACATTATTGCCCCAAATTTTTAAAACCTGCCATAGTTTGTGGTATTTTCCATCTGTTAAGAAGTACTTTTTTGCTAGAGATCGATAATAATTTTTGTAGAGTACTAGTAATTTGCACTTCAACTATATGGAACAAATCGATTCTCTCAAAAAGTTTTCTCTATAGAAAATATTTATTTCCCTTCACCCTCATTGATTACCATGCAACCTCCCCAACTTCCCCTGGATATTTGCTTTAGTCAATTCTTCTGATTCATGACGCGATCGGCAAACCGAAACTGAATCCCTCTATTTGTCGAACCTGAATTTGATAAATATTGATAGTGTTTCCATCTTAGCTAGTATGAAGATGATGAGAAAGAATTGGTTAAATAACATGAAAGGTGATGCATTTGAGATGAAGCAGAGGCGATTGGGAGTAGAATGGTGGTTACTGGATACTGGTTATGGGGAGGCGGAATGGAGAGATGAGAGGGGGTGCAAAATTAACATTTGACTTGTTAGGGCAGTGATGAGTCTAAACTGAACCATATAGGCTTAGGATTAAATTACTTGGAGATTAAGCCACCGCCTAAATCTATCACGCCAGGGTTTTAAGAAACAGGTAATACCACCTCTATATAAAGAGATGGTGCCTCTCCTATAATACACATCTTCTACCTATCTTCTACACCGTCTACACACGATCCACATCTCTCTCTCTCTCTATTATCTCTATTCCTTTATTGACTTAAATATCGGAGAGTCTACCCTCGGGAGACACCCGAGGCTCTGTCTTGCAGGTTTTAGGTCGTCCGCCGCAGCATAGATTATCATCGCCGCCCTCCTTAAGCACCATGCAGATCCAGGCTTCGTCAAGTGACACGCCCAGTGGGACCGATTTGTTTGGTCTTCACAACCAAATATTTCTTGAAAAGAAGCCAAAATTTGTTTGTTCTTCACGGTGATCATCGAGTTGATTTAATGTGCAAATCCATGTACACGAAAGCCAAAATCAAGAATTTGAAACTTCTCATACTGACGACCGTTGACTTCCGCGCCGACTTCCTTCGATCGACTATCCGATCGGCGACAGTTCTTTCAACGTTTTTGTCAAGTTGTTCTAGCCGACGACAAAGTCGATGAAGACACTATCGACTTCTATGCCGACCTAAAGAAACCGACAAACAAGCCGACAAGGGGCGATTTTTATCTTATGGTTAATTAACCCTAATACTTTTATAATTTTACAGATAAGCTCTCAAGTACTTCGAAGTAATGGGCAATCTCAAAAATTAAAGTTTCGAAAGATACATCTCCTCGAAGGGGTAAGCATCCCTCGACCATACTACTACTCGAAGTATTCGAGAAGACGTATCTTGTCTTTCATAATACCTTCTCGGAATCGAGGTAACACCTTCTTGAATAATCAATTTATCTCAAGACTTAATACTTCTCAAACTTTTTAAAATATATTTCTCAAATCTAAACCAATATACTGCTGATATCATTAGCATATTACTATTATCATATCAAGATATCTTTTTAAGCACGATCAAAGGAGTTCTTCAAGTTACAAACCCTCTCGCGGTAAAACCCTATACCCTTCAACGAGAAAAACATACTCGGGGCACAAACATGGACATACCCTTAGGGCAAGGAATTTGAGTGATCATCCTAATATCCTCTGCTCGAACTGATATTACTCATAATCATCTTATTACTGTATGTCATTACATTATTACATTACCTATCGCATCTCAAACATCCAAACATATAGGGTTCCTCCCTTCAAATAAGGAAATCCAGGTGCTATCCTCCGAATTTGGCATCTAGGCGCTAACCTCCTAATTCGGCATACACAGGCTTCTCCCTCCAAATCAGGAACTCACTAATACAAAGAATTCCCCGAGGCACTTTATTCTCTTTATCTTATATAGGTGACACCGAGAACGAAAAAGTTCAAGAATTGGGATAACACCACGAAACTCGAGAAGACATCAACACTCATAGTAAACCATATTCTTCTCATTAAGTCTCGAGAATATGGCTTGTTAGGGGCACTTGACGAGTCCAAACTGAACCCTAGGCTTATTGGGCCTAAGATTAAGTTACTTGGAGATTAAGCCACCGCCTAAACCTATTACGCTAGGGTTTTAGAAAACATGTAAGACCACCTCTATATAAAGAGGTGGTGCCTCTCCCATAATACACATCTTTTACCTATCTTCTGCACCTTCTACACACAATACATATCCCTCTCTCTATTATCTCTATTCCTTTATTGACTTAAGGATTAGAGAGTCTACCATCGGGAGACACTCGAGGCTGTGTCTTGTAGGTTTTAGGCCGTCTGCCACCACATAGATCATCATCGTCGCCCTCTCTAAGCACCGTGCAGATCCATGCTTCGTCAGGCAGTATAGAAAATTTGTCATTATTTTGCTCTGAAAGCTAATTATTATACTTTGGCAATTGGCAATATCATTAGTCTATAATTTATCATGTAACTAGTGTCTCAGTTCTATTGGCATGACATGATAAAATTAAAATTTTATTTTCTCAAATAAGAACCAAAAACAAAATATTAAAAAAAGTGAAGGACTAATAGATGGTACTCGTTGCACAATTGTTCAAGGACTAATTGCCATAGAAGTGTAAACGACCATTATGTTTCAAATAATTATCATGATACTACACGTATTGGAACTTTTTTGAAAATGAATACACCATTGATCAACTCCTCTTTAAAAAGCAAAAGTATTCCCTAAAAACTTTTCTGATGCCGATTTAAAAGCCAAAATTAGCTACATGTCTAATCATTTATTTTTATTTTTTATTTTTTTTAAAAAAACCAACCAACTTGACACAATGGTAACTCAGTAATTCACAAATGACAACTGACAAAGCAAAAAAATGACCCGACATCTCCGCTTAGTGGTTATAATTTACAATGTACAATTACAGACAGTATCTCCCTCTATTTGTTTAAAAGGAAACAAAAAAGCATGGAAAAAAACTACCAAAAAAAGAAAAAAGCCTTGAAACAAGGGTAACTCAGTCATTCACTCAACATCTTTATATTGCGTCCCTTCACTCATTGTGTCTCCTCAGTTTGCTTCCATTTCTTTTCTTTTCTTTCCATTAACCAAACAAAAATGAAGCTTCAGAGATGGATTCTAACAGTTCTTCTCAATCTCGTCTTCATTAATGCAACATTCATCTGCATTACCGAGTCGTCGACTCCGCCGCCTCCGTTCTCTTGTGATTCATCCAACTCAAACACCAAATCCTTCAAATTCTGCCAAACCAATTTGTCAATTTCGCAGAGAGCCCGCGACCTGGTGTCGCGCTTAACGCTGGACGAGAAAATCTCCCAGCTCATTACCACCGCACCCGCGATTCCACGGCTCGGTATTCCGGCCTACCAGTGGTGGTCGGAAGCCTTGCACGGTGTCGCCTACACCGGGGACGGCATTACCTTCGAAGTCGGCGTCATTGATTCCGTCACCACCTTCCCTCAAGTCCTCCTCACTACTTCTTCCTTTGATCGAAGACTTTGGTACCGTATTGGTCAGGTATTATTAATCGCTTCCGTCCCAGAAAAATAGTTTAGGTTTTAATTTGAGAACTGTTCGTTTTTTTAGTACAATAATTCATAAGATAGAATGGAGTGAATTAAACAAATTTATCAACCACCACGTTTACAACTTATTTTGATAAAATATTTCTACCTATTCAGATTCATGATCATTATTTAAGGAAAAAAACAACTAAAATTAAAAATTGATTTGCTTGAATAGTTTTAATTTCAAGGAAAAGATTAGCATTAGCGACTAGAAGTTAAGCTAACTAGGTATTTGTATATTCTTTTATTAATACAATTGAAATTTCTGACAAATTTCACTGAATTTAAACTTAATGGTGTTTTATTTTCTTTGTGCAAATGATTTTAATTAGGTGATAGGAACAGAGGCGAGAGCAGTGTACAATGGAGGGCAAGCGCAAGGGATGACATTTTGGGCACCAAACATAAACATATTCAGGGATCCAAGATGGGGAAGAGGGCAAGAAACACCTGGAGAAGATCCATTGGTTGTAGGGAGATATTCAGTAGCGTATGTTAGAGGAGTACAAGGAGATAGTTTCCATGGTGGGAAGCTCAAACATGGACAACTTAAAGCTTCAGCTTGTTGCAAGCATTTCACTGCCTATGATCTTGATAATTGGGAAGGAAATGATCGGTATGGCTTCAATGCCCGTGTAAGTAATTTCTCTATCTTCGATTCTTGTTTTCTTTCTGCATGAACTCTGTTTCTCTGTACTCTGTACTCTGTTTCTAACCAAACTGAACCCGCCTCTTTTTTGAAATTCTGAACTGTATTTTGTAATTGGTCCATTTATGGCAAATTGTAATGTTGTGAGTTTGAATGTTGTTTTGTGTCATCCTTTTTTTGAGAAATGGTTTATGAGTATTCGGCTCTGTACTTAGCTCATCGCGACTTGCGACTCTATTTATTTAAAGACTAGGAGTATTTATTAAGCTTAGAAAATTTTAACGTTACACATCTATACATGAAATTATCTATTTTAAATTTCATTTGGGATTCGAGAGGTTAAAAAAGGAACCACGCCGTAAAAATGTTCAATTTGGAGATGATGATTTTTAATTTCTGTGATTTTCTTTGGTGGAAGTAATATTGGAACGAATCTCTAATTTTGCATCTGAGTTGCGATCCATGATTTGTTTATAATGATTTATTTGCCATTATGGTTTGTAAGGTAATATAGTTATCTATCTCTAGTGTATTTTCAGTGCTACCGAAAAAAAATAATAGAAATATTTCAATAATAAGCCATAAAGTAGTTCTTTTTTGAAGGAAAAAAGGAATAGAATTTTGTCTGGAAGAAATTTAATGAAGAATTGTTATAAAGTAGTTCTTTCTTAAAATTATGCAGAATAATTTCTATGTTTTTGTGGCATTACAAAATTAAAATAAATAAATTATTCAATATGGCAAAAATACATGTGCATTTTCTGACATATGGAGTCTTACTTTCCAACTACCACGTAACAAAAGGAGATCAAAATCTCTTAAATTATATTTCTAATATAGTTAATTGGATAGCGGATCTTAACTAGTGGGAAAAATTATTGTTGTTGTAATATAGCTAAATATGATTTGGATTCAGAATTTTTATTGCGAACTGTAGTATGAGAAGAAATGTTATCCAGAATAGAAAATGAGTAAAATTATTGTGTTATCCTTGATGGGTAAGTTTGTCATGTTTCCTGAAATAACACACTGTTTCTGCATGAAGGAATTAGGTAGAATTAAGCAAAGGGTAGGGATCAAGTTACTAAAAATTGGTGTAAATTTTTTGTCCTTGAATTATCTAATTGCCGTTGAACAAAATTAATGGAACTGTGGTCTTTTTTCCTTAAAAGACATTATTAATAGAATTGGTTGCGGATATCTTACAGATTTAATGAATGTAGAATCTTGAAATGTTGTTTGTGCACTTAATCTTCTTCTCACCGTAGGAATCTTGAGAACAATGTCTTAGTGAAATGCAGTACATTTCAATAATGGGACTAAATTATTGGTGCTGGATTTCTTTTTTCTTTCCAAATTTAATAATTTAGTGTTTTTTTCTCTTTTTTGAAAATGATTTTAGGTGACAAAGCAAGATTTGGCGGATACATATCAACCACCATTTAGAAGCTGCGTTCACGAAGGCCGAGCAAGTGGTATAATGTGCGCTTATAATCGGGTCAACGGTGTTCCGAACTGCGCCGACCGGGAACTCTTGACCGGAACCGCCCGTCAACAGTGGGGCTTTCATGGGTATGTTGTCAACACAAAATCAATGGGCAATCCAAGAAAAAACCATGTTACGACCAATTAATGAATAATATTTTGACACACTTTAAATAAGTCTAATTTAACCGATAAACATGTAATGTAGTATATTCCTGTTGAGACGATGCTTTAGTTACAACAAACAATGACATAAGTAATAACTTACATGGGTGTTTTGGTTATACAATTTAGTTTTTGACTTATTAATTGCCTTCTGTTATTTGGTTTTTGCTGGGAATAATTAGGTACATCACATCGGATTGTGCGGATGGTGTGCGTATCATCAAGGAAAATCATAAATATGCAAGAACACCGGAAGAGGCTGTGGCTGATGTGCTTAAAGCAGGTTTGTGGAGTGGGCCCTCCTTTCCTCTTCATTTTTTTTTTTTAGCATATGTGCAACTTAGTAAATACTCCCTCCGTCCCATATTTATTGTCCAGTTTGGATTTTCACTTTTAGTACAATTTGAACTAAAAATGAAAACTCAAACAGGACAATAATTATGGGACGAAGGAAGTACTTTGTACCCAGACATGGATTAAAATTGGAATTTTGGATTTTCAAATAGGTTATGAAATGAGGCATCATATTGAATAGTGAAATGTCACTTTATGGTAATGCATGGTCAGTGCGATGGTATTAAAGAAATCTTGTGCTTATTCATGCTTGTTTACTTCAATTACATTAAAGGAAACTTTTAAATGATTGTTACATTGGTTTGCCTTTGATCTTGCGGGGTTAGTATATTTCTGTAATGTAGTATCATATCCATTTCAGCATTTGTCGCATTTTATCCCACCAAAAAGAAGGGAAAAGGGGAAGCTTTTAATTGATTCTTATGTTGGGAATGACTTTGATACAGGCATGGATGTCAATTGTGGAACCTATTTGGCAAACTACACAAAATCAACTCTTTCACAGAAAATGATTAAAGAATCTGACATTGACAGAGCCCTTCATAACCTCTTCTCTGTTAGAATGAGATTAGGACTATTCAATGGAAATCCCAAAAAATTAGTGTATGGAAACATTGGTCCAAAGCAGGTCTGCACTAAGGAGCACCAGGACTTAGCCCTTGATGCTGCAAGAAATGGCATTGTTTTGCTCAAGAACTCTGCCAGGCTTCTACCCCTTTCAAAGAAAACTTCATCACTAGCTGTAATAGGGCCTCATGGGAACAATTCACATATGATGCTTGGAAACTATCATGGCCCTCCTTGCATTACTGTTGAAGTTCTTAAAGCATTGGAAACCTATGTGAAAAATACTGTGTTTCATCAAGGTTGCAATGCTGTCAATTGTACCAATGTCGCGATCAACGATGCTGTGAACACTGCAAAGGGAGCAGATTATGTTGTATTAGCCGTGGGATTGGATAAGGGCGAAGAAAGAGAGGATTTTGATCGCGAAATCTTAACGCTTCCAGGCCAACAAGAGAGACTGATCACTGCTGTTGCTGATGCTGCTAGGAACCCAGTGATACTAGTCCTGTTTTGTGGAAGTCCAATTGATGTTTCCTTTGCAAAACATAATCCTAAAATTGGCAGTATTTTGTGGGCTGGTTATCCTGGGCAAGCTGGAGGAATTGCACTTGCAGAAATCATTTTTGGTGACCACAATCCAGGTAATAAACTTAATCTCAAAAAATTTAAGGTCATTGATTTTCAACTTTTTCATTTGAAATGTTAATTAAAACACTCTCCTTTTTCTTATATGTAGGAGGAAGATTGCCAATTACTTGGTATCCCAAAGATTTCATCAAAATACCAATGACAAACATGGGAATGAGGCCTAATCCATCGTCAGGATATCCTGGCCGAACATATAGATTTTATAACGGCGAGAAAGTATTCCCATTCGGATATGGCCTGAGCTATTCAACATATGCATACAACTTTGTGCATGTCTCTCAAAGTTCAATCTACTTAACCAACTTGACAGACACTCCATCAACTCAAAGCTCAGACGGGGTTCGGTATCTTTCAGTCTCTGATATCAGCAAAAACTCATGTGACAATGTCAAGTTTTCTGTTGTTGTGGGAGTTAAAAATTCTAAGGAAATGGCAGGTAGGCATCCAGTTCTACTATATATCAGGCAGGAAAAACTCAGCTATGGGAGTCCAATAAAACAACTGATTGGATTCGAAAGCATAAGCTTGGAAGCTGGAGGTAAAGCTGAAGTTGAATTTAGACTGAATCCTTGTGACCACCTTAGCACTGCTAATGAAGATGGTCTGATGGTGATAGAAGAAGGATCTAGGTTTATGGTCGTAGGGGACAAAGAGTACCCCATTAATGTTGTTATATGAACAACGTAGTACAACCAGTAGTACTCATTTGTCACAAACAAGTGCAAATTCCAAGTATCAAATGACAATTGAAAAATAGTCCACCCTATGTTGTTCTACATTGGTTTTACATGAAGATGCCACTGATCATTTTAGTGTACTTCTTTACCGGTTATGATTGTGTAATTGCTCAACAATATATAAATGATCAACTACTGAATTGGAATACTGAATTGGAATGGTTCTCCTAACTTGCAGCGTGCAACCATGATATGGTTAATTCCAATTTTTTTTTTAATTTTTTAACTAAAGGTCATTAATAAGAAAGAATTAATATGGAGTATTTTCTAACTTGATTTATGAAATATTTTTTTTGAAATATTTAAATTTTATAATTTGAATAAACACCTAAAAATACGCATTTTTCCCTTCCTGATAAAAAAACACTTAGGCCCCATTGGATAAAACATAGTTTGAGTTTGAAATCTGAAATCTGAATACTGAATCATAAGTACTGAACTGATTAAGTTTGCTTTGTTTGATAAAAATCAAAATCTGAAAACTGAATAAAATGTCTGAAATCTGAAGTCTGAACACTGAAATTTAAAATATCTTGACTTATTAATTTTATCCAAAAATATTTGATGTATGTGAAAATATGATAATAAAAATAATAGTATTATCATAAAATCATGCAATAAAAATATATAAATTTTATTATGGAATTATTTTTTTAGTTAATAATAATATCATATCTTTGTCATTATCAAGAAAAAAAAATCATATCTTCATGGTAAATATATATTTATCATGGACTTTTGATGTATTTTAGTTATTTTTATTAAAAATAAATATTTATTAAATAAAAATAACTGAACATCAAGATTAACAAAAATGTTTCGAGATAAAACATCAAAAGTATAAACATAAAAGTTAATAAATATGGAAAATAATAGTTTCAAGAATTCAATTCAGATATAAATGATATGCCTATTACTTATTTTTAGACACATATTTGTACTAGTCTTTCAGACGCACTTAATTTATTAAGATATCCGACTTTGAGTTATCAAACGCACTTAAAATTTAAGTCTTTAATTAGTTAAGTTCTTAATCAATTAATTTGTTACAAGATTGTGTTATCAAACAGTGCTAATCAATTAAGCACTTAATCAATTAAGTTTAAAGTGCTGAATGAATTTATCAAACAGGGCCTTAAAAATGGTTGTGTATTCTATTATTCTTCTTCATTCTTTCGTATTATAACTTCCGCTCCAAATTTGACCATCCTTCATCACTTTCGCTGGTTCGCCAGATTTGTACTGTGTTTTGTCAGAAAAAAAAAAAGAAAAACAGTTTTGATTGATCCTTACACACTGTTTTCAATTTTCCGCTGCTTTGAATTGCTGCAACTGTTTGATTTCCAAGGGGTACAGCATTGCAACTGTTCGTTTGGCTATCTTTTTTCCTCAAATAGGGAGCGTGGAGTACTTTAAAAGCTCCATCCGAGTTGTAAGTGTTTCACAAAAGAAAAGGAGTTTATGTGTTTCATGAATTTCATCTCTTTTTGTGTCTTTAGTTTAAGATTCCTTGCAATTCTTTACTGGTGATTTCGTTGCTCCGTTATTTGCTCTAGACTTACAGGAGGTCTGTTCATTGCATTGTAGGTGTTTGATTTTATGTCTAGCTGAATTTTTAATGTATATCTAGTGAAGAATTATATTTTTTCGTGCTTTCATACATTGAGCCTTTTTTTTTTTTTTTTTTTTTTGTTTTTGAGAAACAAGAATTAGCTCGACTTGAAGTGCATATTTTTTAAAGTTCAATATAATCTGGACTTGATTTAATAAATAGTGACGCGTTTATAATACTGATGATGAATATGAATATCACTTTTTTCATACTTTCATGTATTTCAATTTTGTTCAGTTCGAGATTTTTAACTTTCAAATCTTTGAACATAAGGCATGATTAAAGTATCTCTAATTCTCCGTGTATGAGTTTCACTGTCAGTTCTTAAAAATGACACCAAGAAGGTAAAGCGAAATTTAGTAGCGTTATCATTGTGCACGAAATTATTTAGGAGACAGAGTGCTTTCATAAATCTCTATCAATATGGAATATCTACTTCTTACAATTGTCCACAAACAGGTGCACGTTCTTGTTCATAATTGTGTACAGAAATTTTACCTAAGAGTGAGTAAGATCATAAATTCTGTATAGGATTGTGATTGTGAATGCATGTCCAACAAAATCGTAGTGTTTAAAATAATCCGGCTTCCGGTTAGTTTTTAATAATACTCCGTATAATAGAAGAAATTGCCGGGTCTCTGACTTTGGTGGATTAATACGGTTCGGGTTATAATAGAAAATGGGTCGATAGATATTTAATAGTTAACTTCTACCTCCCCTTTTTAGATATCCGCCATTTTTCTGCAGCTTTTCTTCACAGTTTTCATATGGTTCTCTTATCATTCTTGGTAGCTCAACAAAAGGCTCATCAGTTCAGAATCTATTGAGAATAAATATTCTCCGCTTCCATTTGCAAGAAGTATCCTCTATTGCGACTGTTTATTGTCCATAGGAATTGTTTTTTTTAAGTTGAGAAGTATTCTGTATTGTGGACAATTGAAAGCCAGAGGTTGAAATCATTTGTAGGAAATTTTGTGGGTTTATTTACGTATGAGTAGAAGTGTGAGATTTAAGGTTCAACTTTATTGAACTTGAATCTAGGTATTCACAGGAATTCATCTATAAAGCTTTATATTCTGTGGTGGATGGCTTCATGATGGAAATGGGATTGAATTCATGTTTATTCTTTATTTTCTTATGCATATTTTTGTTGAAAAGTTCATAATCAATTTTTCTTACATGTTAAAACTACCTCAAACTTGGTTTGTTTACTGGTCTCTTCCATGCTGTCCTGTGATACAGCTGTTGAAATTCCACCAAAGATGGAGGTGGGGCTTTGAAGTTGTGTTGTTGAATCCCCTTTGTGCAGAGAAGATCAATGTTCATTCTTCCCCGTTTCCTCTCATTATCAGCTCCAGCCAAAAGACCTGATCACTGGCTCTCGTTATGCCTCTCATTCACCACATCAGTATCCTCAGCAGAAAAGATCATGACCCGTTTGCAGAATGACGGGTCCAACATGGAAAATTCTCTCAACAGAATCAAAATTTCTCTTGATGCAACGTGTGTTGTCGAAATTTTAGAGAGACTTTCCTTGGATAAGCATCATTTGGGTCTTCGGTTCTTCATTTGGGCTGGCCTTCAACCCAGGTATAGACACACTTCCTACATGTATGGTAAAGCTTGTGAATTGCTGGATATTAAGCGTAACCCACAAATTGTTTATGATGTCCTTGATTCATATAGGGTTGAAAATTGTACTGTTAGTCTTAAAATGTTTAAGGTAGTGTTGAATATATGTCGAGAGGCTAAAGATGCAAACATGGGATTGTGGGTTCTGAGTAAAATGAAGGAGTTTAACTGCAGGCCTGATACGGTTGCGTATAATGTGGTTATTAGGTTGCTTATTGAGAAGGGAGAGGTTGACGAATCACTGAATTTGATGAAAGAAATGGGTTTGATTGACCTTTATCCAGATATGATCACATATACCTGTGCTATTAAGGGGTTATGTGATTTGGGTAGGTTGGAGGATGCCTGCAGGTTGGTTAAGGCTATGAAAGGACACGGCTGTTTGCCAAATTCGATTGTATATTCAGCATTACTTGATGGGCTCTGTAAGTTTGGGACTTTCGAGAGGGCGATCGAGATGCTGACTGAAATGGAGAAGGAAAATGGGGATAATAAGCCTAATGTGCTTACTTATACAACTTTGATTCAAAATTTTTGCGAGAAGGGTCAGTCTATGAATGGCTTGCGAGTTTTAGATCGAATGAGGGACTTTGGATGCAAACCAAATAGAATCACAATGAGTGCTCTAATCAAGGGACTTTGCTCAGAGGGGCACCTAGAAGAAGTCTATAAGGTCATTGATAAAGTAGTTGGATATAGTGTTTCTTATGATGAATGTTATAGCTCGCTTGTAATCTCCCTATGGCAGATTGGATACATTGAAGAGTCAGAGATGATTTTCAAGAAAATGTTGGCTCGAGGATTCAGGCCTGATGGTGCTGCTTCAAGTACTGTTATGAGGCAGCTTTGTTTAGCAGGTAGGCCGTTAGATGCTTTTCACTTGTATGAAGCAATCGAGAAGTCAGGAAACGTCACTATTGATACTGATCTCTATTCAATTCTTTTGGTTGCACTTTCTGAAGAAAAACATATACTGGAAGCTGCTAAGTTGGAGAAGCTAATGGTGCAGAAAGGTCTCCAAGTGGAAACACCTTGTGTTGACAGTGTTTTGAACATCTGAAACGTACTCATGAAGAATAACTGTTATCCTAAACTGTTTGGATTAATATATGATTGGGGAAACCTTTGCTCATTTTCCCCTCTGATGGGTGACACCGAATTTAAGCCCAATTGTTGTTGAATGATATAACTGCTTTTTGAAGGAACACTTTGGAAGTGGGCTAGTAGCTGTTTGACATTGCTATTATATCAAAGTGCAATTTTTGGATTTAGCAGCATCATAGACAGATACAGTACGAATCAAAAACAGAAATGCCTGATGAATTGTTTCATTTCCCACTCGTACATTGAGAAGAACATACGGCATTATGTACTTCTGTTATGGACACACAGGATAACTGCACTTAATCTAGCAAGCTGGAAAGAGCAGCCGTTCCACACTGCGGGGATCGAAGTGGACCTTGAATAGTCTTCCTTTGTATTTGGATGCTCAGAGAATTTATTCATTATCTGCTTGCGCAGTTCATGGAGAATAACTAGGTTTCATGTAGAAGCTGTCAATCTGGAAGTAGCTGCAGCTGCTCTAGAAGTTTGAGATGGAATTGACTTTTTATGACGATTATGGACAAAGAGCCTCGGCACGAGCCTCTTCCATGTTAGGGCTCTTGTTCTGATATTGTACTCAGGCGGGAGTTGCCAAAGTCCACATAGTAGATGGTGAGATTCTCGCAATTGAGTTTTGCCTTTAGAAGTAATGCTACGGACACATTTTGACGGGAATGCTTATTACTCTGTAACCTAAATGATCTGCTTATGCGAGGTTTCATTTTCTTTTGGCAATATATAGATTGCTTTTGGCTGCAAATGCAAATGTAGTGTGCCATCTTTCACTACATCAATATCAGCTTCTCATTTCGTCTTAAGGATCACAATTAAGAGAAATGTGCATCTGGTATATTTATAGTTAAATAGATCAGCACTTATGATGCTTCTGTATTATTTCATCATTCTCAGTAGATTTGCTATCCGTGTTACAAAAAGGGTTACTGTCGAACACCCCTGTTTTGGTACATGATAAATGAATCTTTCCAGCCTAATCTCCAGTGACCTATGCTAAATGGCACATTCCATGCCGAGATAAAGATAAATGTAAAAGAATTGAACAGCAAAGTTTGTGGGAGATTGATGACACTTTCCTATGGGAGAAATGTTTCTGCAAAAGCTCTCCCATTAGCTGAGTTGAAAACCAGTTTTGGTGTTCTTAGCTGATCGATCCTCTCTCCAGCCTTGTCTGTTTTTTTTTTTTTTTTTGCCTCTTTTATTCCACTAGATCAAGTACTCATAATAAACCAAGAAAAGCGCATCAGGAGTATCTTTAGGAAGACTATTTATATAAAGGTGAAACCGCAGCATATCCTCCTTCACTAGACTTTCCCTATCAGCTACCTCTTTGTCACATGTGAGAACCCACAGGTCGCCGGAGTTTACTCGCTTCAGGCTGCCTCGGCAAAAGGGGCATGAAGCTGATCTTAGACTCCTGGGGAACCGGAAGCAAGCAACACTTCTGTAAGAACAACTCTTTTCTTGCTTTTTGTGTGTGTGTGTGTGTGTGTGTGTGTGTCTAATGTTTTAGATGAAAAATTACTATATGTCAAGAGAAACAGAAGAAGGACCTACCAGTCGTGGTAGCAATTGATGCACATTGCATGGCAGCAGTCGGGTAGCACCATTCTTGTGCAGGGTTCTAAACAGATCCCACATTCATCTTCTCTATCTGAATCGCAATCAAGGCGCTTGCTAATTCCTCCAAATTTACTGTTCTTGACCATCATTTTTAAGTTCTGGCCTTTCTCCATATTACTTTGTATCTCTGATAAGTTATCGTTCAGGCATTGAAGCGAGGGTAATATAATAGCTGCAGAACTAGCAATAGTAAGAAACAGGACCAACATTGCAGTCCCAGAATGACAAAAAAAAAACAGCGCAATAACTACAAACTGACAATAGATTGCATATTCTTCAGATCATCTAATCTGCAAGGTAATTTATGCATAATAGATCACATAATCTGCAAGATCATGTATACTTTAAGGTCGGCCTCCATACCGTAAAATTCTCTGATTGTCGCTCTCTTTCCAGGTGAGGTGAGCTTGTGCTTCCCATCAGATGTAACCTGAGACCAAAAATCGCAGAAAATGTTCCTCAAAGTAGATCTCAAATGCTAAGATGGGAAAAAAGCACATCGAGAAGCAAACAAGAAACCTCGTATACGACAATATGGAACAAGTTTAGGTAGCTGGGAAGCAAGCAAGTGCACGAGAAATCCAGCCATTGCAGCAGAAATAGAAATGCCGGTGCCAGGTGATTGTAGACCAATTTCAACTGTAAACAAGCATGCTTACTTGTTCTTGAAATAGAAGCAGCCCTGAAATCGCAGTGTACTTCACACGTGAGCTTTATCCAAATTCCAAGCTACACTGGCAGTGTTACAGGTGTTTAAATCTTATCAATTAACCAATACATCTCAAAAAACCAGAACAAACTCCAAAACAAACACGAAACCATCTGACTAAATGCAGCATTTAAGGAGAAAGACATTGGCAAGATGGTCTGGCTGTGTAATATGATTCACTTTAAACTTACAAGTTTCACTCTTTCAGACCTCAGAAGAAAACGGAAAATAAGCGAAAACAAAAACAAAATGCAGGGCATGAAATGTCCGGTTTCAGCGAAAAACTTGGATGGTTTTAAGTTTTTCTATCCCTTATTCATCAACTCCAAGCGAATTCTGATAAATCCATGGAAGAAAAAGGAATGAACTTCAAATCCCGCACAGAAACTTCTTGTACTGAATGTGAATGAAGATGCTGTTCATAACTCCCAATTCATAAAAAGAAGTAATCTCCACAGGATCGTTTTTTTTTTTTTTTTTAAAAGGAGAAAAATTTCTGACGAGATGGAAATGGAAAATCAGTAACACTAAACATATTACGAGGGGGTGATCAGAATACAATTTTACAAAATGGCTTCTTTTCTTCAAAAAGTAATTACAGAAGGAAAAATTCCAATCATCATCGAATATGTCAAAATAGCGATGAAAACAACTTAAAATCAACATGATCAAGTACATGATTCTTCTTATAACACCCACATTTACTGATTAGTATCACCCAATTTCACAAACTGCAGTATAAACAACAGAAGCCACATTTACACAGAGGAATATCACACAAATCACAGGGTAAGAAAGAAAACTCACAACAGATTGGCATGACGAATGTCTGATTCAAGGGCCAAAAGGGATTCTTGGTAAGAATTAGAACTCAATAACTGATAATAATCCATTATCAATAACTCCCAACAAAAAAAAAAGTGCTCTAATTCTCGATTTTTCCTCCCTTTTCTCTAATGGCATGAACAGAGCACAATGATCGGTTAACAAATCCCAACTACCTCACCAAGAAAATGGGTTTCTTTTTTCCACAATCTTACAACAAATATACTGTGATCATGAACAAGAAACAACAAACAAAATGCCACAGAAAGTGTGGAGACTCAGGAGGGGTCAGTTTCAATGTTGAGAGAGAGAGAGAGAAAGAGAGAGACACTGACTGAGTCTTTGGTTTTGATGTTGTCTTGCCTGCGTGTTTTGATGATACAAAATATGCAAAATCTTGTGACCATTTGACTCATTTTATATATATAGATTTCTGTTTTTCTGGTTAAATTGTGAGAAAAAGAAAGAGATTTTTCTGCTTAGTGTTTGACTGTCACATGGACTTAAATTTAAAAGTTTTGAAGTTTTGAAGGGATAATTTGGTTTTGCACTTTAGGCCTCTTAAATTAGATTATCTAATCTATCTTATCGTGTAATTTTATGGTTCATCTCTTTCAACTCCTCTTGGTAAAATTGACAAAATGTTCATAATCATAAACCATATAAGAAAGAAAGGATGTGCTGAAAATTGTTATACCCTCTCTGTCCCAAAATTATTATCCATTTTTGATCAGTTTCAGTGCAACTTGTACTAAAAATAAAAATTCAAATTGGACAATAATTTCGGGACGGGGCAATATTAAGTTTTTTTAAAATAAACATTTTACCTATGTTGTGTTGTGGTTGCTAGAACAGACATCAGATCATAACAAGACTTCTGAGGAAATTGGATATGAATTTCGCGAACTAGATATAAGTTTGGCTATGTTTGAACTTGAAATAAGTTTGACTAAAAGAAGATCTATTTAGTATACGCTAAATTACTACTTACAGCTAATGAATTTAGATTTTAAGGTATCAAATAGAAATAGAATATATGGAGATTCTAGTTCAACGCTTAGTTGATTTGTGAAGATCTTATAACGTCATTTTGAAATTTTCAAACTATGTAGGTGAAATAGACCACGAATAAAAGTTATAGGGCTGAACTTATTAAAGAACCTGATAATAAAAACTAATAAATGTTGTGTAATAATAATGCTCAACTGTTAATTGAAAATTGAACATTGCAAAGTCCGTACGTTATCTTTGAAAACAAAGTGATATGAATTTTTGTGGGTTTAAAATAAGAAGCTCAAATGGTCAAATCCTAATTTAAAGGTTGGACTGTTTAAACTGCCAACCAATTGTGTTTGACCTAGTATCACCTACTCTTAAATATAAAAAATAACAAAAAATTATAAGAATTGCATTTTTTAAATTATCCTGAACAATTTTAATACAGTGTCAACTTCGGACGTAACGTCCCTTCTTAAAGTTTAATTGACACGTTTAAAATTTTAAATAATTGATCATTATTAGCCAATCACGATCACCTTCCAATCGAAGAATGTGAATATCAATTTTTGTTTGTTTTTTAAACATTTAATATCTTATTTTAATCTAAGAGAATTATAATTGACATTTATGCAGTAAAAATTGGAATGTTGCTTAAGAAATTTTTGGGGGATATTTTTTTCAAATTTGTGAACATCATTTTCTTGACTGCATGTAACTCTTACAACATTTGAATCATTAATTAGCCCTTGAGAAGACGATTGGCGAGATTAGCCCATTAAAACATTATATGTATTTAAGCAATTTACAGAAAGAAAAAAAATACTAATGTCCTTCAGAATAACTTAGGTTTTTCCTTTGCTCTTTAAAAAGTTTTTCCATTAATTAAGCATACATATCTAAGGCGAATTTTGTGCTAACAAGCTTGCAACTTATTCAGTAAACTTCAATTGGGGCTGTCACCAACAGACACGTCTATTAAAAATGTCATTTCTTTTACTTATTTTTTTTTTTCAACATTATATCTTACAATTCGACCGATCGAGAGATCTAATAAACAAAATGGCTAAAGTAAGACATGGTGTTTTGCAATTAACTCATTAATTTATTCAAAGATGAACGTTATATGTAGAGAGTGAAATATTTATATTTTTATTTTAGGTAATTGAAATCTCTAATTCTCAACAAAATTAAACATATAGACAATTTTTTTTTTTTTGGAGAAAAGAACATATAGGACTATTGATAATTTAATGTTGGTCAGGGAGTTAGTCCAAATGGTTCGTGTTGAAAACTTGAAATTCTAGAAACTGATGTAAGGGGTTGACTTTCAGAAGTATTCCAGAAAGCTGAGGGAGTCAACTTTCATAGCGAAGAATTGTCAATTAATATTCATAATTTACAGAAAGATATTTCTTACTTTTCTTTTAGAAAAAAAGTGTATGTGTATTGCAATTTGTCAGTATGATTTATTAATTTTCTTTTTTTTTTGTTTGTTTATGGAATCTTTGCAACTACTCCTTGCAACTATAATAATTACTAGTACTTACTTGCACGCGTGGATTGTAATGGTTTTTAATTTAAATTAGCACAAATTCTAATTAGCAAAAATTTCATTTATCCGTTCCCATGATTCTTGAAAAAGTTGTAAAATCTAGTCTTTTTTTATTTTATGGAAAAATTATAAAATCTATTTTTTTGGTCCAAATTCATTCTGATTTTTTTTAATCAACCAAAGTAAGTTTGACACGTCAGACAATAATTTCAAAATAGTGTAGTTAAAGTTTGAATTAAAAGTCTCAACTTATACGATTAATATTGATATCAAGCACTGACAACCAGAAGTTCTTTTTCTTTTTTCTTTTTTTTTTCAAACTAAATTAAATTAAACTACATCGCCTAAAAAATTAAAAAAAACAACTTGAAATGTAACAGCGGGAATAAAAACTAAAAAGAGCACCAAATTGTTATAAATCGCGTCATAGCTCAAAGAAAAGAAGTGAAGCTCCGCAACCAGGGGTTCGCCAACGATGAGAAAGCAGCAACAAGAAAATAATCTTTTATCAGGACTCCAGGATACTTTTTTGACTTGGCTCCCACAAACTTTCCGTCCGAATCAGCACACCAGACTCCAATCTCGGCACAACGATTAAGGCGGGAAATTGCTCCATCAAATTAAACTTTCGGTCCCGACGGAGGCCGACCCAAAAGAGAGTGCAATTGTAGTGACGGGACCTCTCTGGCCAGGCATTTGTATCCATAAAATTCCTCCTCATGCTGCTGGCCATTAGCACAATAGATGATGCCCTAAGGGCTTTACATCTTCATGAATTTTTTTGTTCCTTCTAAACCATATGTAGTTGAGCAATATTGCAGCCAGTTCAGCTTCCTCCGCCTTCAGCTTGAGTACTGTATTCCTTATCCATTCAGCACCATTTATATTTTCATGTTGCCTTATCAAATTCGACAGAGATGCTATAAGCTTCTGTTGCAAAATGACAATCGGAAAAGATGTGCTGTGTGGAAATGTCTAAATCGTTGCAGCTTGCACATTGATCCTGCTGCTGAAGCAAATGTCGGCGAAAGAGATTCTCAGGTGACTACAAAGTTTCGTTACAAGCAGACCAAAGAAAATGCTTCAAACGAGGATGCATCTTGAGCTTCCAAATACAGTTCCAGAGTGGATTTGGAGACCCATTTGTTGATGGAGAAAGAACTGCGGCTAATGGGGGGAGAGTAATAAGAATGTAATTTATAATTACCATTAGGGTTTACTATTACTATTAGGGTTTCATGTAAAGTGTATAAATATGTACCCTATGTATCAATACAAATCAGATTACCGTAAACTCTTTCTGGTATCACGAGACTTAGATTTCCTAAACCCTAAGTTTCTTACGTTTTTTTTTTCGGCCGCCGATCATCTTTCTCCTTTCCGGCCGTCCATCCCCTTGCTTCTGCCATGGGTGATAAGAATTCTTCTTCCACCACGGTTGATTCCCGCTCACCCTACTATGTCCACCCGTCTGATCATCCGGGTTTGACTTTCGTTACCCAACTTCTTGCTGAAACTGGTGATAACTACTTCACCTGGCGAAGTGGCTTTCTTAATGCTCTTCAATCCAAAAATAAAGCGGGTTTTGTGGATGGAACGATTGAACAACCAGATGCTGTTTCGGAGGAGCTGAAGCCTTGAATCCAATGCAACGCCCTCATCAAATCCTGGCTTCTCAATTGTGTTTGCTAGGAGTTATAGACCGAGGCCACACATACACCCACTGCTCAGGCAATTTGGTCTGATTTTGAGGAAAGATTTACGCAAGGCTTGGCTCCTCGTGTTTACGAGTTGAAGAGATCGATTGCTCTCTTACAGCAGGAGAAGGCGCTCACCTCCACGTATTATGGCCAGCTCAAGGCTATATGGAGTGAACTGCAGCACCTTCGGCCGCCTCTTTCCTGTTCTTGTGGCAGATGTACGTGCGACATCAACAAGCAGTTGCAGACTATACATGAGGAAGAGAGATTCTTCGATTTCCTCATGGGACTTGATGATACTTACAAAACAATTCGGTCTTAGGTTCTCATCGTTGATCAGTTGCCTTCTCTTGGACGTGCGTATGCCATTGTCTCCAGTGACAAGAAACACAGCCGCCTTGCTGATTCCAGGCTTCTGGTTGTCGAAGCAGCTACCCTTGTAGCGAAAGCTTCGGCTCATTAGCATTCTGTCCGCGATTCACGTGATACTAGTCGTCCCAGGCCTTGTTGTGCTCACTGTGGGCGTTCGAATCATATCAAGGAGAGCTGCTATGAATTGAATGGGTATCCTCCTGGTTGGCGACAACCCAAGCAGAAACGCGATCAACAGCAACGTCCCCGTAGCGGTTCAGCTTCCAGCTTTGTTGGTGCTGCTGATTCGGTTCCTGCATCATCAACTTCAGCTCCTTTGGCGTGGTCAACAGGTTTCTTCGGATGTGGCGTCATAGGCTTCTACCGCAAATCAGTTGTCTTCGTATGGTAAGCCGGCTGATTGGGCGTGAGACTCGGGAGCTACCGATCATGCTTCCAATCAGTTGCATTTGATGAAGGATGTTTCTATTCCGCATATCATATTTTTGTTCAAATCCCTAATGGCGAACAGATTGCCGTTCAAGCAGTTGGCCGGATAAACATAGATGATAACTTGGCACTTGATAATGTTGTGGGCGTACCTAATTTTTGCTTCAATTTGATTTCTGTTAATCGATTGACCCGCGACTTGAATTGTTTTTTCACATTTGGCCTTGATTTGTTCTTTATCCAGGATTTAACCTCGATGAAGCTGATTGGAATGGGTAAGGTGCGCGATGGACTATACTATCTTGAACCAGATGCAAGCTGGTGGTGAACGACGGATTCTCTCTGTTCGTCAAGGCAACTCATCCACTTTATGGCATCGGCGTTTGGGGCACTTACCAATTACCCGCCTTTCTTTCATTCCTGATATTTCCGTTTCTTTGAATAATTCTAGCACATCTGTGGGTGAAACTTGCTGTCGAGCTAAACAAACTCGTTTACCATGTCCTTTGCATAAAAATGTTAGTTTGAACAATTTTGATTTAGTGCCCTGTGATATTTGGAGACCTTATCCCACACATTCCAAATCTGGTGCTCGTTATTTTCTTACTATTGTTGATGATCATAGTCATGCAACTTGGGTATTTCTTATGCGTTCCAAGCCTGGAACTAAGTGCTCTTTGTTGTTATTTTTCAATTGGGTGCACACCCAGTTCAAGGCTAAAATTAAAATTTTTTGAACTGATAGTGGTCTTGAATTCAACCATTTTTCATTGTTAACCTATTTCCTTGATCATGGCATTGAAAAGAAAACCAGTTGTATTCATACTCCTCAACAGAATGGTGTCTTTGAATGCAAACACAGACATATTTTAGAAGTGGCTAGGGCTTTACGGTTTTAGGCAAATTTATCTGTTGGGTTTTGGGGTGAATGTGTTCTTACCACTGCTTATTTGATTAATGGTATGCCTCTTTTTGTGCTCCAAAATAAAACCCCCTTTGAACTTCTGTATGGTCATAAGCCTTCTTATGGTCATCTATGTAGTTTTTGTTGTCTGTGTTATGCCCATGTCTCTGGCAAACCTCGAGATAAATTTGCTTCTAGAGGTCAGCCTGGTCTTTTTGTTGGTTACCCTCATGGTCAGAAAGGGTACCGAGTTTATGATTTTGATCGAAAGGTGATTTATACCTACAGGGATGTTATTTTCTTTGAGAATATTTTTCCTTCTGATTTGGATTCTTCACTTAAATCTCCAGCTTCCCCTTCGTCCTCATTGATCTCACTTATTCCGTAGCTGATCCATTTCCTCATCCGTTCCGTCATCTTCTACTATTCCGCAAGATCCTCCTGCAGCTCTGATAATCCATCTGTCCCAGCCACTTCCTTTTCGTCGATGGATCTTCCATCTAAATGTCCTCGACAAGTTTCTCAATGCCTTACTAGCTATCACTATGTTTCTTCCACCTTCTCTACACTACAATGGTAGTCCATCACCGTCATCTGGCCCTCCATCAGACAACTCGACGGTACACCCTCTCTCCCAAACTTTGTGCTATTCTCGCTTTTCTAAAGCTCATATTGCCTTGTTACGGCCATCTCTTTTGTGGATGAGCCCACTCATTTTTCACAGGCAGTTAAATTTGCACATTGGAGAGATGCCATCACCAAAGAGATTTCACCCCTTGAAGCTAATAATACTTTGCCGCTTGTTCCTCTTCCTCCTAGCAAGCGGGCCATTGATTCTAAATGGGTGTACAAGGTTAAATTTCATCCTGATGGTCGGTTGAGCTATAAGACGCGTCTGGTTGCTAAGGGTTACACACAGATTGAGGGTGTTGATTTTCATTAGAATTTTGCTCCTGTTGCAAAATTGGTCACTGTTCGTTGCTTACTTGTTGTTGCCTCTCTGCGTCATTGGGAGCTTCATCAACTCGATGTCACCAATGCCTTTCTACATGGTGATCTTCATGAGGAGGTCTATATGAAAATTCCACAGGGCTTTGCCAAATAGTGGGAGCAACGTGTCTGTCGGCTTCAGAAGTCTCTTTATGGCTTGCGTCAAGCTTCTCGAAATTGGTACCAGAAGTTTACTCAGTCCCTTGTTTTTGTTGGATTTAAGGAGTCTTCTTCTAATTCCTCTTTATTTACTTATGCTAGTGGCCCATCCTTTCTTGCGGTTCTTATCTGTGTTGATGATATTATTGTGGCTGGAAATGATTCGTTTAAGATTGGTCGTCTTAAGCGGTTTCTTCATGGTCGGTGATCATATCAAAGACCTTGGCCCTCTCAAATACTTCTTGGGTATTGAAGTGGCTCGGTCTTCTGCTGGGATTGCTCTTAGCCAACGGAAATATACTCTTGACATTTTGGCTGAATGTGGACTCACTGGTTGTCGCCCTAGTTCCACTCCACTCGAACGACAACACAGGTTAAGCCCTGATTCGGGGGATTTGTGTGATGATCCGGGCTGATATCGGTGCATTATCCGCCGTCTTCTCTATTTGACCATTACTCGTCCTGACATTACTTTAGTGGTTCATGTCCTTAGTCAGTTTATGCATCAGCCTCGCCAGCCACATTTAGACGCCACCTTGCGCGTTCTGCGATACTTGAAAACTGTACTAGGGCAGGGCATTTTTCTTCCTTCTGATAGCTCCTTACATCTGCGTACTTATTGTGATTCTGATTGGGCTGGCTGTCCTACTACTCGGTGTTCTACATCTGGGTTCTTGTGTTCCTGGGTTTTTCTCCCATTTCCTGGCGATCCAAGAAACAATCTGTTGTTTCTCGCTCTTCTGCGGAAGCTGAATATCACGCTATGGCTGTCGCTACTAGCGAACTTGTGTGGTTAGTTTGCCTTGTGGTAGAGTTGAGAGTGCCCTGCCTTCATCCGGTTCTGCTCTTTTGTGATAATCAGGCTGCACTTCATATTGCTGCCAATCTAGTTTTTCATTAGCGGACCAAACATATTGAGATTGATTGCCATTTTGTTTGCCAGCATTTTGTTGGGAAAGTTGGGCATTCGAAATTTGCGTGCTCCAACTTGAGGGAGAGTAATAAGAATGTAATTTATAATTACCGTTAGGGTATACTATTACTATGAGGGTTTCATGTAAAATATATACATATGTACTCTATGTATCAATACAAATCAGATTACCGTAAACTCTTTAGAGAGATCCGACTCTAGGACAACATGGTACGCTGAACGCAGCGAAAATTTCTTGTAAGTAGTGAAGTGCCAGCTCCATAAATCTTGTTGATCTCGTTGACCAACATCCAGGGCTAAGATCAAGTTTGCTTCAGATGGGGTGAAGATGTCACGTATTAAGTTCGTTTTCCAAAATCCCGTGTCCGCATCAATAAGGTTGTCAACTGTTGATGTTGCTATAATACGTGTACAAGGGCTTTAATTTGGACTTGAAAGTTTGGAGCTCCTGGCAGCCAGAGATCCTTCCAAATCCTTGTTTGATGTCCTGAACGGATTTTACTGTAACATCCAACTCAAGAAACCCTCCTACTCTCCATTATGGTTCTCCACGACCAAGAGAGGTTTGACCCTAGTTCCGCAGCAAAGAATGAGGAATTCCGGAAGTATTTGGCCTTCAGTACCCTTGAAAGAAGTGACGGAGGGTTGCTGACTAGCCTCTATGTTTGCTTGCACAACATCGCCATGTTGAAAGCATATAGACTCCGAAAGCCTAGACCTCCATTATACTTGCTTCGTGACATCTTGTCCCATGACATCTGTTGATGACCGCATCTAATTAATTCCATGGTTTCTGGACTGTCTTCACTTCATCGTAAAATCTGATTGTATTTGATATGTACCGAGTACTGACATTTGTCCACGACTCACGAACAGGAGAAAAATCCCATATAATGAGTTCATCATAACTCATAAGGAAATATTCATGGTTTCCCTATACCTCCTTCCGGTTATATATAAAGTCTCTGGCAATCTTCCATGGGAATAATCATGATTCCATGAAAAGTAAATATAGACCCCATCATATCAAATTAATTTCTCATTAATTATTTGGGGCCTAAATTAATTTTCCATCATTTTGATAAAATCTTAGTTGCTGCCTCGATGTTGCTACCGGCACAAAGGAAGAAAACAGTTTTAATGGCAGAACTAAGGGAACCGAAAAATGAGGCCAAGATGTAGTTTTCCGGAAGCATGCTTCTTATTCTTTGAATAAAAACTCGCACAAAACTTCTGTGGATTATAGCATTTAACCGGGTAAAATCCCATGAATATATTCAGGGTTAGCGGCGGCTCGGAATCGAGGTTAATCGAAGATGAAAATATTTTTAAATGTTAAGGATAAAAAAAATAAAGGATATAAGAGCAATTTGATGAGTAAAAAAAAATTAATTTGGTTAAATATTTAGTTTTATAATTAAACAAAATTCATGCCTTTTTTAATAATTTTAATCTTTCCAATAGCCTTAACTAAAATTTTCCATATTTTGTCCAAAATGTAGTTTTTTTTAAAACAAAAAGAGTATTAATTAAAATAGTACGTAATACAAATATCAAAATAGCTGTACGCAAGGAATAATACATTGAGTTGAAGGGATACTTTTACCATAATGTTATATTTTGCGCTACCCCTTTATTTGTTGCCAACATAAAAGGAGGGAAACAAAACAAAAAACAAAAAATATATAACTTGAACTGTTGTTATGATGCTACTTTATCAAGAAACTATTATTATTATACGGGAAATCTGTGAAAGGAGAGGATGATTGAGTGAAAAGACCCAATTCTCAACACCTATCCTTCAACGTTTGTGCATTTTGAGTCCTTTGTATGCTTAATACTGCATGGTTGGTTGGTATATCAGTATTCAAAGCTCTTTATTCTCCCGTTGACCAAAAAAAAAAAACCCTTAAAAGTATATGTGTGCCTGGAATTTTTATCATAGTTGTTGAATAGTGAAGCTACTAAGCAAGTACATATAATGCTTCTGTATTATTTTCATCACTCTCAGCATATTTGTGTTTCGTGTGTTCTACCAAAAGGGTTAATAGTAACAAGAAAAAGAAAAAAAAATTGATCGAAGTGGTACAAGTCAACACTTATTGAGAAAATGATAAGAATCCAAATGTTGAGGATACAAAATACATTTTTTTTTTTGTTGCAAAAGAATAGAGATGTTCTTATTTGAAATTAGACAGATGGTCCTTCACTCTAAACTTATTAGACACTTGAGCCTTAAAATTATACAGTAACGATCTTGTAGTGGTGTTCCAAGGCACGTGACAAATTAAGCAAAATTAGGTTTCTAATTGATTAGTTAATGATTAGTTAAAGAATATTTACAGCATATTTCTGCATGCATGTATACGTACCCGGAAGCCAAAATGGAGGTTTCAGTCTAAAAGTGTATCTAATTAATGGAATTTTTAATTCATCCTTAATTTTAAATTTGGCCAATTTAATTCGTTTTCAATCACCCCTCAATTAAATGCGTAAAGTGACATCTTTTTTCTTTTTAACTGATTAGATTATCAGAACCATAACTTATTCTTTTTTTATTCCTTTCTTTTATGGGTTTTTCTATGTTTTTCCATGATCAAACAAATGCTTTAAACTAACGAAAATCGTGTTTACTTCTTAATACAAATTTTAAATTCAGTATGAGTTATTTTTCTTAGATATAAGAATACAAATCAGAAAGTGATAGAATAATTTAACCTTCTAGGACAATGCGATATACACACATACTGGATTTAGGCTTTGATCTTTTATTATCAAATTTAAATCAAAGGTCACAATGTACAATAGAAAATCTAATTCGAAGAAAATTTGAGCTCCTATTTCTCTTATCTCTTTGTTTTGTGATCCTTCTTTCTATTACTGCTACTTCGTTATTAACTATATACTATCACGATTCACCAACTCCAGATTATTTTAAATAGCTTGTTTACAATTCAAAGCTCCTTTTGAGGTTGTTGTTAAAGATAAAATAACAATTAATTAAGACTTTATCCAATTATAAATGTAAATCATTTTTTTATCCAAGTAGCTTTTGAACTTTAGGCCTCTAATCTCACTAAATCTTTCCTTGTGAGTACAATCATATAATATATTCAAGGGGCTTTTTCAGACACATTTAATAGTGATAGTGTGATTTTAATTCTTATTGTAATAAGATGTTTTGTTGTTCATATATATATATATATATATATCTATATCTGGTTAGAACACAATTTCGTGGAGAATATCCGCCACAGAAAGGGTGATAGTTATTTAAACTTTAGTCTCTTCTATTGTACAGGAAAAAAAAAAGAATTAACAAAAAGTTTTCCCAACGTACAAGTACAATTGTTTGGGCGAAGCTTGTGCAAGGCACGCACTCCAAACAATAGATACCGAAATCAATTTGTTCATAAATTAAACAGAAAAACGCAAAACACTATTTGGAAACAATTGGATTATATTTTAGTAATGTTTTTTAGGATTATATTTCTTTTTAAAGTGTTCCTTTTCTTTATGGGCGATGAAGAAACTTGATTGTGTATTATTGTTTATTTTGTATGTAATTTTTTTTTTCTATTATTCATATTCGAAATACTATGTGCCAATTTCTTTGAAATTAAAAGTGATACCTTCCAATAATATAGTTTCCATAAATGATGTAATGAATAATAACATAACTCAAAATTTGTCTATTGTTAACAAATTACTTTTTCTTTTATATAATTTATATTATTTATTTTTCATACCGTACGTACGCACGAAACCGTCCAAACCATTTAATTTTAAATATCATTTCAATTGGCTAAATGTTAGTCCCCGGATTTGTAATGTCTAATTAATGCCTTACAAAGTGAAACTTCTTATTGATTTATATATATGTAAAATTTCACTGCAGTATGCTGGTATAATTAATACTCCCTCCGTCCAAAAATTATTGTCCAGTTTGAGATTTCACTTTTAGTATAATTTAAACTAGAAATGAAAACTCAAACTGGACAATAATTACGGGACGGAGAGAGTAATTTTTATATAAAAATTTTTTTTACAGAAAATAATCTTTAAAAAGGAAAAACAAAACATGCTCTCTTTCCGTTTCAAAATAAAGACTCAGATTTGTTGTACTACTATTTTTGTAAGGGAAGGAAGCAATAACAAATTTGTCCACTTACACTCAACGACTTCTCTGCTAATAAATGTATCAATGATCTGAAGCACAATTTAAACTAAGATTTAATTACAGTATTATATATTGATCTCAATGGGCAAAAGGCAATTACAGAATTCTCAAGGGACGTTATTAGAATGGTACCTGGAATAGTCTATATTTTCACAAACTGTGACTTCTGAGGTGGACCCTAAGAGACACCCCCTTCCGCCTTGCAAATCACAATTTTGGTCCAATCCAACGTTTGGGGTCTTCAACAGACTTACTTTCGCTCAGGATACTTCCATCTGATAAAGATCTTTTCAAGTTCAAAAGTTTGAAACATTAGAGTAATTCTATCCCCAAATTATTGTCTCTAGTTTAGATTCAACAAAAAGTAATTTGAAAAATTTATAATACGGTGAAATAAGTTATAGAGCATCCGTTAAATTATTTTTTGCCTCACAAATTTGTTCAAACGTGTTCAATTAACAGTCACTAAAACTTAAATATGACTGTTTCTCAATATGTTTGAAGGGGCAAAGGTCGTGCAAAGGCAGGCACGAGACCAACCCACAAGTAACTTTTATTTCTTCAAAATAAGAGAAAACAATGGATACTTGAGGGTGTTTTTGTTTCTTTTTCCTGAAAATAAAAAATTAAGGATATGCTTCAAATAAAAATCTTTACCAAAAAGATGGTAATTTTTATTTAAAATTTTACTTTTTTTTTTGCTTTGGATAATATACGATGAAAATCAGAATAAAAATGGTTTAGGGTTTAGGGTCATATGATATTGTGTTTGTTGAGATCTTCATAAGCAATTTGATTTTCTTTGTTCTTGAGCCTCCTCTATTTCATATTCCCGATTAATAAAGTAACACATTTTGTTGTACGGTTTTTCCCATATATATGAATCTCCTATATGATATTGTATTTTCTTTCGATCATTTTAAGGAAAGAAAGTTGTGGAGGTGAAAATATATTTTGTTTTATGACTTTTATCCATTTGTGAGTCAATACTTTTGGAGAAAACGATGAGAAAAGATGGCACTTCGCTCAAATACAACATAAAATAGGTATTCTTATTTCTTAATTAAAAAATATTTACAGCATTTATGTAGGCATGCGTATATAGGCCCCGAAGCTAAAATGGAGGTTTCTGTCCCAAAGTTTATCTAATTTAATGGAATTTTAATTCATGCTTAATCTCAAATTTGGCCAATTTAATTTCAGAACTTGTTCCTTTTTCTTTTTTAAGGTTATCTTTGTTTTTGCCTGATGCAACAAACGTTGCTGGCAGACACAAAGAAAACCCAGCGTTTGTTATCAAGAGGCATTATTTGTTCCGAGATCTTCGAGTTGATTTGCATCTTCCTATTCCTTTTTCATGTGATAACAAAGCTGCTCGTCATATCACTCATAATCCCACGTTTCATGAACGCACGAAGCATCTAGATATTGATTGTCACATTGTGTGCAATCTTTACAAATCCAGGTTGATTCAACCTCTCTATCTTCCTTCTTGAAGTCAACCAGCTGACTTGTTCACCAAGGTCTTCATGCTCCGCATTTCAATTTCTTGTTGTCCAAGCTTAGTCTTGGTGATTTACATCATCCACAATCTATGCTTAAGGGGGATCTACGAGTTAAAGCATCAGATGCGTGAATTACAGGATGAAGAACATGATCCAGGAGATACTTGCTCCAAGGACTGATCTGCATAAATTCACTAATCATAGGGACTCAATTACACATATTGATAATTTAGTGCACTAAGTTGTACATTGCTGACCTGGATTGGTTGTATTCGATTTGGTAGTTAGCTTGTTAGTTGCAGTATAAATACTGCTTATACGGACATAATTAATGTGTCGTTGTACTAATCATTTTATACACTGAATATACAAAATCTTCCCCAAATACGCAAAGCTAAGAATTGTACTTGCATGGCTGAAACCCTAGCTGGATTTCTCACAGAACATAGTCTTCTTTTTCATTTTTGGAATGGTAGAGTATTACCATCTAATAACATATAGGATTTACAAAATGGATTATTCTTGAAAATAATATATGATATATGATAAGTAACTAATTTTTTACAGATTTTTCCTAGTGTGACGTGCTTTTTTAAAAAAATAAAAATCATAACAATGGAAAGAGGTATTGAGTAGAACCTTAAAATATCGAATAAGAGATTGAAACAACAGAAAAGCAACTTGCAAATACTGTTTCACATCAACCGCATAAAACTTTTTCAGAATTATACTTGATTCATAAATCAGTAGACAAGTATATATTAAGAAATTCCTTTAGACTCTCTCTATCCCAATTAAATTTTTTTTCACCTATATTAGAATAATCTAACAAATAGAAAAATTATTTTGAGGCGAAGGGATCGAAATAACCGAGATTGGGGTTTTTGTTAACTACTCATGCTGTAGCCTGTATTTTGTGTTCGATTGTTATATATTATTCCCAGCTATATCTTCAGAAGGATTTGTTTTCTTCTTCTTTTTTTTTTTTAAAAATGTTATATATGTATATATATATATAGTGTGAATAATTTACATCCAATTTGTGATGTTCAATTTCTTGCTATCTGAAACTTTGGTTGATGCATGTTTGATTAAAATTAATACAGTGAATAAATTATAATTTTCCATTCAAATTCATTTTGAGGTAACACATTTTAACAAACGTTACCTGGGGACACTAACTTAAAGGTTAAAATATGACAATCCGTGAGGTATAAAATAACAGGAATGGGCATAGTTTCACGTTTATTCACAAGTCGAAGGACTCTAATGTTTTTCGGAAGCAAGTACAATGACATATATAATCTTCCGTAAATACACACTATTAGGGTTTATATTAACATATGAATATAGGTTTGATGGGGCACAAAGGTCGTGCAAATGGCATGTGACCAACCCGCAAATCTTTTCTTTTTATTTTGTGAACTTTTTATTATTTCTTCAATGTGTTTTCTCTTTTTCTGAAATTATTAATTAAAGAAAAAGAGCGTAGAATAAAAACTCTAACCAAAAAGATTGATTTTTTTTTTCCCTCTTTGAACAATATACAATAGAAAATTCAAATTAAATATAGTATTATCATTCTCCGTCCGGGTTCAGTGCTTCAAGCTCAGGTTTATCTTTTGGTCCGATCTGATCAGCATTCTTTCAGCTAAAGCTTCAATTCCCGCACCCTTGACACAAGTTTCTGAATCCTTTGGTCCATAAATTGTCACCAACAACCCTTTCATAGACATGCGCTTTTGGATTTCCTCAAAAAAAAATTTGTTATGTAGAGGACACAGGAAAAGATGATGTTTCAGTTCATATAGCTTGAATTGGAACAACAATGGTGTAAAAAACTACCCTAATTTACCTGAAGCGACTGAGAATCAACTGTTTGTCACCAACTCTGGATTATTTCAAATTACTTGTTCACAAACTCCAGATTAATTATTTCTCAAGGAACAAATGATATTCTTTTACCCCAAACAAAAGTTATAAAAAAGGTACATTTTTTACCTTATTGAATGAAACACGTGGAAGGCACGCACAACTAGAATCAAGAACTAAATTTTCTTTTTTCTTGAAAATAGAAAAATTTAAAAAGGGTTGTTATTTTGTTGTTTGAAGTTCCTTTTACTATTTGAACAAACATTATTTTAATGCTGAAAAAATTAGGGACTGTGCATATGGGCACTAGTATTTAACATTTTCTCATTTTCAGGCAATTTTCTTTAATTTTTGTCCTTAAAAAGTAACATTCGCAAACTGCATGTTCTGTTGTTGATTTTTTCATCCCAATGGAAAAATCATTCATCGAGAAGTGGCAGTTATTTTAGATGATATGTGCTCTTACAATTCAATCGTAATGATAAACTAAATATAATTACTCAAAAGGTTTAAATCCGAAAATGTTAGAAGTTTTAGTTTGTAAGGTTTCATATGTTTCTTATCTCCCCGTATTGAGAGATTTTCCGCGTAAATTTTAAAGTTGTTGTGTTGATTCCGAAAATGTAGCAAAGATTGAATACTTAATAATAATAATAATAATAATAATAATAATAATAATAATAATAATAATAATAATAATAAGACTTATGAAATTTATGATTTATAGAACAAATTTTATTACACTTTTTCCATAATAAAAAAGTTAAAAACAATTTATCACAATGGAAGACATTTTGAGCGAGCAATTGTCGTGCAAGCACACTGACCAACCACAAGTTTGGTTTTTTTGGTTCCTTTTTTTAAAAAATTTTAGTTAAATAAATCACATTTCCTAATAAAAACTCAAGAGCAACTAGGAATGTAACAGAATGAATACAATTATACAAGTACACCAAATTGTTATACGTCGCCATAGCCCAAAGAAAGATGTGAAGCTACGCAAACCCAGGGGTTCGCCGAGGATGAGGGGTTCGCCGAGGATGAGAGTAACACGAATTTTCGAGGTTGACAAGACCCATTTACGAGGAGCTGTTTTGGTGCTTTTGATATTTCCCGTATACCCCAATCCATTATATTTCCAAATGCAAATGTAGAGATTTGGCTGCCGAAATCAATTCGTTTTCAATCACCCGTCAATTCGTTTTAATTCATCCTTAATTTTAAAGTTGGCCAATTCAATTCGTTTTCAATCACCCGCGTAAAGTGATATCTTTATTTTTATTGGAACCATAACTTATTCTTTTCTTTCCTTTATTTTTTTGGGATTTTCTATGTCATTCCATGATCAAACAAATGCTGTTAGCTAACGGAAATTATTTTTTTCTTTTTAGTACAAATTTCAAAATTCAATATAGGTTTTTTTTTTTTAAGATAGAGGGATACAAATCAGCAAGGTAAGAATAATTAGATTTTCTAGGACGATGCGGTATACACACATACTGGATTTAGGCTTTGATTGCCTATTATCAAATTCAAATTAAAGGTCAGAATATACAAAGAAACTCTAATTCGAAGAAAATTAGAGCTCTAATTTCTCTTTATCTCTCATGTTAAATCTCTTATCTCTTTGTTTTGTCATCCTTTTTTCTATTACTGCTACTTCGTTATTAACTATATACTGTCATGATTCAAGAACTCCAGATAATTTTAAATTGCTTGTTAACAATTCAAAGCTCCTTTTGATCAGGTTGCTGTTAAAGATAAAATATCAATTATATCGACTTTATCCAATTATAAATGTAAATAATTTATTAGCCAAGTAGCTTTTGAGCTTTAGGTCTCTAATGTCGTTCAATCTTTACTTATGAGTACAATCATTTAATATGTTTAAGGGGTTGTTTCAGACATTTAATTGTAATAGTGTGATTTTTATTATTATTGTTGTAATAAAATGTTTTGCTGTTCATAGATACGTGGTTGAAAGTTGAAACACAATTTCGTTGAGAATCTCCATCCCCGTATCTGATAAAGTGGCGAAGCTTGTGCAAAGGCACGCACGCCTATCAGATACCGAAATCAATTTGTTCATAAAAAGAAAAAAGCAAAGCACTATTTGGAGACAATTGGATTATATTTTCTTGTTTTTTAGGATTATATTTCCTTTTCTAGTTGTTCATTTTTCTTTTTTTTTTTTTTGCGATGAAAAAAGTTGATTGCGTATTATTGTTGAATTTCTATGTAATTTTTTTTTTATTCATATTCAAAATAAATGTGCCGATCTCTTTGAAATTAAAACTGATACGTTTCAATAAGATACTTCCACAAATGATGTAATGAATACTAACGTAACCCAAAAATTTTCAATTGTTAACAAATGACTTTTTCTTTTAAATAATTTGTATTATGTTATTATTCATTTCGTACCGCACGAAATGCGTCTAATCCATTTAGTTTTAAATAACATTTCAGTTGGCTAAATGTTAGTCCCCCGATTTATGATGCCCAATTAATGTGTTACAAAGTGAAACTTCTTGTTTTATATATATTATATATATATATAATTTCACTACAGTACGCTAATATAATATAATTAATAATTTTTATACATAAAAACTTTTTACAGAGAAGGATCATTAAAAAGAAAAAAAATCATGCTCTCCTTCCTTTTCAAAATAAAGAGTCAGATTTGTATCAATACTATTTTTTTAAGGGAAGGAAAGGGTAACAAACTTGTCCACTTCCACAGAACGACTTCTTTGCTAATAAATATATCAATGATCTGAAGCACAGTTTAAACTAAGATTTAACTATATATATCGATCTCAATGGGCAAATAGCAATCAAAGAATTCTCAAGAGACACTATTATAGAATGGTACCTGGAATAGTCTACTTCATTGTCACAAACTTCAAATTCTGTGGTGGATCCTAAGAGACACCCCCTTGAACTTTGCAAATCACAATCTTGGTTCAATCCAACCTTCGGGGTCATCAATAGACTTACTTTCGCTGAGGATACTTCCATTTGATAATGATCTCTTTAAGAATCTGTACATGCAAGAGTTGAGATTTCAAATGTTTGAAAAATTTAATATTCTTTTTATTTTAAAATTATTGTCAACTTTTGATTTTAGCGAAATTAATTTGAAAAATTTACAATATGGTGAAAGAAATCTATCTTGTCCCGTTAAGTTATTTTTGGTTTCAGAAATTTGTTCGAACATGTCCAATTAAGAGTTACTAACTAAAAATATGACTATTCATTAATATGCTTGAAGGGGCAAAGGTCCTGCAAAGGCTGGCACGTGACCAACCCGCAAGCAGCTTTTATTTCTTCAAAACAAGAGAAAACAATGGATATTTGTGGGTAATTTTAAATATAAGAATGATAAATCTCATAGGTGAATTTCATGACGAAACTTGAATAAATGGAATAAAAGATAAAAGAACATTATTAAAAAACTTAATTGATCAGTAGATTTAGGAGATATAATCTAGTCGCTGGTCATGGATATTAATTTACTCCAGCCTAAAGAGATAATATAGTTGCTGGTCATGGATATTAATTTGATCTAATTAAGCACCGGATTTAGGCGTAGATGGAGTGGCGGATAATCGAAATTTTCTAAAACCAATGAAAATTAAAAATCGAAATCTGAGGCTATCGATCCTTAACAATTCATTTAAAGTTTTGCAACAATTTTTTGAGGTTATTAATAAAAGACATATATGTAGTGTAATTATTTGATATGTAACACATTTTCGTGCCATTTTAAATCCGATTTATTGATAGAAAGAACAATAATATAGTGCTTAAAGGCTAAGCCGTTAGACCAGCTACTATACAATTAGATTATGTATGAGCTAAATATGCAGGCACGTGACCAACCCGCAAGCAACCTTTATTTCTTCAAAAAAAGAGAAAACAATGGATACTTGTGGGTGTTTTGTGTGTCTTTTTCCTGAATTTTTTTGCTTTGGATAATATACAATGAAAATCAGAGTAAAATATGGTTTAATATACAGAGTTTAAGGGTTAGGATTTAGAGTCATATGATATTGTGTTTGCTGAGATCTTTATGAGGAATTTGATTTTCTCTGTTCTTCAGGTTCCTCTATTTCATATCCCCGATTAACAAAGTAACACATTTCGTTGTAGGGTTTACCCATATGAATCTCCTATATGATATTGTATTTTTCTTTCGATCATTTTAAGAAAAGAAAGAAGTGAAGGTGAGAATTTATTTTTGTTTTACGGTTTTATCCATTTGCGAGTCAATATTTTTGGAGAAAACGATAAGAACAAATGGCACTTGGCTCTAAAATTCTTATATTTGAGAGCAAAAATATTTACGCATATATTCGCATGCATACATGTAAGCCCTGAAGCTAAAATGGAGGTTTCAGTCCCAAAGTCTATCTAATTTAAATGTAATTTCAAATTTGGCCTATTTAATTTCAGAACATGTTCCGTTTTTCTTTTTTTTTTTTCTTTTTTTCTTTTCTGGGATTTTATTTGTTTTCCCCGATCAAACAAACGCTTTTGGCAAACCAATAGCGTGCTTGCGGGATGAGTTTCTTAAAACACTGAACCCGAAAAGTGTTATTCCCTCCGTCCCATAATTATTGTCCAGTTTGAATTTTCATTTTTAGTTCAAATTGTACTAAAAGTGAAATCTCAAACTGGACAATAATTTTAGGACAGAGGGAGTATATATTCTATGTCTGGCATTTTTATTTTCAATTTTTCAAGAAAATTTCATTTTCTTGTCCGTAAAATTAACTTACCACGTATAGGTTTTATCTTTGAAATTTCAATTCGATCAGCAATTTAGCAAATAGGATTATCAGTTCTACGGTCGACTGACTATGATTTAGTGTTCATATCTATAAGCAATTGTCATATTTTGATTGATTTCTTCTTCTTTTTGTTATCATCCTTACCCGAAGAAAATATTTTATATTTGACGTATTATTTTTTGTGTTGTTTGAAATAGTGTAGATTCTGAACATTTCCATCCCGTGGGTATTTTATTTTGTTGGTGTTTTTGATATGCGAAAGCATGTTAGCCCGACTTTAAATTAGTCAGAATAGTGGCTTTCAAGATGCCTGACTATAATATACCGAAACGAAAAATAATTGATTAATTATGTATTAGTTACGTAGGCATCATGGTTATTTGTTATTGTCATAATTTTAATCCTATCATCTCAAAATAATTTTTCTAGTTTCTTGGATTATTCTAATATAGGAAAAAGATTAGCTAGGGCAGAGAGGGTCTAAGGGAAGTTCTTTATATATATAGTGAAAGAGTATTGGCGGTTGATGAATCAACTCTAATTCTGGACAGCTTTTATGCGGTTGATGTGAAACAGTATTTGCAAGCTGCTTTTTCTGTTTTTCAGTCTTTATATATCATTCCCAGCTATATCATCAAAAGGATTTATTTTTGCGTTTTTTTAAAAAAAGTATATATATAGTCTGAATAAATCACATCCGATTTGCGATGTTTAATTTGCATACTATCTGAACTTTGACTGATACATGTTTGATTACGATTAATACAGTGAAATAATTTATAATTATCCAGTTAAATTCATTTTGAGATAACACATTTGAACAGATGTTCCCTAGGGTTAGTAACTTAAAGGTTAAAAAATATGGCAATTTATGAATCTAGGTTTGACGAGGGAAAGGTCGTGCAAAGGCACGTGACCAACCCGCAAATCCTTTTTCCTTATTGTTTTTTGGTGAAGTTTTTATTATTTCTTCAAAAATGGAGGAAACAAAATTAAGGATGTGTTTCTCTTTTTCTGAAATTAATTACGAAAATGTATAAAATAAAAGCCCTTACCAAAAGGATTGCATTTTATTTTTCTCTTCGGACAATATACAATGAAAAGCCCGAATAAACTATAGTATGTATCATTTGAGATATTGTAATTATTGAGATCCCAACCTCTAAAATGTTTTATTTTTTCCCCCCTTGTTTTTTCAGCCCGCTCTACTTCCTGTTTGTGATTAACGAACTTGCACTTTTGAGCAGCCAGTGCCTCTGAATGTATCAACTTCTACTTCTTTAGTATTGACCGAAACTTCATCAGATTTTCTTAGCCCCTCACAGATACCTCCTCTAAACTGGCTACTTGTTGTTGGGCAACAATCTTCTCCTGCCTAAGAGCAAAACATTCTCTACCTCAAATCCACGTAGCGCAAGCGGTCTTCCCATCGACTAACTCTGTTTTTATATGCGTAACATAAGAGTACCCACAAATATTAAGAAACTAATGATTAGTTGTTTAATTTTTTTAATGTAATATCTTTCTTGTCCATAACTAAAAAAGAGTTGGGACTCTGCAAAAAATGAAATTTGAAACAAAAACATGTAGTTGTCCTTACTATATATTACTCCCTCTATCCCACAAAAATAATCTACATTGAATTTTGAATTTTGTTCTGTTTTTAGTATCAATTTGAAAACTCAATGTGTACTATTTTTTTAGGACGGAGATAGTATTAAAAGTATCAAGAGATCGGGGTGTAATTAGAAAAAATATATTTAATGTATTAAAAATGAGGTAAAACAGATAAAAAAAATTTAGACTAATATGACAGATGAAAAAAAATGGAGATAGTATAACTTAACATTTGCTTCGCACAAAGCCTTCTCCATTTCTAACAAACTGTTTGCTTCTCTTGCTTGAGTTGCTGTTCCATTTCTCTGTCCAGGTCCAGTACTTCAAGCTCAGGTTTATCTTTGGTTTGATCTGAGCTTCCTTTCAGCTGAAGTTTCAATTCCCGGACCCTTCACACAAGTGTCTGAATCCTTTGGTCCATGCACTTCGGATTTCTTCAAATTTTTTTCTTACCTTAAGAGCATAGAAAGGAGGCGATATTCTAATTCATATAGCTTGTATATTGGAACAACAATGGTATAAGGAACAGCCAAAATTTTCCTGAAGCGGTTGAGAATTAACTGTTTCTCACAAAGTCAAACAAAAGGTTATTTCTCTAGGAAAAAATTATACTCTTTCACCCTCAAACAAAAGGTTAAAAAAAGTTTCAAAAAATATAAAAATCACACTACACATGTAACCTTATTGAGCTAATCACGTGCAAGGCATGCACAACTAGAATGAAGAACAATTTTTTTTTTTCTAGAAATCAGAAAAATTAAAGGAGGGTTATTATTTTTGTTCGAAATTCCTTTTATTGTTTGAACAGACATTATTTTAGGTTGGAAAAATTGGGACGCGCATGTCGGAGTGTGCATGTATTACAGTCGCTTCTAGTCTTTAACATTTTCTTATTTTCAGGCAATTTTCTTTAGTTTTTGTCCTTAAAAAGTAACACTCCCAAACTGCAGGTTCTGTTGCTAAATATTTTTCATTGGAGTGGAAAAATCAAATTCATCGAGAAGTGCCAATTATTTTCAAAGACATGTGCTCTTACAATTCAATCATAATAATAAACTAAATATAATAGTGTTAAAGCCTAATGCTGTCCTACGTTCACATCATGTATTTTGAAGCTCCAATAGTGACTGAAGTTTGTCACAATTTTGCTTCTACGTGTCTTGGGTATTCTTAATTTATTTAGAGTCGATCATGTTGACTCAATGGTTCAAGTCAAAATATGATTCCTGATAAGAATATTCAGCACCTCGAGGGTTTTGAGGCTATGACTCATGATACAAATGATTCATGATGTGAAAAAAAAAAGACATTTTCTGACTATAACAATGCATAAGGACGAAAGGAATTAAAAAAAATAAAAAGCTCTTATTGCATTTGCTGACGAAGCTCAAGACCGTGAAGTCCAAGCTTGGCGGTTCCCAATTCCAATTTGATTAAAAAGTGTACGTGCATTTAATCATTAATTTGCATATTAGGGGTTATACACAAAGCCGAGGTCTAAAGGCTGGCCGATAACCCAAAAGATATGCACAAACAAGGACTTGCATATACCAAATCATTAGTCGCCGAGAATCTTCGACTTATAGACAAATCTTTTTTTTTTCTTTTTTTTAAGCAAAGAAAAGGGGATTAGAGACTATTTTCGGGTCCCGATCGACTTATAAAATACTCAAAGGACATACTCAATAGTTATTTTATAAGTCAATTAGTGCTAAATGATAATATACACGCAAGGGGTATACCCAATGGAAGGACATATATATCATTTAGTTTCCTAGGTTCGTCTCCCCATTATTTTATTAATCTCCAAAAAATGAAATAGTGGTAGTGTATGCGTTAACCACATTTACATCATGCTACACGAATTCTAGAATAAGGAAAGGAAAGTTGATCTGGTAGCAACAATCATTTTACAGTTCTAGGCAAAGCATGTAATGAAAGAAAAACTTTCGAATATCCTTGGCTCGCCTTTTTAGTTGGGCCATCAACAACTGAATTGGCCTCTCTAAAAATGTGTATCAACCTAAACCCATTTCGTTTTAGCAGTGAAAATATCTCTTGCATGTGCAATGGATATTTCCATGGAAAAACCACACCTCCATTCAAGGCCTCAAATAATACCTTATTGTCAGTCTGGACTTCAACATCTTGAAGATGAAGTTGCTCACATTTCCTTAACCCGAACAAAAGACCAAGTGTTTCAGCCAGAAAACTATCACTTTCTCATAAGTAACCACATTCTCCATATAAAAAAGAGCTCCCATGTCCTTGAATAACAAAATCATACCCTGCTTCACCCAAACAAGATGAACCCTCAGAGTTAAGGATAAAGGAGTTCACAGGCGGCAGATTCCAAGCCACCATTAAAACCCTAGTTCGAAGAAATTTCCAATGATCAACTTGAAACTCTTTAAAGAAAAAATTCCTCTCCCTCGCATTCCTTAGTTTCAGATCATGAATAATCATCAAACTTCGAACATGATCTTTAATGGCATTGATAACCCTTGTAGCATTTGGTTGAACATCTTCAAAGATCACCTTATTTCTACATTTCCGAATTTCTGAAATAATTAAAGATGGCAACAACTTTCGCAGTATCCCAAGAGCCATTTTAAAATCACCTCCTTCTCACAACCGGTCAACCATTGAGGCAATTGAGAGAACACCATTGATGTTAAGATTAATAAGAAATGAAAAATGAGTCCATAGCACCTTAGCAAAACCACAGCCGTAAAAGCAATGACCAATACTTTCCCCTTTCTCCTTACACAACAAGCACATTGCCGGGAATATATGCATTCCCATGCAACACAAAATTTCAGGAAAAGAGAGATGTTTATTCCACAACTTCCACAAAAACATAGAGATTTTCAAAAGGGTTACCGAGTTCCAAACATTCCGCGCCCATCCCTCCTTTTCATTTCTACGACGAAGTGATTCATAAGCTGATTTAATTGTTAAACCACCATGCGTTGTATGTTGCCAAATGAACAAGTCATCCTCACCAATAAACTCTTGCTCATGATGTGCAAGAAACCTCAAAATATCTCAGAAAGCACATTTTGCAACAAAGGAATAAGCTCATTTTTGCGTTGGAAAAAATTGGAAAGGCAAAAATTTACAAAAGGAGGCCGAAACCCTTCCACATCACAAAGAACTCCAAAAGATGACCAATTATCAAACGAAAAAGAGCTATTACCTCGTCGGATGAGCACTTTTGTGTGGACCACTGCGCGGGCTTCAATCTTGGAAACACGACTCCAAGAGGTTTTGCGTTTAGATGCCATGGATAAGGAGTGAATAAACGCACTCCAAGTACCCCTTTTTTCCTTTAGCTTCCACAAGAGTTTGATAGTAAGAGCATCAATGATCCCTTGAAAACTTCTTATCCCTAAACCATTTTCCGAGAAGGGGAAAGAAATTCTGTCCCATAAGCGCCAATGTCTCTTCTCTTCATCATTCATCCCACTCCAGAAGAACCTTTGACATCTTTGCTCAATACCTTTAATGACTGATTTAGGAGGTGGCAAGGCTGAAAAAACATGGATTGGAATAGAAGCCAATACATGCTTTATAAGAATTAATCGGCCTCCTTGACTTAACAATTTACTCTTCCAACTCAACAATCTTTTATCCACATTATCCAAGAGGAATTGAAAAGTAGACGACTTCCGCCTTCCTTGATAAAGTTTGCAGCCAAGATAATTAAAAGGAAACGATCCTTTTTGGATTCCAAGGGTTCTTTGCACTATTGAAATCCTTCTTGCGCTACAATTCTCCGACACCATGAATGTGCTTTTTTGCCGACTAATCTTTTGCCCCGATGCACTTTCATACTCAATATAGAAGGCATTTAGATGCTGCAAGGACCGCTTCAAACCCCTAGAGAAGATTATCACATCGTCTGCAAAAGCCAAATGAGACACCCTCAAAGAACCAGCTGGAGTTCCAAAGTTTGCTATTCTCCCATTCTCAACCAAAGCATTGAGTCTCCTTATCATGGCCTCAGAAATTATGATAAACAGGTAAGGAGATAAAGGGTCTCCTTGATTAAAACCTCTGGAAGATTGGAAAAAGCCAACTGGAGAGCCATTAATCATAATTGAGAACCAGGCATTACGCAAATTTTTCATAATAAGTAGAACAAAATGCATATTGGAATCCAAACTTCAATAGGATCTTCTCCAAGAAACTCCACTTATTTTTAGCAAAAGCTTTCATCATGTCAAGGTTCAATACAAAATTCCCCCCTTCTGCTCTTCGGTTTAGAAATTGGCACAAATCTTGGGCCAAGAGTACATTATCCATGATGTCCCGGCCCTCCAAAAAAGTTGATTGTTCCTCCGATATGATTCTCGGTAAAACCCCTTTTAACCTTTCCGTAAGAATCTTGGTGAAGATTTTGTTCAAAAAAGTACAAAGGGCTAATAGGCCTATAGTTCGCAAAGCTTATAACCGCGGCCTTCTGGGAATTAGGGTTATCAAAGTGCTTCTAATTGCTTTCGGCATTGGAACCCCAACCATAAACTCCTAACAAGCAATCCGAAGATCTTCAGCTATGACTTCCCAATAATTTTTATAGAAGGAACCTCCGAATCCGTCTACACCCGGAGCACTATCTTCACACAAGTAAAATATTGCCCCCTTGACTTCCTCAAGTAGTATTGGACGCAAAAAAACTTCAGCTTCTTCATCATCTAGCAACCAATGAATACAATCCGAAGAAAAATCTACTTTATTTTGACTTTTGAGAGGAGATTTCATTCCTCAAAAGGAGCAACTTGAAATATGCCACAAATAATTACTTGAATATGCCACAAATATGCCACGACTTGAGGTAGCGAGGTTCTCAGACAAGTGATAAGTTTGATTGGATGAAGTAATCTACGATAAAAACCTGCAAGAGATTTTTAGGAAAGATTAAGAAATGATGGTGCCAGTAAAATCAGTTTTATGAAATTCTCATATCTACAAGTAATTAAACACCACAAAATAAAAAATCGGAACAAACAAACAAAGAGAGAACAAAACTTTCAGAAGAACTATTATAATAAGGATGTTTGGTTAGAACATAATGTCCTCCCAATCAGTATTCTAATTTAGAGCATCTCCATCAACAAAAAAAATAATAAATAAAAAATAAAAAAAATGTTACACCCAACTACACTACCACGTCAATATTCCACTCACATTCTTCTTTTTCTAACTTCTTACTCCAACAATATTACACTCATCGCCTATATAATCTTGGACCCACAACTACCCCACTATTACTATCCCACAAATATATCACTAGTACTACATTATTTATATAAAATTATTATATTTAAATTTAATTATGCCATATATATAATTTTCTTAGTATTTAGGAAAATATTGTAAAAAAATAATAAAATCACAAGTAAACAATAATAAATATATTAATTATTATTAAACCGCATCATGACTCAGTACATAAATTTCAAAGAAAAAACACAAGTAGTTTGCATATTTTTTTATCCGTTATGTTAATGTTTTTAAGATTTGCAGATTTTGGATAAACTTTTTATTTCTCCAAACTTTTGCTAGGATAAAGTAACAAAAAATTCCCGAAATAGTAAAAATGGGATATCAATGGGGCTGAATTTAAAAAAAAAAAGAGGGCTGATGAAACGGAAAGGAAAAAAAAATGGAGAGAGAGAGAAAATGGATGAACTGCGGCTGGTGCTCCCATGTGTGTGGGCCAGTTGACAAGCCATCATCACAACTAGTCAAATAAATTCACCTACTTAGCACTAGTATAGCGGAAAATAGGGTCATACCCACAGAGAAAGAATACTAATTACCAGATATAAATTACTCCTATTATTATTTAGATTAATAATTTATCAATTTTAAACTATTCTAAATCTAAAACTAACAATTGCTATTATTTAAAGATAAAAATAAGTAAAAGAAAAACCTAGAGCAAAGGGTTCACCAACCGACTATTCAATTTAATTTAATCCATAGATATGTGACTTTCGACTCTCATTAATCTCACGACAATTTATCAATTTAAGAATTATACACTCTCGTGTCATAACCCTCTTACTTAAACTAACCCTATGACTACTCTCATGACTGTAGGGATTAATAAAAGCACATTAAGAACTTTGGAATTACTAGTCGCAAAGGCAGTGCTCCTACTCTCGTGGCTCACTACCTAAGTTTATTATTCTTACAAACTAATACTAGCCTTCCACTCTCGCTACTTCAGGTAGCACCTTAAAGCATGCAATTATTGATCAGGTATTCACATGGATGAAAAACAAGAATAATAAATATTAATTAATGAAAAAGTCACAATCATAACTTAAATTAAATTAAATAGTACGGCGGCTACATCCAAAACTCTAGATTAAATAATTTAGCTACACATCATCTCAAAAATAAATAAAACAATGAAACCCGAGAGAAGTAGGCCAAAATTTGAGTCTGGAAATTGATCCAATCCTGCTCCTCTTGGTGATGATGGTGCTGGTCGCGTGGGGTGCTGATGGATGATGGAGGCGTGAGGTTGTTTGGTGGGTGGAGAGGTGATGGGGAGTTCATGATGATGTTTAAGGTGATGATGATAGGATGAGATGGTGCTGCGGGCTAGTGTGCATGGTGATGGGGTGCTGGAGCGGCGGTGCGTTGAGATGGGGAAAGGTGATGGTCGGCGGAGGAGTTTGGGAGGGGGGGGGGGGCTGCGGCAGGAGGAGATGATGGAGTGGCTAACTTCGATGATTTGTTGTTAAGTCTCTCTCTCCAAAAATAAAACCCTAGTCTTCTTTTTATAGGCTTTCCTCAAATCCTATTTCTTCAGGAATAAGAAAATTATTATTTTTTTTCAAGCCAATTTAAATTAAAACTCCTCCAACTCTTCAGCTGCTTCAATTTCTTCCTTGTCAATTTAACAAATCTTCAATTCTCCCTTTGAGTTGCTTTTTCTTTTCAATTAAGTCCAAAATCTCAATAATTCTTCCATTTGAGAACAAAACCTACAAATAAAGATAAAATCATATAAATAACATATTTGTACTCAAAATATATTGCACAAATCACAAATTAGGAATATAATAAATAGGTAAAATATAAGCATATCAAATACCTCCAAACTTGAATTATTGCTTGTCCTCAAGTATGCCCAAGAATTAAAACAAACAAAAACATTTAGTTATTTAATTCGGCAGCCTCAGAGATTCAATCATCATATAACACTCAGATCTCGACTACCTCTAATATGCACTACCTAACAAAATGCAAACTATAGCTACTTTTAGCCCCCACGCTTGTGTGTGTGTGCGATTCATTTCTTAGGGACATCACTTTACATTTAACATAGAAAAAAAAAGCTCTACTGCAAATATGTCATTTTACTTTAACAACAGACTCACATTTCATACCATATTTCAATGCAATGGACCACCAAACATACTATGAATTAGAAGGACTTATCTCACAGACAACCTATTCCCCCTCGTAACCCATTCTTCGGTCCATGCGGCTTTTCTTCAGGACTCTTTCCAACTCAGGCCACTACTAGAGCATTTTTCTACTCTTATACATAGTGGCTCATCAACTTAGGGCAGTCTATATATCTATTTTTCCTCACCGGGTCTGAGGACTCTCCGCTCAGGTTGCCAATTCCTCACCTCTCAATGGCTTAGTATCAACATTGAATGCTCTTCCTTTCTCCCTCATTGAAATTAACCTAACCTCAGAAGCATCCGCCAACACCCCTCCCCCAAACTTACTTAACACAAAGTGTCAAAGCAATAATGTTTTTTAAGGCTGATATTGGGTTAATGCCTTGCTTTTCTTCACAACATGATGGGTTCCACATACAAATCATATAAGTATTAGTGAATCAAACACAACTTTTCATGGCATATCTACATCAAACTCATGCAACTATGTCTCACTTTAGGCTTATCCCACAGTCGCAACTAAGTGCATAAAAAGCAGGGTATTCAAAGCAACATATAAAAATACATAAGTTAAACGATACAATTCAAAATAGTCTACTTCTCACATGTTATAGATAATCAAACCAACTTCGTCATAAGCCTTTTTAGATTTTTCAATTTTTTCAATTTTTATGGGGGTTTTTTTTTAAGAAAGATAAACACAAAACAAAAATATTCCTCTCCCCCACACTTAAAGCATACGTTGCCCTCAATGTATAAAACACAAAAGACAAGATAACCAAGTGAAAAGAAAAGAAAAGACAAAAATAAAAGAAATGAAAAGAAACAACACAACCTTGGGAATGCAAAACAGAGGACCGGAATTGTTGAATAAACTGTTGCAACTGCCATCCAAGCACACGACCAACTTCTTCAGAGTTATGGATGTTTCATTTTTATCACCATTGGACACCAGAGTTCCGCCCTTCTAACAAATCTAATTGGAAACTAAAATAAATTAGAAAAACAAACCTAAAAAACAGATGATTAAGAAAAATCACGAAAATTCAGAAATCAAAGATCTCCATATAATCAGGAACAAAAAACTTAACCATCAACTTATTAATGAAAGAAAAAAAAGAAATAAAACAAAATAAAGAATTGGGTTGCCTCCCAATAAGCGCTTCTTTAAAGTCATGAGCCGAACTATTTGGCTAATCAATCAGCTGGACGCTCAATCAAAGAGTGTGAAACTCTTTCATACATCATTTTTCTTCAATTTTTATCTGTGCCTACATCACTGATACATATGTCAGGAGGATCTTTACAATGAGCAATGAACACATCATTTTTATTTGACTCCTCAAGAATATCTACCCTAAACACATGATGTAAATGTAGGGCATTTGTAATTTTCAGAAAAAGAGAATTCCACAGATTCTTCTCCAATATGAAATTTTAAACTCCCTTTTTTAACATCTATAATAGCACCCGCTGTGGCTAGAAATGGTCGACCTAAAATAATTGGCACATTAGCATCTTCTTCCATATCTAACACAACAAAATCAACAGGGATATAAAATTTCTTCACTTTTACTAGAACGTTTTCCAAAATCCCTTTCGGATGAGTTATGGACCTATCAGCTAACTGCAAAGTGATGTTAGTTGCTTTCAAATATTTCAACCCAAGCTTTCTACAAACAGATAAAGGCATTAATGAAACACTAGCACCTAAATCACATAAAGCTTTATCAAAACAAACATCACCCATAGAGATAGGAATAAAGAAACACCCTGGATCACGCAATTTTGGAGGCAACTTCTTCTGAATAACAGCACTACACTCCTTAGACAATGCAATTGTCTCAAAGTCTTCCACTTTCCTTCGGTTGGAGATGATCTCCTTCAAGAACTTCCCATAAGCAGGAATCTGAGCTAAAACATCTGCAAAAGGAATGTTAATATGCAATTGCCTAAAAATTTTCAGAAATTTCTCAAATAGCGTATCTTGCTTGGTCATATAGAGTCTCTGTGGAAAAGGCACTGGTGGAACATAAGGTTTAAGCGGTGGTGGCACATATATCTTTTCTTCCTCTTGTTCCACTTTCTCCACTTTCTCTTCATCACTCTCTTTACTCTCTTCTTTTTGCTCATCAGTGGTCACATTCACTTTAGTGGTCTTTGGTTCCTCCTTGTCACCCAACTGCTTCCCACTTCTCAACATGATAGCACTACAATTTTCACGAGGTTTGATTTCAGATTGCTTTGCAGTTGAGCTTGCCCACGAGTATTCATGGCGGAGGCCATTTGACTCACTTGCATCTCCGAGTTCCTATGAGCAGTAGTCAATTGATCTAACCTTGATTCTATTCTATTAGACCGCTCATTATTATCACTCAATAATTTCTCAATTCTCTCCAAACATGACTCCGTTGCTGACTTAGGTGCAGATTGGCATGATTTTGCTTGGAAACCAGGAGGGTTTTGAGGTCTTGCATTAAAGTCTTGAGCCCCTTGATTACTCCAAGAAAAGTTTGGATGATTTTGCCAACCAGGATTTAGATGTTGGAGTAAGGATTGTTCTGCTGTTGAGGCTTGCTGAAATTAGAGACATATTGTGCACTTGCCAGTTGCATACATTCAGAGCTCAAACTAGGGCCTCCACAAAACTCACAGATAATGGTATGGAAGACTGCATTAGCATTTACAAAATTACCCATCGCCTTGGTCAGTGCATCTATCTTTGGGTTCATGGCACTAAGTTCATTGAGTTCGTACATTCCAACAGGCTTCTTGGAAACACTTCTTGAGTTCGACTATTGATTCCTATTCTTTGCCATAATTTGAAACAATTCATAGGCTTCATCAATTGACTTATCCATTAATGAACCTCCAGCTACAACATCCACATTGTTTCTTGCAAAGTCTGTCAATCCTTGATAGAAAGTCTGAACTAAAGTACTTTTCTCAATACAATGGTGAGGATATCTTCTTTGCAATTCCTTGAATCTTGTCCATGCAGCATGAAATGTCTCATCATCTTCTTGAATAAACCCAGTATTTGATTTCTCAATTTTGCCGCCTTATTTGGTGGGAAGAAATTACTCAGGAACTCTTTGTACAGTTCATCCCAAGTTGTGATGGAACCAGGATCACAAGTATTCAACCAATTCTTCGCTTCTCCCCTCAGTGAGAAAGGAAAAAGTCTCAGCCAGATTGCATCTCACGTCACACCATTTATCTTAACAGTATCACAGATCTCTTAAGAGTTGTCAATATGCGCATTTGGATCCTCATTGTTAAAACCAGTGAATTGATTCTGCTGCACAATCTGGATCAATGTTGGCTTGAGCTCGAAGGTATTCCCAGCAATGGTAGGCCTAGTAATACTTGACCTAACAACATTCTCCGTAGGTCTGAAGTAATCCCTCAGTGTCCAAATTCTATCACCCATGGTTTCACTCTGATTCTTCTCCTTTCTTAGTCTTGCTTCTTTTCTATTTGCACGAGCTGTTCTTTCTATCTCTAGATCAAATTGCAAAGTCTCAGAATTAGCACTTCGCATATAAAAAAAAAGACAAAAATAGCTAAAAGAAAGAACTAAAATAGCAAGAAAATAAAATAAATAAAATAAAAACAAATCTAAACTAAAAACAGAAAGTAATCTGAATTCGATATTAGCTACCTTCCTCGGCAACGGCGCCAAATTTGACAAGCCATCATCACAACTAGTCAAATAAATTCACCTACTTAACACTAGTATAGCGGAAAATAAGGTCGTACCCAAAGAGAAGGAATACTAATTACCGGGTATAAATTACTCCTATTATTATTTAGATTAACAATATATTAATTTTAAACTATTCTAAACCTAAAACTAACAATTGCTATTATTTAAAGATATAAATAAGTAAAAGAAAAACCTAGGGCAAAGGGTTCACCAACCGACTATTCAGTTTAATTTAATCTATAGATATGTGACCTTCAACTCTCATTAATCACACGACAATTCACCAATTTAAGAATTATACACTCTCGTGTCATAACCCTCTTACTTAAACTAACCCTATGACTACTCTCGTGACTATAGGGATTAATAAAAGCACATTAAGAACTTTGGAATTACTAGTCGCAAAGGCGGTGCTCCTACTCTCGTGGCTCACTACCTAAGTTTATTATTCCTACAAACTAATACTAGCCTTCCACTCTCACTACTTCAGCTAGCACCTTAAAGTATGCAAATATTGATAAGGTATTCACATGAATGAAAAACAAGAATGATAAATATTAACTAATGAAAAAGTCACAATCATAACTTAAATTAACTTAAATAGTATGGCGGCTACATCCAAAACCCTAGATTAAATAATTTAGCTATACATCATCTGAAAAATAAATAAAATAATGAAACCCGAGAGAAGTAGGCCAAAAGTTGAGTCCAGAAATTGATCCAATGCTGCTCCTCTTGGCGATGATGGTGCTGGTCGCATGGGGTGCTGATGGATGATGGAGGCGTGAGGTTGTTTGGTGCGCGGAGAGGTGATGGGGGAGTTGATGATGAGGATTAAGGTGATGATGATGGGATGAGATGGTGCTGCGGGCTAGTGTGCGTGGTGATGGGGTACTGGAGCGGCAGTGCGTGGAGATGGGGAGAGGTGATGGTCGGCGGAGAAGTTGGGGGCCCTGCGGTAGGAGGAGATGATGGAGTGGCTAACTTCGATGATTTGTGGTTAAGTCTCTCTCTCCAAAAATAAAACCCTAGTCCTCCTTTTATATGCTTTTCTCAAACTCTATTTCTTCAGGAATAAGAAAGTTATTATTTTTTTTTTCAAGTCAATTTAAATTAAAACTCCTCCAACTCTTCAAGTGCTTCAATTTCTTCCTTGTCAATTTAACAAATCTTCAATTCTCCCGTTGAGTTGCTTTTTCTTTTACATTTAGTCCAAAATCTCAACGATTCTTCCATTTGAGTACAAAACCTACAAATAAAGATGAAATCATATAAATAGCATATTTGTACTCAAAATATATTGCAAAAATCACAAATTAGGGATATAATAAATAGGTAAAATATAAGAATATCACCAGTAATAATTTTTGTAATTGAAAAAGGAAGCAAATTCTACGTTCAAAACTGCTTCTACACACAAAAATATTTAACTCACTCCATCGGTGCAGCGTGTAATCCTTCTGACATTAAACTGCAATTATGCTATTGATGGAGATGCTCTTAGATCATAACTTGCTGATTCTTCCTTTCATCATAAAGCCCAAGCAGATCTCTATTGAAAATCTAAAGTTCTGGCAGGTTAATGCAATGCCATTTAGACATACATCAAGCAAAATGATAAGTCCCATCAATGTCAGAATTTGCATTTGCAACATTAACACAATTCATTTACACTTAGCCGGATTTATAGCATTTATAATGGAAGTAAGTGGCCTAAAAGCACGTGCCACTTATTTCCACGGTCAACTCTCTCCCATTTCATTTTCTTGCGTGTGGTTCATACTTACCTGACAACTTTTGTAAAATTTGGGTTAGTGTGGGCCCATTTATATTTTTCAGTACTTTATATATATACATATCATAGAATTTGAGGCAAATTTTGCTGGCCAATTCGATGCTGGCTTAAATTTTTTTTTGCACGTTATTTTCACAATTATGTGTCACTTTTTCTTTTTCAAATTATCTTTTGCCTTAGAATTTTTAGTTTCTCAAATATTTTTTGCATGTTATAAACTCCAGGCACCATTTGGGCACAACTAATGAAAATAAAAGAAATCTAATCTTTTTATTTGATTTTATTTTTATTTTTATTTTTGTACCTTTATTGTGACTATTTGTAATTTTATATTTTTATGTATTTTTAATTATGATGCGTGTTATGTACCTTAAATTAAATGATTTTAATTAAGGATGAAATATTTTATTTAATCTTTAAATTTTCTAATTTTTCTTCTTTTACGAATGCTGGGGGAAAAAAATAAAATGTGTCGAGAAAATCGAATATATTACGAAATGAAATGATGTACCAAAAGTTTTGTGATATGAATTAAAGTTTTGGACTACTGTGAGGGGGACAAGGCTGCAGAAAAATTGGCCCACATTATTTATTGGTTTTAGTAAATTCAATGGAGAGGAAAATAAGGAGTAAATAAGGTGGGCTTATTTGTGCTGACTTGGAGAGGGAACCCCACTCTTTACATCATTCCATTGTACTTGCTCTTACATCCATTGAAAATGACAAGAATAGATACTATACTTAAAGGAAGGACTAGATCTTCCTCGTAAATAAATAATTGGCAAAGGAAATAATGAGAAGAGAAAATTCAGTCAAATTTGAATTCACATCACACAACCAAAACATTAAGGGCATTTATAGAAATGGTGGAAATGTTGTATGCCGTTAGTATAGAAAATGGAACATCTATTGGAGGTGGGATAATTGTGTCAAGAGTGTGAACAATTTCCAACTGCTCAATTTGACCAACAAGTAGGGCATTGGCGAGGCCCACCACATGGCCAGTGCCCCTCATTCTTTCTTTTTTCTTTTCTTCATTTGTATTTTGCAGACCATTATTTCCTTTTCTATTTTTTATCTTATTTTAATTTTGTGAATTATGTTTTAATTTTCGGAAAATGTCAAAAGGAAATTCCATTCCTACTGTTGGTCATTTTATGACCGTTGAGGAAACATGAATAATTAGCCGTTTTGATAACTGTTTTTTCAGCACATATTTTTGTTTTTTTTTTGGTAAATTTGTTTAAAACATGTAAACATTTTGTCCATAAAAATGTTCATACAAATAATCATCATTTCTTTCTCTTTGTCACTCTCTCTCGGTGCATGTTAACCAGCGGTGGCTAATGTACGCCTTCCATGGCAAAAGGGAAGACGAGGGGGAGAAAACCAGCCCCAAACACAGAAATTAAGAGTGCAAAGGAGAAGAGTGTAGATTCACCAAAAGAAATGAGTCCAATTATTAGCAGGGATGTAGATTAAGAGACTAATACGAGTTCTTCTGGGGTGAAAAATTCCATGAGTTCAATGAGGAAGGTTGAAATTCCCTGGGATAAAGAGAGTATTCAACAACAAACTCAATTGCTTAGTGAGCTTCTGTATATAAATTCAGACTAGGAATTTGGGGGTAACCAGAGAAACATGAAAGAGGGGACGGGTAACACATCAGTTTGGATGCTTTTGATGTGAGGAAGCTAAAGAAGGGATGCATACCACTTGATTATTATCCACCGGAAGAACATGAAGGCCAAAAAGTGGTGCTAGTTCAGAGGCTAGATCTTACGTTGGAGATGGAATACTAGAAGGCCTCAGTGATTAGCGTTGCCCTTGGAGTCAATCCCCCTTTCAAGGTCATGGACAATTACTACCGAAGAATATGGAAGCACCTCAATGTTGATAAGTTACTACTCTTGCCTACTGGGTTATTTTTCATTCGATTCAATAGTATGGAGTCAGTAGAGGAAGCATTATCAGAGCCCATCAATTATCTAGGGAACAATCCAGTCATTGTTAAACCATGGTGGATTGAGAAAGGGATCAACAATAGGATATCAAGCATGTGCCTCTGAGGATACAACTCTACGGGCTAGAATTGAAATTCTGGAACCCTGCAACTCTACGAAGAATTGCTAGCACACTGGGTAACCAATTGCTGCTGATACATTTACAGTTGCTAAAGATCAGGCTATGTTTGCAAGAGTGCTTGTAGATGTAGAGATACAGGACAAACTGCCGTTGACCGCTCGTTTTGTGGATGCAGATGGTGGACTGGTGGAATAAAGTGTGTACTATGAATGGAGGCCTACTCAGTGTGGTCATTGTAAAAACTATGGGCATGGTGAAACGTTTCCAGTGAAGGAGCTAGGGAACAAAGAGAAACAATTGAAGAGCACTAAAACCACCAAATGGAGGAAAGTCCAGAAGAATGGTAAGGAAGTAGTTGACCAGGAGGAAGAACAAGACAAAGAAGAAGTGGACAATATGGTCGTGGAAAGAATGGAGAATAGAGCCAAGGAAAAAGAACCAATAGTAGAGTTGGAAAATGGTTTTGACGTATTATCAATAGCAACTAAGGGGTTATAGGCAGGACAAGTAGAAGTGCAATAGATGAAGGACAAAAGGAGGAGACCACAACATGGAAGGCTAGCACGGAGGAATCACCTGACCCAAGTATCAATGCATAGAAATATATCCATTGGAAGGCGAAGAAACTCAAAAAATTAAGTAATATCTACAAAGTTAGTATAATTTGTGTGGTGGAAGCTATAATGAGTACTAGTAGAGTAGACCGAATGGTTATGAAATACTGGCATGGGTTTAAGTTTGTTGGGAATGGTATACAATCTGAAAATGGGAGAAATAGTATGTTATGGAATCCTAATATTGTTACAATTAGGATAATCCGAATTGATAGGCAGTATATTCATTTATGGGTAGGGATGATAAATAATAAAGTACCCTTTTTATTGTACTGCTCTATTTGGGGATAACACAAGAGATGAACACGAAAAGCATTGGGATGAATTAATTGAAATAGCTAGTAGCATAGATATAGCGTAGTTAGTGATTGGAGATTACAACAATATTCTTGGAGAGGGGTAAAGAGTAGGAAGCAACCAAATAGCAACAGTGGAAATTTTAGGGTTTTGCAGATGTGTGGATGAATGTGAGCTCTGGGATCTTAAACAGCAAGAGAAATACTTTATTTGGTCCTATAAGCAACTAGGAATGGATATGGTCTTCTCTCGAATTGATAGAGCGATGGTGAATGGGCTATGGATAATGCAATTCCCTCAATCCATTGCCACAGCTCTAGCAAAAGGGATCTCGGACCATACTCCAATCCTTGTACAATTGACTGACGGTACTGAATAGAGACTGAACCTTTCCGTTTCTTCAACATGTGGAGCCAATCTAAGAAATTCAAGAAGATAGTTGAGGAATGTTGGGCAAGACCTTCTAAGGGTACTAGAATGTTTTAGCTCATCACTAAACTCAAAAGCTTAAAGCCGGCTATGAGGAATCTCAATAGGGAACAATTTGCAGACATTCAAAACCAAGTTGTACAACTTAAAAAGCAGCTGCAATAGATCCAGGAACAGATACAGAGTAACTTAGCCAATAAAGAACTGCTGGAAAAGGATGTATATGACACATTGATGAAGGCCAGTAAAGCTGAAGAGAGCTTCTTGTGCCAAAAAACAAAGGAGCGATGAATCAAGAATGGTGATTCAAAAAATGCCTTTTTCCATGCAAGGTTGAAACAAGAGCAATGCGAAATAGAATTACATCACTAGTCAAGAATGGGGAGATCATCAGAGATTGGAAGACAATCAGTAAGCACTTTACTGAGTTCTTTCAAAAGCAGCTAGGCCAAACAACACCTAGACATGCGGCTTAAAAAGAGATATCCACTAAGGGTGCAGTCTTGGATTGGAGGCAGCAACTAGAACTTGCAAAAGAAGTTACCCAATTAGAAGTTAAGGAAGCAATATGGGAAATTCACAATGGTAAGAGCCCTGGTCCAGATGGGTTTGGAAGTGGATTCTATAAAGAAGCTTGGGCAATTGTTGGTAAGGATGTGACTCAGAAGGTACTAGAATTCTTTGAAAATGGTAAGCTTACGAAGCAGGTCAACTCAATAGTGTTGGCCCTCATTCCTAAATCTGAAGCTGACCAGGATGCATCAGAATATAGGCCCATTGCTTTTAGCAATGTGGTTTATAAATGCATCTCAAATATCTTATGTGGCATATTAAAGAAGGTGTTGAGTGACTTGGTGGATATCATTCAAAGTGCCTTTGTTAGTAACCGCCTCATTCTACACAATGTTCTACTGACACTGGAGCTAATTAGAATCTATGGAAGAAAGCAAATTGGTGGGAGATGCCTGATGAAAAATAGAGATCGAAAAGGCATATGACTCAGTCAGCTAGGCTTTCATGGAAGAGATGCTTAAAGGTTTTGGATTTCCAGCATCAATAGTAGCAAGGATAATACAATGTGTGACAACACCAACTTATTCTCTCTGCTTAAATGGCAAAAACTGTGGCTACTTTCCTGGATAGAGGGTATAAGGCAAGGGGACTCCATGTCTTAGCTGCTTTTTTTACTTGTTACGGAGTATCTCACAAGAATATTAAAGATAGCAGCAAAAAGCAAACAATTCCAATTCACCCTCAGTGTAAGGGTATGAAACTCATTAACATTTGCTTTGCAGATGATCTAATGATCTTCTGCAAAGCACTTTTAGTAGAATTATTGAAGTTTAGAAGAGAATTTCTGGAAATACAATTTGGAAGCAAATCCTCAAAAGTCTGCTAAGTACCAAAAGAGATGAGAAGGCAGTTGTGCAGTATAACCGAGTTTCAAGAAGGAAGGTTCCCAATAAAGCACTTAGGAGTCCCATCTCCGTAAGGAAATGGAACCAAATGGATTGCAAGACACTGGTACAGAGATTTACAACCAAGATTAAGTGCTGGATCTCTACACATTTAGTGTACAACTTGTGAACTCAGTTCTGATGACCATGAGTAACTATTGGGCTGCAACATTCATTTTGCCTCAAAGTATTGTCTAGCAGGTCCACAGAATCGGCAAGAGCTTCTTATGGGGGATGAAGGAATCAGGGAAGAGTGTGGCTCTTGTAAGTTGGGATAAGGTATGTAGAACCAAGAAGGAAGGAGGATAAAATATAAAGGATGCTAAATATTAGAATGAGGCAACTGTGATTAAGCTAATTTGGAGTCTGGTGGCAAAAGAAGATAATCTTTTGGTAAAATGAATCCATGAGAACTATATAAATGAAAAGAACTTCTGGCAAATGCAACCAAAGCAAAGTTCAAGCTGCTGTTGGAAACAAAGTTTTCAAATGAAAGAGATTGTGAAAGATGAGTTTGATGGACTCAAATGGAATCATACTGCCATAGGAAAGTATTCAGTCCTCTGGCTACAATTGGTTGATGGGAGAGACATAGAAGATGAAGGAGGCACAATTTATTTGGTCCGGATATAATGTACCAAAACACTCCTTTATCACTTGGTTGTATTGGAGAAATAAATAAATGACCTAGGATAGGTAGTTTAAACTGAATATCTTAAGAGAGGATGATTGTTGTATACTATGCCAGAGCCACCAAGAAACTTCTGCCCATTTATTTTTTGAATGTCAGTTTTCAGCTGGATTATTAAAGAAGGTAGTAGATTGGATGCAGATACAGAGAATGAATTGCAGGCAGAATGCTTGGAGGAAAAGAATTATGCAGATATAGAAGAAATATGTTTTGAAGAGAAGGTTGATGTTTGCTATTTTGGTAGAAATAGTGTACCACCTATGGAAAGAAAGAAAAACCATAACTTTCTCTGGTAAAAATAGAACTGTTGGCATAATTCTGGTCAATCTAAAGCAAGAAGTTTGAGGGAGGTTAGAGCACTGTTTGCAGCTTTATTTCCAGTAAGAATGTTGGCAAGATGCTTCTTGTCTAAGGAGGTGCTTCTTCGTCCAGCTCAGCAACATTTGCCTCAGCAGCCCACAAATTGTTCCCTTCACCTTAATTTTTCAGCAATTTTGCAATCAAACCCCAACCTAACAAAAACACAAAAACTGGTAGAGTAGAGTGCACTAATAATAGGAAATACCCCCCAATTTCTTACTAAATTCAGAGTTAATTGTGATGCTTTTATGTAACAAATAAACCATTATCAGTAGCTAACTCAGTTAAGGGTTCAATCCCTACTATCTTTATGTGAAGGTTTTGATTCAGTTTCCTTGATAAGGTGTTGTGCCTAGATAAATGATTTAATTAACCTTTTAATCAACTTGGCCCCTTAATTAAATGTGCTTGCATGGTTATGAAGATCTGGAAGGGGGAGCATAACCTTATAATTGCTTAATCTAGTCTATGACAATAGAGGAAGTCTACCCCGCGGTTCCAAATATCAACGGAAGTTAGGCGAATGGCATAGGCGATCAAAGAGGGCTTAAGAACTCAATGGCTTAGATTAATGAATTAATCTGACTGGAAGGTAGGTGATTTAGATAATCTAGGATTCTTTATTCTGTTTGGAAGGAATTATAATGAATATAAGTGCCTGATCGAACAACTAATCATGCACTACAGAAATATTTGAATCAAAACAGGATCATGGAGGTAGGAAGGTGATTGATCCTTTTGCCTCTTCACTCTTTCAAGTGACTATTCTCACACTCTCAAGTCACAATCTGTTCAACTCAATTTTTTTTCTTTCCTGCACTTTAATCAGATTTTGAGCGGGTTGACTCTGTGGAACGATCTTACTTGCCACTAGCTAATAGTTTTAAGTATGTTTTTAAATATTTCTTTTGGGAAGTGGTTCAACGACACCTCCACCAACCCTTTATGTCCTTATGGTCACACACATATTCTACTTGTAGTTGATTATGTCTCTAAGTGGGTAGAAGCTGTTGCAGTTCATTCCAATGATGCTAAAATAGTGATTAGGTTCTTGAAAAAGAACATCTTCTCTCGTTCTGGTACTCCAAGAGCCATAATCAGTGATGAGAGTTCGTATTTCTGCAATAGAGCTTTCACTAAGCTGATGGCTCAGTTTGATATCAAGCACAAAGTTTCTACACCTTATCATCAACAATCCAATGGTCAAGAAGAGGTATCCAACAGAGGGATCAAGAGGATATTGGAAAAAGTAGTCAGCAGTTCAAGAACTGACTGGTTTGCTAAGCTTAATGTTGCTCCCTGGGCATATGGGACTGCTTTCAAGACTCCAATTGGCATGTCTCCATTCAAATTGGTGTATGGCAAGGCATGCCACCTTCCTGTTGAGTTAGAACACAAGGCATATTGGGCCTTGAGGGAGTTGAATTTGGATCCAAAACTCACCAGGGAGCATAGGCTTCTACAACTGAGTGAATTGGACGAATTCAGGCAGGAAGTTTATGAGTCATCCAAAATATACAAGGAGAAGTCAAAAGAATTCCATCACAAGAAGCTAGTCAAGAAGTAGCTAGAGGGCAGTTGGTTCCACTCTATAACTCCAGGCTGAAACTCTTCTCTGGGAAGCTGAAATCCAGATAAGGAGGTCCTTACAAGATCAGCAAGATTCTGAGCCAAGGGGCAATGGAGCTGATGAACCTTTAGACATGGAGCACCTTTCTGGTCAATGGATAAAGGCTGAAGCCATATTTGGGAGTACACTCCGAAGGAGAACAGGATAGCCATGTTCTGTCACTCCATGATCTTGAATAAAGATCTTCGGCACAGTCTCGCGTGAGAGTATACTGTTGCACTACTTGGTAGGAAACCCAAGCACTTTTTTCGAACCCTATCTCTTGTAGTATTTTGTATTTTGCAGGTAAAATTCCAACCCAGATGGAGAGCAAAATCCGGGAGGAGTGATGACCAGTATCTAACTAATGTTGTGGAAAAGACTGAGTTAGCACTCTGAAGAATGGATGGCCACTTCCAGAAGTCAGTTTCTGACATACGACAGTCGTTTTGATTTTTCAAAATGTGAGCAAGTCTGACTTTGACTTTGGGAACCAGTGTTCATTCTTAAGTTTGGCGGGGAAAAATTGGATTTGGGTAACTGCGTTTTGGCGGCTGGAAAGGAATCTACTTTTTGCGCCTTGAATGTTCAAGACGTGTGTAGTGATTTCCTCTAACTGTATAACCAACGCCCTGAAGTCATCATTAACTTCCAACCCTTCCACCTCCTCTAAATAGTTATTCCCCTTTCCAGCTTTCCTTGCAATCCCTAAAATTCTGGTGTTTCATCTCCTGCCTTCCAAAACCCTGACAAGACCATCGGCCTCCGTCGTAAATTTGTCCAAAATATCAAACCTTTTTTAGATAGCAATGGTGAACAAGAAGCAGGGTGCTAGGAAGAGGGTCACCAATAGGCATCTGGGGGTCAGCATCACTCATGCTTCGGTCGAAAAGCCCAGACAGCCAAGTAAAGACAAAAGAAAGGCGGCAGAGTTAGTCTGTGTCCCTGTTTCTCAGCCTCTGTGTCTCTGTTTTTCTGTCTTTCGAGTCTTCGTTTTTGGGCTCTTGCCCTGTTTTTCTTTGGTATTGTTTGTTGGTATCTTTTTCTATCCCTCTTTGTGATCGAGTCAGTCTTCTATTTTCTAAGTCTTGAAAACGAGGAAATGCATGTTCAGTAGATGGTCAGTTGTCAATGATAAAAAACTAACTGAATCTCAAAATTTGGCTAAAAATTCATTGAGAACTGTTTGGATCATCTCGGAACTTAATTCCACTTCTTCATGTCACAAAGTCACTCGACAAAGTGTGTTCCTGGACTTCAAATGTGAAAAATTGAAAAATTTCTTGCATTGCTGTGATCTGTACTGAGATCACCTGTTTGTTAACCTGGGGGGACTGTAAATCGGGATAGTGATTAAGGTAAACCCTACGCATTATGGCAGCCTCGATTCAAGCCCATAGTGGTTTGGAATAGCCTGAAATTCCTGGGAAAAAGGGAAAAATGGCAGATTAACTAAGGTTTCTTTGTTTAGCTGATTGAGGGAGTATAGGCAGAATGTCTAATAAGGCATTATAAACCCTTGAGAGGTGAGGCATGCCAACCAAAGAGGGGAGTGTTGTCAAGCCTGGTGAGGTGAAAAATACAAATGCTTAGAATGCAAATAGTGCTGAAAAATGTACTTGGTAAGGCCTCAGTGGGAAAGATCTAGAAGAAAAGCCTATATGGACAGAAGGAAAGGGTATGAAGGTGAATGATGCAGCCAATGGGTTTGCACAATAGTGAGGAAGCCCTTAGTCAGAATTCCAGTTGGAATACCCTAGTTGCAGACTTGATGGAAATAGGTATAGATCGAGGAATGTCCACTGAGCTTTATTGAACTTAACTTAAGAATGGAATTCAACACTTTGTTTTGTGACTGTCATCCATGCGTTTGGGAATGTGAGTTTCTAATTTGCTCATGTGGTTCTGAACTTCTATATACATTAGCTTGTGATGAGATCAGTTCCTGAGACTAAAATTTGACTGTTCCCTTGCTGAATTTTCTTGTTTTAATCTGTATGGGGGGTAGATGTTGTGTTTGCTTAAGGAAAAGCAACTCTTTAAGCTTGGGGGAGTTGATGAGTGCAGTTCGTACTATGTTCTTAGGCATTAATTTTACCTCTTTATACTTTAATTATAGGTCAATTAGGATAGGATTATATGTTTATACGCTAATTTGGTGACTTATGGTAATCTAGGGGCTGAATTGCAATATGAACAGAAAAGGTGGCAAAGTGTGGCAAATTGGTGAAGTTTCGGGCCAAATTGGAAGAAGCTAAAGGGACTGATTGTGCAAGGGCTGAGATGGGCTGAATCCGACGGGAAGAAGTAAAAAATTGGAGGAATCCTTCGAAGCTAAGGAAGAAAAGCTCTTGCTGAAGTGATGCTGCGGACATTGGAGAAGATTGATGTGTCTTAAAGCTAAAGTTATTCAACTAAATCTCTCAAAATGATGATTAGAGGTATGGGGTAAGTTGGGAGAAGTATGGGTTTCATTTTTTTTGCATAAAACCCATCGGGTAAAGAGTAGACAAACATGGCTAAGCAAGAGCTCTACCCCAATCTCTATAAAAGGCAGCAGTAGCATGAAACAGAGTATAACTCTGGGAGGTAGACTCATGGGTGTCACTTCGGGAAGTGAAAAGCTGACTCATGCAAAATCAGTTGCACTTTACTACACTTCCTCACTTTACTCTTCCCCTGTTTCCTTCTCTTTCTATTGTAATTAGGATGGAGTCTCAACACATAAGCTATGTGGTGTTTGAGTGCTAATCCATGAGTAGCTAAACACATTGCTAGGGTCTAAATCCTCTACTATGTATATATTATTTTTCGATTCATGCTCTCGATGTATTTGTATGCTTAATTCTAGAGTTTAAATTATACTTTTAAGTTGAACAAGACATTCAAACTAATTGTGCTTGATGTTAGGGAAATCCCGGAAGTCTGTCAATGTATAAACCCTAAATCAATTTTATTGGTTTTACGGGTTTTGATAACATGCCGGCCGCCTTCATCTTTTTCTCTCTTCACATGCCCTTTGAAACTTATATACTGAGTCACTTCTCTTCACGGTGGCGATGTGGGACAAGATAATACACCTTAACACCCTCCCTCAAGTCCAATGGGTCTTTGAACTTTTTCCCCAATGGACTTGGATCAGGACAAGAACAGAATAGCCCACGAGTCAACGCTGAAGTGGGAAAAAGCCAGTTATGCCGCTGGTTCGGTCCACAACAAGCCCCGAGTGAATGATCAAATGGGAGAAAAGCCAGTTATACTTCTGGATTAGTCCACAACAAGCCCACGAGTCACCGCTCAAGTGGGAGAATAAAATCACCACATGCCACCTCCGGCTAAGAACTCCACCACAGGCCCAGCATGCTCTGATACCATGTAGAAGCCCCATGGGGTTCTACCTCAAAACTAATTGGGTATGAGTGGGTTGACCTTTGGCATTTATAAACAGGCGATAGATCGTTCACGACACAAATGTGGGTTGACCTTTTGCTAAGCTTGCTGGTGCTCTTCGTCAGTATGGTTTTCAGCAATCTACTTCTGATTATTCCTTGTTCACGTTGACGCGAGCGGCTGTGGAGATTAATGTTCTTATTTATGTTGATGACCTCATTCTTTCGGGCAATGACACTGCTGCTCTTCAGTCATTCCAGGAGTATTTGCATCGATGTTTTTATATGAAGGATCTTGGGGTGCTTAAGTATGAAGTGGCTCGGCATTCCTCTGGCATTTTTCTTTGTCAGCACAAGTATGCTCTGGACATCATTTCTGAGGTTGGTTTGTTGGGGGCAAAACCAACTGATTTTCCACTCGAGCAGAACCATCATCTCGCTTTCGCTACTGGTGATCCAATTTCATATCCTGCGCATGTAGTATCGTTGCTTGGTTGGCCATTTGATTTATCTGGCCGTTACTCGGCCAGAGTTGTCTTATTCTGTGCATACCTTGTCTCAATTTATGCAGAAGCCTTTGCAGGCTCATTGGGATGCTACTCTTCACATTGTTCGTTATTTGAAGGGTACGCCTGGTCATGGTATTTTTTTCTACTTGCTAATTGTAATTTACATCTATCTGCCTTGTGTGATTCTCATTGGGCCACTTGCCCTTTGACTCAGCGGTCTCTTACGTGTTGGTTCATTCAGCTTGGCCTTTCACCTATCTCCTGGAAGATTAAGAAACAATAGACGGTTGCTCGTTCTTCGGCCGAGGCTGAGTATCGTTCTACGGCCTCCACCATTTGCGAGTTGAAATGGTTGAAGGTGCTACTTTTATCTGTTGGTGTTTCTCATTCTCAGCCCGTCCGTTTGTATTGTGATAGTCAGGCCGCGTTACACGTTGCGGCTAATCCTGTGTTTCATGAGTGTACGAAACATATTGAGGTTGATTGTCATTTCATTCATGATGAGATTCTTGCTGGCACTATTCTTCCGAGTTACGTGCCTACTCATGTGCAACTTGCTGATATTTTTACCAAGGCTTTTGGCAAGCAGAATTTTGAGTTTTTTGTGTCCAAGTTGGGCATTCGTAATCCCCATGCTCTAACTTGAGTGAGATAATACGGATGTAAATAGTAATACTGTATTTTACAGTTTATTGTTACCGTTTTTACGGTCTTGTTGTATTATATAAATCTGTCAATGTATAAACTCTAAATTAATTTTATCGGTTTTACGGCTTTTGATTTCATGCAAGCCGCCTTCACCTTCTTCTCTCTTCGCAGTTCATAATATTGTCCCTTACAAGTTACAACCCTTTGGTGGATCACTTGTTGACTTTCTTAATGTTTCTTTACCAGAGGACACAAAAAGCAGGTGATGTTCCATTTTCGATACCTTGAATTGGAAGAGCAAACCAAAAGTAAAAATAAAAACTAAAAAAGAGCATTTGATTGAGAATTTATCAATCTGGACATCCAAGTGATTCAAGGAAAAAGTTTGTCCCATTATCAGCCTTTAAATTTATGCCTCTAGGAATTTATGTTAAGCGCGTCCTTTTAAATAAATAAATAAATAAAACAAAAACAAAACCAATTGTTTTTCCAAGTTAACAAAATTACAAATTGGTGTTACTGTTATTGAGTGAAGCACATGCGAAGCAAGTACGATCAAGAATTTTGTATTTCAGTAAACAGAAAACAAAAATAGAAGAGGAAGACTTGAATTGTGTTTTGTTAATAATTCAAAAAACATTTAAGCATATAAATAATTTTTACGTACCTATGAAATTTTCTATGTTTCAGGCGATTTTCTTTAATTCCTGTTCTTAAAAGTAACATCCACAATTGCATGTACGTAGTCTGTTGTAGATTTTCGTTTCACATGTAATTTCAATCCCTGCTAATATGAGAAATAAATTTTAATTTGTCAACCTGTGCTCGCACAGATTGAGAATGAAAGAGTAATCTTTTTTTTTCTCTTTCAATGTTAGAAATCGGAAGAGCTTAGATGAAGGCAAAGAGTTAACCTTTTTTTTCCGACTCCAAAATGTCCGGCCAAAAACGTGCAAACCCTATCAAGGATAAGTAGGTAATAAGAGATTCACATAATCTTAGACATTACATATGGGTTACTAAGTTATCTTACTGCCAGCAGTTAAGATTTGTTTTAAAAGGAGAAAAAAAAACAAATTTAGTTGGATATTAACTAGTATTTAAATAATAATACTCCAGGGTTGGTTTATAGAACAGTATACTCGACCCCAAAAATTTTTCCTAGTTTTGCAAACTTAAGTATATGTGTAGAGTTTTGCATTTGTCCTAACATTTGCTCAAAAAGAGAAGAACAAAAAAATACAGCAGGAATTTACCCTTTACTAGAAAAGGCTGAGGTTTTTTATTTTGATGTTTTTCTATAATTAATTTTCACCAAAAAAAAGTTTATTCCTTTGAAGGCAAAACCAAACAATAAACTTTCATTGAAACAAATTGTTGGCCCGGTATTCCCCTCAATTGGGTCAACAAGGAAACAAATAAAACCAAGCCAAATTTGGCTTTGGTTTTAGGAAACAAAACCCACTCCAATTGGGTTTTTGTTTTTAGGTTTTTTTTGCTCTATAAAACCTAGGCTTTGGCATAATTTTTAGGTGTGTGTTTTCAGCCAAGAAGAGAAGAAAAGTTTGGGCAGCCGTGCATTATTTTTGTACGAGAGAAAAAGAAAGAAAGCTAGGGTTTAGTTTTCGGTTTAACTCTCTTTTGGTTAGATCCTTCCAATTCTACTTTGTGGTTTAGGTGTTTTGGAAGAGTATTGTTGTAATCTACCTTTGGGTGAAGTCCTGTGTATCCACCAGTTGGTGAAGACTATTTTCCCATTATTGTGATAGTAGAGATTTGACTGTTGTTACAGTCCCGTGGTTTTTCCCGATTTGGGTTTTCACGTAAATTCATGTGCCTCCTTTATTTTATTAGTTCTTGAATTAGTTTCTTGTTTGGGTGGTTGTCCTATTTTATTAGTAGTAAGAAAGGAGATTTTCTTGGGGTTCGCTTCAGAGCTACGGTTCGGTAGTTGAGGTGTTACACCAACAAAATGGAAGAGTCATCGGGTACTGGTACGATGATTAAATTGACTTCATGCAATTATCATATGTGGAAGCCTAGAATGGAAAAGTTGTTGTATTGCAAAGATTTATTTGATCCTATTCTAGGGGATGAAGGTAGGCCAAGTGATATGACTGATAAAAAGTGGGCTGATATGCACAGGAAGACTGTTGGTAATATTCGACAGTGGATTGATCAAAGTGTGTTTCATCACTTTTCGGGAGAAAAAAAAGCGATGAACTTTGGGAGAAAATCCAGAATATGTACTAGAAGAAGTCCGGCATCAATAAGTCATCTGCGCTGAAACAGATTACCAGGTTGAGGTACAAAGATGGTGCTAGCATGAATGAGCACTTGAGTTCGTTTCAGGGTTTGTTGAACCAAGCTGTGAATGTAGGTTTAAAGTTGGATGATGAGGTGCAGGCTTTGTTATTGTTTAGTTCTCTTCCAGACAGTTGGGACACTTTGGTAGTGTCAATCAGTAATTCAATCCAGGATGGTGTCTTGACCTTGGATCAGGTCAAAGAGGCTTTGATGAATGAAGAAGTCAGAAGAAAAGAGTAGAGTATTGAGTCTGAGTCGCAGGCTTTGGTGACAGAAAAGTCAGATAGAAGAGGGAGAAGTAAAAGCAGAGGGCCACGTGATCGGAATGACAAGTCCAAGGGACGGTCTAAATCCAAGAAAGATGTCGTGTGCTATCATTTTCAAGAGAATGGGCACTTTAAGAGGCAGTGCAGGGTTCTCAAGAGACAACTAGCAGTGAGAAAAGGTAAAGGCAAGAAGGATGAATCAAGTGATGATGACACTACTGCAGTAGTAACTACCAGTGATGTATTTGTGTACTGTGATGATGATACAATTAATGTGGCGAGTCACGACAGTGATTGGCTCGGTGATTCAGGTGCGTCTTATCATGTGACGCCTCACAGACACTTCTTTACCTCTTGCACACCTGGAGATTTTGGTTGTGTAAGAATGGGCAACCAAGCTTCATGCGATGTTGTCGGCATGGGAGATGTATCATTGGTAACGAATACAGGTTGTACTCTTGTCTTGAAGAATGTCAGACATGTTCCGGATATCCGTCTGAACATTATTTCCGTTGGTAAACTTTATTATGAGGGTTATCATAGCACTGAAGGTGGTGGCCGTTGGACAATTACCAGAGGGAATCTTGTTATTGTTAGAGGAAAGAAGTTGAACTCTTGGTATGTGTTGAATGCAAAGTTGAAGAATGGAGTGGTAAATGCGACTCACAATGCCTCCATTGATCTCTGGCACAGAAGGCTTGGACACATGAGTGTTAAGGGGTTGCAGATTCTTGGTAACAAGCAATTTCTCCCAGAGGTGAAAGGTACTGCTCTAGAACCTTGTGTTGACTGCATCTATGGTAAACAACATAGGGTTTCCTTTCAAAATTCTTCTCCATCTAGAAAGTCCATTCCTCTAGAGTTAGTTCATACAGATGTATGTTACATGAAAGATAGGTTGTTGGGTGGAGCATTGTACTTTATTACTTTCATTGATGACTATGCTCGAAAGGTTTGGTGTTTTTCTTTGAAATCTAAAGACCAGGTATTAGATGTGTTCAAAGACTTTCACCTTAGAGTTGAACGAGAGACTGGCATGAAGTTGAAGTGTGTTCGAGCAGATAATGGTGGTGAGTACAGGGGTCCGTTTGAGAAGTATTGCCGAGACCATGGCATTAAACTTCAGAAGAGTGTTCCGAAGACTCCGCAGCAGAATGGCATGGGAGAAAGAATGAACAGAACTATTACTGAAAAGGTTAGGTGTATGCTCTTGAATGCAAAGCTGCCTAAATCCTTTTAGGGTAAAGCCATGCACACAGCAGTTGATTTGATCAACCTATCTCCCTCAGTTCCGTTGGATGGTGATCTACCACAACGAGTTTGGACAGGGAAAGATGTCTCATTTAGGCATTTGCGAGTTTTTGGTTGTCGTGCCTTTGTTCATCTTCCAAAAGATAAAAGGACGAAGCTTGATGGCAAATCCAAGCAGTGTATATTCTTGGGGTATGGAAATGATGATTTTGGGTACAGACTTTGGGATCCTGTAGAGAAGAAAGTTTCCAGAAGCAGAGATGTGATCTTCTTTAAAGACCAGACCATTGATGATATAGGAAAAGGCGAGATGCTAGAATCTTCACCTGAGATTCCTGTTGATCTAGATCCAGTTCCTCCACAATCAAATGATTCTCCTGAAGGGGGAGCTGAGACAGAGCAGGATGGTGAGTTTGATGATGATCCTGCTAATGAAACAGAGACACCACCGATTTCATCACCTCCTGTTCAACTTAGGAGGTCCACCAGAGACAAGAGACCTTCCACCAGGTACAGTGCTCATGAGTATTTGTTGCTTACTGATGGGGGAGAGCCAGAGTCATATGAAGAGGTTCTTAGTCATGAGCAGAAAGATCGGCAGTTAGCAGCCATGCAAGATGAGATCAAATCCTTGCATGAGAATAACACGTATGACCTGGTGAAGCTGCCTAAGGGCAAGAGAGCACTCAAGAATAAATGGGTGTTTAGACTAAAAACAAGTGAGAACAGTTTACAACCGAGGTACAAAGCCAGATTGGTTATGAAGGGATTCAATCAGAGAAAGGGCGTAGACTTTGATGAGATATTCTCTCCTGTTGTAAAGATGTCTTCGATCCGAGTTGTGCTTGAGATAGCAGCCAGCTTGAATCTTGAGATTGAAGAGCTTGATGTGAAGACAACCTTCCTACATGGTGATTTGGAAGAAAAGATTTACATGGAGCAACCAGATGGGTTTCATGAGAAGGGGAAAGAGAAGCTTGTATGTTGTCTCAACAAAAGTTTGTATGGGTTGAAGCAAGCTCCGAGCCAATGGTACAAGAAGTTTGATGCCTTTATGATAGGGCAGGAATACCAAAGGACTACAGCTAATCACTGTATGTTTGTGAAGAAATTCTCTGATGGTGATTTTATAATTCTTTTGCTTTATATCGATGACATGTTGATTGTTGGTCATGATACTGCAAAGATTGCCAGGTTAAAAAAGTATATGTGTAGAGTTTTGCATTTGTCCTAACATTTGCCCAAAAAGAGAAGAACAAAAAAATACAGCAGGAATTTACCCTTTACTAGAAAAGGCTGAGGTTTTTTATTTTGATGTTTTTCTATAATTAATTTTCACCAAAAAAAAGTTTATTCCTTTGAAGGCAAAACCAAACAATAAACTTTCATTGAAACAAATTGTTGGCCCGGTATTCCCCTCAATTGGGTCAACAAGGAAACAAATAAAACCAAGCCAAATTTGGTTTTGGTTTTAGGAAACAAAACCCACTCCAATTGGGTTTTTGTTTTTAGGTTTTTTTTGCTCTATAAAAGCAAGGATTTGGCATAATTTTTAGGTGTGTATTTTCAGCCAAGAAGAGAAGAAAAGTTTGGGCAGCCGTGCATTGTTTTTGTACGGGAGAAAAAGAAAGAAAGTTAGGGTTTAGTTTTCGGTTTAACTCTCTTTTGGTTAGATCCTTCCAATCCTACTTTGTAGTTTAGGTGTTTTGGAAGAGTATTGTTGTAATCCGCCTTTGGGTGATCCTGTGTATCCACCGGTTGGTGAAGACTGTTTTCACATTATTGTGATAGTGGAGATTTGACTGTTGTTACAGTCCCGTGGTTTTTCCCGATTTGGGTTTCCACGTAAATTCGTGTGCCTCCTTTATTTTATCAGTTCTTGAATTAGTTGCTTGTTTGGGTGGTTGTCCTATTTTATTGGTTGTAGGAAAGGAGATTTTCTTGGGGTTCGCTTCCGTAGTGTGTTGTATTTATGCCCTTTCCGCCACAACACAAATATCTTAAACAAATACACCCCATCTATATGTATTCTCTACATAAGTTTCTGAATCTTTTATGAGCCGTTTTGTTTTTTTTTTAAAAAAAAAAAACAAAAGTGGAGGTGAATATTTAATTTTTTTTATGATATAAAGAATCCTAATGTTGAGGATAAAAAAAAATAACATTTTTTTTGTCATAAAAGAATGAGAGGTGTTCTTTTTCTGCAAATATAAAGGGGAGATGGGCACTTTAAAATATTTTAGTCGTGATTTTGTAGAGTTCGTGCAAGGCATGTGACAAAGCAGGAGCAGGTTTCTAAATTAAAAAATATTTACAGCATATTTCTACATGTTTATATATAGGTGTGCATTTCTAAAACCCTGAAGCAAAAATATAACGGAGGTTTCAGTACCAAAGTTTATGTAACTAATGGTATTTAATTTCATCCTTATTGTCAAATTTGGTCACTTTAATTAGTTTTCAATCACCCCAGAACTAAATGCATAAACTGACATCTTTTTTTGACCAATTAGATGATCAGATTTCTTCTATTTTTAGGGTTTTCTTTGTTTCTCCATGATCAAACAAATGCTTTTGGCACAAAAATCGTGCTTATGGAATGTGTTTTTGAAAACACTCACTGAAGCCAAAAGGTGTTATAAATTCTGTATTGCACATTTTTTATCTTTTATTTTTTAAGCAATTTTCATTTTTCTTGTCCGTAAAATATACCCTTAAAATGCAGGTTTTACGTCGCAATGTTTATAGCTAAGCTAAAGGAGATTAATGGGATTCGGATTAGTTAGTTTTTCACGATTTGATTCGTTTCTGTCCCTTTTTGAAGCCTCCCATCAAAATAATATATATATATATATATATATGTACACACATATATATTCACCGTGGCACCGGAGTTGAAAACACGCGCCTCTGCCATCTGCTTCAAGGGAACAAAAACTAATTAACTTAGAGAAGGTTATTTCTTCCAAAGAATCATGCTTAATTTGAGGCAGATTTGGATTCTGAAACTTGGATAAGTTAAAAAGGTAACTTTTTGTTTTCTTTTGGTAGAGATATTCTGTTTTGCAGATAAAAAGCGAAGTGTTAAAGGCAAATAAAATAATTTATTTCGCCTTATTGTGTTTTGGTCCAAAATAAAATTAATCAGTTAATTAATCAAAATTTGTAAATACTCTAGGTGCTTCTAACTTATATTTAAGGGGAAAAAAAGAAAAGAAAAAGAATCAATCATATATATGTCCTTTGTCTTCTGCACTAATTTCAGCGCACACAAAAAAAAATGCATGTTTTAAAAGATTTATTAAACTCGAATTTGAATTAATCAGAATAATAATTTCAACACCAAACGCGTGGTATACTAAAAAAAAATACATGTCGCAGCAAAAAAAAAAAAAACACAAATACATGTTTTATTTCTGAATTTCGCTGCCGCCAGTACTGATCTCCTTCATCCATTTGGGCGGAGATCAATGCTTTGAGTTTGCCATGAAGACCTAAATGGTGGTACTGGGAACTACTAATTTTATTTGCCGGTAGAGATTGACCCAAGTCAGGTAGATTCCGCCGATACCCGTTTCCCATTGGAGAAGTGACAGTGGCTCGTTGGATGTGCCTAGACATCTTTTTCTTTTCTTTTCTATTTTCTTTTTTCTTCCATTCCATAAATGAGAAAATTCACATTCATTACAAAAATTTTAACTCTCTATGTCCTAAAATTATTATTTAGTTAATTTAATTTATGATAAAAATAAAAATTCAAATTAGATAATAATTTTGAGACGAAAGGAATAATCATAACACCCTGAGAGCCAAACACAAGCCATGCATGAATATTGTGAGTTTAGGACAACTTTGTAAGAAATGGAATTTAGATGTCTCGTGACGTTTTAGGGGTGTCTTTGTACCTTGTGGTATTATAAAAACTAGGAGTCGATTATCGGAACTTATATTCTATATGCTTCTTGACTTCTTGCCAAAATAAAGAAAGAAAAATAGGAAATGGAGAAAATGAGGCAATGTCGTGCAAGGCCAGGGCGAGAAACGAAAAAGAGTATTTGCGAGACTTCTATACTTGTGAGACTTTAATTGTCTTCTCTAATACTAGTAATAATAACAATGAAAAAACCTCTTAAATACATGTTTTATATATAAATTTGTCGTGAAGACCCTAAATGGCGACCTTAACGAAAAACCGCCGCGTAATGAAGAAGGGGGCACTGTTCCACTCGCGGATGAAGAGAAGCCTTTCAAAAAAAGGGTCCGACATTCCGACAAGAAGAAGACCAAGTTGAAGAAACTAAGCGGCGAAGAAGGAAGCGAAACGACCTTGAGCGACATGTCGCTGGACAGTAATGAGGTGAGGAGGAGCCGACCGATTGAAACGACTTTGAGCGATATGTCGCTGGACAGTAATGAGGGGGGGAGGAGCCGGCCAATCGAAACGACCTTGATCGACATGTCGCTGGACATTAATGAGGGGAGGAGGAGCGGGCCGGTCGAAACGACGTTGAGCTACATGTCGCTGGAGAGTAATGAGGGGAGGAGCTGAGGAGGAGCAGGCCGGTCGTCACCATGAATAGGTGCCATCACAAGTTTTTATATATACATATATATATACATATATATATATATATATCCTTAATTAAGCAAGGTTCTTTGCCAATCCACAGTTAGGTTCACTGTGTGGCTCTTTGGATGTGCTTCATTAGGAGTTGAGACATTTTTTTTTTCTGTAATCTCGAAAAACACATTAGAAACGAGTAAATTTATACCCACTACAAAAATTAGAAAATCATGACAGGTCCGGAGGTAACCACTACCAAAGACTACCCATGCATGAGAGTTTATGACATGTTTCTAAGATATGGAGTTTAGATGCATTGTTACGTACGTTTAAGGGTCTTTGTACCTTATGGTATTATAATAGCTATAGTAAATTATTGAAACTTTTATTCTATACGCTTCTTTCAGAGGGGGGGGATGGAGAAAATGAGCAAATTAAGGTCGTGCAAGGCCAGGACTAATGAAAAACGGTATTTGCGATACTTACATAATAGTGAGACTTTAATTTTTTCTTTAATACAAGTAATAATAATAATAAAAAAATTGTTAAATATATTTCTTCTGTTCAAAAATTATTGTATAAATTAAATTTTAAAGTATAATAACGTGAGCCGAATGAAGTATTAATTTTTGTCCAATGTTTGTGATTAACATCCAAAGAATATATGGTGGACTGGCTAGTGGAGGATTAGCCGGGATGCCACGTGCGTCCAAACTGGGCCATTTATGTTGATCTTGAATAGGATGAAGAACTGGTGGCGCAACATCCAAATCGGGCCATCGTTAATCAGCAAGAGGCAAATAATTTTTCTCGATTCTTCTTGACTCTGATTTTTTCCTTGTTATTATTTGTTAAATAAAAAAAATTCTAACCAAATTTTCTCCCCAATAACAAATTTACAAATTGTTACAATTGTTGGGCGAAGCTCATGCAAGGCATGAGCGCCATTCAAACACCAAATAAAGAAAATCAAGTACTCTCTTCATCCCATAATTATTGTCCAGTTTATGTTTTCAGTTTTAGTTTAAATTATATTAAAAGTGAAATATCAAACTGGACAATAATTTTGGGAAGGATGGAGTACCGGTTAATGCTTATTTGTTCTCATGTGAATGCACATATAAAATTTAGAGGAAAAGGACAATACCACCATTGTTGATATGCAGACAAAAAAAAGTTTTAAAAAATCTGCACAAAAGGATAATAACTTTGACTGATGTAAGTAAACGCACGCAACCATTTTGAAAGAAGACAAATGGCGAAAACTGAGAACTACGAAACCGATAACATTGACAAATATGCACATCTAAATTTGTGTGCTAGAAACAGAAAAAAACAATATTGGCAAAAGGGCAAAAAAAAAGATAACAAACGGATGCACTTTTTTGCTTTCATGATATATAAAAGAAAAAGACAAAAGCAACGAGGCTTTTCTCAATATAAAAGATTGGGTCCAACAATTGAGAAAAATAAAATTCAAAATAAACTAACAAGAACTTAAATAGATGTAGGCATAGGCATGCAACCAATTTGAAGAATAAAAAGATATTTAGTTTTGAATGTGTATATGGATTTTTGTATATCTAAATTTGTGTATCAAAAACTGAAAAAATAGTATCACAAAAAAATAAAAATAAATAACAAACGGAAAGCACTCTTTTGCTTGCATGATATTAAAAAAAAAAAAAACAAAAGCAGCGAGGTTTTTTTTAATGTAGAAACGGTTCAGATGGTAAGGAAATCTATCGAAATTGTAGAAAAACAAAAACTAAAATACTGACAAAGAAGCTCTCCCTTTTCTCTTGAAAAAATCTCTATTCAAAATTTTCTTCCTCCTCCCTAATCCACCATTAATGGTGGATGGGGTGTATGTTGAAGTTTCGCTTTCCCATTATGGGGGTATTGGTATTCTGTATGGAAGTTTCAGTTCATTTTGTTTTGGGGAGCTATCTTTTTCTTTCTTTAGATGTACTTTTAGCAGACTCTTTTCAACAGATCTGATCCAGAATAAGAAGATCCATCACTCTCTGAAGAAATTGAAGATGAATGTGAGTTCAAATAATTTTGCAAATGAAGGATCTATACAGATTTAGGTTTTTCTAGCCTCATAGATTGGATCTCTCGAATTTAGATATGGAGCTTTAGTCCCTTTTAAGCTACTAGCTTGGATTTCATTTGTAAAAGTATATTATTATTCTCTTTATATTTCTTGAGCTGTTGGAATTTTCTTACTCTTTAATTAGACATGTTGCTACCATTTAGTCAATCTAACTTAGCTTAGGATTGAACACAGTGTTGGGATTGTGCATCTTTTCTTCTGTGGTTAGGTGTAGCGCGTAAGGCGAATTAATAATATCTCAACCGTAGGTTGTTGTAATTCCTGCATATTTTTTCTTTATATATGCATATCGTCTTTGACAAAAAAAAATGTAAGGAAATCTATCGGAAGTGTGGAGATGATGATAATGAATACTACATTATAATTTATTGATCGACTTTTTCCTAGATTTTTTTTATAAATAGCAAGATAGCAAACAATTGAATTACCTTAGTCTTTTTTCCCGAATCAATATTTTCTCTCTTTTGTCAAAAATAAAAAAACCAAAAATATCTTTCAATGGATAAAGTTCTCCCATCTGCTGGATACACTATCGCAAAAAATATAGTCCTTATTGAGACTTACATTTCTGTTAGGCAAAATCTAATTATTGGAACGTATCGAGCACACGTAGAATTTTTGGGATGTATCAAGCACATCATTCTAAGATAATATGGAGTTTGGATGTCTTGTGACGTACGTTTAAAGGGTCTTTGTACCTTATTATAACAACTAGAAGCGTACATGGTGGAGGATTAACCGGGATGCAACGTCCAAACCGGGACATTGTTGATCTTGAAGAGGATGAACAACTGGTGGAGCAACATCCAAATCGGGCCATCGTTGATCAGCAGGGGGTAATTAATTTTTTCTCGATTTCTCGAATCTAATTTTGTCCCTGTTATTACTGGTTAAATAATAAAAAAAAAGGTTAACCAAATTTTCACCCAAATAACAATCTTACAAATTGTTACAGTTGTCTGGCCAAGTTCGTGCAAGGCATAAGCGCCAATCAGACACAAAATAAAGAAAAACAATCGGAAACTTAGATTGTAATTCTATTGTATATATGAAAATTCATCTAAATTTTACTAGGTAATTAATTAATGTTGATTAATTTCTTCAATTTTATATGGTAGACTAATGTATATGATGCTTTATAGCCAAAACTATTAGATAGTACGAAAAATGTAAAAGATATTAGTTATTGTTGTCGATTGTGCATGACAACTCAATTGACTAGATATATTATTCCCCAAAGATTTATATATGATACTTAATTCATTTACTAAGTAAAACTTCATGATTGATATTTAATTTCAATTCACTAATATAAGTAATAATTTTCATACATATAAAAAGTTTCTTAAAAGAAAGAATAGTAATAAAAAAAAAGGCTCTCCTATCCTCCAGTTACAAAATAAAAGAGCCCTATTCGTTGTACTATTTTAGTTCAACAAATTTATTTCTAGTTTGCAATCAAAGGAGCAAATTTTTCCACTCCACGGGATGTAGAGAGTGAATAAGGAATTTATGGATTCTAGGAGACGTCGAATTGAGTCCGACCGGGTGACTTGTCCATCCGTCTCTGGCTCCACGCCGAGGAGAATAAGCGGATGACCCTCCAGAAGAATGGCATCGCTGAGGCCATTACTTGCACTGACATTTAAGGTTTCTCGGTTGTTATGTTCTCGAGGGAGGAGGATAAATGAATAAATTTATCTATTTCCTGCACCTGGAGAGCTGGAAATATGAAAAAGATGAAAGTGTACATTCTATGAATCTGATTACTCAATTATAACATTAAATTTTGAAGCATATGATTCATTACAAATACTGATTTCATGTGATATAGTCCTCTTTTTATAACATGTAACCCCGCAAGGCTAAGCAATTTCATCCCTTTGCTCATTTCGACTAGTGGCGCTGATCCTCAATCATTAGGCTCATTGCATTTTGCTAAGGAATTAGGACATCTTTTTTCTTTCTTTTCTTAACTTTTTTTTTCTATAATGTCGAAAACCCCATAAAAGACCAATAAGTAAACTCAAATCAACTGCAACGCTTACAGATTATATAATAAGAGATAAATCACCCAAGCAAGTCATGGATGAGTTAATTAATTGCGGCATCTTTGTGAGATATGGGCATTCCTAACACTTTAGGGTTGTAATAAAACTGGAGTATATTAATTATCAGAACTTAGAATCTAGATACTTCTTGTTAAAAATAAATTAAAAAGAAAAAAAAAGGGTAAATGAGCGAAGGTCGTGCAAGTCACGAGAAACCAAAAGAGTACTGTTTGGGCAACTTCACGGTTCGGGACTTTTTATTTCTCTTTTCCAATTATAATTACTATTCATAATATCTATATCAAAAAAAAATTACTATTCATAAATATTAGATTTATTTTTCCACGTCGTGTTTGATAAACAACCTAGTTAATCTAATTAAAAAAATTATGTTTATTTGATTATAAATAATTAGCTTCGTACTGGATGATCAAATGTCTAATAACAAATATATAATATGAATACTTTGTGAACACGTTCCTAAGAGTATACATTTTTCTAATCCCATTCACCCAAACTTCCGAGCTAATAAAGACAAGAATGAACATTTTTGGGATGATTTTAGTCTGCATTACTTTGAAATGTAATTGGATCTTTATTACCATGGTTCACTGAATCTGTATGGAACTAATTAGTTTTGTTACCACGCTGAGCTAGGTCTCTGGATAAGAAAACAAATGCACATCTTCAAAAATGTTTTTCCGTTTATTGTCCTAACATAATACAACAAAAAAGAAACAAAACCATCATTTTGAGACGAAAATATAACTCCTTCTGTTTCAAAAAAAAAAAAACAAAACTAACTGTAATTTTTGAATCGTATTAAAAATAGTATAAATTATAAATTGTAATATAGACTATTCTTTTAGCGGATGGAGCATTTTTATTTTTATTTTTACTTTTGTATTGTTCAGAGAATAGCTCTTGTTTTTAATGAAAAAAACAATATAAACCTGACGGTTACAACAATAATTTCAGCTAGCTATTGTATAACTTTTCCTAAGTGAAAAATGATTAAAACGTCTTCTATAAATCAGAGTTTTATTAGATTCATCTTAAAGACAACACATCTATCAAAAGAAGAATTCAGCTTTATGCTCAAGCAAATGGCAGCAACAGCAAGTCATGATATTAAGCTGCTGGGCTCACGTCCTAGCCCATTCGTAAACCGGGTTCAATTTGCCCTCAACCTCAAGTCAATAGAGTATGAATTCATCCAGGAGAATACAATGGCGAAAAGTGAACTCCTTCTGAAATCAAACCCTATTCACAAGAAGATCCCAATTTTCTTCCATGGCGATAAGCCCATTAGTGAATCACTCGTAATTGTTCAATACATTGATGATGCCTTTCCAGATGGTCCCTCCATCCTTCCCTCCGATCCTTTCGACCGGTCAATGGCCCGGTTCTGGGCTGCTTATATCGAGGACATGGTAGCACTGAAATTTAGTTGACAAAAGCTTCAATATTACTTTTATATATGTTGCAGAAAATAGTATACCGATCAGCTGATCTGGGCTGCCGAAGAGTTTGACGGTTGTGATTGAGGTTGCTCGAACTGATGGTGATCGATTTGGTGTTTGAACAGCAACTATGGAGGTTTTCCGGTTGGAGAGAAAATCAAGCTAAAGAAGAAGGGGAATTCGGAGATGGTGAGTAAACGTGAGAATCGAGGGGGGAATTGAGAGTGTTTTGTGCGTGACTGCGTGAAATGATGTGTCAAGCGGTGAGGGTTTTCCGGGGGTGTTGTTTGTAACGTTGGTCGGTGTTGGCGGTCGAATGGAGGGAAATTGGTGTGGGGCTTAACATGAAAATTCTTTTATTTTTTTTGTTTATTTGATGTCAAACTACTCCCAGTTTCTACTGCTGGATAACTTTTATTGTGTACATTTGTTCAATTAGAATGATAAAATGAACAAGATTTTCCTTTGAATAGACGATAAATTTTAAAGATGAGTGTTAATCACTAATTTTAAAGATCATCACTTATTGTTACATGTAATAAAATCCAATTCGTTCATTCCTCATCTCTACAATCATGATTTACGTTGACTTTTCCCCAATAAACTCTACCTTGTTATAGTTGACTAATAGCTTAAAGACCTTTTTAAACACTAATATGTACGGCCTCACGAAAAAAAAAATGTATACTTTGAACAATAATTTTGTGTACACATAATGTTGTTTAAGCTTATTTCTTTTGTAAAAAAATAAAGAAAAAAAATTCATTATCGAGACAAGAAATTATGTTAGGAAAAGCGTATCATTTCAATGGTGATATTAATTATATTGTAGTACATGTTACAACTATTGTTATTAATTTTAGATGTCTTAATTTTAGATGTCTTCGGCAACCTCAATTACTTTTATATATGTTCCAGAAAATTCAATATTACTTTTATTAGTTCAACAAAGTAAAATAAAATTTAATTGTATCCACCAAATGTTACAGCATTGTTTTGATGTGATTTGATTTGTTTCTTTTGGGCAGTGGCTCCCATTGTTTTTGGGGTGGTTTCAGGTTCACCATACGGTTTCAGGTTCACCATACGGTTTCAGGTGCCTCCATCTAGTGTCAAAAACAGTGATTAATTAATCTCCTCTTTTACTTCCGTGCGTTCCAAGTTACTACTTCTTGGGGGTAATAATATTGAGCATGACCTCATCTCTTTTTAATTTCTTAGTTTCCTAAGATTCAAATGATAATGTATAAATTAATTAAATATTGTTACGTGCAATGTGCTAGCCAGCAATTTTTATAGTCAATTATAATATAGTAATAATTGTAATCTCTATTTGTCAATTGCAATTGAACGCTTTCTAGTAGAAGTCATGAAGAAGAAGAAAACAAAAAATCAAACAGTGTCACGAACAAGTAAGAATATTAATCACAGTGTGTATGGCAGCAAAATTGGATTTAGGCTTTAACGAACAAATTCAAATAGTCATCACCTCCCAGGCAATTGAAGAGGGGAATTCGTGCATAACACGTGACCTACCGGAAGTCAATCTTTTTACTTCTTGTTTATGAATTTCTTTTTTGTTTTATTTTTTTGAGAGAACCGAAATAGACCCCATTAGTGTGGAATTTTGTATTTCTTTTCCTTAAAGAAAAAGAAAAGAAAGGTGAAAGAAAAAGAAATGTGTTCTTCTTCTTTGGCATTTTCTTTGGACCCTTCTCATTTTTGCCTTTATTGAATATTTCGATTTCAGAATTATACGGAACCGCTTTCCTCTAGGAGATCGAGCACAAATAAATTGATTTACTAGATATTATAATCGTTATAGGGTTTGGTGGATTTTTTAAATATAAAATATATCATTTTTGTAAATTGAGTAACATTTAACCCCTTTTTTATCAAAATTATCTTTACATTTAAAATGAAACAATATTTATAATGAACTTTTATTAGTTTGTGATCAGTTGTGTGAACATTAAATAAGAGTATTTTTTGTATTTTATTTATATTAGTTAATATTTTTTTAGTTTTGATTAAATTCTATAGAAATACATATAAAAATGAATAGAAGAACCACAAAGTAAATATGATATGAATCTTTCGATCCAACAAAGCACGACTCTAAAATTGCGAATGTTTGTTTCAAATTACGGTATCAAGACTTACTCCTGTTCCACCTATAAGTCGCCAAGACAACCAGTGACCCACAGCATTGTTGTCTGGCGCCAACATTTTGCGGTCGGCGGTGAATTCTTTCTTCTTTTTTTTTTTTGGCGGTGGCGGAGGAAGAAGAGGAGGAGGATTGCTGGGTTTTTCTCAACTCTACTGCGTGACTGTATGTGATCGCCGCCGACTCTTTTTCGTTCTGTCAGTTTAGGAACAAATGCAAATGATGTTCTTCTTTGATTCAAGGATAAATCGAATAGAAAATATAAAATATGATAGACAAAGAGATGGAAGAAGTGTTTCGTAACGAATCCTATTAGAATGTGTCAATTAAATTTCCATATCGCGATAGAAACGTATCGATTTGTTCCAAAGGACCACGAACTCAATATCCAAGTTGAGAAACGCCAAATTTTGAATAAGGGTATCCGTGCAGTTTCAAATAACCAAATCCAAGCTTATACACAGAAAGAGTTAATCACCAAGATTAACACAAAAAAGAACTTTACTCGTTCTTATTAAATAATCATCAAAATTCATCAAATCACACTTATTAAAAATTCGGCCAAATACCCCTATTTATAAGGATAAACGGGGCTTTACATAGCAAAGTCCAAATTCAAGGAAATCCAAATTGAATTTAGAAAAATATTAAAATAACTAAACTTTAAATCCTACTCGGAAAGCAATTAAAAATGCTACTTTTATTACAAGTAAAACTCTTGTAATTAGAAATTATCAAAAAAAAAAGTAAAAATCTTGCAATAAAAGTTACTATCAATTACGTAAAAGTGATTAGAATTTTAGGGAGGCCTTACACCCGTTAAATTCACATTAAAATGTTGTTAAGTTTGTAAAATTTCGCAATTGCAGAAATGTAAAGCGACGTAAAGCCATTTTCTTCATTCTGGATCTTTGAGCTGAAAGCAGGTTCGATATAATTTGCACCAATCTTGCACGAGAATAAAATAATGACTTTTCAAATTTAAAACAACACAAATATTAATGCGTATTCGAAAAATAGCGCTTAATAGCAACCCACATACAAAAGTGAAACACTTTAATAAAGAGTTCAAATTTTCAAACTATGCAGACAAAAATGGTGCAGGAAACGTGCACTATTGTCTCGAGTACTCCATTTAAAAGAGAAAAGAATCAGATGACTATTAATTTGGAGTCTTGGATTAATTGGATATATGTAAGTGTTGGACTTTCTTTTGCTGAATTTTTAAATAATATTCTTTCTATCTTAAAATAAAAAATCCAAAACTCAATGTGACGGGGTAGTGATAATTTTAGCATTTTAAGGCTCATGTTCATGTTCATGGTTCCAAATTAACTTCCGTGCGAGTCAACATAAGACTGCACATACTAAGCACGATTTGTGTACTGCATTACTTTGAAAATAGTATCTTTATTACCATGATTCACTTCGCGAAACCATTTCGTTTTTATTGTTTTCTGGAGAAGAAAATAAATATTTTGATACTTCTTTCGGTGATGCTTGCGGCGGCGAATGTCCGAAACTTTCCGGCGACTTTACAGCAGTGTTTAAATTCCCGGTTACTCTTCGCCACCTCCGTCGGTATCCAGCCATACCGCGGCGGTTGCCTAATGCAAAGGACTGCTTTTTATGAGTGCTCCCTAACTGTAATTTTCCAGCCCGTCAGCAATCTCACCAACTTCGTCTTCATCACTGTCTTTTCCTTTTTGTTCTGTGAAATCAATTGTTTTAGAGTAGTCATTGAATCGGTGGTGACCTTTTGCGAAGGCCTATTTGGGGTTGGGGAAATGATAATGTTTGATTTCCTTTTCATCTCTCAAGCAATTCTGCAGTCATATGACGGTTTAATTTAGGACAAACTTCTGGATCCTTTTTGATGGTTGAGCTTACTGCCTGTAAAGGATGATTAAAAGACCACTCTTTTTATTTGCTAGCTTCGTATGGAAAAAGAATACTCGATCTCTCTGTCCCGAAATTATTATCCAATTTAGATTTTCATTTTTAGTACATATTAAATTAAAAAGTAAAAGTCTAAACTGAATTATAATTTTATGGTATAGGGAGTAATAAATATTTGATACCTATCTTCAGAAATGTTGTCTCACCTATACTAACATATATAGCACCACAAATTAAACAATCATTGGTGGAAAATAACAATTTTATTTTCTTTTTTGATCGAACAGAGACGAGGAAGGTACTAATAATGAATTACCAGGCGTCGGCTACAACTGAATGCAGCAATTTCTAACATTTTCACTATTTTTTTTTTTCCAATGCGCATCATTTCGTAAAAATCATGCTTGGAGAAGACTGGAAATAAAATGGATTCCTTGCAAGTGAAGCGGGAAAAAGAAATTAGTTACTTCAACGAAAACTTCATAGATCCATGAAGATACAATTCGAAAAAAAAAAAATTAAAGCAGCCTGTTTCAATGTAATTAGTGAAGAACTTAAAGTGTAAGTTCTATAAACAAGCTGTACCCAAATTAATAATTTATTAGTAACATCTTAGACTCTTCGGACATCGGTAGACTCGATAAAAAATTTACGATTTGTTGAACATTATGAAATAGTCAAAGCAAACTAATAAAAACATTGTGACAAGTTCGGTTGAAACTTCCGTCTTAATAAATAAACTAATCGAATCAAACACGCTAGACACGTGCCTATTGACATAAAGAAACAATAAAGTAGGCCTTTCTACAACGTTTTCAAATGCAAATACTACTAGATAGTTATACAAATTAACCGACTATTCCAATCCACTAACATAGCTATTCTAGCTGATGTCCATGAACAGAAAACACATTGTCCAATCCTTTCATTGCGTATTCTCCTAGAAAAGGAAAAACAACATAAATCAGAAAAACTCAATTAACAATATCATGTCAGGTTTCTCATGGGTAGTTATATGAACATGAGAAAGGTGGAAAGATTTTTCAATGAAATCTGCTAAAATCAACATACGCCAGAAATTTTACACGGCAAAGTAATATGAGAAGTGAAATTTCTGATACAATTTATGTATAAATTTAAGAGTATAAGAGGCAAATTACCTTCACATCCACTGAGATGCATTCACATTGAAAAGTATGCCAAAATATACGAAAGTCAATAGATCATAGCATTTTGGTCCCTTTAAGTTGCATATATTTTTTAATTTAAGAAATTTCATCGAAATGTAATGCATTCTACTGAAAGGATTCGTGATTTCTCACATGATCGGCCGACAGATGTTGTAGGAAAATTGTCGTAGAGTTAATACTGAAAGAATATTTTTCGTGTGTTATTACATGTGTACAACATCATATATATAGTACAATATTACAATAACCCTAGCCGTGACTATCGGAAACCCTAATTAGGGTTTCCGTATTTATATATTCTATTATCCCCCGCGCAATCGGAGCAAGAGAGGAAATCATGCACAGATTGGTTCTAAACGAATAAAATTTATCCTTAGACAAGGATTTGGTGAATACATCTGCTACTTGAGACTGGGTGGAGATATGAAGAACTTCAAGAAAACTAGCAGCGACACGTTCACGAGCAAAATGAATGTCTAGACCAATATGTTTGGTTCGAACATGATTAACAGGATTGACGGCTAGGTATGTAGTAGAGACATTGTCACATAATATCATTGGGTGCTGAGGAAGCTTGATATGAAGTTCTGACAGAAGATTCTCTAACCAAACCATTTCAGCCAAAGCAAAAGCAACCGTCGATATTCAAACTCAGCAGAAGATCTGGAAACTGTAGATTGTTTCTTGGAGGACCAGGAAATAAGAGAAGAGCCTAAGAAGACACAAAAACCGGTGGTAGAACGGCGAGTAGTGGGACACCCGGCCCAATCAGCATCAGAATAAGTAACCAGGCGATCAAGAGGACCAGCTCGGAGATGAATACCATAATGAAGTGTGCCTTTAATATATCGTAGAATACGCCTGACAGCTTGAAAATGTTGTTCTCGGGGATCATGCATATGCTGATAGACAAGGTTGACCGCATACTGGAGGTCCGTTCTGGTGAAGGTAAGATACTGTAAGGTACCCACCAAGCTCCGATAGAGAGTTGGATTGTGAAAAGGCAGAGAGAGACTCATCAACAAAAAACTGAAAAGCGGAAGCAAGGGGAGTTGCAACAGGATTGGCATCAGTGAGATGACTATGAGCCAACAATTCCTTAGCATACTTACGTTGGTATAAAAACCAACCACCAGAGTGAGGAGCAACAGAAACACCAAGAAAATAGCTGATTGGACCAAGATCAGTCATGGCAAAAGCACCCTTCAGCGACTGAATAATAGTAGTGAGCAGACGATTACTAGATGCTGTCAAGAGAATGTCATCAACATAAAGTAATAAAACCGCCATGTCTGATCCAGCAGAATACACAAACATAGAAGAGTCTGAGCGACTGCCTTTAAAACCCTGAGAAAACAGAAAAGCAGTGAATCTGTGAAACCAAGCTCGGGGAGCCTGGTTTAAGCCATAAAGAGCTTTGTTCAATCGACAGATATGGTGAGGATGATCTGGATGAACAAAACCAGTAGGCTGTTTCATGTAGACAATTTCATTGAGATGACCATGCAAAAATGCATTTTTAACATCCAACTGATGGACGGGCCATTTCCGAGAAGAAGCAATGCTTAATACAGTCCGAATTGTCACTGGTTTAACTACCGGACTAAACGTTTGAGCATAATCAATACCAGGCTTTTGATTGTAACCTTGAGCGACCAAACGTGCTTTACATCGATCAAGTGAACCATTGGATTTGAGCTTAACTCGAAAAATTCATTTTGAGCCAATAATGTTAACAGAAATAGGAGGAGGGACCAAATCCTATGTATGGTTAGTGAGGAGAGCATTATATTCATCACTCATAGCAGCTCCCATTCAGGGTATTTATTGGCTTCAGTGAAAGATGTTGGTTCATGGGGAAGTGAAGATGTTGCAGTAGTAGTAAGAGACGGGATCTGTTGAGGTTTACCGGTGCCATCCCGAGTGTGGGTGACCATATGATGAGTGGGAGGGTTTGAAGAAGGAGGACTCAAATGAGTTGACAAGCAAGCAGAAGGTGTAGGGTCAGAATGTACAGAAGGAATAGTGGACACTTTTTGTTCAGGAGGTGAAGATATCACAGAAGTGGGAATGGGCCGTGGAATGAGAAACGAAGGATGTTTAAAACGGGAGTTGGGAGTAGAGAGTGGTCGAACCGAAGATAGTTGAGGAAACGGGAAAGAGGTTTCATCAAAAACAACATGACGGGAAGTGTAAATTTTCTTGGAAGCAGGATCAAAACAACGGTAACCTTTATAAGACTCAGAATAACCAAGGAAGATACATGGAGTGGACCGAGGTTGGAGCTTATGAGAAGTTAAATGAGATAGATTAGGAAAGCAAAAACATCCAAAGACCCGCAAGACACCATAATTAGGTAGAGTACCAAAAAGAAGGGAGAAGGGAACAGAATTGTTCTTTGATTTGGTAGGTAAACGGTTTATCAGATAAACACTAGTATTTAAGGCCTCTACCCAGAATTCAGATGGCAAGTGAGCTTGATTAAGGAGGGTGCGGACCATATTGAGGACAGTCTTATTCATGCGCTCAGCTTTGCCATTTTGTCGAGGAGTGTATGGACAAGAAATGCGCATGGCAATTCCCTTAGATTTGAGAAAAGATTGAAGAAAATGAGAGTGAACATATTCAGCAGCACCGTCAGATTGAAGAGTTTTTATAGAAGTATTGAATTGAGTTTGGACAAGAGTGTAGAAGTGAATAAATTTGTGAGGTACCTCAGATTTATTTTTAAGTGGATACACCTATAAATAATGAGTAAAATCATCAAGAAAAAGTACAAAATACTTGAACCACTGAATGAAAGACATGGAGAAGTCCAAACATCGATATGTATTAAATCAAAAGCTTTGAAAGTAACCGAAGTAGAAGGTATAAAAGGGAGCTTATGATGCTTCCCAATTTGACAAGCCTGACAAATACTAAATTTATTTGAGGAAACCACCAAACCAAGAAAGCGGCAATGTGACACTAAGCTAGATAAAACAAAAGAATTGGGGTGACCAAGGCGTTGATGCCAGATATGAGAAGAGACAGAAGCAGCGAACGCCGGACATGATGAAGAAGACGGTGCGCGAGATTGATCCAAGAGGGTGGATGGGAAAGTGTAAAGGGAACCAACCCTATTGCAACGTAGATGAGGGTTCCTCGTCCAAAGATCCTTCACAGAAAAACCAAAGGGATCAAATTCAATAGAACATTGATTTTCAGTTGCAAATTGACGCACAGAAACAAGATTTTTGGTAAGTGAAGGTACATAATAAACCCTAGGAAAGCGAAATTGAAAACAAGGAAGTGTACCAACAGATTGAATAGGTAAATTTGAACCAGTACCAATCACAACTCGAGTAGAACCAAGATAGGGTTTGGAATTAGTAAGAGTACCTTGATTGGGAGTCATAGTATTACCGCAAGCCGTGTCCATAGACTAAGAAGAATTCAACAGATGGAGGGACAGAAAGCCGATTATGTTGATCAACAAAATAAGCGAGCTGTTGGAATTGATAGCAATCCCGGGCAGAGTGATTAAACTGGTGGCACAATTGACATCGAACCGGACCTGAATTGGACAAGGAAGAAGGAGGGGGTCCAAGAAGAGAGGGAGCGCTCTGCCTGGGAGTAAACATGGGAGTCGGATAAGAAGAATAAGAGTGATAAAATGGAGAAGAGGACTGACCAGAATATTGATTTCGACCACGCCCGCGGCCTCGGCCTCTTGAATTCTGGAAGCCGCGACCCCTTCCATGGCCATGACTGGATGAAACAGGAGAAGGAGAAGTGGACGTCGGCTGCTGAGAAGAACGAAGAGAAGCAGCCGCCACCAAGGCCGAGGTTACCGCGGGAGAAGAAGGAGGGGTCGCGTTCTGAAGCTGCACCTCATGCAAGAACAGCATCGAACGAGCCTCAATAAAGGTAGGAAGAGGGACTTTGTGGCTGATGGTGGTGGAGACGGATTGATAATCAGCAGGAAGACTGGCAAGAATTTGCAGAACCAAATCAGAGTCGGAGATGGAACAACCGACAGCGGTCAAAGAGTTAGCCAACATCTTCAATTGAGTGACATAATCATTGATTGTGGAATCACCCTTCTTCAAGCTGTGGAATTGCAGCTTCAGATGGAGAAGCCGAGATCCAAGTTGGTCATGAAACAGCTTCTCGATCGTAAGCCAGGCATCTCGGGCTGTGAGGGTGGAATTGGGCTTAACGATAGCCTGCAAGATCTCAGTAGAAACAGTGGCTTGGATCTACGAGAGCACAATAGAGTCAATTTGGGTCCAAGATTGAAAAGCCGGATTGGGAGTGGAAGAACCATCAGAGGCAGTGAGAGTCGCCTGTGGACAAGGAGTTGAACCGTCAATGTGACCCATGAGGGCATGGCCGCGGAAACAGGAAGAAAGAGTTCCTTCCAAAGCATGTAGTTGGTGAAGTCAAGAACATGGGTGATGTAGTTCTTAATATTTGAAAGGCCAATGGCCGGATGAGGAGAAGAAGAGGGTGCCAAGGTTGCGGTGTTGGGGGTGGGTTGAAGGTGATCAGAAGATGGAGTTCCTACGACACCAGAGGCGGCCGAATTTGCCATAGCAGCAAGGATGTGAAAGGCAAACAAAGAAATTTTATTTTATTTATTTATTTATTTTTTTTTTGCCTTTTTTTTTTACCAAGAAGAATTACCGGTCAAAAACCGGTCTGAGGAAAACAACAGTAGCAGTAAATAGCGAAGAAGCAGCCTGGCGTACAGGAAGACGGTGGCCCAAAAAACGGCAACAGGAAGCAGCAGCAGTGCGCACGGCAAAGAAGAGAAGTGCAGCGGCCGTGGAGGGTGGGTTTAGGAAGAGCAGTGGCAGTATTACCACACAGCAGCGGTGGCCGAGAAGAACCGCACAGCAAGGCAGCCGCCGGGAAGAAGAGGTTTGAGAAATTTCCGGACGAAATTGCAGCAGCAGGGTGATGGCAGAAAATCACCAGAAGAGAACAAGAGAATCACCGGAAGAAGATTTGCGCAACAACACTCTTGATCAAAATAGAGAAAATCAGAGGGAGAAGACGTGATGAAGAGGTCGGAGGGGTGGCCGGAAGAAAAAAAAAACGAAAGCCGAAAACGAAGAAAAGAAAACCCTACAAAAGTGACGGCCCAGGATAATAGGGTGATACCATGAAAGAATTTTTCGTGTGTTATTACATGTGTACAACATCATATATATAGTACAATATTACAATAACCCTAGCCGTGACTATCGGAAACCCTAATTAGGGTTTCCGTATTTATATATTCTATCAAATACCATAAAGGTCTTACCACATGGAAATAAAAATTGTTGTAGGAAAAGTTTTGCTTGTCCCATGATAAATTCAGAACTGAACGACCCTAAGGGCCTGTTTGGTTTCTTGAAAAGTTGGGAAAAGTAAAGTTAACACTCCTGGGATTTTAATTCTGAAAAAATTTAATACTTTACTTTACTTTTTGGTTCCTGAGAATATGATTCTGAAGAATATAAATACTTTCTTCTATTTGGTTATATGTTGGAAAATATACTTGAAAAAACAAAACCCTATAAGTTTCCCTAAAATATTCTTTATGAAATTTGATTCCAAATCTCGAGAAAATATGTTCAAAGTCTAACTACACGAACAAGAACTTATTCACATCATCTACTAGCATGTTGACTATATGTATACCTATGTGTTTGTATATTTAAATTTTTAATCCGTCAAAGATGATTTAATTTTGAGTTAGATTAATCAAATTCAAATTTTATTTAATATGTAATAGACATGAGTTTTTAAGTGTCAAATTTATTTACAATCACTATGTTATTATCACAAGTTAAAACTAATTTATACTATCATAGTATTTTTTAAAAAAATAATTTCTACAATATTTTGTTATACCCTTAAAGATCTATTTAAAAAATCTTTTTCTCATTTTTACTCCTAACATAATCCAAATCCTATCTTATAATTTTATGTTGAATTTTTTTCGAACGATTTACATTTTTACTTTTGTATTATTGGTTATTGGTAAATAAAAATTCATTTTTTATTGATTAAAAACTTATTTTGATAAAGTGTATAGTTTTTATGTGGTCAAATCAAATATTTTGTCAATTATAATAGTGTAAAAAGATCATTAATCAAATTGTAATAACTTTAAAAATATATATATAAATAAATTAGATTAAGAAAAATAAATAAAATATGAATGATATGAAAATGATAATAAAAAAGTTATACAGAATAAAACATGAGTAAATATTAAAATCCTAAAAGTTGGGAATCATAATACCATCTCCAAGGTGAGAAATCATAATCTAGGAAACTTATGTTTATTTTCCTTGATTTCAGGATTCTTTTTCCTTTCCCAAAAATAAACAAATAAAGGAATTCAAAAATTAGGAATATGATTACTTCCCTATGCCAAACAAACACTTGAATATAAAACATGGAATCAGATTACTTTCCAGCCCATAATCTGTAGCAACCAAACAGGCCCTAAGGAAATCAAAAGTGAGGAAAATCAGTGTTCACCTAGGAGGGAAAATGGCAATACTAAAAATTGTCCTCATCCAAAAAGCAGAAGAAAAAAACACTAAGAAGGAAAAGGGATTAAATGTTACATATAGATTTCATATTTGAATATTAAGTAGCAGGTTGAATTGAAAATGTCCCCTCACCATCTTGGTTGAGAATAAAATGTTGATTGTGGAATTAAACATTGGCCTTTGAATATTAGTCCGTGCCGGTTAACTTTCCCCTTCCGTTTAATGAGCAATTTCGTTGTTTAACATGGTATAATAAATTGCTTGACTAGTTAAAGCAAGCATCATCCACCTCCACATGTGATCAGGGGAATGGGAGATGGAAAGAGAATGGATTGGGCAACAAAGCAACTAAGAAAATGTTATATAGCGCATTCCCAGCATAAATGCCCCAATTGATTTTAAACGTAAAGTTGTGATCGCCTTTCTCATTTCACAATTAATTTTTTTTACTATAATGTTTCCTAATTAATATCTTTTTCTCTCTTTCCAAATTAAATTTTCCATTATTACCCAGATCAAGAAACAAAACAAATGCACCCCTCACAATAATTTTAAACATATGTGAAACTAGCCTTTTTTCTCTTTTACTTTTCCTAATTAATCTCCACATCTTTCCATAGGATTTAATATTGACAAATGTCATTAAAATATTATAACCACATTACATTAATTCATATTCTCCTCTTAAGCATTTATTGGAAAGTATGCTACCAAAAACTTTATCCAAACTCACTATTTATATATGTACTAGTTGAACTAAAACCGCTTCGAGCATGCCGTAATTCTAAAAATTTACAAAAATAACATAATAAAATAAATCAAGGGAAAAAGGGAATACAAAATAAAATGATGCTAAATTATTGATTCTATTGAATAAACTCAATATGACGTGTAACATAACAGTATAATTTATAATATAATTTTATATTTACATGGAAATGCAAACATGCACTAACAAACAAATTTTTTATGTTTAACTTAAAATACATTTCGGAAAGCGAAAAATGCTTATCTTCTAATATGTACTTGGATTTCAATTCCCAAGTTTGCTTTAAACTCGTAAGTCTAAAATGTGACACTATTTTCTAAATACATATATTAACATAGACATTTTTATTATTTTTATTGTGATGGTAATATCCATAAACGTATCAAAATATTCGTTCAACTGTTAGCGTCTATGTAACATGTCAAATATACATAATTATTATTTAAATATTCAAACATTTAAACAAACAACTTGTATGTAAATACACACTCAAAATAGGAAGAAAAAAAGCATGGACTAATCTAACATTTGAAAACAAAAAAATATCAAAATATTATGCATAATACGAAGAATATAAGAGAGATATAAAAATATTTTAAAAGCATTCAAACTATTTACGATTCTCTAGATACTTTATGTTTTAGTTTAAATATAAAATTGAATTCTACACACTATCCTTACTAAGTAGGAGAGTAAATAATATGATACCTATTCTTAGAAACAGGGTGTCATTGAGAGAATTGACATTAAGCAAAAAATTCAAGCATAAGAGAAACTCGGCGTTTCAGTATGACTAACACCAAAGATGTTCTCAATAGAAAGACTTCTATTTAAAGTGTAGAAAATCATAGAAAATAAAACTAAAGAAAATAAATTAATGAAAAGAAGATGAAACAAAACTTGAAACTGTAAGAATTGAATGAATCCCATAATGAATATTGAAGTAATAAAGCCCTCATTAGAGAATTGAAAGAAAAATAAAGAATAATTAATATTGAAGATTGTAGCAGAAAAAAGTTAAATAAAAGAGAATAAAAATAGACTCGTACACATGTAGTAATTAATCAAAATTTTCCAAACTTTCTCTTTTTGTGTATATATGTTGATGATGATTAATGATCCTGAGACATTTCATCTTCTACTCCTCTTCTTTATTATTAAGTAATAGCACTAATTAAAATAATAACTCCAAAACATTAATCAATGATCCTGAGACATTTCATCTTCTACTCCTCTTCTTTATTATTAAGTAATAGCACTAATTAAAATAATAACTCCAAAACATTAATCAGCATCAATTAAAATAATAATCAATGTCAATTCAGCTTCTTCTCTTAATAAGTTACTTGCAACATTAAGGAGTTACTGCAAAAGAGTACTACCAAAACTTTACTATTAATTAAAATAATTATTATATAGAATCAATTATTACTATTAACTAAAACAATTAAATATCAGTTTTTTTTTTCTTTTCTTAATCACTTACTCTAAAGGTATACTACCAAATTTTTGTCCAAACTTGCTTTTTATAATATATGTTGACAATCAAATGTCAGTTTATTTTTTTCTTTTAATCACTTACTCTAAAGGTATAGTACCAAACCTTTGTACAAAATTGCTTTTTATAATATATGTTGATGATGACTAGTTGAATCGAATGCGCTTCGTGCGTATATAATATAATTTATTATCAGTAATTGATATGTATAATAATTTTCTTGGACATTTTGTAATGGTGTGAGTTTTTGAAGATATAAATTTGAATATTTTATCTCCTTAAAACGTACTTTAGTTTAGCATGAGGATTGAGGATCACACATGTTTATCATATATTTTCACAAACATTTACACTAAATAATATTACCAAAAATTGATTGATTTGGGTCAAATTTCTAATCCAAATTAATTTATTAATTTAGCATCTATTCATAGTGTACAACTTGTATATTGATCCTAAAATCTAAGCAAAGATAAAAGAACTATAGGAAATGAATCATAAAATTTAGTGACATGTGAAATGTTAATGAGATGTTACCTTACAAATTTGTTTTAAAAATATTACTTGTAATACTACACATATTCAAAATTTCCAAATTGTTTGAGCCTAAGAGGAAAAAGTTATAATTAAAACAATTTGTTTATTTTTATCAATTAAATTTATCTCCAATATAACTTTATAGGTATAAAATTTTAATTTTACACAAATAATTAAAAGAATAGATACAAATAAACCAATGAAACTATCAGACTTCCCAATTAGATTGCCTACCAAAAATAGCTAACAAAACAAATCCTATAAAAAGAAATAAAAAAAGAAAGCTAAAGTAATTTTTCTTAACAACAATCCCAAAATATGAACATAAATTAACAACTACATATTACCACTTTTATCTATGATAATAGGAGATGGAGAGTGGAGGGAAAGAACTGAAAGAGAGGTGACAAATACATGATACACTTCAATAATGAATCCAGAAAACTTTGTTTGTGTATTTTCAAGGGTATCAAAAAGTATTTTCAATAAAGAAAATCACTGGACGAAACCAAGAAATAACCCCTCACACCTTTAGGGTAATTCTTTGTGTTAAATTATTAAACAACCAGAAATTTAAGAGTTAAAAAAATGTGTAAACGTAGACTGGTTGTGAGAACAAAGATTTTTCCAAAAAAAAAAAAAAGAAAAATAGAGAGGAAAAAAGGGGCAAAAAAAGTAGGGGAAGATCCAAATAACATAATTTATGTTCCTCCCCTTCATCAAAAAAAGGCGCCCAGTAGCTCGTGGATGTGTTAGCAAGCCAAATACACCCAGAAAGAAAAGCATATATCAAGAAGAAGAACTAAGTCTGTCCGGACTTCTCGGAAGCACCATAGTGAGCACATTGTACCTAGACCTAATCAGGGAGGTTTCTGATTTCTTCACTGATGCACCGTGTAACCATTTGTAACCTGAGCTCACAGTATACTTTCCATTCTTGCTTCCTAACCACTTCCCATCTCTGAATCCATCCTTTGCTTTATCTCTGATTTTAAGCATTCGTTTCCAATGCCAACTTTGATCCTTCTTGCTTTATATCTCCCATATGTTTTCCTGCCATATATAAATCTCATGTTTGCTTTATCTCTGATTTTAAGCACTCGTTTCCAATGCCAACTTTGATCCTTCTTGCTTTATATCTCCCATATGTTTTCCTGCCATATACAAATCTCATGAGTCCAGTTGACCCATAGATTGTCTTTCTTTGTTTCCAACCACCATAGATGTTTAAGGGTCAAAGCCTCATTCCATATTCTTGCATAAAAAATGACGAATCCTCCCTCAGCTTTCCTTCTGCAAATGGTTTCCCATCCTACTAATGCTGAGTATCTTCCAGATTCCCTTACCCCCTATAGAAATTCTCTACACTTCCTATAAATAGCAGCAGTGACACTGTGGGGCAGAATGAATGCACAGGCCTAGTAAACATGCATATGTAATAATATAGAGTTAACTAACTGTAATCTCCCTGCATATGATAAGTGCCTAGTACTCCAACATTTCAGCCTCTTGACAATTTTTCCACCAGCATTTGGCATTCTAGTTGCTTTCATTCTCTTGGTGATACTAGGACCTCGTAAATATTGGTGCTTGCCGAGTTCACCAAAAAAAAGATAAATATTACTAGCTTGGATTATGAGTTTTGTAGATAGTGGAAGCTAGGTCGATCCCACGAGGATAGCTAATTACCAAATTTGTTGTAAAGAAAAACTGTCAGTCAACAAGATGTCACTCAGGAGAATGAAAACAGTCATTCAGGGGAATGGAGGCCAGAGGTGTTTTTCTCCTCTTCCTGCTGTTGTAGTTGTTTTATTAGCACTGTAATGGTTGAGTTCTTGTTCATTCAGCTCACTTATAACTCTAAGTCAGTTCCCATTTTTCCTAGAGTCATCCTTGCAACCTTAACAACCTATTTTCCAATGATTGATTCCAGCTACAAAGTCATTAAGTCCTTAGGCCTTCAAGAATGCTTATGTTAACTAAGTATATTCCTATCTTAGTTAAAACCATAGACTGTTACCTCTATGTCATAAGTTAAAGTTGAAACAATCCAAACCAAGTTTATCCTTCCAGATCTCCTCTAGTTCTAGCATGCATTCAATTTAGTGATCAAGTAAATGAATGTAGAAAAACTTTCAACCATAAAACAATGAACAAAACCAGTGCTTTGACAACTACAACATCAGTTGAGGAGAATAACCCCTGGAAACTGTTTAGCTACTCATACGGATAAATGCTACATCTACTACATCGAAAGACATCACAGAAGTATGCATAATAAACAAAGTTCAAGCTAACAGTCGAGAGATGAGAAGGAAGCTTGTGCAGTTTCTGAGTCACTCCTGAGAGTGAAGGGGTTCACTCGTGGAACTGAAGGAGAAACTGGGTTGCTATTCTTCAACTTGGCTTCCTTACTGAGTTGTTGCTGCTTCTTCTTCTTTATTGCCTTCTACTTGGAGTTTTTCTGAATGTTTTTGCAACTGAGAAGCTAACCAGAGACTGATGGATAGATCCCCCTTCTTTATAGTACTTTGCAACCGGTGTCTGCATCATGAGGACCTCCCCATGCTTGGAGTTGTTTAATCCTTCCAATGTCTTGAGCCTGCAATCCAACTTGGCCGTTCCTTTTCTTTCTTCCAGCAGTAGCCGCTTTGCTCTCATTGATCAGCAGTGGTGGCTGGGATTGCGGCTGGGGGACAGCATGCTCTAGGAGGGAGCAAGGTTATTAATGACAAGATGCTTCTTGTCTGAGAGCCTTCTCTTTCGTCCAGCTCAGCAATCTTGCCTCAGCAGCCCATAATTTGCTCCTTTGGCTTCTAATTTTCAGCAATTATTCAGTCTGGTCCTTTCCTAACAATAACATGAAAATGAGCTAAGTAATTTGCATCAATGTTAGGAAATACCCCCAATTGTTCATCAAATATAAAGTTAAGTGTGATACTTTTATGTAACAATTTAATCGTTATCAACTCCCCCAAACTGGAAGAATTGCTTGTCCTCAAGCAAAACACTAAACTTTTGTCGGTACTTTCAGAATTGTACGTAACAAATAGGGGAGACAAAATGACTGACGATTGACTTACTCCCCTGAGTGAGGATTCCCACTCAGGTAAGTGACATTAAACAAGCAACAACCTTAAACACAACTAGATAGGTGCTGTCAACTTTCCGTCTCAGATTCAAGTGAAGAAAACATACAGTTGAGGATACCAAATCTTTCTGCAATCCAGATTCAAACAACCAACCTTCATAGGGAATTAGAATGCACATGCCCCAAGTGTTTGTTCATGCCAAACCTACCAATCCATTCTAAGTTAACCGGTTAAACTTTTGGTGGTCATTCTTGTGATCTGGTCTTGCCCGAGTTACTTGACTCGATTTACCTACTGAGACTTCAATCCTGGAGTTCCTGCACAGCCTTTATGCTTCATTTATTTAGGAAATCTCTTTTTATATATATATATATGGGATGTAAATGGACCAACCTACAGGGGTGTTATTCAACCTTATCTCTCCACTGCCTTATACCTCAACCCTTATTACTCCAACAGTTTGGAACTTTTTGTGCTGGTTCCTTGCTGTTACCCCTAAGGTTTCGGTTGATCCATTTCCAAAGATTTTTTTTTTTTTTTTTTTTGTTAAACAAGCAAGCAGGCTGTGAATGGGTACCACAAAGGAAGTCTTAGATTTACGGCATTTCTCATCTAATTGTAGCTCAGGACTAGACACAGCTCACAACAGTGGATTAGTCATGCCAAATTTTAAGATTTATGTTCTAGGCATTCACTTCCACGAGTGGCATTGTTCATGTGTGTGAGTGAGTGTCAGCCATTTTTTTCTTTCATGCATCAGACTTGGTATCAAAAAGTGATCAAAAAGTGGTTTAGCAAAATTGTTTTTCAAAACCATTATCATCCTAGACCGTTGACAGCTCCTTAGAAGATTTTCATTACAGAGTCAATCCAGACATGAAACTAATGGACCTAAATGGCATTGTCCTGACATTGACCGGCCTAACCAAAAACTGGACTTAAATGGCATTGTCCTGACATTGACCGGCCTAACCAAAAACTAACTACAACTCCCCCAAACTTATCCTAAGCATTGTCCCCAATGCTTAACAACACCAACCCGGCAACAACAATAGACAGACAACAAAAAGTACAGAAAACAACACATGAAACATTAAACAGGCAACAAATAAATTGCTGATTAATGGAAGCAGAACAGCACTTCCCTGAGTGTTCATTGAGGCATTCCGTGAAGTGGGTGGACTGGCGGATCATGCGGCATTGGGCAGTTTTCAGGGCATCCAATGCACTTGTGCATTTCCTGCAGGAATTTCTCCGTCCTCATCTGGCATTTGTGGATGTAATCCAGGATGAACCTGCTCTTCTTGTTGAAATCCCTCTGCTTCAATTGTCCAGTGGAAGTGGGAGTGGATGTTGTTTGTCCCGCCCATGCGGCACCTGGGGGTTTCTGGTCCAGCTTATGCATCCTCAATGGTTGCTGCAAGTTGCTTTCTGCGTCGGTGTGCAGGAAGGTCACCCCTGCCCTTTTGCATAGCATGGTGACCATAACTGGGAAATACCAGCTCTTCACCTTTGGATCAGTGATGCATCGGGTGAGTTGCTCCCGGATGACTGAGGCTGCATCAAATGGTGTGTCTGTGGCAATGGCATGCAGCAGCAGAGCCATCTTGTAGGTGACCTTAGCAGTGTAGGATGTTGGCATCAGATTGCAGCAGATGAAATGGTGCCAGAGATTTAAGTCAGGCGTTTGCAACGCGTTGGCTGGAAATCCCGAAGGGTTTTCTTGCTCATCCATCTCCCAGCTTGTGCCCTCCTTTACCAATCTGGACATAATGGCCTGTTCCAGCGGTTGATTTGGATGCAGGGCAGCCAGGGTTTCTCTGTAATCTGTACTTATTCTTGGTAATTTCCAGATGGCTCTGATGGCCTCTGTGCTGCAATTGACGCTGATGCCTCTGACGAACACTCCATCTCTTAGAGCAGTGTGGAAGTTGCTGTAAAATTCTTGCACAATCTGGATCCGTGGCTTGATAGGTGGTTTGGAGAAGGTCTCCCAGCCGTGGCGCTTGATGTAGGCAAAAGCTGCGCCATCTTCATCGATTCCTCTTTCTGGAATGAATTTTCGCTTTATGTGTTTTAAAAAGAAATCCCAACCCTTCTTCCTTGGAAATAACCTGGGCTCCCATTCATCTGTGATGGCATCAAGGGCTTGTTCTTGCAGCGCCCTTGGTGGTTGTGGAGGTGGTGGTGGGGTGGGTTCTCTGGCAGGGGATGCTGGTGGAGAGGGCGTTCTTTGCCGTTCAGGGGAGGGCGAGGATGAGGAGAGTGATATCCTTCTCCTTGTGTTGGAGGCGTTTTTGCGGGCAGCAGCCTTTCTCCTTGCCGGCGGCATCTTGTGACAAACCCTAAGAGTTGTATTGGCAAAATTGAAAGAGGGGTTTTGTGATTGAATCTGAAAATTGCCTTATGTGCCTGGAAACTTAGAGAAATTGTTAGTATGTTCACACAGGGAAGTGGTGGTTGCAGGAGTGATTCTCGGATTAAGAAGAACATGAAGAAGACGAAGCAATGAAGGAGTTATGAGTTAATGCACAGCAGTTAAAGTTTTTGGAAATCGTGGCTGACTGAAGTGACTCAAAAAGGCGGACGTGGTTAAAATTGAAATTTGAAATTTTCCGGAAAATTTCCCCCCAAACTTAAATCATAACTGCAATCCAAAAGGTGACTTTTTGCAGAAAGTGTCGTACAGTTGTTCTCACTCAGGCGAGTGGATTGTTCCACTTGCGTGAGTGACGTCAGGGTTAGAAAATTCGTAGGATTCCTTCCCTTAGGTCCACTCAGCTGAGTGACCTTCTTCACTCCTAGGAGTGAGTTTACCTGAGGCCCTTTCTGTTACACCTTTTGAAATCTGTTGGGGTGGCAAATTTCTTGTCCAATCCTGCAAAAATTAGAGTAGCACATTGTCAGCCATATAAAAGCAAAACGTATGGGTTGCCTCCCATAAAGCGCATTGGTTTTAAGTCTCATGCCAGACTTCAAAAGAAATTTCAGTAAAGTTCCTTCAGGACCAGAACTTGATAGTTCTGTCCTTTACTCCCTTCTGTCCATCCAAGGTATGGCTTAAGCCTCTGACCATTGACCAAAAAGGTGTTGCCACTTTGTGGATTCATGATCTCCACTGCTCCATGAGTTAGGACCTTGTTGATTTTGTAGGGCCCGGTCCATCTTGACTTCAACTTCTCTGGAAAGAATTTCAGCCTGGAATTGTACAACAAGACCTCTTGTCCTTCTTGGAAGTTCTTCTTGACAATGTGTTGATCATGGTAAGCCTTATTTTTCTCTTTATAGACTCTGGACGATTCGTATGCCTCTAGTCTGAATTCTTCCAGTTCATTCAACTGAATCAATCTCAATTCTTTGCTTTTGCCCGGATCAAGATTCAGTTCCTTGATAGCCCAGTAAGCTTTATGTTCCAACTCTACTGGCAAGTGGCATGCCTTCCCATAGACCAGTTTGAATGGAGACATACCAATGGGAGTCTTGTATGCTGTCCTATATGCCCATAAGACTTCATCCAGCCTTGAAGACCAATTCTTCCTGGTAGAATTAACAACCTTTTCCAGGATTCTTTTCACTTTCCTATTTGACACTTCTGCTAGCCCGTTTGATTGTGGATGGTATGGTGTTGATACCTTGTGCCTGATTCCATATTTCTTTACCATGGCTGCAAATGACTTGTTACAGAAGTGTGATCCTTCATCACTGAGTATCATCCTGGGTGTACCAAACCTGGCGAAAATGTTTTTTCTTAGAAACCTGAGAATAGTTTTAGCATCATTGTTCTTTGCAGCTACAGCTTCTATCCATCTTGAAACGTAGTCCACTGCCAGTAGGATGTAGGAGTTCCCAAAGGATGACACGAAGGGACCCATGAAGTCTATCCCCCACACATCAAACAGTTCCACTTCAAGCACGTTCTGCTGTGGCATCTCATTTTTCCAGGAAATATTTCCTGTCCTTTGCACCGGTCACAGCTTCTGACAAATTCTCTTGCATCTCTAAACAGGGTTGGCCAATACAGTCCAGCTTGTAGAACCTTGATTGTCGTCCTTTGACCGTTGAAATGTCCACCATAGGGTGAATTGTGGCATTTGTGTAACACTTCTGTGAATTCAGATTCTGGAATGCACCTTCTGATCAATTGGTCTGCACATCTTTTGAATAAGTAGGGTTCATCCCATAGGTAGAGTTGAGCATCATGCAAGAATCTCTTGCGTTGCTGTGGGGTGAGATCTGGGGGAATAACACCAGCAACAACAAAGTTAGCAAAATCTGCAAACCAAGGCCTCATACGGTCACTCTCATGAGTGTGCTGTCACTCGCCGAGTGACTCATCAGGAATTTTTCCGAGATTGGAGTTGTGTCTTCGGAATTTCTTCAAGCCTTGACAGATGGTCTGCTACTTGATTCTCAACACCCTTTCTGTCTCTTATCTCCAAATCAAATTCCTGCAACAACAACACCCATCTAATCAACCTTGGTTTAGACTCTTTTTTGTTGATCAAGTACCTGATGGCTGCATGGTCGGTATAGACTATGACTCTCATCCCTAACAAATAAGCTCGAATTTGTCAAATGCAAATACAATTGCCAGCATTTCCTTCTCGTAGTGGTGTAGTTGACTTGTGCGGAGTTAAGGGTTTTACTAGCATAGTAAACCACATGTAACACCTTGTTCCTTCTTTGTCCAAGTAAAACACCAACTGCAAAATCACTTGCATCACACATTAGCTCAAAAGGTTGTGACCACTCAGTGTGATGATCACAGGTGCGGTGATGAGTTTGTTTTTCAATTCAGTGAATGCATTTAAACAGGATTCATCAAAAATAAAAACAGTGTCTTTTTCAAGCAAATTGCACAAAGGTTTAGAAATTTTCAAAAAATCTTTAATGAACCTCCTGTAAAAACCAGCATGGCCTAGGAAACTTCTCACTCCCCTGACAGTGGTTGGTGGGCTGAGCTTCTCAATGACTTCAATCTTTGCCTTATCCACTTCAATTCCATCCTGTGAGATCTTATGCCCCAAGACAATTCCCTCAGTTACCATAAAATGGCATTTCTCCCAGTTGAGAACCAGGTTGGCTTCGATACATCTTTTTAGTATCAGCCCGAGGTTGTCCAAACATGCATCAAATGACTTACCAAAGACCGAGAAGTCGTCCATAAAGATCTCAATTATGTCTTCCACCATATCAGAGAAAATGGCCATCATATATCTTTGAAATGTAGCCGGTGCATTGCACAGTCCAAATGGCATTCTCTTGAAAGCAAATGTGCCATAAGGGCAGGTGAAAGTCGTCTTCTCTTGATCATCAGGGTCTATGGCAATCTGGTTGTAACCTGAGAAACCATCAAGGAAATAATAATACATGAATCCAGCTAATCTATCCAGCATTTGATCAATAAAAGGAAGGGGAAAGTGGTCTTTTCTGGTAGCTTTATTAAGCTTTCTATAGTCCATGCACACTCTTCATGAATTGTTCAGCCTTGTTGGGATTAGCTCCTGGAGGTTATTCTTTACCACTGTGATTCCTCCCTTCTTGGGCACGCACTGCACTGGACTCACCCACTTGCTGTCAGATATTGGGAAGATAATCCCTGCATCCAGCAGCTTGATAATCTCCTTTTTCACCACTTCCTTCATGACTGGGTTGAGTCTTCTTTGTCCTTCAATGGTTGGCTTGGCATCATCTTCAAGCAGGATTTTGTGCATGCATATGGAGGGGCTGATGCCCTTAATGTCAACAATTGACCACCCAATGGCTTCCTTGTGCAATCTCAGTACTCTCAACAATTTGTCCTCTTCAGTACCTGTAAGCATAGAAGAAATGATTACAGGTAAGGTGTTTCTTGCTCCAATATAGGCGTACTTCAAATGTGAGGGCAAAGGATTAAGTTCGAGATGAGGTGGTTCTTCAATTGAAGGTTTGAGGCATCTCCCTTCCTTGGTCAGGTTTATTAGTTCAAAGGGTTGCTGTGTAGGGTGCCACTTGGGGGAGTGGTTCAGGTAGCTCAGGCAAGTGGCCCTGTACTCATCCCCTCCTTCCTGTTCCTCATTATAGTCTTGGCGCCAAAGTTCCTTGAGCAGATCGTCTTGCAGTAATTCTTCCGTCACTGCTTCCTCTGCTTCTACATCTCTCACCATGTAGCAGTCGTGGACTTCAGCGGGATATCTCATATTTTTGAAGATGTTGAAGGTAACCTTTTCCCCATCAAAGTGCAGTGTGATTTCTCCATTTTTCACCTTAATGATTGCATCGCTTGTTGCTAGAAAAGGGCTCCCCAAGATGATGGGTACATCCCTGTCTTCTTCCATGTCCAAAACCACAAAATCGGCTGGGTAAACAAAGTTACCAACTTTCACAAGAACATCATGTAAGATTCCTTTTGGGTAAGTCAGAGATCTGTCTGCCAACTGCAAGGTCATGTTAGTAGGTACCAGAAATTTGTCCAGATCAAGGGATTTGAATACAGACAATGGCATGAGATTTATGCTTGCACCAAGATCTAGCAATGCTTTTGAAAATTCTCTGATTCCTACAGTGCAAGGAAGAGTGAAACTACCCGGATCTTTTAGCTTAGGTGGTAATTTTCTCAGGATAGCTGCACTACATTCTTCATTTAGAGTGACAAAAGCAGAGTTATGCATTTGTGGCTTATTCGCCACCAAATCCTTCAAGTACTTAAAGTATTTAGGCATTTGTTTAAGTGCATCAACAAGTGGTACATTAATATGTATACTTTCTAAATTCTGAATAAACATGTTGAGTCCTTCATCGATTTTTGCTTTCTTCTGTCTTACTGGGTATGGTGGCGTCGGAGCTGGCTGTTGTGGTTCCTTAATTGGTGCTGGAAATTGAATTCCCTCCATTCCAGGTTTTTCAGCGGGTTGCTCCTATTCAACCATATCATCATTATCGGATATTTGCTCAGAAAAAGTTTCATTTTTACCTGCAGGGTCACTCGCAGGAGTGACTTCTTCACTTGGCTGATTGAGTTGCCTTCCACTTCGGAGAGTGACAGCCTTCGCTTGCTCTTGGTCATTCCCCTTGGGGTTCACAATTGTGTCACTGGGCAGGCTCCCCGATGGTCTTTCAGCATTTTGTTTTGCAATCTGGGCCAACTGATTTTCCAAACTTTTACAAGACACCGCCAAACTCTTGATTGCATTTTGTACAGAAATCCATTCATCTTCCCTTGGTATGTACTGTTGGTTTGATCGTTGCTGATTCTGATAGTTGGGAAGCTAACCATCTTGTCTGTGGAATCCTGGGGGTTGAGCAGGCCTTTGATAATTTCCTTGTTGTGGAGCATTGTTCCAGTTGGTCTGTTGCTGATTTCTCCAATTGTTGAAGGTGTTGAATCCCCCTGCATTGCCCTGTCTGACAAACTGGACAACTTCCATTTTGGAAGGGCAGTCATCCAAACTGTGGGATCCATCACATAATACACATACTTCTGCCTTGGATTTGGACAACTCTCTCCTGAGCTTAGTCATTTCGTTCATTATAACAGCCATTTGAGCTTGCAAATGTGTACTGGGATCAAGTTCCATCATCCCTGGCTGTTTTGAAATTGCCCTTGGATCAGATTGCCATATTGAATGGTTGGTGGTCCTATTGTCGAGCAATTGCCTTACTGCATCAACTGGCTTCATCATAAATACACCACCAGCTGCAGCATCAAGGGAGTCTCTTATAGTTGTAGCAGACCATTGTAGAAGATGCTCAGTTGAAGATGCTCTTCCAAACCATGCTGAGGGCATTTTCTGACCATTTCTTTCAATCTTTCCCATGCTTCATAAAGTGTTTCAGTTCCATGCTACTCGAAGTTCATTATTGCTGTTCTGAGTTGTGCAGCTTTTGCAGGTGGAAAGAATTTTGTTAGGAAACACTGCCTTAACTCTTCCCAAGTGGAAATGGAGTTGTTGGGTAATGTGTTGAACCATGCTTGGGCTTGATCCTGCAATGTAAAAGGGAATAGTCTCAGTCTAATGTCATCATTAGATAAGCCTTGAATTTTAAAAGTACTGCATAAACGCAGGAAACTTCGGATGTGATCATTAGGATCTTCATGAGGTAATCCATGGAATGGCCAGGCTGATTGAGTCCATTGGATCATCTGTGGCTTGAGCTCAAAATTGGTTGCTTCTACATCAGGGAACACTAGAGGAGATTGGACTTCTTCTTGCTGTGGGATGACGAAATCTCTAAGCAGTCTTTCTGGTCGGTTTTGTTGATCCCCACCAGGGTTCCTATTGTTCTCCGGATAGCCACCTTGGTTAGCCATTTCAGATGAACCTTCTTGGTTGTCCTGTTGCGCCCGGTTCTGCCTTCTTCTTGCCGCTCTGGTTCTACGGATGGTAGTTTCAATTTCTGGGTCAAAAACAGGTTCACTTCGTTGGTGCCTTCTAGTCATACACCAAAGAAACGAAACTGGAAGCTTAGTGAGGTAACCAGAGAAGAATTTTTATATATATACACAAACAAAAACAACAAATTTTTGGAGGTTTTACCCCGTCCCCGGCAACGGTGCCACTTTCTGGTGCTTGCCGAGTTCACCAAAAAAAAGATAAATATTACTAGCTTGGATTATGAGTTTTGTAGATAGTGGAAGCTAGGTCGATCCCACGAGGACAGCTAATTACCAAATTTGTTGTAAAGAAAAACTGTCAGTCAACAAGATGTCACTCAGGAGAATGAAAACAGTCATTCAGGGGAATGGAGGCCAGGGGTGTTTTTCTCCTCTTCCTGCTGTTGTAGTTGTTTTATTAGCATTGTAATGGTTGAGTTCTTGTTCATTCAGCTCACTTATAACTCTAAGTCAGTTCCCATTTTTCCTAGAGTAATCCTTGCAACCTTAACAACCTATTTTCGAATGATTGATTCCAGCTACAAAGTCATTAAGTCCTTAGGCCTTCAAGAATGCTTATGTTAACTAAGTATATTCCTATCTTAGTTAAAACCATGGACTGTTACCTCTATGTCATAAGTTAAAGTTGAAACAATCCAAACCAAGTTTATCCTTCCAGATCTCCCCTACTTCTAGCATGCATTCAATTTAGTGATCAAGTAAATGAATGTAGAAAAACTTTCAACCATAAAACAATGAACAAAACCAGTGCTTTGACAACTACAACATCAGTTGAGGAGAATAACCCCTGGAAACTGTTTAGCTACTCATACGGATAAATGCTACATCTACTACATCGAAAGACATCACAGAAGTATGCATAATAAACAAAGTTCAAGCTAATAGTCGAGAGATGAGAAGGAAGCTTGTGCAGTTTCTGAGTCACTCCTGAGAGTGAAGGGGTTCACTCGTGGAACTGAAGGAGAAACTGGGTTGCTATTCTTCAACTTGGCTTCCTTACTGAGTTGTTGCTGCTTCTTCTTCTTTCTTGCCTTCTACCTGGAGTTTTTCTGAATGTTTTTGCAACTGAGAAGCTAACCAGAGACTGATGGATAGATCCCCCTTCTTTATAGTACTTTGCAACTGGTGTCTGCATCATGAGGACCTCCCCATGCTTGGAGTTGTTTAATCCTTCCAATGTCTTGAGCCTGCAATCCAACTTGGCTGTTCTTTTTCTTTCTTCCAGCAGTAGTCGCTTTGCTCTCATTGATCAGCAGTGGTGGCTGGGATTGCGGCTGGGGACAGCATGCTCTAGGAGGGAGCAAGGTTATTAATGACAAGATTCTTCTTGTCTAAGAGCCTTCTCTTTCGTCCAGCTCAGCAATCTTGCCTCAGCAGCCCATAATTTGCTCCTTTGGCTTCCAATTTTCAGCTATTATTCAGTCTGGTCCTTTCCTAACAATAACATGAAAATGAGCTAAGTAATTTGCATCAATGTTAGGAAATACCCCCAATTGTTCATCAAATATAAAGTTAAGTGTGATGCTTTTATGTAACAATTTAATCGTTATCAAATATCTCATGGGGAAGTTTCCCTCTTTAAATCAGTTATCCTGCATATTTTTTTGTTTCATCTCCACATCCCCTCCCCCCCACGTATATTTCGGATTTCATCAAGTTTTCTTTCAGTCTAGAGGTTTCAGAGAATGCATTAAAAGCTCCTGTGATTAGAGTGGTGGACTGAGTTTCAGCTTTGCAGAAGATTATCATATCACCTGCAAAACGTATGTTGGTGATTTTCAGGGTTTTACAAAGGGGCTGAAATTTCAAGCCAAGGACTATCAACTATTTCTTGAAGTTGCCTGGAAAAGTACTCCATAACTAATACAAATAGGGGGTGGGGGAGGGGGAGAGGGGGAGATTGGGTCTCCCTGCCTCAGACCCCTTTTCCGAGGAAAATATCCTATAGTTGCCCCATTTATGCTCAGACTAAAGGAAGTTTTTCTAACACATGCCACAATCCACTTAGTTAACTTGGGAAACCAAACCCTTCTAAGCATTCTACTAAGGAATCTCATTCCACTGAATCGTACGCCTTCTGTAAGTCCATCTTCATCATACCTCTACTACTAACTTCTTTTCTTTTGTACAGTCTGATAAGATCCTGAGTGATCAAAATATTATGCAAGATACATCTACCTTCTACAAATGCTCCCTGATTACCATCCAAATACAGGAAGCACTACTTAAAGTCTATTACATAACATTTAGATCTAATTTTATAAATTATGCAATGGGCCTAAATTGAGAGGCATTACAAAAAATTGTTTGACAAGTGTAGAGTCATTACAATAAGAGCAATCATTGTAGAGTTCAGTTGTTTGAGAAGTGTACCATTATCAAAAAAATTCCAGAATGGCCTCCATGATGTCTACTCCAGTGATCTTCCACGTTATCTTAAGGAAATCGTTCCCTTAGCCATCTAGTTCAAGACTTTTGTTGCTGTTGATGCTCCATAAAGCTTTCTTTATCTCCTGTTTGGATATGGGGGTTCTTAGCTGCATTTGAATATCAAGACTAATTTTGGGACCCTTTTTAAATACTTTTATTCTCACTGGTCTTCTCGTGGATTGTTGGCCAAGTTGTTTTTAAAAAAATTTGATGAAGTGGTGTTCATTTCTCTGCCAGTCTCTTACTATCCTTCCCTTCTCATCTGTTATTGACCACATGCTATTTCTCATCACCTGCTACTTGAATCTTGACTGAAAGAACTTGCTATTCATGTCTCTTTCTCTGATCCAATCTTCTTTTATCTTTTGTTTCATGAAACTCTCATACACCTTGTTAATTTTAATGAAGTTCTTGTATGCATCCCTTTCTGCTTCTTGTATACCTCCATCCCTTCAATTCATCATGAGCTATTGTTGGAGGGAGTGTAGCTTCCCAAATGCTTTATTTTGATTCTTTTGTATTTCTGAGAAGTTTTTCCTGTTCAGGGCCTTTAGCCCTTTTTTTTTAGATTTTTCAGCATCTTTTCTACTTGACACATCTTTGAACCTTCAATATTGATCCTCCAAACCTTTTCCACTATGCCTGTGAAAGCAGGGTCCATCTTCCACATATTAAAATACGTGAATGGCTTTGGTTTACTTTGAATCTCCACCTGCATTTGTATCATCAATGGAGTGTGGTCTGATATGCTCTCATTCATGAAAGTGACAATTGCTTGGTTGTGTTGATCCACCCATAAGCCATTTACAAGAACCCTATCCAGTTTAGCATATATTCTTGCATCCCCCATCGACTTGTTACTCCATGTATATTTGGCTCCTTGTTGTCTAAGGTCCTGTAGTCCACTTTCATCTAGGCACAATTGCAATTGTTCAATCTCAAGTAGTGTGACCAGATTTCCACCTAGTTTCTCATCAGGTGTGAGGACATTGTTAAAATCTCCACATAGTATCCATGCTTTGTCAACTGTCTAGCTAAGTGATAACATAAAAATATATACACTTTTAACTGGTATTTCTTACTCATTTCTACTTATAATTTAGTATCAATTAGTTAGAATTAGTTTACTTTTGGGGTGATTTTGCAGTTCAGGTATCTCAGAGGGCCAACGTGGAAAATTAGCATAAATGAGGGCTAAATTGCACAAAAAGGCATCAGAATGGACTAGAATGGAAGCTGCTGTAAGATCAATCAGAGCTGAAGTAAGTGGAGAAATCCTTGCTGTGGAAGGAAGATTGAAAGCAGATGGATTCAAGTGGAAGACTCTGTAGCAGCTACCTCAATAGAGGAAGAAGAAATGGCAGCTGCTCTGCTGCCAAGTTGCTGCTGTAGTTACTTTTGCTGCTGTCAATCAAGAAGTGCCAAGGCTGAATTTTTACTACCAAAGGAAGGAATTGCTTCGCCATCACTGCAAGTTATAGCTGCTGCAAGTTGAAGAAGAGAAAGAGAGAAAATATGTGGAAAATAGTAGCTACAACCTGCTACTTACCTGCTGTGACTACTGCTGCTGAATTGATGGATTGGCTGCGGCAGTCAAGTGAGAAATGGTGTTGCAAGTGATCACAGGAAACAAGGAAGAAAAAGGCAGACAGATTTGGGCTGAATTGGAGGCTGAAACACAATGATGGAAGGAATTATGCTACTGATGCTGCTGCTTGCGACTGCTGCTAGTTGAGCTGCTGCTGATTAAAGAATGAAGAAATAGAGATTTGTGGCTGGAAATTGGAGAAACTGCGCTGGAGAAGAAGACTAAAAGAAGAAAGTAATGGTGAGAGGAAGGTGGTTGATTGCGGCTGAAGGTAAAAAGCAGCCAAAGAGAAGACTGCAAATTGCCAACTAGGCAAGTTGCTGAATAAACAAACCTCTACTGCTGCAAGTTGTTGCCTCACTTTTCTGCTGCAGAGAAGAAAGCTAGAAACCAACCAACCCAAGCTTCTCCAAATCTCTATAAATAGTCACCCAATAGCAGTTATAAAAATAATAGATTGAGTAGTTAGATTTGGTCACAAAGACAGTAGTTAGGTAGTTAGTAGTAGGTTAGAAACAGGGTAGTAGCAGGAATAAGGAGGCAGACTGTCACTTTGTCAAGTAGTGAATGTCACTCGCCATAGTGAGCAGACATAAACTGTCCTGCTACCATCTTCCCTTTCTTTCCTCTAACCTTTTGATCTAGATTCATATCTTATCTTTTGTACTTTGTTACTCTCATGTTTAACTCAATAAACATGAATAGCTAACTCAGTTAAGGGTTCAATCCCTACTATCTTTATGTGAAAGTTTGATTCAGTTTCCTTGATGAGGTGTTGTGCCTAAATAAGTGATTTAATTAACCTTTTAATTAACTTGGCCACTTAATTAAATATGCTTGCATGATTATGAAGAGCTGGAAGGGGGAGCATAACAAATCAACTCTCTTTCTATGTTGATTTTAAATTATACTAAGGCATAAAGTACCTAAGCCTCATGTGATCATCCATGTCAAATAACTAAGTATCATTGTTATTTAGAACCATAGGTTGTCACTTCCTCTTTCATAGATTTGTTTAAGCAATTCTAGACTATGTTCACCGGGCCTGAATTCCATAGTATGTATGCACAATTAGCTAGTTGTCACAGCTAACTAAAAGGTTGATTCAATTACTTAAACTAGAAACAATAAATCATATAGGAGCATTACAAGACATACTTCCGTAGATAAGAGGGATTAGACCCTAAAGGGAGTTTAGCTACACATATCTAGAGATACAAATAGACAAGGATCCATTTTTAAGCATTAAACATCAATATAAACTAGAGAAACAACTAAGAGAAGGAGAGAAGAACTAAGGGAATTTGCTGTTGTCACAAGGTCACTCCCTCGAGTGAGTCTTCTTACTCTCCCGAGTGCCAGGCAGCACCTGCCGCTCCTAGCTTCTTCTATACACTCCTTTGTGTTTATATCTAACTCTCTTCCTATTCTACTTGGATGATAGATACTTGAAGCTGATCGGGTATATATAGGGCTTCGAAGAGCTCACTTCTTACTATTTTAATCTCCACAAAATGAGCAACTTGGTAAGTTGTCAACTTGACAAGCAAATACAGAAATTTTGGCAAGTTGAGCAACTTGGCCCCTTGAGCAAGTTGCTCAAGTTGAGCAAGTTGTCTCCACCTTCTTGTTGCCCTCTTTTTCAGCCACTTGATTAGCAACTTCCAATCAGCCTCCTTCCTTAGCCTCCAAGCTTCCTTAAATCTGATTCTTGAGCTTCTTACTTGTTCGGCTCCTTCTTGGGTTGTGGGCCATCAGCAAGAGCAGCAGCAGTCGCCACTTTGGCAAGTGACATGTGACAACAATCTTCCACATCCTTGCTCTTTCTTTATTCTTTAATCTAGCAACTAACAGGAGCATGGGCATTAAGCAGCTGCATCAGCAGCATGCTTCTGTTCAATCATTATGTTCCCTCCTTCTTGTCTTCTGTATCAGCTTCCAATTTAGCCTCCAATCTTCTGCTTTACTTTTCTTGTTTCTTGGTATCATCTACAGCGCCAATTCTTGCCTCCAGTAGATGCCATTCTTTCAATTTCAATCAAAGGCAGCAGCAGTGGCAGTCAGCAACTTGCAATGGTGGCGGCTATCCTTTCCTTCAACAGCAAGATTTCTGCCTTGGCTCTTCCTGATTAATAGCATTAGCAGTAGACACATCACAGCAGCATCATCGGCAACAACTAAGAAGCTGCAGCTCCTTCTTCCTCTTTTGGATTCCTGCTACATAATCCAGCAACTTGTGATCAAGTTGCAGCCATCTTTATTTCATCAGCAAGGATTCCTCCTCTGGTTCAGCTCCAATTTCTCCTTCCAGCCCGTGATTTCCAGCAGCTCCAATTCTGGTCGCTTTTTAAGCTCTTTTGCACATTTTGACCCCACTTTATGCTGATATTCAACATGGGCCCTCTAAGATACCTGAACTACAACATCACCCTAAAAGTAAACTAATTCTAACTAATTGACACTAAATTATAAGTAAAAATGAGTAAGAAATGTCTGCTAAAAGTGTATATATTTTTATGTTATCAGAGACCCCAAAACTTGATGTGTTGCTTGTCCTCAAGCAATAGACTCAAACTCAGAGGTTTGCTGATCCTCTAGGAGACAAATTCAAGCTACATTCCTATCGACCTAGACACAGAAGGACTGACTCAAAGAGAAGAAATGTTATTTTTAATTTTTCATGGATAAGAATAATGACACTGATCGAAAAAGAATGTGGCTAATTGAATAGAAGTAGATGCAACATTGTATCAATGTTAGTCTCAGGTTCAAGTCCCTCACTGTACAGATTATACACCATTGTTTATCACAGGAAAGCAGTATCACAGTTCTTCAGTGTGTGTGTGTGCATATGTCACAGCCAAAGTTAAGGTTTCACCTATCATCCATTCTAAAATTAATACATTTTAGAACAAAATGGACATCATTGTGATCAGTACCTATTTCCTGCATGCCATCAACTAGGGTATTCTTACTGAGATTTATAGATTCTAAGTACTTTCTCACAGATTCTGCAGCAACATTAGTTGCTTCTTATTTCTCCTTCAACCCTTTTTCTCCTTATCCATATGGCTTTTCCACTCAGGCCCCTACCCAGAGCATATTTTCATAGTGCATCAGCAATTTAGGGCATTTATTCATAGTGCATCAGCAATTTATTCAGGCCCCTACCCACATAGTATTTATTCATAGTGCATCAGCAATTTAGGGCATTTCACCCAGAGCATATTTCCACTTGTTTTCTATAGTAATTTCCCAAAGTGGCTCAGCAACTTAGGGTAGTTTATTTTTTTTTCCCTCATATTTCATCACCAGGCCTGAGGACTCTCTCTATTTGTTTGCCAAACCTAAACACTCAGGGGTATTACTGCCTCATTGGATAGCCTTCTTAACTTCCCTCATTTTAGAATGTTTTTCTTTTCAGTTCATTTCAACCGCCTACCATCCCCTTTCCCAAGATTTTTAGACTTTTACAGACCACCATGGGCTCTTACAGTGTCTACCGTGATGCAAAGGGCTGCCTTAGTCTTCACTCAGGTTTACAATCCCCCCAGGTTTCAAACAAGTGGACTCCACTATAAGATCACAACAATGTTATTAAGGCATTCAGATTTTAACAATAAGTGCAGAACATTCCCTCAGGCAAATGACATATTGTCCTCGAGAAAGTGAAGAACTGTGAACTATACTTCAAGTGAATCAGTAAGTGTCAAAAATTTCAAAACTTCCCGCACTTTTTGAATCATCATAGACTTTTGATACAATATATACATCAACATGTTCACAGCTGCACACAAACAAAAATGTTTTGGGTATTTTTCAAAAATTGATCCTGTAAAAGTTTAAACCACTCAAATTCAGACAAATTCCTCCCCCAAACTTAAAATAAGCATTGTCCCCAATGCTTACAAACGAAGGAACAAGGAAAGGAACTAAAACATAGACACATAACATGGAATTGAACTGAAAAACAGAAAAATTAAAACACATAGAAGACTCAATTTATCCTAAGGACTCTAAACACACAGATTAAAACATAGAAAAACATATAGAAAACACAAAAACAGAAAATAAAAGAAAAGAAAAGAAAAAGAAGAGGAACAACGTACTTCCCTGGGTGATCATAGTTGCGTTCTTGCAAAAGGTATTAGGTGGACTTCTTGTTGCTGAGTTAGAAGCATATGAGTTAGAGTTGTTGTATACTCTCAGCTGTGGTTGAAGAATTCAAGTCCAAATAGCTTCAGTGAATACTCCACACAAGAATTTGCCAGGTTCTTGTAATGTGAACCCAAAGTTGTAACTAGAAACCAATAAGATCACACAACAAAAGGTCTTTCTCCAATGCCAAGGGTTAGCTTTGAAACACAGACTAAAGATATCAGAAATTAAGCTCATCAAGGTCCTGGGTTCATACAGTTAAGCGTAGAGACAATAGAGAGCAACAAACCAGAAGTACCACTGTTCCAAGAACAAGTTCAGCCTTTAAGATCATAACTCAAAATAGAACTAGGTTTTTTTTCTTCACTCATATTCAATTGGACATGCTAATTCTGAATTTTATCACAAAAGTTGCTAGATATGGAATCAATGTTCATAAAGATAATCACAATTTTACCCCAGACTAATGTCTTAGCAAGTACACATTAATCACACAAAATTTCAGAATCAACAAGCTACTAAGGGATATGACATACAAAAGATGTCTCAAGAATCTAGAAGAAAAAAAACATGGATGAAAAATATATGTGTGGGTCTTTAAAAGAAACAGATTGACTTTAAACATCAAGTAGGTTTAGAGTCACTTTGTCGAGTGAAAAAAGTCACTTCACAAAGTGTCTCAGAACTTTCAGCATTACACACACAAAATTTTAAAGTCAACATGTTCAGTTTTCAAAATTCCCATATTTATTTTAGAAACAAAATAAACTAACAATAATCATGCATGAATAGAGTAGACATCAATTCCCCTAAAATTAAAATAAAGTACAGATCCAATGCAGACTAAAAGAAATTAAAAGCAAACCAATCACAGCAACTCAGTTTGTTGCAGGAACACTTGGGAGAGTGACTAATTTCACTCTCCAGAATGACTGATATCAGAATCTGCTGCATTTTTTGATCACCCGTGGGATTGGGATGCCATTGGTACTTTCTCTTCACATGGAAACACACATTAACAAAAACATATAATTACAACTAACTAATGAAAACAAAATAGAAGGGAAAGAACATTAGTTGCCTCCCATGAAGCAAGCAAAAGGTAGAATGCAAGATGCATTCAATCATCACTTCTTATAGCATCAAGTTGCTCAGAATAACCATCTCGATACAATAAAAAGGTGTCATCAACCTTTTTATCATGCCTCCAGGAAGCATGCATTTCATCATTAGAAATCATCCCACATTGAAGGAATTCTATCTTGCTCCATTTTACCAGCATCTTGGGGACCTTCTTAGCTTGAAATTGATCCAAATCAACTTACTCTATTTGCACACCCCAAGTGAGTTCACCCTTACCTCTGTCCACCTGACTCTCATTAAAGGAGATAATTGACTCTTCTTCGTTCCTATATAAAGTTATATCCCCCAATTCAATTATCTCTCTTTTTGGAGAAAGAGTCTCCTGAAACATTAAGCACGGCTCATCTTCAGCAAAACAGTCCCTCTAAACACAACTCTTCATCAAGTGGGTTACTAAAATCTTGTTGCACAGCTTTCTGTTGGGCAGTTTTTTTGACACCACTTGAGGAAGTGTGTTTCGTCACTCCCCTGAGTGGGAATGGCAGAAATGGAACATAAGGTGGTGGTTTCTGATATGGTGGTGGTTGCATCTCCACCTCTGGTTCTTCCTTTACCTCTTTCACCTCCACTGGTAGGACTGAATCTGATGAGAAACTTGCTCTTCCTCCTTTTCCGAGATTTCATTAAACTTTTGGAGCCCTTGTTGTATTTGTTCAATCCCATCCTCTAAGTCCTTTAAAGTTTCCTGAAAACTGTCTCACTTTCTTTGGCCTGGTTCCAAGTCGAGCTCACTTTCATAGCATGGGGACATGGGTGGATCAGAGAAACAATAATAGTACTGCTCATAAGAATCAAAACCATTAAAAGCACAAGGTGGATTAAAATTATAACTAGGTGGAATTGTTTGGTAATTATCCGGATAATTAAAATTAGGATGGCTCCAACTATACTCATTCCTCGAGACAGTTTGCTTCTTTTGCATCTCAGTTCTGAGATCAGTAATCTCATTTAACACATTAGCAAACTGCTCTTGGAGTTTAAAAGTTGAGCACAAATTAGTTGAATCAGCCTCGTTAGCCTCTTGAAGGTATATATAAAAATAAATTAATCTCATACACTGATCCTATGGAACATAAGAATCTCCTAGATATGCAGAATCATTTGCCACTTAAGTTCAAAGTGTGGTACATAGATTCAAACACAAATTAAAGAAATAAAAAGAATCACAAAGGGTTAAAAAAAAGTTGATCGCCGTCCCCGGCAACGGCGCCACTTTTGATAGGTGTCGAATCTATCAAAGAACTTTACCAACTTAATACTGGAGATAGCAGTAAGTCGGGTCGAATCCACAGGGCGGCAATGACTCTAAATAACCCAAACAATTCAAGAAAAAGATAGTGGAAATAGTAAGATGGAAATAGAATATTGAACTGTCACTTGGCGAGTGAGAAATGTCACTTCACAGAGTGAGCAAACAGAATAGAAAACAGAAAAGGAACCTAGGGTAGTCTTCCACTCCTCTCTATACAATTGTGTTATGGTTTTATTTGCTTCTTTCTGCCATATGATCTATGCTTGATCAGGCACATATATTCTTTATAATTCCTTCCAGACAGAATAAAGAGTTCTAGATTATCTAAATTACCTACCTTCCGGTCAGAGTAATTCATTAACCTAAACCATTGAGTTCTTAAGCCTCATATGATCACCTATGCCAATGCACCTAACTTCCGTTGATGATTGAAACCAAAGGCTAGATTTCCTCCTTTGTCATATACTAGATTAAGTAGTTCTAAGGTTATGCTCCCCCTTCCAGATCTTCATAACCATGCAAGCATATTTAATTAAGTGGCCAAGTTAATTGAAAAAGCACTTAACTAGGAGCAATAAATCATATAGGAGTATTACCCAAAACATGTTTGTATAGATAAGAGAGATTAGACCCTAAAGAGAGTTTAGCTACACATAACGACGGATACACATACACAAGGATGCGTTTCTAAGCATTAAACATCAATACAAAACAAGGAAACAACCAAGAGAAGGGGAGAAGAACTTAGGGAATTTGCTGCTGTCACCAGGTCACTCCCTCGAGTGAGTCTTCTCACTCCCCCGAGTGGCAGGTAGAACCTTCCGCTCCTAGCTGCTTCTAAGCGATCCTTTTATGTTTTCGAACTTTCTTCCTATTCTACTTGGATATCTTTTTCTTGTAGCCGATTGGGTATTTATAGGACTTAGAGGAGGATACTTTTTACTATTTTAATCTCCACAAAATGACCAACTTGGTAGGTTGTTAACTTTGTAAGCAAGTAGAGGAACTTGGCAAGTTGAACAACTTGGCCATTGAGCAAGTTGCTCCCATCTTCTTGTTGTCCTCGTTTTCGACCACAAGATTAGCAATAATAAAATTAGCCTCCTTAGTTCACCTCCAAGTTTCCAAAATCTGATTCTTGAGCCTCCCACTTGTGCAGCTCCTTCTTGGGTTGCGCGCCATCAGCAATAACAGCAACACTCACCACTCTGGCAAGTGGCAAAAGTCACTTGCCCAAGTGAGAGCAATCTTCCCAAATCTTGATCTTCTTGTTTAACCCATATATATTGTGATTCATTTATAATTTGAGCACAACAACTTTGATGATGGATCAGCATCCTTCCTTCAGTAGCATGGTTTCAGCTTCTTCTCTTCCTCAATTGATCCTTTCCAGCCTCTATTTCCAGCATCTCTAAAATTGGTTCTTTTTGAAGTTCTTTTGCACATTTTGGCCCCAATTTATGCTGATATTCAAAATTGACCCTCTGATCACCCTGAAATACGAAATCAACCAAAAAGTAAACTATTTCTACTTAATTGACACCTAATTCTAAGTAAAAATGAGTCGAAAATGCCTGCTAAAAGGGTATAGATAATGTCATCAGATACCCCTAAACTTGAAGTGTTGCTTATCCTCAACAACAGACCCAAACTTAGAGGTTTGCAAATCCTCTAGAAAAATAAATTCAAGCTACATTCCTACCGACCTAGACACAGAAGGACTGACTCAGAGAGAAAAAGTGATATTTTTTTTTATTGATAAGAGTAATGACAGTGATCAAAAAAGAATGTGGTTAAATGAACAGAAGTAGATGCAATATTGTATCAATGTTAGTCTCATATTCAAGTCCCTCACTGGACAGATTATACACCATTGTTTATCACAGGAAGGCAGTATCACAGTTCTTCAGTGTGTGTGTGCATATGTCACAGCCAAAGTTCAAGTTTTACCTATCATCCATTCTAAGAATTAGTCAATTTTAGAACAAAATGGACATCATTGTGATCAGTACTTATTTCCTGAATGCCATCAACTAGGGTATTATTATTGAGATTTTTAGATTCTAAGGACTTCCTCACAGATTCTACAGCAACATTGGCTCATCTTATTTCTCCCTTAACCCTTTTTCTCCTTGTCCATATGGTTTTTCTTCTAGATCTTTCCCACTCAGGCCCCTACCCAGAGCATATTTCCACATAGTATTTATTTATAGTGGCTCAATAATTTAGGGCATTTCACCCAAAGCATATTCCCACTTGTTTTGTATGGTAATTTCTCAAAATGGCTCAGCAACTTATGGTAGTTTATTTATTTTTTTTCTTATATTCCCTCACCAAGCCTGAGGACTCTCTCTATTTGTTTGTCAAACCTAAACACTCAGGGGTATTACTGCCTCATTGGACAGTCTTCCTAACTTCCCTCATTTTAGAATTTTTTTTCTTTTCAGCTCATTTCAACCGCCTACCATCCCCTTTCCCAAGGTTTTTAACCTTTTACAGACCACCATGGGCTATTACAGAGTCTACCATGATGCGAAGGGCTGCCTCAATTTTCACTCATGTTTACAGTCCCCGCAGGCTTCAGACAAGTGGACTCCAATATAAGATCACAACAACGTAATAAAGGCATTCAGATTTTAACATTAAGTGCAGAACCTTCACTCTGGCAAATGACATATTTTGCTCAAGAAAGTGAAGAACTGTGAACTGACTTCACGTGAATCAACAAGTGTTCAAAATTTCAAAATTCCCGCACAATTTTGAATCATCATAGACTTATAACACCGTATGTACCGCAACTTGTTCATTAATACACAATCAACTACTCAATCATGCCTCCAGGAATCATGTTCTTCAATCATCCAACATGTAAGGAAATCCGTCATGCTCCACCTTACCAACATCTTGGGGACCTTCTCGGCTTGAAATTGATCAACATACTCTGTTTGCGCCCCCCAAGTGAATTCACCCTTACCTCTATCCACTTGACTCTCATTAAGGGAGATAATTGACTCTTCTTCATTCATACACAATATTGTATCCCCCAAGTCAAATATCTCTCACTCTGGAGAAAGAGTCTCATGAAGCATTAAGCACAGCTCACCTTCAGCGAATAGTCCCTCTAAACACAGCTCCTCATCAAGTGGGTGACTAAAATACTGTTGCACAACTTGCTTCTTGGCAGATATTTTGACTCCACTTGAGGAAGTGTGTTTTATCATTCTCTTGATTGGGAATGGCAGAGGTAGAACATAAGGAGGTGGTTTCTGATATGGCAGTGATTACATCTCCACCTCTGGTTCGGCTTGTACCTCTTTCACCTCTACTGACAGGACTGAATTCTGATGAGAAATTTGTTCTTCTACCATTTCTAAGATTTCATTCAAACTTTTGGAGTCCTTGATTTATTTGTTCAACTCCACGCTCTAACTCCTTAAAATTTTCCTGAAACTTGTCCCACTCTGTTTGGCAAGGCTCCCAGTCGAGCTCACTTTCATAGCACAGGGACATTGGTTGATCAGAGTAGTAATAATACTGGTCATAAGGATCAAAACCGTTAAAACCACAAGGAGGTTTAAAATTATAACTAGGTGAAATTGGTTAGTAATTATCCCAATAGTTAAAATTGAGAGGGCTCCAACTACACACTTTCCTCGAGACAGTTCGCTTCTTTTGCACTTCAGTTCTGAGATCAATAATCTGATTTAACACATAAGCAAACTGCTCTTGGAGTTGTGAAGTTGAGCATAAATCAGCCTCTATATGGGGAACAGAGTAATCAATTAATCTCAAGGGCTGATTCTGTGGAACATAAAAATTTCCTAGATATGTAGAATAATTTTTCATTTAAGTTCCAAGTGTAGCACGTTGTCTTCAAACAAACATCAAAGAAAGAAAAATAAAAATAAAAATAAAAAATCACGAGGGTTAAAAAGAAGTTGATCGCTGTGAGTGAGTGAATTTGAATGAAAGCAGAAAATTAAAAAGAACAAAAATAGAACACAATAATCAGACTTTAAGGATTTTTTAACACCATCACCGGCAATGGCGCCACTTTTGGTGGAGCTATCATTGAACCACTTCCCAAAAAAAAATATTTATAAACCTACTTAAAACTATTGCTAGTGGTAAGCAGGGTCGTTCCACAAAGACGGCAGTCAATCGCTCAAAATCTGATTAAAGTGCAGAAAGAAAAGAAAATGAGTTGAACAGATTGTCACTTGGGAGAGTGAGAATAGTCACTTGATAGAGTGAAGAGGCAGAAGGGTCAATCACCTTCCTACCTTTATAATCCAGTTTTGATTCAAATATTCCTGTAGTATATGATTAGTTGTTCGATCAGGCACTTATACTTTTTATAATTCCTTCAAGAAAGAATAAGGAGTCCTAGATTATCTAAATTACCTACCTTCTAGTCAGAGTAATTCATTAATCTAAGTCATTGAGTTCTTAAGCCCTCTTTGATCGCCTATGCCATTCACCTAACTTCCGTTAATGTTTGGAACCGCAGGGTAGATTTCCTCCATTGTCATTGACAAGATTAAGCAGTTATAAGGTTATGCTCCCCCTTCAAGATCTTCAAAACCATGCAAGTACATTTAATTAAGTGGCCAAGTTAATTAAAAGGTTAATTAAATCACTTATCTAGACACAACACCTAATCAAGGAAACTGAATTAAAAGCTTCACATAAAGATAGTAGGGATTGAACCCTTAACTGAGTTAGCTACTCATGTTTATTAAGTTAAACATGGAGCAACAAAGTACAAAAGATAAGACATGAATCTAGATCAAAAGGTTAGACAAAAGAAAGGGAAGATGGTAGCAGGGACAGTTTCTGTTTGCTTACTATGGCGAGTGGCGTTCGCTACTTGACAAAGTGACAGTCTGCCTTCTTGTTCCTGCTACTACCTTGTTTCTAACCTACTAACTAACTACCTAACTACTGTCTTTGTGACTAAATCTAACTACCCAATCTGTTATTTTTTAACTGCTATTTGGCTGACTATTTATAGAGATTTGAAGAAGCTTGTATTGGTTGGTTTATGACCTTCTTCTCTGCTGCAAAAAGGTGAGGCAGCAACTTACAGCAGTAGAGGTTTGTTTATTCAGCAACTTGCCTAGTTGGCAAGTTGCAGTCTTCTCTTTGGTTGCTCTTTCCCTTTAGCCGTAATCAGCCACCTTCCTCTCATCATTGCCTTCTTCTTTTAGTCTTCTTCTCCGGTGCAGTTTCTCCAATTTCCAACCACAAATTTCTATTTCTTCATTCTTTAATCCTCAACAACTCAACTAGCAGCAGTTGCAAGCAGCGGCATCAGCAGCATGCTTCCTTCCATCATTGTGTTTCAGCCCCCAATTCAGCCCAAATCTGTCTGCCTTTTCCTTCCTTGTTTCCTGTGATCACTTGCAACACCATTTCTCACCTGACTGCAGCAGCCAATCCATCAATTCAGCAGCAGCAGTCAGCAGGTAATTAGCAGGTTGTAGCTGCTATTTTTCACATATTCTCCCTCTTTCTCTTCTTCAACTTGCAGCAACTATAACTTGCAGTGGTGGCGAAGCAATTCCTTCCTTTGGCTGCTAGAATTTAGCATTGGCTCTTCCTGATTGACAGAAGCAACAACAACTGTAGCAGCAACTTGGCAGTAGAGAAACTGCTATTTCTTCTTCCTCTATTTAGGTAGCTGCTGCAGAGTCTTCCACTTGAATCCATCTACTGTCAATCTTCTTTCCACAACAAGGATTTCTCCACTTGCTTCAGCTCTGATCGATCTTCCAGCAGCTCAATTTTCAGCAACTTTCATTCCAGTCTATTCTGATGCCTTTTTGTGCAAATTGGCCCTCATTTATGTATATTTTCCACATTGGCCCTCTGAGATACCTGAACTGTTAAATCGCCCAAAAAGTAAACTAATTCTAACTAATCAACACTAAATTGTAAGTAAAAATGAGTAAGAAATGCCTGCTAAAAGTGTATATATTTTTATGTTATCACCTTACAACTAATCACAAGCATATATTCCTATGATTGCGTTTAATTGTAGAGTCATTAAATCCGGGTATCTCATATGGCCAACCATGCCTTACGAGTACATTTCTATCCATTAAGAAACCCTATCCATTAAGTCATGGCCTATTTCAACAGAGCTAAATTTAACATCTTATTCCTAAGTATGCTAAATTTACAAACACAAGCAAATATATGATCAAGATAATTGTCGAAAATTATAACGGGAGTAATAGCGATTAAAATCACCAATTGAAATAAATAAATCATTAGACAACATCCATGTACTCTAACAGTTGAAAACTAAATTAATTAAAAACATAATAAAACCCAAACACAAGTTCGGGTAAGAGTTGAAATAGAAGTATGTAATAAACCGAAAAGAACCCCTTCTCCCCTCTCACTAACCACCCCCAACCGAAAAATTCCTCCTCCCCACCACCATTAACGGTGGTTGGGAAGCCTTTTCTTTTTTTTTAATTTAATTTTTCTCTTTTATTTTCCCCTTTTTTCAAATCAGCCTCCGGCCTTCAGTCACTGCAATCGCAGGCAATCAAATCGTTGGAATCCTGGCGGTCCACCAAGCTGTTTCTGCCGCCAACCAATCTCGATCTCCCGCCAGATCACTCAACTCGCGCCCCCTGCCGCTGTAACTGCCGCCTTCCTGGCCTGTAAGCAAATCAGCCTCCCCCAGACTTTTGCCGGCCACTTACCAGTGTTGACTGATCAAATCAGTCAGCCACCAGTGATGAAGATGTCGGGGAAACCTCGCCGCTGCCTCTACAAGAGCACCACCATGCGGTCTCCTGCCACCAAATCCTGCAACAAGCGGACTCCTGCCGCTGTAATCGCTGGCCTTCGGCCGCTGCAAAGTGCCAGAACATTGGTGCCCCACCAATAGGCCTCCTGCCGCCCATAGATCTCAGCCTTCAGCCAGATCCCACATCAAGCAGCCTCCTGCCGCTGCAATCGCCGGCCTTCGGCTGCTGCTACTCAAACGTCTAACTTTAGATCAAAAAACTCGACCATCAGCGCTTCTCGGATACCGGATCCAACAATCCTGGGGACTCCACCTCGCGCTGTTTAAAGCTGATTCCAACCAGATTTGATTCCAACCATATCTGATTCTTGTGCTCCAAAACGGTTCGCGGGCGCTCTATTCTAAACCGGTCTGCCAGTCCATCATACCAAGGCCGATTCGTCGGCCCATTCTTCTAAAGCCGGTCCACTGATGATTTCCTGAAAACTGGTTACTTTGGTCTACAAATAGACTGTATCGAATTATGAGTTAGTTTAAACTTATTGACTGTCGATGTTCACTGTTCGGAATTCTCAAATATGCCCACCAAATGCGATAGTCCATGAATGGTGATGTACTATCTCAGACGGGGACAAGTTTACCAGCTAGTCTTTTCTCGATATAGTTTACTAGGTTTTACAACACCATCTTTATATGACGATTTCTCATTGTACGGGATAAGTCTAAAGCACTGCCCTGATAATTTTTTGCTCTATTAATAAATTTCCCAGGTACTTACCTGAAAAAAAAAAAAAAACCAAACACAAGTTCGGGTGTAGAGGAACCGCAGCAAAGGGGCTGCTGCCCCTTTCCCACAGCCAAGAACCGATGAACAAAGCCAAGTCTTGCGCCCAAAGATAAACCACAGCCGAACTCCTCCAAATTGGTGCTTCCCGTTGCATTTATAAGGCATTCTTAGGGCAGCTTCTTTTAATCATTTGGGCTGGCTTTATTTAATATACTTAAACCTCATTTAGCACTTGAAAAGTCAGACTTTTCCCACCACAAAAACAAAGTCCAGCGGCCCACTTGATTAAGAATTCTTGGTCAAAACCAAGTTGGTTGTGCACTCCCATTTTTCACTCCTCGGCCAGAATTGGAATTAAATTCCATAATTTGCATCTTTGGTCCTTAAAGTTATTAGCTTATTCACTTTCTTCCTCTTCAATCTTCACCTCTTCCCATGAGTCCTCAATCTTAGTTTTCTTCTTCAAATCAACCCCATATAGTCTATTTTTACTCCAAATGATTCCAATCTCTCAACTCCTACAAATAAATAATTTATGAAGTGATATCATCTTTAAAGAATATAAAACAACACAAAATCTTTTTCGGAAATTATATAAAAATAAATGTAAATATTAGACTCATCAAGACACTTGACCAACCCACAAGTAGTTTTTATTTCTTCAGAAATAGAGAAAACCAAATTAAAAACCTTTTCTAGTCTTGTAAAGGGAAAATGGAGGCTTGTTTTTTTTTTGTGTTTCACTCAAATTAATAAGTAAGAAAATGCGTAACATATAAACCCTACCTAAAATTTTGCTTTCTTTGGACAATATATGATATGGCTATGTCTTCAGGATCTCTCCTTTAGGTTATAAACTGTGTATATGTAAGTTAGGATTTCTGTAGATTCAGAGGTATAGACAGTGTATATCTGAGTTAGGATCTCTGTAGATTCAGAGGTCATTCCACAGTCTATAACGTAAAGGAGAGATCCTGAAGACATGGCCAAGGAAAACAAAATTCTATGTAGGGTTTATATGTTTATTTTCTTACTTATTAGTTTGAGGGAAACGAAAAAAAAAAAAAACAAAAAAACAAAAAAAAAAGCCTCCATTTTCCCTTTACAAGACTAGAAAAGGTTTTTAATTTGGTTTTCTCTATTTTTGAAGAAATAAGAACTACTTGTGGGTTGTCACGTGCTCTAGCACAACTGATAAGTAAAATAAGTTATTGAGCTAACTCTTTAGATTCTTAAGTTGCATATATTGACTAGATGGTAATTAAATGTTGTTAGTTGTGTCCTTGAGATGGTATAATTTATATTAGAAGTTCAGCAGCAGTTTATAAATTATGAAACATAATCAAAATTTGAAACTGGAAACATAATCACCCAATAAACACACAAAACTTTCCCCAATCCTATGATTCAGTCTCTCTTTGATCTAGACTTGATTAATATGTCGTGTTCTATTTCTGTTAACATGGTATAAGAGACACCTTGATACCCTATGTTTTTTTGAGTTTTTGATCCTCCGAATCAGAGCCACCTTGATACCCTCTATTTTTTGAGTTTCTGATTCTCTGTGGTTCTAGTTTGTTCTCTGAGTTTCTGATTTCTTCCAGCCATGTCTTTCCATTTTTTTATCCCCTTCGATTTATGTTCCTTAGTTCCGGTAAAATTTTCTTTTTAGAATCTGATATTTGCTTCCGTTCTGTTCTGTGGTTGAAATTTGATCTATCTAGAAATTTCATCAGCTCTGTTATTGCCAATCGGTTTCTTGGTTTCCCCCTGTGATCTGCTTCCGATCTGCTTCATGTTCCACCGTTGGATATTTCCTGTGTCTATCGGTGTTCTCCATCATCATCTACCACTGCCCGTCTTGCTTCTTAGGTTCTGCGCTACCATCATCAGTAAATCAAGTTTTAGCTGATATGTCCCTTGATCTGTCTCTTTAATTCAGTTTCTTCGATTTTGTTCCGTTGCTGCTAATCTTTGTCCTTTAGGAATCTGCTCTAATCTTCTGAGTCGTGTGTTTCCTCTGATTTGGTCCTGCTGCTCCACTCTAATCCACTTTACCCGCCGGTTTTCTGCTCCCTCGGAATTTATGCTCTTGCCTGTGTTTCCTGAATTTCGGTGTTTTATCATCAACTTTGGCGTTCTCCGTTCTTCACCAACAAGTTTTGTTGCATCTCATTTGCCCATCTTGTGCTCTGTCTGTTAAGCAAACTCAAGTTACTCTAACTTGGGTTTGAGTGGGGGTGTGAACGTAAATAATGGGATTAGATTTAGGGCCTCTAATGTTAGCCTAATTTAAGGAATTTGTTTATATTTGGTTTATTTGATATTATCCAGAATTAAATGTAATAGATTTGATAGTAGTCTATTTCTTTGTATAAATAGGAATATTGTATTACCCAATAAACACACAAAACTTTTCGCAATCCTATGATTCAGTCTCTCTTTGATCTAGACTTGATTAATATGTCTTGTTCGGTTTCTGTTAACAAGGAATTTTCATATTTTAGTGGCCAACTTTGACGTCTCGGATCTTCGTAGTTTTGTGCCTGTTTCTGTCCAAATTCTGATCACTTTCAATCACCATACTTCAAGGTTTTATCCCCCTTCTTACAAAACCAGAGATTGAATCCTTTTGGTTCATACTTCATAATACTGTCCCTCACAAGTTACAACCCTTTGGTGGATCACTTCTTGACTTCCTCAATGTTTCTTTACCAGAGGACACAAAATGCAGGTGATGTTCCATTTTCGATACCTTGAATTGGAAGAGCAAATCAAAAGTAAAAAACAAAAAAATTAAAAAGAGCATTTGTATAAGAATTTATTAATCTGAACATCCAAGTGATTCACGGAAAAGTTTGCCCCATTATCAGCCTTTAAATTTATGGCTCTAGAAATTTATGTTAAGCTTGTCCTTGCAAACAAGTAAATAAATAAAACAAAAACAAAACCAACTCTTTTTCCAAGTTAACATACTTGCCAATTGTTGTTATTGTTACTGGGTGAAGCACGTGCAAGGCACGTACGATCAAGACTAACAAAAAAAGAATTTTGTATTTCAGTAAACAGAAAACAAAAATAGAAGAGGAAGACTTGAATTGTGTTTTGTTAATAATTCAGTAAACATTTTAGCATATAAAGAATTTTCCCGTACCTATAAAATTTTCTATGTTTCAGGCTATTTTCTTTAATTCTTGTTCCTAAAAGTAACATCCACAATTGCATATATGCATTCTGTTGCTGATTTTCCTTTCACATGTAATTTCAATTCCCTGCTAATATGAGAAATAAATTTTAATTAGTCAACTTGTACTCGCACAGATTGAGAATGAAAGAGTAATCTTTTTCTTTTTTCTCTTTCAATGTTAGAAATCGGAAGAGCTTAGACGAAGGCAAAGAGTTAGCTTTTTTTCCGACTCTGAAATGCATGTCCAGCCAGAACCATGCAAACCCTATCATGGATAAGTAGGTAATAAGAGATTCACATAATCTCAGACATTACATATGGCTTACTAAGTTATCTTACTGCCAGCAATTAAGATTTGTTTTAAAAGGAGAGAAAAAAAAACAAATTTAGTTGGATATTGACCAGTATTTAAATAATAATACTCCATGGTTGGTTTATAGAATAGTATACTCGACCCCAAAAATTTTTCCTAGTTTTGCAAACTTAAGTATATGTGTAGAGTTTTGCATTTGTCCTAATATTTGCCCAGAAAGAGAAGAAAAGAAAAATACAGCAGGAATTTACCCTTTACTAGAAAAGGCTGAGATTTTTTATTTTGATGTTTTTCTACAATTAATTTTCACCAAAAAAAAATTTTATTCCTGAAGGCAAAACCAAACAATAAACTTTCATTGAAACAAATATCTTAAAAAAAATACACCCCATCTATATGTATTCTCTACATAAGTTTCTGAATCTTTGATGAGCGGTTTTGTTTTTTTAAAAAAAAAATAAAACAAAAGTGGAGGTGAATATTTAATTTTTTTTATGATATAAAGAATCCTAATGTTGAGGATAAAAAAATCACATTTTTTTGTTATAAAAGAATGAGAGGTGTTCTTTTTCTGCAAATATAAAGGGGAGATGGGCACTTTACTCTAAAATATTATAGTCGTGATTTTGTAGAGTTCGCGCAAGGCATGTGACAAAGCAGGAGCAGGTTTCTTAATTAAAAAATAGTTAATGCATATTTATTTTTTTCGAAGAAGTATAGCATATTTCTACATGCATATATACATATATATAGGGTGTGCATTTCTAAAACCCTGATGCGAAAATATAATGGAGGTTTCAGTACCAAAGTTTATCTAACTAATGGTATTAAATTTCATCCTTATTGTCAAATTTGGTCACTTTAATTAGTTTTCAATCACCCCAGAACTAAATGCATACACTGACATCTATTTTTGACCAATTAGATCATCAGAATTCTTTTTTCTTTTTAGGGTTTTCTTTGTTTCTCCATGATCAAACAAATACTTTTGGCACAAAAATCGTGCTTATGGAATGTGTTTTTGAAAACACTCACTGAAGCCGAAAGGGGTTATAAATTCTGCATTGGGCATTTTTTTTATCTTTTATTTTTCAAGGAATTTTCATTTTCTTGTCGGTAAAATATACCCTTAAAATGTAGATTTTACCTTGCAATGTTTGTAGCTAAGCTAAAGGAGATTATTGGGATTCCGATGAGTAAGTTTTTCATGTTTTGATTCATTTCTTTCCCTTTTTGGTAGCCTCCCATCAAAATAATATTTACCGTGGCACCGGAGTTGAATATACGCGCCTCTGCCATCTGCTTCAACGGAACAAAAACTAATCAACCCAGAGCGCGTTATTTCTTCAAAATCATGCTTAATAGGAGGCAGATTGGATTCTGCAACTTTGATATGTTAAAAACATAACTTTTTGTTTTCTTTTGGTAGAAATATTCTGTTTTGCAGATAGAAACGAAGTGTCCACAATCAAATTAATCAGTTAATTAATCAAATTTTATAAATACTCTAGACGCTTTTAACTTGTATTTTAGGGGAAAAAAAAAAAGAAAAGAAAAAGAACCCATCATATATATGTCCTTTGTCTCCTGCAATAATTTTGGCACACAAAAAATACATGTTTTAATAAATTTACTCAGCTCGAATTTGAATTAGTTAGAATAATAATTTTAACATCAAATGCGTGGTATACTAAAAAGAAACAGATGTTTTATTTCTGAATTTCGCTGCCGCGAGTACTCATCTCCTTAGTCCATTTGGGCGGGCATCAGTGCTTTGAGTTTGCCATGAAGACCAAAATGGCGGTACTGGTAACCTCTAACTTAATTGCCGGAAGAGTCTGACCCAAGTAAGGTAGATTCCGCCGATACCCGTTGCCCATTGGAGAAGTGACAGTGGCTCATTGGATGTGCCTAGACATCTTTTTCTTTTCTTTTTTCTTTTCTTTTTTTCTTCAATGTCAGAAGCCATTCCAAAAATGAGAAAATTCACATTCATTACAAAAACCCGTACTCTCTATGTCCTAAAATTATTATTCAGTAAGTTTAATTTATGCTAAGAATAAAAATCTAAATTAGACAATAATTTTGGGACGAAGGGAATAATCAAAACAGCCTGAGAGCCAAACACAATCCATGCATGTATGTGAGTTTAGGACAACTTTGTAAGAAATGAAATTTAGATGCCTCGTGACGTTTTAAGGGTGTCTTTGTACCTTGTGGTATTATAACAACTAGGAGTCAATTATCGGAACTTATATTATATATGCTTCTTGACTTCTTGTCAAAATAAAGAAAGAAAAATAGGAAATGGAGAAAATGAGGGAATGTCGTGCAAGGCCGGGGCGAGAAACGAAAAAGAGTATTTGCGAGACTTCTATAGTATTGAGACTTTAATTGTCTTCTCTAATACTAGTAATAATAACAAAGAATGTTAATTACATGTTTTATACTTCTTCTATCCCAAAATTATTGTCCAGTTTGATATTTCACTTTTAGCACAATTTTAATTAGAAATGAAAATCCAAACTAGACAATAATTATGGGACGGAGGGAGTATATAAATTTGTCGTGAAGACCCTAAATAGCGACCTTAACGAAAAACCGCCGCGTGATGAAGAAGGGGGCACCGTGCCACCCGCTGATGAAGAGAAGCCTTTCGGGAAAAGGGTCCGACATTCCGACAGAAGAAGACCAAGTTGAAGAAATTAAGCGGCGAAGAAGGAAGCGAAACGACATTGAGCGACATGTCGCTGGACAGTAATGAGGTGAGGAGGAGCCGGCCGGTCGAAACGACGTTGAGCGACATGTCGCTGGACAGTAATGAGGGAAGGAGGAGCCGGCTGGTAAAAACGACGTTGAGCGACATGTCGCTGGACAGTAATGAGGGGAGGAGGAGCCGGCTGGTCGAAACGAAGTTGAGCGACATGTCGCTGGACAGTAATGAGGGGAGGAGGAGCCGGCCGATCATCACCATATGATTAGGTGCCATCACAAGTTTTTTTATATATATATCCTTAATTAAGCAAGGTTATTTGTCAATCCACAGTTAGGTTCATTGTGTGGCTCTTTGGATGAGCTTAATTAGGAGTTGAGATATCTTTTTCCCTTTTTTTCGGCAATGTCGGAAACCACGTCAAAAATGAGTTAATTTAGACCCACTACAAAAACTCGAAAATCATAACAGGACCGGAGCTAAACATACCAAAGACGACCCATGCACGAGAGTTTGACTTGTTTCTAAGATATGGAGTTTAGATGCCTTGTGACGTACTTTTAAGGGTCTTTGTACCTTATGGTATTATATTAAGTAATAACTAGAGTAAATAATCGAAACTTTTATTCTGTACGCTTCTTGTCAAAAAAAGGGGAAAAGAAAGATGGGAGAAAATGAGCAAATTAAGGTCGTGCAAGGCTAGGGCTAGAAATGAAAAAGGGTATTTGCATTGCAATACTTTTATAATACTGAAACTTAAGTTTTCTTCTCTAATAATAGTAATAATAACAATGAAAAAACTGTTAAATGTATTAATTTTTGCCACATGTTTGCGAGCAACATCCAGAAGCGTACATGGTAGACCGTCTAGTGAAGGATTAACCGGGATGCAACGTCCAAACCGGGACATTGTTGGTGATCTTGAAGAGGATGAACAACTGGTGGAGCAACATTCAAATCTGGCCATCGTTGATCAGCAGGAGGCAAATAATTTTTTCTCGATTCTTGAGTCTTATTTTGTCCCTGTTATTACTTGTTAAATAAAAAAAAGTGAACTATATTTTCTCCCTGTTATTACTTGTTAAATAAAAAAAAGTGAACCAAATTTTCTCCCAAATAACAATCTTACAAATTGTTACAGTTGTCAGACGAAGTTCGTGCAAGGTATGAGCGCCAATCAGACACCAAATAAAGAAAAGCAATCGGAAACTTAGATTGTAATTTTATTGTCTATATGAAAATTCATCTAAATTTTACCAAGCAATTAATAAATGTTGATTAGTTTCTTCATTTTTATATCTCTTATAGTAGCCTAATGGAATGTATATGATGTTTTATAGCCAAAACTATTAGATAGTATAAAAAATGTAAAAGATATTAGTTATTATTGTCGATTGTGCATGACATCTCAATTGACCAGATATATTATTCCCCAAATATATATAATATTTAATTCATTTATTGAGTGAAACTTCGTGACTGATATTTAATTTTAATATATTAATAAAAGTAATAATTTTCACACACAAAAACTTTTTCTCGAAAAAAAAGAATAGTAATAAAAATATATATATGCGCTGATCCTCCCATCACAAAATAAAAGAGTCCGATTCGTTGTACTATTCAACAAATAAACTCCTTTTTTTGCAAAGGAAGGTGGAGCAAATTTGTCCACTAGGATATAGCTAGAGAACGGCCAAGGAATTCATGGATTTTAAGAGACGACGAATTGAGTCCGATATGGTGACTTGTCCATCCGTTTCTGGCTCCACGCCGAGGAAAATAAGCGGAGGACCCTCCAGAAGAATGGCATCTCTGCGGCCATTACTCGCACCGACAGTTACGATTTTTCGGATGTTACTTTTCGAGAGAGGAGGATAAATGAATAAACTTATCTATTTCCTGCACCCGGGGAGCTGGAAATATGAAAATGATGAATGTGTACTTCCTATGAATCTGATTACTCAATTCATGGAATTTAATATTGAAGCATATGATTCATTACAAATACTGATTTAATGTGATATAGTCCTCTTTTTATAACATGCACTAAGCAATTTCATCCCTTTGCTCATTTCCACTAGTGGCGCTGATCCTCAATCATTAGGCTCATTGCATTAATTTGCTAAGGAATTAGGATATCTTTTTTCTTTCTTTTCTTAGCTTTTTTTTTATTCTATAATGTCGAAAAACCTATAAAAGACCGATAAGTAAACTCAAATCTACTGCAAAGGTTACAGATTATATAATATGAGATAAATCACCCAAGCAAGTCATGGATGAGTTAATTGCGGCATCCTTGTGAAATATGGACATTCCTAACACTTTAGGGTTGTAATAAAACTGGAGTATATTAATTATCAAAATTTAGAATCTCGACTGGATGCTTCTTGTTTAAAAAAAAAAGTAAACTAACAAGCAAAAAAAAGAGTAAATGAGCGAAGGTTGTGCAAGTCACGAGAAACCAGAAGAGTACTAGTTGGGCAACTTGAGGGTTTGGGACTTTTTATTTTTCTTTTCCAATAATAATTACTATACGTAAAACATCAAGTGTATTTTTCCACGTCGTGTTTGATAAACAACCTAGTTAATCTAGCTAAAAAAACTTCTACCTATTTGCTTATAAATAATTAGCTTCGTACTGGATGATCAAATGTCTAATAACAAATATTTAATAGAAATACTTTGAACATGTTCCTAAGAGTATACATTTTTCTTATCCCATTCACCCAAATTTCTGTGATAATCAAGACAAGAATGAACATTGATTTTGGGATGATTTCTATCTACATTACTTCGAAATGTAATTGGATCTTTATTATCATGGTTCACTCTATCTGTATGGAACTAATTAGTTTTGTTACCCCGCTGAGCTAGGTACAAATACCCTATCTTCAAAAATGTTTTTTCTGTTTATTGTATTAACATAATGCAACAAACAAAACCTTCATTTTGAGACAAAAATACTACTCTCTGTCCTCCCCCAAAAAAATAAAATCCAATTGTAGTTTCTGAATCGTACAAAAAACAGTACAAATTATAAATTGTAATATGAACTTTTTTTTTTTAGAGGATGGAATATTTTTATTTTTATTTTGTTTTTGTTTTGTGCGGAGAAGAGGAAGCAACGTACTGGCCTCTGCTGAAAAACGCACCAATATCTCTCTAACATTGGTTTCACTACTGGGGAAAAAATAATTTGTTCCACTTTCACTGTGCATCGTTTCTTCAAAATCACGCCTTAAAATAAAATAGAAGTGATACGTAGTGAGTTGAATTTAATGAATTTCTTGCTAGTGGAAAAACGAAAACCTTGATATCAATAGAATTTACTCAAATTAAGTAAGTTACTTAAGTGAAATCTTCATATAGATCCATGAAGATTCAATTCAAATAAACTTTAAGGGGCCCGATTTCGATCTACTATGTACTATGTAATGACAAACAAAATCAGCCACTAGATAGATGATGATAAAATGAGGAGAAAGGAAAATGAACTTTTAAGGATAAAGGCTTTTTTCCCAATTGAGGCACACTGGTGAATGCAAGTTCCCTCTAAAAGGCCTAATGTCATCAAAAGCTTCAACATATTGGAGCGCTGAGGTATAATTAGCCAAATTGGACTTTGACCCTATATATACGTATAGACAAACTAATTGTTGTTATCCTGACAAGGATCTGAGCTAAAAAACGAATAAAGATTAGGTGAAGTGTAGTATGTAACTGGTTGGACATTTATATGGGATGAGATGCCCATAAAAAGCAACAATAATTTCTTGAATCGCTATTGATTAACAACATTATGACTAGGTTACGTTGAAACTTCCGTCTCAATATATTAACAGGAACAAAATAATAAGTACAATCATAACATTCGAGTTTTACTAAGTACAGTTTTTTGGCTTCAACTTTTGTCTATTTTCAGCTAGGAATCTCAGTTGTTTGAGTTAAGAGCTTAAGACGAGCCTCCTCCTTTTTTCTTTTTTGTTTTTCTTGTCTAGCTACGCGCAATTCGTGTCTATAATATACACAAACTATCTACTAATCGAATCACCGTTACCCCGGGTAAGAAACAAGTTGCATGCTTACAAATGAAGCTTATAGGAAAGCATATGACTGATGACATAGTCTTTCATTGTAACTAACTAGTAGAAAACTCTCAATTAATTAATCTAACGTTTGGTTTAATTAATGCATTCTTTAGAAATACTATGACTTTATCACTATATCATTTTGCACTTGTTTTTACTGAAAAAAAAACACACAATATAAGCTTGACGGTAATAACAATAATTTCAGCTAGCTATTGTATAACTTTTCCTAAATGAAAAAGATTAAGACGCCTTCTATAAATCAGAGTCTTATTAGATTAATCTTATAACACAACACATCTATCAATAGAAAAGTTCAACTCTTTGCTCAAGCAAATGGCAGCAACAGCAAGTCATGATATTAAGCTGCTGGGCTCACGTCCTAGCCCATTCGTAAACCGGGTTCAATTTGCCCTCAACCTCAAGTCAATAGAGTATGAATTCATCCAGGAGAATACAATGGCGAAAAGTGAACTCCTTCTGAAATCAAACCCTATTCACAAGAAGATCCCAGTTTTCTTCCATGGCGATAAGCCCATCTGTGAATCACTCATAATTGTACAATACATTGATGATGCCTTTCCAGATGGTCCCTCCATTCTTCCCTCCGATCCCTTTGACCGGTCAATGGCCCGGTTCTGGGCTGCTTATATTGAGGACAAGGTAGCGCTGAAATTTAGTTGACAAAAGCTTCAATATTACTTTTATATATGTTCCAGAAAATAGTATACCTTGTTATACTTTATTAGTTCAACAAAATAAAATAAAATTTAATTGTATCCACCAAATGTTACAGCGTTGTTTACTGATGTGATGTGATTTGATTTGTTTCTTTTGGGCAGTGGCTCCCATTATTTAGGCAATTGAGGGAAGCAAAAGAAGAGTCGTCAAAGGATGAAATCATGGAGAAAATATCAGAAGGTGTAAAACTATTGGAGGATGCTTTTGTGAAATTGAGTAAAGGGAAGGGATTTTTTGGTGGAGAAACAATAGGGTACGTTGACATTGCTTTGGGTTGCTATTTGGGATGGTTTCAGGTTCACCATACGGTTTCAAACCTGAAAATATTTGATGAAACCAGTTCTCCAGCACTTGTGGAATGGATTGAGAGGTTTAAGAATCATGAAGCTATTAAGGGAACTCTTCCCGAGATTGAAGAACTCCTCAACCTTGTCAAAATGATGGAAGCTGCTAAGGCTGCTGCTGAATCTGAAGTTAAAGCTTAGCCTCCAAGTGATGAAACTGCCTTGTAATTTTTAGTCCTTTCTTCTTGTTTTTTTGCACCTCTCGTCTAAAAATATTATTCAGTTTGAATTTTCACAATTACCATAATTTGCTCCGAATCTGAAAAACTAGAACTGAAAAATTATTTCTTAATGAAAAAAGGTATAGTGTCTCTATTGTCGAAAACAATAATTAATTAATCTCATATTTTACTTCCGTGTGTCCCACGTTACACCTTGGGTTAATAATGATGAGCATGACCTCATCTCTTTTTATTTTCTTGGTTTCCTAAGATTCAAGTGATAATGGATACATTAATTAAATATTGTTAATTTGTTATTTGTAATGTACTGGCTAGTAATTTTTATAGTCAGTTATAATTATAGTGGTCGTAATCTCTATTTGTCCATTGTATTTGAACGCTTTCTAGTAAAAGTAATGAAGAAGAAGAAAATGAAAAAATCAAACATAACGCTGAGTCGCGGACAAATAAGATTAATTTTAGGTTTCAACGAACAAACTCAAGTAGTCAGGCAATTGAAGAGTGGGAATTCGTGCAGAACACGTGACCTACCAGAAGTTAATCTTTTTACTTCTTGTTTATGAATTTCTCTTTTATCTTATTTTTTTTTAGAAAACCGAAATAGACCCGATTGTGGAATTTTGCATTCCTTCTTTTCCAAAAAGAAAAAAAAGAAAAGAAAAGAGAGAGAGGAAAGAAAAAGAAAAGTGTTCTTCCTTTTTCCTTGATTAAATATTTCGACTTCAGGATTATTCGGAACCACCTTTCCTCTTGGGGATCGAGATAAAGAAATTGATTTACATTGCTTTAAATTTTATCAATTGTTTGCAAGATTTTAAATTTTAACGCAAATTGTTCAAAGATACTCATTCCTTTTTACATATCATTTTAAGGTTTGGCAGATTTTTTAAAATATATATTGTTTTAACAATTGAAGCACATTTAACCACTTTTTACCAAAATTATCTTTGCATTAGAAATGAAATAGTATTTACAATGAATTTTTATTGTTTTGTAATCAGATGTATAAATTATATAAGTGTGTTTTTGTACTTTAACTATATTTATTAATATTTTCTTAGTTGTCATGAATTCTCTAGAAAGACATATTAAAAAAATGGAAGAAGTACAAAATAAATGTTGTTAAGTTTTGTAAAAGTTCGTAATTGCAGAATTATTGATAAAATTTAAAGCGATGTAAAGCCATTTCTTCATTCTAGAATTATTGATAAAATGATGACTTTTCACAATCAAAACAACCCACAAACAAAAATGAAACACTTAATAAAGAGTTCAAATTCCAAGTAATGCAGATAAAAAAAAAAAAGAAAAATCGTGCAGAAAACGTGCGTTATTATCTTGATTAGCACGGGAATTTTTGAGGTACGAAAATAGAGGTGAAACAAGGATTCGGAAAAATCCAGTTCTCGCTGGCCAATTTTTAATTTTTTTTTTCTTTCCAAATTAACTTCCGTGCGAGTCAAGATAAGAATGCACATTTTAAGAACGATATTTGTACAGCATTACTTTGAAAATTGTATCATTATTACCAAAGTTTCAATTTATGAAACCATTTTATTTTAATTATTATTGTTTTCTGGAGGGGAAAGTAAATATTTTGATACCTAGCTCTTTCGATGAAGCTTGTGCGACGAATGTCCGAAACTTTCCGGCAAATTTACAGCAGTGTTTTGAATTTCCGATTACTCTTCACCACCTCCGTCGACGGTATCCAGCCATGCTGCTGCGGGCTGGAGTAGTCCACGGCCAACTGCATCAGCGCCGCCACGAGCAGACGCCACGCGAATAAGCCATTGAACACCTGAAATCTGGAATGAAGAAAGTTTCTATGTTGGTGATCTTAATGCTCTGCACTTATTCCGAGGATTTCAATGCTCTAGCTGTGAAATGTTACTGCCTGATTTCTTGTTCATCTCTCAAGCAATTCTGCAGTCATATGACGATTTAATTTAGGACAAACTTCTGGATACTTTTTGATGGTTGAGTTTACTCCCTCTAAAGGATGATTAAAAGACTGCTCTTTTTATTTGCTAGCTTCGTATGGAGAAAAAAAAATACTTCTTCTGTCCCAGAAGAATAGTTTATATTGAATTTTTAAATTTGTACTAAAACTAATATAAATCTCAAAACTCAATGTAGACTATTTTTTTTGGGACAGAGAGAATAATGAATATTTGATACAAATAATTAAAGATGTTGTCCCGTCTATACTAACATATATAGCACACCAAATGAATAAAAGAATTACTTTTGGTGGAAAATAACGAGTTTTTTTTTTTTTTTTCTTGTTTGATGGTGCAGAGACGAGGAAACTACTGATCATAAGTTACCAGGCGCCGGCCACGACTGAATGCACCAATCTCTAACATCACCTTCACAATTGGGAAGAAAAAAAAAAAAAAACTAATTCGTTCTTCCAACGTGCATCATTTCTTCAAAATCATGCTTGGAGAAGACTGGAAATAAAATGGATTCCTTGCGAATGAAAGGAAAACAAAAAAAAAAAAAAAAAAAAACGTTTTCAATATAGCAACGAAAACTTCATCCATGAAGATTCAGTTCAAATAAAATTTAGAGGAGCCGATTTCGATGTAAGTAATTCGTATGAACTAAATTTGTGAGTTCTATAAATAAGCTGTAGAAATAACTTATTAGTAACATCTTAGACTCATCGGACATTTATTGGGGAGTTATAAACTCGATAAGAAGTTGAACATTTATTGAACAATATGAAATAGTCAAAAGAGACTAACAACAATATTGTGACTCGGTCACGTTCAAACTTCCGTCTTAACAAAGAACAAAATAATAAGTACTACTACATCCAATTTTTTTATTTGTCACATTAGGGTGAACCTAAGACATTTTTTAGCCATCACGCCTTATTTCTAATGCAGTATTAAATATAATTTTTTTCAATTTTACACTTATATCTATCTACTTTTAATAACATAGACAACTACCTATTTCTTACATTTCAATTTCAAATTTTTGTATATTTCTAATACTTTTAATTTGGGACAAGAAAGACAATATACTTTTAAAGACTTATTAAGAGTTGTGCAAACCCTAAATAGACATATAAAAGTAAATGGAGCTAGTATGTATAATCTCATTCATGTTTTTTTTTTCTTTTGGTTACACACAGAATCCCACTGAGATGTGTAAAGCCATGCATATTATAATAGCCTGCAAACTACAGTGAGTAGTAAATTACTCTAAGGCCTAAATAAGTCTGGGGTAAGAAGGTCGGGTGCGAAATCGGAAGTTCATTTGCAATGTTATCAGACCCAGATTTGAAACTAGATCGGTGATAGTAGGGGATCACTAGGTCTTAATCCTGTTGCCTGAAATATAAAACCGGATGATGTCATCATGATATAAAAATATATATTTATTATGAATAATGAAATATATCAATATTATAAAATGTTTATTAGGTTAAAAAAATCAAGTTAGATATTTGAAATGTTAAAAAATATAATGAACTTAACCACGGATAAGACATCAAGTCTAAAATGCATAGCTTAATCAAAACTTGTTAAAGCTAAAGATTTGAAGGAAATAAAAGTTAGGTTTTTAGTTTACCCTCATTTGATTTTGGCGGCTCATAATGGAGAGTGGAGCTGTTGGGCGTGGGGCAGAAAAGAAGAAGTTATTGTGTTTTACCCTCCTCCGAGATTGATCGGAAAGATTAGCACCTTGTCATTGTGTTTGTTTTCCTTCTCATTCAATTAAAGTTAGTTTTTAACTTCAATTCCTCCATGTGGAAACCTTTGTTTAGTTTCGAATTTTGCAAAAAAAATTTAAAAAAAAAAAAAGGCTTTTGATACCAGTCTTTAGGCAAAATTAGTCGTAGTTGGATTTTGGTGAAGAGAAAGTGAAAGGAAGCACTGTGTTCACTGAAGCGTATAAGCTTCATAAGCCAGAGAACCGAAGTTCATTACGTTTTTAGTTTGTTCAAAGTGTTTGATTTTATGTCATTAAGAGTGTTATCTTACAGGTAGAGTGTTATGATGTATATTTGTGAAGAGTTTCACTTTGTCTCTATGTTCTTAAGTGTTTGGTATGGTGAAATTTCATCTAAAATCCTAGAGCATTCAGTATGGAATAAAGAACATGCATGCATGCAGTTACTTCAGACTTGAAATTTCGAAGTTATTTGACATTTGTTAATTATGAACATTGACAGGATTCGTTATATCAAAGGAAGAAAACGAAAATCAAACATAACGGTGTGTCGTGGACAAATAAGATTAATTTCAATGTGTATGGCAGCCAAAATTGTATTTAAGCTTTAACGAACAAACAAACTCAAGTAGTGATCAACACGTCATTGATGGCAATGGAAAGAGGGGAAAGGTTCGTGCAAAACACGTGACCAACCCGAACTTATTTTTTAATTACTTGTTTTATGATTTTCTTTTTTTTTTTTGGAGAAAACAGAAATACCCCACTCGTGGAATTTTGTATTCCCTATTTTCCTCCAAAAAAAAAAAACGAACCAAAAAGAAAATGCTTTGTTAAATTTACTAGTGTGAAGAAATTTGTGCCAAAGAGAGGGTGAAACTAATGAAATTACGGACGTAATTAAACAAAAATCTAGAAAAATTTTACTCCTATATAGTAAGAAATTGGTTTGTTTTTTTTTTTTTTACACATTCTCATCATTCATCAGGCCACTCTAGAAAATTAGAAATTGATTAAAATTTGCCATTGTTATGATTTTCTAAGAACAGTTTATAAATTTATAAATCTTTAAAATTGTCGGGCTAAGGTCGTGGAAGGCCAATATAGATTTTAATAATAATAATAATAATAATAATAATAATAATAATAATAATAATAATAATAATAATAATATTGTTGTTGGTATCATCATTATTATTATTTGAGGCTGAATTTTTTTAAAAGTAGAAATAATTTAGAATTTTATTTAAGAAAAAAAGAACTCAGCAATTGAATATTAACGAGAGTGTGTTTTTGAATCCTTGACGCTATGTTCTTATTTTTCATAAGATTTCCTCTAATTCTCGTCCATAAACACCACGAAGTTTATGTCTTTTTATTTTTATTACTGAAATTTCCATCCAAATAGAGATTAAGATATCATCAGTTCTTCACTTTGCGGACTTCGATTCAGTGTTAATGGCCTAAATTCTCACCCCGGGTTAATGCACAGTCTCCACTCAACAACTTATAATATGTAACTAAAAAAATATATTATGCCATAAAAAATTAAAAAAAAATAAAAAAATAAATATAATTTTTCATGACTAAATAGTGATAATAAAAGAAAAATATAAATATGGGTGCATTTAGAGAGGCTAACCATCAGTTTTATTTGTAAGTACATTGTTACTCCCTAGTTCCTCAAGAGATTGAGGGAGATTGAAATTAAAGGGCATAAATTTCTTCATAAAAAAATGACATAATTTAATATTTTTTTCTAAAAATAAGTCAAGAAGAAACCAAACCAGAAATAGATTTATGATTAATATATATATATATATATATATCGAAACTCATGTAATGAAGTAAGAATATATAGTACTAACCATGGGCTTGGTAACAGCAATTTTATGGATGGCCATGATCGTTTCATAACAATATTCCTGCGAATAATGTTGAAAACTAAAAGGGTTTACTCGATCAAAAAGGATAAAACCAGCCTTCCCTAACTTCAATCTCAAAATTACAGTAATAAAATCAAAATTGAAAAAAACACAAAACCGTAAATACTTATTTTCAGTAAAATGAAAATCCAACAAATATATTGTGTTTTCTCTTGGCAACTTCTACACTTCAATGTTCAATCCCTGCGTAATTAGGGAATTAGACCAAATAGTATCGCCAAACAGCAAAGTTCAAACATTTCCAAAAGGAATATATATATATATATATATATATATATAACTATAACATTAGGAGAGAAAAACTCTCGAGAGAGGAAAGATAACCAATTGATAGAAACTCAGAAACAATCGAATAAAGAACACACAAAAAATTGCGTTGGTTGTTATAAGGTTTGGGCGGGAAACATTTTCTTTAAATCTGTCTCGTAACATTTTTGTGTAATAATGTTCTCATTATGTAAAGGGGATTTGTTTAAAAGGATTTTTTTTTTCTTTTCATTATGTAAAAGGGATTTGTCTAAAAAGACTTCTTTCTTTCTTCTTTTTTGGTTGATTTCTCCCTAAACTCTTGTTTTGACGTATTTCCTTTACCCCGATATTCCCTTGCTAATTGAAAATATAATGCACGTTTTTCGCACGATTTTGTTCTGCATTACTTGAAATTTGAACTTTTATTTAGCAGCATTTTATTTATTTATTTTTTGTTCGACAAGTATTAATTTTTGCGTTGTTTTGATTGTGAAAAGACGTTCATTTATTTCCATGCAAGATTATGTGCAAATTGTAACAAACCGACTTTGAGGTTAGAGATCTAGAATGAAGAAATCGCTTTATATTGCTTTAAAATTCTATCAATTACTTGTGAGGTGATTTTGTGAGGTCAAAATTTCACAAAACTTATAAAGATTATATTTTGTATTTTTTCATCACAAGTTAAGTTGTAATTAAACTCAAAATCTTGCAATTATAAAACCATCTCGCAAGCGATTGATAAAATTTAAATACAAAATCTTTCATTCTTGATTTTTGAGTTGAGAGTCGATTAGATATAGTCTTTATATCCAAATATACAAACACCACCTGGGGTGGGAGGATTGGGTGGAGTGGTTAGATGATTAGGATGTGGGGTGACTATTATCAAAAAGTCGAGGATTTGATTCTTGTTGAGACCATCTATTTAGAAAAAAAGAAATACAACCACCACCATTTTCAGCTCGGAGATCTAAAATGAAGAAATTTTAGCGAGAATTTAAGACGATTGTTTTGTAGTTATTCAATTTCAACTTAAATTTTAAACTCAAAATTTCGCGATTGCAAAACAATCTCTCAAACAGTTGATAAAATTTAAAAGCAATGTAAAGCGATTTATTCATTCTCGATTTCTGAGGTGAAAGCCGATTTCACTGTAGTCTTGAAATTTAAAAATGCAATCGTCACCAAAGGAAGAGGGAAAAAAAAAAGATGTTGTTGAATATTTGGATTTTAGGATTGTAACGAATCAAGTTTCAGCTTAAAGATCTGTTTTATAGTATATTAAATTTCACCCGTCACTTTCGAAAGCAATCTTAAATAGTTTATGTTTTATTTTCTCCTTTTATGGATTTATTATAACTATTTTGGTATCGATCATATAGAGGGGATTTGTACCTAAAAATAAGATTAAAATTTTAAACAAAGTACAATTGAAATTCATATATAGTACTTGATCACAACAAAAATTTCCTCCGTCACCTTCATGTTGTCACTCCATTTAACACACTCATTAGATTTATATTTTTAAAATGTAAAAGGTTTTACCCACCGTAAATAAATCGATTGAAATTTCTCAAGAACAAATTTAACCAAAAAAATTCCACCAAATTACAGACATAAAAAACGGCGGGAAGCTCGTGCAAGGCACGGACCCTACGAGAATCCAGAAACTCATTTTTTTTACTAGTTTTTTAACTTTTTGTGGGTTGACTTTTTGTTTTTCCGTAAGTAGTTAATTAAGTTCAGAAAATAAAAATAAGTTCTGAAAAATAAAATAAAAAAATAAAATAAAATAAAACTCGGCACGTGCCTCTGGGAATGAGACTGTGTTTTTAATAAACCCTGAAGCTGAGAGAAGTAAGGTAGTTAACCCCCACTAGATGCATGAAATTTTTACTGAATCTTTCACTCGATTAGTTTTAGAGATCAAGATCACCGGTTCTTCGGCCGGCGGATTTCGATTCGGTTTCGATGGTTAAGCTGAAGGAGCTTCGTCCGCGTCAACCGGATTCCGATGAGTAAGGTTTTCTTCCCCTTTTTTTTTTGTTTTCAGAGTTCTTGTTGGCCGCCATTTTTTTCTCCCAAAAATTCCCGTGCTAATCGAGATTAGAATGCACGTTTTCGCCACGATTGCTGTCTACATTACTCGAAAATTGAATATTTCCGGTGTGTTTCAGTGTGTGGAAGTATAATGTTATTTTCTGATGGGAAATTTTGGGGAGAGGCAAAACAATGCTTGATTATTTTCTTATTTTTTTTCTTTTTTATTTTTTGTTTTGTTTCTGAATTTTGTTGCTTCGGTTGTGCAGAAATCAGGAAGCTACGGAACCCGGTGCCTGTGCGGAATGCACCAGTCTCTGCCATTTGCTTCACTGGGACAAGACTGATTTGTACCCCAGTGTGCTAAGGTTCTTCAAGATCATGCTTGGGGAAGATTGGAACAAAGTAATGGTACTACTTCCAGATCAGTTGTCCGTTTTATACTTTTGATTTTTTGTTTGAATTATACTTCTGTTTTTTTTTTTTTTTTGATCTTTTTAACTTAGGCGTTCTTTTTGTTTTTTTTTTTGGCCCAAAGAATAGATTTTACCCACCTTGAAAGAGTAGTATTAGCTTCGAATTGGAGAATTGCATTCATTTGTGGGTTTACGTTGTTTTTCCCGGTTTTGGACCACATATTTCACTGACAAGTATTCAGGTTTTGGCTTTTGGCAAAGGGATCTTTCAATGTGATGTGATCTAGTTTTTTTAATACAATCCTATTTCCAAGTATGAATAAATGCCCTTTTTACTGGTTCTAATTATGTCTATATATGTGCATCCTTATGTATCTGTGTTTGTTTTTCGCCTTTTCTGGATCATTTTTCTTGTATTCATGAGGGAGTTGTTTCTGGAATATTTTGTTTTGTATATAGAAGTGATGTGTTGAAGGAAACATATTTTACTTTATGTTTGATTTTGAAGGAGACGATCACGTTTGGAAAGAAGCATTGTCATTTTTTTCATCCAATATCTAGGGGGAAAAAAGAGAACAAGTTTGGTTAAGGCTCTGTTGAGTAAGTTAGTGTTGATAGTGTTGTTGGCTGTTGTTAGAAAACTCGTAGGGATTGTGTCAATAGTGATTTGCTTTGTGGAACTAAGAAAAATGTGGCATGGTGTATTTTTCTGTTGGCAGCTATCCAAATGGCAAAGATGAAATATAAGATAACAAACTTTTACGTTATTTCTTTAGTGTGCAATGGCTTCTTTTGATCTAGACAAACTGCAATCTTGTTTGTTGATAAAGTGGCGTACACTGCAATCTTAATGGTTCACCTTGCAGCCAAGAATCTTAATTCCAGCATCAATTTGCTTCACCACTTTTTGACTTTACCCATTGTTTTCAGCTCGTAATTTCCCCAAATATATCAGCTACTATATATACTTTTCGCCATAAAGTGCACATTCAAAATTGGAAAACTCTTGCACATAGTTTACTTGTATTGACTGTCTTTGCAGTGCAAGTGTGAGTTTGAATAAGAGAGGTAGTAGGCATTTCTATCGGCTTTAGGTAGTAGATAGCTGATCATAAGAATTGAAGAAAATGGTGAAAAGATTGCTGGAAAAGAAATGATATTCTAAGAATTATTCTTAGGGCGCCTTAGGCATCACAGCCATGGCAAAGTGATGTCATGCAACCTTTGAGGAAGACAACCTGTTTTCTGTGACAAGAATTTTTGTTCAACTGAAAATGGTACCTCTTAAAGAAGTAAATTTAAAAACCCCAAAACCGCTCGAGATTTAAGATTCACCCTTACTTTCCTTCAGAATGCACGTCTTTTTTAGACTTAATTGCAAGAGCATAAAGCTTTGTTAAATAAACTTGGGAAACTTTAGAAATTTATTCAAGCAGAGAATCTACTGAAACACTGGTGGAATTTCTTGAAGAACCCTGAACAACTGAAATTGGAATAATAACAAATTAGTTACCTGCATCTATGATTGATTGGAAAAAATTAAATTGAGTCATGTAACATGTTGCCACCTTCCTTGAATATTATGAAATAGGCTAAACTAAGGATTCCTTGATCATTGATTTTCTCAATATTTTTCTTTCCCTGTCAGTGTTTTGTAGCACTTTATGCTTCTGTGGTGTTTAGCTGTGTGAATGTTTTCACGGCTTATCCTTTAGATTAAAATCATTAACATGCATTCCGCAGTCAACTTTTCTTTTTTCTTTTCTTTTTCCCCATCTGGTTATTCCGCCTTAAGTCCTTTAACTATCATCATAACAATAGTAGACTAGTTTTATGTCATCTCTATAAATGTGCTGGGTACAAGTTGGCAGTTGTTACATATGAACCGTGAGTTCAGAACTACCAGTCATAAGCTACAGTTCTGTGTGCTCTTGATTATGTCATGCCTTCAGTTCCCATAACTTTTTGTTTGTAGCCATAGTTTCATGTGCCCTAATGTGTCATGCTTATGTTGATGGTTGCTGCCGACAGACTTTGAGTTTCAGTAATTGATGTGTTTATCAGCTGCAGTTCTTTGTGCTTGCTTAGTTTTATGTCTTTATTTAAGTTATTTTTTAATTTTACAATGTTAAGCAAGAAATTGCAACTTCTGTCCCCAGTAACCTGATCTTTTAAGACTTTGTGTTCCAAACATAGATGCATTGCTCAGAGATAGATGTGAGCTCAGCATTGTCATTGATGATGTGCTTTTTCCGTTAAATACGAAGCGTCTGCAACAGAATTTTGTTACTTGCTCTAGCTGCTGTTTTTGATGTGAGATTTTGTTGTTTCCTTGATGAAACCTGTTAGCTGAGCGAGTCAAAGTGTTTGAAAAAATTAGATGAATGTGAGTTATATGGCATACTAACCCTGCTAATAACATTGAGCTAAATCGATGATGGCAATAAGTAAATTGGGAATTTTACATTCTACTTATAGAATATTTTTTTTCTTAACTACGGACATCTTCTTACTCATGGGGTCTTTTTATTTTTCTACTTTTGATACTGCATCATCTAATGAACATGGGCCTTTTGTGCGCTTCAAGCAAATATTGCATCTTGCAACCACTTAACCAAAATATCCAGCTTGGAAATGATGTCAATTAACTGCATATGAATAATAGTAATACATATGTTGCACTTGGTTTTTCCTGCTTAACTTTTTTTTCTTTTCCACAGATATTACCTCCCATAGTTACTGCAACTGTGACAGGGTTGGTAGGTAAAGAAACCGAGCTGGAGGATACACATGGAGTGAGATCCACTGTCACATTGTCATCTTCTAGTCGCGGTCTCGCTTTCCAGAGGGGTTGGGAATCTTTTGTTTCAGAGCATAACATAAGCGTTAGAGACTTTTTGGTGTTTAATTACATTAAGGGGTCACACTTCGTTGTTCATATTTTTGGTGGAAGCGGCCGTGAAAAGCTTTCATTTAAAACCAATCCTTTCAGCAAAAATGTAGCTGCCCTGCCAAAATCATGTGAAACCAACAATATGAATGCAACAAAGAGATTCCATATGAGCTCCCCAATGGCTTCTGGATCAAAATTCCAACCTTCACTCATAAATAAAGACCTGGGTTCTGAAGGGGTCAATACTGCATATAACTACCAACCGTCAGCCACAAGAAGAACTCAAGATTCAAGAGATGCCAACGTGAAGCCTTCCAACCAACCATCAGGAGATGCCAACATGAAGCCTTCTAACCAACCATCGACCTCCTATAGAACACGAAATTCCGTAGCCACCAATGTAAAGCTATCATGCTCAAGGAAGTTTCATAACTTCAATCGTATTGAAGTCCATGAAAGTAAGGAAGCCAATGATTATTATAGTTGGTTGCTGTCTCTTTCTTATTTAAAGCTCCTTTGTTCTTTTCTTTTCCCATTAAAATTTTATTTGTCTTGTTTTTGTATTGATTTTACTTTCCCATAAATTTAATCTATAAATTTAGGGAATGATCAGAATGCTCCACAGGCTAATGAAGGCACTTCGCAGGAATTTACTGGTACATACAAGTCCTATGATGCTTCATTATTTGTTGCTAGCATTTATTCATATTTGTTTTCCTTCCCCTTGTTTACCATACAGCTGTTATCTTACTTTTCCCGGGTTCTGGGCGTTGGTTGAGTTCCTCTTTCTGCTCAAGGTTCTTTACTTTGTAAAGAATATTATTCTTATCTAGTATTCATGCTTTTGAATGTCTATTGTGTTCCATTGTACGTTTAACTTTGAGTGAACATGATCCTTGATACCAGTTGTCTAGAATCTTGGCATATGTTATTTGTACTCTTTGGTTTCATAATGTCCTACAGTATTATTTCAAATTCTAACCTTCTTTAGTAATAAGCTGCCAAACTGTCAAGGTTCCTCCATCATCTTTTGGTGTTCCATCATTTTTCTCTCTTTCCATGTTCTTTTTAAGATACGAGTATGACTGTGAGCATTCTTCCAATTGCCCAGTTTCTCTTTCTGCCCTTCTATCGACCTTGCTGCTGCGACATTGCTCCATACTTTCTATCTTCCTTGATTCTATCTTCCCTTACTGTTCCAGTAAAAATGGGGTTCGTCTTGAATTGTCAAAAAACAGCCAGTGTTTTACCATCGTGTTTCTTTTAGTGTTAATGTTATTATGTACAATTTCCTCCCCCAACCCCCTAAAGAATATATGCAAATGTGCTTGAATCCCCAGAGGCTGTGTGTTGTGCATATAATATGGTAGAGATGTTGAGTATTTAATAGTGTTTATACTTGTAGTTGAAGATGACAATCTATAGAAAATTCATGCTTGTACATAAATTGGCTATGATTAAAAAATTTCCATGGGACATTAAACTTTACCCTTGTATTTTGAACGCATCCCTATCCCGACCTTTTTCCATTGCATGCTTTCCCACTAAGATAATGATGTTTGGTGGTTACTTGTCAGTTTAACTATTTCCCCTGTAATTTGACAACTGACAGGCCTTACTTTGCACGTATAACAATTGATTTTTTCTTTATGAGCAGATAACAATAAGAAAAAGGTGAAAACAGAGCCAGAAGAGTTGAGTGACCAAGTAGATGGTCATGTAAGGAGAAAAAGAGGTGCTTTTCAAACTTATTTCCAATCTCATTTGATGTGTAGATTGCCTCCGGCTGTACATAAACTTAGTAATCAACTTAAGTATCTCTAGCTTTATTAGTTTAACAAATTCAAGTGTGTATATGTAGGCTCTTACCCATCGCAAGATAGGGTGAGTAATCAGAAGAAAGTGAAGGTCATTGGTGAGCCCTCATCTTGTACTCTTGCTTGTTTGGCTGTGACAGATTGTGGACATTACCTGGTAAGTCTTCCTTTTGTTCCAAATGTTTTTGTTTTGATTATTTGCCTGAAGAAACTTGCCATGATCTCATAGTATATTATAATAAATGAAGCCTTTTCTCACTTTGTTCAATATGTCAAATCTACACTCTTAAAATGGAGTGCCACTTTCATGGTATTAAAAGTAACAATAGATAAGTGTAAATTTATGGCCATGAAAGCTGTAACTGAGTTTTTTAAAATATTTTGAAATAATTCTTCAAGAAAACAAGGGAAACAATAATAGCATTACCTTGCAGACTGGAATGTTTTGCATAAATTTAACTTATCAAGCAGCTATAAGGGCATTGATGCTTTATGTATTACAGTGTGGCTGACATAATATGAGCATGAACAGAAAATGAGGTAAATGTGGAAGTTGGGACATGTATATATGTTTGGACTAGTTAAAAGTAGTAGTCATTGCTCGGAAGATGTTAATTGGGGTAGCCCTAATAGATTACAGAATAAGAGTTGTTTGAACCACATGCTCATATGGGATCTTTAGATGCTTCAGAAAAGCATATAGAAACAGAGAATGGTCAGCTCAAATTTGCAGGATGGGAAGACCTGAAAAGAAACTATAACAGAAGACTTAGATAATCATAAATGAAAACGTGTGTTTGATTGAGTATGATAGGCTTACATGGCCCTTCTGCCAAGTTTGTTGCAATTGTAAGATAAACCTGTGGATTCTTATTGATTTTGACTGTTTCACCAGTTATCATCAAAGGTAGTGCAATCTGATCCACTATGATTGAGAATTTGAACTGATTGCTTTTAATAGGGTTCTCTTATTTATTAATTTACGTGTTTGTTTTCAGATTGTCAAACATGTTGCAGTCATTCAAAAATTTCTTATACTAGGCGTATAGCAATAAATCAATTCTATGAAAAAAGAAACTGCAGAACCATGTCTTTTAGTTGAAAAGGGAAAAGAGAAATTGTCAAAATCGTCTTTCATATCCTAGGTTCCATTTGAACTCCGCATAAAAACTGTCAAAAACACTGTTTGTAGAATACGTGTTTACAGTTTCAACTGTGTATAGGAGCTGCCGGAAAAACTACCTGATGTTCTATTCAGGAAGTCAGAATCAAGCAAGCCTGTTGTGCTTAAAGATCGGGTGGGAAAGTTATGGCCAGCCTTATATCATGAAGCATCAGACGTGAATGTTTTGGTATCTCACTGGAAAAAGCTCAATCAAGAGATTGGTATTCAAGCAGGAGAGAGCTATCTTTTTAAAGCTGAAGATCCATCCAGGTCTTTGTATACCATTGATGTCCTTCGCTCTTCCTAGGTGATTTTCTTTATGTTATTTGGTAAAAACAAAAACATTTAGGCACTAAGCATTTAGTCTCATCAACCGAAGGTCAAATTGCTCCTCCGAACTTTTGCGTGTTGTTAATATGAAACTGTTAACGGAACTTCTGGAAGAGGATGTGTTGTAGTGATCCTTCATGATTGCATTAGTCTATTGAACCTTTACTTACAATTCTATTCCATTGCACAAGTGAAAGAAGGAAGAAAAACTAGACATTAACATAACATGGTTTATCTCCAGAAAAAGACCGAAGAAATTGTAATTGAAGTTCATATATTAGGCAATGAAAATGCAAAAACACCCTTGAAAGGTCACCTCACTACAATGACGGATCTACAAAGCAAAGATTGTGAACTTCCTAGGAGGTTTCTGCATCACCTAAGAAATACTAATACAAAATCTACTAAAAGTTTTTTTTTTTTTTTTTCCCGTTTTTTGGTCTTCAAACCATCTCAACCTTTGGTTCTACAGCAGCAGCAGCAGAAGCAGAAACTTGATTTTGTTCTTTCACCACCATTCTTCTCATCTTAATGAACCACCTGATCCAACCCACAACTTTGTCATACAGCCCAAGCACAATGTACAACCCAATACCAGCAATAATCCCATTGGAGATGGAATAAGTAAGTGGCATAAGAATCATCGTCACAAAAGCTGGCACTGCTTCCCTGATATTGTTCCAGTCAATGTCTTTCACAACTTTCACCATCAATACACCAACTATAACCAGTGATGGACCAATGGCCCATGGCGGCACGCTAGTAAGCAACGGGGTGAAAAACAACGACAATGCAAAGTAAAAGCCCACAACGATTGCAGTTAGCCCGGTTCTTCCACCTTCTCTTAGGCCTGCCGACGATTCAATGTAGGTCGCAATTGGTGTCACACCAAGAGCTGAGCCCACAATGGTAGCACCAGCATCCACCATGTAAGCCAAATATTCCCCTTCGAATTCGTCTTTTTCATCGACGAATCCTCCAACTTCTGCCAAAGTGTACAATGTCCCTGTTGTGGCTAGCACATCAACATACAATAATGTCACTAAAGCTACCCAAACCTCAGTCCTATTAAAATTTGCAAAACTAATAGCCCCCACTATTGACTTTATGTTGTGAAAATCAACCACTTTCTTGAAATACTCATACTTTGTGTCACCAATTGGGGTGTTAGGGAAAAATGTGACAGATGTTCCCCTAATCCAAGAAATCAATGTGACAAAAAGTATGCCATAAATCATACTCCCTTTTACATCCTTCATTAGCCCATAGCTAGTGATTACAAACCCAACTAAACCAAGCCAAAAAGTTGGGCTCCTCATTTGTCCACCGGTGCATGCTCCGGTGACAGGATCAACGCTCGAGCAGGCTGCCGTCGTCACCAACGTGTTTGGATCAGGGCCCACTAGGCCCACCCCTTGGCTTCCTTGTAACCCAACAAACGCGATGAAAAGCCCAATACCGGCAGCGCAAGCCAAACGGACAGGATGTGGGATAAACCGAGCCAGCTTTGCCCGAAGCCCAAGAACAGCAATGAGGAGAAATGCACAGCCTTCGATCAATACAATAGCCATCCCAGTTTGGTAGGAGATTTTCCCAGTTCCATGAAATCCCACCAAAGTGAAAGCCAAGTAAGCATTTGGACCCATACCAGGGGCCAAGCCCAAAGGAAGGTTAGCCAATAAGCCCATAGCAAACGACCCAATCATGGACGCCAAAGCCGTCGTCACAACCAAGTCACTCTTCACCTTCGCAAGGCATCTCTCATAACCGACGTTGGCCTTCAGCATGCAATCCGGCGGCGCCGTCGTCATGTTAGCCGGGACGGTGCAGTCTGCGGCGGAGCAAGTCCCGCCGGATTCCGACAGGATGGTGGCGTTGACGCTGATGATGTACGCCATGGTGAGAAAGGTCGCCGTCCCGGCCCTGAGCTCCCGGGAAAAGCTGCTCTTCCGGTTCTCCAGCTTGAAAAACTTGCCGACTTTCGATTTCGACACCGAATCGTCGAACCCTTTTGTGATTTGCTTCCATGAAGACTTGCATGATTTTCCTCCGCCACCACAAAGGTCTAATAATCCTCCTCCCATGGTTTCAGTGTGTGACTGTGTGTGTGTTTTTTTTTTAAGTTTTGGAGAGTGAGTGTTAAGAAAGCATATAACAGAGGGTTTTAAGAAACAATAAAAAGGGCTCAAAAGGTTTGGGGGACGGTAAGAATAATGATTTTTGGGTAAGTGTGAATTGATTGACAGGAGATTTATAGAAGTTAACAAATCTTAAAAAAGGAAATAGGAAACAAAAAGAAAAAAAGAAAAACGGAAATTTAAAAAGAAAAAAAAAAAGAGTAAATTGAAAATATCTTAATATTTCTTTTGAGGATATAATGCCCAATGGATTTAAAAAGCAGAAAAGAATGATTATAAACACATTCGCTACTGATTTTTTTTAAATTTTTTTTTAATGAATGGCTGCTTTCTGCAATTAAATATTCCAAAGAGAGCTCTTCTTTTCTCGTTTCTGTGTCTGTTTCTCCTAATAAATAATTATGGAGAAAACATCACTTATATATGCGTAAACTTTTCTTCTTCTTTTTTTTGGTCTGGTCACGTCCTAATATTATAGTCAGTGTTTGAATAATATGCTTTACGAATTTTTAGTAGTTTCGGGCTATAAGCAGACTATCTTTTTCACTATGTAACGAGTAAAAAAAATAAATAAGAAGAATGAAAATTAGTTTCGGAGCTGGTCCCCCGTAATTAACCTCAATCATTGACGATTAGTTTCAATGATAGATAAAGATTTCGTTGTGGTTACATATTTAGGAAAATTTTGACTACTCATTTAATACAATGAAATCAAATATATTATGCAATTCAAACTCTTGATTCTGTCTTCACTTCAATTTGAGTAACTTATTCAACAAAGCAGTAATTTTACTGGAATGAGTTACTATTTTATCTTCTTATTCCTTTATTAAAAGACAAAACATTGTTGTTATCTTTGGTTTGTATGGTTGGTTACGAATTTCTGGTTCATGATTAATTACAAGATTTAACACATAAATTCTGATTATGGGAGAATTTTTAACTATAGACATTGACTTTTTTGTTGCGATCTCTCATCCCTATCAATCTTTCCACTCAATTACATGTACGTATTATGCAAAGTGAGAAGGCAGAAAGCAAATACTCATTTTGTTCTAAATTATTGTTTTTACTAAAAATGAAAATCTCAACTAAACAATCATTTCAGAGTATATGTTATACTGTTTAAACGCGGGATTAAACTCTAAATACTCAATGAGGAAAGAACCAATTTGGTCCACCTATGATCCCCACTATATCTTTGTGTCATAATTCTTAAACATTTTGGTTCATTTGCACCGTTGCTTGGTTTTTGCTTTATATGTATAGTTTTCTAAGTACACGCAGAGAATTTGTTGTGTTGCTAACACATGTATGTAGAAATTATTCTCCGCAACGGTTATATATCACCTAAAAAATGGTACATTTTGAAACAACATTTGGACCGAAAAAATGTAACTTCTTGACTAATTTATCCACTAAATAGAGTAAAATTTTTTAAAAAAAATCTCATGGCTATATTTATTACTGATGATGTGTTACATACGTTAAAATCAAGTTGCACATGAGCTGTAACTTAATTATTTTTATGTCATAATAAGATTCATTTTAGACAGATTATAAACGATACTGATACTCCACTATGTTCGAAAATCTAGCCACCTCAAATAGTACTCTCCCGCTTTAGGTTAAAAATTTATTTTGTTAAAATTAAGTATTTCTTCAAGTTCCAAAAAAAGAAAAGTAGCTCACATTGATCACTTTTGAATTTTGTACTCTATACAAATTAGTTTCTGGGACAAAAGAAATAATTAATACGTAAAAATAGACAAAAAAAAAATTCGGATAAAAGGAGTACATATATACGGACGTAAGTCACTCTATAGGATGAAGGAAGAAATATTAGCAGCAAGAGAATTGTGTATTTGTTAGATTGGAGCGGAAAATAGTTACTAATTTATGAAAGGATGTGGGCAATTGAAGTTTTGATGCCCCTAACCTCATGAGATTATGAGGTTTCGGTTATCTCTTAATAATTTTGAAGATTGATAGTGTCTTACAAGTAAAAGAACATGATATGAGTAATTGTACATTTTAAATGAGAACATTTGTTTCATCAGTAAGACTATCTTGTTTTATATAGTCGTCCAGTTTATTGTGATGAAGCAAATCGATCAGTTCTGACGAATTCATCTCATAAAAGAATAAGTCATCATGTAATGGGGAAAAAAAAAAATCAAGAATACGTTTTAAAGGATTAAGAAAAATAAACTTTGCAGGAAAAACCCTAATTGGACGAGGTCGATGGATTGGTACAACATTTGACAAGAGATCGAGTAGGTAAGAAATCAATGTCCACCTTTAGAGACTTGATATTTTAATGTCAAATCGACACCTCTCAGGACGACGGTCTCATATATGATCCTCTCAGTTTCAACTTTCAACGAGCTCCACCAAATTTTGTCCCTTTTTAGGTTTTTGGCCAAACCCACAATAATTTGTCCAATATTGTTTGTCCTTCCATTTACAACTCATATTATTATTCTCTTTTAACATATAACTCATATTATCATTCTCTTTTAACATAAACTAGTACTTGTCCCACGCATTACGTGTGTGTATAAATTAAGAGGGGAAAAATTGAACCTTCTCTATAGCCACCACCGGTGCCGCAACTGTCAAACTAAATCAATCAATGCAATAGTTGAAATTAGCCTACATATGTCTGTGTGTTGAAAGTTTTTATTCAAACAATAAGGAATCAAAAAACAAAAGAGAAGAAAGTAGAGTAGGATATCAAGCTTAATACCTCCGATAGCGGCAGCGACGACAGAGGGCATGACAGCAGCGGTAGAGGTAGGTGGCATAAGAGGCAAAGGAGAGAATTTGAAAGGCAAAAGAAAAAGATTTACTTTGGTGAACGATTTTACGTTCATCTTATTTATAGAGGAAGAGAAGCGTATTAGAGAAGCTTAAATGAATCGTATTAGAGAAAAATATAGATTTGTAACATTTGATTCTAATATATATTTTCTAAATTTAAATATTTTAAATTGTATTAAAAAAAATAATGATCACATTATTTAATTTTTCGGAAATAAATAAGGTAAAACATTAAAATAGTAAAATCTGGATAAACGAAATTATCAAATTACTTTAACCGTTTAATGAAAGTCAACTGTGGAGGTGACACGTGTCTCTAAAAATTATTAATGGTCTAATTAAGCTGAATTAGCTTCTGCAAACCACTCTCCTTTAATATATATATATATAGGATTATCGTTGAATTATTGAATGCAAGAGTCAACTCCCTCTAGTCCTTATTATAAACATTTCGATTTGTCCTAAATTTTACCCAATATATTATTTGAATTGAAAAAAAAATATTAAAAATATTTTATTTTTAAGATTTTTTTTCAATAGAAAAAATATACTACATAAAAATTTAGGTCAAATCAAAATGTCTTATAACAAGGACCGGGGGAAATATTTCAAAAGATACCATACATCATTTGTTATAGTAATTGTGTATCATCGCATCGAGATCAGATCACTTGTCCCAAAAATATAATGCAAAAACATAGATTTATATAGTATAACAATTAACACATTTAATTAAATGAAACTTTATCGCTTCAATAGTTAAAAATGATTAGTATATAAGTTAGACGGATTATGGCGCATAAATAAACAAAAACCCATGTGCTTGGCTGCTTATTAGCATGATTACATATGGATCCGGCTGAATCCCTAATCGACGAAAACTTTTTAGGACTTTAAGAAGTGGCCAAACAAAGATCCAAATCGAAAATCTTTTCATAATCATATAGGTTTAGACGTCACATTAAGTTTTCAATTATAAATTTTGGCATCAAGCTGTAATATTGGTGTCTAATTAAGTCTTAAAGGAGCTTTTTCTCCACTGTTGACTATATATTGGCTTCATGATTATAACCCCATCATTTAGCCCTACACTTGCTTGTAAACTTTTCATGTCACATAAAAATGAAAGATCGAAACAGATTCGATTTGGATAAACTAATTATCAGTTTAATCAAGTTGATAAGATCAAATAATGTAATTAAGTTATTTTCAATATTACTATTAATGCTACACTTTAATAGCTACTCGTGCGAATACTCGTATTATTGGCAATTTTTTTCTGACCGTCAGCTGCTACCTTTTTCTAACTTATTAATATTGAGTATGTTGATTCTTTTGTTCATTGAAGGGGGCTGTTTTTGTCTGTATGTTACTATTTTACATTAAGTTTGAATTTTTCACAAGTAATCCCTTTTACCCTATTAAAGCAGAAAACATGATGCTGATGTGGCAATTTCTTATTAAAAGGTTTTGGCTCCAAATGCACCATATTGCATAAACCATTCTGCCACGTGTCACCCCCTTTTAAAAACAAAAATATATTTACAATATTAACGAAGAGATCAGATGGCCATGTTCATTCAAATTTTGAATTTGACAGTGAATGAAATTTTCCTTCTCCACTTATTTAGGACTTTCGAAAAAATTAATTTTCGATCAATCAATTATCTTCATCAAAAACTAAATTTATTCCTAATCAGTTTTGATTATTTACATATTAATTTATTAGATGGGAGGATGCCCTCGGACATTTGCCCGGGGCAAGCATCTAGTTTTATTTACATGAGAAAACGTTTATATTTGAGTGTTGTCAAAACTTTTAAGAGTGTTGACAAGAAAAAGAGGTTTGGCCAAAATTCTTCCATTATTGTCTTCTTCAAGCCGACCAAGGAATAGATTTGCAATAATTTGGTGTGATTTTCCAGCACCTTTTTTCACTTATGATTGCAATAGAATTACATAGAAAAAAAATATTCGTTGCTGCCAAAAACGATGGAAGTGACTTCAATATGATTCTTCTATGTTTCATTAGCTTAAAACATATGTTCAAGTTGTCTACTGACTTTTTTTTTTTTGGTTGAATGAATGAATGAATGTGTCACTTTGTCAACGAGAAACTATGATTAAAGGTTTTTTTTTTATTATTATTTGCTTAGACAAATTTCAAGATTCCCATAAATTACCTTTTTTGTGAATTCTTTTGTCTTAGATTCTGTTTTTATTACAACCATTAGTAGTGATTTCCAAGTTTTAGAAATGAGGAAATTACAAATATGCCTTGGGGGTATCTTTCTGAATTTGTTCATTCAATTTTCTTAAGATTTTTGGTCCATTTCATTGATTAAGGGAAATACTCCTTTTGTCCCAAAATTATTATCCAATTTTGATTTTCACTTTTAATTTATTTTGTAGTGAAACAAAGAATCCAAATCGGATAATTATTTTGGGACGGAAGAAATACATTAATTCATGATGAACAACAGGTGCACTTTTATGGTGAAGACGGGTTTTAATTATGCTTGAAGTATAAACTGAGAATCGCTATATTTTTTGGTAACGTCGAAAGTCCCACCAGAGATAAATAAATCCACGCCCACTGCAATAGCCTGCAAACCACAGTGGGAGGTAAACCACCCTAGGCAAGTTCAGGGTGACAAGCTCAGGTGCAAAATCAGGGGTTTATTAGTGGGTTAACCGTAACAAGCCCCTAGAGGTGTCAATAGGCAATGTGAGAGCCAATCCCTTACTTTTTGTTGGAATGAGGATGAAACTCATGACTTTTTTTGGAGTAAAGGTGGTTTTACCACTGATTCCGTAAAGAATTAATTGAGGCTATCCATTTTAAAGTACTTCTTTTTTTTTTTTGCTTTACAAATTTCTTAATTCAATTTTTCAATGGAAGACAATGTTGAGGACACAATTATATGGGCAAAGGAATAATTCTCCTGACCGGAGTCATTTCAAAAAATAAGAGACCATGATATTCTTGTTTCAAATAGTTAAGTTCTATAATTAATATGATTAATTTGAAGGGAAGTTCTTGGCATATTCCAGAACTAATCCAACAAATTTTTTGGTAAAATGAAGGAAAAAAAACTACTTAGCTAGAAATTCTAAGATGCATGAAAGAGTATATCATCATACCCTAGTATATAAATATAAATATTGTCTCGGCAATTTTATTTGTTATTTTATAATTTCCATTAATTACTTCCTTGGCTTTTACCCTAACTGTCTCTTCTATTACTACAATATGTTTGGACACCTAATCAATCATTAATTTAGGTGAAAAATGAACATTGAGTTTCATAATCATTATGCAAAATCTTGCGTGACAGTTTTTTTTTTTAAAAAAAAAAAAAGTAATAGATAATAGTATAGAACATACGATCACATGCATTTGGAACTTTAATTTCCTCGTTACTCGAAGGAATCTAACTAAAAGCTTCTACTAAAATAAGTGACTTTCACTAAAATAGAGGAATTCAATATCTATGAATACTGAAGTACAAGGCATTCTGTATGGATTAGCATCATTTAGGCTGACACCTTTTATAAGAATTTGTGCAGAACTTTTTCTTTTTTGGGTTAACAAATTTCTGCCGAATTAAAAGTTTAATTAGTAAAGAAAATAGCATAAGTTACAATAGTAGTTTATTGCATGCGTAAGTACAGAAGAAAATGTCTAGTAATTCGTACCAAAAGCTGCAGTGCAAAACTTCTTTTGAGAATAAGTGATAATTAACCAAATAATTAATTATTTACAAAAAAAAATTAAGGAAATAAGCTAGCTACGCTCTTCTTTTAAAATGTTTAAGTAGATGAATTATGAAAAAAAAAATTGTTAAAATAATAGAGTGCAGAAAATCATACAGACTTTATAAATAAATGTGTGTGGAAAGATTTTCACTTCTTCGCGTGGAATGTTTCACCTTATGATTGCAATAGTAGTCAATCTTAGTTATACTTAAACTTAGTAGGAGAATGAGAAGTTCACGATGATAAGAATAATTTACTGTAACATTTGTATCTAATTCAAATACACATTATTTTAATTTTTATTTTTTTTAATGGATGTCATATATTTTTCTTACTCTGGGAACGATTACTCTTAGCTTAAGAAAATGGAAATATCTTACTATATTAGAAACAAAAACCACAAATAAGAGAAAGCACCATCATTTCCCATGTGGCATTTTTACATCATATTTTTAAAATAAATTTTTATTACCACATTTCCTAAATTTAAAAGGCAAATACGGTCTAAATTCACTTCCACCTCCTATTTTCGTCAAAACAAACAAAAAAAACCACGGGTTCAAAAAAAAACCCAAATCCTCATCCCCATCTCCACGACAATCGACTCCCTAATCAATACCTTCTCCACAATTAAAAAAAAAACAAATTCCTCATCAATCATCAATTGAGAATATGTGGTGAAATATACTCCTTTCCTATTAGCATATTCAATCTTTTCATTAGTGATGATTAACTACATCTTAATCGGATAAAATTTCAACTTCAAAAACTATTCTCTTTACCTCTCTATATAAACACAAAGGAAAAAAAAAAATTCTCATTGATCTTGCTTCGGCCGTTGTAGTGGTGCCATTGCAGGTATTAAAATTTAAATGATTTTATTTTCACAAATTATTGGTTTGGCTTTTATTATTTTTTGTTTTTCCCGTTCAAGAAAAGTGTTATTACTATTATTTTTATGCGTCCATCCGTTACAACTACCGTAGCTGTTGTCAGGTAGTATGATGTGATTTCTTATTTGGTTAGTTAGCCTAGAATTTTTGTATGATTTTAGTTATGTTTGGATTAAATTGATTGATTGGGTTTTTATTACAAAGTGTGATTTTTTAAATTTATTTTTTATGTTTCATTCTATTAGAGTGGTTTTTTTTTTTTAATTATGGAGTCTCAGGTTTTTTTCGTATATGGCCAATTATGAAGTGTGTTTTTTCTTTGTTTAATTGCTTTTGATTTTGTTTCATACTCCCAGTTGACCAATTATTATTATTATTATTTTATTATTATTATTATTATTATTATTATTATTTTATTTTGCAAATGAAGCACGTTTCTTTTTTTGCATTGCGCGACCAAACATCACTAATTATTAAAAGAAAAGAAAAAGAAAAATCCTACAAATTAGTTGAATCCTACCAACTTCATATTCATTTAAAATTTAAGCTACAATATTTTGCATATTAGTTAATTAATTCTGAAATGCATATATTCTGACACTAATTCATCCATATTTAAAATAATTTTAAAAAAATTAAAAGAGGATTCATAACGAGAAAAAAAAAAGTTAAGGTGTTGTGCTTTTTGCTCTAGAGTTATTGAGTCGTTTTATATTGTCAGTCCATTTCTGTCCCAAAAAAAAATAATTTATATTTTAATTTATGAAATATATATATAAAGAAAAATTTTCAATATATTATATGTACTCCTTCCGTCCTATAAAAATAGTCCACCTCCGTCCCACAAAAATAATCCACACTGAGTTTTGAGTTTTATACTGTTTTTAGTACAAATTTGAAAACTTAATATGAACTATTTTTTGTGGAACGAAAGTAGTACTATTTTTCTGAGGCAAAAGGAGTAATTAATACCAGCATTGCTCTAAGAACTAAAAGGGGGTGCTTAACTAGCTATTCACAAGAAACAATGAAAATGAAATGCATGTGATAATTTCTTGAAATAACAATGTGTAATATAGACAAATTAAAATTAACATAAAACAAATCAGTATTTGGCATAATGAGTTGCATGTTAGAAGATGCGCATTCTAATTCCTCCTTCGTTCCCTCCCAACAGAATAATCAAACTTGTTTAACTAAAAAAATTTTTCTTTTTGAATTGAGAAATTTTGTAATGAATAAAATATTTTCTTTCAATTCTAAATGAGTTGTCTTGTTTTAAATTTTTCTCTTTTTTACTGTTTGAAATAAGTTCTGTTTATTTAATTCTGCCAAATTTATGTTCATTTGGTTATTTGTAGCATGTAAGTTAATACACTTTGTATTCTGCTCCCTCTATGCCTTCACTCCCGGGACTGGCCGGGGAGTTCCAATTCGTTTTAGGAATAGCCGATCTCTGCTTTCTTACGAGGATGGTGCCGCTCTTCAACTCGACGGACAACCAAAGGTACGGGTAATTTGAAGAATATGATTGAAAATTTGTGAATGCATCTTGGGCTTATTCACATGAAAATTTTTCCGTTTTTATTGAGTAAAAATAAAAATAAAAAACACTTTCTATTCTGCTAGTTTTCTCCGCTCATTTCCTTTTATGCCATTTCTCCTTCCCTCCATTTTACTCTCGTCTCTTTCCCCTTTTTTTTCTTTTTCTTTTTTTTTTGGTGGATCTACCCTGGTTTGCTATACTCTATCGCCTCTAACTCTCCTAAATTTTCTCTCCCTTGTATCTGACAAAGGGATTTTTTATGGCATTTTTATCTATAAAAACTAGTTAAAAATTTGATACAAGTGTCATAATAATTAATACTCCATTCGGTCCTTAATATAATGCATTTTAATTTTGTTCTAACTTTCAGTTAGTATGCATTTTTAGTTAACGAAAAAATTTTAAAAATACATTTTCACATTTGTTGTGTTCTTTTAATTGTTAGCAAATGTTTTAAGATTTTTTCGTCAATTAAAAATACGTACTAAATGAAACTTAGGATAAGTCAAAATGATTTATATTAAGGATCGGAGGAAGTACATTACTAACATCGTAATTAAATAATACTACCACTATCCCACAAAATAATATATATTGAGTTCTCAAATTTGTACTGAAAACAATACAAATGTAAAATTTAATATGAACTATTTTTTTAGGACATAAAAAATAATAAGTAACTTATTTAGCTAAATAACTAAACACGTGTCAGTTATTTAAGAAGTGTCATTCAGCCCGTAATAGAAAAATGTTATTACGTCATTACACGCATAAGAATCGATTTCGACTCTACTCGGAAGCCCTCATGACTATATTCAGTTCTCTATCTCTCTCAAATTCTTTCCAACTTTTACATTATGTATGTCATAACTAAAATTAGTACTTTCAAGAAGTGGCGGGAGGTAGGTACCTATTTAATAGTTTTTATTAGTAGCAGTGTCTTAAATTTTTAACAGAAAATTATGTGTTGTATAATTTTTCACACTTTCTACGTTAATTTCCTATATCATTAGTAGTTGTTTCCAAAATTTTGCACCCCTCCTGGCTCCAGCACTGCTTTCATTCGACATTATTACGTACTGTGACATTATCGAAAACAACATTTTCATTTTTTCTTGTGTTGCCAAAAATAATATTCCTTCCATCCAAAATAAATAGTCCGGCATAATTATTTTAAGAAAAAAGAAGAACTATAAAATTTTAAATCGTAATTACCGCCGTTAATGTAGAAGACATTTAAATTGAATGAGACGGTGCAGTATCATGTATTCAATTAGTCCAATAAACAGCTTCACTTTTCTGCAATATATAACTAAAACTTGTAAGTACCATTTTAGGATTAATTAAACCCCACAGCTGGATTCAATTTCATGGGATCGGATAAGTAGGACCAAGTTCCACCATTACTCTAATTCATCTTCATGTTTAAATTTGCCTTTTGGTTTGTTTACTATGTCAAAAAACCAAAAAAATTTCACTGTAGTTAAAGTGATTTTTATCCCGCAATGCTACTTTTAGGATAAGTAATCATACACGTAGAAATGTTTTGAGGAATTTTACCGTGAAAATTACACGAAAAGTGATAATACCAAAACCCACTTGAAAAGTACAATTTTGTAAAGGGTAAATCGACCCCTTTTCTTCTGATTATCCTTTTTGATGTATGAAAGATGGTTTCTAAGTGGTTCTTTTGGCTCTAAAAGTCTAAAAGTTTGAATCATTAAACCCAAGCACACATTTTTAATCAACTATTTGGCCGAAAGACACTTAATGTTGTTACCAGCTCCATACCCAACTTCTTCACCTTTTTGTATTGAAAAAGAAGACTTAAAGTTGAACAGAACTTTTTATTGTGTTATTCAGGTCTGGCATTCATCCCATTTTTAATGCTTGTGGACATTGTTGTTTTAACTCTTTTTCAGAGAAGTAGGAGAGGCGTCTTACCACTAAAACCGTAACTCAATATCAAATTTGTAATGCTCCCTAATTTGTAGGCACTAATCATTTTTTAAAACAAGTTATCCTTTTTTTCTTTCTGTGGCCCCTTTCATTGTCAAGTTCTTTTCTGTGACTAATATCCCTCATGGTTTCCAGCACATGTAACTTCTAGTCTTCTACATTACTAAAAGTGACAAAAATGTAGGTCTAAAAAGTACTAACTAATTTCTTTTTATATAAAAAATGATTTGTCCAGTTATCCAAGCCTTCCATCTTTCCTTTCTCTTGGCTTCTTTAGGTTATGGTACACTTGGGTTCAAGCTACTTGGATGCCTGGAGCTTGTTTTTGTGGCCTTTCTTCTTGGAGGTGCTTGTTTCGGCAGATGCTTCCTCTTCTGCCTTTTGTTCTGCTTCCAAGACTGCTAACTGCAGGTTGTCAAATAAGATTAAATTTCAAATCTGGTTGCGTAAAATTTTCTTCTTTAGCAGGAAAATACACCATAATTTACCTCTTCAAGAATTGGTGCAAGTTCCTTGTATCGAACTTTAGCAAGATCAAAACCATCCTTACGGAGCTCCTATTCAGCCAGATGGTGCATGTTAGAAACACGACGGATGAATTGAGACGGAAAAAAAAAAAAAAAAAAAAAACCTAGATCCAAATGAAAGTCAAACAAGATTGTAGAAAACGGAGACAAACAGTAATAAGGAAATCAGATAACTATGTTTTTATCTTTCAGATGAACTATTGTTTTTCTTCTACTGTAAGGAAAAAATATGTTTTGTTATCTTTCAGTTTCCAACCTTAGTGATCCATTCACATACCCCGGAGACAAAAAGTAATAAGGAAATCATGTTACGAATCCTAAGATGGAATTTCAACCAAGCAACGGAAGACTTACCTTTCCTGTATGTTGTGTATGTTCATATGCTGCCATTTGCCAATACTGGTTTGTACGCTTGTAGAAATCCTTTAATGTTTCTCCAGGCTTCACAGAAATCAAGTGAAGAATTTGAGTTAGAAAAGGTGAATGAACTTGACGGGAAACATCAGGCGCAGTGAGGTGCAAATATTAGCAAACTATACTAAGCAGTAAGCACGACTATCCAGATAAAACAATGCAGAAGACACGAACACTTGATTTAGCATTTCTATGAGAAAGGTTCTACTTGCAATACATACCATAGGAGTTCTTTGTGAATCAGAAAGCCCAAGACTGGCCCTGATCTGTTCTATTCTTGCTCTTTTCTCCTTCCTTCGCATACTTTTCTTTTCACCCTTGATTATAGCAACAGCATCGCCCACTTCAAGTGATGCAGCACCACCATTGCTAGCCTTTTCAGAAACAATAAAATCACACACTGTTAGTCAATCATGAAATGAAACAGAATAAAAGCATAAAAGCATGATTAAATTGTAGATAGCAATATGCATTGCATGAGCCAATACCTCTTTATCTACTTCATCATCAACATCGTCATCCTCCTCACTCTCTTCTTCTGTATCACCTTCATTTTCATCTTCATCTTCATCTTCGTCCTCAACCTCATCCTCGGACTCTTCAACCCATTCAGGTTCTGATGCCTGTGTGAACAAACAAAAATTTCAGTCACTGCAACAGGAAGGATTACAAAGTAACAATTCCAAGGTAAATATCATGGGTCTTCTTTCACTGATTAACAGTACGTGCAGAGAACACTAAAGACAAGGAACCTTACAGAAATTCAAATGTGTTAACATATACATACATAATACATATGTAATGGAAATGCATAAAATAGAGTATATAAGGGGAGAAGGTGACTGACAGGAATTATACACTTCCATTCATCAAGCTTGTTGAGATTAAGGATGTACAAATCATCTAGAGTGATTTCTTTATCTCTATTTTCCATCATCCCTCCGAAGATATATAATGTATCTCTGCCAACAACCATACAGCAGTTGATGCGTCCACAAGGCTTCACTATCTGGAGACAGAATTTCTGTTATAGACTTACAGGCAACTTGCAAGCATCAACTGGTAATAAATCACAATGCTAAAATTTACTCTGGTGGAACGGACCTCAGGTGATTCAGAACTTTGCAACACAATTCTGGAGTTAGATTGAGGAATCTTTTCAACAGATTGGGTCGCCTTCTGATTCTCATTATTCTCAACCTTTAGATGTCTTTCCACACGAGAAGAAATATCACTGATGTTGCTTTGATAATCAAGATCTTCGTCACTGTCCAAACACGCATCTTCATTTATGGCAAATTCCATCTCGTTGGTCTTCTTGATAACAGTCATTTCAGGAGGTTTCTCATCGTGATTTTTCTTCGACTGCAATGCCAATTAAAAGACATGAAACTAAACGGCATCAGAGAAATGCAACCCGTGATAGACTTAATTCTCTATAAATGCTTGCAGCAGAATAATCGGTTGTACAGGTGAGAAGATAATAAATATATGTGTTTGTATATCAACATCTATCCAGGCACTGGTATGAAGGAAGATAGAAATGACATAAAACATATTTAATAAAAGAAAAAAAGTCTTGTTGGATCATTTGAAGGAAATCTTGGAAAGAAGAAGTGACATAGAGAACAAGTCAATATCCTTCTCTGGGCAAAACTTGTCAGATGACAGATAAGATAAGATTTTGGAGCTAGTGAAAGGTTGTAAATTTTTCTTAACATTTTTTCTTTAGGAAGAATCCAGTAGTCTTCCATTGTTGCATAATCTTAACTGTGAATTCATTAGACCCAAATCAATCGGTATTAACCAGCTAATTGCAGAACACGCAGCAATATTTGATGTTCTGGTAGGTTCAAAAGGGAAAAGAGGACAATTTCAATGAAGTGAGGTAAAACCAATCTAGCATTTCTTTTTTTTTTCCGAAGATGAGTAACTATAAATAGTCAAAATGCAAATACATAACAGTTTGAATACTTATATGCATCTGCATTTAATCAATGTTTAAGAATAGAAACTTTACCTTCCCTTTTGTGGATTTATCCTTCCGTAGCTCTAGAGGATACCTGCCCAAAACATTTCCATAGGTTTGCTAAATATTCTCGTTTACAAAGACAATGAAGAAATGGATTACATCCACACAATATCTCAATTTGATAACAGTTTATCACTTTAAATAAAAATGGTGTTTAGTTCCCTCAGCAGGGTGTGGACACTATCCCAATTCCTCTTCAAAAGAAAATGGATCCAACTGAGCAGTCAGAAATTTATGTAACCATTCAAATGAGCCCAAGGCTGCAATTACCACATAAAACTTATCACATCATGTGCTGAGATGATGAGAACACACACGTCCCTAAATTGTCTAAAGGGGACATCTTACAAAAGAAGAAGACTTAAAATTACCAGCGTTGTGTGTCCAGCTGAAAGCCATAAAGTTCATTCAGAAACAAGCTCAACATCACGTCACCTGTTATAATAAGAGGTAATAATAAACCAAGTAGTGAATCTCATGCAAATAAAACCTAAAAGAACAGATTATTTCTAGCTGCTACAATTCAGGATCTTCTAATACGCAAGATAAGCATTGAAGTATAAGGTGAAAGTAAGACATCAGACCTAGTATATAGCCCACTAAATGCTACTCTTCTAATATATGAAAGAAGAAGCAGAGAAAAAACAGATGAACACAGACCTTCCATTTCCATATCCACCACACCTCCAAATAGCAAAGCCCTCTTCTTGTGGACACACATAGAAAAACCAGCACGAGGCCCAGGTGGCATTCCACTTTTTTTCACCTTTATAGATATGACGCAACAAGTATAAATTTAGGTTAAAAAATTTAAGCCAAGAAAACTACAATAATATGATTCATTATCGTAATCAACATTATGCTTTGTATCCATGTTATTTAAATCACAGGCAGCAGGACTAAAATGAGAACCTTATTCCATTCCCAAGTTCTGGGATCCAGCGACCACATATCTGCATGAACAACTCCTTTCTCAGAGGTAGATCCATTCTTGTCAGACGAGACTTCTTTTGAGTATCCACCATACAAATATATCTACACAAGAAAAGGAACATACATGTCAAACGTAATATCACTCCAAACATGTAAGAGTATCTAACACATCTACGTATATTGACTTACTTCATCTTGGTAAACAAAAAACTGAAAGCCACTTCGAGCACTAGGCCACATGCATCCAGGCGTAGGTTTTATCTCCTGCCACTGCATTTTGCAACAAGTAAATCAGTTTGGTAAATCAATAAACTTAAGAAGAAGCCTAAGCCCATAGGTTACCAATTTACCTTAAATTGGTCAAGATCAAATACATGAAGATCATTGAAGTACCTGCAAAAATCAGATTTCTCAGAAGTTCGGAAACAAAGTACAAGAAGTTCCTAGTTTGCATATGCAACCATAATACAAGGGCTGTATCTTTGTATCTTTGTGAAAGAAGTATTACAATTGCAACAGATACACATTAAATGAATAAGGTGGTAGGAGTTTCTTCTTCCATGTCATCAGATACACATTAAAAGACTAACTAGGACCAACCCCTAAGTGTCCAATCCACCAAAAGAAAAAGTATGAAATAAAAGATATAGAAAAGAAAGGAAAAAGAACTATCCAAAACCTAGTTTCAAAAGAATCAATAACGAGAAGCAGGGAAGCCTTCTGTTTTTTCCTTTTCAAACAACTACGCATTTATCCCACAAAATTGAACCAGCTTTTATTTTCTGATCAAAATTGGATCAGTTAGACGAGTCATGTCTCAATATCCTGTTTTGTTTTAACACATTCTTCATTTAAGTCTAAATGCATTATACCCTTTTAGTAGTTTCTTTCCAGGACTTCTTAGGCCTTCCCCCAACCCTTTCAATTTGAATCAATTCTCTATTTTTTTCATGTTGTACTGTTGCTATCGAGCATCTAGGGACCTCCTCCTACAAACAAGTGCAGCCCATCATAGGTGTGTCCCAATAACAAACATTGATTGGCAACCAGACATTTTAAATTTCCAAAAGAGGCCTCACCTCACTTCTCTCAGAGTGTCATAAAAGCCTCCAAAAACTATGATCTTGTGCTTATACAAAACCTGCAAGATTTTAAAATGAAGCATAAGGACTCTCTCTTGCAAACTCTCAAACTTATGATGAAATAAGTAAAGAAAATAAATTAAATATGCCATTATATTCAAGTCATTGTGCAACTGTATGAAACCTCACAGACGCTACTTAATTGTTATCTGATGCATGCATGCTTGAGTACGAAACCCCCATAATTGCTTACTAACAACCAGTAAATAAAATCAAGCTGAAGAAACCACTAAGTTACAAAGCCATGTCGAAGCATTTTGGCACAATAGAGAAAGAAAACCAATCTGTCACTACAAAATTTAAACTGCAAAATCCAGGATGCAAGTAGCAGAAGAAATTCTAGTTTCCCAACTTAATGTAACCCAACTTTCAATGTCGCTAATCACATATATAAAATTTTTAAGCTATGACAAAAGGAACTTATTAGAAGCTATATCAAGTAATTTGCAGTGGTTTTTCTTGGTTAAGATGAATGCGTTCCATTTTAATAACCTTTACCAAATGCCAACATATTTACTCATGCATCATTTCCAACTTCACAAGGCAGTGCTGATCTTGCTTCTAAAACTAGAGAAAGGGATTATGAGAATTAAAAACTTCTGGAACTACAACCACGTGTCTATTCGGGGTTGGCTAATTTTTACAACAAGAAAATTAACAAAACCTCAAGCTGGAAATAATTTGGATAACAAAGCATAAAAAAAGAAAAGAAAAAGAAAATACATTTATGAAGCCACATCAGCTTACATGCCCTCCAGGGATTACATTTCTAAAATTAAGTATAGCAAACGAATGCAAGAACTGTGCATCTTCAACTTTTCGTTTTAAATGTATACAGAATGTTATTTACTTTTGTATATAATAACAGTGTCTCAGGAATCCATAACACTCAGCACCAAAGCAAATTGGCTCCTAAATGTCAAAATTACGAGGCACCTGATTCCCTGTACAGCAGATGAGGTAACATGAGAACTGATAGGGAAGTCATCTCCCTTAAACTTCTCTCCCTTTTAGCTATGTAGGTCCAAATTATTCTAGGATAATTTAATAAGTCTTGGGAGAATCAGGAGTTTTCAAATGCAAGCTACATGCTCTTACTTGTAATGCCAAGAAATCTTAATTAGAAAATGCTATCAAAAAATAAGCTGCACGCATTTGGTAAGCATGCTTGTTGCAAAACAAATATGCAAACATATCATTCTGTTTTAGATTCTATTAAGCTGATTGGGTAACAATTGGCATCTATCATGATATCACCACTCTCAGGTTTAGTGGGTCAAGCCTCAGCCAAGGCAGTTGAAAACAAACTAACAGGGGGAGAGAGAGAGAGAGAGAGAGAGAGAGCAAACAAATTGATGCCTTCAAGGATTCTATTTTCTTTCATTTCTTCTAATTTCATTTTGTTTGACAGAGAAAAGAAGAAAGAAACCAATAGAATCTGTAAAAGGGTTTTGAAAATCGAATTCACATGATATTAAAGTGATTCTTAACTATAGCTAGATACTGCATAGAGCAAGGATGATTTATCAAACTGAGATGACAAGCTCATTCCAACACATACCCAAAGGTAAAGTCACTAGGCTTCAGCTGCTTGGCCCCTGAAAAGGCTTCATTTGTAGGATTACCAATATTATAGAGAGGTGGGCACAGTCTTTCAAAGAATAAAGCTTCAATTTACCAAGTAACAATTTTACTCAGTCCAAACTGGGAAGTGATAATCATTTTTTTAGTTTCATCCTTTGATGGCATTGACTTTTATTCATTTCAAGAATTCCTGTACGTTTCAGATACAACATGATATTAAAGTGATTCTTAACTATAGCTAGATACTGCATAGAGCAAGGATGATTTATCAAACTGAGATGACAAGCTCATTCCAACACATACACAAAGGTAAAGTCACTAGGCTTCAGCTGCTTGGCCCCTGGAAAGGCTTCATTTGTAGGATTACCAAGATTATAGAGAGGTGGGCACAGTACTTCAAAGAATAAAGCTATAATTTACCAAGTAACATTTTTACTCAGTCTCAACTGGGAAGTGATAATCATTTTTGTAGGTTCATCTTTTGATGGTATTTCTTTTTATTCATTTCAAGAATTCCTGTACGTTTCAGATACACATTTGGCTTTGTAGTAAGGAAATAAAGGTAATAATGTTTCACTAAACCGCTCATGAGAAAACCTCTTAGAGGTATCTTGCTAAGGAAACAAATTCAACAGTTCCAGAAAACCCTTATATATCATAATTGCACCATAAACAAGATAGATGCTGAACAGCCTGAACTTACCATCCGATGGCCCGAACGAGGGCCAGGGCATCCTTTATAATTTAGTTGTTCCCACTGATTTGTTTTCAAGTCCAACATCCAAAAATCCTGCATTTTAAATTTCAGAGCTATTATATGATCTTGGAAATTGGATATCTGATTCCAAAGAACGAATACGGTAAAAGAAAAAGTATCAGATCAGAATGAGTAGTCTACCTTGTAGTGATGAAAACGCTCTTGATTAGGAGATGTAAATTCACCACCTTCAAATGCAAAAGACGAAATGCATTAACAGACATTCAGGTGTACTAAAATACATAAAATATGTACCGAATCTTTACCATATATGTAGAGATAATTCTTCCAGGCAACAGCTTGATGAGCACTTCGCGGAGGAGGACTATTAGGGCTTGATACCAGCTTCCACTCTTGTTTGTCCACATCATATCGATAAAGATCACCATATACAAATGTCTGCATAAACCGAAATTCCAACACTACCATTACATAGTTTCTAAGCTTCTCATACACGTAAGTACAAACAACGCACTCGCACACTAGAAGTACCATAACCTTTGCTAAAAGATAATCCTTAAAATGTATTCATAATGCTTCTAGCTAAAGCAAGACATCTAACCACTGTACTCATGTCTCTTGAAGTTGTACCTTGTCATCATAAGAGAATTCAGTGACTACTACAGGAAGAAATATCAGTACCTTTTGACCATTGTAGAATTCACCACCATAGAGAATCAATTCAGTCTCCTTCAATGGATTAATGTTCAACTACAAAAAAAAAAAAAAAAAACAATTTTGAACAAGAAAACAAAAACCCATCAAACTTAAGCACCCCATTAACTTTCCAAACTTAAAACCAACAATGTTTAGCACAAAGTTACCGAGCAATTCGATCTGGGAGACGGTTTAGGAACATTTTCTTCAACGTGAACTTCCTTCTTCTTAGCTTCCTCTTTCTGTATATTCAGCTGCGCACACACAAAATATACACACCAATTGAAAAAGGGGTAACGTATTTCCACAGGTGAATGTAATATGTAATCCATCAACTTCTAGGGTGTAATCAAAATGGGAGTTGAATGAGGAGTGGAAACGGAATACCAAGATAGCATCAATGTCGTCTTCAGGGGAGAGTTTCTTGGCTTCCCTTCGGCTCCTTTTCTCCTCTGCTTTGGCAGTTTTCTTCTCAGTCTTCTCTTTCCCTTTTCCGGGCTTTTTGTTTTTCTTCCCCATCTTTGTGGGTTTTTTGGGTTCTTATTTTTGCCTCTGTTGCTGTAAACGTTGCCGCGTCCGAGTACAGACGGCTCCGGCGGCTCACTTCTGAGAGAGGAGTCTATTCAAAACGGTCCTTTATATATTTATTAATTGTTTGGTTAATTTGAGCACAATCCTCCTGATTTAGCAAAATATTGAATGGAATCCTTCAATTATTTTAAAACTAGCTTTTAGCAATTGATAGTTAAAGTTGACATTGATAAACTCAAATACACTGTAGAAATTTTGCATAATAAAGTTACCATGTGCTCTTCTGGTGCTAATTATTTGTCACAAATTTAAATTATTTTTAGTATAAATTTGTGCCTTGTAATTAGAGGACCAAAGGGAGTACCAGATCAATAAAGTTTGTCAAAGTATAAAAATATTTTGAGCTCTCATCTCAAAACCAATTGGCAAGGAATTTAGTGACCTTTGGAACTTATAACAGATTAGGCCTTGTTTGGACAACCTTTTCGTTTGCCTTTTGGCTCACTTTACCTCTTAAACATAAATCTCAATGCAAAAACACCATCCAAACATCAATTTAACTTACCTTTTAAAAAATATTTTAAACATTATTTTTACATAGTTTTTGTCAACCACCACCACCGACCGCCATGAATTCCGGCCAACTTCCGGTCAACTTGCCGGAATTTGACCAGAATCCAGCCGACCAGTCGCCGACCGGCAGCAGTTCGGCAGTGGTGGGGGGCGGTGGTAGTGGTGATCTGGTGATGAGGGAAAAATTAGTGTCAATGGTTGTAAAGTTTTAACTTTGGTCAATGAGTTAATTTCATAAATGGTCACTATACTAAACTATCTTTTAAATCTCCTCTCAAATCCAAATCACAAACTAAAATAAAACGTTGCCCAAACAAGCACTCTATGTTTTTTTCACGGGGCAATGTGAGACAACTAACTTTTAACACTCTCCCTCAAGTCCAATGGATCATTAAACTTTTAGCCCAATCGACTTGGAGTACAACAAGAACACAAGTTTATCAATACTTCAGTTATACTGCTGGATCGGTCCACAATAAACTCTCGAGCAATGCTCCAGTAGGAGAAATACAGTTATACCGCTGGGTTGGTCCACAAAAAGCTCACAAGCAACGATCCAGTGGGATAAATGTAAAATCACCACAGGCCACCTCCGGCTAGAACTCTACCACAGTTCCACAACACTCTAAAACCATGTCAAAGTAGAAAAGTATATTGGACTCCCATCTCATAACCAATTCGCAATGAGTGTGGTGACCTCTGGAGCTTATATACATATCAATGTTTGTTCACGGGAGCAATATGGAACAACTAACTCTTAACAAAGTTTGCATAAATTGAATATGTCTACTCGCTTTGTATCGAAATTATTGTCTAATTTGATGTTTCACTTTTAATAAAAACGTATTAAAAATAAAATCAAAATTGAAAAATTATTATGAGACAGAGAGAGTAATTGAGTTTTCAAATTTGTACTAGTTTTAGTACAAATCTCAAAACTTAATGTGGACTATTTTTTGTTGGACAGTGTGAGTAATAAATAGTGTAAATTCTAGGGAGGAAAGTTATGGGAGAATTTTCTTTTTTCTCTTTCGCACCTGGGATTAAGGAAAATTAAGGTAAAGGGTCCAATATTATTATCTGAAAGGGTAGGTCCAATGTTATGTTACTAATAAGTAATAACTATATTTGAATATTGGTCTTTATTTTATGAGTTGAGTCAATTAAATTTAATATTGGTAAAAAACTCTAGATTGACCGAATCCAACAAATGGTCTTACATTAGAACTCGTAACTTTCATATATCGCTTATTTAGATTTATATCATTGTTATTGTGGTTTCTCCATGTAAGCAGTTTTCATTTGCAAGGTAATAAAAGAAAGTAAAGATTGATGTGATATTCAGAAAATATTCTAGAATGGATTGAGCAAAAAGAAAATGTAATGATTAATATATGAATAAGAGATTTAATTGTATGCACTAAAGTTAATATGCACAAGTTACCCATAAAATAGCAGTGAACATTTTATTTACTAAATTGGATTTTTTCATATTTATGTACATTATTAACATGCATCGTTCTCTCAAACAAATAAGACATTTCTAGGAATAAAGTATAACAAACTTTACATAATGCTCAATGCACCAAAAACATAAATGGCATTTGCCATATATTATCTTTCCATGACCTCGAACGCTAGATGCTTTGATAGACAAGTTCATCTCAAACATGTGCGATTGAAGTTCAACAAACTTTGTCGCTACCTGGTCGGTTTAGATATTAAAATTGCACATGTTATTCTAAATACCTGACTTTTGCACCGCACTATGCATGGTGTAGTTGATATCTAGGCTGATGTTATTTACTTTTTCACAATAGGATAAATAAATGTACTGAATTATATTCAAATATTTTAATCAAATACATAAATAACGTAATTTGTTAATTCTTTAAGCATCAATTCAAAACATTGCTTATTATTCCAGTAGATTAAATACAGAAGTTGTCAACTTCTTAGCACTAATTAAAATCTGATCCAACTTCATTGACGTTAATCAATAAACAAAATTATAACATAAACTAAACTTAATTTTCAAACATTAAAATTTTCCCTTTTACCCCATTTTGACACTATGGTAAGCTAAACATAAACGTACAAATTAGAAACAAAAGATATTTTATTGCATATCTTTCTAGTATCTCTCACTTTTTAGAATAACTTCAGACCATATATCTTAGCAAATCAGTGTAAATGATAAAGCGTAAGCCAATCCTGCAATTAAATCTATCTAATAGTCTAAAAGGGTCTTGAATTCATGACGTGATAAAGAACATTAAGAAAAACAAAACATTTAAAAATGTGACTTCAAATGTAGATGTTATAAATTTTATCTTCAAGAAAACACGTCCGACTATGTTGTACCTGCAAAATTGAATTTTTTCAACTCAATTGAAAATAAATTTAAAAGAAATCTATGACTTCAACCAATTTCGATTCAATCTATGACTTCAATCTTCACTGCATTTTTCTGGTTTAAACTTAGGATATGTAGTAAAGTTTCTCAAAAATAGAAAACCCGAAAAGAAAAGAATATATCAAGACATGATATAGTATTGAATGAATCCCCCCCCCCCCCCCCAACAAAAAAAGATCAACATCTTTTTCAAGTCAAAAATTAAAGGCGTGCAGGGCTGTGAATATTTATATATCAATATATCACTAATATTCTCTCCCGAGTATTAATAAAATCTATGACTAGTGAGAGAATGTAGTCTTTGTTGCTTCTGGTCTCGGTCCATGCTAGTTGAAATAATCGATTGAGAGATACCTTTCTTTTACAACTTTTGTAATATCACTTCATTTAGATGGATTTTCTCACTTTGTTGAAATCCTCGATTCCCGTTGAAATACCATATGGTACCATGACAAAATCATGGGACTTGGTAATGTTATGGAATTATTATTATTGTCCCAACTCCATTGCTTGAGCAATTAACAGCTGAAGATCAAATTCTGGTTATAGATCCTATGAAAAATGTTTCAGTGTGTTCCATCCAAGATAATCCCTTCATCATTTATATAATGTAGGTATGGATGCTCCATGTTCCTCTTCCACATGAGCATAGATATATAAGTTGTCTCTTTGGAGCGCAATTCTTTTTTCAACAATGAAAGTGCCCTTGAATGAGATAATATTTCTTCGTCATCCCACTATGTACCATTTGACAATCATAACCATGTGCTCAGCTTTTCTCATGATTTGCTTATAATTTTCTCATTTTTGATATCCCTTTATGCAACATTTTGCTAATATTTTGAGTACCAATATGCTATTTATGTGATTTTATCTTTGTTTGTAGGAATTGTACTTAAATAAAGAATTGTTGAAATTTTGGACTAAATTGAAGATAAAACAAAACTCAAGGAAGGAAAGATTAAGGAGCTTAGATATCAAGGGGTTTCAATCGCAAATTGGGCCATTTTTTTTTTTTTCATAATAGGGAAGCCAAAGGCTTAGATTACAAAACATCCCTTAGGGCTAGGAATGCAATGGCCTATCCGACTCCAAAAGCTCCATGATTTGCGACGGAGGAGTTGACAAAATTTGCCTACCAGCTGGGCAGGAAAACCCAAATTTTGCCAACTTATCCGCTACCTCATTTTTGTCACGAGGTGCATGGATTACCCTAGTCTGCCACTGGAGGTTTAGGAAACCTCTAATTTTACAAAAGACATTACTATTTATAACAGCAGTTCCCTCATCATTTAGGAAATTCACCGCCTCAATAAAATCTAGCTCTAATATAATATTCCGGAAGCCTAGCTCCCAAGCAATTTCAAGGCCATCCAGTGCAGTCCACATTTCTGCTTCTAGACTACAGCAATAGCCCAAGTTTGTTGCGAAACCCATAATCCAGTCTCCATTACTTGTTCCAGGTAACCCACCCGCTGCCGACTTCTTCTTTGGTTTTGACACTGGTCCATCAGTATTAATCTTGATGGTATTTTGAGGAGGAGGGTTCCAGGGGAGTTGTTGGGTTTTAACTCGTGAGTGGCCTCCTCTATTGACAAAAATCATATTCGAGGGGCTAACCTCCTTGACGGCAGCCGCAATACGGAGGCTTAGGGATCTTTGGAAGGCATTGCCCCTTCGGAAACTTCATCGTTATGGGTTGTCCATAACTTCCAGCAGCTAATTGCAAACCAAGTCACCCATTGTTGTCCATCCTGCAAAGTAGAATAGTTTAAATTAGATTTAATCCCAAAATTTCAGTCCGTTACCAGCCAAAAATCTTCTCCCAGGTTTATGTTGAGACTGCGCCACAATTCTCTACTTCTGAAACAGTCTCGAAACAAATGGAATAGGCTCTCCTCTCCTCCGCATAGATGACAAGTGGCATCGTCTGACAGATGTCTTTTCTTTCTTTCTACATTGGTCATAAGAACTTTCCTATACAACAACCAGAGGAATACACGAACTCTTTCCGGTCCTGGCCACTTCCAAATAGCGTCCCAATCCTTGTCAATTTGATTCCATTTACCCTGCATCAGAAAAGAGTAAGCAGAATTCATAGTAAACTTCCCTGAATTTTAAAGCCTCCATATAGGACGATCTCTGCCAGAGTTTTGATGTGGAGGAGGAATTGCTTGAATCCTGTTAATCAATTCCACCGGGAGAAATGGTACTATTTTGTTCCAGTTCCATACGCCGGCCTCACAAACAAACTCAAAGGCCTTCTGCTATTCCATTTCATGCGGCAGAGGAGAGATGATATGCTGGTGCAAGGGGCCAACCGTGCTATCAACCCAACAATCTTGCCAGAATCTTACTTGTTGGCCATCCGCCACTAGCCACTTAATTGCTTTGAGAGCCTCAGCCCACACCCCTGCTATATGTTTCCACAAGTGCGAGGACCGTTGTCTTGAGATATCTCTTGGTAGTCCTTCCCTTGTGACATTGTACTTTGCCTTTAGAACAGAAACCCATAAAGCCTTCTCTTCCGCTATCAACCCCCAGGCCAGCTTTAGAATGAATGAGACATTGAACTCACGCATTTTCCTCAGTCCCAAACCTCTTCTATTTTTAGGCTAACAAACGTTCTCCCAGTTCACCAAGCTCATCTTTCTTTCTCCCTGTCTGGAACCCCATAAGAAGCTTCTACTGATTTTGTCGAATTCGTCGCAAATCCCTTTCGGCAACAGTGATGATTGCATTAGATAGACCGATATTGCTGATAAAACAGATTGACATATAGTGAGTCGTCCCGCCATTGATATTTTGCGAGGGTTCCACTTTGCAGCTCTTTGTTGCGGTTTTGACACCCAATCGCCATATATCTCTTAATTCTCCCGTGAATAATTGGGGTCCCCAGATATTTTTCCAAATTGTTCACTCTTCGAATTCCTAGCCTGCCACCACTTATTAATGTTTGGGGATACATATACAACTAATTTTTCCCTGCTAATTGTTTGTCCTGAAGTCACACAAAATTCTGCCAGTGTAGACTTAACCACCTCCACTTGTTCGTTGCTTGCTTCGGCGAAGAGGATTAAGTTATCAGCAAATTGGGCCATTTAAATCAAGAAATTTGCTGAGAAGACTTTAATGGATTCGTGGCCTGGGAAGTTAATTGATGGTCTACTTTTGGAGCCTAAAGACATCACTGTGGGCTGGGCATTTTGCTTGAATTAAATTGGAAAAGCCCGAGACCTTTGTTTTTGTTGAAAAATTCGAAAATTATGGAGCTGCTACTTGCCCAAAACGAAACCGGAAGTGGACGAAATTTCCAGTTTGTGGCGGAGGCCGAAGGAAGCTTAATTCCAAAAGAAGTATTTTAATTGGGTTAAGTTTTCTTCTTTTGCAGGAAATTGGGGATTGAGAAGTCTATAAAAAGGGAGCCTTTTTCCATGCATAAATTGAACCTGGCCCCCTCTTCACCTTACAACCATCCTCTCGCACCACACCGTTCCCCCTTCATCATCACTGTGACATAACCTTTTTTCAGCCCCTCACGCGCAAAACCCCACGCCGCCATCAGAAATAAAAGGACCACACCATAATCACCATCTAAAGGAAGAAGCAAGCAGTAGCCGTGGAGTACTTCAACTTTTTGATTCAAGCATTGCAACTTGTCTTCTCTCCTGGGTTCCATTGTTTTAATTTATTTTTATTTATGAGATGATATGTAGTAGCTAAATTTTTTTATCTAGGATTTTGAATGTGATCGCTGTGCTATTTAATTTAATAGATGATTGTGACTTTTTCATTAATTAATATTTATTATTCTTGTTTTTCATCCATGTGAATATCTGATCAATATTTGCATACTTTAAGATACTAGTTGAAGTAGCGAAAGTGGAAGGCTAGTATTAGTTTGTAGGAATAATAAACTTAGTTAGTGAGCCACGACAGTAGGAACACCGTTTTAACGACCAAAAATTCCAAAGTTCTTAATGTACTTTTATTAAACCCTATAGTCACGAGAGTAATCATAGGGTTAATTTGAGTAAGATATTTATATCACGATAGTGTATGATTCTTAAATTGATGAATTATCGTGAAATTAGTGAAAGTCCAAAGTTACATATTAATAGATTGAATTAAAATTAGTAGCCGCTTGGTGAACCCATTGCCCTAGGTTTTTCTTTTACTTGTTTGTATCTTAAATTAATTGTAATTGTTAGTTTTAGGTTTAGCTTAGTTTAAAAATTGATAAATTGTTAATTAAATAATAATAAGAACTAGTTTTAACTGGTACTTGGTAACCTTCTCTGTGGGATCGACCCTTGCTACTTTACTGCTAGTAATTGTATTAAATAAGTAATTTTATTTTACTAGTGTGACGGCGGCTTGTCAAATTTGGCGTCTTTGCCGGGGAAGGCGATAACCAATATCAAAACTAGATTATTTCTTTTATTAATTTAGATTGTATATATTTTCCTTTCTTTTATTAATTTTTTTCTCTTTTCTTTTCTCAATATTTTTGTAGGATTTTGGAGTTATTATGAAGAATTTTAACTATGGATATGGAGATACTTTGTATTATGGTTATAATTCTGGATATGGAGACTATCCTACATATCAATACAATCCGTACTCTTGGAACAATTGTTCTTATGATCCATACTATGGTGATGATTGTCAAGGATATTCATGTGATATTGGATACAATTCTGGTTTTGAGAGTCCCTGTTTGAGTTCTGAGATATTGTCACGTTGTTAGAGAATTGAAAAATTATTGAGTGACAATAATAAGAATAATGGTTCAAATTTCTATTAAGAAGATTGTATTACTCCAATGCATCAGTATATCAGCCACAACCTGTTGAACCTACTCTTAGAGAGATAGCAGCTTTATAGTCACCACCTCGTCAACCTACTCTTGGGGAGCTAGTAGCCTTACAATCGACACAAGTTGAACCTACTCTGAGAAAGTTAGCATCCTCGTATCAGTGGCTACCTGCTCAACCTCAACTTACTGTTAGAGAGGTAGTTCTTCGAGATTGACAAAGTGAAAAAGGCAAAGAGATTATTGACGAAGTCAACCAATATAGGCTGAGTGTGGGGTTGCCGGAATTTGATCCTATAGAACCTTTGCTTAAATCGAATAAGAATGAGAAGATTTCTGAAGATGTTACATTTGTCTAGTCTCCCCAACCCATCTCAAACTGAGCATGAATATGAAGAATTAGAAGAGACCGAAGGGATTAAAAGTCCAAATATTACTAGTTCTCTTAATTCTTCTGGAGTATATATTATAGTGAAACAAGATTCGCTCATTTTGAGAGGTGGTAACAAAGATGTGGATCAAGTTAATTTTGATAAGAACAACATTCCTAAGGTTTCAAAAGAGGGGTTTCCTGTAGAAAAATGTGGTGAGTTTGTCCCTGGTATAGGAGACAGTGTGGATGATTCCAAAGATGACTCATTGAACGGCCAAGATGAGGATCCGTGGTACGAGGTTGAGTTTAAGAAAGATGATATTGTGGTCTTAGAGTTCAAGTTCATATTTACTCATGGCAAGGAGTGCCACTATAAGAGGTTCATCACTGCTGTTGAACTTGGTTTCTTATGGTACCGAGATGGGTATTCTGACTGATCAACCATGAAGTCTGGCTAAAAACTTTAAAACAGCGCTTATTGGGAGGCATCCCAACATTTTATTTTAGTTCATTATATTTTATTTAATTTTGAAAATAAGTTGATGGTTAAGTTTTTTGTTCTTGATTATTTGGGAATCTTCGATTTCTGGATTTTTGTGGTTTTTCTTAATCATATGTTCGTTAGAATTTAGGTTTTTTTTTTCTAGTTTTTGTTTTCTTTATGGCAGCTACACTAGAGTCGAATGGTACTGAAAATGCTTGGATGGCCATGCAACAGATCTCTTCATTCTTTTTCTCCAATAATTTCGGTTCTTCGCTTCACGTTCCCATGGTTATGTCGTTTATTTTCACTCTTTTTATTTATGTCTTTTCTTTTCTTTTCATTTGGTTGCTTTGTCTTTTGTGTCTTATACATTGAGGGCAATGTATACTTTAAGTGTGGGAGAGGAATATGTGTGTTTTGCGTTTATTTCTTTTTAAAAAAACCGAAAAATTTAAAAATTAAAATCCAAAAAGGCCTAGGATGAGTTTAGTTTAATTATCTATAACGTGTAAGAATTAGACTACTTTGAATTGTACTGCTTAACTTGTGTATTTCTATATGTTAATTTGATATCCTGCTTTTTCTGCACTTAGTCGTGACTGTGGGTTAAGCCTAAAGTGAGATATAGTTGCATTAGTGTGATGTCAATATGCCATGAAATTGTGTGAGTCACTCATATTTATGTGATATGTATGTGGAACCTATCATGTTGTGAAGGAAAAGTAAGACATTAACCCCATATCGGTCTTAAAAACCTTCTTGCTTTGACACTTTGTGTTAAGTTTGGGAGAGAGGTGTTGGCGGATGCTTCCGAGGTTAGGTTAAATCTAAGGAGGGAGAAAAGGAAGAGTATTCAATGTTAATGCTAACTCATTGGGTGGTGAGGAATTGGCAACCAAAAAAGCAGAGAGTCCTTAGGCCCAGTGAGGAAAAAAATACATATGTAGATTACAGCCTAAGTTGCTGAAAAATGCTCTCTGTAAGGGCATGAGTAGGAAAGAATCCTGAAGAAAAGTCACATGGACCGAAGAAAGGGTTACGAGGGGGAATAGGTTGTATGTGAGATAAGTCCTTCTACTTACAATATGTTTAGAGGTCCATTGCATTAAAATATAGTGTGAAATGTGAGTCTGTTGTTAAAGTGAAATGGCATATTTGCAGTATAGCTTATGTTTTCTGTGTTGAATTTAAAGTGAAGTACCTAAGAAGCGGATCGCGCACACACACAAGCGTGGGGGCTAAAAGTAGCTATAGTTTTCATTTTGTTTGGTAGTGCATACTAGAGGTAGTCGAGCTTTGTGTTATGTGATGTTGAATCTCTCAGACCGCCAATTTTTTTTTTTTTTTGGGTAAAATCTGTAAACTTCATATAAATGATAAACTTGAAGCACAAGGTCCTACCAAAATTCCTATATTTACATCACATGTACATAAAAAAGAACAGCAATGATACATCTACTGACTAAGTATAGTGAAAATATATAGTGACAAATGAAAAGACAAATACACTATCCACTTGCTAAACATGCCTATTTATTAATTAAGGGTAAAAATATAATTTTGGGGAAAAAATAAAACTTCAACGGGAAAATAACAAAAAACTAGGGGCCATGATTATTCTACATCAGTCATTATATTTTGTCACTATTTTCATTCACTAAGAGTATCATTTTTCAAAAAAGAAACACCTCATTTGATCACTCAAGATTGCATCAAACTGTGAAGGATTAGTCGTTCTGCTTCTGTCAGCTTGTTGCCTTTCCACTGTTGAACCCTGATTATTATCACTTCTTGAAGTGCTTTGAAAATAGCTTCCACATTTCACTTTTGATCGCTGAAGATTCTACAGTTTCTTTCCTCACAAATTCTATACAGACAAGCCACCAATGCAACATACATGATGCATTTTCTGAGTCTAGTCTTCTTCCAAACGTGCAATACCTCCCTTTTCCATCTCCTCATGTCAGTTGCTAAGTTCCGAATCCCCAACCAACCCTTCATTTTGCCAAACAGCTCACTTGAAAAGGGGCATAGGAAGAACAGGTGCTCAATAGTTTCCTTCTGCCCTGAACATAAACAACAAGTTTCGTCCTGAACAGACATATTGTGTTGCATTAATCTACCATGCCATGAATGCATGCTTAGGCACATTTATTATTGACCAAATCACAGCTGCTTCAGGCTTCTTCTGTCCTTCTCCTTGCAGCCATTTATACTCTGAACTTATAGTATATACACCTTTCCTAGTCCCCTTCCATTTTCCATCTATAAAACCCTCTCTTGCTTTATCTCTCATTTGAGGATTTGCTTCCACGACCAACTGCTATCAGGCTTAGACTGTATCTACCAGAAATTATTTTTTTTTTCAAATAAACTTCATGTGTCCACTTTAACCAAAGGTTGTCTTTTCCACTTGCTAACCACCACACCTGTTTCAGAATTGCCGCTTCATTCCAAACCCTAGCATCTCAAATACTCAAACCCCTCTCGGATTTGCTTCCACATACGATATCCCATCCTACCAAACATAGCATCTGCCTGATTCCTTAACTCCCCATAGGAATTCTCTACATTTATGGTTGACAGCTTTAGTAATGCTGCGAGGAAGTATAAAAGCTGACGCCCAGTAGACATGCATACTCATTAGTACCGAATTAAACCATTTAATGTTTTTTTTTGTTTGTTTTATTTCTTGGGAATGCTTGAGGACAAGCAATATTTCAAGTTTGTAGTACCTATTTTTAATATCCTTTTATGCTAGATTTTGCCAATATTTTGCGTACAAATATGCTATTTATGTGATTTTATCTTTGTTTGTAGGAATTGTACTTAAATAAAGAATTGTTAGAATTTTGGACTAAATTGAAGACAAAACGAAACTCAAGGAAGGAAGGATTAAGGAGCTTAGAAATCAAGGGGTTTCAATTGCAAATTGGGCCATTTAACTCAAGAAATTGGCCGAGAAGACTTTAATGGATTTGTGGGCTGGGGCCTGCTGAGTTAATTGATGGCCTAGTTTTGGAGCCTAAAGACATCAATGTGTGCTGGACATTTTGCCTGAATTAAATTGGAAAAGCCCATGACCTTTGTTTTTGCTGAAGATATTCAAAAATTCGAGAGCTGCTATTTGCCCAAGACGAAAGTAGATTAGAAACATTAGTGGACTTATTTAGCGTAAGAGTGTAGTTTCTTTGATGAGTAAAATTTAGAAAAAAATATTAAAATTGTGCACTTAGTATCGACCACTCTAGCCATATTAATTAAGTGGTGCCCCAAATACGTTATAACCTTGTGCAAAAGATAATACTAAATCTTTTGACAAGAGTTTCAGATTTTGGATGTTCTTGAAGTTTTAAAGTTGCTTACAATTTATTTTGATCGAATTTATGTAGAATTAATTATAAATTTTTATGTTAAACCCCTTATTTTAAACTTAATCTTTTCTCCATCTGCTCAAGGTAACTATGTTAGCTCTTGACCGCCTTTTTTGGAGTTTGTTTTCAATATTAAACAGTAAAGGCGAATTCTAATAAAAGGAAAAAATGATTAAATAGTATGAGTTTGTTATTTATCTTGACCTTGAAATAAAAATGCAAAAAATTAGGGTTGTAATAAAAATGGTCTAATTACTTTTGGTGTGGCAAACAAATTCACTGCCTCAACGTGATCTATGTCTCCCTCAATCTGTGAATTGTGCTACAAATCACTCTATCTCCAACCATAAACCGCTTGAATTTTCTTCTTTTTTTTTCCTTTTTTTCTTTTTTTTTCCTTTTGCTTTTGTAGGGACACAAAGATACAACTTTAGATATCTATTTTCATTGGTGAACATCAAAAAGGATAATTTATGCACCTAAGCAAGAACTACAAAATAATTCGAAACAAGACTAGTTTGCCCAGTCAGTACCAAAAATAAAAGAAAAAAGAATGAAGAAAAAGCTACATATTTACTTTGTTTTGGTTTCCTAACCGAATATTGTCTTACATTTGACCTTCATCTTTGATGCTTCACATCTTCCTCCATCTCCCTGACAGTCACCTTCTTTTGGCTCTTATCCATGTCTTTAGTAATAGTGTAAATCAATTGAAGAAATAAAAAATTAGCACATGTAAAAATGAAGCTCTTAGTTTGAAGAGAAGAAGTTCGATATAATAGTTTTACAGCTGACTGAAAAGATATCCAGCGTCCAATGAACAAATTCTACTTGCGCTGATTGAGGTCTGAGATGTGTTGATAAAAGAAAATCCAGAATAAATCAAAGATTATTTACGTGTCTAGAAGAAAGTTCTAACAGTTTATAAGACTAAAAACTTTCATATCCTTTTAAGATAAAGATTTTTTTGGTTAGTATTATGAAAAACTCTAATTTGTTGTTGATCTGTAGAGGAAGCATTGAGTTACTTAGGATTAGGATTCTTTCTTTTGTTTATCATTTTATTGCCAATAAATCACTATTCATAATACAATATTTTAATGATGCTTTTATGAGGGCAGATGTAACAAAACTTTTAAAGATGCTTTCAAGAAGATAGATACAACAATATTTTTAAAGATGGTACTTAATCTCTTTTACAAAATTCAACTTTGTAAAAGTCAAGGGGAAAATCAACATACGCACATGTTGCACAAAATAGCAGCAACCTGAGAGTATTTGATGTTAGAAATCTTGAAATCCATACACTCCACATTTTCTTTTTTTTTCGGTCACTTAATATCGTTGAAATCATGAGTCAACCCTGTAATTGTCAAAGATCGATGTAAGAATAATGAAAGAGTGTGATAAGGAATTTTAGTACTTATCGTATGTCAACATACAAAATACACTAAAAACAATCCTTACTGGTTATTTTAAGGGCATGGGGACTTATAGCCTCATACCCTACCAAAAGGATAATTGGAAGAGCTCTAACTGACCCTACTCAAATCCTCCAAAATATGACGTACTTACAACTCCACCTTAGGTGGAATAGAAACATTCAAATCATAAGTCACAAAAACGTTATAACCTTATATGGAGAAGATAATACTAAGTCTTTTGATAAGAATTTCAAATTTGAGGAATGAAATACACTTAATTATAAGTTGGGCCTCCGTCCTCACTTAATACCTAAATTTTCAAATGTTCCCATGTGCCCTTATAAGTTGCATTTTTGTCCTTTTCTCCAATGACTCCTAAAATTGTAACGGTTCAAATCAACTGTTAACTTGTCAAAAGGATAATGTTGTCTTTTTGTTAGAATTTTTTTTAAGGAGGGATGAACTTATTTTAGAAGTGGCGGAGCAATGGAACTTCATCTTGGTTTCATCTTATTTCTGCATAAACCATTGAGAATTGGAAGTTGCCTACTGCCAAAGGCTTCCATACATAGTGATCCGACTCGTTCGAAAATTCCAAGTCAATTGCTTCAAGGATCATTCCTTTCGTCTGCGGTAATGCTTGTTTAGGCTCTTGTAGATAGTATTCTTGTGCTGAAAGAAATCTTTAACCTTTAATTTTGGAAAAAAGATGATTACTAGCATGTGAGTATCCATACTCGTTCTAATTCTAAATAACTGTAAAGGAATTTTTTGAGAATTTTCTTGAGTTTTTCAATCTAAAGGAATTGTTCTAATAGTAAATAATTAGTACCATACTCATTCTTGCATGATTATTGAACATTATTATTTTTAATATCAGATATAGTTAGTTCTCTAGGAGAGTTTCATATGGTCATTTTGATGAAATAAATCAATAAGATTTAAGTTCAAGGAAATTCAACACCCACTGATATATGATGCTCACATGAATGAAGAAGTCCTAACATACAAGTCAAATCCATATATTTAGAAATGCTTCATGAAGCATAAAACCATGAGATCCTCTGCTCTATATAGATTTAAGTGATGATGCCATGCAAATGCAACCCATGTGATGATTCTATGTGAAATGCAGTAAGCAAAGATGAATGGGGATGGTGAAACCAATAAACACTAGAAAAGAAATGGAAGGATAAAAGGGGTCCAAAAGCCATGTTCACCCGAATGTCAGTTGTTCCACCATTAAGAAAAGTCACTCATAAGCTAAAAATTCAGAAATTAAAGACTTCACATATACATATACTTGTTCAAAAGTGTACTAATTCTTCCTGGAATCTCAATGACCTCCAATTTGCTCAACGATTTCCTCTTCAAGATTAACTTCATGTGTTGCACCACCTTCCACCACATTTCCCATGACAAGGTTACCACCAGTCATCATATTTCCCTCAACCAATACATTCTGATTTGTTTCAGTTGCACCACTGAAATGAATTTTCAGCTTCCATCCTACAAGGGACACACAAGTTACAAGGTCATTAACAACAAAAACAACTAGTGGTGCTGAGAAAAAGCAACAAGATCTACAAAAATGAAGGGAAAAAAAGCAACAAGATCTACAAAACTCACCAAAAGAAGCAATGTCGAGGAGTAAGAATAAGAAAAAGAGAATATGGTGCCAAATAGAGGGTTTGAAGGTAAATAGATCAAAGGCATGTGGGAAATGAAATTTCTGAAAATATTCCAAGTTCAAAGCATCTCTAGGACTAATACAATGTGCCTGCGATATTAATTAAATATTATGATTAGAAAACCAAGAGCCACTACAATATTAAGCGAAGGAAACAAACAGCAACTAATATTGAGCAATATATAATTTCGGTTCCTTGTAACGTACCGGATTTTCCTCTATAAACCTCGCGACGAGGGGGGGGTGGAGTAAACCGGGATGAGTTAATGGATCGGAGAAACTGGAAGAAAAGGGGGAAGAAAGGGAAGGGATGGAAAAAGAAAAAGAAAGAAATCGATCAGAGAAAGTAAAGCACACTTGCAAATTGCAAAACCTACGCTCTACTGAGACACAAGTTCATATATTGGAGACTACCAGTTTGTGCAATCTAAGAGAGATAAAGTCTTCAGTGCAATAATTAGAGAATGGTGAACAAACTGTGGAAAGCATCGACGTATGGACTTTCACATAAGGGCTGGAATCAAAAGACACCAAATATAGTGTCAGGTAATCTAAAACACACCAGGACCACGAATTAGACATGCATAGTGTTACATCCAGATTATCAGATAATTTCTAACCATGATTCTTTTCTTAGTCATAATTTTAGATTATCATAATATCATATTATGAATGCAAGGAGAGATTTCTATGTTTCTTTTGAGTAGGAAGACATACCTTCTCTCATGAGCTAGATTCAGAATAGATAGACCTAATGACCAAAGGTCATAAGTCGTAGAATATGAGTCATTATGGAAAGGTTCTAGAGGAGCATAGGTCAGATTCTCCCCCACTCCTTGCCACAAACGCCCATGGTAAAGCAATGAATTTGTAGAATTGCTTGATGAATGTATGGCGAGATCAAATCCAGTGAGATGGTTGCCAATAACAACAACAAAGAATTGAATTGAGTTGTGGAGGAAGGGAGAAAATTATGGCCATTAAATCCAAGTGAAAACATATATAGATAAAACTTACACAGACAATTCATTACTATCCAAAGAATGAGAAGATCTCAAATAATCCCCAGAACCACCTCCGGTGGCAGTCTTGCCAAAGCAAATCAAGAAGTTGTCTGCAATACACCATTGACTTGATTTAGCAAGTACATTGGAGGATGGTAAAAAAAAAAAAAGACTATGCAACAAATCTTGACCACATTATTTACCAATATTAACAGCACGGTGAATAATATTGTGATAATTCACCAATCCAACCGCCCTAATTAAATGGAAAGCAATTCCAGTCAATGCTCTGCAGCCTTTTGTGAATTTTTTAGATTTTTCCACGGAAAGGGGGCTTGATTTAAGTAGTGGGATAACGGAACACCAACATATAGTGTAACCACATGGATATGGTTATCCCAAACAAAACGATCAAGAACATGGGTTACATATTCACTCACAAGGTACCCTTTGGAAAGAGAATCTTGGAAATACAAGATTCGACGAGCTCTGGAATAGCTGTCTTTGGCCTAAAAGAAGAAAAAAACCAGTAATAAGATAAGGATTAAAGAGAGAGTTTCGGCAATTAAAAAGAACAGAGGGAAATTTCATAAGGAAGGTAAATTAACATGGTAATAATGACAATGATCACGATGAATCAAGATAAACCTTAAAAGTAAATACGTTTAAAAGAAAAAAAAAATGAAAATTACAATAGTAAAAACAAAGTGAATTAAGATTTGACCGCATATGCAATATATCAACGCCTCTCACACAAACACTACTTAACTTACAAGCAGGTTTTAACCACTACCCCATAATCGTGCATCGGTATAGAAAATAATAAACAACAAATTAAAATAAAAACCAAATCTAAGGTGAAAAAAATAAAAGGAAAAGGCAAGTGGCAACTACCATTAGCTAACCGCGTGTAAAAAGTAGGAAAAATAACGGAGTAAACTCATTGAATTGTGAAAGCAAATAAATCCATACGGTTTGATGTGCAACATTTTTTTTCTTTTTCCCTCGGAAAATGATTAAAGGACCAGAAACAAAATATGAAGAAGAAGAAATTAACCTAACAAATTCAGACTCTATGCTGCAAGAAAAGTAGGAGAAAAGAACAAGGAAAAAGGAGCAAAATACACACAAAGTAAGAAACGAGGAAGAAAAAATAGTAGGAAAATGTCCCACATTTCCACGATTTAAATCCAACGGCCAATATGATACTCTGCTGTTTGCTTGCTAATAGCGGCAGCGATTGGAATTCAGAAGGTGCCAAATTTTATTCATGGTACTCACTCACACCCACCATATGCAAACCTTGTTCTTATCCAACCAACATACATAAAATTGACCATGCATTTCAATCCAAATTTTGTAATCTCTTACTTAATAAGGTTAGTAAAGGAAGAACGATGCATCCAGTAAAAAATAAATATAAAAAGAAAAAAGAAAAAAAAGAAGGAACTTTCCATTTACACGTTAAGATATCATAGCAGCCACACTAAGTCATTTCTAAAATTTTTTGCATGCAATTCTAATTCTTGATCACATGGACTTTATCAACCCCTATATATGGTGTACGTATCGTCCGTTAGCTGTTACATTAATGTTCTTTGATCACAATTAAACAATCATTTTTGACACATCTCAAGCACTACTGACCCACAATAAGTTTCCTTTCATTTTTTGTCAAAATCTTTCCTCCACACCTAGGCACGCAACAATGCATTAAAATTATATGAATAAACTTGTTACATGTATGGTTCGCAATGGTTGCTAGTTTGACAAATTACAAGAAGAAAAAAAAGAGACTAGTATTTGGAAAACAACATTACACCGTAAGGTAAAATAAAACACTAACCAAATCAAAATTAACTTTTACTCCCTCTGTTCCAAAATGATCGTCCTCTTTGAATTTTCATTTTTACGCATAGAATTTCAAGAATATTGAATTAAGCAGGAATACTGAAATGTGTGTATGGTATATTGTTGGGAAGGACCAAAAAAAAGGTAAGGCAACTTTTTTTATTGTCGAAACTCAAAATATTGATCTAGAACAACTTTTGGTATTACCCTATTGACAAAACATTTCATAAACTAAATTATTTTGACCTTTCAATGAACTAAATTAATGTCTGATTGGTCGAGAAAGTCACACAGACTTGGTTCATTCGGGCCCAAATCATATCATACGACAGAGAATAGACGGATTTTGGAGATGCAGGTTAATTTGAGTTTTGCTTATCCTCATATCAATGCGGTGGAAATGGAGCGTTGAATACAAATTAACATCGGAAGACTAATAATCAAATCCCTATTTCTTAGGAGTTAAAATAGGAATTGACTATTAGGACTCAAAACGACTAATAATCAAATCAAATTCTTCCTTGTTAATAAGCCAAGTAAGGAAACAATATCACCTAAAAAGAGAGATGTCTAAAAAGACTCTTCCACACGTTCACATTGAAGTCTTGGGCGTGGGTTTATCCATCTCGAGGTAGTCGGTGTTAGAGGAAAAAAAACAAGAGAGAAAACTTGGTTAAAGGACAGTGGAATGCGTCAAATTAATAAAGGAGTATGCCCTTAAAATATATTTTATAAAGATCGATAGTTTATTTATTTATTAAAAAAAACAAATCAATATAATTTTATGATGATATAATTACCCTTATTTTATAAATATAGTACGTTGTCGCCCAACATTCCATACTGCTCAAACAAACTAGAATTCTGCTACACTTTTAAGTGACAATAGAGAAAGTAATTTAAACTTGCTTAAACAAACCTAAGTACAAGAAACATCTCCTGAATTGTTTACAAATAAGATGGGTCCAAATTCTCAACACCACCAAGCCATCGTGCAAATCAATAATAAATTTATTAAATATCAGCAAAAACTTTTGACTACAAAATATTTAACGAACCAGTCCAAGCCAATAATCGGTCGATACTTAATTAAAGTGCTTTAAAGAAGTTTAATTACATCAGAATATTAACATACACTACAAATGAAAGGTCAAATATTCTGGACAGCATTAAATACAAGGAAATACATGGTCAAATATACGTCACACCAAAGTTTAGCAATAAATATGAGAAAGATAGAAAGAGAGTGGAGAAAGGGATTTGAAACCTTGGATTCATGAATTACTTTATTTTTTTCTCCAACAGGGTAAAAGACGAAAAGAATAATTATGTCATTTTAAAAATATATTGATTTTGTGACTTTTAACAAATAAACAATCACCCCTTGTAAAAAATATTTTAAAGTCATATCTCTTTTATTAATTTGAACTGTTCTACCCAAAAAAAAAAAAAAAATTCTTCCTAGACCAAACTTTATTAAGTAAATTGGAAATAATCTTCTAATCTTCTTGGACATATTCCTTGTGATTCGCCCTCCGTAATTCATAAGTAGCGTCGTGGTGTGTATGCTAGCTAGATGATTTGTATGCTAAGTATTATAGTTAATAATCGTTTTACTTATTTATTTACCAAGAATTAGGAGTAAGTTACATTGTAGTAGTTTATGAAGTAGTGGATTAGTTTTAAGAGTATTAATTAAGTAGAGTTATGGACTCTGTGGGAGTTATCCTTCTAGATTTTATCGTCTAAAATGTGTACCAAGACTTCTATTGACATTAAGAAGAAAAGAAGAAAGTTTTATGTTGGGGTGGAAGGGTTGAGTAGGGTAGTTAGGGGATTAGGATCTGCGATGATTATTATTACTAAGAGGTCGAGGGTTCGGTTCTCGATAGGATCATCCAATTTTTTTAAAAAATAATAATAAGAAAAGAAAGTTTTATGTTTTAGTATGTGTCTCCTTCTAAATTTCTAGAGTTTTGGGATTTAATTCAAATAAAATTCTAACATGATTCCTATCAAAACCCTTAACAATCTTAAATCGAGAAGATGAATCCATTTAAACTTTAGGTTGGTAGATAACGGCAACTCTAACGGTTTAGTTTTCACAATAGCTCGATCAAAACCTGAACCAAAATTCTTGTTAGTCTCCAACCTTGTGCTTAAATAGATGAACAAAAAGAGGACCAAGAAGGCAAGGGACAAAATAGATGAAGAAAGATAAGAAATGAGGAAAGAAAATTTTAGTAGAGGAGATGAATTTGATAGTGATGTTTGGTGATTACGATGTAGAAAGAGCCATTTTTAGGTTAGTCAAAAAAAATAATTTTTTGTCCTAAAAAAATGAAGATGACAATTAGCAAAAGAACAAGAAGAATTATAGTATTTTATTATTATTATTTCATATAGAGCATTTGGCAATAATGAATAACTGGCTTGTGGAGTTGTGGACTTGTAATTATTTCCATGGATAACAGTTAACCATAAAATTTAAGGTTGTTTAATGTCCAAGACGGATTTTTGATTTCCAATCTATAGTTAAGAGTGAAAACTCTTCCACCTCACCTTAACCCGGCTAGAACTAGAAGAATGCATAATTGCATATAGGGTACGTATAATATGTCATGGTAATTGTTTTTTAAAAAAAGAAAAATGAATAAAATGTTGATTAAAAAAACAATTTTAGAGAATAGTTAAAAAACTAGCGGCGCATGTTAGCATAACCCAAAAAGATTACAAAGCAAAAGAGAGGGTTTTTCCATTTCAAAACCCCGCCACCCGCCACACTCAGACACTCTCACTACATCATCATTGCCATTCTTTCCAAAAAGTGTCAATTTTCTTTTTCCCCTCAAGGAAAAATCTTTGAGTTAAATCCAGCTTCAATTTCCAGATCCCACAAAAACCCTAAAATTTTTTTTTTTTCTGGGATTTCCCTTTTGAAGAAGTAGAAGTAACGGCAAGATGCCGAGGGAAATTATCACGCTTCAAGTAGGTCAATGTGGGAACCAGATCGGTATGGAGTTCTGGAAACAACTCTGTCTCGAGCATGGGATTAGCAAAGATGGCATTCTTGAGGACTTTGCTACCCAGGTTCATTTCCCTTGACGCTAAATAAATTTGTGTTTATTTTTTATTTTTTTGAGTGCCTTTTTCTTGTTGTAAGTAGGAGAAAATTGGGGAAAGAGGGATTTTAGCTTAAGTTGTGGCTATGGGACGGAGTTATTGTAAGGGATTGTTCCTAGAACATTAGACGTTGTACTATTGGGTGGAGCAAGGTGATAGACATTTGGGTTTCGTAATTGGAGTTATGGGTTTAGGGATTTTAACTTTTGGCATTTTATAGAAAACAATAGAGAAGCGAAGTGTATGAAGTCTATAAATTGGAGCTCGGAGTTTGATAAATTTGATACCTTACTTCAAAGGAGGATAATCAGTTGTGTTATGTGGGTTTCAGATGAAATCGATCCGGAAATCTGTGCTGTGGAGTTCTTATTAAATCGCATATGCGTCGTGAGGAAGCCTATGTAACATACGTGCAACTTTTATCCTTTTTTGTGTATGTGCTAAGATACTAAAATGGCTCCTCACTGTATATTACCAACCGTTAAGTGGTTGGTGGGGAACCTGGGGGGAGTGTATGTTTTCACATATTAGGTTTTTTGGGGACTATTGATACTAGCCTGGAAGGGAAGTGCAAATTATCGAACATTTCTTGAGTTGCATTGGCCTTTGCAAATGAGAACCACATTGTTTTGCAATTTGCACACTTATGTGGGTATCTATGCATGTGTCAATGTAATTATGTTCCATACTTTGTGATGCTTCATTTCGGGGTTTTCTGATTGCTGCCTAGTAGCATTTTCATTTTCCATAAACTATAGCCATTGTGGGATATGAGCTCTGTGCTCCTACTAAACTTCTTATGTGAAATCATGTAGGGAGGTGACAGAAAAGATGTGTTTTTCTATCAAGCTGATGATCAACACTATATCCCACGAGCATTGCTTATGGATTTGGAGCCCAGGGTGATTAATGGTATTCAAAATGGTGAATACAGGAATCTATACAATCATGAGAATATTTTTATAGCTAATCACGGAGGAGGTGCTGGTAATAACTGGGCAAGCGGATATCATCAGGTTAGGACTTGTTTCCCTTGGTCAGCATTGCCTAGTTTTTGTAATTGTATTATGAGTAAGTAATGTTCTTTCACGGTATTACGAATTTATGTTAACCTCAACTGTAATATTGGCAAATGGGTCAAAATTGTTTGAACTGCAAACTTTATTTGTTGACTGCCGTATGTACTTCCATCTGTTTAGGAACTATAGATATTATATGATTAATTAAGTATGGTTCAGAAGATTATTGAGAGGATTCCATAAACTGATATCCATCCCTTGTAGAATATATATATTTTTTTCACTTCTTGGGTGTGTAATTTGTAGAGACTGTATAGGGCCTTAGAATTGTCTTTCCATTCCTCTGAATTCATGATCTACAGAAAGCTGAAGTTCACAAGATGGGTGTATCTTTACCAGTCTCAAGCTTAACTTGGGGAATAGCTTCTTTTGATAGTGTCTTTCGAGAAATGCTATTGGTTTAACACCTTTCACCCGTCCTCCCACTTACAAACAATACTATTTTGTTTTCAACTGTGAAACTTTCTTTTTTTCGTCTGAAACTTCATTTTAGCTCTTCAAAGTTGGTTTTTGTAGTAAGAAGACATCATTTAATGCTAAAAAGCGAGATATTCTATGACTAACCATCAAACCTTTTACATTACTGATGTTCATATTTCACGTTTACAGCTGGATCAGTTAATTTGTCATTTGTTGTTGAACTATATATCCGTTTTAGATAAAGAAAATACGTAATTGTTTTCTTGAAAATGGAAAAAGAAAACCCAAAAGACGGAAATTTCAAAAACAATTGAAGAACATTCTACTCTCTACTATAGTGTCATCAGTTTGCAGCTTGAAAATATTTTGATGTTTCCAGCCATGTGATGTTTGTGTTTGATCAGGGTAAGCAATATGAGGAGGATCTGATGGACATGATTGATAGAGAAGCTGATGGAAGTGATAGCCTTGAGGGCTTTGTTCTGTGCCATTCAATTGCTGGAGGAACAGGCTCAGGTCTGTCTTGACTTAATTTGTTACCTTTTTCAGATTGAAAACCTTTGTTCTATGATGCCCCAAATTCTGTCTGATGCAAAATACCCCATTATTAAACGGTTCGTCATCTTTGTTTCTGGTCCCTGGAAATATTGTTGATGATTTCCATTGTTTTGATTTGGATAGGTATGGGTTCATATCTGTTGGAAACTCTGAATGATCGCTACAGCAAAAAACTTGTTCAGACATATAGTGTATTTCCTAACCAGAACGAGACAAGTGATGTGGTCGTGCAGCCTTACAACTCCCTTTTGACACTCAAACGGCTTACGCTGAATGCTGACTGCGTTGTTGTTCTTGATAATACTGCACTTAATAGAATTGCTGTAGAACGACTACATATCACCACTCCAACATTTGCGCAAACAAACTCTTTAGTTTCTACTGTGATGTCGGCTAGTACAACAACATTGCGTTATCCAGGATACATGAACAATGACTTAGTTGGCCTTCTTGCTTCTCTGATTCCCACTCCAAGATGCCATTTCCTAATGACAGGATACACCCCACTCACTGTTGAGCGACAGGTTAGAGTTCTTCCACAGTTCCTCTATCATACTTTGATGCTATTGCATGGCAACTTTTGTGGGATTGCTTTCCTTTTTTGTTGTGGAGAGCCGATAAGTTTAAGAGTTCACTTGTTGGTGGGGAAGGTCTTAGCACTTCTCTTCTATGTACTAAAAGTCTGATAGTATAGTCTTGTTTATTTAATCTTGAAGAGAATTAGGCACAGGGAAGAGTGTATTTGTGTACTTAGAGATTCACGTGTGACTGTGGAAATTTTGAACTAGAATATTGTTATTGGAAGTACACAAATTCTTTTCTGATGCCCATAATTTATCTAACAGGCAAATGTGATCCGTAAAACAACTGTATTAGATGTGATGAGAAGGCTTCTCCAGGTAAGTAGCATAGCATCTCTGAATCTCCTTCAGAATTTAAGGGTCTATAGTGATGTTATTTTCTGTTTTGATGCAGACGAAGAATATTATGGTTTCCTCTTGTGCTCGAACTAAAGAGGCCAGTCAGGCAAAATACATATCTATTCTAAACATTATTCAGGGAGAAGTTGATCCTACGCAGGTAATTGCAATGTTATACACATGTTGAATAGAAAATATTATGAAGCTGAGCATGAGTACCTGAATCCGTTATCCTTGCTGAACATACTCATATTTTCATTATATGGTTGTTAAAGTTGGAGCAGACCTGTACTGCTGAGGATCTGGCAACGTTTTTCTTCATAAGCTAGGCTCACTTGCTAGGATTTTTTATTTTTATTCTTATTTTTATTATTATTTTTTTAAAGTTCAAGCTCTGCATTACTTTGTTTTCTTCCCCATCCCCTGGATAGTTTCAAATGAACTGAAATTGGGCTTCAGGTTCCGTCTTCTTGTGGCTTAGAGCTATTAGAGTTTCTGAGTCCTATTACTTGCTGAAGTTAGTCGACTTTCACAATAATTTTGTAGTAAAGTTGTGTCAAGGTGCAAAATGTGGTCCATGGTTTGATCTGTTTCTTGTTGCGAATTGATCTTCTAGTAGCGCGTGTCAAGGATTCCTAAATTTTGTTATTGAGTGTCCGCGTTTCACGATTATAGTAGTTCCCAGACTGAATGCTTGCTAGTTGGGAATATTGATGAATGTGTTTATTTGATGTGTTGCAGACGCACTGGTCTATAGATGATTACTTTCCAAGATAAGTCAGTTTCATAGAATCAGGCTGTTTGAAGCAGATCCTTTGTAACTAGAAATATACTGTAGCATTATGTTTGTCTTGCTCTGTAATCAGAAAGTTCCGAATTTGAACTTTATTATTATTTATGTTCAGGTTCATGAGAGCTTGCAAAGAATTCGGGAAAGAAAATTAGTGAACTTTATTGAATGGGGGCCTGCAAGCATCCAGGTATGTTTGGGAACCTATTTCATTTCCAATTTTGTTTACTATTTCGATTTTTGATGTTGTACTTAGATGTATCTTTTCAATTTCTTTTCACTAGGTTGCCCTCTCAAGAAAGTCTCCTTACGTTCAGACTGCTCACAGGGTGAGATTTTGATTCGAATCCTTTTTAGATAGAATTTTCTACGTATGTTAGACTCATGAAGGAATATTTTCCGTTTCTTGTTTATAACCTTTGATTTGTCACTTTTGCTACTCTGCGATTAGTTCTGATGATAATGCAACAAACTATTAGAGTTGAATGCAATTTCTTTGTTCTTTTTTTTTTTCCGTGGAGTTTGGGCAATTCCTTGGACTTCATCAATATGTACCTGATTAATGCCGCTTTCTGCTTCCTTGTATTGATCTTTAGCTCGCACTTGATATCAGATTACTATTTTTCTCAAGTTCGTATCGTAGAAAACATCAACAATATTAATGAATTGGATTTTGCTTTGTTTGTGCTTAATAGGTCAGTGGTTTGATGTTAGCCAGTCATACTAGCATCCGACACTTATTCAGCAAGTGCTTGAGCCAGTATGAGAAGTTGAGGAAGAGACAAGCCTTTCTTGACAACTACAGAAACCACCCAATGTTTGCTGTAAGTTTTTTTGCTGATAGATTGATTTTTCTTGATTATGAGTGTAAATATCAGGGATTGGATAGTATCTTTTCATGGAAAGACAAGACTTTGGTGTTTAGAAATGTGAACATAAAGATCACGTAAATCAACTACCTTTAGACCACGATATGGTTGATGGTCTGCCAGTTAATTTTGCTTAGTATTGATCCTCCTTAAAGAACCTGCAATGTGGTATGCTATGAATCTGCAACCTGCTCTGAACATTATGAAATACTTTTGATGCCTAAACACGAAGAAAAGCTTCGTGTGCTTAATTTGCTTCAGATTCTTCCAACTTTTGCTAGATTGGTTTCCCAAATACTTTACACCTCAAGAATTGCTTCATCCATGCTCATATAGACATGCTATGATCTCAAGCACCAAAGAAATAAAAAGGAAGTAGAAAGAAGATTCTATTACCTGCCAACCACTTTCTAAATCAACATTGAACCAGATGATTTATGATTTTAGTGGATTCCTGAAGTTGAGAGTTATAGTAAGGATTAGTCTTCTTGCAAGTTAGAATTAATCATTTTGGAAGGGTTTTGTTTTTTCCTTTTTTTTTCTCCCTCTCCTTTTACTGCATTGATCTTTTTAACTTAACATTAACTGTCTTTGGCAGGACAATGATCTCTCCGAATTTGATGAATCTAGAGATATCATTGAGAGTCTTGTTGATGAGTACAAGGCTTGTGAATCCCCAGATTACATTAAGTGGGGCATGGAGGTACCTAGCAAGTTGCTGGTTTTAACATTTCTTCAATTTGCTTCTTTCCTTACCAATTGTGTACGCGCTTTTCTAGGATCCGGACCATGTTCTTACTGGGGATGGAAGTGCTACAGGGATGGTGGACCCAAAATTAGCAGTTTAAAAAAAAGGTAAGTCTCAACTACCTTTTTATTTAGGTGGGGATGGTGATTTCTTATGCTGCGACAACTTGGATTTCTTGGTCTTATGATCTGTATAGACATGTGTGACTTCCTTATTTGTCCCTTTGCAATGGTGCTGTTCAGTATCTATTGTCTCTTCATGGGTTTCTTATTTAGAGCTTCCCTGCAGAATATGGTGCATTGTGTCTGCATATGTACTGATTTATTATGACCCCTTGCACCATATACAGATGTAACTGCATGGATATGTGTGCAAAGCCGCTTTTTAATTTTTCAAAGTTTTAGGAAAAGGTCATTACAGTAACACCCAAACCGTCGAGTTTTTCAATGGCATCGGATCTTTATATTTTCTCAATTGAAGTAGTTTAATTTGATGTAACACTTGGTAGTTAAGTACAACGTAGACCTTCTCCTCCTTCATTAATTAACTGTATTCATGCCTTTCAGCTGGCTCTTTTAAATTCCTCTTTGTTGTGATCTCTGTTTGTTCATACTTCCAGCATTGAGTTTATTTTTGCTAAGTTTTCAATCCTAAAACATGCTCATCCCAGGTGGTTGCAGTTGATGCCAAGCAAAGTGAAAAAGGCGTGTAGAAACAGATGTCGTTTGAACTTGAGTTTGCGGACGCTAGGTGTTGCGTTTGTTCAATCATCTGGAGAGATGGATTGTAAGAGTGCAGAGACAGTGTCAGAATTGCAGTAGGGTTGTGTATATTTGTCAATCTAGTCTTGTATTTTGTATATTGTTCCAATTTAAGATGTTCAGTGTGAAAAGAAAGATTGTACTGGCATTAGCAACTTTTTCTCCAGTCTTTCACCAAAAAAAAAAAAACTTTTTCTCCAGTCAGAATGAAATACAACTATTTGTTGTTAGTTTCTGCCCGAGAAATCCTTATTAGTGAACAATGCAAGGGGAGGGGTAAAGGAGCTAATTGAATTATACATTGGCTTCACGAAAGCATTCAAATTATGATTTCCTGTCTTTCTTTTTTTTTCCCCCCTACCCCTTCCAAGTTCCATCCCATATCAATGTGGATGAAGAGGAGAATTTACTCATTGATACAGGTCGAGGGAAGTCTTTTATTTATTTTTTTAATTTTAAATTTCTGAATGATGATTGTCAAGAAACATTTGAAGAGGGTTGAAAAAACCGATTCTTTAGACGATTGTATAGCTGACACTATCATAAAAGTTTTCTTATAATATTGCCCTAAGAAAAGAGAAAGAACAAGGCAAGTGCTTGACATTGTATAATAGAACTTAACATTATTAGTCTTCTTTTTGTCTTAAAATTATTGTCCAATTTGAGTTTTCAATTTTAGTTCAATTTGTATTAAAAATAAAAATCTAAATTGAAAAATAATTCAAAAAACTAACTGCACAAAAACTTTGGGGGCTAAAAAATAGGATTGCATTTATTGGTGAAATTAGTAATACTCCAAAAAAAGTGGTGGCGAATTGCATTTTCAACAAAATAAAGCAAAGAAAAGGTTTAAACCAAGAAATCTCTTTTCTGCTGTAAAACCCAAACTACATAAATAGATTTTGAGGGGGATACAAAATTGACTCAGACAAAGAGATGGAGAAGAAGAGAAGAATAGGATTTGAATTCATCAATAAGAATGATAGAAATCATAGAATCACGCTGCTGATCCCATTGATATGTTCTTTGCTTCTACTGTATTCACCCCTTTTAGTTTCTTCAAGTGTTGATTCTTCACCTCAGACGAATCTCCAGGTTCGCTTTTTCGTCCTCCTCTGTAAAGTTGTAATTTTTATCTTTCGTTTTTATTGATTGGGAAAGCGGGATTGTAAAGAATTCAGCTGCATCGGCTGTTCTTACTTTTGTTGCTGTTGCTAAAGAACTGTTTTGAGAAGTAAATGTTGATGCTTGATTGGGTTTTATTTAATCCCAGGAGTCCGAATTGGGTCCAGTTTATTGGGATTTTTGAAAAAGTTTAAAGTGGGGTTTGTTCTGTATTTATTTTTGAAATTTGTTGTTGAATCTTCATGGGTTGGATGTCAAGATATGTTTATTTCTGAGTTCATTCTTTGATTCATGATAAGAAATGCAAGAATTGATTGAATTCGTTATGTAGCCATACTTTAAGGGCGTCAATGGAGTTTTCCTATCAAGAACATCTGCATGATTTTGGGGAGGACACAGTTTCCTTGGAAAAAGATATCATCTTTGTGCTTTGATCGTTTGGCTGTTTTGAATTTTAAAAGTTGTATTTGTCGTACCAATGTGAATAGTTCTTGTAAATTACTCTGGATGTCCAAAGGATAAAAATTTGTTAGCACTGAAGCAATTCCTGGACCGGGCATTTTGGCTTTGCTCTGTGTTTTCAATTGTATGCACATTTGCCTTAATGCAACTACTGTTTCCTGCTACAATATTTTTTTAATAATTTATGACATCTCTAAATTAGTTTCAAATATATACTTCTGGTTTATGTGCAATTCCTCTGACTGATTTGATCCCTGGATATTGCAATGCAGGGAACAGGTGTTCCTGGTTCAAGGTAATTTCTTCTGTCTACCTTGGTTCATCTTACATCTGATGTTGCCATCTCCCAAGTTTCGTCTTCCTAAACATGGATTGTGGAGGCTCATCATGAAAACCAAATAATTCGCAGTTTGATATTTGACTTAGAAAACCGAAGTCTGGATTCATATTCAATCTATTCTTAGGCTTGCATTTGGAATAGCTGCTTACTATTTCCCTCCTTCTTGTTGTTCAGTGTTCAAACACAAGAAGGCCCTCACGTGCATGAAGTTCATTGTTCCAGAGAAAGAAGTCGTGCAGCATGGAGTGTTATTCAGGAGGTACACGACTCTACATTGGCTGAATTGTTACCAAATTGGATCGTTTATTCTACTAAAGTAGTAATAGCCTTCTTTTATTTTCTGCAGTATCTAATGCCCTATGTGGAGCGAGAAAAATATCAGCTTTCAAGCCAATGTAAACTTCACCCGAATAATGATCTATTTAGAGATCAGGAGGAGCATAAGATTCATGTTGACATACATGAATGGCGTTGCGGGTATTGTAAGAAAAGCTTCCGTGCAGAAAACAATCTTGATCAGCATTTTGACAACAGGCACTCCAATCTGTTAAAAGTACGTACTGTTAAAGTTTAGTTACTCATAAAGTGAAGTTTGGTAATGCACTTAGAAGGATTGGCTTTCTGGTCAAGGAATACACATTTTGTTTCATCTAATGCAATTAAATGATGCATGAAAACATTCGGCATTTGTTTGCTTTTTCACATCAGTATCGAGATCTTTATTTCCGAATACATACTATGTTCCTGTTTATTACACTCACATTGGTTTTGAGAAACAAGAGTTGCATCTACCCAAAAAAAAAAAAGAATAAAAAAAAGAAACAAGAGTTGCCTTTTTGGTGATTACTTGTGCCAAAAATTTCATTATCAGAAGATCATCAGCCACAAAGCTTCTTGAAAACCCTGTCTATCACTTTCTCATATCAAAATGTCAATAGTTAACCTATTGGTGTGACAGTTCAAATATCTGATTCCAATATTATCCCGCATGACCACCAGTCTTATCTAAATGAGGCATATGATATGTCAATTTCACAGACATGAGACTTTCACACCATTTTTTTAGCTTATTTGCTTCATCAGAGTCTAGTGCTTTCTTGCCTCTTCAAATTTTTCATTTTTAGTTGAGCTGCTACGTGAGTGTGGCTTCTCTTGCTCGACACATTTTGTTTCTGTTTGTACTGTTAAAAGTTTTCCTTTTTTGGTCTCCTCCATACAGATTGAAAATTGTTATGTAAATGATTTGATTAACTTGAACCATGGATCGAAAAGCATATTTCCAAAAAACTTCTTGTTCCCGTTATCGTTTAGTTTGGATATGTGCTTGTTGTTGGTCATTTGAATAAACTCTGTATGTCTGATATGCCTAGCTAGTCAAGATGTTTTGCATTTTATACGTTTATACTATGGAAACTTGGAGTGAGCAGCTTTACTAAGATGGCTTCAAGAAGAAGCAACATAAACTTTTAAGCATGTTCAGGAAACTAAATGGAATCATAAGTCTAGCGTCATTTAGAAACTTATCTTCTCCAATCTTTTCTGGATTAGAGTTTCTGATTTTGCTAAGTAGTTTGACAACGCATTCAGATTTTAGTTGAAGAAAATCATGTGTAGCTGTTTACCACGTGTTCCCCAAATGTTTCAGTTCCTGTTATCAAACTTTTCAGTTGTCAAAGTTCCAGTCCCATATAATTTCTCTTGAAAAAAGTAGTATCTTAATTCTAAACCCTTGATGCTTCCAATGATTCCAGAGCAATGGAAAATGCTTGGCAGATTTGTGTGGCGCATTGCATTGTGACCTTATGATGGATACAAAATCACGTAAAAGCAAATGCAATCCTGCAGCTGCTGCTAAGAACCGTCATCTATGTGAGGTTGTGTTCTTTCTTCCCTTAGTGTGGAAATAATATGATTTTCTCTCTGACTTCTCTCTGACATCTATTTTTTCTCATTACAGAGTCTCGCAGACAGTTGTTTTCCTGTTAATCATAGTCCCTCAGCATCTCGTCTTCATGGTACATAACTCTCCTTAAAACTGAGAAAATATCTTTAAATTTCCTTATCTGAAGTTTAACTTTATTTGATTTTTCTGATAGATTTATTTCTGCGCCAATTTTGCGATGCTCACACCTGTTCAAGAGGAAGTAAACCCTTTGCTAAAGGAGGCAGGGTAAGTTTTTCTAGTACATGCTGAAGACCTTTTAAAAATTCAGTCTAGTGCTTTCTTCGGGTTTACTGGAAATTGCCCCCTTATTTCTTAGAGAGTGTCTCATTTTGTTTTCTTATACTCATTAACTCTATTAGCTGAGAAGGCTAACCTGGCGGACCCTGTAACTGTTTCTGTAATAACTTGCTTGAATTCAATGCAGAATGCTTTTGAGTCATTCATTGTCTGTTCTGATCTTTCACACTGTTGTCATGTCGTTAACTTTCTTTCTCTCTAATGTGCAGAAGAATACAAGTGTTTTCTACTTGGCAATATCCATACTAACTCTGATGCTGCTACCGATATTCTACACTCTGGTTTATTTGTACCAAAGGTGCTCTTTCTGGATACTGAAATCAAGATGCTTCTGAGTTTCAAATTATATGCTTAATCATAGTGAATCTCTCTTTTACAGTCAAATGCGAAGAGGAACCCAAGAACTTAAGCGAATATCGAAACTGGGACATCAAAAGTCCAAGCCCTCTTAGGGTTGAAGGTAAATATTTTTGAAAGATTAGTTAGTTTTAACGTGCAGTCACTGTCAATCTTTGATGTCCATTTCTCTTTTGTTAGTTCAGAAAGGGGTTAGAGTTATTTTATACGGATCTGGGAATTAGGATAGAAATGAATAAGGATTAAGATTGGATTCTGGTTAGCATTGGCATCATTAAGGTTATTTTAGCTTCTAATTGGAAAAGGCTTGATTACCTTCTTTTGTTAGTCCTATGCTTGCTGTCTCATTTAACCTCTGCAGCTTCATGTCTAAAGTCAAAAGAACAGAAAATAAAATTTGCTTTCTCCCTTTGCTGTAGAACACCGAGTATTACTTGTTTGACAAATAATAAATCCTGTAGGTGGAGCTAATCTGTCCATTAAAAGATGATGTATCATTGAGGATCATCCAATCTTCTCAAGTTGAAGATGTCTTCCCCTGGCAAAGAATCTCATTTGTACATTTATGATGCTGGTGCAGCCGATCAAATCATTCCATAGATACTACTTTCATTCCTTGTGTTTCATGAAAAGCATCCTCTCACGAATTTTGGTAGTTAGTGTAGAAACGTCGAGATTCGTAAAAATACTCTTTAACAGAAGAAGCTAGATTAATATTGAGCTGCGGCTCATTGAGATACTGAGCTGCAGCTCATTGAGGTGCTATTTGATTGATATCTCGTTGTTGTACTTTAGAATAATTTGTAATGAAGACAATTCTCCAAAGCTTAATGGAGCTAGTGTTGGCCAGTGCTTTCCTTTGGCGAGAGCACGATGAAATGATGTTGTAATTTACTTTAGTACATAGTGATAGAAGCTTTGTTGCAGTTCCTATGGTGATAAGAATAGTTTCAGAATTTCAAACTCCGCCAAATTTTGATTAAAAGAAGATTGTTGTTAGACATAAAAAAGAAAACTAATCAACTTGAAGACATAAAGAGAAAAGTAAGCAATGAGACACACCAGTAAACGTAACTAAAAGTAGGATTACAACCTACATATCCCACGCAAAAGAATAGCCACATCATAACTGGCTGTTACCAAATTCATACTAAAGGATGGAGTTTAGATGGTTACATTACTTTGATCATGTACAAAAACCACCATCTAGGTTAGGACACTATCAAGCATTGTCAATTACTACCGCTTCTGTACCCAAAAATCAGCAATATTTATAACTTCTACACCCAGTCAGAATAGCAAGACATCGGTCAGCAATATGGTACTTCAATGCCTTCAACCTCCCAGTTATCATCATCTGAACAGTAATTCTCCTTCTTAGCCGATAGACTATTTTGATCTACACCCATTTTCTGTTGAAAACCTGCACGCCTGACAGATTGGAACAAATTCACAATGTATTAATAAACTCAGAACTTTCATTTTAGACATGTAAAGAAAAGGTCAACGAGAAAGGTTGTGAGAAATGTCTTCTACGCCAGTAGAATACAAAAGAAGACACCATAATATTTGCCTCTTTAAACAAAACAGATACACTATTGTGAAGAAATTATGAAGATTTTCAATTTCCTGCTACCAAGCATAGGCCAAAACAAAATTTATCACCGTCAAGAAACTGTTAGGATGCAAAATTATCTGCTCCAAAAACATGTATGCTTAGCACTTATAACCACAGAAGACTGCTTTTACAAAAAAAAAAAAAAAAAAACAACAACACAAGACTGTGGAAGAAAACCTTGGTGAAGAAGTAGATAAAATCTTGCAAACGAGTTACAAAATTACAGAGAATTCCATCAGTATTCTCAGGGTATAATAACAGACCATAATCAACCATCTCCAGGGGATACTCATTGGATAGGTCCTTGGTCCATTTATGGCTCAACCAGAGTCCAATTTATGTGGAAACGATAGGAACAAAACCTCTACGATGTGCAATCAGACTCACAAGTCAGGGTATGTTCGCCCATGTTTTTCCAAATAGAAAAAAACACAGGCAAAAACCCACCAACAATACTACTACTTCATAATCATAAGCAGGACACAAGTGTATACCTAAGTCTCCTATCTAAACATGTGAACACCAAATCGATCACATTAGACATTCAGCTGAGAGTTCTCATCAAGCATTCATATCATACTTTCTGTTCTCATTCAAATACTAAATGTTACTGTTCTAAGCCAGAATTAAGTTCACAACCGTCATCTCAGATAAAACTAAAACAGAAATTGCAATAGCAACATTACACATCATTATATCCATCACTACATTCGGCTACATGTTCACATAAATTTAAAATCCATCCAATGCCTTGCCAAAATTATGTTACATCAAACATCAGAGTCTTTCTAAATGATTCCTTATCCATTCTTCTCTAAGGTCTACATTTCCACCAACTCCGAACCAATCCACGGAAAAAGATATAGTGACCCTGAACTTGCTCATTAATCTATAAAATTTCACTCACAGATAGACTTATTCTTCCAAATGAAAAGTCCGAGCTTATCATCACATAGAGTATCAATGAAATTGGAAAATGAAACTTAATACTTCAACTTAAGATTCTTCCACTTTTATCAAAAAAAAAAAAAAAAATTCTTCCACTCTGTTAATGATGAACAACTTAGAAAGGCATCTCTACCAATGTTCTCTTTCGCATATTTCCTCTCTCATAAAGGCCATTTATCCGTTTTTGACAAAAAAAAAATTATTTCTCCCATTTCCTCATACTAATAATAACATTTTAACAAAGAACCATATTTACACGGACAACTGAAAACAAGCAACGCCCAAATATCAAAGTTGAACAACGAAAAACTTCCTATAAAGCATCAATCACATCACAAGGAAAAGAGCAAGCAAAACATCAACAAGAATAAACACACGGTTACACAGAGTCCCAAGGCAAAATTTATCTTGGAATTCGACTTACTTATGCTTTGGGGGCCGCTTAGCAGCCAATCGAGCTTTCCTTTTTTTCTCCTCCAGAGGGTCACGACGAATTGTATTCTTCGGTATCTTAAGCCCTCCGCCAGCCCTCATCTTGGACCTACAACAACAACTCCGATTATCATTTATCTCTGAAGAATTTAAAAAAAAAAAAAACAATAAAACCAAAAAACAAGTAGTAACTATTATGAGCCCTGAGAAAAAAATCAAAACCTTTTGAGAAGTTTGGCAGCTCGTTGAGACTTGGTTTTCATCTTCTCCTGTGGGTTTTGAAAGAACCTCCTCCTTTTCATCTCATAGAAAACACCAGCCTTGGCAGCAGAATACATGAACCGCTTAGCAAGCTTGACCCCGTCTTCTTCATCCCGGGGTACAACTTGAACACTGTAAGGCTTGTAAAAGTACACATTTGCATAAGCAAGTGAAGGGCAGATTACAGAGTCAACTGAAACAGGGGAAACAGAAGAATCAAGGCATGGTGAAAATGAAAAAGGGTTTTTTGGGACTGGTACAGGGTTGGATGGTGGTGGATTTTGGAGTGGGTTTAAGGCAATTTGGTGGGGTTTTTGGGATAGTGGGGAGGAGACAAATGGAAGCAGAGGAAGCTGAGAAGGTGGCTTTTCAAGGTGGGGTTTTAGGGAAAGAGAAAGGGATGGATTTTCAGGAGGGAATGGGGAAGGGAGGGACCTCAGGAGGGACGATGATGCTGACCCCATTGATTCTCTCAGGTCACCTGAGAATCTGATTGAGAGGAGTTACTAGTAGTAAAATCTATATCTATCTATATCTATTCTATTCTATATACTATACTAAGCCAAAAACGAGAGAAAACTAAAGACATGGAGCATATGCCACATAGGATTTAATCATATGTGGTATTTTCTTAATTTCTTAGACTTAAAAATACACAAAACAAAATAATAAAATAAAAAAAAGCAACTAAAATAATTAAAAAAATAATAATAATAAAAACTGAACCCTTATTTTTATGAACTAAATCCTAACACATGTCCTAATTTCATTTTTAAGGCAACCCTTTTCTTTTGCCTGGCTGTCTTCTGCTTGTTTGGCTGTGATTGGCATAGATTATAATGGTGTTTCCATTGAAGAAATGTAAAAATAGGACCCATAGAGTGGGTCTAAAGGGAAATGAGTTCTTAAAGTTCAACACATTAATCAAGGGAGTTTTATCAAGGTATAAATTAGTTCATGTTCTTGCTAACTAGAAAGAAATTAGGACAAGTTTATTGCTTTCAATATCAAGTTGTTTTCATTTGACAAGAACACGAAGCTGAATTTGTGATTCTTTGTATTGGGAGATTTAGCGGACTGCCTAATATTCCGGATTTCGCACAAGACAGTTGCTTAATGTGCAGATGTTAATGGTAAGGGTTCTCCACTTATATGATTTTGTTAATTTCTTCATTATGTTAGCTTGATGTGGAAAATTCCTAAGAAATTAAATGATTTAAAAAAAGATGCCTCTTTGTGCAAATGTTAATCACTAAGTGAACAGCAAAACAGTTAATGTTGAAAGTCAATGTGTCTCATTTACTTGGCAAGATATTACTTATTCATCCATCTTGATACTTGCTTTCCAATGTTCCAAAGTTAATTGAACATTAACAGCCATGATATTGACTAAACCATGCATGTTGTCGGTGTTTTTGGTTACGAAACAATAAACCTCGCACAATAGTTCAGAGAACGGTTCCCTGAATGCTATACATGAACTATTGGCAGAGCTTTTGGTTCATAAGCCTGGCGAACGATTCCTGCACTTCTTAGCCGTCCTGCTTCACCATTTGTAATCAACTTCCTCATCCTAGAGCGATCAGTCATATCATATCTTCTGTATTGAGCATCCAATTCTATATTATTGTTATAATCATATATTACTTTTTTGAATTATGTTTTTTTAAAAAAAATTATTGGAGTTGTTGTTTACGTATAACAATTATAATTATCGTTAAATAATATAATAATATATTATTTTATAGAGCAATTCTATATAACAAAATGTCCGAGTAAAAGCATCTGCTGCTAAGTCTCGTAGCATAAACATGTTTCTCATTATTATTGAATTCTATGATTGATGATATTTAAGGGCTATACTGTGGAATTGAAACCTCTGATTATTCAATTGAAAGAGGAAAACACAAGGTAATTCCAAGAAACAGGTGCAGTGTGTTAATCTCAGGGGAAGATGGAACTTTCAGGCTGCACATGTTTTTTTTTTTTTTGCATGGCTTTTTGCAAGGGTAACAGGTTGGTTTACATATAGAAACGGATAGATTATGCTTACGCATGCATGGAAGTAGAAATCTGCTTAATCAAAAAGATAGCCATGATGGGGTAATTTTTTGCGCCAAGTGTTAATTTTTTAATAACATATCAATATGTTAAGCAGGGTGCCCGAGCAAAAGCATCTAGTTAATATTATCATCGTATCAGATGGAGAGAGATTAAAAAAAAGGTCAATTATTGTAAAACACCTACAATCAAACATGTAATGAAACCTGCTACACACACGCGCGCATATATATATATATATATATATATTAGATTTATACCCGTACGATGCATGTGATTAAATAATAATTTAGTAATAATTTATCATTATTATTTTATTATAATATTACTTTTTTAATTATATTACTTATTGAAATCAAATAAAATGTTACAGAAATAGGTTTGATGTCCAGATATAGCCGGTCAATAGTTCACTTACTAAAGTTGATCTAAGAACTTACAATGTGACGTCTATAAATTTATTATTATTATTTGATGAACTTTTTAGTCAACAATAAAATATAGACATAAATTTTATTGTGTGGTTAAGCTCAAGGAAACTGGTGCCACTCCCAACAACAAATTCAGGATCTAATATTCCAACATTTCAAGGCGATTTTTGTCTATGAAGACAGGTACCCGAATGATAATGAGATTTGGTGCCATAGGACACCCCTGGAGCAACTCATAACGCCTCAAATTACTCCGGCACAACAGAAAGATTTAGCGAAGAGTTTCACAACGAAAGAGGTTTGGGAAGCTTCAAGGAGATGTAACCTTGGAAATCGCCAGGCCCAAATGGTATCCCGGCAGGTTTTTATCAAAATTTTTGGCACAATATAGGAGGAAAAACTTCAGTCTCTCTACTCAGGGCACTTAACGGCCAAGAATGGTACGACAGTTGGAGCGAAACTAATGTAATTTTCATCCCAAAAAAGGGTAACTCGGTCAACCTGGCAGACTTCAGACCGATAAGTCTTTGCAATGTTAAGTATAAGATCGTCACCTAAGTCATAGCAAACAGAATCAAGAGAGTGTTAAGCGGTCTCATATCAGAGAATCAGAATGACTTTGTCCCGAGGCGTTACATTGGAGAGAATATTCTCCTGGCATATGAAGCAATTGAACGCATAAGAAAACGGACAAAAGGTGAAACAGGATATGCGGCAACCAAACTAGATATGAGCAAAGTCTACGACCGTGTCTCATCGAGTTTCATCAAGTTGGTTTTGGAAAATTTGGGCTGCCCTACCTCTCTGGTCCAACTGATCATGAAATGTGTCTCATCGGCCACATACACGGCCTGTGTAAATGGTTGGAGATCAACTTCTTTTAAATCCAAGAGGGGCCTCAGACAAGGTTGCCCACTATCACCCTATCTTTTTATCTTGTGTCAACAGGCCTTCTCCATAGTGATCAACAGTTTGGAAGAGGAAGGAAACCCATTCGGGATAAAGCTCTCATCAAAGGGACCAAGACTTTCACACCTAATGTATGCTGATGATTGTTCAATCTTTATGGAATGCAGGGAAGAGAATTTCAGAGCTTTCGGTCAAATTCTGAATCAGTATGCGAAACTGTCGGGCCAACAGGTAAATTTCCACAAATCAAGCCTCCTGACAAGCCCCAACACAAAAAGACACACCAAGGAATTGATGGAAGAATGGTTACGCATCAAGCAGAAGGAGTGTCCAGGCAAGTATCTTGGCCTTGATTTAAATTTCATGCAAAAGAAAAGTGTTCTTTTTGGCAGCATTGTCAACAGAGTCCGAAACAAAGTAATGGACTGGAAGAACAACTCCCTAAGCATGATGGGCAGAATCACTCCGGCTAAGCACTGTCTAGCATCTCTTCTGGTATACATGATGGGAGCCTTCAAACTCCCACTCTCAGTCGCTTCACAAATAGACCAAGTTCTTGCGAATTTCATATGGAAAGGTGATACGAAAGGGCGAGGAATTCACTGGAAGTCATGGAAGCATCTATGCAAATCCAAATTTTGAGGAGGTTTGGGCTTCCGGTCTGCTAAAGAAATGAATCAAGCTTTGCTAGCAAAACTCGCTTGGAGAATTCATGAGAACAGGTCATCTCTCTTTGCAAGGATTTTTATGGAAAAATATGCTAAGTCAGAAGACATAATGGACTGCGAGATTCCAGGTCAAACAACGTGGGGATGGAGAAGCATCATGTGGGGCAAAGAACTCCTAGTAAAAGGAACCAGATGGAGCGTTGTAAATGGGAAGGATATCAACTTAACAGATGACTAGATTCCGATTGGCAGTAATCCACTAATGCATAATCCACTCTTTCAATGGTTCCCAAACTTCAAAGTGAATGATTTGCATCACGAGTCGGGCAAGTGGAATAAGACAGCAGTGGAGATATTTTTTCCAGAGGATTTAGCCAAAAATATCATGGCCATTCACATTCCTGCCGATTTCAATCAAAAGAGAGACATGAAGATTTGGAAATTCTCACTGTCAAGGCAATATTCTGTAAAGAGCGGATACCACCTTGTCTCAAATGAAATTGATCAACATCGGGCGAGCACCTCCACCAACAAATTTGTCAGAAACGACCTGGAAGAAGTTCTGGAAAATCAAAATCCCGGCGAAGATCAGATGGCTAATTTGGAGGGCAGTTAACAATGTGCTGCCATCTCTCTGGGTAAGAGGAACATCATAAATCATATGGTTTGTTCAAGATATGGTTGCCCTGGGGAAGACGTAGATCATATTTTTTTAGAATGTGAAAACTCAAAGCGTGTTCGGAGACTCTCGCCGCCGGGTTTTGATTTCAACAGTGGCACTGCTGTGAGCTTTTGTGAATGGTTCAGTGATTGGATACTAACAGCACCAAGTCTGGAGCATTTGCAACTATGGCAAATGAGGAATGACGCGGTGTGGAATGGAAGATTACATGACCCATTTCAGGTACAGAATTGGGCGATAAAAGAACAACAATATTTTCATGAAATTTCGTCTCGTCTCAATAATGAGGATGACTCAAGAGATACATCGAGCTCAAGCATAGGTGGCTATAGTACAGAGATGCATTAGGCTACCACTGAGGCTCACACAGTAAGAATAGACGGGGCCTATAATGAAGGGACGAAGAGTGGAGTTACTGCCTGGGAAATCCTATCGCCAACAGGAAGATGAATAGCCTGTGGGGTAGAACCTCTGTATGCCTTCTCGGCGTTGCACGTAGAAGCTCTAGCTTGCCTGAAGGGGCTATAGACAGCCAAGGTCCTGAACTTACAAAACTGCATCGTTCAAATGGACAACATTACTCTTGCACTGCTGAACTCTCGGGACAAAATCCTACCGCAACCTTTGACCTCCCTGGGGGAAGATATTCAAGCTTTAGTCTTAAGTTTAGAGAATTGTTCTATTTCCAAAGTACAAAGAGCCTTTGTGAAAAACTCGCATAGGATGGCTAGAGCGAGTCTCCAACAAGGTTTTTCAGCTTATGCAATTTTGAACAATCAATGAATCTAATCTAAGTTTTTATTTCAAAAAAAAAAAAAAGGTCAAAAGTTCTGAGAAGAAAAAAGAAGACAACATTTGCTTATAGATACACAAAAAAAATAAAAAATAAGAACAAATTTATGGTTACTCAACTCGAAAAATTATTCAGCCTCCTATTCTTTTTGTAAATTTAAAGCGGGATATCATTGAATTTCACTAATCTTTAAGGGACAAGATAACTTAACCAATCCAAATTTAAATGATTTTTACACAATTACACTAAGTTTTATTTTGAGAATTTATTAGAAAATTACATCTAAGATTTTTGATGATGTGACACTCTAGGGATAAATATTGTTTCCTCTCTCTAGTTTCTCTCTTAGAATATACTAAAGATAGATAAGATATATATATATATATATATATATGAAAATTCTATAGTCCAGTCGATGATTTATAACTACACCATTCAGTTAAACTTTATCCAATAAAAGTTGGACACACCATACGTAATTATGAGGCTTGCAACACCATAACAAAACTTTATTTCTTGTTCATCCTTTCCTTTTTATTTTTAGTTTTTTGTTTTTTCCAAAGAGGCCTTGTGATTATATTAATGCCTAGACACGGTAGCCTAAGGTGGGCACAGTTTGTTCAATCCAATCCTGCATTGTCAAAAACTACAGTAAAATAGCCACCTTCCTCAAGATCAAAACGAAGCAAGAAATCATTGTATTAATTGATGAATATTTATCATCACCATTAAAACTACAGTAGATGCAGATTGATGGTGATCGCCATTGTGGTAATAGTAATTAACCAGGGTAATTGTCAGTACTCGTATAGGAATAAGGATGGTGAATAGGAGGGTCACAGTTTTAGTAGTAACCAATGCTTAAAGGAACAAACCCTAAATTTTTAGCCCCATTTCCATGAAACCAGCAAGATTCATTATTATAATTGATGTTATGTTATGGATTTCCTTCTTTTTCCTCTCCTGGATTAACATTTTCAGCAGCACCACCGAATTGAGCATTATCACCAAGATTGCATATAAGAAAATCAAGAAGGCTGGTGGTGTCGTCGTTCTGCTTAGTTCGTTTCTATTGCTTTAAATTTCCCAAAAAAAAAAAAAGGACTTATCTCTGTTTCGATGTTCGATATATATATTTTTTCATTGGAACTATTAATGATATTAAAACACTAGCAGGTTTTAGTAATCTCTTCCAATTTGATATGGGATTGAATTGATCCAACCATTGACTCACCAGGCATCATTTTGTGATGATGATGACCCACAAGAAGAGATGAAGAACCTGATTGATGAAAAACCAGGAGTTCAGAGAGAACTTCTCAGAAAAAAGGAGTTCAGAGAGAAATGTCATATTCAGCATCTCTTCATATTTTGAGGAGTTACAAAAGCCCGCGGAAGCAACTTGAGGCGGAATAAAAAACTAGAAATCATGATGTTTAGAAACCAATTTTTCGGGCGAAGATAATGCAACCGTATTACTAGCTAGTAGAAGTGCAGTTATCGGGTGGAGTGTGGTGTTTTCTAATTTTAGAATATCTTATTTTAATTTAATGGTTAGTATTAATCAAAATCATCTAACGGCTAAAAATGTTAACTGAAGTATCCAGTCGACTGGACCGTAGTCGCTCCCATATATATATATCTTGTAAAGTAAGAGTAAATTACGTTATAAGAATTTTTCTGATGATTGAATTAAGATGCAAATCAGATTCCTGCTACATGAATTTACAAAAAAGATTACAAATAGTATGATCCAAAAACTCAGAGCTCGATGATTCTATGGGGAAGTTTAATGGTTCCCTTGGTCAATGGTGATGGCAGAACAAAGCTTTCTCCACCTAAATTGCTGTCGCTCGATTCAAGTGCTCGGGATGCTTGCAAAGCCATCTCAGAGTGCAGTTGCAAGCAAGTCATGGCAAGCTGAAAATGAAAAGTCGAAACCCTAGTAAGTCACTAATCATCGCAAAGAAATATCAAAACCATCTACCAATTTCTCATACTAGGTGATGACATATCACTTTCAGATGCGAAATGTTTAGAACAATATGAATCAATTCCTGCTTAATGAGTTAACGCTTCGATCCTATGGTCTCAAACACATTACATGCAAAGAAACTTTAGCAGAAACTCATGTCCAAGCACGGGGAAAGAGTCCATGATAAGAAAAAATGTGTCATAAAGTATTCACCACACCATACAACAATGGTAAATAAGATGGAGTTCCAGAAAACGGCAGGTAAAATGCCTATATATGCATGGCGAGGGAGCGAGAAGCATGTTACTTTGTCTTTTTAAGATTTCAAGTTTCGTGCTTACCTCATAACAATCTCTATCAGAGTCTTCTTCGGCTATTTGATGCGCCCACGTGCGAATCCACTCAAGTCCTTTAGGAATGTCATCATTTCCCGTGGCCAATGCTGATGCCACATAAGAGGGATGAAGGGCCACCAATATACACGAAGCTGCAAAAAGAGCAGATCTTCTAACAAAGGCTTCTGAGTGATGGGATATCTCCCTGTAAAACATAGAAAGAAAGATTCTCAATTTAGATCGTAACCATAATTCATTATTCCTATTTTCCCCTTTCAAGGATAACTACAGTAGGAAATGACATCTCTCAGATAAACTATTAGAGAATCCAGAATTCTGGCTCTTATAACAGCAAATGACACACAGGTTTGCATCCATATGATATGTATCCTAGTTCATGATTCCTTGTAGATAGATCATCAAGAAACTAGGTCGAGCCTTAAATGCCATCAACATTAGAAATCAAGAGCTAGGCAAGCCATTAAAAAACCCTGTACCTGATGCTCAACATGTCCAAGAGAGGGGATGCCAAGACAGATGCTTCCGGATGCATGGCAGCACATTTTATACACACACCAAGCATGTAGATAAGTTTCCCCAGGACTAGAAAATCCCTTCCAAGTAAATCCACTCCATGCCTTTTCTTATCAAATCCCTGCATGGCTGGCAGCATAAATGCAGCTGCATACTGGGGGAAGCCATTCTGGGACCATTCCGGCTGGTTTCCTTTTGAAGCTGACCGTGTGCTCCAGCGACGTGTTTTGCCTCTTCTGACCTCAGCATGTTTAAGAGGAAGTGTTCTCTCATAGGAATATGACCAATTCAAGGGAGTTCCCACTCTTGCGACCTCCTTCCAGGAACTTGCTCCAGGAGGCCCTATGCTTCTTGGAATAAACCATGCCTGTTCTGATGCAGATGTTATGAGTTCCCTTGGCTTATGTTCTGGTTTTAGGATCCTGGTACTTGCTAGCTCTTGTGCTGCTTCTGTCATAACATCAAGAATCATGATACGTTGGCTAACATCTACAGTAGGAGAATACAGCAACTTTTGTAGGGCCTCCAGTGATTCAAGTGGACAGGTGACAATCAGTGCAATCAGTGTCTTTTGACGTTTCTCTTCAGCTGACTCTTCTTCCCCTTCAGCAGCTAAGTCAGAACAACGCACTTGAATCAGAGTTCTCACCATATCACTCGCCACATACTTGAGTTCATCTGGTGATGCTCGAACAAGCTTTTCAGCAACATCGAGAGCCCCTTCCACCTGTATTAAAGAGAATTAGAGAAGTGGCTTTCCCAGTGGCACACTTTTGTAAGTATTGTGTAGACTGCATTTCAATAATGGGAGGCAAAAAAAAAAAAAACTCCAAACAAATTCATATTACAAAGGACCAAAAAACAACTGGAACCGTTGTTTGACAGAAAAGTATGGGAAGTAATACCAACATGTTAGAAATGCAAAGAAAGTTCTCAAAAAGATCTAGAACTCCTTTAGATTTCACGATTCACTGTACACAGTTCAATTCCAAATGTTCAATGCTCATAAATTATTAAGAGAATTTAGGGAATTAGGAGTACTCACACCATCAATATCATCAGATTTCCTCAGTGCACCAACCACATCAGCCAACTGTGAAAATCTCCTTTTCAAATCTGTATTATCATCCGTCAAGTCATATGGCTGCAGTGATGAGTCACTTGAAGTATCACTATCCTCACTAGCCAAATCATCCTGTTCCGCGTCAGAGGTCATCTCACCATTTAGTCCTGCCGGATCAATGACCTCATCCGGATCAACTAACTTATATTCAGAAGTTTTCTTCTTTGTACTTTCCACGTTGTGGCCCGCTCCAAAATCTTCTTTTCCCTTAGGTACCTTTGCTGGTACCACAGCTGAACTATTGATTTGGTTCTCACCTTTTTCTTGGTAATCCGGTCTACCCTCCAATCGTTTATCAGGTTTCACTAAACCAAACCCCCAATCTATGTCCTCATCATGGCAGCTATCATCCAGATACAGAGGATTTTGGGGATCAATTACTTTAGAGAATACCAAAGCAATGCTGCTAGCCATTTTACGGATCAAATGATCAGGACTCTCCAGCCTACCTGGTAAATTGTCGAAAAGAAAGTTTGTGTCACTAAAAATAGATAAAAACATAACATAGCTAAGTAGGGTAATTTTTTTACATGAAACTCCTTGAAGAATTGAATGAATGGCATCCTTGGTAGCATCTAAATCTTCTTTTGACATCTTCTCTAGGCAAAGGCCTAAGGCTGCGGTTACATCTGAATCTCAAATTAAGGAACGAGAGAGAGGGGGAGAGAGAGAGAGAGAAGAGAACATAAAAAAAAAAACCGAGATATTCGAACTAAAATAAATTTCTATTATCACGAGGACACAGGCATAATTTATGCTGGATAAAACAGTTCAATTCTTCAAAGAGCAATGTACATAAATGAAGAATGCTTTACAAATTGAGAGATTAGTTCATAGAGTAAATTATCTCATGACCACATAAGCTAACTGCAAGAAGTGAATCTCAGCAGTTACTTGGCATTGTGTAACTTGTGTTTTCTCAAACTGTGACAATAGCATTGACGAAATGGCAAAGGATACAAGTTTGTTGCTCAAGCTTTGTTGATTGCACAAATTCTTGCTTTGACCAGACTAAAACAAGGCGTTGCACTGTGTCAAAGAGGTAATGAGAATCATGGTGTTTACTACCCAGAGTAGAGTCAGGTGAACATTCAAAAACAGCCAGATGAAGGATCCATCTCAGACAACAAAAAGGAAATACTTTCCAGAGCAGAAATCTTTCCACAAACATAGACCTGAGAAGAAGCCAACCAAAAAAATATTGGAGTATAGGATGTAAAATCATCATCTCTTTACACATAAGAAAAGAATAGAAAAAAAAAGATGTGTCCATATTTCAGTACAGTCATGTCTTGATGTTCCTCCAATTACATGCAGTGCAATAAAATAAGAAGAGTATGCACCTGGATAGGTTGACGATTAACTTTCAAGATGTTGGGTTTTAAGCTATCACCCATTTCAGAGTTTAGTTTGAATAACAGTTGCCGGTTGTTGGAACTAACACAGATATGTAAAGAAGAAGAAAAAGCTGTAAATACCTGATTGACTTCTGCTGCTTAAAACTAGGGTAAAAAAATGTCCACAGAATCCAGTAAGCCTCAACATCAGTTACATCTTCGGCTGCTAACTGTTGTAAGAGCTGTTCTGACATTCTTTCTATAGCATAAGAATCCTTAAGTCCCTCTATGAGTTTCGACCAAAACCTGAAACCAGGTTTTAACTTGCTAGCTTCAGGAACAGTCATATCCGCAGTTCCAGACAAAAAAATCTTTACTTGACAATGTAGTCGAGGAATTAGTTCACTCAGTAGCACATCTGGCAAAAGTAAAGATTCATTCTAAGTTTGCTTCATATTGGTGACCATAAATAGTAAATTAATCACGGAAATGGAATCCACAACATCCACGTTTGAAAAATTTAACATTACCAGCTGATCCCCGTCGACAAATGCGAGCAAATGTTTCCCCAACAAGAAGGATGGTACCTTTTTTATCAATTTCCTTGAGACTGTCTGCACCCTCAGGTAGTGTTTTGTCCCATTCTTCGGCTCCAGTTAGGAGTTGAGCAGCAATACTCTTGAAAAACAAACTAATAACATTCAAGTAAAGGAAATTCACCTTAAAAAGCCACAAGACTTCAAATAAGCTGAGTAAGCATTAACATTCTATTTTTATCTCATTTGTTTATTTTTCTCTGAATTTAATTTCATTTTCAACGAACGTAAAAGGGTGAGTGCTAGATACACCAGGTGACCACTCTTTGAACCAGATCTTGAACAACAATAATCATACTGCCAACCTAGAACATATACAGTCTGTTCTTCCTCTTTATATATCACCTTCCTCTCTATTAATTTTCAGCTTAGGCCAGTGATGTCCAGAATTCAACCCTGGATGCCAACTGACCTATAAAACATTATTTTTCTTTTCTTTTTTTTTTTTAAAATTAAAAAAGCTATAAAAGAGGAAAAGAGGGAAGGCTGGTTAAGGTGAAGTTTGGTTTTTGGATGCCACTTGGCATACCAACAAAAATTGAAATGTAGTCTTTGGCTTATGTTTCAAACACTTCTTCCTAAATCGTTATAGAGTGGAGCATGTAAAGCTTTCAATTTCCCCAATGCCAATTCACAGATTGAGTAGACCCCAAGTGCATTATAGACGAGAAGCAACAGCTGAGAAAATAAAACAAGGATACTGTGCTGAAAGCTGATTAGATGGTCCAGGTCGAGCTTTGTCGGGAATAGAAGATAGAAGTTGAGCAACCAAAGAAACATCCTGCCTGAGTTTCTGACCAGTAAGCTCCTCATCTAAAGAAAATTCTAGAGCTAATTGTAACACTCCATCATTTTGAAGCAAACAGAGGACCAGCAATCTGTCATATGAGACAACCAAAATGCTTTCAGATATACTTTCCCTAATTCTGTCACATGCAGATGGAATCAGGAAATATCTTATATTGACATTAGAAGACGAAATTAAAGATACAATGGTACCCGCTGGCACAGACACATCTAACAGATAGATTTCACACATATACAGATGTTTCTGGACAGTATTTTTTTTATACAAATATTCTATCTGCCAACTTAGCATCTTTAGTCTTGGAACTGTAACTTCATCTAGAATCTCCTACTTTAACAGAGTTCCAATATAACTATATCCATTATCAACAGTTATCCCTTTCTTAGACTACTCTTTGATTTTGCCTTCCTATGTTCTGAGTAAAGAATAAAAACCTAGCAGTTAGAGGTTTCGGATGCTAACTAAATCAAATACTCAGCTCCTAGTATACTACAACTGTCTTTTACATTAAGGAGAAAAGTAGATGCATCTGCAACCATTTCTCTCTCTCTCTCTCTCTCTCTCTCTCTCTACCATTTGCTACCAATTCAAATGATTCCTGTATGAAATGGTCCTACCAATCTGTACTTGTGCAGGCATCATGCATAAATTTAAAGAACATAATGAACGAAGAATTTGAAATAGACACTGCACAAAATTATTATCCAAGTATGAACGATCTGTAAGAGAGTACAGGGGAAACAATATCTCAGGCAAGGATGAACTTGGCTACCGTGACGGGAGGGTAAGCTAGGTGTGGAAACAAATTTCGTCCAAAGTTTCCAGAAAGTATGTTTACACATCCTAAAATCATTATATGTACCTTTAACAGAGGCATATTGGATGATTTCACATGTTCCAGGATTGTGACTTAAATCCATTCAGCCTCATGAGCTTAAATTCCTCAGCAATAGATAGCACAAAAGGGTAGTCATAGAGCGTCTTTACTATTGTTCGATACTAATCAATAACGTTGGTTAAACTATCATCGCAGAAATTCTATGAATACCTTTCTGCATTCGAATATACAGCATTGACATCATAACTGGTATGCCCTCCTCTATGCTGGAGACAGGGAACTATTGTTTGAACAACTTCAGTTAAATGACCCTTCATAAAAAAAACATCATATACACTTTTCCTCGCAGAAATGGGAAAACAAGCAAGCCAATCAGACGCAACATCTGCAGTAGAAATTAGTTGACATCAGATAATCGAACGAACTGAAACGGAAAAACTTTGATATCGCAATATCAGAGAACTTAAAAATCATGATTTGGTTCACTACCGTATAATAGAATTCGAGCAAATGCTGGAAATCCAGCTCCCTTATAGAACGCATTCCACCATTCATTCCTCTCATTTTCGCTCAGTACCTTCAGATTCCTCACCTAAATCACAATTTTAACCTATAAGAAAAACTCACCAAACAACAAGCTACAAATTTTCAATTATGCAAGAAAATACTAAAATAAACAAATAAAAATTTCACCTCATCTTTGTAATTCTCACTTATACTACCTGAGAAATTCCAGAGAGCAACATTTTAATAATGAAGAAAAAAAGAAAAAAAAAAAGAAAAGGCAAATTAATCATTAGTCCGATCATAACTGAGGTTTACCGATGAAAGAGAGGGAGTCGATGGGGAAGAGAAGGGCGGCGAGGGAATAAACGGCGGAGATGACTTGGTCCACGTGTTTGGAGGCGTTAATGGAAGTGATGACGTCGCCCACCTTCTGCACCACTGCTTTCTCCACCACCTCCGCCATTCTTCTGATTCCTTCCTTCCTCTTCTTCTTCGCGCTCTGAATTCATATGCTTAAAACGGGTCTTTTCAGTTATTTATATCCAAGTCCGATTCGTAATCCGACCCGATCGCAGTGGAGAAAATTACAGATTGATATATCATTTTAGTCCCCAAATTATTGCCAAAATAGATAATTAATGTTTTCAACTCACAAAAATTATTTTAAGAAGTAAAAGGGGAATTTCTTATTAAGGGCGTGACACCTTTCATAATTCCATATGAGGGTGTGAAATTTTTGGACAATTACAATTTTGCCACTGAACTCCTTCTACCTTTCTTCTTCTCCTTCCTCATTTCTTCTTCTTCTTCCCCTTTCATTCTTTTTCAACTTCTTTTTCTCCCTTTTCTTTTCAAACTTGAAATCCAGATTTAATAAGAATCGAACTCTAAATAAATGGCGGAATGCCACAAACAATAACGGGAAAGTTCACCGTCGATGCCGATAAGTTTTTTTTTTTCGAAATTTTATTTAAAAAAATTTGAAAAAAACCTTACTGCCAAGCGGGCTTGGGCCGGCCAGTCTGGGCGTTTTTCTTTTTTTTTTTTCAATTTTTTTTTGTGGTTTTTTGTTTTAATTTTTGTTATTGTAATTACTTTAGTTAAATTTATTTATAATTAATGTAATTAGTTATTGAATGTAGTATTATTAGTTGTAATTAATTTAATTAGATTTGTATTAATTTATATTTGAATCATTATAAATAGGAAGAAATGTAATTAGATTTTAGTTAATTTAATTAGATTCCAATAAGATGGAGAAATTTAATATGTATAATTAATTTAATTGAATTTATTTTAATTTATATTTGAATCTTTATTTTAATAGAATATTTATATATAATATTTAATGTAGGTGAAAAGGACAAATTAATTGGATATAATTCATTTAATTGAATTTATTTTAGTTTCTATTTTGATTATTGTAATGGAGGAGGTATATATATATATACATTAATGTAGGTTCAAAGGAGAAAAAAGAAAAGGCCAATGGTACCTGATTCTTCATTGTTGGTTGCATCGGGTACACGGGACGTGCATGGTCGAGTTATTTCTGCCTCTGCACGTCGTGGGAGTCCAAGTGAGCATAAGTCACAAGGTCAGTCACATATGGGTCAGGCCGGTAGTAGTGTGAGACTTGACGATGTATTTGATCATGCCAGTTGTGACCAACAGGATGTGAGTGACAATGATGATATCCCGACTGAAGATATCGACTCGGAAGGGTTTAATGATTTCGGAAGTGACTCACCTCCACATTTACCTCGACATTCACCTCCACATTCACTTCCACATTCACCTCCAGCTAGACGAAGCAATGTTATCCGTCTTAGGGTTAGAGGACTTGGAGCTGCATCTGTATCCGCATCATCATCAGCAGGTAAAAAATTAGTGTATGGGGTTTATATTTTACATTTTAGTAGTTAAGTTTTTCAAATATTTGATCGGGAAAAAATTGAATGATTTGTTTATGTTAATTTCAGCGAGTAATACCCAGCCTTGGGTTGTCACAGGACCAGTTGTTGGTGGCCCTCATGACGGTTCTGTTATTCCCAGTTTTCTTGGTCATATGGCCCATCGCTTGGCTAAGTCGTGCAAACCTTCGTTAGAGATGGATACAACAATCATATACTTCAATTTGTTGAAAGAATGGAAGGGTTCTATGTCGACTAAGGCTCAGATCTTGTTGGCTGGTAGAGGGTTATCCCACATCGTGGACATCATACACACCAACATTGATAAGGCATTGCTTATAGCATTTGCAAAGAGGTGGCAGCCGCACACCAACACGTTTCACATGCCTTTTGGGGAGATGACCATCATGTTACACAATGTGCGACAGTGCGACAGATATTGGGTATTTTCGTTGAAGGTAAATTGATTATAACACAATCTGGGACTGTCGATTGTGAGACTTTGGTCATGACGGTGCTGAGAATGACTAGCCAGACGTTGCAGACTAGTAAAGTAATCCACGGTGGAGGGGTTCAGTCGGGCTTTGTTGCAAAGAAAGGCTGAGCGGTAGCGTCTGCTGTAGATCAGGCGACCGCCTGGTTATGGGTCATGTTAGGGGACACGTTGTTTACCGATAGGTGCGGGACTCAGATTAGAGCGGCGATCCTCTCCGAGTTTATTGATGGCCTAGTCACCTGTGGCAATATTTCTTGGGGGTCTGCTACTCCAGCCTATCTCTACCGTCAGCTAGGCGTGTCCACTAGATTGAAAAATGCCTCAATGTCTGGTTGCTACACACTACTTTAGGCATGGATATATGTGTACTTTTCATGTTTTAGACCACCTCAGGGGGGTCCCGATGAGGCTCCTGACCGGCCCTGAGCTGGATGGTGGAATGTCCCAAATCCTGATAATAGGCCAGATCGTCTGGTGAAGCTTCGCCGCCAGATCGGCAAGCTGACACCTGATCAAGTACGTCACTTTTTGCACTTTTAATTAATAATAGTTATGCAAAATAATGTTGTTAACATATCTTATATCTTTTGTGTAGGTTGAATGGTTGCCTTATGTCCCCACTCCTATTTGCGATGATCCGAGGACCATATACACTGGTTGGATATAGTACCGAGATATTATTGAGCAATACTTTCCTAATCAAGTATTGCGGAAGATATCCAGATCATCCCTCCACCTAATCCTCATTTAATAATAGTTATGCAAAATAATGTTGTTAACATATCTTATATCTTTTGTGTAGGTTGAATGGTTGCCTTATGTCCCCACTCCTATTTGCGATGATCCGAGGACCATATACACTGGTTGGATATAGTACCGAGATATTATTGAGCAATACTTTCCTAATCGAGTATTGCGGAAGATATCCAGGTCATCCCTCCACCTAATCCTCATCCCCTAAGTGCGGATCGTAGTGGTAATCACCTATCCTACAAGGTTTTATGGACTCCCACTATGGCATTAGATGCTTGGATGCAATTCCTATTCAGTTCCATGCTGGATCTAGAGTTGTTTCACTGGAGTGATGATGATCAAACTACACTAATTACCTCCAGTGGTACTATCGATATTCGCATCCTCTCTTGGTTTCAAATGCCACTACAATAGAAAAACTGCAGCATTCCATTTAGTAGCAATGGCGTACAAGTCTTGTGTGCATTCCATATAATGGGGCCTTCGGCATCCACCTACCAGCCACCTTAACCGTCGTATGTTTTGTTCCCTTTCAAAGTAATACGGAGGATCATATAACATATACAGAGATCTTGAATAATGGTTGCTCGGACCCACGGCCATTCTTCTTCTGAATTTCGAACATACTCTGCTATACATCGGAACCCACAGTTCCCATCTCCCCTCACATCAAGGTACCCCCGAATGAAGGAAACTATAAAAGACGAAATAGATTGCCGAAAGTGATATGAATGAAAATCCGTCCTCCAACCTCTTTGCTTACCTAAAGAAAAACAATATTCACGTTATGTACATTGTCATTGTAAATGTTTAAAAATAAAATGTGAAATAAAAAAAAAAAATTCAAAACATTCTTACGACTATCATCGTATGTAGGCGAGGATGTGCTCATGCGAGATCTCCCTAAACCAACAATATACTTCTTCCAATAACACCGTTTCCACAGGATATTCGCTTTTGGGCGCCCTTTAACACTCGTCTTCACTGCAGGTTCCTCGAAGCTCATCTAACCATGGTGTTGCTCTTGTTCCTCGAAACTCATCTGCTCATGGTGTTCCTCTTCTTCCAGCTCATGGTACAGAAACACCTTGACGCGGGTCAAAAATTCGCCTTAAGGGAAAACTATGTAGAAATTGTATGCTCCTCTGACACAAAAGGTTGGGCATCATCACTTGGGACCGAATCATGTGTCACACTTGTAAAATTAAGTCTGCTCCAAAAAGGGTGAAGGTCGGCAACTGTAATGAGCACCTACGACTCCCTTTTCTGTTTAAGCTCACATGCACAGGGGATTCCATGGGTCGTTCTCAATACACAACCACAAACTTCATTGGTAATATAAGAACATTGGTAATTAAGTATCAAAAACACATCTGTTGATGTGCCACACGCACAAAAGATGTGCAGAATCTGGAAATATCAAACTAATTGGTTCTGCCAGCCCTAATTCCCTGTCTGTCACTATGGCATATGGGTGCACCTCCCATCCAATCATGTTCCGAAGCTGCTGACATGTCCAAGTATAACTATCCTTCTTCTCATCCTTCATAATTACGTATCCAATCAAAAAATTCTTGTTGGTTGGAGTCATCCCAATAATTTGTAACAGCGACATATTATACCTGTTTGTTTTATAAGTAGTATCCATGCCAATACACCACGGGTATGCTCAGATCAATTCTACAGATATTGGATGTGCACAGAAAATATGATTCAACATACCTTTTTCATCAGCCGTAGTAATCACATACTTGTGTTGCTGAGTAATGTTAAAGAAGTGATCCACCAACGTTTTACCCTTCCTCTTTTCCACATGCATCCTACTCTTGTAGTTGTATATCTGTTTGATCACAACATGCTCGTTCAGGCATTTATGCTGAATTGCCTGCAGCTTTGAGACGGTTTTACATTAATGGCAGTCAAATTGTCAATAATCTCCTTTGATTTATCACTAAAAGCGCTCATCTGCATCTGTCCCTCCTCGAAGCTGCCAAACGGGTGGTTATGCGTACCTTTACGACCGGGATATGAATGAATCCCAAAAGAAGATTCGCCTGGGCGAATTTGGGCTAGAAGCTGGAACGGGCATCTCCAATACTGCGCCTTTGTTTTTCGCACCCGATTCTCTGTATCTTTAGGAGAAACACCCTTTGGACTTCGTAATAATTTCTTAGTCTCATCTGCCTTTGACGCCTTAACCACTGTGAAATTAAGAGATATCACAGTCTTTTTCGCCCATTCTACAGCGGCTTCAATAGTTGCGAATCTTAGTTAGTATTGAAATGATGACTGTAATCAACACCGTCACCACCATAATCCTGTAAATGAAATATATCAAATTTAAAAAAATACAATATACATAACAAAATAACTAATTCCTTTACGTAAACAATAATTATTAAAGTCTATAAATTAATACTACCTAAATACCACATACAAATATAAATTTAATCAAATTAAACAAATATATACCACATATTTAATCTACACTAATTATTAAATTAAATAAATTATACCTAATAAATTAAATTAAACATGTTACTAAAGCACAAAAAAAAACTAAATGACATATAAAACATAATAACACAACATTCAACAACTAATTATATTAATTATAAATAAATTTAATTAAATTAATCAGACAATAATACAACAACTAATTACATTAATTATAAATAAATTTAACTAAATTAATTATAACAAAAAATATTACAACAAAAAAATTTAAAAAAATCACAAAAAAATTTGAAAAAAAAAAACTGCCCAGGATGGCCGTCCTGACCGCCGGCCAACCCGAGAACCTTGGCCGGATTTCTCACCGGCCAAAGGTGGAGGATCGGTCACTATTCAAGGATTGGCCGGTCCCTGACCAGGCCAATCCTCCACCTTTGGCCGGTGAGAAATCCGGCCAAGGTTCTCGGGTTGGCCGGTGGTCGAGTCGGCCAGCCTGGGCAGTCTCTTTTTTTTTTCAATTTTTTTTAAAAATAGAATTTGGTAAAAAAAATTTATCGGCGTCGAAGATGTTCCTTCCCGTTATTATGTGTCTTGTTCCGCCATTTTTTAAACTTTGATTTGTAGTAGATCTAGATTTAAAATGTGATAAAAAGCAAGAAGAAGATAAAGTTAGAGAAAGAGGAAAATAGAAAGAAGAAGAAGAAATGAGGAAGGAGAAGAAGAAAGGAGAAAGAGAAAGAGAAAGAGTTCATGGGCAAAATTGTATTTCTGAACTGCAAAAAATAACACCCTTAATTGCTTTAATACACTAAACATACTTTCTTGACATCTCTACCTTTTTGTGCACTAATTAATTATATATTTTGCTTATGTCATTGACAAAATATTATACTTGTTATATTGAATTTTTTAAAATTTTTTGTCTTGAAAAATCTATCAAACTCAAAGTAAAATTTATATCACTTTAATTTGACATACAGGATTTGTTGTAATTTAGATCCAACACTCAAAGGCAAAAAAAACATGAAAGTACAGCATATTTCGGTGATTTTTGAAAATAAAAAGATGCCAAATATACTTCCTTTATTATTTATTTTATTTTATTTTAAATAAGTTTTCCTTGCGGCTTGATTATACATTCCATGCGAAGTCTATGAATTTTTTTTTTTTTAATTTATGTTTTTAATCGCTAAGATGAAAAGATAAATTTTTATTTAACATTATTTTCATCATTCATGTGTAGAAAAATTGTGATGATTTGATGGATTAGTTCTTTATAATCAATTTTAAGAATATCATAAAATGAAAATTTTAAAATTTACGTTTTTAGTATATGGTATTATTAAATTTCATGACTTTTTGAGGAGAGTTCTATAGGTGTCAATTTCAAATAAGAATTAATAAAATTTCTTTCCTTTTAAAAGTATGGTGAAAAATAATAATGTGAGTTACTAATTAAAAGGATAAAAATATCATCAAAAGTGCATTTAGTGCATTAAGCATTCATTACGCCCTTATATGAATTTTTAAAATTTGACGCCTTTAACGAGAATAATAAAAGGTGCAACGCCCAAGATATAAGAATTTTCCCGAAATAAAATTATGATTTATTTTGTGCATGTAGGGTCTTGATTTCTACTAATGAGTGAAGCGAAATACTTCCCAAGATATAATTAGAGTAGGCCGTAATAGTGTTATACAAAATTAAGTTAAAGTATATTATTTAGAAGTCTTATTATCCACCAAACTTTGTAAATTTCTTTAATAAATTCTATCTCTTGTGTAACAGCTAGCTAGTCTCAGCTAGTATACTACAGTTACTGTAGCATTTCATCTACTCTCATTTTCTTATCAAGCTATAAAGAGGTCCAAACTATAATATGATTTTTTTGTATTATTACGTACAGAAAAAGATTACTTATGCTAAAATAGTACTCTTTTCAACCTAATTTAGTAGTCCATTTTATTATTCTATTTTAATTAAAAAAATAGACTACTAAAAATAAGACGGACGGGACGAGTATTAGTTGGGAGCCAATAAAATAATCCATTCAGCTTGCCTCTAAATTCCATTGTAAGTAACTTTACATGGTTTTCCAGGTGTTCAACCTCAATCAAAAGTTACATTTTTTTTGAAGAAAAAAGTTACATTTGTGAAATGAGAAAGCACAATTGTTGGTTTCTTTTAATGTACAAACATCCAAGGAAGAACCCTAGAAGGAAAAACTACTACTCTCTTGTCCGAATAGCACAGGAAAACTGCCTGCTTGTGAATGCGTCCAACTCTTTTGCAGCTTCCTTTCCAACCACCAGGAATACTGATACATCTTCAAGATATGGAAGCAAATAACAAGGAAGAATTCGTTCCTCCAAAGCCGAAGGAGTTTGACATGGCTGCTCTAATATTCATCTCCTTTGAAGCTGTAAGAGGCATGAAATCTTCGGTAAATACTAGGTCTGGTTTGGTCAGGTTAAGTGTCGGGGGTGCAACGCCCTGCAAATGCCGAAACAGAAGAGACCATGATCAGTAACTTCTTAGAATTGACAAGTTGGGAACCGGTGTCCAAGAAAGTTCAGCCAACAAGAAAGGCTTCCGTAAAAGATGATGCTTCCAGATAGCAAATATCGTCTTTTAGAAACTAAAAACACTTGCTCAAAATCAAAACTTAACAGGCCTAACCAAGCATTGGTTCTGGTAAGATTTCAACACTCGCAATAAAAATCAATTGATGCAGAACAGTATTGCCAGCTAGACAAGATTTCAATCAATAATTCTCAAAGATTCCAGTTTCTTTTGCTTAAATCCACCCAATGACTTCGTCCAAAAAAAAATTCCCGGCCCTAACCGCCTTTTCCTTACTAAGAGTACCATCAGACACACAAAAGATAACGTAAATCATGTGGCAGGCACAAGAATCCTGAACAAGCCAGAACGAATTATAACATAAACACATTCCTGTGGGGATCATGAGATTATCACACAAAGAGCACAGTTCACTTAAAATCAAGAAGCAGAACTAGTATTTTCTTACATTTTGAATGGACAAAACAGTAAATATAGCTTCCACAGCGCCTGCTGCTCCAAGAAGATGGCCAATAGCACCCTGTCATGTTTTTTGTATGTTACTGATTTGAATCAGTACAAGAGAAAAAACATCAAAGTTACCATTGACACTAATGGCATTTGCGAATTTGCATCCTCAATAAGAATTATAAGATAGTGGTTGTTTAGATATATATATATGTGTGTGTGTGTGTGTGTGTGTGTGTGTGTGTGTGTGTGTGTGTGTGTGTGTGTGTGTGTGTGTGTGTGTGTGTGTGTGTGTGTGTAACAATTGAGCCATACAAGGAATATCAAAGGTGTAGATAGAAATGAAGTCCTCGAACAATTGACCCTCAGCCACCATGAAGATGCAAATTCGTAATGCCATAGCTCCCAAAGAGCCCGGCTTCTTATCCATTGCACAGGAAAATGTATGCTTATCATGCTCGCAATTACCTTGGTAGACGACAGGGCCAAAGCACCAGATGTTGCATGGCTAGAGAAAAGAGACTTTATTGCATTGGCTTCAATGGCATCACCTGTTTACATAATGCACAAATGAACAAACTCTAAAGTCTTATGGCATCTTTGAAGGATCAGGAAGTAGGTTCTATAAATGTTTACGAAAATTACCCAACATTGTTGACGTAGCATGGGCATTAATGTAATCCACTTGACAAGGATCCAGCCCCGACTGTCAAACATAGTAAAGGAAAGGATGATTACAATCTCATCAGCCATAATGTAATCTATTTGAGTAATTTGGCATACAAAACCAGATTTCAGGGCTTCTAAATAATTATACGTCAGAGATAAATGACCACACTTTCAAAGTTAAAGATGCCCAGGGACCATCCATGAAAAGTTGTAGTGGCGTCAATTATGCATCAATAAGTTTGTTATACACAGATTTTAAAAGAGGTGTGTGTATTGTTTACATTCAAGTCTTGTTGGCCTGTATGCACTACGGTCAAAGATGAAAATGACTTATAGTGGTTAGTTTATTTGGTAAGTAACATTCATTTTCCTTGCATATTGTACACTAGGTTCGAATAAAAGTTTCCTGATTTCATTGACTTCATTTACTGCCCTTTTCTTTTTCCAGATACTAAAGCTTTTATTGAGCAGAAAGACGGGAAAACATCAGAAATCCTTACCTGCTCTAAAGCGCGCATCATGGCTAAGGAGGCTCCTCTTCCATCAGCATGCGGTTGAGTAATGTGATGTGCATCGCCTGAACAAAGAAAAGATGGATCACAACCTGGAGAACATTAAAATTTTTTTGGGACATGCAAGTCAGCCATAATGGAATATTTTCGAGAGCTAAACCTGACATCCCATAACCACGCACTTCTGCATAAATTTTGGCTCCTCGCTTCTTCGCATGTTCTAGCTCCTTAACAGATAAGAAAGCAAATTAAGACGGAGCAACTGAAACCAACAAGAATGAACCACATTTCAGTGGTCAAGAGCTTCTGGAGGGGGGCTAAAGTTCAGAGCAAATTTTTATTTTAACGTATCCCAAGTATTAACCCAGATGAATTTTAGATGGTTCTCTTTAACTCTGTTTCAGTGAAGGGTGTGCTACTTCGTCTCTCCCTCACCAGTTATTTACAGTAATTGGTATCTACTTTGACATTGAAGCATATTCCAATCTTTATACTTCGCAGTATTATGGCAGTTCTGTTGAGTCACAGGAGTTTTTCTATAGAATAGAGAACACATGTGCAAAGCAAAAGAAGATACGGTCAAGGAAATAAGCCATAGAATACCAGTCTAAACAATTACCTATACACAGTACCTTAAATCTTTACTAGGTCAATGGTCAAAATGGCCAATTTAGCTGGTGGTGAGAATTAAGAAAACCAAACTTCTGATTGGATAAACTAAATTTTCATATGCATATAAAGATATAGACTCTCCTAAACATCTTTACTGCTTCTAATAGAAACCTTTTGTCCTTTTGGATTTGGTACAAAAGAATGGTGCTTCACCTCATAAACTTTTTTGAAATTTATCAATTAATTCCACAACATTCACATAAGATGCCATCTACAAAAGATCAAGTGCAGCTAAGTATCAATTGTTCATAAAACTATAAAAGTGTGTCTTCATTTAATATCACAAGTTTTCTTTTATTTATGAAATAGATTGGTACTACAAGCTCCAATGAAGCCTAATATTTATGTTAAACAACATTGGGCCAAGCTGGCAAATCAGTCACAAAAGAATATAATTGCATTATCACAGAGCAGAAAACTGCAGCACACATTACTCCAGTTAATACTTTTGAACAACTTTAAGTTATTGTCAGCCATTTATGCTTAATACTCTCACCCTTTAACTTCTGATCTCCATGCATATATTCTGCTATTGGGAACAAAAAGCTTCACCTCCAATCCTATTTCATCAAAATGTGGCTGGTGTCCCCAAAGATTTTCTAGTTAAAGAATCCAAGCATATCTTTATACAATTAAAGGTACATCAGCCCAAACTTACCTCCAAAACCAGCACACCAGCACCTTCTCCTATCCTGAATTAAGCCAAAAGGTTAGCAAATTTTGAAACAGTTGTATATTGAGTGAAATAGACAGGCAACTTACGCAAAAAACTCACACAAAACCATCCCGTTCGCAATCAAATGGTCTTGAAGCTTCCTCCGGGACCGAATTATATCTGGTGGACAAGGCCCTTGACCTGCACATAAAGTGAGTTCCATTTAATAACAGTATTTTCAATCCCACAGCCCCAAAACACACATATTTGCACAATAAAGGTAATGCTCATCCTCTGCTGAATTCATTCTGATACTGTTAACTAAACTTTTGTTAATCATTTGCTTGGTTTCTTTGATTTACACAAGCTAAGAAAACTTATTAAAGCTAATATTATATAAACCAATAGAATGATTATGCAGATAAATTGCTCAATATCATAGTGAAGTTATAAAATGGAGAAGTAGAATTTAAGCATTTAACTATAAATAGTATACTGGTTTTAAGTCATAAACAATAATACAAATTGATCTATACCGAGTTCTATATTATAGAGACACGGAAAAGTAAGAAGACTCATCTTCGATGAGGGAGGGAAATATCTAGCACATCTTGAAAAGAAACTTTTGAAACGATGTGACATTTAAATTTTAAGTGAAAATGTATCTTGATAGAACACAATGCGAATATTATATCTGCACACCACTGTATCGAACATAATCCCAGGCGAAGCAAACAAAACCAGATGCATCAATAACTCTCTGACAACAAAGAAGTATGAAAATACCCATGCCATGCCCCCAAGTATTCAGTCTCCGAAAATAGACCATATAGTTCCTGGCCTGGGAGTTAGCAATCACTACAGTAATTTTAAAAAACTTTTATAAATTACCTGCAAAATCCTGCTATTGATAAAGCATCAATACTAGCTTCAGTACCCCCTGCAACCATAACATCAGCATCCCCAAATTGAATCATCCTACAAGCATCACCGATCGAATGCGCCCCAGTAGCACAAGCTGTCACTGCAGCATGATTTGGCCCCTAGATTCAAAATTAGCACCAGAGTATGCAACTACGTCTAATTATGAGAAATGAAAAATACACCTTTTGAACAAGAGATGGGGATTGGGACCACACATTGCTGAAAGGAAATTCTTCATAACTACCTCTTTTTAAACCAAAAAAAAAGAAAAAGAAAAAAACAGAGAAGAGAAAAGACTTCACAACCAAAGATCATCACTTGTCATGCCATTTGTGTTGTTAATAGGGTCTGATTATGACCTCATATGGATTACTGAATCTGGAATAATTCACGACCAACAAAAAAGAACTTCATAAGCATGCAAACATTTTAGCAGGAATATAATCCTAGTGAGCAACAATATAAGATACAAATAAAATTTACAATGGCTTCCTTTTCTAAACCTTGCTTGTAATAAGATGTACACTGGGAGAGAAACATTAAAAAAATAGACTTCTTGTTCAATTTTAACATCCTTATACTAGCATGACATTACCACAGGTTTAACAATCATCAGCTAATCAAGGATCACATGGAAACTCAAATTCAAGTTAACAATAGCCAACTCATTAGAAAATTTTAGTAATCGCCCAAGTAATTTGACTCTCGTCTCAGAGGGAACTTGAATCTACCTGAAACCCATATGTCATGCTTACATGACCAGAAGCCATGTTGATGAGTATCCTCGGGATAAAAAAAGGACTCAGCCGGCGTAGACGCTTCATCAAAAAGGAAGTATCAGTTTAGCTAAACGACAAGCTCAAATTCTAGGCAATGAAATATATGCTTTGAACAGGACATTAAACCTTCTAACCTTCTCACAAATCAGCCTCGATGCGTCCAATATATCGCAAATGCTTCCTGTGCCAGCACCAATTGAGACACCCTAAAATATATGCATCTTAAATGAACAATACATGGATGCTAAAAGAATCAAACTCCATTGACACAAGTAAATCATACCGTCCTTTCCTTTTCACTTTGTTTATCTGGCAACCAATTTGCATCTTTAAGAGCCTCGTCTGCAGCACATAAAGCGTAGCCTATAAACCTTGCAATTGAGCGATGGTCCTGAAAACCAGAGATCAGTTAAAACATTTGTTTATCTGGAAACCAGAACTATCTCCCTGCCCAAAGGCCCAAACTATACCTGTGACCACATAGATAGAAGAGAATGAAGGTTGCAAGGATACCAAAAGGGAATATATTATGGAGGAATACCTTCTGTGCTAATCAATGATCTTTGATCTGTATAACTTTAACGTACCTAGCTAACCAAGCACATTCTCTTACATAATATAAGCCAAGTCCAGAAAATTGCCCGTCCAGTAGGGGAAATGGGGAATATAACCAATTATACATTTCTACTGGTTATTGAAGTGCGAACAAGTTGTAATAGTTTTCATACATAGATTGTCTTTGTTTCTAAATATTGAACCTTGGCTAAATTCAAATAGGATTTGTGATGCAGTAGCATATATTCAATCCAGATAATCATACTCTTGGTCAAACCACAAAATCCAATAAGCTTAATCTACTTGAGGAAGATTATTTTAGTTGCTCACTGATTCAATGAAATCAGAACCTCAAAGACTAACTACCTGGGAACTTAGCCACAATTGCTCATCAAATTCACCCAAGTTAGTCCCACAAGGCACTGTAGCAGCAACTTTGGATGGCAACTGTTCAAATGTGTGCAACTGTACTTCCCTCTGGAATCCCTCCATCTGCAAATCTTCAGGGGTTATTGACCTGACTCCGCATTTCCCTGCTAAGAGTTGCTTCCATGTCGTCTCAACACCACACCCCAAAGGTGTCACCATTCCTAAGCCTGAAGCAATCACAACCAAATATTCAGATTTAAATTCACCGAAGGCCAGATTACACTTGTTATATTCAGTTACATTACAAAAATAGACATGCGTAACATGATCTTTACAGAGGAATGTAAATGCCGCACCCTTGGTTGTGAAAAATACTCATTTGTCAGAATCAAACCAATGATGGGAAACATCCCTATTGACCAATAAGTAGAAAACGAAGATATTTTATCTCGTAGGATTCTATCATAGTAGCCTTCCCCCGTGTAGTACAACTCACAAATTACAGCATACTTTATGATTCCAACAAGTTTAATCATTCTCTCATTTGCTTCTTAACTAAATAAACAACAATCTCAACAACAGCATACTTTATGATTCCAACAAGTTTAATCATCACCATGAACCAGAACAAACTTCATTTCTTTTGTCTACCCTTTGAACTATCTTTTACCCAGAATATTTTCTAGCAAAACATTCACTTACTCGCACTACCTAAAGCAAATAACAAAACTTTATCCTCAAAAGGTAAAGGGAACCAAAAGCCCTTCACGCCACATTTTCTAACTCCATAGAAAAATCAAGAAAAAAAATAAAATAAAAGGAGAAGCTTGTATACCAGTAACAACAACTCTTCGGAAAGGCCTCGATGGAGGAGGCCCAAAAGCTGCAGAGGTAGAGAAAAGCCGATTGAGCACCTGTCGTTGCCGCCTCATTCTTCTCGTTTGACGAAAACAATTACGAAATCCCCACATTTCTCCTATTGTTTTTTCTGGGTTTGATTCAAAACAAAATTGAATAAGGTCTCTTGTTGATGGGTTCTCTACTTTGTAATCAAGCGTCCTTCAATCATCAAGTTATTGCGTCTCCGGAGGTTATCGAGCAAAAGGGGTTTAGTTTGAAATAGTGCTAAAACCCCCAGAGCTTATCTCGATTGGGATTTAAAATGGACATGTGAATGGACAAAATGGTCCTCCAGAAATATTTCTCATTTAACTTGTGAATAAGATCGAGCTCACAAATGTAGGGGAAAAAAATCTCCTTCAATTCATCAGTATTCTACTAGATGTTTGTAAGACCATTTAAGGTTTGTAATTAACATGGTTGGTTTAGATCATTATATGTCGACACCAATAAGCTAAAAAAAAAAAAATACACTTATTAGAATAAAGAAAGAAAATTTTTATATACGCATGTAAATTTATAAATTATGAATAAATTATGCACCGAGCAACTATAATATTTATATATTTCTTTTTCTAATTTTGTTAGTGGTACATTACACCCACATTAAACTCACTCCTTCATTTTTGTACTTTGGTGAAATGTGAGAAATTAGACCCTCATATATCCTATGGTTATTTTTTTCATTATTATTTATAACATTTTTAGAGTCATTTATAAAACTGATGGGAATTAATTTGTCTATAGTCTTCAAGTAAGAATGTCTACGCCCTTTGCAATGGTCATATTAGAAAAAGTAGGTGTTATCGAGAATGCACTTATGATTTTAAGATCCAAAAAAAAAGTCTATTTTGAGTTTTGTAATTTTCACTAAAAACAGTATAAATCTGAAAAACTTAATATAGACTATTTTTATTGGACGGAAGTAATACATGATAAAAAGTAATTTTAGGAGGAATTTCTGAAGAGAGAGTTGTTTATAATTGTGCTATTTTTGGGAGGCCTTCTCCCTCCTTTACCTCTTTTCCCGAGCAAGAGGGTATATATGGTATTTCAAAATGAAGTAGCAAAATCCTTTGTTTTTTAAAGGTATTTGCAAACCCTCTCTGCGGATTTTGGTAAAACCTCAAAACGCCGAACAAAAAACCTCTCATCACCGGCGTTCGTAATGGCGGCGGCAGCAGTAGCGGAGCCCCGGAAGGTTCCGCGGCCAGGACGCGGCGGCGTAATCTCCCACAACTTAACTGAAGAAGAAGCTCGGGTGAAAGCCATAGCCGAAATCGTTTCAAACATGGTGGAGCTTTCCCATAAGGGCGAGAATGTCGACCTAAATGCTCTAAAGTCGGCAGCTTGCCGGAAATATGGTCTGTCCCGAGCCCCAAAGCTTGTCGAGATGATTGCCGCGCTTCCCGATTCTGAGCGGGAGTTGCTCCTCCCAAAACTCCGAGCTAAACCCGTCCGTACAGCCTCCGGGATTGCTGTGGTAGCGGTTATGTCGAAACCTCACCGGTGTCCTCATATTGCTACAACAGGGAATATCTGTGTCTATTGCCCCGGTGGACCGGACTCGGATTTTGAGTACAGTACTCAATCATATACTGGATATGAACCTACCAGTATGCGTGCAATTCGAGCTAGGTGAGTGATATTAGTTTAATTGAAATGGTATCTGTAAAGTTTTACTTGTGATTTAGTTTAAAGAGTTTGTATGGTTATGTGCTTTGTTGAAGTTGGAAATGATTGCGTTCATCTTTTTTTTTTTTTTCGGTTTACTTTAATACAACTAAGAAGAAAAAATTTGTCCTTCGTAAAATGTTCGAATCTGATGTAAAACTTAAATTTTGGTTGTACTAGTTTTATGCATTGTGATTGTTGTTGGTAGATAAAGATTTTAACATTTGCTGGGAAATTTTAGTGTTATCTGAGTGTATTTCAACCTTTTAAGTGTCTTCCCATGGGGTTCTAGTTAATACCCAAGTGTCCCTGGTGCAGACGTATGTTTTGTTCTATCATTGTTTTTCGTATTTCATTAACAAGTAATTCCTGAAGATTTTTGCAATATAATTGGTTTTTGTGGAACACTTCGAAAGATAGATATCATCAGATGCTAAAATTAGGATTTTGGAGTTATTCTTAAGAAGCAATTTGGAGTCGTGTGTTCTTTCCATAATCTATAAATCTTCAGCGAAACCTGAGCTTTCCACTCAGTATTTATATAAGGGAAAATTCTTAAAGGCGAAGTAAAGTTTATTCTTATCAACAGGGCATGGAACTTTTGAAACTTTTTTTGAAGTATTAGGACATTAACGCCTAGCCTGGTTTTTGTGAAGGGATTGCTAATGTTATACTTTCATCCACTGATTTGGTTGTCATGTTTTCAGATACAACCCATATGTTCAAGCCCGAAGTAGGATAGATCAGTTGAAGAGATTGGGTCACAGCGTTGACAAGGTTTGGTGTCTTCGTTCAATGTTTCTTTCCATTTGATGAAATTTGAAAATGATGTCCTCATAGTTTCATATCTCTGTCATGCAGGTTGAATTTATTTTAATGGGAGGAACTTTCATGTCTTTGCCATCTGAGTACCGTGACTATTTCATTCGGAACCTTCATGATGCATTGTCAGGGCATACTTCTGCTAATGTTGAAGAAGCAGTTGCTTATTCTGAACACAGTGCGGTGAAATGCATTGGGATGACCATTGAAACGTAAGTTATGGGTGCCACAGATGTAGGAAATTTGCTTATGTCATTATGATATACTATAATTGAGAGGGACTTGGTGTCATTTCCTTACAAAAAGTAAAATTTGATTATTGTAATTGTTCAGAAGATATTGAAATACAGTGTCTGGCATTGTGTACAAACACGAGGGTATAAGCAGAACTTCTTGACTTCAGAACTACTGCAACCTTTATTTTATGTCTGTGATATATTTTGTGCCCTTCCTCAAATGTCTGAGATAATTCAATGGAAATTTTGCTTTTTTCTCTTTTTCTTTGTTGGTATGTTTTGGAGTTGGGATGGCCAGGGTGGTTTTTTTTTGGGGGAGGGTTGGAGTATGACCCGATGGTGTAGTTTTGCTATACAGTTCACTGATTACTTTCTTCTTTGAACAAACCAGGCGACCTGATTATTGCCTGGGGCCTCATCTAAGGCAAATGCTTTCATATGGCTGTACCCGGTTGGAGATTGGAGTTCAGAGCATATATGAGGATGTAGCCCGTGATACAAATAGAGGTCATACAGTTGCTGCTGTTGCTGATTGCTTTTGCTTGGCAAAGGATGCTGGTTTTAAGGTGTTCCTTTGTTTCGATGTTTTCTTGCTCTTTGAATCATCTGTTAATTGACATCTGCTACAAGATATGTATATAGCTGGTTGTGAGTTGTGACCCTGTCCCTCTATCCCTCCATGATGTTCCCCCGTGTTTCCGTTGCTTGTCTTATATCTCTATTTGATTGAGAAGACCCCCGACTTCTGACATTGACAGGGCCCCATTAATAGATGTGAAAGCTGCAAATGATATCATCTAAAATAGAACACCATGGTAGTGTATTGGGTATAAATATAACACGGTCGTCGTATTGGTTTACTTTTATCCATTCGTTTTCAATTTATAAGCAAGGATAGGATTTTCTAGGCCTCTTTTTGTACGCAAAGCATGGTTAGTGGTTAGCATGCAGACTGCAGACTCCCCAGCGTAAAATAAATCATCCTCTTTTGAATGGATTGTGGAAGTAGTTGAACATTTCTCGTGGTGGTCTGATGAAACTAAAATGAGGTATTATCTAAGAGCAGTCAACAATAGCCAATATCTATGTTTTAGAAAGAACTGACGGCTTGCCCTGAGTGCAGGAGATTTTTTTCATCTTGTGAGTGATGTTGGACAAGCATGGTGGTTATAAAAACATGTCGTAGATGGCTTATTAGGTTAAAGCACCCTTTACTAAGTTAATTAAAGTTCTGTCGTTTTGTTTCTTCCTTGGATCATGGTGATCCTGGGCTCAATTATGGAAGATTGAGTTCTTCTACCTTGTCTGTATCAGTATCATTTTGTCTGCTTGACTTATGCAAGAGGCAAGGGAAATGAGAAGTTATTGAATGAAAAAGTCATATCCTTTATTATGAAACTTCTGGTTCTTGTGACCTTGCAAGTGTTTAGTATAGCGGAGCTGAGTTAGGTGTTTGTGGGTCAGGCGTAATATTACAATTTCTGTGCCTTCTTCTTTTAGATTTCCATCTGTCATGCTTGTAAGCTTTATTCATGTTGGTAAATCACATTTTCTTTCACCGTAGGTGGTTGCTCATATGATGCCTGATCTTCCAAATGTTGGCGTGGAAAGGGACATGGAGAGTTTTAAGGAATTTTTCGAGAACCCGTCCTTCAGGGCCGATGGACTTAAAATATACCCTACTCTTGTTATTCGTGGTACTGGTCTTTATGAACTCTGGAAGACTGGCAGGTACTAAATGATTTGCAAACAAGCATCGGAGGCCTTTCTTTGTCTGTACTCGGCTTTTACAACTTATGTGACATCTTATTGAAATACTTGGCCAGTATGATCTCAATGAGATACATTAATCTGTACATAATAAGCGCAGTGTTGACTTCATCACGCACTCCAAATTTACTCTCTTATTATGGTTGGATATGCATGACTACTAATTTGCTCTCCTGACATATCTCTAAATTACCATTTCTAATTCTTATGTCCTTCAAGTATTTCTACTAATATGTATGACTACATTTGCTCTCTGGACATATCTCTAAATTACCATTTCTAATTCTTATTTCCATCAAGTATTTCTTGGTCACTATGACATCATGTTCATTTGAAGTTTTGGACCAAATTTTCTGTCTAAAACTGAAGAAGTAAAGGAAATAAATGTTCAGTGTATTATTGTTTACACTTTATAAATACGATCTGGAAACTGTGTGCATCACTGCCATACTTCAGTATGAAGATTAACCTTATTCAGGTGTTCGCTATTGCAGGTATCGAAATTATCCTCCTGAGCAGCTTGTTGACATTGTAGCTAGAATTCTGGCAATGGTTCCCCCTTGGACGCGTGTCTATAGGGTTCAGCGAGATATCCCTATGCCTCTGGTTACTTCTGGGGTTGAAAAAGGGAATCTACGGGAGCTGGCTTTGGCTCGGATGGATGATTTAGGCTTGAAATGTCGAGATGTGCGAACTCGTGAAGCTGGAATACAGGTAGGTTGAATCCATTTTCAGTAAGCGGAGTATTTTTTGTCATAAAAGTCATCATTGCCTATTTTTCATCCTGTTTTACCAATTTTATCCAGGATATTCATAACAAAATAAGGCCAGAAGAAGTCGAGCTTGTCCGACGTGATTATACTGCAAATGAAGGCTGGGAAACTTTTCTTTCATACGAGGATACACGCCAGGTAATGTACACAATGTCTTACTTTTACTTTTCATGTTAGTAGTCAAATAAAAGGACCAGTAAATGGAGGAAAATGTGATATCTTTCTGGGTTGAGTAGGGATTTTTCCATGGCCAGACCAATGGTGATGGCTTTATCCTTTCTGCCGTTGATTGGCTGGGATAAGATTTCAGATGATAAATTTATGCCGACTGGAAAACAAATGTACATTAGTATGAGAAAACATACATTCCTAGATAGAGTATTTATGTATATATCCATGAACTAGGAATACCAAGGTTTATCCATGAACTAGATAGAGTATTTATGTATATATCCATGAACTAGGAATATTAGACAACTGACCTGACAACAATTTGGTATAGGCAAAAGATTTCTGGTAATTTTTCTTGGAGTTAACTTGTATTGTGGTTGGCTCTTAAGCTCTTAAGACTTCACTATAATCATTTGTTTTTAGGCGAATGAGATTTTACATCTCCTACTGTAGGTATGATTTGTGTGTTTTCTTCACCTTGACCCCCATGTCTTGAATTGCTCAGTAACTGAATTAACTGAACAACTGAAACCTTTTCTTTTTCCCCCTCTCCCTATCTCTGTTCATGATCTTTAGTTTCTGTAACTGGTAACAGAATCAACTGAAACCTTTTTCTTTTTTTTTTTTTCTTTTCGCGTGGATGAATGCAGGATATTCTTGTTGGTTTGCTTCGTTTGAGGAAATGTGGCCGAAACGTCACTTGCCCTGAACTCACAGGAAAATGTTCTATTGTTCGGGAACTCCATGTCTATGGAACAGCAGTTCCTGTGCACGGACGGGATGCTGATAAATTGCAACACCAAGGATACGGTACACTGCTGATGGAAGAAGCGGAGCATATTGCTCGCAGAGAACACAGGTCAAAGAAAATAGCCGTCATTTCAGGAGTCGGAACCCGTCACTATTACAGAAAGTTGGGTTATGAGCTTGAAGGTCCTTACATGGTGAAATACCTTGCATGAGGAGACTAGTTTAGGATGAAGTGTTAGCTCACCTAAGAAGACCACTAATATGTTGCTGTGTAGCAAGCTTTGTGATGTCAGAAGGTTGTCTGTAAATTATGTATCGTTTTGCTGCCAACTTTTGTCTTAAATTTTGAACTCAGTAGAAATCAGAAATGTTTTACTTGTGAAAAGAACACCACCTTCCATTATGAAAGAAACAAACTGTTCTCGAAATTCGAAGATAATATGAAAAGAGAAGCCAATTTTTGACATTGATTTTCGAAAATGATCTGGCAAGTCTCTGATTTAGCCTTTAAAGTTTAAACTCGATTATTTTCTCCAAGATGTACCCTAGTTATCTTTCCAGCGAAAATCAACAAATATAACCACCCAGCTGTCCTGCTCCAATGTCAACCAAATATAAGAGGTTTTTTATTAAGTGTTAGCCTTTCCTTTTTCCCCATTATCTGAGGACTACAAGATTTCAAACGGCCAACAAAACACCATGCCGAAACTACCTTTCGGTTCAGTACTAACTTCTTTTCCCACCATAACCAGGCCTCCCGGGTTATTCAAATCCATTAAGAACACATTTGAACAAACCCCACAAACTGTTCGACAAAATGCCACACTCACAGCCACCATCACCCCGCCCCACAAGTTGCCCCCAGCTTCAGCCTATGTTCATCTCCCGTTCTGTCGGAAACGCTGCCACTATTGTGATTTCCCTATTATAGCGCTTGGCTCCTCCTCTGCAGTTGATGATGACCCGCGGATAGTAAACTACATTCAAACTCTTTGCAGGGAGATTAAGGCCACACCGGTGGAATCTAGCGCTAACCCGCCTCTTGAGACTGTGTTTTTTGGAGGTGGGACGCCTTCCTTAGTTCCACCAAAATTGGTTTCTTTAGTGCTTGAAACTTTGGGTTCTAAATTTGGGTTGTCTTCGGAAGCTGAGATATCAATGGAAATGGATCCTGGCACATTTGATAGGGACCAGTTGAGGGAATTTTTGGAGTTGGGAGTGAATAGAGTTTCTTTGGGAGTGCAGGCTTTTCAAGATGATTTGTTAAAAGCATGTGGAAGAGCTCATGGTGTTAAAGAAGTTTATGAGGCTATTGACAATTTGAAGGCCTGTGGGGTTGATAATTGGAGCATGGATCTCATATCTTCCCTTCCTCATCAAACTCCAGAAATGTGGGAGGAGAGTTTGAGGCTAACTATCCAGTCCGAGCCTACCCACGTCTCAGTGTATGATTTGCAGGTTGAGCAAGGCACTAAATTTGGAATACTGTAAGTCAATATTGCCTTTTTGATGCAAGGGCTCAAGTCCGTTTCTTTTCACATTTTCGTAAATTGGTAAAAAGATACTGGGCTTGCTCATCTTTTTTCATCACTTTTCATTTGGCATTCCAATTTGTAACGCATCTGTGAATAACAGAGTGATGTGAATGTTCCATGATTGCATGAGTGCCTAAACCATCAAATGTCGAGGCTGCATTTTTCTCTTAGAGTAAATTGACTAATGCATGATGCAGAGAAGAGATTTTGATGTAAGACGCTGTATCGGCCATTAGGAAAAGTAGGATCAAAAAAGTTTTAAGTGAAAACAGCTTTCTTTATTAGCAATAGATTTGGGAACTCAAAAGTTGTTTTTGTTCCTTCACAAGCATTTTTATTTGCATTGGTCTCTGTGCAGGTACACACCGGGTGAGTTCCCATTGCCTTCTGAGGATCTATCAGCTGAATTTTACAGAATGGCTTCAAGGATGCTAGGCAATGCTGGTTATGACCATTATGAAATTAGTAGTTACTGCAAGAGTGGTTATCTTTGCAAACACAACTACACTTACTGGAAATGTGAACCATTTTATGGTTTTGGTCTTGGGGCGGCTAGTTATGTTAATGGAATAAGGATGTCTAGGCCAAGAAAGTTGAAAGATTTCATGCATTATGTACAGAGTCTGGAAAATGGTGTGTTCAACGGTGAAGATGGTAGATTTGAAACTAGTGATCTGGCAATGGATGCTATCATGCTCGCCCTCAGAACTTCTAGAGGATTGAATTTGAAAACTTTTGGGAAAGCTTTTGGTTTCACCCTTGTACATTCTCTATGCAAAGTATATCAACCCTATATGGAAAGCGGGCATGTTGTATTCTTAGATGACAAGGGAAGAAGTATTGAAGCGGATGAATTTAGTCGCCTGGTTTCCGATGATTACAAGGAGAGTGATGCACTTGCCTTTCTTCGGCTAAGTGATCCAGATGGATTCCTTCTATCTAATGAGTTGATATCCCATGCATTTAGTGTCATAGGTTCATAAGCCACATTCAAAGTTGATGCTTCAAGCTTGCTGAAGCTTTTGATGGTAGAGGTCAAGTGATGCTAATCTGCTGACTGTTTATATAGAGTAGGATTCGGAGTGAATGCAGTGCAATATCGTTGATTTTCTTATTAAACAGCATAATAACTTTAATCAAGAAAGATTCTTGAATGGATTATTAAGTTCAAAAACTGCAATCAAGCCGGATTCTGGAATGACTTTTAGCCGTTGAAAGATGAAAACTTCATCGAGTATATTCGGCTTACTGGGGTTTTGATTTTTCCAACATGCTGCGAAATTCAGAAGAGCTTATGCAAAGTTAAAGATGAGAGCAGAGAGGGAAACTCTGGGACTTGTTGCGGCACAATGCAATCTATATATAGTGTTTCCGTTGGATTCAATAAAGTTAGAGAAGTTGTTGGGGTCATGTCTTGTTGCCGTTGCTGTCTTTATTTTCAGGTGACCAAGAAAATGTTGATCAGCAAAATCCTTTTTTTTTTTTTTTTTTTTTTATAAAAAAAGATACCTGTATATTATTTTTAAAAAAGTACCTAAATTATTACAACACAATCTATTGAATACTAAATTATGTAGTTTTACGACATCTTGCCTACTCACTTTAATTAGTGAGCAAGATTGAAAGGAAGAAATAGTAGTGATTAACAAAGAAACCACCTCATGAGCCTCAGAAGGTATTAGAGAATACCGTAAATCTCCAGTCAAAGTTTCAGTCTCTGAAAACCTAGAGTCGAGTGACCCCTAAATGCAATGTCTCCCTCAAATCCAAAAAACAAGTCGTTGCCTCCTCTTGAAAAAGAGAAAATACACTTAAATCCTCTACTTTGATTTGTATCACCAAACCTTGATGTGATATTATCTTCCAAGTACCACCCGCTTTGCGTGATTGATGACTAAACGATTCATAAAAATAACTAAGTAATCTTCTAACCGCGAGGCAGATGTGACTATCGATTAGATTCCTTCTAGTTCCCAGTGTACCGAGGTTTTGTTTATGAAGAATAACTTTATTTTGGATAAGTCTCCAGATACCGATGGATCTTTAGATTGATTTCTCCAAATCTTATCATTCCTTTCCAGTCACATCCTCCAAATGATGATAAAAAATAAATCGACCTCCTCTTTAGTGGGATGAGACTGAGTCTAACGGATGAACCATTGATGCAAAGAGTCACATGCAGAACTGAATATGGAGCCAAACAGAGGAAAAGCCAAGGCCCAAATGGCCTGAGAGGCTTCACACTAAAAGAATAAATGTAAGTTACCTTCCTCTTGTCTGCCACATCTAGGGCATACCGAGTCAACTTGAACTCTTTTTTTTTTTGCATAGTTTCGATCGTGTAGGAAGAGCATTGAGTAATGCTCTCCTTAAAGGAACTTGTGCTTGGGTTGGACACTTGGATTCCAAATTCGTTTCAAAACTAATTTCTCTACATTTTGGATTGCTGGATTTGGTACAGGTTGTGGAAGGAAAGCATTGATGGGCAACTAATACCCTGATTTGACTGTATAGTTACCATGCTATGTAATTGTCCATTAGAGCTTACTTTTTGATTCCGTTTTGCCGGATCTAAAAAAATCCTAGTAATACTGGAGATAATATCATCTGGAAAAATTTCTAAGGGCATGAATCTTCCATTGACCACTTGGAGTAATAAATCGATCCACGGTGAAGTTTAACATAGCTAAAATGGAATGAGGCCCAATCAGATTCTGAATATCAGGACTCCAGTTAACATATAGAGGGATGTCCCTCCCTGAGATGACCTTCCATTTAGTATGATTTTGCAGAAGTTCAGCTCCCCACATAATGCTCTTAAATTCCCAGGATGAATTTTTGGGAGGTTGTATCGGAGGGAACATGCCATTGTTGCAATACTTGGCACGGAAAAGCCTAGCTTGGAGGGAGTGGGGCTTAGAGATTATCTTCCATGAATGTTTTCTAAGAATGCCTGGTTGAATTACTTTGTGGTTTTAAGACCTAAACCTCCAAGAAAAGGAGATTTTGTAATTTTCGTTCTTTGTTACAGGAAAGGAAAAAGGAATAAAAAAGTTATTTCTTTTCTCTTAACAATGATTTGAAGAAAGACACATTCTCTATTTTCATTACAATCTCATTGGTCTTCCTCTTAATTGAATCAAAGAAGGGAATGTGAGTTTTGGAGTAAGGGTGTTCACAAGATATCGAACTATTTCAATGGGAAGTCGAGGGTGTTCACATGTAACATATTGGGTTCTTGAAATGGGAAGTTCAGAGTGTTTTTAGGTGGCTAAAGAACTAGACCTTATCCCTGATCAAATCAGATTTCAAACAAATGAACATATGAACAATATTGGAGAGTGACGATGAGAAAAAGAACTTTGGATATATTTTCATTTATTTATCCATATAGTCTCACACCACGCCTCACTGAAATTCGATTATTCGACCTCAAAGAAATCCACTCTCTGATATGTCTTTGTCGTAAGTTTTCCAAATTCAACTGTTGTCTGTGAATTATGTATCTTTTCATGCTAAGTTTGGTTTGACATTTTAAAATGAAATACACAGGTGCACTGAATTGAAGTTTTGTACTCAGTAGAAATGTTCGATTCCTGCTGGGTACAAAATTACAGGAGACCCACGAAATCCATGCATTTTTGTATGGATGATGAGTTGAATGTCAGTCCATAGATTTCCAATAGTGAAATTGATTGTAAATTAAAATGTGGTAGAACTAAAATTGATCGTCTTAGTACGCATTTCAGTTATTTAGAAACCAAAATCGAAATCAGACCTGACATTCAATCAACAATGGAATCTTTAGTTTAGGGTAAAAAATACTCGCGTATGCCGAAGAAGATCAACACCATGCAATATGAACAAATACCAAATTTTCTTGAAATTGGAAGATAATATGAAAAGGAAAAGATCAACATTGCATCCAGGTAGTTGCTACTTACTAGCAATACTTTACATTGTTCATACTATAGTCGAGAAAATGGTCAATTTGACTCAAAACTTCTGCCCCTGACCAATTTAAAGTAAAAGGATTTTCTGAAGTCAATTCCATTAAGATAGTTAGCCAATTTTGTCCAATTCTGCCAATTTTACCTTATTGTGTTAGTTAATAATATAATAATAAAATTTAATGACTAGAACTCCCATATAGTTTTAAGAAATACAAAATATCTCCCGAAATATTTATCTCCTTATTATCATTATTATTATTATTATTATTATTATTGTTATTATTATTATTATTACTATTATTATTATTTGTTCTCTTTTACTCTTTTAGGGTCCACAGTTAGTGAACTTTGTGCTATTGAAGATCATATGGTATATTTTAAAATTTCTAAGAAAAAGTAAAAGAGAAAAGAATAAAATAGGGGAGAAAATGCGATATTGTTAATTTTACATATTTTCATAGTTATTTTTGTATTTTTTAAAACTAAAGGACATTTTTAGTGTCTAAAATCTGTAATTTAATTCATAAATAACGGAAAAAGTTTAAAATTTATGAAAATGGACTACAGTGGCCAAAAAATGAAACTATCTTGATGGAATTGGAATCAATAATTCTTTTTGGTTAAATTGTCCAGGAGGCAGAAACTTTGGGTATGATCGACCATTTTCTCTGGTCGAGATGTTTGAGAAATACCAAGTTTTTGACATTGCAGCTGTAATTGGATGCGTCTTTCTTTCCAAACACGATCATATAAGTCTCTGATATCACTTTAGTCTCAATTATTCTCTTTAAAACCTCAGTTATTTTTCTAGTGAAAGTCGTATTTGGAGGTAAGCTTATACTTGTTGTTTTAAACTAAGAAGAAGGTGTTTTGTTACTAATGTTAAGACTTTGGAAACTGTATTCAGTTATTTTTATTTTATTTTTTTTATCTATTCAATCAGTTTTTCTCAGAATTCTAACATGTAACTATGAGAGGTATCTACTTAGGTGGTCATACTCCTGAAAAATTTATACATTCCATGATTTTTTTGGATCAGTCTTCAGTTGGATTAAATGTTTAACTACTTTTCAATGTAGAGAGCCTTCAGAAAAAGAAAAATCCTTTGTTGTTATTTCGACTCAATGTAAATCTAACCAAAGGCCAGCACACGAATTTAATAGCTAGATATAAGGATCAGACATTCTCTCTTTTCTTTCTCTCTCTTCGTCGTTTTCTCTCGGTACTCTGTGCCTTGCCATGGCGAGGAACGCGAGGAAGGTACCGAAGAAAGGAGTGGTGGAGAACAAGATTGTGAGTGAAAACACGAGTGTGGAAAGGTCAATTACAGATTATGGAAAGCAAATTGTGGATTCAGAAATGCCAATTGATTTGGGGAAACAGTTGTTGAGCAAAAACCCTAAATTGCAAAAGGGGGAAAGTTATGCAAATCCTCGATCAGTTCAGCGAAGGTTATCATGGGCCAAAGAAATGGAAGGCAAGCAAGATCAGATTGCGTGGTCTAGGTTTGTCATCTCCAAATTCAGAAATCCTGGAACTAAATTAGAGTTTGTACAACCACAGGAAGTCAATGGCAACCAGATTGGACAGAGTCAGCAAGATGATGCGGAGATTGAAGCTTAATTTTGGGAAAGCTCGGTGGTAGCTTCGTGCTGGGATCGAGTCCTCCCTATGCTGTGATGAACAAGCATTTTCGTAACCTTTGGGGCCATCTTGGAGTGGACAAGGTAATTTTGCTCCCTTCTAGTTTGTTTGTTATTACGTTTACTAGTATGCATGCTAGCGATACGGTGCTTAGTCATAATGTGTATCATATGGGTAATAAACTGATAGTTGTCAAGCCTTGGACCATAGAAAAAGGAATCAACTATAAGGAAGTTCATAGAGTGCCGGTTTGGATAAAATTAAGGTGATTGGAACTGAAGTATTGGCATAGCTCTTCACTAAGTAGGATTGCTAGTTCTATAGGCATTCCCATAATGACTGATGAAGCCACAACTCAGAGAGAAAGGGTAAATTATGCTAGGTTACTAGTCGAAGTGGAAATTCGGAAGTCTCTAAAGGATAAGGTTTACTTCATTGATGAGATGGGCACTATAAAAGAGCAAACTATTGTACATGAATGGCTTCCTATGCAGTATGAATGTTGCAAAGGGTATGGCCATCTTATGGAAAAATGTCGATTAGATCCAAAGACTCAGGAGCAGTACAAGGGTAAGGAAGATTAAGGAAGAGATAGTAACATCCCAGTTGTGAGGAGAAATGTTGAGTTATGGAGGAAAACTGATCATCAGCCACAAAAATCAAGACCAAATCCTATGGTGGAGGTTCTTAGTCAAAGCAGATTGAAAGTGGAAAGGATGAGTAAAGATGCTCGAATACTTAGAAAACAGGAACTGTGGAAAAAAATGGTCAGCCGGTAGGAACCTTCCAAGGTGAATGATACAGGATATAATGAAGGAGAGCAGAACATGGCTACTCTTGACCCTGATCAAGGGATCAATTAGTAACCTCCTAACTTGGAATATAAGGGGCTTTAATGCCCTTTAAAGCAGAAGGAACTATATATAGTCCTATGTGCGAATAAAGTAGAAATGGCATATATTGTGGAGACAAAGCTTAATAGAGACAAATGCGATCATATTTTATGAAGGTGGTGGGAAAAATAGAAGAATTATATGAGCTACGACAGCAATTGAAAAGGTCGAATGACCTTGCTCTGGACTGATGGGATGGTTTGATGGCTTTGAAAAGTACAGTTAATGGACCTTAGATTGTAACAGGGGATTTTAGCATCCTGGCTCAGCATGAAAAGATGGGAGGCAGAGAACCACAACTGAGAGACATGGAATATTTTAAGATGTGTGTTGATGAATGTGGATTAGAAGATATGAGACAAATTGGTTCTAATTTTAGTTGGTGCAATATGCAGTTGGGAGAAGATAGAATAATGGCAAAATTGGACAGTGTACTCATCAACAGAGATTGGATCATACAGCAGAATGATTCGCTAGCAGAGGTGTTGAATGCTGGGATATCATGAAAAGATGGGAGGCAGAGAACCACAACTGAGAGACGTGGAATATTTTAAGATGTGTGTTGATGAATGTGGATTAGAAGATATGAGACAAATTGGTTCTAATTTTAGTTGGTGCAATATGCAGTTGGGAGAAGATAGAATAATGGCAAAATTGGACAGTGTACTCATCAACAGAGATTGGATCATACAGCAGAATGCTTCGCTAGCAGAGGTGTTGAATGCTGGGATATCATGAAAAGATGGGAGGCAGAGAACCACAACTGAGAGACGTGGAATATTTTAAGATGTGTGTTGATGAATGTGGATTAGAAGATATGAGACAAATTGGTTCTAATTTTAGTTGGTGCAATATGCAGTTGGGAGAAGATAGAATAATGGCAAAATTGGACAGTGTACTCATCAACAGAGATTGGATCATACAGCAGAATGCTTCGCTAGCAGAGGTGTTGAATGCTGGGATATCTGATCATAATCCTATAATGATAAGGATTGCAGAAGACATGGTAAGGAAGACTAAACCATTTAAATACTTTAACATGTGGAAGCTAGACCCTGACTATCCTACAGTGGTAACGGCAAGCTGCCAGATCCCTATCCAAGGTACCCAAATGTTTCAGGTTGTGAAGAAATTAAAGAGACTTAAAGTAGTCATGAAGAAACTCAATAAAGGAATGGATTCAAGAGGGGGATGCTAACATTGTATATTTCCACTCTAAACTTAGGAAAAAAATGATGAGAAATAGAATCCGGAGCATCACTGTTGAAATTGGAACTTTGGTAAGGGATGGGGAAAAATTTAGGATCATTTATTGCAGTTTTTTCAGAGATTGTTGGGACAAGAGGCTGACAAGAAAACATGTGATAGAGATGTGTTTCAAATGGGACCTAAGCTGCAGTTAGAAGACCAAATAGAACTAATCAAACCTATTTCCCAAAAGAAGTACATCAAGCACTGTGGAGCATTCCAGGGAACAAAAGCCCGGGACCAGATGGGCATGGGAGCGATTTCTTCAAAGCTTCTTGGCCAATAGTGGAGCAGGAGGTTACTAATGGAATAATGAAGCTCTTCGACAAAGGTCAGATGTTACGCCAACTGAATTCTACTCTTATTGCATTTATACCTAAAGTAGAGAATCCATCTGATGCTAGTCAATAAAGGCTTATATCCGGTTGTAATGTTTTGTAGAAATGTATATCAAAGATATTGTGTGAACGGTTATGCTTTGTCTTGCCTAAATTTGTAGAGCAGAACCAAAGTGCCTTCGTAAAAGATAGGCTTATCTTCCATAATATCTTGATTACACAAGAACTTATTAGACTGTATGGTAGACTGAACATTAGTGAAAGATGCCTAATGAAAATTGATTTACAGAAAGCTTATGATTCCATAGAATGGGAGTTTATAGAAGAGTGTTTAATAGGGTTTGGATTCCCTGAATAATATGTAAATTGGATAATGGCCTATATTACTATGACATCTTTTTTCTCTCTCCTTAAATGGTATTAGTGTAGGCTACTTTCAAGGGAAGAGAGGACTTAGGCAAGGAGACCCTGTTTCACCGTTAATATTTGTTCTTGTAATAGAATATTTTACGAGACAGTTGAAGGTAGCAGCCGAAAACCCTAAATTTAGATTTAATCCCAAATGTGAATCCTTGAAGATGATGTATATATGTTTTGCTAATGATTTGATGGTTTTTTTTGTAAAGCTACTGTGTTTATATGGTGAAAAGTATTATGACAAAATTTCAAGATTTTTGGGGAACTTCTGGACTTAGAGCAAATGTAAACAAGTCTAATGTGTATTACAGTGGTGTTACTGACAGACTTAAAAAGCAGATTGATGATTTAACAAGTTTTAGACAAGGACAATTCCAAATGAGATATTTGGGAGTTCCCTTGTCTCCAAAAAAGTGGTCTTAAATAGAATGTCGACAGCTTGTCTCCCATATAGTTGCCCAGATTCACTATTGGAGTAGCAGGAACTTGTATTATGCTGCTAGAGCTCAACTGATTAACTCTGTTTTGTTGCACTTACATGTTTATTGGGCAACCGTTTTTATATTGCCAAGAGCTGTTATTGATAGTATTAACATGCACTGTAGAGAGTTCTTGTGGGGAGTTACAGACTCTGGCAGATGCACTGCTGTGCAAGAAGAAATCACAAAGAGGACTTGCTTTTAAAGATGCCAAGTTATGGAATGAAGCATCCATTATGAAGCAAGTATGGTGGTTAGCCCAATGTGAGAATAATTTGTTGGTTCGTTGGATGCATGAGATATATCAGAAACATGCAAATATTTGGGATGTTGAAGCTAAGGCTGATAGTAGTTGGCAGTGGAAGGCCATTCTGAAAGTCAGAGACAGGGCTAGAGAAGCTTTTGAAGGTAGTATTTGGAAATTGAATAGCTCTGGTAAATACTGCACTTTGGAAGGTTACTATTGGCTGGTTGGACAACAAGGAATGTAAGTAGATTTGGTCCCGGCTGAATGTCCCTAAGCATTCGTTTATAGCCTGGTTATACTGGCATGGATGATTGTGGACTAGGGATAGACTTATCAGGCAAAATGTTAGAATGGATAATGATATATGCTGTTTGTGCAACCAGGAATCTGAGACTGCACAATACCTTTTTTTCCAATTATGTTTTGTGGAAAGGATTATTGTAAGGATCAAACAATGGTTGGAGTTGACAACTTTGACTGTACAGGGAGGCAAATGGCAAACAGAATTAAAGCAAATCTGGAAGAGAGCTGCACTTAAAAATAAAATACTTTATGCAGTGATCATGGCTTGCATATACAGTATTTGGGAAGAAAGAAATAAGCGCCTATTTGAAGGCAAATGCAGGAATGAAGAGCTGATATTTCAACAGATCAAGGAAGAAGTTGCCATCAGGGTGAAATTTTGTGGTAGTCATAAGGAAAAGATTAAAGATAGGCAGATTATTGAAAAATGGTTTTGATGTTAAGAAAGAGTATCGCTACAATTGTTATAGAATATATAGTCTAAGAGCGAAACAGGAATGATGTAAATGTGTGAAAACAGGGACATTGATCAATAAAATTTCACATGTTTTTTGTCAAAAAAAAAAAATACTTTTCAATGCAGAGAGTAAAGGTATAAAGGTAACAACTTTTGAATATTTAGAAACATAACAGGTGCTTTTGTTACTTTACAAGCATTTTTATCAGCATTGGTTTCTATGCATGTAGTGAGACCCCATTCCCTTCTGACGACCTAATTTTATAGAATAGGTTTAAGGATTCTAACCGATGCTGGGTATGACCATTAATTATGAGATGTGTAGCTCTACTTCACAAGTGGTTACATGCATGTGGAAACACAACTTCACTTCAGACTTGATCATCTGGTCGAGATGTCTAAGAAATACCAAGTTTTTGACAATGCAGTTGTAATTAGATGCATCTTTCTTTCCAAACATGATCATATAAGTTTCTTATATCACTTCAGGCTCAATTATTCTCTTTAAAATCACAGTCAGCATTGGTTTCTATGCATGCAGTGAGACCCCATTCCCTTCTGACGACCTAATTTTATAGAATAGGTTTAAGGATTCTAACCGATGCTGGGTATGACCATTAATTATGAGATGTGTAGCTCTACTTCACAAGTGGTTACATGCATGTGGAAACACAACTTCACTTCAAACATGATCATCTGGTCGAGATGTCTAAGAAATACCAAGTTTTTGACATTGCAGTTGTAATTAGATGCATCTTTCTTTCCAAACATGATCATATAAGTTTCTGGTATCACTTCAGGCTCAATTATTCTCTTTAAAACCACAGTTCTCTTTCTAGTGAAAGTCGTATTTAAAGGTAAGCTTGTACTTATTTTTTTAAACTAAGAAAGAAGGTGTTTTGTTACTTATGTTAACATTTCAGAAACTATATTCGGTTTTTTTTTTTTTTTGTCTATTCAATCAATTTTTCTCAACATTCTAACATGTAACAATGAGAGGTATCTACTTAGGTGGTCATACTCCTGAAAGATTTATACATTCCATGATTTTTTTGGATTAGTCAGTCGGTTGGATTAAATGTTGAACTACTTTTCAATGCAGAGAGTAAATGTATAATGCATGTTTCTAGAAATTAGATTTCAATATTTTAGGATTTTGAGAACAGAAAGAAAAAGGTATAAAGGCAACAAATTTTGAATATTTAGAAACATAACAGTTGCTTTTGTTACTTTACAAGCATTTTTATCGGCATTGATTTCTATGCATGCAGTGAGACCCCATTCTCTTCTAACGACCTAATTTTATAGAATGGGTTTAAGGATTCTAACCGATGCTAGGTATGACTCTATGCATGCAGTGAGACCCCATTCTCTTCTGACGACCTAATTTTATAGAATAGGTTTAAGGATTCTAACCGATGCTAGATATGACCATTAATTATGAGATGAGTAGCTCTACTTCACAAGTGGTTACCTGCATGTGCAAACAAAACTTCACTCATATAAGTACAAAACTTTATGGTTTTGGTCTCGAGACAAGTTCTATTAATGGAACACAGATGTCTAGGCCAAGAAAGTTGAAAGACTTCATGTTTTATTTACAGAACTTAGAAAATGGTGCGCTCAACGGCGAGGTAGTAATGTTGAAACTAATGATCTTCACACACAATGGACGCTATCATGCTCGCCCTTTGAGCTTCTAGAGGCTTGGATATAAAAGCATTGGGGAAAGTTTTTTGTTTCACACTGGTGCAGTCTCTTTGCAACGTCTATCCACCTTATGTGGAAAGTGGACAAGTAATGTTCTTATAAAATGACAAGCGGAAAAGAATTAAAGGAGATAAATTTAGACATCATGATTAAAAGGCGAGTGACATACCAGCCTCTTTTCGGCTAAATATGTGATCCAGATGGTTTCCTAGTATTCAATGAGTTGATATCCCATGCATTTAGTGTCATAGGTTCTTAAGCCACATTCAAAGTTGATGCTTCAAGCTTTTGAGATTCGGGGTAAATGAAGGGGATATAACTTCTGGGCATAATATTTTGTAACTTTTCAACAAGATTTGATTGGGACTCGAATGGTCCCGTGCTCAGATCCGCTAGGTCTATGCCAGACTAGAAATGAAGAGTGAAAAATCTATCATGTTGGAAAGGCCTAGAGTAGAACCATCTCAGATGCTTATTGCTCAGTCTTGTACTGTAACATTTTCTGCTCAATTGGAGCAGAATACTAACACAAAAACAATAAGGTCTTTGGATTTTCTCCTATGCAGACAAATTGTCAATTTCCAACTCTTCCTTGGTGTATGTAGTCATTTTTAATTTCTGTATTACCTTACAAATTGATGGATAGAGCTCGAAGAGTGAGTCAAGGAATCTTAATACTAAAACGAATCTAGGTGACAAACATCATTACCAGCCTCCATCTGCATAATGAGCTATTTGGACCCCGAAAAGAAAAACCTTGACTGGTATATTCAGTTACGGAGAACATACTTGTCACAGTTGCCAAAGCTTTAAGATTATAACAAAAATAAATTTATCTAGATACTGAAAAATTGATGAAATCAGGAAAGAAATCATTATTGAATGAAGAACAAAATAGAATTGTAAATTCGTCATTAAAGCAAACTTAGAATATAACATAATACTGTCAGCTTTTAGCTACGTTACCCTCTTAGGATATTACATACAAGTTAATAATAATTGAGAAACCTAAAACACCATCTTTGCAGCAGATTAGGTTGATTGTTGAATGAGAAGAGCCAAAAGCCCTGGCAAATAGAAAAGGAAGAAGCCACACCCCAAACTTTGCCCCTCAGTTTTCTTCCACTTTGACAAAGATTAAGCAGAGCCTCCCTTCAATTTTAACCCTCCATAACTGCACAAGGTTACCAACTCGGAGTTTATTCCCATCCCTGATATTCTTCCACCCGTCGCCATTCAACACGTACACAATACTCGGGCCCCCCTTCGTCTTCTTCATCTCCCACCTTCTCAGATTCACCGTTTGAACTTTGTCCTGAGGCTCAATAATCCCAACTGGAATAGCCTTACAGTGGCCATCTTTATCGCGCTGTTTCAGAAATTCTTTGTCTTCCTTGTCGGGAAAGCCTTTCACCTGATTTGCAGGGATCGAGAAACGATTCTGTTGCCCTTTCACATCGGTTTTTGTCAATCTCTTCTGTATCACCAGGACTTCTGATTCGACCTCCCTGTATCCGGCTCTTTCCAGGATCTTCTTCTTGAATTCAACAGGCAAATCAGGAGCTGGATCAGGGCCACTGTGTTTACATTTTTTCTGGATCCTGATTTTGGGAGTTTTGTTCATATCCAGGGTTGGAATTTTAGTGAGGGGTAAATCAGGGCAATTTTCTTCCCATCGTTTCCTCTTCTTGAAGGGTAAATCCAGGGACGGAATAAAAGCCATGAAATTGGGATTAACTCCTGTTTTCTCTGTTTTCCCTGTATCCTTCTTGTACTTCCCTGAGACATTATCAGGAATAATGTCGTCTTTCCGGCCATTGTTTACGGTTTGAATCTTCTTATTTGAATTTATTCTGAATTTCAAAGACCCAACCTTCCCGGGTTCTGATTCCAACCCGCTAATTTCTGGAAGAAGAGGATCATTGTTAGGGGAAGAAACCATCTTGGGCTTCCGGCGAGGATGACGGAATTCAGTCCTTTTAGACGTACAACCCCAATTTGCGGCGATAGGCCTCCGGGCAGCGATGTTCTCTGTACTCTTCTTCTTCACTTCTTCTTGGTATGCTTCTGCAGCCACTAAGGCCAATATATCAAATTTCTTCATTGTTTCTGATTAAAACAGACAAAATGGCTCTATTGATTCAAGATGACGGTTTCTGATTCAAGGAACTAAAATTTCATCGAAGAAAGATGCAGAAAATCGACCTGAACAACAAAGTTGAATTGGGTTTACTGGGCTTTTTGATCTTTTCAACAATGCTGGGAAATTCAGAGGAATTTTCTGCAAGATCAAAGTTGAGAACAGAAAAAGAGAACCCTGGGACTTACTACGGCAGAAGTATAATCTGCATATGGTTTTCTATTTAATGAAGTCAGGGGAAGTGATAATTTTCCCTAATCCGTTTCCAGTCGGGATTTTGTTCTCACAATACGTTGTTGTCTTTAAGGCGGTGGAATTATAGGCCACAATGAAAAAGGTATATTCGTTTTACAATAACTATTTATTTATTTATTTTCATTCCGCTTAATAATCAAACAAAATTCTAGGCTGCTTGTTTTACAAGACAAAATTAACAATCCACATTAAAAAAGAGTCATAAACTAATTAATTGAATGCAGTGATGAATTTCAGCAAAAAACATTTTATTCAATTGCTTAATTGTATATAATTTCATTTTCACCCATCTATGAATTGTAGTCTCAAAATCTATTTATTTTCAAACTGGCGAACATCTTTCTCATTTATTTTCGATATGACCTAAACTTGTATTGGTTTCTACAATATTTACTCTCCCGTTCAAAATAAACATAGATTCTAGGAATTTCACTATAATAAGAGAAATTATCTCTAATTATTCTCCTCATGATTCATTTCAATGGTTTTTAATTCTAACACAATTTTGTCTAAGCACAAATTAAACTTTTCCAATACAAGAACAATAATGAAAAAAATGAAAAAAAAATACCTTGAATTTATAAAGAACATTTATTTCGAAATTTTTATGTTGCGACATTTATTTCAAAAACAATGGAGTTTTGTTACCAACCAGGTTTGCCGTTCTCTCCAAGTCCGCTACAACCAGATTTTTCATTGCAAATGGTAATCCAATTTCTACAACAATATTTTTGCATTGAGAATGGCATTTTTTTTTTTCGAAATAGAAGAAGTATTTTCTTTTTCACTCACCAGGTTCATCATACAAAATGTAGATTGAAGTATTGGTCCCTGCATTATTCTGTTTCCCGGTATGGTTCTTAGCCTCCGAATTTATGGCAACTCCGGCAGCGGTCTTCTCGATAGTCCTAGTTCTCGATCAGCCCTGCCGCTATGATATCTATGTCACTCATTGTTTCCTCAACATAAATACTTTGCTAAACCCTGGAAGTGAGCATTTTTGTTTTTTATTACGATGTATATATATAGTAAATATGTGTGTTATCTTTGTAATTGTTGTATTTACCTTAGTTAGGGTTTTGTATACCGTAATTCTAGGGATTGATTGATACGTAGTTTACTGTATATAACTTACCCTAATATCAAAAACAACGGCAAGAGATTAAGCCGCTTTTCCTTTGATCTCTTCGTTCTTCCCATGGTATCAATCGCAGGAGTTTTCTAATCTTCCTGTTGCTTGCTGCTGCTTGTTTCTTTTTCTCGGCGGATCATGACCAACACCGACGTTCCTCAGCCGTCCCGTGACAAGCAACCGGCCACTGACAGTGGTGACTTGGTCGTCCGCCGCCGTACCATCTCTCCATTTGATCTCTCGCCGAATGACTTCTCCGGCACTGTGATCACCACCGTTCAGCTTCGTGGTGAAAGCAACTACGTCGAATGGTCCAAAGCCATCACTACTGCCCTTCGTGCACGAAAGAAATTTGGGTTTGTTGACGGATCACTCACTCAGCCGCCGGATTCATCGCCGGATGCCGAAGACTGGGGGCCGATTAATTCTCTCTTGGTCTCCTGGATTTTAAACACAATTGAACCTGCTCTTCGCTCGACGATTTCTCACACCGAGATTGTTCGTGATTTGTGGCTGGACATCCAGGAACGTCTCTCCATTGTTAACGGCCCCCGGATTCAGCAGCTTAAGTCTGATCTTGCTCACTGCCGGCAGAAAGGGATGACTGTTATGGCTTACTATGGCCGGCTCAAGATGATCTGGGAGGAGTTAGCGTCCTACGATTCCTTCCCGGCGTGTACCTGTGGCGGCTGCTCTTGTAATCTCTCGGCGGCGGCAGAGAAGAAGGTGGAAGAAGAAAACCTCCATCAGTTTCTTCTCGGCCTCGATGACAGCCTCTATTCCACCGCCCGGTCTCAGATTCTTGCTCAAGATCCGCTTCCCCGACTGAGCAAAGCCTATGCCACCATCATCCGTGAGGAACGCTTGCACTCCATGACTGCCGCCAAGGAGCCTCTGCCGGAAACCATGGCTTTTGCAATTTCGACGCCGGTTCCGCCGGTTCCTGCTGTTGACGTGGTGGCCCGGGCAGCGGTTGTCGGCTCTAGTTCTCTGAATCGTGGGGCTTCTCCGGCGCCGGCTGCTTCCAGTGGTGCGTTATTTTGCACCAATTGCAATCGTCCTAATCACGATGTCAGCACATGTTACCGGTTGATTGGTTTTCCTCCCGGCTGGTCCTCTCGTGGTCGTGGCGGCGGACGCGGCCGTGGGCGAAATAATCCGAGTGCTGGCCGTGGCAACTCTCCACAACTTGGGACCGTTTCCGGAGTTCCAACTTAGCCTTCCGCGGCTGCCCACAATGTGTTATTACCTTCCAGTGGTGATGGCGTCGGTTCTGCTGTGACCGGACTTAATGCCGACCAGTGGAATACGCTTCTCTCTTTATTGAACTCGGCCAAATCTCCATCGAGTTCATCTTTGTCTGGTAAGCGTATTTGTGAAAATTGGATGTATGATTCGGGTGCCTCGCGTCACATGACAGGTTCTCTTGATTATTTTGCGACTATTTGTGATATACCTGGCATTTCTGTCCAATTACCGAATGGTCATTATACTTGGGCTAACAAAGCCGGCACTGTGGTTCTTAGTGCTAAAGTCACTTTGCAGAATGTACTGTTTGTTCCGAGTTTGACATGTCATCTTATCTCGGTTTCTCACCTATTGCGTGATACTGGCTCTATTGCTCACTTTACCTCTCATTTTTGTGTTATACAGGACCTCACTTCGAGGATGCTGATTGGAGCGGGTGAGCAAAGAGAGGGGCTTTATTTTTTCCGGGATGTGGAGAGTCTCGCTGCTGCTACAACACCTAGGGTTTCTTCACTCGAGTTATGGCATCAACGTCTTGGCCATCCCTCCTTTAAGGTTTTGGCTTCACTTCCTAGTGTCGGCTCTCCCTCGGATTTTAGTCATTTTCATAATAAGGCCTGTGATGTGTGTTTTAGGGCCAAACAGTCTCGATCTTCCTTTCCTGTTAGTAGGACTAAGACTGTTGAGATTTTTCAGTTAATTCATTGTGACTTGTGGGGTCCATATCGGGTTCCCTCATTTTCGGGTGCTCGGTATTTTTTGACAATTGTTGATGATTTTTCCCGTGCCACCTGGATTTATTTGTTGCATGATAAAAAGGAAGTTTCTTTAAAGCTTCGTCAGTTTTTTACTATGGTGGAACGTCAATATGGAAAATTGGTTAAACGCGTTCGTAGTGACAATGGTACCGAATTTATGTGTTTGACTGATTACTTTCTTCATCATGGCATTTTGCATGAGACGTCTTGTGTTGGGACCCCCCAGCAGAATGGCCATGTAGAACGTAAACACAGACATATTTTGAATGTGGCGCGTGCATTATGGTTTCAGGCTCGATTGCCCATTGAATTTTGGGGCGAATGTGTCTTAGCTGCTACCTATTTAATTAATCGTACTCCCTCGAGTGTCTTAAATGGAAAAACCCCATGTGATGTTTTGTATGACAAGCCTCCTTCTCTGGCTCATTTACGAGTGTTTGGTTGCCTTTGCTTTGCGCATCAACAGAATCGTAGCGGTGATAAGTTTTCTAGTCGCAGTAGGCGATGTGTGTTTGTGGGATACCCTTATGGCCAAAAAGGTTGGCGTGTCTATGATTTAGAAACTGGTGAATTTTTTGTTTCTCGAGATGTTATTTTTTTTGAACCGGAGTTTCCATCTATGTCGCCTGACTTGCCTGGTTCGTCTTCTCCATTGCTTGCGTCTTCACCTGTATTTTTGGATGATGACTCTCCTGATTCTGTTATTGAGCCTACTTCTGTCCCGGTTTCTCCGTCCGTTCCTCTTATTTCTCCGGACACTGGCGCATCTGCTTCTTCTGAACCTGCCTCCCAAGACAGGGGGGGTCTTTCCCATACACAACAGGAAGAACTACTGGGCCGTGGGCATCGTCTCAAACAGCGTTCTGTTCGCCTGCGAGATTTTACGGCACACACTGTTATAAGCCCCTCTCCTGCCACTTCCGCTGCTTCAGTTTCCTCAGGTGCGTCCTATCCTATACACAATTATGTCACCTGTGATTCTTTTTTCCCACATCATCGTGCATTTTTGGCTAGCGTCTCTGCAGGAATTGAGCCTCGTACTTTTTCTGAGGCTGTTTGGGACGTTCGATGGCAAGTGGCTATGCGCCAAGAGATACAGGCTTTGGAAAAGAATGACACATGGTCCATTAATTCTCTTCCTCCTGGCAAACGGGCTATCGGTTGCAAGTGGGTGTTCAAAATCAAGTACCACTCTGATGGCTCTGTGGAACGCTATAAAGCTCGCTTGGTGATTTTAGGCAACAATCAGATTGAAGGTCTGGATTACAATGAGACCTTCGCTCCGGTTGCTAAAATGGTGACTGTTCGTACATTGCTCACCGTCGCTGCTTCTAAAGGCTGGGAGCTTCATCAGATGGATGTTCATAACGCCTTTCTTCATGGTGATTTAGAAGAGGAGGTTTACATGAAGCTGCCTCCTGGTTTTCAGGCTCCTGCACCGGGATCTGTTTGTGAAGGGTTGAATAAAAAATTCGGAGCTTAACGGAGAGGTTAAAGTTTTCGTCAATTACAACAAAAAACTTGTTAAAAGACCAAAAATCGAGCAGAAAAAAGTATTAGGGGACTAAAACCGGTAGCAAAATATTTTTGGTTACTGGGTTAGGCTACTCCCAATACATTAGGGACCAAAACGTATATTCGTCCTTAATTTAAAAAATTTGCTTGACACAATTTTGTATTAATTTAAACGTATATGCAGGCTCATTGGGACGCTGCTCTTCGCGTTGTGCGGTTTCTGAAGGGTAATCCAGGCCAGGGTATTCTTCTTCGGGCAGATTCGGACCTTACCTTATCTGGCTGGTGCGATTCTGACTGGGCTAGTTGTCCGTTGACTCGCCGTTCTCTTACTGGCTGGTTTGTTCAGCTTGGTCAGTCCCCAATCTCTTGGAAAACGAAGAAACAACAGATGGTTGCTCGCTCGTCTGCTGAGGCAGAGTATCGCTCTATGGCTGCTACTGTTTGCGAGTTGAAGTGGCTGAAGGGTTTATTGCATTTTCTTGGTGTTGCACATTCTCATCCTATTCGGCTATACTGTGATAGTCAGGCTGCTTTACATATTGCCGCGAACCCGGTCTTTCATAAACGCACGAAACATATTGAGGTTGACTGTCATTTTTTACGAGATGAAGTCTTAAAGGGTACCATTCTTCCGAGTTATGTCTCTACTCATGTTCAGTTGGCGGACATTTTCACGAAGGCTCTGGGTAAACCCCAGTTTGAGTATTTTCTTGCCAAGTTGGGCATTCGGAACCTGCATGCTCCAACTTGAGGGGGGGTATTACGATGTATATATAGTAAATATGTGTGTTATCTTTGTAATTGTTGTATTTACCTTAGTTAGGGTTTTGTATACCGTAATTCTAGGGATTGATTGATACGTAGTTTACTGTATATAACTTACCCTAATATCAAAAACAACGGCAAGAGATTAAGCCGCTTTTCCTTTGATCTCTTCGTTCTTCTCATTTTTGGATATGGAAGTGAGTTTTTGCTTCAACAACGTTTAAAAAATTGAAGACAAGAAATCTCATAAATAGGTCCATCGATTTGTTAAACTACATGAACCCTAATAACAATATCCGCATTTAAATAGACATGGCAAAGAACAGATGTACAAGAGGAATAAACTAATAACACGTAGAATATAACGTTTTCGGTTTCTGAAATCACTTCTCGACTAATTAGAATAGGAAATTTCTTAAATCCAAATATATACAAAATTGTGTCAAGCAAATTTTTTAAATTAAGGACGAATATACGTTTTGGTCCCTAATATATTGGGGGTAGCCTAACCCAGTAACCAAAAATATTTTACTGCCGGTTTTAGTCCCCTAATACTTTTTTCTGCTCGATTTTTGGTCTTTTAACAAGTTTTTTGTTGTAATTGACGAAAACTTTAACCTCTCCGTTAAGCTCCGAATTTTTTATTCAACCCTTGCAGGGGATGGGTCCTACATTTGTTGACCTTGAAAAAAAAAAAAAGTCAGCTCCCTTTCACGGCCACGACTAGCGCCACCACCTCCGCAGCACCACTATCACCACCCACTCCTTCAACCCAATTCTCAGCACCACTACCACCTCTGCAAGCATAATTGATGACAAACGTGCACAAATAAGAATCAACAAAAAGTTGGACTACTAAAATTCCAAATTTACAGAGGTTTAATTAGAAAAGTAGAGCTGTTAAACAACTTAACTCTGACCTTCTCTTTCTCCTTGCAAATGTTGAGAGCAATGAACTCCAACAGCCCATTGAAAATTCATCAATTCACCACAAATCTCATCAAAGTCTAAGAGGAATCTTCCACAACCTCCCCACCAGCAACATGTCAAATTTCTTCTGTTTCAAAAACGTAGGCGGAGAGTTTCAAACCCAGGACCTTGCTTCCATTCTCAGTTCTCAATTCTCTCAAAAAATGTGAGAAACTGATGGGACTTTGGGGGAATTTCCGGCATGTCTTTGCAAATGAAATTTGTCTTTGGAAATGAAAACCACCCACCGATTTCATAGTACTGTTGTTCGGTGTTGCAAACTTGAAATTCAATCGGATAGTAGCATAAAAATGGCATCTTTCGGAAACGGTGTTGGTAGTCCGGCGTCTTCTTCTACAAAAGCGTCACCGCCTGCGGTGAAGTTGGAACCCATTGAAGCCACTCCAGAAAGCTTCCAAGAGTTCGGACAAATCATTGAGGCCACCCCCGACGGCAGTGAGTTTGGCCCTTCCGTCTTCTTCTACTTATTCTTCAGCCCAATCCTCAATTTTGCTTTAATTGGCAAACTTTGAAGGAGTGGTGGCGGTAGTGGTGCTGAGCATTGGGTTGAAGAAGTGGGTGGTGGTAGTGCTGCTGCAGAGGTGGTGGCGCTAGTGGTGGCAGTGAGAGGGGGATGAATTTTTTAATTTTTTTTAGGGTCAACAAATGTGGGACCCACCGTCTGCAGGAAATGAATAAAAAATTCGGAGCTTAACCGAAAGATTAAAATTTTCGTCAATTACAACAAAAAACTTGTTAAATGATCAAAATCGGAAAAAAAAAGTATTAGGGGACTAAAATATGTAGTGAAATCTTTTTGATGACTAGGTTAGGCTACCCCCAATACATTAGAGACCAAAACTTGCATTCGTCCTTGTATTAATTTCAAAAATTAGCAATTTCCATTGTACACATTACTTGGGATGTACTAATTTTGAAGATATCTGGGAATTAAATTTCTTGCATTTTTAAGCAGGCCCCAAATTTCATAATAGGAAAAACACTGAATCGCTATAATGTAATGAGAACATTTTAGTACCTATGTCAAGATTATTTTCCTTTCGTATTTGATTATTTAAATTAGCCGAATCAGTTTCAATGTACCTAATCACTTGTCTACATACATTACATATGCATAGAAGATCCATCTCATAGTAACAGCCATCAAAAAATTATTAATCATTTTTCTAAATCTCTAGGTTCTAGAAGGACCTACTCGAATTAGTTGGGATAACGATTTTGGATATGGAGCGCGAAATCAATGTATACCAAAAATTAGAAAAATAAGATCCTAATGATAATGGTAGTGGACCATTATTTAGGCACTTCATAATTGAGATTATCTAGCTTGAAAATTTTCTACCACAAATTACCTAGGTCATTATTGGAAATTGCAACAAACCAAAACACACAACACAACACTGAGTTCCCTATAAATTTCCCCATACCCAGTGAACCAAAATCATCCCTTTTCACAAAACTTCTCAAACAATACTTTCTCTCCTCAATTGGTAGCCATGGCAAGAAGAACTAGCAGGGGCCGCCAAAAGATCGAAATGGCGAAAATGACAAATGCAGACAGCCTCCAAGTCACCTTCTCGAAGCGCAAGAAGTGCGTTTTCAACAAAGCCAATGAGCTCAGCATCCTTTGTGATGCAGAAATTGCCCTAGTAGTCTTTTCCCCAGGTGGAAAGGCTTTCTCTTTTGGCCATCCTTCTGTTCAATCCATAATCGAAAAGTACCTCCAGAATCCAAATAACCCTACTGATGATCAGCGTATCAGTCAGAATCGTCGAAACACAAGCCTTCATGAGATGAACCAACTCGAAAAGCAAGTGAAAGAAGCAAAGAAACGTAGAGAAGCGTTGAAGAAAGCGAGGGAGGAGGACCCGGGAAAGGAATTTTGGAAGGTACCCATTGACGAGCTTGATTTGGAGCAGCTTTCGATGTATGCAAAGGCGTTGCAAGGACTCAAGAAGGATGTCGACAAGGAAATCCTTTCGCATTCGATTAAGGAAGCTGGCAGTACTTCCATTAATGATATGGAGAATGTACTTAATCCAGTCCGTGTTAGGGCTTCTGATGAATTATTACTTGCTGGACAGGTTTCCGGTGGCGGTAATTCTTTGGTTGTTGGCGATGAAGAGGAGGGAATTGATCTGAATCTTACACTGCGTCCGGGGTCTGGTAATTATCTGGAAAGGGTCGGTGATAATCGGAAACCAATCCGTGTTTATCAGTTTATTTAGTTATATCTAGGAGGATGATGGTCTATTTCTTGTTTGATTTTATTTAATGTTGTGTTATCCATCTATACTCTATTGTCTTGGTTGAATAGTCTGTTTACTTTTCTATAGTGTTTTAGGGTTACAAAATGGACTCAGTTTTAACTTCGCCTTTTTCATTGTAAGTCCTCAGCGGGTCGAAATACCCTATATTGTTGTAATGCCTTTTTTCTTTGTTTTGGAGTTTGGACCATCATCAATAAATCAAGTAAAATTTTCTTATGAGAATAAGAAAAATTTCAATTAAGATATCGAAAACCGCCCAACTCGGACTGATGAAAGAGTAATAAATAGCTGCATTTCAAACAAATTAGTCTAAAAAGTTTGATGATCTACTATAGTGGATGATTGTTGAATATGCAACTTGTGATTAATTAAATACATATGATTGCCTCAAAGAGATTAGAAAAAGCATATCCTACTATTTTGTTATCATATGTTTCAAAACAATTGTTTTGTTCATCATTATTAAAAATTAGACAATTATTTTGAGAAGGAAAAAGTTCAGAAAAACAAAAGTTATTTTCAATCAGTAACCTTAAATTTGAAAGTAAGCTACAGGTTAGTGTTAATAAAAACATAACAGGGCGCTCTACTATATACACGATTACTGAATCCTCCATAATTAATTTTCAATTTTTTTTAAGTCTTTATTTTTTTCTACATTGTTTGTTCGGGTATAGTAGAGGAGACAGTACCCTAGTTATTTTACAAACCAATAAACTCATCCGATCCCCATCCTTAATGTAGGCGTGATTTGATTTCTGAACATGTAAAAAATTCGACTTAGAACCTTCCTGTACACTAAGATCACATTCCCTTCATTTCTTTATTTATCTTGTAAAATAGAAACTTATATGAATTTGAAATGTACAATTTTTCATTTGTGTACGTATGATTTTCCTAACGATGTCTCAAAAATCTTATGTAGAAGTTATAAAAATGTTATCACACATTAGTCTTTATGACCTCTTTATAAAAACAAAAGAAAAGGTACACACATTGGAAAAGAAATTCTTATCCCTCCTACGGATTATTGTTATAAGTTCATATAAGGTATGCCGATTCATTAAGAAATCTAAGTCAATGCACTTGAAATGTTGCAAATTCATGAGTTTTCAATCAATTCGATAAAGGCTAAACCTAAAATTTCAAATTTCAACATTTGAACCTAGCTACTTTTAGCCTTCAAATATTGGAAGGACCATGGGCTTACAGTGGTTGGAGGATTCACAATAAAGGCTATGTCCTTGAACATTGGATCACATTTCAGCATTTTTTTTAAAAAAATTTAAATGCTGCAACAACAAGGAAGTTTGGTCTTCAACCTCATGATAATGTCACCTTACGTATTTTTGAACTAAAGAGATTTTATGATATGGATGACCTTAAATTGGACTGTAAGCGCGTTGTAGCTTATAATTTTACACAAAAAAACTGAAACGATGCAACCCAACCAAGCGGTGTGTCTTTTATTTTAAAATTTTCATAGATACGTCCAAGAGACTAGAAGCACAAGAGGATCAAACTATTAATAAATAGGTGACTTATTTAATCCAAATAGAGGTAGGAAAAATGTTTAAAACAAATTCTTTGAATCAATTCAATAATTAGTAATTTCCATTATAAACATTTATTACGATGTACATACAGAACTAATTTTGAAGACATATCTGGAAATTGAATATCTTGCATTTTTAAGCAGAGGCCCCAAAAGTTTAGTAAAAAGGAAAAACACTGAACTGCTATAATATAATGAGAATATTCTAGTGCATAAGTTTATTGCCAAGATTATTTACATTTCAAACTGTGTGAATCGTAATTTTATTCATTCACTTACGATTTTCGTGTTTTTCTTCCCATTCACTTACTATATTTCTTGCATAGGACGAATTTCAGTATCCGGACACGCTGAATCAGTTTTCAATGCACTTAACCTGTCTATAAAATTACAGATAAAAGATCCATTTCATAATAACAGCATTATTTCTTTTTCCATAAAATGTATCGTTTCATCTTTCCTCCAAAGTTTTTTGCTCCCTTTCCCAAATCGGAATCATGTTTCCCAAATTTGTTATTCTCATTTTGATACCTAAGTATTACCGTAATAATTATAATAATTTTTTTGTTAGGATTATGATGTAAAATATAAACGGAAGAAAATTGAACAAACAACTCATATTAACATACACATCCCAAAGGGGAAAAAGAAATCGTAAATTTTCAAATACATAATGAGAGACGTCTCGACTCGAATCTGAGGTAATTGCTACAATCACTTTGGACACTAAGCGTTTAATATAAAAAAAGGAAAAATATCATTCTCATAATTGGTAGGGTGCCATGATTTAGGCACTTCATAATTGAGATTATGTATCCACTAAATTTTCTACCTCAAATGACCAAATGCCAAAATAATTAGAAAAAGAAAGAACCAGAACACACAGTCACACTGAACTATCTATAAATTCCCCCATATCCTATGAACCAGAAATCATCCCTTCCATAGATTTATCAATCAAATACTTTCTTCTCACTATATAGCCATGGCAACAAAAACCAGTGGGAGCCGCCAAAAGATTGAAATGACGAAAATGAAAAATGAAAACAGCCTCCAAGCCACCTTCACAAAGCGCAGAAAGAGCGTTTTCAACAAAGCCAATGAACTCAGCATCCTTTGTGATGCAGAAGTTGCCCTAATAGTCTTTTCTCCAGGTGGAAAGGCTTTCTCTTTTGGCCATCCTTCCGTCCAATCCACGATCGAAAAGTACCTCCATTCTGAAAATAACCCATCATCATCTTCTGCTATATTAAAAACAATGAATTTTACGGAGCGTATTATTGAGGCTAATCGAAAATCACGCCTTCATCAGATGTGCAAAGAACTAAGTCAGCTTGAGAAGCTTTTGGAGGATGAAAAAAAACTCCGAAATGAGTTGGAGAAAGCGAGGAATGAGGACAAGGGAAAGCAGTGGTGGAAGGCACCCATTGATGAGCTTGATTTGGAGCAGCTTTCGATTTATGCAAAGGCTTTGGAAGGGCTCAAGAAAGATGTTGACAAGGAAAGGCTTTCGGTTCCGATGACGGAAAATGGTCATCCTCATCTTCTGAATCTTCTTGGAGATACTAACGTTAACGGAAGTGCTTCCGTTGATGATATGGAGAGTGGAAGTGCTTCTGATTTGTTACATGGTGGAAATGTTTCCGGTCGCGGTCCGTTTGGTTTTAGTGATGAAAAGGAGGAACTTGATCTGAATCGTACGGCGCTGCGGTTAGGGTCTGGTTCTGGTAGTCTAGGAAGGGCTGAAGATCATCAGAAATCTATCCGTCTTCATAATTTTATTTAGGTTTTTTCTTTCCTTAAAGATGATGATAGACTAATAGTAATAATGTTAATTAATGTCGTTTTGTTCGTCTTAATTAACTCTGCGTCTGGGACCAGTTTGATGTTCTGTTTTAGTTCAACAAACGTTATTAAAATGGGGCGGAGGAAGTAGATTTTGTTTGCAATGTTTCGGTTCTAACTCTGCCCTATTTCATTGCGATTCTTTTGTGCGATGTAGTAGTTAATTTGTGATAGCTGGTCATTTCAGTTTTTTGTTTTTTTTTTTTCTCTTTTTTTCTTTTTTGTCCGTTTAGGTTAGTTTATATCTTTGTAATGCTTTTGTTTTGGAGTTTGGACCATCAATCAAATACATCAATTTTTTCTAGAGAAAAGATAAAGTTTATTAAGATTGTGGGAACACCGAATCGGATGTATATCACCTTTCATCAAACTAATATATCTCTGAGAGTAAAGAAAAAAGCTTCCTCAATCAAACATTCATTCTTGTTGTTCTCTCTACTTTTTATTTTTATTTTTTTAAAAAAATCCACCATAATGGACTTTTTTTTTTAAAAAAAAAAATTCACCATAATAAACCCTATTTAAATGTGGGTAAACCCCCTTTACAACCCCTGATAGAAATTAAACCCTAGACGATTACCAAGAAGGACAACAACCTAACCACTAAGCTGTCACTCAATTCTCTGTTGTTCTCTCTACCTTATTGATTGTTGAATGTAATTGATTACTGAAATTCTTTATTCGTTTTATGTAACAGTTTACTTTATTCTATTGATCGATAATGGAGTTTCTATAAGTTGTCTTTGGGGAAAAAAAAAAAAAAACTTTATATAACCATATGCTACTGTTTTAGCGTTACTGATAGCATTGCCATCTTCTTCTTAATTTTCTTTCTTTTTCTTCTTTTTTTTTAAAAAATTAATAGGCATCCATTATTCTTATAAGAATCTGAAAGGGAAGTTAAACGATTGTACAAATTGAAAGCAACGATCCTTGTTCAGAAAAGATTAAGATACGATCTAAATGCAAAATCTTTTGTGTTTCTTTTTCTACGTTTTAGAGAACAATGTTGAAGAGAGAAAATGAATCAATGAAAAACGAAATGAGAAAAATATAGGATAACCTGAAATATTTTATTAAGATATAACCTGTACATTACAACAATAATAAGCAGTTGAGACAATTTTTTTGTGTCTCATTAAGTGGTGTAGTAGGATATATATGACTAAAATATGCGTGGGACACTACTAAATACTATTTACTAAATTACTATAATCGACTCATAATATAAATAATAAGAGATTTGAAAGTGTATTATCAGATTATCATTTAATATATAAGATACTTTAAATTGATCCATTAAGTAAGCTGATAGATCACAAACAACCAAAATAGTGCACTTATGATACTGTTTTATAATATGAACACACTAATCGTTTTCCAACAAGTCAATTTTTTAGCAAATGTCCAAATGCACATATAATGAGATACATTTTTAAAAAAGTACCCCACAATAAAGGTATTAATAGTCCTTATTTTGTTGTAGTGATAGCTTTCTTTCATGTTTACTATTATTATAACTAATTTCTTAAAACCTTTTTTTTTAAAAAAAATTGATCAAATGTTAAAAATAAAATTGTTATAATCTCTTTACGGTTATTCCAATCTGATACTTCTGTCTCCAAGATTTAGAGCTAACCTATGTTGATTTTTTTCCCGTAAAATTGAATTACGCTCATAGAGAGATTTGAACCACAATTTTGTGGTCGTGACCAGCTACACAGGCGCTAAAGATCATTTATGATGTGGCTAGAAGATTAGATTAGATGGCAACCGCAATCTGTCTTGTACTTGTGACATTACACACGAACAAAACTGAAACAATGTGACCCAAACAAATTTAAGTGCCAATTTTATATGGCTATAATATTTTTTATCTTAGTACTGACATTGGATTTCCAAAATAAAAGCGTTGTATGTGGACGTATAGTAAATTTCTTTTTCTTTTTTTGGGGGGGGGGGTGTTTGTTGGTGAATTTGACAGCATATTGTGAACCTAGCTCGTAAGTCTACAAAATGCTTCACGACTTGTGTTAATTTTTTTTTCTCACCGTGAAAGAAAATGATTCACAATTACCGGAGCTGAACTTATGGATCTTTTTCAAGACCTCAAGGTAGCGTGGGAGCTCGATGGTCGTAAGCTTCTGGCTGGAGTAGACAGTCAATTTGTGGTGCAAATGGTAAAAGGAGGATCGGATAAATGGGCATTCATGAAGTCTCATTCGCGGAACATTAGAGTTAATGTCGAGAGAATGGATTGTGAAATTGTCACATTCGCCGAATTTTGCAGAAAATTATTAACCTATGCTAACTTCTTCTAGCTCGGGGGGTCTTTATCATTTGAATGATCCACCGACTGAATTAAGTTGTTGGTGCTACACGATATTATTGGTGTTTTCTACCCATGGAATATTATGATTTGATGTACAAGTTACATTCATTTTCCTCCTTTTTTTGTTTTACTAAAAAAGAAAATCATTCACAATATGATGGGTGCCAAATCCATCAAAATAAAATCTATTTAAAACTTGTAGAAAGTGATAAGAAAGGTCGGTCCTACAGAGACGGTGCACATCAATAAAAATCAATTGAAAACAAGAACTTAAAGCAACATGCAATGGCGACTTGCACAAGTGACAGGTTGACTTGATGAAGTGAAAGAAACTTACTTCGTCCTCCCTCTACTTTATACAATATATTTTGATTTGATGGCTCTCTTTGTGGTCTAAAACTGTGATCAATCAAGTACTTTTCCGATTAAGGTCACTTCCGATTGTTTCAGATAGAGTCTTAATAGCAACAAACCAACTATCTTCCGATGTTAATTCCAAAATACTATTAAGTTATTAAGTTCCTAAGCCCCTATAATTGCATCATACCAAACAATTATCTTCCAATGTTATTTGAAACCTTCGGTTGTTACCTCCTCTTCACCCGCTAATCTTAGACATTTTAAGTTAAACTTACACTTCCGAAATTCACATAACATACATGCACAACTAGTTAAGTGGCCAATTCAACTAAAGAAGGTTAATTAAAACTCTAAAACTAGACACACAAATATCATCCAAAAGTTAAATCAAAACATACTTATATAAAAATAGAGGGATTAGACCCTAGTAAAGAGTTTAGCCACATATGTTTACAATCTTGAATACAAAAGCAATGAGGTACAAAACTTCCAACATGTTTATAACAATGAGGAAAGTAAACAGAGAAGCAAATTCTGGGAGTGTTTTGGCTTTGCTCTGCAGACTCTAGGAAGTCAGGTTCTCACTTCGCCAAGTCGTTCCCGTTCCTGCTTCATGCTATTGCTCTGTTCTTCACTTTGTTTTTGTCTAAGCTAACTCTGGTTTTTTTCTCTCTTTCTCTTGATACCTTTGCTGCTGCTGATCTTCTGCCTTTTACAGAAGTTAGAGGAGGTTGACTTTGTTTAGCTTGATTGATCTCCACTTCAACTTTTTGAGTCAAAGTTGATTCCTTGATTTATGGAAGAGTCATAGCTCCCTCATTCTCCTTTTTTTCCCCGACTTTAATCACCTTTCAGGAGTTGTGAGTTCGATTAATCCTTTGCAGCCCAACAATCTCCCTTGAAATCAACAACGTCACATTGTCCTTGTTCTTCCTTAGCCCCAAAGGTTGCACAATTGTTCAGCTACCATGATCTGTTTCCACCGTAATTCTTCTTCTCTTCATTTCACATCTTCAATCTAATCAGCCTTTTTTCAATCTAACTCCCCCTTTTGTAAACTCTTAGGTTCATTAGTTCATTAGAGTTTATAATTAACTATCCCAAGCCAGTGTAAAGGAGGAGGGTTACGTTAGGTTGGCAGAAAGTGTAAAACTTTGACACTCTCATAAATATGGATCATATAAGCAATCATCTAAATTTTAGGATGCCACTCGAAAGTGGCACACCACAGAGTCCGACTGCGTCATCTTGGCGAAGACCGCTACATCTCCATGGAGACTTGGGTGTAGTGAAAAATGTGCAAGAGGCCCCGGACGCCAAGAACGAATTACAAGTAAATCTTCCACATCTTGGCAAGGACCACTACAAACCCATGAGGTTGTAAGAGTAGTGGGAACTAGGAGAAAGACCCAATATAGAAATGATAGGACTTGTAGGATAGGGAGATGGAATATAGGGACCCTAACAAGTAAGTCCTTAGAAATTGTTGAAATTATGAAAGAAGACGGGTAAATATAATGTGTTTGCAAGAAACAAAATAGGTAGGGGAAAAGGCCAAAGTTCTAGATAGCACGGGGTACAAACTTTGGTATAGTTGGAAAGATAGAAATAGGAATGGTGTAAGAATCATAGTCGATTCATTATTTACAGATCACGTAGTGGGGTTGTTAGAAAAGGAGATAGAATCATAACCTTAAATAAAGTACATGGCGGGCATCCCTCTGATTTTATTGATTGAAAAAATAAAGTTACAAAAGGCAGTGCTTAAGGCTTACCCAAACTAAAAGAGACCGTCTTACAAAAAGTTTGTCTAAAAACTCCATGACGGTTCTCTAACAGAATTATAGCTACGAACTGTCTTACAAAGATAAAATACTCCCTGATAGTTCTTGAATTTCTTAAAACTTCTAAGCTAAGAGAATGTCTTACAAAGTTCTTAAGCAAAAATCCCATTACATCTCTATATTTTTTACTATCTAACATGTAAATAACCTTAATGATTTTAATAGGGAAGGAATCAACATAATTAGTGTTTATGCGCCTCAAGTAGGAATAAATGAATCCATTAAAACTAAATTTTGGGAGGATTTGGCGTCTTTGATCCAATCAATTCCCCAAAATGAAAAAAATTTTAATAGCATGGATTTAAATGGGCATGTAGAGAAGGGCAACGACGATTATGAGAGGGTGCAAGGGGGCAATGGCTATGGGGTGCAAAATAATGAGGGCAAAACCATATTAGATCTCTCGGTGGCATGTGATTTTTTCATATGTAACACCTTGTTTAAGAAAAGAGATGAACACTTAATTACATTTAAAAGGGGTTCTAATAAAACACACTTTGATTTCTTCCTAACAAAGAAAAGTGATAAAAATCTTTGTAAAAACTGTAAGGTAATATCAAGTGAATGCATCACTACACAACATAGGCTATTAGTTTTGTATCTAAGAATTAAAACTAATGTATGTAAAAGGAAAATACCCAAGATACCTAGGATAAAATGGTGGGATCTTAATAACAAACATAAAAAAGATAGTTTTACTAAAACTTTACTTGAAAATGTCAATTGCAACATGGAAAAAGAGGCCAATAAAACATGGAAAAAAGTAACTAAATAAATAAAAAAATTACTAAAAAGAAACTAGGGGTGTCAAAAGGTAATAATTGTGGTAAAGGAACGTGGTGGAGGAATCAAGATATTCAAGAAAAAAGGCTTGTTACAAAGCCTTTTACACTTGTTAGAGTGATGAGAACTTGGAGAAATATAAAAAGGCTAAAAGAGAAGTGAAAAAAGTAGTAAGTGAGAGCAAGATAAAAGCTTTTGAAAACTTTTATAAAAAATTGGATACTAAGGAGGGAGAAAAAGATATTTATAAAATTGCAAAACTAACGGAAAAGAAGACAAGAGACTTAACTGAAATTAAATGCATAAAAGATGAAAATTGACATGTTTTAGTTGAGGACAAAATAATAAAAGATAGATGGAAAGAGTATTTCCATAAATTATTTAATGAAGTAGATAATAGGGAAATAACATTAGGGGAACTAGAGCAAAGTGAGAATCATAAAAACTTCATATACTATAGAAAAGAAAATATAAAGAAGTCGAAAAAACTATGCAAAAAATGAGAAATGGTAAAGCCGTAGGCCCCGATGATTTCCCAATAGAGGCGTGGAGATGCCTAGGTAAATTTGGAATTGAATAGCTAACAAAGCTATCTAACATAATTATGAAGAGTAAGAAGATGCCTAATCAATGGAGGAAGAGCACACTAATACTTTTTTTAAAAAAATAAGGGAGATATAAAAAATTGCGCTAACTATAGGGGAATAAAGTTAATGTGTTACACAATGAGGTTATAGGAAAGAGTGACAGAAACTAGGTTAAGACAAGAAACTAACATAATGGAAAATCAATTTGGTTTTATGCCGGGAAGATCAACAATGGAAGCCATACACTTAATAAGAAGATTATGCGAACACTTTAATGAGAGAAAACAAGATTTGCATATAGTATTTATTGACCTTGAAAAGCATATGATAGGGTTAATAGAGATATAATGTGGAGAGTGTTAGAAAAAAGGGGAGTGAGAGTGGGATATATAGAAACTATAAAAGACATGTATAATAATGCAACAACATGTATGAGGACTTCGGTAGGGATTAGGGGTGAATTTCCAATCACGGTTGGTTTGCATCAAAGGTCGGCATTGAGCCCATACCTTGGAGGGAGGCGCTAGAATCTAAAGGTTTTACAATAAGTAGGGCTAAAACGGAATATATGGAATGTCATTTTAGTAGTTGTAGGAGTAATAACATGGTATATGTAAAAATTGGTGAACATGTAGTGAACACATCTAAAAGTTTTAAATATCTAGGATCCATCATAGAGGAAAATGGAGGCATTTATAGAGATATAACACACCGAATTCAAACCGGGTGGAACAAATGGCGAAGTGCATCCTCAATATTTTGTGATCGTAAAGTACCATTGAGTTTAAAAGGCAAATTCTATCGAATGGCCACTCAACCGGCGATGCCATACGGATCTGAGTGTTGGGCTAACAAATATGAAAATGAACAACAAATGCGGGTAGCTGAAATATGAATGTTAAAATGGATATGTGGGCACACCAAATTAGATAGGATTAGAAACGAATGCATTAGAAATAAGGTATGGGTAGCTCCGATAGATGAGAAAATGAGAGAAAATCGATTAAGGTGGTTTGGGCATGTGCGTAGGAGACCGGTGGAGGCACCGGTTTGGAGGATAGAAAGCATAGAATCAAGAAATCAAATAAAAAGGGGTAGGGGTAGACCGAAGAAAACTTGGAAAGAAACTATAAAAAATGATTTGAAATATTTAAATTTGAGGGATGATTTATGTACTAATCAAGCACGATGATGATATATGATCCATATAGCTAGGCCTGTTGAACCGGTTGGTTAACCAGTTTTTTCGGTTAACCGGTTTCGGTTAATTCCGGTTTGCCTTTTTTTAATCAAAACCGTTTAATCAACCGATTAATATTCGGTTCTATCGGTTTTGGTTTGTCGGTTTTTAGCGGGTTCGGTCCGGTTTCCGGTTCGAATTATTTCTGTTTTTTATTTTTAAAATCCAGCATTCAAGCCCAACTGACGAGGTGAAATTTGAAGCCTTCAATTCAGCCTAATCAAATTATCTTTTTGGGCCTGTTATCATTATTGTATCCAAACCAAATTTAAACAATTCTAATTACATGCCCGAAAGTCCACAACTAAAATAAATTGCATATGCATTATTTTCTAATGAGCACAACCAATAATATTATAAGATCCATAATCAAAACACTAAAATGAACTTAAAAATAACATCTAAATTTCATACCCGATTAAAAAGTGAAGTTTTGCAAAAATTAAAACACAAAAGTATCCACTCTATTAAGGAGCAGTAATCAAAACAATGAAAAAAATACTGATGGTAAGAAAGTTTCAGTCTTGACTTAGAAGAGTGTGTTGATATTATTACTAAAACTTAAATGATGTATTGAAGAATCCAGCCACAAACTTAGAGCTTCTCAAAGAAAATGGAATCCTTAGCTGCCTCAGTTTCTACAAAAAAAAAAGATTAAAAACATAAGATGAAAATTCATATTAAATGAGAAACAACTGTCATTAATATATATATATATATATATGTCCTCGTTACCTTAAAACTTATGGAGTTCTTCTAAGTTTTGAAGTTCGGACAAATTATCCTCAACTGTCATTGGATCCCCGACAGCCCGAAACTAGTCTTGAGCACAAATCAAAGCTTGCACTATTTTAGGAGTCAACAAACTCCTAAAAACATCCAAAACTCTACCACCAGTGCTAAAAGCTGATTCTGATGCTACTGTGGAGATTGGAATAGCCAATAAATCTCGTGCCATCTCAGAAAGAACAGGAAATCTCCTCAATTGTTTTTCCACCAAGCTAGGACGTCAAAGTTGCCACTCAAATTCTCACGTGGCTCTCCCAAATACTTATCAATCTCAGAAGTGACTACATTTGTTGCAATGATATCCTCTTGCAGGAATTCTTCCTCCAATTGAGCTCTCACAGCTTTAGAGGCCGCACCAAAATCAGTTGTTGATGAACTAACAGCATCTCCTTGTGAAAACACTAAAGGACTAGAAGAAGTCAAATTTGGCTCAGAAACTCCACATATTCTTTTGTAATCCTCAAACATTTACTTCATTTATTTATGATGCCTGGAACTAATTTTTCCTCTGGCTCACCAAACATTTTTTTCAACAGAAATTTAACATTATCCTCCTTACGCCGCGGATCAATAATAGCTGTCATGAATATGACTTTGTTCATTTTCTTTATATCCCCCTAGTACTTCAGAAACTTTTCCATTATTTTATTAGCCATAGAGTCTGTGACTAACTCTTTATTCTCACCCAATTTTTTAATCATCCGATGCACAGTACTAATATGAAGCAGATTTTCATTTGAAGTGATGTACTTAACTGCAGAAATATCATTGGTGACATTATAGAAACACTCAAACTAATGACATAGCATCTTAATGTTTTTCCAATCATCCAAAGAGGGAAGTCTAATTTTATTCTCGGCAAAAGCGGCTTTCATTGCATCATTACGCTCAATATAAGTATCAAAAAACCAAGTGATAGTCAAATGCTGTACTTAACATATTATACGTTGAGTTCCATCTAGTTGGCACATCCAAAACAAGATGTTTTTTATACTCAATCTCATAATCATCCTTGGCTATTTCTTTAAACTTTTTAATCCTAGAAGGGGAATTCTTCACATATTTAATTGCTGCCCTAACACAATTAACATATTCTAAAGACAAATCCAAGCCATCCTTAACAATCAAATTCAAAATATGTGCAAGACACCTCATATGTGACCATTTTCCTCCCAAAACAGATTTAAGCCAATTGTGAAATTTTTTCTTCAAATATGCAATGGCCCCGTCATTAGAACTAGCATTATCAATCGTAATTGTGAACACATTATTAATTCCCCACTCATTCAAACACTTATGCACTCCATCTCCGATATCCTTGCCTTTATGTCCACCAATTGGACAAAAATTAAGAATTCGTTTTTGTAAGTTCCAACCATTGTCAATAATATGCACAGTCAAGCACATATAATTTTCTTTCTGCTTGGATGTCTAAGTATCAGTAGTTAAACAAACCCGACCAGATGAACTCTTAATAAAAGACTTCAGTTTCTCTTTTTCTTCCAAATACAAATCATAGCAACCTTTTGTCACAGTTGACCTAGCAGGAGCTCTATAAGTAGGACAAATCTTAGACATTAAATAATCAAAGCCCTTTCCTTTGATAAAGCTAAAAGACAATTCATCAACAATAATAATATAAGCAACAACCTTCCTAACCACATCTTTATCATATTTCCAGGGCACCAAATTAGCACTAACTTTTCCTGTCTTCTCATCAACATGTCTAGTGCCAAAAGCTAATTGAGATTGTACTTGCTTTAAATCCTTCCTATTTTCTCGATTTTCTTTGCACTTACCAATGTGTGCTTTCATAGATGTGGTGCCATTTTTATTAGCATCAGCACAATAAACATTATCACAATGCATGCATCTAGCCATTTGATTATCATCTTCATCACGAAAAGTTTCAAAATGTTTCCATACTATCGACATTTTCTTTCGGCTACCGATACCCCCACCAGCTCTTTTGCGTTTAGTCTTACCCATGTTATTGCTTTCCTCAGTTTGGGCTACTTGAACACCATCCAACTGCTCTGTTATTCCCCATTGATGTCTTTGCGTTTGTGTAGATGCGCCTACTTGTGAATTTGTTTGCGCATCCATCTACATGCCCGAGAGATAGCAAAGAAAATGAACAAATAAATTAAATCATATGAAAAAATGCATTTGAACAAGTTTAAGAGTAATAATATTTGAATAATAAAATCATTGAATCATCCTGTTCTTTCAACACTTAGCATTCAACACCCATCCATATATGTTACAACTACTGAATCCCAACAAAAAATAAAAAAATAAAAAACTACAGCTACAACGCTCCACCATGAATTCATTAGCACATGCTGCCAACTATCTAAAAGTGTGCATTCATATTAAGTAAAAAAAAAGAAATACAAATCATAAAAGGAAAAAAACAAAGAGGACTTGTATTTGTTCATTAAAAAAATATAAATAAAAAAATACAAATGAAGCGATTAGCAAATTACCTCTGTAAGTAAGTGGATGTGAATCGGGATCCCGTGCAAACCAATGTGAAGCTCAAGGGTCAAGGCTGGTGATGGTGGTCAGTGGAAGCCGACTAGCGGCCAATTTGGGAGATGTAAAATGATTAATTTGAGATTTAGGTTTAGCCTTTAAATATTGAGAGAAATTGAGAGTTTTGAACCGATTAAAACTCATGAAATTTTGGAATTTTTGCATTTGAAAAATTTGGGCGATAAGAAGAAATTGGATTTGATGTTCTGTTGATTCCATGCGATACTGTCGTGATTGAGGAGCGATGGTACGGGCTGCATACTTTGGGTTCAGTTTAGGATATGGAAATGGACCTAAAAAGTCTAAAGTCAAATACTCAATTTCTTGCACTTTGCCATTTATTATTTTAATTTTGCAAATGGGTAAATAACTTGAAAATTTTTATTTTGACTCCACTTTAAGTGAGTTTTTATTCAATTGCATCCCTATTAATTTTTAATGACAACCAATGGGATCCTTGTCTTTTACAAATTACAATTAAATACTCTTGATTCACATTTCTATACGTAGATATAAACTCTAACCTTCGTTCTAAAGAAAGTACCACTCTACTTTTGTTGAAATAAAATAATATAAGAAAGTGAATATCGATAGAACATATGGAGTATTAGTTTTAATTAGTGAACTATAGGCTATAGCCTATAGCATTGTTCCAATTGATTGATTAAATTATGGACATTATTTATATTTGAAAAGTATGTCACTCAACCAATCAATGTATTTAAATTCATTTTTTTTTTTGAAATTGTGTATGATATGAACATGTTAAGATCAAACATGATACGTGATACTTAAGTTATAAGACTAAATACATATAAATGATTATTTGAATGTATAGTAAATATGAAATTATATAAAGATGTATCAAATATAAGTTGACTACATACACCAGTTACGAGAGTAAAAGAAACATAATAAATACTTGCTATTTCATTATATATTATATGCATCCATGAAAGATTTAGAATTTTATTTCGTAAAAATACATGTAAACAATTCCTACATTTAAAAATACATGAAATATTTGCTTTCTAAATGTATGAATTGTTTACATGTAATTTTACGTGTAATTTACGAAATAAATAAAACAGAAATATATGCATAAAATATGGATTTGTTTTTTCACCCAATAAAAATAAGTTTGATATAACTCAAATTGGGAAATGGATTTGGCGTACGTAGAACCTATAGATAAAAAAAACGTCTAATTAAAAATCAGTAAAGCTTCTTGCATCAAAAGTTGTACTTGTCCTAATGGTTAGGTATCACCCATGTATTGGGGAAGTCTTGGGTTCGAGACTCTTTGCTATTCTTTCCCCTCATATTGATTTTTTTAATAACATCTTATACGATAGCATATTTGCTTAAATCCCGGATATTTGGTTAATCGGTTAAGCTATTTAACCGATTGACCACCTAATCAATACTGGAAAGTAGGACCGGTCATTCGGTTAAACCAGAATATTCACTTACATAACCGAATAACCAGAATAAAACCGGTTAACCGGAACCGGTTGACCGGATAAACAGGCGGTACGGTTAAACGATTTTTGGTTCGGTTGGTGCCGGTCCGGTTTACGATTTTCCGGGTCTTGTCAACAGGCCTACATATAGCTGATGCCACTTAGTGGGGAAAAGGCTTGTTGTTGTTATTGTTGTTATTGTTGTCTAGAACATCACCATTTTGCACCATTTAGTCCATCTTTTTATGGATTTTGCAGTTAAGTTCTCATATCACCAAAAGTCACAAAAACTAATTAGAAACATCTAATTCCTACTAAATCATACTAATTTACAAGTAGAAAAAGGCAATTAAAGGTTGTTTGTGCATGCACATTTTGACTCTCATCACAACACACATTTGGGACTTTCTTAGCACAACTCCTAAAATTGAATGTTTTGGCCAAACATTTCACCAATAACCAAATTAAGATCGTTTTGTGCTGTTGTCATATATAGTTTTAAAAATATAATAAAGTTTAATATGTCTCTAATAAATTTAACATTAGTTACACATTTTGAATGCTCATAGCACAACTTCTAAAACTGAAAGTTTTGACTAAATATTTCACCAACTATACCAAATTATTACATTCATGTTGTCTTTTTGTCACATATAGTTTTGATAATTTAATAAATTTTAGCATATATCTTTAATAAATTTAACATTAGTTAGATGAATAAACTGAATAATATGTGAACTAATGAACTAATTACAATCATGAACACACCATGAAAGCCATATTTAGGATTACTATTTCTTGTAACATAAATATATATTGTACAAACCATCTATAAATAGATAATAAGATGGAACATGTGGTGAGAAGAATCCATTCAGCATGAGTAGATACAACATTCTCTTTATTCATGTAATGTCCATTTTTGAATCTGGAATCTTGTCTTTTCAACTTCAGTGAGCCATGACACCAAATCATGAAGGCCACAAAAAGATTAAAAAAAGCATTTGCAAAATGGTGTAATGACTTAATGAAAAAGTCTTGTGAACTTTGCATGACAAAAGTTACTTTGATAATATAACAAAAGTTTTTTCGGTAATTTTCTCATCCTAAAAGAAAGTTAATTTCATTTTCTCATTTTCTCATCTGAAAATTTTTTTGACTATCCACATTATTTAATTTTTTTCCCAAATCATCCACCAAAGAGTGTATCAATCAGGTTGTTGGGATCCAAACTCCAAACAAATTTTTGAGTCTTTGGTATGTTAAAAATTTGTAATATTTTTAGCTACTATTCTAGTATTTTTTGAAAACCCGTTGAACCACAAAAAAGAAAAAAAAAAAACCCAAGAATCTAATTCACCATCTTCATTTTTATCTCAACCAATCATTAGCCTATTTTCTTGTAATGATGGCTTCCATATCTATCTCTCCAACTATCCATTTTACCCTCAACATTAGAAGTAAAGGCACAGTTGTGCACTAGACTAGTTTTTTTTTCTTCTCTCTCTCTTTTTTTTGAACCAAAGTAATACTACTGAACGATTATGTCTCAACAGGAGGCGAATGTATAATAGATGCCCAGAAGAGCTAGCCCAAGCACACCCAGAGAATTTTTTTTTTTAAAGTTATGTTTAGGTCTTGACATAGGATAGCACCTCCGGAAATCTCTTGACAGTGATGGCTCAACACCGTCCATCGCCATTTTTTTTGTGAAAAAAAGTAGCCTCGTTTTTGTCCGGCTTTTATTTATTTATTTTTTTTAACCTACTTAAAATTAGAAATAAGCCTTTACACTTATGGCCTAAAGACTAAATCATATTGTTGCTTTGACTTTTTAATTCCACTCTTTTTTATCATTAATATTTGACCAACAAACAAAAACTAAATTATAAAGTCCACTAAATTAAAAGAAGTGAAGAAAACCTACTTTTTTTTCCCCTAAACATAACTTAAGAAGAGTCACAGCTGCGCAGCTAGTGAGTAGTGACCCAAACTTTTCTATTGCGCCTATAGATTGCGGAATGCCGATTTAGGATCGGATTGGCAATTAGCCTGGGAGGCCACACCGACAACCAACATCTCTCAAATTTTTTCTGTCCTCCAATTGCCGATAGTAACAACTCAGTGAGGTTATTATTTGGCTTGTAAGTTTGTTTTTAGTATATTTGAGTTGGTTTTTATTGTAGTAAATATGTATTTACGGTAGTAATTGTGTATTAGGGTTTCCCTTATGTATATATATATATATATAGATGTTGTACGTATATGAGAGAATCATCAATGATACATCTCTATCTCTCCTAACTTGGTACAGAACTAGGGTTTTTTTGGCTCTCTCGTTTTCTTTTCTCTCTAATTTCTGTCGGCTGCCGCCTCCCAATTTCTTGGAACTTCGGTTTTCTTCTACATCCAGCACGTTTTGTTCACTGGTTCTTCTTCATCGCTGCCAATCCTGTATGATTCTTTTCTGTCCGTTATTGAGTTGTCCTTTGTTGGCATTCAACAGACCATCACCATGTTTGAAATTTTCTTCACTGAGTCAGCGGCTTCCTCTACTGGTTCTCCGCTCATCAACCTCCAGCCGAGCCTTTTGTCCCTCAACCACTCTTTCATGGTCAAGCTTCAATCTCGGGCAAATTACTCGGCCAAGCGGTTGCAGTTCACCCTTTTACTGAACATGTTCACAATGTCCGGCATAGTTGACAGATCGGAGCCCGCACCGTCGCGTATTCTCCCTGCTGCTGGTGACGCGCCGCCTGCACTTAATCCCGCCTTCGATGTATGGCACCAAAAGGACCAGATGGTTCTCTCCTGGATCTTCTCGTCCGTGGCTGAGGACATCTTCCCCACTCTTCAAGCCGCGACAACTTCGGCGGCCGCTTGGTCGGCCTTGCAACAAGGGTACGGTACCCTCTCCTACACTTAGTAAACCTAGCTGGTTCTTGAACTCCATAACTTGCAGAAGGGTGATCAGTTCATTTCGTCCCTCCTCCACAAAGCTAAGGGCATTGCAGACTCCCTTCAACTTGCTGGTCACACCATTTCAGCCACGGAGTTCAACACGATTATTTTCCGAAAACTTGGCGCTGAGTTTAACTATATTATTGGAGCTTTACAACAGCTTCCTACTCCTCCCACATTTCAAGATTTGTTGGGACAATTAGTTTCCTATGAAGTACTACTTCATGCCCAGCAACCGGTTCTTCAGTCTTCGGCCTTACTTGTGCACTCTTCGGCACCCGGCACTCAGCAACCGGCATCACGTGGTGGTCATTCGCGTGGTGGTTATCGTTCTTCCTTTGGTGGTCGTGGAGGTGGTCGGCGTTGTTATTCGTCCCCGGCTCCTGGTGAAATTTGTCAACTTTGCAACATTATGAATCACATCGCTGCCACTGGTCGTCGCCGATTTGATTCTAGTTTTGTCCCTCGACCACCTCCTCCATCGTGGCTTACAGTCAGACTGTTTCCCCATTCTCGCAGGCACCAGGATTGTTACCTACCCCTTATCCGGATTCTGCTATGCCTTCTCAAGCTCACATGGGCAGTATGCTTCTCCTCCTACTCCTTGGCATTCAGATACTGGTGCTACAGATCATGCGACTCCAAACTTGTCGTGGCCCAGCATCTCTAATGATTACAATGATATGGATCATATTCTTATTGGTAACGGTGCTGCTTTACCAATTACGCATGTTGGTCAATCTGTTTTGCCATTGATTTCCCGTCCTTTGTATTTAAATCATGTCTTGCATGCTCCTGCTCTTACTAAATCTTTATTGTCTATTCAAAAATTTGCGAAAGATAATCACTGTTTTTTTGAATTCTATTTTGACTCCTGTTGTGTTAAGGATCTCTCAACCAAGGAACTACTCCTCCAAGGTCGAGCTGATAGTGGACTTTACCGCTTGGACCTTCCTGCTCGTGGTTTCTTCTCTCCAACTGCTTATCTTATTTCTCTAGGTCAATAGTATGCTCGTTTAGGGCACCCTAATAATCTTACTCTTCGTGCTATAGTTAGGCAGTTTCAGCTTCCGCATTCTTCTTTGTCCACGTCCACTGCTAAATGTGAGGCGTGTTGCTTAGGCAAGTTGCATCGAGTCAGTCAGTCTTCTGCATTTCATCTTAGTTCTAATCCTCTTGATTTAATTCATATTGATGTTTGGGGACCTGTCCCTCTCTTGTCTTTTAATGGTTATTGCTATTTTGTCCTTTTGTTGATGATTTCTCCTTCTTTACATGGCTTTATCCTATTAAAAATAAAAGTGATGTTTCTCATATCTTCAAGCAGTTTAAAACTTTAGTTGAAAATTAGTTTGATACCACTATTAGGGACATTATTATGGTGCAGACACAGAGTGTACCGAAACAAACTTCCGTCGAACATGATCTCAAAAAAAGTGAAAATCCACCTCAGCACGTCTAGTACGGGTTGCAAGAAAAATTGCGCTACTGTTGTCACACTAAACAGAGGGAGAACGACGCAACGAGACACCCAACTCATACAACCCAATGCAGCTCAACATAGACATTAGCAATTGCACGAAACTCAGCCTCAGTAGACGAGCGAGCCACAATAGGCTGCTTCCGAGATGTCCAGGCAATAAGATTAGATCCCAAATAAAGGAGAAAACCAGTGGTAGAATGACGATCATCTGGACGACGAGCCCAATCAGCATCACTAAAGGCAGTAAGAGTGCCCAAATCAGTGGGATGCAAAACCAAATAGGAAACATTTGAGATCCTGAAAATGAGAAGGGCGGGGCTGATGCATGAACTGACAAAGCTTATTAACCGTAAAACAGATATCTGGTCGGGTGAGAGTGGTATACTGCAGACTACCACAAAGCCGGTAATAGATAGTCACATCAGCGCTTATATGCCACTATTAGGGAATTGAATTATTTCTATATTACTATTTAGTATTTAGGATTTAGTTTGATTGAATTATATGAATTTTGATTTCTCTTTAAGATTCATTATGAAAAAATTGGATGAATTGTGGTAGAACAAAACTAAACTGAAAGAGTCATCATAAAATACTAGTGGGAATAGTAAGGATATTGATGTAGAAAGAGCTAAAAGACCCCGGGTTGAAATATAAGTATTGGATAGTGACATTGTTGGTGATCCTGGTTTGCGTAAGCCAATTGATAGTTATTCTGTTGAAATAAGAGATGAGTTGAGGAGGCGATACATTGACAAAGGCCCTACTCAACCAAAAAACCATCGTTTCAAGCAGAAAGATTGCCATGGATCTAATAGGTCTTTTCAGAAACAATGGTTTAATAAATATGATTGGTTATAGTACAGTATAGACAAAGATGCTGCATATTGTTTTCCTTGTTTCTTGTTTGCTCATGGAAGTAAAAATGGAGATGATGTTTTCATTGTAACTAGCGTTTCAAATTGGAGAAATGCATTGGCAAAATTTAGAGACCATGTAGGAGGTGTAAGAAGTATACATAATGGGGCTGTGACACGGTTTAAGGGATACGAAAATCAAAACTATAATGTGGATCATATCTTGTGGCGACAAACTAATCAAGAAAAGATTGACTACCATACTCGGTTAACAGCTGTTGTAGATGTGATCTGGTTAATGTTAAGGCAGGATTTTCCTTTTCGTGGGCTTGATGAGTAAGAATATTCCATGTGACGTGGTAATTTTCTTGAAATTTTACAATGGTATTGTGAGCGCAAGGAAGAAATAAATAAGGTCATGAATTTAAATGCTCCTGGAAATAATCAATTGACTTCTCATACAATTCAAAAGCAAGTTGTTAATGCTTGTGCAACAGAGGCGAGAGAATTTATTGTTAAAGAGATTGGTGATAAATATTTTTCTCTTTTGGTTGATGAGGCTAGAGATAGCTCAATAAAAGAGCAAATGTCTGTTGTCGTTAGATTTGTGAATGATGATGGTGAGGTAGTTGAACGATTTTTTTGGAGTTGTACATCTACAAGATACTTGTGCACAAACCTTGAAAAGTGAAATAGATGATTTGTTTGCAAAAAATGGATTAGTATTGTCAATGCTTAGAGGCCAAGGTTAATTTTAGATGCGGGGAGTATTTAATAGACTACAAAAGTTAATTTTAGATGAAAACAATCATGCATACTATGTTCATTGTTTTGCTCATCAACTACAATTAGTAGTCATGAGTACTTCAAAGGACCATCCGTTGGTGAGGAGTTTTTTTAATTATGTTTCTATGATTGTGAATGTGGCTGGAGCATCATGTAGAAGAAGGCATGCACTTCTTCAAAAGTACCATGAAAATCTTGTACAACAAATAAAATGTCGTGAAATCAGTACAGGAAAGGGTTAGAATTAGGAAACAACTTTAGCTCGGGCAGTTGCTACTCGTTGGGGTTCTCACCATAAAACGATTATGCGACTCTTAAATATGTGGGATGCAGTGAAAGATGTACTTGAAAGTATATTGGAGAGTGGCACTGCAAAGCTGAATTACTGTTTCATGTTTGATTGAGAACATGTGTACTTTTGAATTTGTGTTCATTGCACATTTAATCATGGACATATTTGGAAGAACAAATGCATTGTCATCATTGTTGCAAAGAAAAAAAAAATCAAGATATAGGCCATGCTGTGGTGTTGATTGGATCAGTGAAAGATGATTTGGATGAATATAGGAATAATTATGGTTGGGCCGAACTATTGAAAATTGTAACTGCATTTTGTTCCAATCACAACATTGACGTACCAAATATGGAAGATGTGATGCCGGGTCAGTTTAGAGCTCAAAGGCTAGAGGGAGGATTAAAACATAGCGACACTAAATAAATTTTAAACAGACAAATATTAGTGGAAACTGAAGTATTAAAACATCACAACACTAAATAAACTTTAAGCAGACAAGCATCAATGGAAATTTACCCACTGCATCATTCTCCTAGATGCAATCTTGCCTGAAATAGTCTCCAAAAGTACAACACCCATTGCATAGACGTTAGACTTGGAGCTAATTTTGTGTCAGTCGTTGAATACCAGATCAATGTACACGAGAGTGCCAACAACTAATGGTAATTCCTTATAGGATCCCTTGGCAACCTCTTGGGCCAACTCGAAATCCACGATTTTCGGGTTATAGTCCATGTCAAGCAAAATGTTGCTAGGTTTAATATCCATGTGAACCAATTTTTTGACAACCCGGTGAACCACAAAAATGAAAAAACAAAAAAGAACCCACAAATCTAATTCCATATTCATTTTTATCTTTCCATCTTCATTTTTGTAATATATGTCAACCAATTATTAGCCTATATTTTCTTGTAATAATGGCTTCTAGTTTTAATATGTCTCTCCAACTATCCATTTTGCCCTCTACATTAGAAGTAAAGGCAAAGTTATGCACTTGACTAGTTTTTTTTTTGTTTTCCCGAACCGAACTAATACTTTTAAAGGATTATGTCTCAACCAAATTAATATAATCGATCTCAACCAATCATTAAGAAAGGTGAATTAATTTCTTACGTCTCTAAAGGGAATTATCAGTGGTTCTCCACTTACCCTTGTGCGACTCAAACCCGTAACCTATTGGAAATAGGGGATGTGCCTTACTACCTCGTTGTCGTGCACTATTACAAACTCTCATATGGACATCTTTTCATTTTCTTTTTCTACTGAGGGCATTGAGAAATTTTGCTCAATCGGATATCCAACTCACACAGGGGCGGAGCCAAGCCCCCTACATATGATGGGGCAAAACTTTTCAAATTTCTAATCTAATATACTTGCTCTTAATATTTTCAATTCAGCTGGGGTAAAAATTGATTTTTTTAAAAGAAAATTCTAAAATTTCAAGGATTAATAGCAAAAAAAAAAAAAAAAAAATTCCAGCTGAGGCAATTGCCCCACTTCCCTTGTATGTAGCTCCGCCCCTGAACTCACGTGCATCTGGACGTCTTTCAGGGCTTTCCTTAACGCTATCCCTTATTAATCTGATAATCATCTTGAAGCCTGTGAGTGAATAATCCTTTGCTAATGATTCATCAAGTAATTTCCTCCATTGATTCTCATCTTGTAGAACGATTTCAGCCTACAATGCAATAAATTAGATAGAAAGATAAGTACAAGCAATATTATATTCCTCCGGTCCTTAATATTAGGCATTTTGATTTGTTTTAGGATTCACTTAGTACGCATTTGTAATTGGAAAAAAACCCTTAAAATATTTATTTTTTTTTAAACATAAAAATATTCCTTAATAATTAGGAGTTAACAATGAATATGAAATACATTTTTATGGGTTTTTAGTCAATAAAAGATGCATCCTAAGTGATAAATAGAACAAATCGAAATGGCTAATATTAAGGACTGGAGGGAGGATTAAAACTTAAAGACACTAAATAAACTTTAAACATACAAGTAGTAGTGGAAACTAGAGTATTAAAATATAACGACACTAAATAAACTTTAAACAAACAGGTATTAATGGAATTCCAATAGAGACGACGGACCACGATTCAACGTCGACTGGAGAAGAGGATTGTTGGAGGGAGAGAGGGGGATGAGGGGGATGCCGACGCTGATTTGGAAGTGTTAGAGTAATTTTTGTCATTGTGTTGAAATTTTGCCTTTTGATATATTATATTTAACAAAAAATGATAATAAAATAAATAGTGAGGCGGGCATTTTCCCCCCACATTTTTCAGCCAAAAAATTTTACCAACAAATTTACAGCCGTATACTTTTTTTAAAAAAAATTTGAAGTGTTAATGTGTGTTTTATTTTCAATGAAATTCCTTTATAAGTGAGAAAATTAAAGGACTAGACAAGATTTATTATTGTAGTTCTCCTATTTCAATATTTATATACTCGATTATTAGTACAAATTAAATTAGTCGTATGAGCATTTACTTTAAATATTATCTTCAAAAATCATTTTTTTTCCCAGACGCTGTATATCACAAATTTGAGTTATTAAATTAAAATTTAATGTGTTCAAATTTCAGATTATGTATGATAAGATGGTAAATTTATAAAACTCATTCTTCTCTCATAGTATAGCATGTTTAAATTAGATGTTGCATAGTGAATCTTGAAATCTTTTTAAACAATTAAAACTATGATTTGCGATTTTAGGAAATCTGAATTTATTATAAAATAATTAAAATAAACTTGAGCCAAATATTTAGGTTCGGTAGTTGTTTATAATTTCAATACAGTTTTGATAACATTTGTTTTGAAATAATTACACATATCTATATTGCTTAAGAATCGATTGGAAAAAAAAAATTGATTGAAATAATGAAACATGGTATGTACGTGGAAAATAAAAGGTAAAATAGGGTAGTGATTGATTTGGCTAATGTATAAACACATAACTAACTACTCTCTACTATATTGTGGTTATTAAAAGAGTGATTCATTGTTTCTGTTCTCAATAGTAATTCCATTTTTCTATAAAATTTCATCAACTATCACTATTGTAAAGTTATATACTAGATGTCCAAAAGTATTAGATTATAGGACACATAAGCTGATTTAATACATTATCTTTCCCATTACACTAATAGTTCTAATATTGTATCAGACGGTGTAAATTTAATAAATCGCCGCATACAAATATGCCTTCAAGTCAATCATAGTATTGTATAAAATTGCTTGTAATTATATTATTATTAACTTTTGGTGCATTTGACTATCCTCATTGAAGGACCTTTGTTTTAAATGCCATATTTTATGGGTTAAATTATAAATATTAAGGTATCTCACTATTAGTTTAAGATTATTGTTTAGAAATGTTATAAATTTATGGGGCCAATTAAAAAAATATTAGGGTGCCTTATTATGATTGTTCAAAGATATGCTACCTAAATTATCATACTATTGAATTGGGCCGAGTCCAAAAAATTTCAATTTTTAAAATTTGACCCAAAAATTAAAGTTACTATATAGACCAATTACATTATGGATATTACTATATAGACCAACTACATAGCCCAATTACTTATATATATATATATATATTCGAAATCTAAAATAGACACTACTAGTTATTAGTGAGTTTATCTAGCATTGACTATTTTGACTACATATAAATTACAAAGATTGGACCAAATTATTAAAAAAATAAAATAAAATCATCTAAAGGGAAAAAGAAATCATGGGTAAATTTAAATTTATCCATGACTTATCTGACGACAGCATTACCCACGGACAAGACCGAGGTTAATCGATGGGAAAGTAATAAGTAGGAATTGGTGAGCTAAATTCACTCAAGGAATAAGAAAAAAAAAGGATAAAAAACTTTCTTTATAGAACAGAATACAAGATCCGCTCTTTTTTCCTCTCTCTGACATCTCTCTTTCCTTCCGCCCATGGCCAGCGATCCGCCGTCGGCTATAGGCCTTACACAACCAAAAAAACTAAATAAATCTTCTTTTGCTCAGATTTTGGGATCTCACGCAAATCCAAAGACTATACAAAATCACTCAATCAAAAATCACCATCTAAATCAACTTGAGATTCATTAAGAACTAACACTTTTCAAAGGAGAGCCAACTTTTCTTCTTACCAAAGAAGAGGATGATCGATTGGCAGCCCCTTTCCGTCTAGCTCTCGTAGGAAAATTCACTAAAGGCCGGCCGAAAATGGAATACTTGCGAAGAGAATTCCAAACTATCGGTTTCAAAGGAAGTTTCTTCCTTGGATCGATAACCTTTTGACACATCCTTATCTGCTTTGATTTAGAAGAAGATTTTCAACGCTGTTGGTTAAAAGGTCTATGGATTTTTGACTCGCATCGTATGCGAGTTCTAAAATGGACCACAGACTTCAATCCGGCGCATGAAAGCTCCATTGTTCCAGTCTGGATTGTCTTTGAAGGCCTTCCCATTCATCGATTCAACAAGGCATATTTATGAAAACTAGCTAGTATTATTGGAACTCCCATCCAAATTGATGTTCCAACACTCAACATGTCACGACCATCTGTGGCTCAAGTCTGTGTAGAGTTAGATCTTCTCAAGGAGCATCCAATTTAAATTAGATTAAGAGTCGAAGGGGCGAGTTACTTCCAATCAGTCTTTTATGAGAACATTCCCCAATACTGTGTTGATTGCAAGAAGATTGGACATGATTCTAATTCTTGTCGGCACAATACAAAAACGTCATCATCACAAAAAAAAGATTCACTACCTTCAAAACAACAATCAAAAACTCAATCACAAGGAAAGCAATCAAATGCAATAACCTCATTAGGGCTGATTTCTTCACCTTCAAATGTTGTGCAGATTCCATCATCTGCTGTTGACGGAGGTGTGCTGATCTCCGCATTGCCAACCATTGCTGCTGCCGGTTCTAAGGCTCTGCAGATAGAGACGTAATTCATTGAAGTGGATGCGGATGATCCACCTCTGAAATTTCAAGAAAACATTGTCGTTTTTGACCAGAGAGACATCGAGGATGTCGCTACTGCTGAAGAGCGCCCTGCTGCTGGCGATCCGCCTCCGATGAATCAAACCTTTGATGAAGCTGCTGCTGATCTGTGGACATCTCCTGATGCTCGTGATGCTGCCGGCGCTACTTGTACGCCGCTCATCATTGCCGGTGCAACTGATGATCTACGAGTCGTTGATATCGCTGCTGCGGCTGCTACACCAGCGAACGTGGGAGAAAATCCAATTTTAATACCTACACCTGCTGTCCAATTTTAATACCTACACGTGGAGATGTAGCTTCATCGCCGGCAATGGAAGGCCGGCAATACTCACCGGCGATGAAGGAGGATCAAGAGATTCCATCAAATCCGCAAAACCCATTTAATTCGCAATTAAGTTACACATCTGTTTCGCCTGCAGCTGTTGCGGACTTCGCAAATCTGATCCCCTCAAATCAGCAATTGCATTTGAATAAGGAAAAGTCCAAGTCAAACACTCGAGTCTCTATCCAGTATACCCGGGGGCACCGTGTACCTATTCTTATTTTTTGAATTTCTAGTCCTTATTGTACTTTTTTATCAATCTTTCTATATTTTGCAAGTTTAGTCCCTGTCATTTTTTTTCTCTCTTCCCAAAAAAACATCTCTAATTTTTCAACGAGCATATCTCCCAATCCGTGAAGAATTTGTGAACGAATTATCTATGAAATTTATAATACTCGTCGAGATATATCCAATAAAATCCATAGTGAATATTTTTCCAGGCTTAAAAATGACTTAATTCTGATGGTCAGAATAAAGGTGGATATCTAGTTTTACAAGATAGAAAACCAACTTGTTCTAAATTGGTTATCCATTGTGTTTATTCTGATTATCCAATCAGTTTGAACTGGTTATCCATTTTGTTTGTACTGCTTATCCATTTGGTTTGTATGTCTATCCAACTTGTTTGTACTGGATATCAATCCATTTGGTTTGTATGCCTATCCAACTTATTTTGTAGTTGTAAGCCAACGGGTTTGTATACATATCCGACTTGTTTGTACTGGATATCCAACTGGATATCTATCCACTTCTTGGTTTGTGTGTCTATCCAACTTGTGTATAGTGGTTATCCAACAGATTTATATGGCTATCCAAACTGTTTGTATTTTTTCCCCTTCCTCTTTTATGAAAATGATTGTCAAATATTTTTGTACTGATTATCCGACGTGTTGCACTGATTATCCAATTATTTTGTATGAATTATCCAAATTGTTTGCAAAGCTTATCCAATCATTTTTTCTTTCTTTCTTTTGTTTTTTTAAGAGTGAATGTAAAAAATATGATTGGATAACAAGTACAAACAGAATGGATAATCAGTCCAAACCGGTTGGATATCAGTAGGAACACAATGGATAATCATTTTTCAAAGAAAAAACGAAAAACACATTTCTTCATTTCTGCCCGTAAAATTTAAATTCATTTAAAGTTTAAAAAAAATATTCAACATGGATCTTATCGGATAGATTTTGTCGAGTACTATAAATTTCATGTATAATTCGTATTCTAATTCTTTACGGATCAAGGGATATATGCAATATAAGAATCTTAATCTAAACTAAACTGGTTATCCATTTTTCTAAACTAGATATCCATCTTATTCTGCTCATTGAAATTTAGTCATTTTGAAACTCAAAAAAAATATTCGACATGGATCTTGTTGGATAGATCTCGACGAGTACTATAATTTAACACGTTCTCTAAATTTTTACGGATCATGAGATATGGTCGTTTAAAGATTAGAGATGTTTTTTAAAGGAGAGAGAAAAAAAATCAAAGGGACTAAACCTGTAAATTATAGGATGTTATTTAGAAAAGTGAAAAAAAATGTAGTAAGGACTAGTAGTATAAAAAATAGGAGGGAGAGTATGGTGCCCCCGGGTGCACCCAATAAATTATCTATCAAAATCATCTATCAAAATAACTCTCCTAAACGGTCCAAACACAAATAAAACCCTACTGACCGGAATTTTCCCATTCTTCTCTATAACAAATACCGCTTCTCCAAGTATTACTCCCTTTTTTAGCTCCAGAAAATACACAATATATATCCAAAGATGATACGGAGGTGGGAAAAAATACTGAGGCTTCAAACACAAGTTATTCGATTGATCAAATCCATTCCGAAGGAGAGAAAAAAAAAATCATGTTTTTAATGGTTCTGATGATGAAGATTTCGACATGGCATATGCAATGGAACAAGAGTCCTTTTATAGTGAAGTTTAAGCTTCAAAAAATCACAATTATTCGAAAAAGGCTAAGGCTAAAAAAGAGTTTGAGTTCGTCGGTCTGCTAGATTGAATAAGGATTCAGCTCTACTTTAAGATTTAACTTGTATTTGAAATAGAGTTTAGTATATTCGCTGCCCTATTTTTTCTTTATAATTAAGAAAATTATTTTTTTTAAAAAAAATAAATTCACCCAAGGAATACCCACGACCAAAGATATAGTATGTAAATTTAATAAAATAAGAATAATTCAAAAAGAAAAAAAATTAAAATCACCCACGGAAGGCTAAAGGCCGTGGGTAATTCGTGGATAAATCAAGATTTACCCACAACTTACCCACGAAAATATTTCCTACAGAATATTCCGTGGGTAATCTACGGGAAAATCATTGGCGGGAATTACCGGAAAAAAGTTACCCACGGAATACCCATGGTTAAAGATAGTTGTGGGTGATTCCATGGTTAACTTCGTGGGTATAACATGGTTAAATAAAAAATAATTTCTTTCCCGAATTTTATGGGTAATTCTTGGGTATTCCGTGGGTAAATACCCATGGTATACCTATGGCCACAAAAGTTCGTGGGTGTTTGCTGATTTTCTTATAGTGGAAGTTTACCCACTGCACCATTGTTCTAGATGCAATCTTGCTTGAAATGGTCTCTACAAGGATAATACCCATTGCATAGATGTCAGACTTGGAGCTGATTTTGTGTGTGTCGTCGAATGCCGGATCAATATACATGGGTGTGCCAACAATTAATGGTAATTCTTTACAGGATCCCTTGGCAACCTCTTGGCCCAACCCGAATTCGCGATTTTCGCGCTGTAGTCCTTGTCAAGCAAAATGCTGCCAGATTTAGTATTCAGGTGTACCACTTCTGACTCTTGCATCTACATTAAGGCATTTGCCACACCAATAATTATCTTCATCCTCTTCAGGTAATCAACTTCTTTCCTTTTTTCTTCTGAAGGGTGCATTAAAAATAAGAGGTCCAAAGAATAAATAAGTAATAACATAAGAAAATAAAACAAAAGAGAAGGCAATGAAATTTAATACTCCTTCCGATCCTTAATATAAGGTACTTTGATTTGTGCAATATTTCACCTATCACTCATTTTTTATTGACAAAAAAACCTTAAAAATATTCCCTAACAATCAAGAGAACACAACAAATGTGATAATATATTTTTAAAGGTTTTTTGTCAATTGAAAATTCGTAGTAGGTGAAATCTAGTAAAATTCAAAATGCCTTATAATAAGGACCAGAGGGGGTACTATCTCCATCTTCATTTTCGTCTTTAACAACATATCACTCTGTATTGCTCTGATTAAAAGGTTCTCAATCTTTGACAAATTTAAAACCAAGAATTGTTTGGCGGCTATTTTAGTAATTTTTGATAGCCCGTTAAAACAAAAGAAAAAAGAAAAGAAAAGTTGAAGAAGAACCGGTGGATCTCATTCCATCTTCATTTTCATCATCTTATTTTTATAACCTGTAAAAAAAAAAAAAAGAGAATTATCAAGCACTACTTACTTGTTCAAAGAGAATTTTTTAAAAGTGTTATCTAATTATGAAAGATTGTCTTCCAGCGCGTCCCATTCATTCTTCATTTTCATCTTTAACATCATGTTCCTCTTCAGCATCCTACTTAAAAGGTTTTGAGTCTTTGGTAGGTAAAAATTTTTAATACTTTTGGCTACTATTCTAGTATTTTTTGACAACATGTTGAACCACAAAAAAGAAAAAAAAGAACCCATGGATCTAATTCCATCTTAATTTTTATTTTTTCATCCTCACTTTAGAAAGCCTGTTGAATAAGAAAAAAAGAACCCACTGATCTAATTTTAACTTCATTTTTATCTTTCCATCTTCATTTTCGAAAGCCAATTGAATTAAAAAAAAAAGAAGAAAAAGAAAGAAAACCAATCACTCCATACTTGTCCAAACAGAAATTCTTCAGAAATATTATCTGATTATAAAAGGACCCTTTTCTGGGGGGTCTTCTTTCCTCTTCATGTTCATCTTTAACAACATGGCACTCTGCATCGTTCTGCTTAAAAGATTCTGGGTCTTTCATCGGTCAAAAACCTGAAATGGTTTTGAATACTATTTTTATTAATTTTTGACAGTCCATCAAAGAAAAAAAATGAGGGATCTCATTCTATCTTCATGTTCATCTTTGCGTCTTCGTTTCGGACCACTCGTTAAAAAAAAAAAAAAAGCTAGCAGCTGCTCCGTTTGTTTTTTTCCGTTGCAGAAAAGAGATCCCTTCCCCCTGCTTTAAAAAATGATTCATATGAAGTCCGGGAGGCTGCAGGTACTATGGATCCTCTGACTCCTAGTCGGGTTGCCTTCCCAGGTCTCGCCGGTGTTGCCTGTAGGTCGTGATGTGCCTTGAGATGGCCGTCTCGTGTCCTCCTGCCGGTGGGGAATCCGCTCCCGGGCTGTCGCTCTGCTGCGTCTGGCCCGCACCTCGCTTCTTACCGACCATTCTTTTCTTTATAGGGAAGGCCTATCGAGAATAGAATTCTTTCTTCACTCGGAGTTATAACCTTTCTTATGACTTAAAGCTATTTAATTAAATCTTTATCGCCCATTGATTCTTACCTTTTTAATCATCTGAAAAATAGAAACCTTTATTTTCTAATAATTACTTATCCGATCAACAATTAAGTTATATTTTATTTTATAATTACATATAACTAATCATAAGTCATGATACACCAAGTTATATTTTATTCAAGTAACCATTAAAGATGATTTGTGAAAGCATATGTCTCTTCCAATACAGAAAAGTTTTTTTTCCAAAATTCTCTCTCTTTTCTTCCATGAATAAAGTTTTTTTTTCCAGAATTCTCTCTCTTTTCTTCCATGAATTCTCGTATCTTCAACCGTAAACATACACAAACCCAACAGACCACAAACAATAAGTAAAATAAGAAATAAGAAATAAAAAGAGCATGGTATAATGAAAGCATGAAAAGAAAAATAAAATAAAATTAAACCAAACAAAATTTTGTCAATGCAACAATTATCGGCATATTTGAAGTATTTACGTTTACGCAATGGAGTGAGGGGATAGCAGAGAGCAGAGACGTGCCATTTTCTGCTTTTTTCGTGCCCAAACAAAAAAAAAGAAACACAAATTTCATTTACTATTCTACAAAACAAGAAGAGTCGCTACTATAGGCATAAAAGGTAAAAATAGTAACGACTGCTGCTTATAAAACAAAAATAGTAATGACTGCGATCTAAGGTTGAAATCAGGGATGGTTCATCATCTTTTTGGTTCGATAGATGGCTTTCAATTGATGCAATATGGAATGAAGAGAATGCTCCCCCAGCCCCAGTTTTAACTGTAAGAGATTTCTTTCGTTCAAAAGTGTTTTTCCGTAGGTTTTTGATAGTCTCCTTCAGCCGGATGTTGCTGCGAAGCTGAGAGACTTGGAGCTTGTTTTTGAGGATTCAAGGGACAAGCTTGTGTGGACTCCATCTCCCAATGGAGAGTTTACGATAGCTTCTGCTTATAAAGCTACTCGCCAAGTCAGGAAAGTTCATCCTCCTTTACGAGATTCTTGGAATAAGCTAATCCCTTTGAAAGTTTCTTTCTTCATGTGGAGACTTTATAATTTGTTGCTTCCTTTCCCAGAAATCTCTAGAAAAATGAATTTGATTCTGAATCTATCTCGTTGTCCCGTTTGTCAGGTCCCTGAGGAAACTATAGATCATGTCTTTTATGGCTGCCCGAGAATAGCACAAGTTTGTAATCATTTTGCTGTAATTTTGGGTATTATATCTCATAATAATGCAGTATGGTGGGGCCTACTTCAATCTTGGCATGCTGTAGGAAGCTATACTACGGCATAAAAGTCAATCATAATGGTTACCCCAGTTTTTTTGCTTTGGGAAGTCTGGAAAATCCGTAAAAAAATGATCTATATATGAAGGTACATCTTTTTCCTATAACAGCTTGATAAATAATATTTTCACTAATATTTTCCATATGTTAAGTGTTCATAAGTTTCAAGCACAAACAATAGAGGAGCAGAGAGAAGTGGAAAATCTTTTCAGAGTCAAAGTGCAACAACCGGCGAGGAAAAAGATAAAGATTGTTAAATGGAAGCCACCTGATCCAGGAGAACTCGTACTAAACACTGATGGATCCGCAATGGGGCAGCCAGGAGAAGTAGGATGGGGGTATGTCTTGAGGGGCGAGCAAGGAACCTTTATAACAGTGGCCACAAAATATATGGGCATAGCGACTAGTCTAGAGGCAGAGCTAATGGGTATCTATCATGGGCTTAAAATATGCACACAAGTAGGCTGAACACGGATTGAAGTGCAAACAGATAATAAGATCATTATAAACTACCTTCAGAAAGGAATGAATTTTCCATGGCAATATCATCATTTTCTCAGAGGGATACAAGAAATGTTGGGCTCTTTCCATTCTAGAATCATACACATATTTCGGGAAGCAAATAGTGTGGTTGATAAACCTGCAAAGCAGGCCTCTACAGGAATTACAAGGCAATATAACAATTTGAGGGATCTTCCAACCTCAACACGTGAAAAAGCTCTATTAGATAGTTTTTCAATTCCATATCTAAGAGTTAGATAGCTGTTTTTTTTTTTTTTCTTTAGGGTTTAGTAAGGTGCAACCTTTATATGCACTTTGCGAAAAGGGTAGCTGCATCCTCCAAAATTCAATCTTGTTGTAAAGCGCTTATCGGTAAACCAATACTCTGTCCTAGGTCTCTTTTGGTATTTAAATTAATAAATAAGGGAGGAACGATATAGGGAACTAGATGGTACAAATATTCATCTTGGGTATACCCCTTGGAGCATTTGTATCATCTGGTATTGGATGGAAAAAAAATTTATCTCTTGGGTATACCCTTGAGTGTTTTTGGTGTAGTTCAGAACCTGAACATCTCTCCGTCCGAAAAAGAAAAAGTCCAAATATAATGATTACCGAAATCTTGATAAATCATCGTCAGCTGGCCGGATTAAAGTTGCAATTATTTTTGTTATACTAAATTAAGGTAAATTACTAAATTAGCAAAAGATCATTAGGTAAATTGGTAATAGGTTATTAAAGATAAATTGTAAATATAAAATAATAACTATTTAACTGTTTAAATTAGTAAACCAATAAGAAGCTGATACTTGTTCAGCAAACTTATTGATGGACTAATTGAATGAAACCTGTTTTTGAAAAAAAAATTTCTTTAATAAATATAGAGATTCCTTGTATACCTCTTTTGGCTTATAGACATCCACAGTATTCAATATTTGTAACAATTCATAAAGATATGACAA